>OX465596.1:176882500-178132500 GCA_950022295.1 Bromus sterilis
ATTTGTGCAACCACTATCCATGACCCATTCGGATCCACCGGAGACATAGCCCTGCAGAATAATTAGTTCTTCTTAACCACCCACAAACGAGCAGGTGACTGAGAAGATGTTGAAGCACTGGTTGAAGCAATGTTAAAGAGAACATGAGTGTATTGCTTCGGTGTACCATCAAGCACACCATAAATGTAAGTCCTCTGTGAATGGTTAGCATAAGAATGAGCATATGCAATCTTAGAATGATTATTATGAGGACGATAAGTATGACGAACAGTACGATAGTATTGCTTCTGCGGAACATTTGATTCGGTCACCAGAGGATCATTCCTTGTTTCAAGAGAATAGAAATGATTCGGTGGTACCGAAGACTTTCCCTGCATGGTATGGTTAGCAGGCAGTTTTTCCACAAGTGCTTTCTGCACCCATATCTGCCTCTTATAGAAGCCATTCTTAGGAGGAGTACCAACATACTCAGCTGTAACCTTTCCCTATTCATCTTTGATGAGCTTGTAGTCAGAATCAAGTGATTCGTCTACAATAGCTTTGTTCATCTTGCAATCAAAACCTGGAAGGTTAGCTATATCAATGGGATTTCCCTTCGCAAGGACCCAAACAGTCTTAGGATACTGCTCAGGTTCCCAATAGGTGCCATCAGGGTTTACTTTCTTTCAAAACCAACACCTTCATTCCTGGGATTCCTGTGAAGGAGAGCCTTCCTCAGGATATCACAGAGATACTGGTGGCCTTGCAAACTTTTGAACATCCCTGTTTCAAATAAGTTTTTCAACCTGAGGAGTTCCTCGGTAACAGCAGGATTTTCCTCATCAGAGGCATTAGTATCATCAATAACAATAGGAGCTTTGCCTTTGGAATCAATTTTTCTTCGTTCCAAACAATCCAAACAAGGTGCTTCAGTTTTATGATTTGCTTCAGAACCTTGTTGACTCGTGAGAGAGAGATTGACATTTTCCAAATCTTCATGAGCCTCTTTCAGTTTTTCGAGAGCCATTTTCCTCTGAAGAAATTCATAGGTGAGCTTCTCATAATCAACTGAAAGAAGATCATGCCGAGAGGATAATTCTTCAAACTTTTCCTTCAGAGCTTCATGCTCATTAGTTAAAGTTTGACCTTTCTCTATCTCATCGATCAACAGAGTTTCTGATTTCTTAATGGTTTTGCTTAGTGAATCAAGTTCATCTTGTTGGATTGAAGCAATTTTAGCAAGTTTAGCATAGCTTGTCTTTGAATCACTGTCATATGAGGAACAATCAGAAGTATCATAGTTAGATTTTGATGAAGATACCTTCGCCTTGGCCATGAAGCAATATGCAAGAGATTCATCTTCACTACTGTTGTTTGTGAAGAATGAGCTCGAAGCTTTTGCCGAAGCATCTGCTGAAGCGAATGCCAAACCAGCAACACCATCTAATTCGGACCCAGACCCAGACCTTGAGCCTGATTGAGCTTCGGACCCAGAGGCTTCGTCTTCAGAGTTCATCTCCTTTCCCAGATAAGCCTTGGCACGGTGAGAGCTGCTTCGACGAGACGAGTAAGTCTTCGATGAAGAACCCTCACGCTTCTTGTGATACTTCTTTATCTTGTCATCATCAGAATCTTTCTTCTTATCTCTTCTAGAACTGGAATCATTTCTCTTGGATTCATAGCTTCTGGAAGATCTGTGGGACTTGGTAGAGGAGTCTCTGAGCGAATGCTTTGCTTTGTTCTCAGCTTCCCACAGAGGGCAATCAGCAATGTAGTGACCTGGCTTCTTGCACTTGTAGCAGCAGTTGTCCTTCGATGGAGAGCTTCGTGAGGATGAGCGGTGAGATGAGTGAGTTGAGCTTCTTGAAGAGTAACTCTTTTGGTGAATAAAAACCTTTTCTCTGGAAGCGGTTGAAGCGTCTCATGATCAGTCCTAAATCTTTTCCAATGCTTGCAGGATAATCTGATTCGACACCTGAAGCAGAGCTGACTTCGGGTGAAGAATGACGCGAAGCTTTCGCTTTCAAGGCATGAGATTTTCTTCGAGAGCCATTTATGTCACGTTTCTCATCTTCTTCCATTTCAAAGGTATTGAGTCTCTCAAGAATATCAGCGGCAACAAGACGTCTGAAATCAGTCCTTTCCTTGATCATCAGCACAATGTGATCAAACGAGTCATCCAATGAGAGTAGAAAAGTTCTTACAATTGAGTGAGGAGTAATGTCATCATCACCGTGGGAAATCAACTCATTTGCAAGAGCTGTGAGTCTGCTGTAGATGGAGCTGACTTTTTCACCCTCGTTTCTCTTGAAGCGACAGAACTTGCTTCGGAGTGTGTCAATTCTGGCATCTTTCTGGGTAGAAACACCTTCACCAATTTTTTCAAGATAGTCCCAGACACCTTTGGCAGTTGGAATATTCTTCACTTCATGATACTTTTCAGGTGTCAAGTGATTGGTGATGAAAACCCAAACTACAGATACAAGATCAATCAGTTTTGCTTCTTCAGGGGTGATGGCCTTCTCATCGACAACAGTGACTCCATACAAGACAACTTGCCAGGCAGTTGAATTGATTGCCATGATGTTTCTTTTCATCTTGTCCTTCCAGTAAGGGTAGTCCTTCCCATTGAAAACAGGAATAGGTTCGCCGGAGCGAATTGCTGAGAAAGACATACTTGAAGACACTCCAGGAGGTTAATCCAAAACACACAGAGTGTAGGGAGTGACTAGCTCTGATACCAATTGAAAGTCCAAGTATGTGATCAGAGGGGGTGGGGGTGAATGATCACTTCAAAATTTTCTACTAAAACTATTGAAGTGAAGCATAAGGAGTGCGAAATAGCGAAGAATAACTGGAAGCGAAACTAAATGCAGTGAGTCAAAACACATTGAAGCATAACAGTGAAGAGAATGCTATCCTGAAGGTAAATGCTTGAAGTAAAATGAAATGGGACTCGGCGATGTTTGTTCGACCAGTTCACGCTCTGCAAAGCGCTACGTCTGGTTGGAGGGACTGGTGATTGAACACCTAGAGCAAATCTCTCTCCGTACGTTGCTCCACTGCATCAAACTCCTTGAGCTTGATCAGTTCTTCACTCGTGGTTGATTATTGAGGAAATCAACGAAACCTTTGACAAACTGGACTTCGAGGCGACAATTACTCTTCGCACTCTGAAGAACAACACTCTAACCGTCTAGGAGAATTGCAGTTCTCCAATATAAAAGGCTAGTAAGCTTTCACCTAAGTCATCTCAAATCTACTCAGATCAATAGGACTTAGGCTTCAGTATTCTGGATTTTGGGTTTTGCTTCGGTGGCGTTTTGGGGTTGCTCTCTACAGTCTCTCTTGGAATGATCTCAGAGCAGCCGCCCGCAAATGGAGGAGGGGGCGGCGTATTTATAGTTGGCGATCCCGAGGTGCGGAATGACCAAACTGACCCGAGGTGACAGCTTGACACGTGTCCACAACGGTCGGACAATGCGCAACTTTACTTGAGGAACAAGTAAAGCTGACTCACGGACTAAGTTCTGCTTCAGTTGCCAAAGAACGAAGTCTTTGCTACCGAAACTTAACTTAGTGCACATGAGATTTCTTCACTCAGGCTTCTCACTAGGTTTGGATTTGATCTGAGCATTGTTCAATGACTTCGAGGTCCACAAACTAAATACCCCTCTTGATAGCACGGTTTGTCCTATGACTCAAGAAAACAGAAAAAGAACTACACAAAAACATCTAAGTCTTGCGCCGTCTTCTTCATTTCCTTCAATGAGTAGAGCTTCAGGACACCTTCATTTTTGGGGGTCAACCTTCGTGATTAAGCTTCGCTCCGAAGGTTAATGCTTCGATAACTTGAAGACCTTCCCTGAAGCTTTATCACATAGCTTGTCCTTCAGGAACCTATGCAACTGTCTATACTAGAAAACATTGTTAGTTCCTCTACTGTCTTGTCCAACAATATCCAAAACACACGGGGGAAAAAAATTTGCTCTTACACCCGTGCATCCCCTTCTCCATCAACAATCATCAGTTCGTCCTTCGTCTCACTATATTTTAATCACTTCATTCGTTATGTGCTATGCTTGGAGCGTCCCGCTCTTAGGTTTTATTTTTAGTTTCCTATAGCTTTTCTTGACGTTCATAACAAGTTAGACCCCGTATAACTTTGTGTGGGGTAGAAACACACTCCACTTTCAAAATCTTGAACACATCATAGGAGTTTTCATGCCTATCTTTTTGCTGTTGTGTGTTCTTTATCTTTTCGTAGCTACTGCCATGTTTAGTTTTACTTTTAGTTTGTCTTTAGCAAGAGCCTTGACTTTTGTTTAGTTTGTTTCTGGAACTCTCTTTATTTTTCATGTTTATCTTGTTAAGAGATTTGATTGTTGCAGTGAGTTGTGTCTTGTCTTTAAAGTAGGTAATTGAGGTTGCTATTTAATTTTAGTAGTAACTTGCAATAGTTTTGAGGTATTGATGTGAGTAATGTTTGAACTTTTGGTGTCAAGAGATCTAGGCTATTAGTCATAGGTGCCGTATTTTGGGCAATCCGTGTTTATTTTCAAAACCTACAAAACTAGTTGAGATTTCTAGCTACTAGATGGATCGCTAATCTTTGGAGGAATCGAATATTAGAGTACACTCATGTAGCTTGATTTGAGGATGCGCAAGGATAACCAAACCCTCATACACTCCTCCTCGGGGTACTTGTCTCTTTGTAAACCTCCATATTAGATTCAGAGTTACCGATAATAAGTGCATGACTTCTTCGGACTAATGTAAGTATTGAAAGTTGATACTTCGACCTCATCATATTTTCTAGCCTCTCCCGTTCCGTGCATAGACTTCTTCTCACTCCGAGAGTTGGCGTCCACCTTCGCCGGTACATCCAAACCCTTGGCATGATACGCTCTGTCATCATAAACCTCCTTATATCTTTCCTCAAAACATCCATCATACCTACCTATCAAGGCATCTCCATAGCCTTTCCGAGATATATTGCCATGCAACATTCACCTCTTCATGACTTGATCTTCATGTCATACATGTTCCTGCTACACTGGCAGCGGCATACATTGCAAATATCATGATAGCTACATCTTCTTTATGATTTGATTACCTTGTAAAGTGTACATTATAGTGTTGCCCTTATGTGAGGAGAAGATCCCAAAGTGGAAAAAATAAAAGATCCCAAAGTGGACAAATGAGAGTTAAATAGAAAGAGCCTTTGAGGCCACCAAAAAATACAACAAAAGACAAAAAGAGAAAAAGAAAATAAAAAGAGAGAAAGGGGAAACACTACTGTCCTTTTGAAAGATCCAGACTAGTACTCCCTCTTATCCTTGTACTCCATAGAGATGATCATTCATGCATATAGCTATGTGGGGACTTTCACACTATAGAACTTGGCTTGCATATTCCAAGGGTGAGCCTCCTCAAAAGAGATCTAGATCTTCATGAGCGAGCAAGTTAGATGTACCCCCACTAGTTCCTTTGGAGAGCTTTTAGCTCATATGTGCATCAGTTGCATGGCAATCCCTACTCCTCACATCATATCTATCATTCGGCCTTCTCTCCTATGATTGTCCTCATTGATGTGAGCCTTTCTCACTCTTTTTGTCTTCCTCCTCCACCATATTTCTCACTTTGCCATCCTAAGTGTCAACTCTTGTTCTTACGCTCAACCATTGCATGAGTGCTCAAAATATCGAAAAGGAGTAGATCAAATTGACTTGTACCTGGCTAGTGGTCTGGGGACGAGTCAAGATAAGATTCCAAAGAAAACCAAGTGTGAACTTCAGTAGATTGATTTCTCAACACAAAAATATTTTTTTCTCGTATTCCCTATCCCCGTTCTTGCACGCAAACACCATTTGGAGACATTCGAGTCACGGACAGCGAGAGCCCTTGCACCTATTGTTCTTTTGTTGCTTGTTTCAATGCTAATATAGACTATTGCATGTTATGACTTAAATTGAATCACATACCTTGATTGCTTTACTTTTCAAAGTTCTTATATGGTTGCTAGCATGTCACCACAGAAATTATGCTTGTTATCATTTACCTACTCGAGGACGAGCAGGAATTGAGCTTGGGGATGTTGATACGTCCCAGACGTATCGATAATTTCTGCTTTCTCCATGCACGTTTTGTGTGATATTGTTATGATCTAGATACACTTTCATAAACTTTTGATCGTACTTGGACTAACCTATTAACTCAGTGCACCCAGTTCTAGTTTCTATTTCTGCTGGTTTTCTATTCCAGTTTTCCCCCATATTAAAAGTGCTCAAAAAATTCGGGAAAAATCAGATAAAAAATCAGCGTGAAGGAACCTTCCGGAGTCCCGAAGGGGGGCCAGGTGGGACCCACCAGGGCCCCAGGCGCCTAGCTGGCGCGTCTAGGGGCCTGACGCGCCAGGGGGCACCTGGACCCCTGGTGGCCCCCTGGCTGCCCCCCTTCGCCTATTTATTCTCCGCCACGGGAAACTTCCGAGGACAGAACCCTTTTTCGCGATCTCGCCTCTGTTCCACCACCGCCGCACTTCCAAGATCGGGAGCACCATCAGGACCCTTCACGGCACCCCGCCGGAGGGAGGAGCGACCTCTGGGAGATTCCCCTCCACCATAGACGCTTCCCGGATGTGCCGTGAGTAGTTTCCTTTGGAACATGGGTCCGTGACCAGTAGCTATGTGATGTTCTCCTCCCCTCTTTGTTCTTCATGGTTTAGACCTCATGAGCTGCCCTACATGATCGAGGCACATATGTAATCTTTCTGGTTTTGCTATGCTGAGTTTGATGGGATCTGATGGATTATGAGATTATGTTCATATCATGATGGAGTAATATATTTGGTTTTTATCTCTTATATTTCTGTTCCTAAGTAATTCTTGCATGTTCTCCGTTGTTGTTTATTGCTTTGGCCAAGTAGTAGGTAGTGACTCCAAGAGGGAACGTTATGCTCGATTGTGGGTACATGCCCCCTGATGACACGATTGAGTGACAGAAACATGAGTCTAGGGGATGTGTTGTGGCCACAAGGGGGAAAACAATGGTGCTTGTAACCGCGGTTGCAAGGATTTTTAATTTACGAAAAGTTCTTTTTAATGCAGTTGTCTGTTGCTTTGGTTTTAAACTTTGGGTGGGGCTCGCAACTTAATACCAGCGAGATGTTATGGATAGATATCTCAAGGTGGATGACTAGTACTAGATGCAGATGGATTTCGGTCTAGTTATTTTGGCGTACTGCCCATGCTTATGAGCCTCTTCCTTTCTTTTGTAGCATAGTTAGCATTGCGGTGCGTTTATAATCCTGTCAATTGCTCATTTGTAATTTGTTTACCTCGCATAGCAGTCTTATCGTATTTTGGGAGACAGACATCACTAGTGAACATCACGGGACCCCGGTCCATATTCTCATCATTATTTACAAGCTTATTTCCTTTTTAGTATTTACTTTCAGTCATTATCTTTATAATTATCCCTTGTGTTTGATCCTTTGTAAACAACAAGACCAGAGAGATTGAAAACCTCTCTGAACTTCGTTGGGAGAAAATTTATTTGTGTTGTGTGCTGGTCCAGGTCAAGGAAGCTACGTTTGTCGTAAACGGTGCCATTGTTTTCTTGCCACCGACTTATCATTGTCGGAGTCCTACGGGAGACAAACCCTATCCTCTACATAGGGGAAATTTGCTGCTATCCTACATCTCACCTTCTACTTGGGGTAACCAACGAAGGGCGAGAAACCATTATCATCATCTCGCACATCACCCGCGAGCGGTATTGCGTCGGGAACGACAGGGAGGGTACGACCGACGTTACTGGCGTGGCTGGCCCATGCTCGTATCTCGCGAGAGTTACCAAACCACGAAAATTCAAGCTCTACCAAGAGCACACGCGAGAAAAGGTAAGGAGACGGTTCACCTTGTTGGTAACCGCGTGCTTTGACAGGACGACAAGGCAGGCCCCGACGTTACTTCTGGTCCTTGTCGATGTTCGTTGTCCGTTGTGTTGTTAGTCAGATAGCGATAACGGTTGTCTGTGAGATAATATTAAAATGGTAAATGGTTCGGTGGATTACTTGAGAGACCCGTTGGTCTGTACGCACTACCTACACGTGGGATTACGGTGTGGGCCCCCCCAAAGCTCTTCAGACGTCAGAAGTACTATGGGCTGATTGCCAGGAAGTGGTGTTGTCTTCTTTGCTGCAGCAGGTGTATTTGGATTTGGTTTTGCTTCACCTGCCAGTCTCGTACCGTGCAGGAGCGTGGAAGAGTGAGGGACCTAGACCCCTGAGCGCATAGGATATAGTCCAGCGGATGGCCTCTCTGATGATCCTAGGATGGGCTACGATGTGTCGGATAGCCTCGGTGGGGCATTCCCTAACAAGGTGTACGCCACCATGGAGATCCGAGTGTGCAGGCTGAACAGTAGTGCACCCCTGCAGGGAGTTTAATCTATTCGAATAGCCGTGTCCACGGTAACAGGACGCTTTATGCTGAAGCTGGACCTTACCACTACAAACTACTACTATTAAACTATATGGTTCCGGGTCTTCTTCCTCGCAGGTAAGTCGAGGAGGGGAACTCAAAGACATTTATTATTATTAATCATTACAACTTACTATTATACAATGCTGCAGCAACTTCTTCTTCATTGTTACTTTACGCTTTCTATAAACTGTTGGTTGTTCTCTTCTTGTGCTGCAAGACTCGTTAGAAGATGCTAGTCTTTGATAGGCCTAGCTGCTTACCCTTATTCTAATTTCTACCTTGTGGTCCACTATATACATCCTCCCCTTTCCATTTGATACAAATGCATAAATGCTTATTAGCGGCGTAAGACCCGCGGGTATGCTAGATACTCACCCTTGCTTTATTTCCCCCTTTTTGTTTTGCCTGATCGGCCGCTGCAGTTGACGTTGGAGGCCAAGAGCAGGAGCACCCCAGAGGCGGATACTACTATGTCGAGACCCCTGCTGACCAGGACCAGAAGTAGTTTCGGAGGCTCCCAGTCAGGAGGCCTTGCCTTTTCGATCTATATCTCCGATGTTATTTGTGCTAGCCTTCTTATGGCAAAACTTGACTAACTATGTCTGTACTCAGATATTATGGTTTGTATAACTTATGTATTTGGGTCCGTGTGACGCCCTTATCTTGTAACATATTGGTTTATCCTTTTGTGTTTAGTGTTGTGTTGTGATATTCTCACCGTGGCACCCTAATCTCAGTCGTGTACCTTGCGTGTATGATTATTGTACACAGATTGATTTTAGGGGCGTCACAAGTTGGTATCAGAGCCGACTGCCTGTAGGTAACCCCCTTCCAACTCCTTGGTCGAAGTCGAGTCTAGTCTTTGCAAAACTAATTTACTAAAAGTGTCGTGTGGCTTATCGTCCCACGTCGCCAACTGGGTGGTATTAGGATCCTTTTCTCTGCACCTTTACTCTGGGACTCTGACCTCTCTCCTCTTTCGGGTTAATGATTTTTGGTAACACTAACTTTAGGTTCTCGTACCTCCTTCCTTCCAGAGAGCCCTGCATTTCAGATGGTGCTTACTTCGCCAGAAGATGTCGAAGATTACTCTCCGATAAAATCCGCACCATATGTGTCGATACCTTGAGAATTCCCTACCACCAATAAGTCTGTATGTATAACCACATACACCTTCCGTTCATCCATTCAATCCCCTTTGCTCTTGTGTTCACAAGATGCATCCAAATACATTCCGTTGTTTCGGGAATCCTTTAGGCCTACTGCCTTGCATCTTCTTTTCACCCTGCGGATAATTCCTCACATTTATCGAGGATCCGTTCATCCTAAGTTGTTCATGTGATTCCCAAAATACTTTAAAATACTATTCGATCTCGCGAGAATTCTCGGCAACCTACTGCTTTAGAGATTCTTCTTACCTGCTTGCACTATGATTAATCCTGATTGTCTTGTAGTCTTGGATGACCTCCCTTGGCATTTCCATTCTGATCTGTTGAATCATCGTGTGTGCTAATGCACGCAATCATCCGTTGATCCCTATGAATTCATTCTTCCGTCTCAGATGTCATTCCGGACATGAGCTAGATATCGGTAAATCAAACCTCGGTTGATTGTCCGTCCAGTTCCATTCAAATTACTCCTATTTTGATCGGAGCGTCTGCTTCCGATCCTTCATTCTGGAAATCATAATGCCTTTGAACTTAAGCATCAAAATATTCAGCTGCTTCTACCATCTGATGCCTTTGTATTCTTTCTCCTTACGCTTGAGTACCGATACTCGCACCAGACTCTTTGTACGCCGCCTGACCTTTTTGGTGGATTACTACCTGTCGTCCCCTTGTGTCCTATATCATTGATGAGCTTCCCCTGATACGAAATGCCTTTGGCGAACGGTATCATCTGGCCCATGTCATTAGCCTTCTGCTTTCAAACTTGTATCTCTTGTTCCTATTGTCTGTCGTATAGATTCATAAAATGTCCCTATGGGTTGTATCTATGCATCATCCATCTGTGTGATCACCGGAAACTTCTGCGGGTCATACTCTACTGGTGTAATGTCAGATAAATTTTTGAACGCTACATATTCATCGACAGCGAGAAGTGAATGAAAGGCTATGCATTGAAGAAGTGGGAGTCGACCATGGACCTTTGTGTTCATGCCCATGGCTACGATGTAGAACTTATCATGGAAGCTTCTCGTAAGATAATGTAACACCCTCAGTGTCATGGAACAGTAATCCCTTTTGCTAATGATAATTACTGTTGATGATCATGCCTTGATCACCTTGGATCAAATCAAATTCAAAATGCCGCTTTGATGATATTAAAATAATCTGGCAAATCAAACCTTGTCCAAAAATTGTGAAAGCAATTTTGTCAAATGCCTAAAAATTAGTGGATCACTTCCATATGGTTTTGGGAATTTATTAAGCTTTAAAGTAAATGCAATAAATAAAAAAAGTAGCCTAAAGTCCACTTTTGCCAATGACATAATTAAAACAAATACCAAATGAATTATTTAAATGCCCAAGCCTTGTTATGGCATGTTTATGTGTGGCAACACAAATTTACAAACAAGTTTCACTTTGCACAAAATTCAAATGGAGATAAAATAAAAAAGAAATTGAAATAAAAGAATAAAAGCAAAAGGAGACCACCCCTGTTCCCCCCTAGACCACTAGCTAGCCCACTTCCCTCCCCGCAAGCCCAACCCACCCCGGCCTTTCCACAACCTCTCGCTACAGTGGGGCTGGCCATGGCATGGTATGCATCCACGCCGGCCACGGCGACGGCCGACGCCGTGGAGGCCATCCCGTGGCTCGACACCGGCAATAAGAGCTGCCCTGAGCCCCCCGTGCCCGTGGACAAACCCTAGATCGCGCCCCCTTCCTCTTCGTATCGTCTTCGTCGAAAACGAGACCCGCCCGAGCAACCGCCGGCCGCCATCGCGCACTCGCACGACCAACGGCCACCACCGCACCAGCCGACGTGTCCAGTGACCTCGCCGCCGTCGACTACGCCGTTACCCTCCTCCAAGTCGAGCCGGGAGACACGACTCGCGACGCCATCGTCAACGAGCTCCGCCACGGCCGCCACCTCGCCGTCGACGATTCCGACCACGCCAACTCCTCCCCGAGCCCGTTGCCAGTCCCGACGCGCTCTCGGTGAACTTGGCCACCTTCCCCATGTGCTCGCTCCCCTCCTCTCTCGCCGTAGCTCGACCTGCCATTAGAGAAGAAGCTCCTCGCCGCCGACGTGCTCCTCCCCGCGTCCTAGCGCAAGACTTTGGTGCGCCGCTCGTGTCAAAAAGTTCCACACGCTCTCCCCGTTCAAAAAGCTAGCGCCCGCCCACCCTAGCGCTCGTAAATATCGTCGTCGTCACCCGAAGCACGGTTGACACCCCGCTCGACGTCGACGTGCCTACCAGCCAACCCCGACGCCCCCACCACCTCTTTTCGAACCGCCGTCGTCTCCCGTTTGAACGCGCCCTCTCGCACTCGAAATGGCGGCCTCTAGGCGATTTCCGACGCCCTCCCGTGGCCCTCCGCCATGTTGGAGCTCGCCGGCGACTCGCCGCCGGCAGCATCCGACGTGGCACACCTGGGGAAACCCCCTGGGTCACTGCCAGTGGGTCCTGTGGCCCTAGTTGACTGGGTTGACCAGTCAGCTGTGCTGACTGGGCAACCCCATCCACTGACATGCGGGCCCCTCCCCTGGTTAATTAAAACTTGATTAAAAAGGTTTAGTTAATTAACATGTCACTGCCATGTGGGTCCAGTAGCTAATTAATCATTTTAGTTAGTTTAGCTCTTTGGATTAAGTCTCAGTCTATGACATGTGGGCCCCTCTGGCCTATTTGATTAAAATAAAAGAATTCACATGTCTCTGCCTATGACATGTGGGTCCCACAAGTCATAGACAGAGTTGTGGATAATGTTTCTTTTTTAATATTAAAATAAATTTAGAAATTCATTTAGAATTGATTTAAACTTTGAAATTAATTATCTTTTAAACCGTAAGTCAGATTCAAAAACTTTATCCATGAAAATTGCTCAAAACTACAACGCATACGAATACACTATCCGTATGTATACCACGCACCTCTAACAGAACGAATATCAGCATCCCCCCCTCCGGGTCGTCTTTAGATAATCACCCGGAGCCAGAATTTCATCCCCGAATGAATTCCCGCTCCGAGCATAGAACTTTGTACTGCGTTAGAACACCGTTAACGTTGCATCTATCATGTCTTGCATTTGTTTGTATATGTTTGCTTTGTATTCACTATTTCTCCTCCCCTTTTATTCTCCGGTAGACCTCGCTGCTGTCGACCACACCGTTGTTGGGTATGACTACTTCGTCGACGACCCTACCCCTACCACCAAGCTTCCAGGCAAGCAGAGCCATTATCTTCCCCAGATATCGCCTATCTTTCCGTACATTTCTTGCACTAGACATTGTTACTGCTGCTGCTACGTTGCTTACCTATTCAATTGCATAGCCTGTCTTTGTCGCCCCTTGATGTACCTTCCTTTATCCTATGCTGCCTATAAATATATATTATATTCAGGAGTGAGCCCTGCGCATTGTTATCTAGGATTAGATAGCGGGTCGTGATCACTCAGGGGAGTGACGCGGATACAACTTATTACAACTGCACAGGTACGGTACAATGCAGACAACGCCTAAGGCCCCCTAGCTCGGCTCTGCCGAGCCACCATGAAGTGTGAGCTATCAAGGAGTAATCCTTGTACTCCACTCGTTGTTGACTTTGTATAGCCGCACTAGGTACCTGAGCAATGGTTGTCCTTAAAGGTAAGAAGTCAGACGACCCAACGGTGCCCGCGAGTGGTATTGCGACGGGACGACAGGGAAGGTACGACCAGTGTATCGGTGGTCTTGGACCCTGATCGTTGGCCGCGAGAGTTACCAAACCACTAAAGTCGAGCTCCTCCAGGAGCACACGCGAGATAAGGTTAGGAGTCGGTTCACCTTGTTGGTAACAGCGCGCTTTGACGGGACGACAGGGCGGGCACTGATGTACTGGTGGACCTAGTTCCTGTTCGTTGTCCGTTGTGTTCCTAGTCAGACAGGGATAACGGTTGTCTGCGAGATAATAATAAAATGCTAAATGGTTCGGCGGATGACTTGAGTAGCCTTTTGGATTGTACGCGCTGCCTACACGTGGGATAATGAGTTTTGGGATCCTCTGCTTCATAGTCTCGTTCGAGGACACTTCAGACGTCAGCAGTACCGCGGCCTGCGCCGGGAAGTGGTGTCGTCTTCTTTGCTCGAGCAATGTGATTTGTATTTGCTTTAACTTCACAGGCCAGCCGCGCACCGTGCAGGATTACGTCAGGGTTAGGGTCCAAAGCCCCGCGTACATAGGATTTAGTCCGGCGGATGACCTCTCTATTGAGGTTGAAAGATGGGCTACGGAGTGTCGGATAGCCTCGGTGGGGCATTCCCTAACAAGGTGTATGCCACCCTGGAGATCCGTGCGTTGTAGTGTAACAGAAGTGCACCCCTGCAGGGAATATTAATCTATTCAAATAGCCGTGTCCACGGTAACAGGACGCTTTATGCTGAAGCCATATCCTACTACTACAAACTATTATTACTAAACTATTTGTTCTGGGTTTTCTTCCTCGCAAGGGAGTCGAGGAAGTGATCTCGGAGGCACTGTTAATTATTATAACTTACTATTATACAATGCTGCAGCAACTTCTGCTGCATTGTTACTTTATGCTTTATATAAAATGTTGGCTATTCTCTCCTCATGCTGCAAGTCTTGTCGGAAGATGCTAGTCTTTGATAGGCCTAGCTTCTTACCCTTATTCTGATTTCTACCTTGCAGTCCACTATATACAGCCTCCCCTTTCCATTTGATACAATGCATAATTTCTTCGTAGCGGACATAAGACTCGCGGGTATGCTAGATACTCACCCTTGCTTTATTTCCCCCCTTTTGTTTTGCCTGGTCGGTTGCTACAGTCGACGTTGGAGCCCAGGAGCAGGAGTACCCCGGAGACGACTACTACGATGTCGAGTTCCCTATCGACCAGGAGTAGTTCGGTGGATCCCAGGCAGGAGGCCTCTCGTTTTCGATCTGTATCTTTGATGTCATTTGTGCTAGCCTTCTTAAGGCAAAAATTGACTAACTATGTCTGTACTCAGATATTATGGCTTGTATAACTTATGTATTCGGATCCTCGTGATCCCTGGTTTGTAATATCAGATTTATCTTATTTTTGTTTAGTGTTGTGCTGTGATATTCTCACCGTGGCACCCTAATCTCAGCCGGTTACCCTGCGTGTATGATTACTGTACACGAATTTATTTTGGGGGCGTCACAGATAAGTATCCCCGAGGTTTAAATTCTTCTTACGAATATGATTGGATCCCTTGCGATCATGGTTCTGACCATGATGTTCTCCTTTTATTCCATTTTTCAAACAACGTGGAGCACTTGTCTTCTACAAGTCAATGGTCCAGTTCAGCTTCTATCGTGTTCCACCTTCGAGAGTTACCCCCTGGTATCTCGAGGATATCATGCCTTTGCATTACATCTTATGAATTTTGATGAAACAATGCCTAATTCTACCATAGACATTTCATGGATCTGAGTTGTCGTCAACCGGGAACACTGAATACTTTTGCTTCACCATTCCTTTTGCTTGATGTCGCCGTTGTTCGATTGTATTTTCTTGAAACCTTTTGACATGATGTGTCGTGGTCATCATCGACATCTTGGCTGATACCAAGTGTTAATTAAATTCATGGTGAGAAATACCATCCTTGTCCCTCGATGATCTGTGTTATCATCGACAACATCCTTTGACACCCGCCAATACAAGCTCGGTCATGTATCTTTGTCTGCTTTCCCTTGGGAAAGGTATACATGTGATACTTGTGTATCATTTCATTTTCCCTTTCATTGGTTTGTTTAACCTATCTTGTAATGTGTCTTGTCTGAGCAGTTATAATCCCTGCTTATGTTAACACTTCGGTGTACTACTCGGTCAGTATAACCTATTACTATTTTTTATGACATTTTGGTAACCACTGATGGACGAGAACTTTGCCTATTGGTCCGCCTCGTCTTAACGAGCAGGAAAATGGTTCTCTTCGTCCCTCGCCCTTGGCACCGACGTTGTTGCCGACATAGCTAACAAGCTATTCTCTGACTTACCTTGCAACTTGATCGCATTGTTTTTCACCACCCTTCGTATTCAGTGTGGGCTCATAACCCATAGTTCCACATGATCGAAACCTGACTCTCTTGTAACTTTTTGTTCTCGAGGTTATTCCTCTTGCTTGACCTCGTATGCAACTCACAAGTCCTCTACCTTGTGATATTCAGTTCGATATCAGACTCAATGCTTATGCATGATGCTTTGGACCCCCCCTTTTTCAGCATCGGTCATCGATATCGAATGCTTGCATATCCACTTGCAAACTTCTCATACCTTCTTTTGTTTCTCCCGATGTATTCCTCTGAGTTTAAACTCGGAAGATACTTTGTACCCCAGTCCCTCAGACGACCTAGGTTGAATAACCTGGTACCTATCCGTCCCCCTTAATTTTATCTCCTAGCCTATTCGAAACTACGATGAAGACCCCGAAGGAAGAATGACAACTCATCGAGATGCACCAATGCAGAGCAGTGAAGACATCAATGGGAAGGATTGGCTTCTTCGAGAAGGACAACAAGCACCAGAAGAATCATTACAATATGAAACCTTACCCCTTACACTACTTTTAATTCCCGAGAATTCCTTGTAGAGGTGGAGAATTGTAACACCCCGGGTGTTAGTCTAAAGTAATCACCTTTGGCTAATACCAATTCACTATGGTTATCATGTATTCATCACCCTTGATCAAGTTGAGCTCAAAATCAAACCCAATTGAATTTCCAAAACAAAGTGGAGATTATACTTGAATCAAATATTGTGCAACCAATTTTATTAATTGCCTAAAAGTCAGTAGGTAATATTAAAATAGCAATGGTATTTTATTACCATGTTTAATATTCTAAAAAAATCAAACAGTAGCTAAGACAACCCCAAATTAATTCCTTTTAAATAAAACAAAATGCAAATGGATTTTTATAATCACCAAACTCTTTGTGGAAGTATACTAAAGTGTAACAACAATTATGGAACAAGTTTCACATTTTTATAAAATCTAAAGCTACCTAAACTAAATATAAACTAAAAAGCATTACAAAAGAAAAGAAAAAGAAAAAAAGGGGAAACCCTATTAGTCGCCTAGGGCAGGGCCCAACCACGGCCCAGCCCACCTAGGGACTTCTCCTTCCTCTCTACAGTCGCCTAGGGCATACGCGTGGCGCCCATCCATGGCTCCGGCCATGGGGTGGCGCCCATCCGCCGGCTGCCGGAGGGGATAAGCCCCCCAGCCCCCGAGCCCCTCCCATGGGAACCCTATCCGCTAACCATTCCCCCCCCCCTCGCTCCCCCTCTCCCTCTCCTCAAGCTCGCCCGTGTTTGGCCATGGTGGAGCCGTGGCTGTGCCGGCGAACCCCCGCGGCCAACGGCCTCCACGGTGGCCGATATCGTGTCCAACCGCTTCTTCTTCAACGTCTGCACCTCCCCGCAGAAGGAGCCATGTCCGGGAGCCACCACAGCCGCCGAATCGTCCGATCCCCTCTGCCACGATCGCCGGCTTTTGGAGAAAAAATCCTCGTTGTCCACGTGCCCCCGAGCACGGTGCCGCCCCCCTACAGGTCACTGTGAGCTCCGCCTCCGATTCTCCCTCTCCCTTTCGTCTTTCTTTCGTCGTAGGGCCCTTCCCCGTAGATGCCATGGCCGCCGTCTTCCATGGCTGGAGCTCTGCTCCTCTCACTACTAGGGAAATAGCTATACATGGAAAGCTTATTAGTGGCGCATTTTATATGTAATGCGCCACTATGTTGTAAGGGGTGGCGCACAGGTAAAAAATGCGCCACCCATAAGCTCTTATAGGTGGCGCATTTTCCAAAATGCGCCACCCCTAAGAGTGGGCCAGCCGTGGATCCCCTTATACGTGGCGCATTTGGAGAAATGCGCCACCCCTAAGAACCTTATAGGTGGCGCATTTTGGAAATGCGCCACCCCTAAGAGCTTATGGGTGGCGCATTTCCCATATGCGCCACTACTAAGTAAAACTGTGCGGGAAAATTCCCAAATACAGCCCCCCCCCCCGCGTGGACCGCCTTTTCAATTTGGAAAAAAATAAAAGAAAATAAGTTTCCCAAATGATATGTGGTCTAGTTGTTAGGAAAATTTACAAATATGAATTTCGACTTTTTTTGCAAAATCTCTAGAGAATTTTGTAAAATAGACTTAACTTTTGCATACGACCTCCGATGAAAAAGTTTTTTATATGAAAAATCATCTACTCGAAAAGTTATATCCAAATTCAACGGGATGTAACCCGTTGAACATTTTTCGAATCCTCAAAAACGTAACAGAAAAAAAGTTACGGGCGTTTGAAGATCTAGAGGCTCAAAAACGTAACATTTTGTATGAAATGCGCCACTAGTAACAGAAAATAATATAAACTTTTTTAAAAAATATATTTTTAATTTAAAAAAAATTCAAAATAGGTTAGAGGACAAATTGGGAAGTTAAAAAAAAGTCAAATTTTTAGATAGTAACATTAAAAAAATTTACAAAAATAAAATTTTAATTTTTTAAAAAAAAAATCAATTTTAAAAAAAAGTTCAAAATATGCTAATGGTCCCATCGAGAAAGTTTCAGAAAAATGTTGAAAATTTTAGCACACCCATGAACATTAACAAGGTCCTAGACATCAACATGGTTTAATAGTATTTATATGTTAGATATATCAACAAGTCCTTGCTAGGTGAGATGGAGTGAGAGTTGAATAGAACCGAGAAGTTAAGCGTGCTGGGGCTGGAGTAGTGCTAGGATGGGTGACCCTCGGCGAAGTTTGACCACAGAGGTTCGTTTGACCTGAGATTAAGCATAGTGACCAGGCATTAAGCATACTAGCCTGAGATTAAGAAAAAATTAAAATAAAAAAAATAAAATAAAAAAATTGTTTTCCAGATCCAGATTCAAAATTCAAAATTTAAAAAAATTAATAGTGGCACATTTTCAGAATGCGCCACCCCTAAGAGCTTATAGGTGGCGCATTCTGAGATGCGCCACGCCTAAGGGTCTTAGGGGTGGCGCATCCAGAATGTGCCACCTATAAGCCCTTATTAGTGGCTTGTAGTTAGTGGCGCATCCATAATGCGCCACTAAACAGAAAAAAAGGACGCCACTAAAAGGGCATTCCCTAGTAGTGTCTGGCCCCCGTGCTCCACACTACGGGCTGCGGCTGCGCCTTGCTCACCGTGCCCGCCCCGCCTCGCTCCCGCCGGCGCTGGCCGCCATGGCCACGCCTCCCTGGCCTCTGGCTCTGGCCGCCGGTGTGCCGTGCGTGCGAGCAAGTGTTGAGGCCCGGCTGGGCCACTTACACGTGGGTCCCAAGCCCCTAATTAACCTATGAAATTAAGCTAATTAGAATTGTTAGTTATTATGTGTCCATTACATGTGGGCATGAGGCCATTAGATTATTTAAAATAACTATTACATTATCTTTGTTAGGCTGACAGATGGACCCCATTGTCTATTTGTTCAAATAAATGAATTGGGTATATAACTAATCCATGACATATGGGCCCATGTGCTAGATAAATAAATTAAATGATTTAAATTGCCACTGTGTATGACCAGTGGGCCCTCTATGTTAGGTTAGACCAGTCAACCCACTATTTTGGATAATGTTGGATTTAATAATAAAATAAATTCCTAAAAGCATTTAAATATTTTTTAAACCGTAAGTCAGATGGAAAAAACTTTATACATGAAAATTGATCAGAAAAATATCACGGTTATGAATACGCTATCGTGTACCCAACGCACCCCTCTAACATACCGAGCGTGTAACATCGCCCCCCCCCCTCCGGCGAATCCGGCCGGTTGCCGAAAAATTTTCCGGATGAAAATATTCTGGACGTAAAAGTTGTTCAGAATGGATCAACGAGCACGGATACACTATCCGCATGTCTGTCAGATGTCTCTAACACTACAGACATGGAACCTTCCCCCTCCAGGCCGTCTGTCGATAATCACCCGGAGCCGGTAGTTCATCCCCGGATGAATTCCCGCTCCGAGCAACGTGCATTGCACTGCGTTACAACACCGTTAACATTGCATCTATAATTTCATGCATCTGTTTTATATGTTTGCTTTGTATTTATTTTTTCTTCCCCCTTTTATTCTCCGGTAGACCCGACGGTTGCCGCCGACTACACCGTTGTCGGGTACGACTACTACATCATCGACCGTGCCCCTCCCGCGAGCTTCCAGGCAAGCAGAGCCATTCTCTTCCCCAGAAATCGCCTATCTTTCCGTACATTTCTTGCACTAGGCATTGTTACTGCTACTGCTACGTTACAATCCTATACAATTGCATAGCCTGTTTTTGTCGCCCAATGATGCACCTTCCTTTATCCTATGCTGCCTATAAATATATATATTATATTTAGCAGTGAGCCCTGCGCTTTGTTAGTCAACTAGGATTAGATAGCGTTCCATGATCACTCTAGGAGTGAACGCGAGTACAACTTATATAACTGCACAGGTACGGTACAATGCAGACAACGCCTAAGGTCCCCAACCTCGGCTCTGCCGAGCCACATCAAGTGAGATACCGAGGAGTAATCCTCATACTCCACTCGTTGTTGACTCTGTATAGACGCTCTAGGTACCTGAGCAACGGTTGTCCTTAAAGGTAAGAGTCGGGCGACCCAACGGTGCCCGCGAGCGGCATTGCTTCGGGAACGAAAGGGAGAGTACGACCGATGTTACTGGCGTGCTTGGCCCCTGCTCGTAACTCGCGAGAGGTACCAAACCACGAAAATTTGAGATCTACCAAGAGCACACGCGAGACAAGGTAAGGAGACATTTCACCTTGTTGGTAACCTTGTTCTTTGACGGGACGACAGGGCAGGCCCCAACGTTACTGGTGGTCCATGTCGCTGTTCGTTCTCCGTTGTGTTGTTAGTCAGACAGCGATAACGGTTTTCCACGAGATAATATTAAAATGCTAAATGGTTCGGTGGATGACTTGAGAGACCCGTTAGTATGTACGCACTACCTACACGTGGGATTACGGTGTGGGCTCTCCGCGTCGTAGTTTCGTCCAAAATTTCTTCATACGTCAGCAGTACCACGGGCTGATTGTCGGGAAGCGGTGTTGTCTTCTTTGCTTCAACAGGTGTATTTTGATTTGGTTTTGCTTCACCGGTAGTCTCGTACCGTGCAGGAGCGTGGAAGGCTGAGGGACCTAGACCCCTGAGCGCATAGGATATAGTCCGGCGGATGGCCTCTCTGCTTAGCCTAGGATGGGCTACGATGTGTTGGATATCCTCAGTGGGGCATTCCCTAACAAGGTGTAAGCCACCCTGGAGATCCGAGCATGCAGGCTGAACAGTAGTGCACCCCTGCAGGGAGTTTAATCTATTCGAATAGCCCTGTCCACGGTAACAAGACGCTTTATGCTGAAGCTGGACCTTACCACTACAGACTACTACTATTAAACTGTATGGTTCCGGGTCTTCTTCCTCGCAGGGAAGTCGAGGAGGGGAACTCAGAGACATTTATTATTAATAATCATTACAACTTACTATTATACAATGCTCCAGCCACTTCTGCTTCATTGTTACTTTATGCTTTATATTAACTGTTGGTTGTTCTCTTCTTGTGCTGCAAGACTCGTCAGAAGATGCTAGTCTTCGATAGGCATAGCTTCTTATCCTTATTATGATTTCTACCTTGCAGTCCACTATATACAGCATCCCCTTGCCATTTGAGACAAATGCATAAATGGTTAGTAGCGGACATAAGACTCACGGGTATGCTAGATACTCACCCTTGCTTTATTTCCCCCTTTTTGTTTTTCCTGATCGGCCTTTGCAGTCGACGTTGGAGCCCAGGAGGAGGAGTACCCCGGAGGCGGATACTACTACGTAGAGACCCCCGCTGACCAGGACCAGGAGTAGTTTCGGAGGCTCCCAGGCAGGAGGCCTTGCCTTTTCGATCTGTATCTCTGATGTTATTTGTGCTAGCCTTCTTAAGACAAAATTTGACTAACTATGTCTGTACTCAGATATTATGGTTTGTATAACTTATGTATTCGGGTCCGTGTGACCCCCTTATCTTGTAACATATCGGTTTATCCTTTTGTGTTTAGTGTTGTCCTATGATATTCTCACCGTGGCACCCTAATCTCAGTCGTGTACCCTGCGTGTATGATTACTGTACACGGATTGATTTTAGGGGCGCCACACCCATGCATCCCAATAAATATTCATGGAGACTCAAGCGTCTAAGCTTGGGGATGCACAGTTCGTCCTTCGTTTCACTATATTTTTATCACTTCATGCGTTATGTGCTATGCTTGGAGTGTCTCTCTCTTAGGTTTTATATTTAGTTTTCTTTAGCTTTGCTTGTTGTTCATAACAAGGTAGACCCCATCTTACTTAGTGTGGGAGAGAAACACGCTCTACTCCAATCTAGAACACACCATAGGATTTTTCATGCTTGTCTTTCTGCTGTTGTGTGTTCTTTATCTTTTCGTAGCTACTGCCATGTTTAGTTTTAGTCTTAGTTTGTCTTTAGCAAGAGACTTCGCTTTTGTTATGTTTGTTGGTGGAACTCTCTTTAGTTTTCATGTTTATCTTGTTAAGAGAGTTGGTTGTTGCACTGAGTTGTGTCTTGTCCTGAGAGTAGGTAATTGTGACGCCCCCAAAATCAGACCGTGTACAGTAATCATACACGCAAGGTACACGATCGAGATTAGGGACTCACGATGAGATATCACAACACAACTCTATAAATAAAATAATACAAGTTGTTTAATACAAGCCAGGGGCCACGAGGGCTCGAATACAACATCTCGAAAGCACAAAGTTAGTGGAAGCAAAAGTATCTGAGTAGAGACACAAGAAAATAAGGTTGCCTTAAGAAGGCTAGCACAAATAACAACAGATCGAAAAGGCGAGGCCTCCTGCCTGGGAACCTCCAAACTACTCCTGGTCAACGGGGAACTCGACGTCGTAGAAGGCATCGGGGATCTCCATGTTGCGGTGGTCGGCATCGGGGATCTCCTGCTCCTGGACTCCAACGCTCCAACGTCGACTGCAGCGGACGATCAGGCAAAACATAAAGGGGGAAATAAAGCAAAGGTGAGTATCTAGCATACTCGCGAGTCTTACGTCCGCTAATAAGCATTTATGCATTTGTATCAAATGGAAATGGGAGGTTGTATATAGTAGACTGCAAGGTAGAAATCAGAATAATGGTAAGAAGCTAGGCCTACCGAAGACTAGCATCTTCTGACGAGTCTTGCAGCACAAGATGAGAACACCCAATAGTTTATATAAAGCATAAAGTAACAATGAAGCAGAAGTTGCTGCAGCATTGTATAATAGTAAGTTGTAATAATTAATAATAATATATGCCTCCGAGTTCCCCTCCCCGACTTCCCTGCGAGGAAGAAAACCCGGAACCAACAGATTAAAAGTAGTAGTTTGTAGTGATAAGATCCGGCTACAGCATAAACCGTCCTGTTACTTGGACATGGCTATTCGAATAGATTAAACTCCCTGCAGGGGTGCACTACTGTTCAGCCTGCACGCTCTGATCTCCAGGGTGGCGTGAACCTTTTTAGGGAACATCCCACTGAGGCTATCTGACACATCGCAGTTCATCCTAGGCTCAGCAGAGAGGTCATCCGCCGGACTATATCCTATGCGCCAAGGGGTCTAGGTCCCTCACCCTTGCACGCTCCTGCACGGTACGAAACTGGCCGGTGAAGCAAAGCAAATCCAAACACACCTGCTGCAGCAAAGAAGACAAGACCGCTTCTCGGCTATCAGCCCGTGGTACTGCTGACGTCTGAAGAGCTTTCGGCCAAACTACGACGCGGAGGGCCCACATCGTAATCCCACGTGTAGGTAGTGCGTACAGACCAACGGGCCTCTCAAGTCATCCACCGAACCATTTAGCATTTTAATTAACCTGTGTGACAACCGTTATCATTGCCTCGACTTAACTGACCCGCGGACAACGACAGCAGTCAAGACCAACAGTACGTCAGTGCCTGCCCTGTGGTCCCACCAAGTCTCTGAGGTTACCAACAAGGTGAACCGTCTCCTTACCTTATCTCGCTGTGCTCTTGGTAGAGCTCGACTTTCGTGGTTTGGTAACTCTCGCGAGATACGCGCAGGGGCCAAGCACTCCAGTAACGTCGGGCGTACCCTCCTTGTCGTTCCCGGCGCAATACCGCTCGCGGGCACCGTTGGGTCGCCTGACTTCTTACCTTAAGGACAACCGTTGCTCAGTTACCTAGAGCGGCTATACAGAGTCAACAACGAGTGGAGTGCGAGGATTACTCCTCGGTAGCTCCACTTGATGGTGGCTCGGCAGAGCCGAGCTAGGGGGCCTTAGGCGGTGTCTGCATTGTACCATACCTGTTGAAGTTATAATAAGACGTATCCGCGTCACTCCCCTGAGTGGTCATGGCCCTGCTATCTAATCCTAGCTAACAATGCGCAGGGCTCACTGCTGAATATAATATATATTTATAAATTAGCATAGGATAAAGGATGGTACATCAAGGGGCGACAAGAACAGGCTATGCAATTGAATAGGATTGTAATCGTAGCAGCAACAGTAACAATGCCTAGTGCAAGAAATGTACGAAAAGATAGGCGATATCTGGGGAAGAGAATTGCTCTGCTTGCCTGGAAGCTCGCGGGAGGGGGGTACGGTCATCGACGACGTAGTCGATCACAGGAGCATCGGCAGCGGTCGTCGGGACTACCGTACAATAAGAGAGGGGGAAGAAACAATAAATACACAACAATAATAGCAATACAAATACAAGACATGGCAAACGCAATGTTAACAGTGTTCTAACGCAGTCCAATGTTTTACGCTCGGAGCAGGAATTCATCCAGGGATGAAATACCGGCTCCGGGTGATTACCGGACAAGGTGGCGGGAGGGGTAAGGGTCCATGCCGGAGGTGTCATGGACATCCAACAAACGTGTGGATGGTGTAACCGTGCCAGTTGAAACAATCCGAACAACTTTCGTGTTCAGAATAAATTCATCCGGAAAGTTTTACCGGTACCGGGTAATTACGGACAGACGACCCGGAGGGGGGATGTCGATGTTCGTTGTGTTAGAGGGGTCTGGTTGGTATACGAATAGGGTATCCATATTCGTTATATTTTTCTGATCAATTTTGATGTATAAAGTTTTTTAATCTGACTTACGGTTTAAAAGATATTGTTTTTCTAATATTTAAAAGCTTTTATTAATTAAATCCAACATTATCCAGAACAGTGGGTTGACTGGTCAAACCTGACCAGTGGGTCCCACTGGTCATCCTCTAGTCATTTAATTAAATCTTAATAATCACTGGGCCCACATGTCATACACAGTTACTAATATTAATTTATTTTAATAAATAAACTGGCAGGTGGGTCCCAGGTGTAAGTGACTCAATACTAATTAATCAGCTTTTAATTAAGTTTAAGGCCTGGGGCCCATCTTTCATACTCACCAGGGGTTATTATCTAACAGTTTTATTTCTTTTAATTAGATATTAATCCGTGGGGTCCAACTGTCATTGAATATTTCGCAGGGGGGTTAATTAGTATTAATCAACAGGGGACGGTTAGGGGGGTTGTAACCCCAAGACAGAGCACGCCGGCCGTGGCTGGCACGGCTTGCCGTCGGCGAGCCCCAGCCAGGGGCGCGGCTGAGGCCGGCAGAGTGAGCGTTGCTCGGGCGGCGTGGGGCGGCCAAAAGCAAGCACTGGACGCGGCCGTGGCGAGGCAGGGCGCGGCCAGGCGCGCTCCAGCCATGGCGGGCACGACGGCGGCCTACAATGAGTACGGCGATGAGCATTAGCTCACCTCCGGCAACGAAACGGAGCGGCAAAAGCGCAATTCGAACGAGTGTCCCACCGCGCACACATCCCCGCCATCAGTTCGCCTGAGGGGTGACTCCAGCGCCGGTGACGGGCAAGTCTGACGGCGGCCGAAGCGTGCACCTACGGGGACGACGTTCTACGACATGGAACCGAGCGCGAAGAGGGGAAAAACGACGGGGAGCTCACTGGGGGTAGGGAGAGGTCTTGGGGCCGGAGGTGCACCGGTGGCGATGAATTCGTCGACGGTGAGGTGACAGCCGCGGCGAGGGGACCGGCTCGATTCGTTGTAGCGAGGATGCTTCGTCTTCGATGGGCCTCGCAAGCAGACGAGGATGAGGACGGGGAAGCCACAGGACATGGCCGCTCAGCCCACCATCGTCGTTGGCCATGGGGAGGATGGAGGCGCGGCCACGGGCACATCGAGCCATGGCGTCGATGGCTCCTTGCGGCGGGGAAAACAGAGAGGGAGCGATGGGGACGAACGAATGGGGGGCTAGGGTTTGCGAGGCGTCCACGGTTGCGCTGGGGTTCTTCTTATCCTCGCGCTGCTCCTGTAGCGACGCACGCGCGAGCCGTCTTGGTGGCGACGTCGTCGGTCGACATGGCGCGCAACCACTGTAGTGAGGTTGAAGACAAGGGTAGGGTAGTGGTTGGGCCCAGGGTGGGCTTCGCCCAGGGCGAGTAATAGGGGTTTTCCAATTTTTGCATATTTGTTATGTTTTCCTGTTTTATTTATATCTTGTTTAGCTAGCATTTGATTTTTGTAAATTATGAGACTTTCTCCATTATTTGTATTGCCCTATGTAGCAATGCCACAAAAAGTTTGGTGGCCATATGAATTCAATTGCATTTTTGTTTTATTTAAAAGGGGTAAAATGCTACTGTTTTTCTATTGTTTTGATTTGTTTACAATATTTAAACCTTGTAATAAATGCCCACTATTATTTTAATATGACCTAATGATTATTATTCATTTAATAAAATTGTTTGTAACATTTTTGGTTTCACTTTTATTTCCGCTTTGTTTATAATTTAATTTGAATTCCAACATGGTTGAATTTGAATTGGGCTTGATGAAGACTGGTTAATCACAGGTAACTACTGTCACTTGGCATTAGAACAGGGTGATTACTGTAGCATGACACTGGGGGTGTTACAAATCTCCCCCACTACAAAGAATTCTCGTCCCGAGAATTACAAGGAAGTGCTAGGGATAGAGTTCTGGTTTCGTATTCTAACGATTCTTCTGGTGCTTGTTACCCTCCTCGTAGAAGTAAATCCTTCTCGTTGATGTCCTCATTTCTCTGCATCAGTGCATCTCGATGAGTTGTCTTGCTTCTTTCAGGGTCTTCATCGTACCTACGGATAGGCTAGGAGGGGACACTTAGGGGGTCGAATCGTCACAAGGTTAATCAATCGGGGTTGTCCAAGGGAATGGGGCACAGGGTATCTCTCGAGTTGAAACACGGGGAAACACATCGAGAGAAGCAAAAGAAGGTATGAGAAGTTTCAAGAGGATAGGGTAACAAGAGGACTCGTGAGGACTCGTGAGTTGCATACGAGGTCAAACAAGAGGAATAAACTCGAGAACAGAAAGATACAAGAGAGTCAGGTTTCGATCCTGTGGAACTGTGGGTTATGGGCCCACGTGAAATAAGAAGGTTGGTGCCAAACAATGCGATCAAGTTGCAAGGTAAGTCAGAGAACAGATTGTTAGCTATGTTGGTAACAACATTGGTGCCAAGGGCGAGGGACGCAGAGAACCATTTTCCTGCTCGTTAAGACGAGGCGGACCAGTAGGCAAAATTCTCATCCATCGGTGGTCACCGAAAAGTCATCAACAATAGTAACATGTTATACTGACAGACTAGTACACCGAAGTGTTAACATAAGCAGGGAATTATCACTGCTTAGATAATTTATATTACAAGGGAGGTTTAAAAGACCAATGGAAAGGAAACTGTGATGATACACCAGTATGAGGTGTATAACTTTCCCAAGGGAAAGCAAAGCAAGATATACATAACCAAGTTTGTATTGGCAGGGAGTCAAAGGATGTTGTCGATGATAACACAAATTATCGAGGGGCAAGGATGGTGTTACTCACCATGAATTCAATTAACACTTGGAAGAAGGGAAAATGTTGATGATGTCCACGACACTTTATGTCGAAAGGTTTCAATAAAATACAATCGAACAACGGCGACATCAAGAAAAAGGAATGGTGAAGCGAAATTATTCAGTGTTCCCTGTTGATGACAACCCAGAACCCATGGAGTGGTTACGATACACTACTGGAATTCGCCTGTTTGCCGTCTGCCATGGCGGACGGCAAACACCTGTATGGCCGACGGCAAAGCCTTTGCCGTCTGCCCCCGCACGGTAAAGCACCCGTCAGCCATTTCATCGGCAAAGAGGTGCTTTGCCGTCTGTTGTATATCGACGGACGGCAAAGCTCTTTGCCGTCCGCTGGAATTGGAAACAGACGGCAGAGAAGCTTGACGGCGAAGCTTTGCCAGCCGGCTCCGTCAGGCCGTTTACGGCGGGGTTGCCGTCTACGGACAGACGGCAAAGAACGGTGACGTCATCGGATAAGGTAATGACGTCACCCCCCCCTGTCATTTGTTTGCCGTCCAGCAGCAAACGGCAAAGTCCTATGCTTTGCCGTCTGCCTTGACGGAGGCAGACGGCATAATGACCAAATGGTCACCCAGCTGTTGCCAGATTGCACAGCTGGGCGCCACGTGTCCTCTTTGCCAACTGCAAGCAGACGGCAAAGGGATTTGCCGACAGCCAGCAGACGGCAAAGAGGTTGCATTCCTTCTGTTTTATCTGTTTTCTTTCAAATCCCTGCATTTTGACAAATATATATATATATATAATCTCCAACAACATTATATAGTATCCAACAAACAGTATATAGTAACCAACAACAATATATAGTCTCCAACAAGGTTTTCATACAAGATTCACATGTGAACAAGGTTCCAACAAGCATTTCATAGTTTCACATAGCACATAGTGACCAAAACAGTTTATGAAACTAAACTACAAGTCCAAATGCAGCACTCCATCATAGCATGACTCCCTTGAAGCAAATCTGCAAAATGAAGCTAAAAAAGTTATAAGAAGAATAAGGAGAAGAACAAGAAGAAGAAGGAGAAGAGAAGAAGAAGAATCTAGAAGAAGAAGAAGAAGAAGAAAAAAAGATCCTCTCCTTCTTCTATTTTCTTCTTATTTTGAGCAGACAAAGCTAACATAAGCAATGGTGATCAAATTAAGCTAGAGTTAGCATATTTTCAGGAAATTGAGCTAAATTTAGCATTTTTGAGCAACTAAGCAAACTTTAGCAATTGTTGAGCCAATTTAAGCTAGCTTTAGCATTTTTGACCCAATTAAGCTAGATTTAGCATTTTGTGAGAAAACTAAGTTGACTATGTCAGTTTTTGAACTAACTAAGTTAATTATGTATTTGTTGTGAAAAATATGCAAAGTATGACATTTTTCGATTAAATATAGGATTTTAGAAGCTAAATATGCATTTTCAAACTAACTAAGCATTTTAAAACTTACCGGAGTGTAGCCCTCAAGGCTGAGGTGGCTAAGAAGAATCCGTCGGGTTGGCCGATGTTGACGGTGGAGAAGGGTCATGGGACGCAGCGCGAGAGTTATGCTGCACAAAAAGATCAACTAGAGGTTAGCACGACGCCACTCAATATGGTATTGATGATCATCGAAAGATACTCACCGTCCCCACAGGAGAAATGATCGGCATCGGTGGAGCGGCCTGACCAGTCTTCTCGCACATAGTTTGCACATTTGTTTTTCATGAGTCAATCATATTAGGCCACTCATGACGCATTCTTTGGGTGAATATGAACAAGTGACTTACCACGAAGAGCTCATACAAGGCCCGGTTCGATGCATCGTGTCGTGCCGCGGCCTCCTCGAGAGCCTTCGCCGTCCTCTCCTGCGCCAGCCGCTCTCTCTCCGCTGCCCTCTCCTCTGCCAACCGCTCCTTCTCCTCCAGTAGCCGCTGGGTGTTCTGTCGCTCTTTCTCAAGAGCTTCCTGCACCCCCACTCCTCTAGTTAGCATTGTAATATTCGATGAGAGAAAACAAGAATGCAAGAGTCCTTATGGATAACCTGGATAGCGAGGTCGACTGGCCGCGGACGAGTCCTTATAGCAGGAGAAGAGCTCGTTTGGCGCGCCTTGATCTCAGGAAGGGTCTTATCGCACCTGATCAACTTATCTCCAATGGCCTTGGCGCCATGGCGCCTTCCGCCACCAGAGATCATCACCAGCTCCGGCTCAATAGGCTTCCCAAGAGGGTTATAAGCCTCCCCGTGCTTCTCCTTCGCCACCTTAGTATAAGCCTTGAGCTTACTGTAGGCGGCAATGTTGGTGAAAGTCGAAGGAGTGGCGAGATCAGACTCTGAGAGCGCCTTTGCCTTCTTGTACGACGCTGTATGGGCCATGCCATAATTGTCGAACACACCAAGTGGCTCTGTTTTATTATGCTCCGCCTAAAAGACAAAGCAAAGCACGATATTAGTAAGTTGTGGGTGCCAAAAAGACAAAGAAAAGTAGAATTTGCATGAAAATTGAAGCAAAGCACATACCCATTTATTCCCGTAACCGGCTAAGTTGCGGCTTCCTTGATGGTGTGGCACACCAACCATTTGGGCGCGGCGCTCCTTGGCATTGTTGTGGACGGCCAACCAGGCATCTGAGCACCAGTGGTCCACAATGGCCTCCCAACAATCCATCTTGTCCGCACACCATCTCGGTGGCGCCTAAGTTAGTAAACAAGGAAACTAATAAGTAGCCTAGATAGGAATCAAATCAAGCAAACTATTCAAGACTTAAGAAGGGTTACCGTCATGTACTGGGCCCTGGTCAGAAACTTCTTGCGGCAGTCCTTCTTGCTACGCTTGCGCCCTTTTTTGGCGTAGTAGTCACGGACCGCCTGCACTCGCATCTCGTGCCTTGTGTTCTGCAAGAGGCGCGTGGCCTCTGCAACTAACACGTCCTCCGCCTCCTGCTCCTTGGACTCATCGACCTTGTAGTAGACCTGCAATATCACGAGACAACACTGATGAGTGCACGAGACAACACTGCAATAGCATGATTTTATTGTGTGAAACAGAAATTACCCAAAAGCCGTTGATCACCATGTCGGCTCTGGTGTGGCATTCGACCCCGTTGATGGTCGTATCCGGCGGGGCCGGGGCAGCACAATAGTGCTCCCACTTGAGTCCAGGCGGCAGAACCTCATCAGGTCCGGGCAATTGAACCAGCCCCGGGAAGTTCTCCCTGACGAGCACACCAAGGATGGAGTTGGGATTGCGGACACCATTGCCGTATATCCAACCCCTGCAGTATAAAAAGACAAAGCCATCAGATAGACATAAGTATAGAATGTACCGGAAGAGAGTATAAGTGCACTTACGTCTCTCCATCAGGCGTAATCAATCACTTATGGGCGGGAGTCACCGGCACGGACGGGAGCCGTGTACCCCCACGCTGGTACACGGTGGTACCCTCAGCTACCTCCTCCTCATCCGTAGTGCCAAGCTCGGCACCAGCCTCCCCCTCAGGCGTGTGCAGCTCCGGCTGGTCCGGCCAAGGACTCCAGGTCGTGCGGGTGGACGTAGCCTCCTCCTCCACCTCAGGCTAGTCCACCCTGCAGTGCTCTGGTGAATCAGCCGGAGGTGGCGGCGAGGAAGCAGCAGCAGGTGTTCGTCTCCCTTTCCCGCGACCACCACCTGCTTTGCCTCTCCCGGTCTTCTTCCGACCTCCTCTCCCCCTGGGCGGCTCATTAGTAGAAGGAGGAGGCGAGGAAATACTCTCGAGCAAAGACCTCCGTAGAGCCAGAGGTGGGAGCGCATGACCCCGACCCCTCCCTCGCGAGCCTGAGGTCTCGCCCTCCATATCTGTCACGAACCTGCCAAGAATTAAAATAAAATAATTAGTACAATGAGAAAAAGAATTAATAATACAACAGTAATTACTGCAATAATGAGAATATATATATGTAATTAAAGTTGAGATGCATACAACTAACAATAGTCGGGATCATCGGTCTCTTCTCCGCGATCAATTGAAGGATCGTCATCGCTATCACGCGTGTCGTCGATAATGATGGCTTCATCAGGTTCAACAACACCAACATTTGGAAGGCCTTTATGTAAACGTTCAAGCATTGACAGGTCATCTGGAGCAGTAACCTCTTCTTCTTCAGGCTCTTCAACATCGTCGTTAGCGGGTTCACTCTCATTGTCTTCTTCCATGTTCTGGGGTTGCGTAGAGAGGTTTCGGAAACGTTTTTTTATCACGCGTGTTTCTTGGAAGAATTCTCCTTCATATGTCTCTGGGTCAATGTGGGGTACATAATCCTCTTCATTTGGGGGAGGTGGTCTAATATGAGGTGGCATATCATAAACGACATCCCAACCTTTCAGATTTTCAACCGTTTGGCAGGGGTAGGATAGATAGAAAACCTGGGTGGCCTGTTGAGCCGTAATATAGACATCGGGGACATTAAAATGGGTGTCTTGTCGAATTTCGACTAGACCTACATGTTCATGAGTTCGTCTAGTCCTCGACGGGAGAAACCAATGACATTTGAAGACAACGACGTTGGGAGGATTTTCACCAAAGAATAGAAGTTCGTATATTGCTTCAACTCTTCCATAATACTCAATACCTCCGTCGCCGACAGCAGAGACACCCGAATTTGTACTTTTTCGATCAGCCATTTTTCGCTCTTTATCAACGGTACGAAAGCGATACCCGTTGATGTCGTATTTCTCAAATACACGGACCTTATTGTCAAAACCATTAGCGACTTGTCTCAATTCGGCGTCCATAGGCTCCTCATTTGCCTATAAGTTTTATAGGAAAGGATTGTTATATTAGTGAAAAATAGGTCGAACCAACAAATGAAACCCTATATATGAATGATAGTTACCGTTCGTTTGAACCAAGAGATGAAACCAGGATTGCCGTCTCCTTGATTGGCAAGAAGCTCATACTCTGCGATGGAATCACTTTCAATAACTACTCCATTCGAGAATTTGGCGACGTATCGACTGTATGAATTCAGGGGAATTAATAAGAAACAAGAATTATTAGAAGTTGCGAAACAATGTACGTACCGATCACTTACTCGATGTACGGTCGCACTTCTGTTGGGTTGGTGAAGATATACAGTGTAGGAGTCTGCCATTCTTTGATATCCAAAATCTTATTTCTCGAAGCACCAACAGGTCCAAGCTTCCCTTTGAATAGGCTGAGGTTGGATTGACGCCGTTGGGGGTCGCCAGTATTGTACCGAGGCTTTGGATTATGAAAATGGCGATTTTTGGCTTCATAATGTGCTGTCACGAAGTTTGCCGCCTCCTCGGTAATGAAAGCCTCGGCCATCGATGCTTCAATTCTACGTTTATTTTTACATTTTGCTCGAAGCGTCTTCTGCATTCTCTCCGTTGAATAGCACCAACGATTTTGCACAGGGCCCCCTAATCTTGCCTCGGTTGGGAGATGCAATATCAAATGCTGCATCGGATTAAAAAAACCCGGTGGAAAGATCTTCTCTAACTTGCAGAGCAACTCCGACGCCATATCTTCCATGTCTTCTAGCACGCCATCGGATAGTTCTTTAGCACAAAGAACACGAAAGAAATAGCTCAGTTCTGCCAGTACTAGCCACTCTTCCTCGGGGATATAGCCGCGCAACATCACCGGCATTACCCGCTCAAGCCATATGTGCCAATCATGACTCTTCAGCCCTAATATTTTATGTTTTTCAGGACTCGCTCCCCTCCTCGGATTCGCTGCATACCCATCGGGGAACATCAAACATTTTTGCACCCACAAGAGAATTTCCCTGATATGCCCCCTTTCAAGATTGAACCAGGCCCTTGGCTTGGACCAATTCTTCTTTCCTTTCGGTTGTCGCATGTTCTGTGAGGGTCTATCACATAGAGTCTCCTAGTCGACTCTAGCTTTAGGATTATCCTTTGACTTCCCATCTATGCCGAAAAATGTACCAAACAGGGCCTCGCCGATATTTTTTTCAGTGTGCATCACGTCAATATTGTGTGGAAGTTCGAGGTCTTGGAAGTAGGGGAGATCCCAGAAGCATGTCTTGTGAGTCCAGGCGTGTTCCGAATTATATCCCTTGAAATACCCGGGACGTTCTGGATCAGGCTCGAGAGAGTTCAACTGTGCCAAGACATGTTCGCCCATCATCGTAGGTGCTGCCAGGTTTTTGACAACTTTGCCTTTGATGAAGTTCTTCTTGTCTTTTCTAAAAGGATGCTTAGGAGGCAGAAACTGTCTATGCAAGTCGAAGCAGGAATACTTGCCAGCCGCCTTCAGCCAATGAACTGAAGAGCAGCCTTGCATGTTGGGCACCCGAACTTTCCATGAACACAGAAGCCAGCGAAAAGCGCATACGCCGGCAAGTCATGCATCGAGTACTGGTACCAAACATGCATTTTGAAGGTCTTTTTGCTAGCTGCATCGTATGTCTTGAACCCTTCGTCCCAAGCTTGTTGCAATTCCTCCTTAAGCGGTTGCATGTACACATCCATATTCTTCCCCGGATATTTGGGCCCTGGTATTATCAACGTCAGGAAAATGTTCTTCCTTTTCATAATCTCTGAGGGGGGGGGGAGATTGAGTGGCATGACAAATACAGGCCAACAACTGTATGGGGCTGCCATCAGACCAAAAGGATTGAACCCATCTGTGCCGACGGCGATTCGGCAATGCCTTGGCTCCTTAGCTTTTTCCGAATGTTTTTCATCAAAGTTCTTCCATGCTGAACCATCCGATGGGTGAGTCAACATCGGCTTCCCATCTGCATCAAATTCTGTTCTCTTCCCATGTTTGTGCCATGTCATCTGTCTGGCTGTCTCTTCCATCATGTAAAGCTATTGAATTCTTGGTATCACTGGAAGATACCTAAGAACATTTACGGGTATTTTGGTCTGCGTCTTCTTACCTTGACCATTGTCTACCACAACATACCTGGATGACTTGAATTTGGGACAATAGTCTTCGTCCGCATACTCTTTCCTAAATAAAGCACATCCATTTTCACAAGCATGTATCTGCTCATAGGGCATCTTAAGTACCTTGAGGATTTTATCCGATTGGTACAGGTTTGCAGGCATAACATGATCTTTTGGTAGAAACCGCCCAATTAGGGTCGTGATCGCATTGTAACAATCTGTGCCCAAGTTGAATTGGGCCTTCAAAGCCATCAACTGTGCGATGGCATCGAGCTGACAAAGCTCAGTGTGAGCGTGCAGCGGACGTTTCGAAGACTCCAACATATCATAGAAGGCCTTCGCAGATTCCTCCATCTCATCGTCCTCATCCCGCGCATCGTTAAAGTCATGCACCATGTCTTCGATCCCGGTTCGGTACTCATCCGTGCGCTGACGGACCACCTCCTCTCTCCGTCGTCCGCCAGACTCGCCATGGAAGGTCCACACCGTATAACCAGGCTTATAACCCCACTTCTGCAAGTGTTTACCCATATCCACCTCTGTCGCCTGTTTATAATTGTCGCACCTAACGCAGGGGCACCAGGTTTTTCTCTGCCCATTTGCAAACGCCGCTCTCAGAAACTCCTTGGTTTTCATTGCCCATTCATTGGTGATCTCTTTCTGATTAGGGAGACCAGTGTACATCCACGCACGATCATCGCTCATCTTGTTGCTACAGCTAGCTACTAAACAACAAATATACCATTTTATTACGTCCACTTTTTATTGCTTTTATCATACATAGCTACGGCATATGCAATTAACCTACACACTAATAGGTAAAGATAGGTCCTAATCCCACCCGAGTATGTGTAGATTGGGTCGGTTTCCCATGCTTTGGTCCCGATCCGACGCGGTATTTCGGCAGCACCTCCCCGCTGTTCTCATGATACACGTCTCGACAACAAGCCGAGAGGTTGTGTATCTGGAGAACAACAGGGAGGCGCTGACGAAATACCGCGTCGCATCGGGACAAAAGCATGGAAAACCGACCCAATCTACACATACTCGGGCTATCCATGGACAACGTTGGACAATTCGAAAGAATCACTATTATAAATATGCAAATGAATGCATATTTATAACTGTAACCCTTTCGAACGGGAGACGCATACTGGTTACGCGACTTTACATATGAATATACTAAATGTACCTAGTTAGCTATTGTAAGGCCAGAATTGAGCAAAGGAAAGGGGGGAGAGGATAAGAATTGTTTTGCTCACCCTCGAACTCAAGGAGGTCGTCGAATGGAGGGGGCGGAGGTCGTCGAACACCGGACCCACACAACAGGGAAAGACCTGCACTTTAAAATGAACCCAATCAACAAGGAGACTCGATATACCGGTAATTACATCTATATATTTTTTCTTTTGTTTTTCCTATTATTTACATTTATTTCATTTATATTTTTTCTCCTCCTCCTCCTTCTTCACCCCCAACTTCTTATTCTTCTTCTCCTTCTTCTCCTTCTTCTTCTTCTTCACCTTCTTCTTCTTATCCTCCTCCTCCTTCTTTTCTTCTTCTTCTTCTCCTCCTCCTCCTCCTTCTCCTTCTTCTTCTTATTTTATTTCCTATATCTTTTTTCTTTTCTTCTTTTCTTATTCTACGTTTACCCCTAATTTTTCTTCTCTTCTTTTTTTATTTCTTCTTCTTCTTCACCTTCTCCTTATTCTTCTTCTTCTTCTTCTTCTTCTTCTTCTTCTTCTTCTTCTCCTCCTCCTTCTTCTTTTTCCCTTTTCTTCTACTTCTCTTTATATCCTTTTCTTCTTTCTTTTATTTTTTCCTTTTCTTTTCTTTCTTTATGTAATCCTTTTTCTTTGTCCTTTTCTTTCTTTGTTTTGTTTTGTTTCTTTATTCAACTTTCTTTCTCTGTCCTTTTCATTTGTTTCTTACTAATTGCTAACTAAAACTAACTATACATAAAACCTATACTAACTAGAACTAATAAAACATGGGCTTAATACTAATAATCTAACCCCCAACTTCTTATTCTTCTTCTCTTCTTCTTTTTCTTTCTCCTATTCTTCTTCTTCTTCCTTCTCCTCTTCTTCTTATTCTTCTTTCTCCTATTCTTCTTCTTCTACTTCTTCTTCTAATTATTTTTTCTCCTCTTCTTCTTTTTCTTCCTCTTCTATTTCTCCTCTTGTTCTTCTCTTCTTATTCTTCTTCTTCTTTCTTCTCCTTTTCTAATTATTTTTATTTTCTAATTCTTTACCTTCTTCTAACAAAATTTAAATAAAAAAACTAACTACAACTAATAAGTAAAACTAAATAAAACTAACTAACTACAATATACTAACTAATACAATACTAAAATTTACTAATCTAAAATCTATTAAAAAAAGTAGCAATTAAAAACTAACTAACTTATATTAAAAACAGTAGCAATTCTAACTAAAACTAAATACAACTAACTAAAACAGAAAAAGTCTCTAAAATCTAAAATTCTAACTAAAACTAACTAACCTAACTACAACTAACTAACTAAAACTAACTACAACTAACTAAAAATTAACTAAAACAGAAAAAAAACAAAGAGGAGGAGGGGGCTCACCTGCCGGTTTGGGGGACGACGGCGGTGGGGACGACGGCAGCGGGGGGGGGGAGGAGGTGGCGCCGGCGACGACGACAACTGCGGGTGGCACCGACGAGGATGGCGGCGGCGCCGCACTACACTGAGGGGCGGAGGCTGCTGTTAGAGGGGTAGAGGAGGAGAGAGGAGGAGAGGAGAGAGAGGAGGGAGGAGGAGAGGGGCGGGCGGCGGGCCTCACCGGCAGCAGGCGGCGAGGGCGGCGGCGAGCACGGCGACGGTGAGGGGCGCGGCGGCGGTGAGGACGCGGGGTGGGTGGAGGGATGTGGGGGAGAGTGGGGGAGAGAGAGAGGCCGCACGGGCAGTTAACGGCCCACGGCTTTGCCGTCTGCAGACAGACGGAGAAGTTTGTTTTGCCGTCTGTCTGCAGACGGCAAAGTCGTGGGGAGTTAGCCAGGCCGCCGTTCTCGCTTGAGTGGGCCCCCTAGGTCGTTTGCCGTCTGCCCCTAGACGGCATAGTAGCCTTTGCCGTCTGTTTTGGCCGACGCAGACGGCAAAGCAGTTGTTTGCCGTATGTCCCTGGTTTGCCGTCTGTATCCCTGGAAGCAGACGGCATAAACCTACTTTGCCGTCTGCCCCGACGAAAAACAGACGGCAAAGGCCCTGGCACATGGCAAACTTGTGAATTCCAGTAGTGATAGGGAAAAGTATTGTTCCCTCAAAATTCATAAGATGTAGTGCAAAGGCATGATATCCTCGAGATACCAGGGGTAATACTCGAAGGTAGAATGGTGGATCATAGGTGTAGAAGAATTTATACCAAGGGGTTAATTATCTTTACGAGAAGCTTTCATGATAAGTTCTACATAGTATCCATGGGCATGAACACAAAGGTTCAGGGTCGACTCCCACTTCTTCAATGCATAGCCTTTCATTCACTTCTCGTTGTCGATGAATTCGTAGCGTTCAAAATTTTATATGGCATAACACCAGTAGAGTATGACCCGTAGAAGTTCATGGGTTCACACGGATGGATGAAGCATAGATACAACCCATAGGGACATTTTACGAATCTATACAACAAACAATAGGAGAAAGAGACACAAGTTTGAAAGCAGAAGGCTGGCGACACCGAGTAGATGATATCATTCGCCAGAGGAATCTGATATCCGGGAAAATTCATGAATGACTTAGGGCACAAGGGGACGATAGGTAGTAATCCACCAAAAGGTCAGGTGGGGGTACAGAGAGTCTGGTGTGAATATCGGTACTCGGCCATAAGAAGAAATAATGCAAAGACATTGGAGATAGTAGCATCTGAATAGTTCGACGCTGGAGTACAAAGGAATTACGATGTCCAAAAGACGGACAATCAAGGAAGGTTTGACTCACCGAGATCCAGCTCATGTCCGGAATGACGTCTGAGCCGAAAGAATGAATTCATAGGGTTAACCGATGACTGCGTGCATTCGCGCACACGATGATTCAACAGATCGGAGTGGCAATTCCAAGGGAGGTCATCAAAGACTACAAGACAAACGGGATTAATCATAGTGCAAGCAGGTAAGAAGAATCTCCAAGGCAGTAGGCTGTCGAGGATTGTCGCGAAATCGGATAGTATTTCAAAGTATTATGGGAATCACATGAACCATTTAGGATGAACGGATCCTTGTTAAATGTGAGGATTTATCCGCAGGGTGAAAGTAAAGCTGCAAGGCAGTAGGCTCAAAGAATTCCCGAAACAACGGAAAGTATTTTGATGCATCTTGTGAACACAAGAGCAACTGGGATTGAATGGATGATCGGAAAGTATAACTAATTATCTGTCTGGACCCGGGGTTAGCATATGCAATTCCAGTTAAGGCATAGTCATATGGAGAGCCGAGAACCGTACCCACTTGTCTAAGCAGACAAGGCCAAGCACAGAACGTTCTCGGAAAGCATCGTACGTGAGGGGCATCCCATCCAGGCCGGATGATCAACTGAGATGGGTCCTCATCGTCCGCACACAAGTCTAATGATATGGGTGGTGAACTCCCATATTCACAGACAAGTCGCCTCAACCATACTATCGACTATCTCATAACTCTTACATAGACTTACTCCATCCCGATCACTTAGTCGGGGTCTAGGGCGGGCTCGATCATACCACAAAGTGTGCACGAGACGGAGTCTCGAGCAATCGCATCGTGATGCCCCAAGCTGCGCACATCTAAGGGCCACTTGGTGTATGAAAGACCGCCAGCCAGAACACAACTAAGGTCTCGAAAACCCATACAAAGACATGCATGTTATAAACATACACGCAGCACACATGCCTCGTATGAACAGCAGGTACCATTGCAATTCTCTACAAAGTGTACATTTTATTTATAACTCTTATAGAGTACACACAGATATCACATACATGTGATCCAACATTACAACACAGAGCAGAAGAAAATTATGTCTGAGTACAGACAAGTTTAACAAATGGCTTAAGAAGCCTTATTTAAACACAAAGCCCTCCACGAGGAAACCAGTCTGCTGACTGGGACTAGACTAGTTTAACTTCAGTCGTCCAGCTCGATGAAGAAGCCACCTTCGGGTCAGTGGCGTCATCTAAAACATAGATTAAGCAAACGTGAGTACAAAGTCGTACTCAGCAAGACTTACATAGGAGCTATACTACTCATGCACATGTATCAAGGTAAAGGGAGGTGGGGTTCACTTGCAGAAGTGCCAGCTTTGACTTGGCTAGTCCTGAACTACGAGTACCAGACTTTGAGGTAAGAAGCGTACACGAGTCCACTACTTTCACCAACCAATACACCACTATGGAGCCTTCCTCGACTTCCCCACGAGAAAGCACGCCATAGCACTCACACTTATCTTGGTGTGTTTTAGAAGTATCCGGTTCAAGTTATCTAATAATCAAGCTAAGCTTTCCAAGCAGTCCATAACCGCGGACGCGGCTATTCGAATAGTTTTGTTAACCTTGCAAGGGTGTACCGCTACACACACATGATCATCATTTACCGCCTTTGTACTCGACACCATTCAAGGGGTGCCGGCGAGGATGCTCACCACAACTGTTACCTCATAGCCTATCTAGTCCAAGAAAGCCGCCTACTTGGGTTGGCTACCACTATCGTGAACCCGGCCGGTTTACCGAAGTGGACCCAAGCGATGTGTGCGTGGTGCATAAGCCGGCCTCGGGTGAGCCATTCTCTCACTTAGCAACCAGGCCACAAGCCTACCAGAACTCCGAACTACTGCGACATCTGGACATCGAAAGGGATGAGTTAGTAAGTTGAGAGGGGTCAGTGAGCCCAATGTGTGGTTGTACTCTTCATCTTGGATCACCACACAAGAACTCGTACTAGGGCGGTGTTCAACGAGACAACCCACCGTGTACTCCTACACAGCCTCCCATCGTTCACCTTGTATTAGGGTCGATTCACCAACACTTTTCTACCATCATCAACATGATCATTCCCATCCTGACTCACATCACAGTAACAACATGGTATCATACTAAGCATGCAATAAGCAGTAACATTGCAGGGGCCACATGATATCAAACAACTCCTACATTTGCTAGGATTGTGGTTTGCTTACTACTGTGACAAAATGATAGGTCATGCAAAGGAATGGGTTCATCTATGTGGTAGAATCGTAACATCGTGATCATCCTATACAATGCATAAGCGAGACATGAGAGGGAAGTGGGATTTTATCGACATGATCAATGGGGGTTTGCTTGCCTTGCTGACGAGGTTCGGGTTCTGGATCTTCAGCGAAGGGGGTGACCTCTTGCTCCGGTTCCACCTCTACTCGACAAACAAAGCACGAAGTAGCAATCAATATGAATGCAATTCTCAAGCACATGATTGAATGTTGAAACTTGAAGTATAAGTTGTGATGTGTGAGGCAATTCCATTTAAGTGGAATATATTGCATTTAAAATGCAAATTCAAACTCCACATTTGAATTTAACTTAGCCAAGTTGAATGTGACATAGTTTGATCATTTTGAATCAACTGCAAATGTGTATGATATGCCTCTGAAGTGTGGTTGAATTACATCATAATTCTCTGGTCCAAGTAGTAAAATCATTTGGTTTGAATTTGAATTAATTTCAAATAAAGCAAATGACATATGCTACTGGTCCCATTTTAAATTCAACTCAAACAGAGTTGAAAGTTGCATATTTGGAAAGATAATTTTCTCCTGATCATTTTTCATATATTTATTGTCCAATTTGGAGTTAATATGAATTTTCTATGAATTTCCAAAGTTTGGGGTATTTTCTGGAATTTCTGGAATTCTTTTAATTTAGAAAAACCTTTATTGCGCCAGCACTGCATCAGCATGACGTCAGGGGGGGTTTTGACCCCGGTCAAACTGACCAGTGGACCAGGGCTGTCAGCCTCTCATCTAATTTCCCTGTTAGATTAATCTAACAGAGATGATTAGAGGGGGCTGGGCCCACCTGTAAGTGACCCAGGGGGTTAGATTAGTGGCTAATCACCCCGGCCACGTCAGGCTTGCCGGCGGCTAGCCGCCGGTGGCCACCAGCACGGCGGCGCTGCACGGGGAGAGGGCTCCCGTGGTCCAAATCGCGCGCTTCGACCACTGAGACGATGCTCTCGGTGTCGCGCGTCGATTGTGACCAAAAGGAGAGGTGGGGAGGCCCTGTACGCACGCCGGCGTCGAGCTTTGCGGCGGCGGGGCTACTGGCTGGAGGTCGAAATCGATACGGAGCTCCGAATGGCGCGTGGTTGGGTGCGTTCGAAGCAACGGAGCACGGGGAATGCAAAGGACAAGGTAGCGGGGTCAATGGCTTAACGGTTGCTCGCCGACGACGAGCACGGCGGCTCGGTACTCCGGCGTCCATGGCAGCACGAGACAGAGGAGGATAAGGAAGCCGTGGCTTGAGGGGAAAAGCTCACCAGACGCTGGTGAACACGTTGGAGCAGGCATCGGAGGCTGGGAAGTTACGGCGGCGGCGAATCGATCCACTTGAGCTCCGGCGGCCGGCGACGATCTGATGAAGCTGGCGTCACCCCTAGTCCAAATTGGAGCTCCTTCTTCTGCTAGTCGACGGAGTCGAGGATGGCGAACACACAGGACAGATCGGCTGGGTTCCTCGGCGTCGATGGCCACGCGGAAGCGCTGCGGTGTTCCGGCGAGTCTTCGGGTGGCGACGGAAACGAGCACGGGAGGAGGAGGAGGAGGTTCTGGAGGGAGGGAGAAAGATCGGGACGTCTCCAGCGAGGAGGTAGGGCTCGGGGCAGGCAGGCAGCTGCCTATCGTGCCCACGGCGGTCGCCGGCGAGGTGCCTGCCTGCATGGAGGGGAAGAAGACACATGTACCCCCTCCAAGTGGGCTGGGCCGGTTGAGGTGAGTGGGCCTCGCCCCTGGGCGACAGGTAAGTTCTTTTCCTTTTTCTGTTTAATCTTACCTTTCTGTTTTTCTGTTTAATCGCCACTGGTCAGCCTCTGAAGGGTTAAACCCGGTTTAAGTTAACCCCCTGGATTAGATTAGGGGCACTGGGGCCCAGGGGTCAGTGGGGTTAGGGGTGTGATTAGGGGTGGGTTAGTGCTTAACTGCCCGGCGGTTAGCCGCCGGTGGCACGGGCACAGCGGCGTGGTCGCCGGAGTGACCAAACGGCCACGGGAGAGCACGGGGAGGACACCATTCAACTCAGCATCGTCTTCCGCATCATCTGGAGGCAACGGGGGTTAACGAGGTGGTCGGGAGAGACGACGGCGACGACTCCGACGGAAACAGAGAAACGGCGAGGTCGTAGCCTAGGCTAGGGAGCACGGTTTGAGGTGATCTTGGGTGCGTTCGAAAGCTGGGAAGGCTAGGTGCCAAACGCACGCACGGGTGCATCACCAGAGGCACTGAAGCGAGCTCCAGTTCGACCATGGAGGCGAGCTTGCTCGGGATCCATGGCGGATTCGGTTGTGGGGCTAAACGAGACGCTGTGAACTTAGGGGAAAGGTGAAGAAGCTCACCCTAAAGCTAATGGAGAAGACGGTGAGGCCGGGGATGCTGTGTAGCCGAGGAATTTGACGACGGCGACTCACGGGTCCGGCGACTTCTCGGTGAAGCTGGCGTCGTCTGCTGAGGCGCTCGGGCTCGATTGCTTGAGGGGAACGATGAAGAAGCTTGCTGCGGTTCTTCTGGACACGGCGGCACGGCTCGGGGACGACTGTGGCTACGTGGGCTCAACGGCGTGCTCCACGGCGGTCTTCGGGCGGCGACGAATCGGGCGCAGGAGGAGGAGGAAGACGAAGAGGAGGGGGGGAATGGATCAGGACAGCTGTGCGGCGTCTCCAGCGAAGGGATAAGGCGCGGGACAGGCAGGCAGCTGCCTGTCGTGCCCACGGCGGTCGCCGGCGAGGTGCCTGCCTGCCTGGAGGGAAGAAGACGCATGTAACCCCCTCCAGGTGGGCTGGGCCGGCCAGGTGGGCTGCGGGGAGTTAGCTGGGCTGAAACCAGGTAAGTTCCTTTTTCCTTTTCTCTCTGTTTAATCTTTCCTTTCTTTTTTTGTAATTTTTTTTGGCTCTGATAAAAATACCAAACCATTTTATTAAATGCTGAAAACTTTTACATGGCCTCATAATAATATGGACAAGCCACTCATAAACTTTCAACATTTTTAAAATTCAAATGATTTGAATTTTAAATCAAAAAGGGGTATTTCTTTAATTCCAAGGTACTGTTTGAATATTTGAAAAATCTATGAGCATGGGATGGGTCCCACATCACTTGATAGGTGATCACACTCATTTATAAGACTTTTCAAAATCTAACATGAATTTTTGGAAAAGATTTTTATCTGGCCTTTTGAATTAATTCATCTGGGGGGTGTTCCTTCTCCCATTTTGATTTTGAAATTTTGACATGATGCAAAGTGACTTGATCCTAGCACATTACCTAACAGAGGGTTCTGACAACTCGCCCCCACTCAACAGAATCTCGTCCCGAGATTCAGAAGTCTGCGGGAGGAAGGAGGGGTACTCGGCAATGAGACGGTCTTCTCTTTCCCACGTAGCTTCTCTTTTAGAGTGGCGTGACCATTGCACTTTCAGAAACCTAATCTTCTGACGACGAGTGACACGCTCTGCGGAATGAAGAATACGAACGGGGTATTCTTGATAAGAAAGGTCATCTTGGAGATCAAGCGTTTCATGGTCGACTTCGCGGATGGGGTCCTTGAAGCAACGCCTGAGTTGGGACACATGGAATACATCATGTACTCGGGAGAGGTGCGGAGGTAGTTCAAGTTGGTAGGCAACTTCTCCACGTTTAGCAATAATGCGGAAAGGTCCGATGTAACGTGGGGCCAACTTGCCTTTGATACCGAAACGTTAGGTTCCCTTCAGAGGAGTAACCCGAAGGTAAGCCTTCTCATCCAGATTGTAGCTCTCTTGCCTATGATGACGATCATAGTAGCTTTTCTGACGAGACTGGGCTGCTTTCAATTGATCACGAACAATGCGAACTTGCTCTTCTGCTTCCTTGATCATGTCCGGTCCAAAGAATTGTCTTTCACCGGTTTCAGACCAGTTTAGTGGTGTTCGACATCGTCGTCCATAAAGGAGTTCAAAAGGAGCCATGTTCAGACTAGATTGAAAACTATTGTTATAAGAAAATTCGGCAAATGGAAGAGAATTCTCTCAATTCTTTCCGAATGAGATAACACAAGCTTTGATCATGTCTTCAAGAATTTGGTTAACCCTTTCGACTTGACTGCTAGACTGAGGATGGAAAGCCGTACTAAAGGAGAGATGAGTTCCCATAGCATTCTGAAAGCTTCCCCAAAATCTAGAGGTAAAAAGGCTACCGCGATCAGAATTGATTTCCAAAGGAACACCATGAAGGGATACAATTCTAGAGATGTACAAGTCCGCTAACTGACTAGCAGTTATAGACTCGCGAACCGGAAGGAAGTGAGCAACTTTGGAAAGCCTATCTATGACAACGAAGATGGCATTGTTTCCTTTCTGGGTTTTTGGAAAGCCGGTGATGAACTCCATACCGACTTTGTCCCATTTCCACTCGGGAATTGACAAAGGTTGAAGCGTACCAGCAGGTCTTTGATGTTCTACCTTAATGCGACGACAAACATCACATTCGGCAACAAATTGAGCAATGTCTCTCTTCATCCTAGTCCACCAAAATCTCTGGCGTAGATCTCGGTACATTTTTGTGCTACCGGGATGAATTGAGAGGGGTGTGTCATGGGCTTCTTTGAGGATGAGTTTCCTTAGATCTCTATTCTTAGGTACTACTAAACGATTGCCAAAGAATACCGTCCCTTTACTATCTGTGGAGAAACATTTAGCAACTCCGCTAGCAATGTTCTCTTTAATCCGGCGAACACCTCGTGCACGCCTTTGGGCAACTATGATTTGATCCTCAAGAGTTGGTTTCGTCACCAAGGTAGAAAGATAGCCATGAGGAACAATCTCAAGATTGAGCTTGTGAAAGTCCTCATGAAGATGTGGTTGATACTGCTGTAACATGAGGTTGTTACAGTACGACTTACGACTTAGTGCATCGGCCATGACATTGGCCTTGCCTGGGGTGTAAGAAATTACTACGTCGTAATCTTTTATCAACTCAATCCAGCGTCTTTGCCTGAGATTAAGATCTGGCTGGGTGAAAATATATTTGAGGCTTTGGTGGTCGGAATAAATCTCGCAACGGTTACCAAGGAGGTAATGTCGCCAAGTTGTTAGGGCATGAATTACGGCACCGAGTTCAAGGTCATGGTAGGATAGTTCTCTTCATGTGGCCGCAACTGGTGTGAAGCATAAGCTACCACATGTCGATCTTGCAGCAGTATGCATCCTAACCCTTGCCGTGAGGCATCACAATAGATCTCGAAATCCTTTTTGGTGTCTGGAGGTGCAAGTACGGGTGCAGAAGTCAATCTTCTTTTTAGCTCTTGAAAGCTTTCCTCGCACTTGGGAGTCCATAAGATTTCTTATCTTTCTTGAGGAGTTCAGTTAGAGGCTTTGCAACTTTAGAAAAGTTCTCGACGAAGCGACGGCAATAGCTGGCTAGGCCAAGAAAACTCCTAACTTGCTTAACCGATTCAGGTGGAGTCCAGTCAAGGACGGCCTGAACTCTTTCGGGGTTCACAGCAATGCCTTTTGCAGAAATCACGTAGCCTAAGTAGGTCACTTCTGGTAGCCAGAATTCACACTTGGAGAATTTAGCGTACAGGCGATGCTCTCTAAGCTTCATCAATACCAGCCTTAAGTGTTCGGCATGATCTCCTTCGTTCTTCAAGTAGATGAGAATATCATCGAGATAAACCACCACAAATTTATCTAGGTACTCCATGAAGATCGAATTCATCAAGCGTGAGAATGTGGCGGGGGCATTGGTTAAACCAAAGGACATGACGGTGTACTCGTAAAGACCATAACGAGTAGTAAAAGCCGTTTTGGGAATGTCCTCGTTTCGGATTCTGATCTGATGATAACCTAATCTCAAATCCATCTTGGAGAAGACGGAGGATCCTGCAAGTTGATCATAAAGATCATTGATCCTGGGCAATGGGTACTTGTTCTTTATCATCGCTAAATTTAGCGGGCGATAGTCTACGCACATCCTTTCTGTTCCATCTTTCTTCTTTACGAACAGAACGGGGCAACCCCATGGCGATGAGCTAGGGCGGATGAAGCCTTTTGCCAACGAAGCATCAAGTTGGGTTTTTAGCTCAGCTAACTCATGTGGGGCCATTTTATATGGGCGTTTGGAAATCGGTGCGGTTCCTAGAACAAGATCCACTATAAACTCTACACACCTGTCGGGTGGCATGCCCGGCAGCTCTTCAGGAAAGACATCCGGGAAGTCACGAACCACCGGAATATCTTCAAGTTCGGGAAGGGGAAGTACATTCAAGGAATGCACTTGTGTTCTTGTTCTGGGTGAGGTATAGTTGACTGTTTGGCCTGAAGGGTGGGTGAGTTTCACGGATTTGCCTTTGCAATCCAGGTAGGCATTCTGTCTTGATAGCCAATCCATGCCAAGGATGACATCAATGTCTGAAGACTTGAGGGCTATCAGTGAAGCAAGGAATACTAAACCCTCAATTGCAATTTGATTACCATGGCTCACTCTATTAGTTTGCCATCTTGACCCTGGAGTTTGAATAACCATCGGGGTGGACAAATCAACAAAGGGTAACTCATGACGAAGTGCATAACTTTCCGACATGAATGAATGAGATGCTCCTGGGTCGAAAAGAACGGAAGTAGGAACATAATTGACTGGGAGCGTACCAAGAATGACGTCAGTGGTGTCGTCAGTCTCTTCGGCGGCAATCTGGTTCAGACGTCCACGAGTGGCGGGAGGAGCGGGTTTGGCGGTGAAGACCTTCTGGGATGGCTTGCCACGGCCATTGTTGTTGTTGTTGTTGCCTCCGGCACGTGGTGGAGCATTCTGGTGTTGGAGCTGGTTCTGGGGACACTCGCGAGAGTAGTGGCCTGCCTGACCACATTTGTAGCAAGCTCCGAAAACAGTGCGTGGAGCTGGGTTGTTTGGTGGAGCTGCGTGGAACTGGGTGGGTGGACGAGGCGCCACATAGGATGGCCTCGGGGGGTTGTTCTGGCGGAACATGCTATTTGGAATCCAGATCTTGCGCTTCTGGGAGCCAGAATTGGATGAACTATCATCTCTAGGGTGTTTGTGAAAGTCGTTGGGGGTGTTCATGTCCTCGGCCTTGATGGCCTTGTTGACAAGGACCTGGAATGTGGCAAAGTCATGAAGGTTGAGCTCGCGACGGAGTCCGGAGTTGAGGCCACGACGGAACCTCTCTTGTTTCTTGGAGTCGGTGGAAACTTCTTCAGTTGCATAACGAGCAAGTCGGTTGAACTCACGACTAAACTCATCAACTGTCCTTCTGCCTTGGGTGAGGTTGCAGAACTCCTCACGCTTGCGGTCCATAAGACCCTTGGGGATGTGGTGCTCGTGGAAGGACGTGCAGAATTCCTCCCAAGATGCAGGTGGTCCATCGGGACGCATGTTCAGAAAGTTCTCCCACCAAGAACTAGCTGCACCTTCAAGGTGATAGGTGGCATAGCTGACCTTGTCGCCATCTGCAACATGGCCGGCTTGGAGCTTCCTCTCGATGCTGCGGAGCCATTCATCGGCGTCAAGGGGATGGGTGGAGTAACTGAAAACCGGGGGATGAAGTCGGATGAAGTCGTTCAGGGACACCAACTCATTGCGCTGCTGAGTGGTGTTGCGAGCAATGACTTCCAACAGATGGTGAGAGTCTCGGCGGTTCCTCTCGACCTCCATCAGAACTTGTGCCATCGTGGGTGGGGGTGGAAGGTTGCCTTCCTCCTGGTCATTCCCACGACCTTGGTTACGACCAACCTGGCCACGGGTTCCTTGAGACATCCTGAGGTGAAATCAAAGTCAAACAGAGTTGATTTGAAGAGTCTAAACAAGGTATTGAAGTACTGGAAGGATTACAGAGCAAAGGAAGTAATCATCTTGACAACATGGTGATAAAAGCATACAAGCCATATGTTCACAAGTTGTCATACAAACCATACATCGTTTTAGTACAAGGACCAAGCTAATACAAACGTGATGAAGATGATACATCCTTCAGAGGCACTCTGACTTCCTATACATTATTTATCTAAGCCTCTGGAACTTAGACACCTTGCTTACAATATACTAGGATACTACTACATCCTCACTAAGTAAGACCACAGGCGGTCTCACTCATCTCCATCTCCATAGTAGTCCTCATAAAAGTTACCCGCGTATCCCGGTAGCTGGAGGTGACCATCGGAAAACACGGAGGCTTGTGGACCCTGATATCCATTTGGGCAAGGATGGGGCCTAGGTCCAGTGTAGGGTGGAAGCAAAGGACCACGGGGTGGAAAAATGCCTCCAATCTCGGGCCAAGCAACTCGAGAAGGCTTCTGAGTCCTCACTGGATAGATCGCATCAAACTCAACTGATCCCACGCTCACAAAGGGTGCCAAGAGCGTCAGTGCTCGGTACAGACGAACTCGGGTGGCGTGGAGCTCAAAACGGAGAGCACGTGCATCACGATCTCTGTCACTAGCAAACCTAGCAGTCACCTGAAGTGCTGGATCCTCTGCAGAGTGATCTGAGTAGAGTCCGGTGTAATATCCCTCTTCTCCTAGAAGTGCAGTAGGGATATAGCGGAATGAGGTCTCTCTCAGCATGGTGTGCTCCTCTCTCAGCAGTGTAATACATGAATATGCAGCATCCTACACAGCCATGTTCTCGGTAACGCCAATGCCATGTCCAAAGTGGATAGGCTGGGTGACTCCAATGTGGTGCGGGTATATCCGGACAATGCAGTGGAACTGCGTCTGGTTGAAGTCGTGAAACTGCTCCTCGATGGTGTACTCAGGGTACCATCGACATCCCACATAGGACATCATCTCGATCAACGTGGCGGGATGGCCACGCACACCGAGGCACCTGGTCAAACGAACAATCTGCCGAGGGGGAAGATCTGCCATCTGAAACAGAAAGGAGTTTGCAAATGCATCAGATTATGAGATAAACCTGGAATGACTCGGACAGCATAACGGCTGTAATTGCAAGAAAAAGACAATTTCTTACAACATGGAAACAACACTTACATACGATGTAATAAAACAGGGAGCATAACCACTCTAACAGACTGATCACAACTTTCCTACGGCTACAAGGAAGCAAACAACGAGATGTTCTAATCAGACAGAGGAGAGCCTAGTCCTATCTTCCCGTAGAATAAGATGAGGGTGACTCAGAACTCAGAACGAAGGGGGTAAGGAGAAAAAAAAGAAGCCTTACGTTGTTCCCTTATATACCCAGAGTAACTATATAACTATAGAAGGCTAGACTCAACTTCGGCCAAGGCTACTAGTCCTACAGTCAGTCCTGCTCTGATACCAAGTCTGTCCGGACCCGGGGTTAGCATATGCAATTCCAGTTAAGGCATAGTCATATGGAGAGCCGAGAACCGTACCCACTTGTCTAAGCAGACAAGGCCAAGCACAGAACGTTCTCAGAAAGCATCGTACGTGAGGGGCATCCCATCCAGGCCGGCTGATCAACTGAGATGGGTCCTCATCGTCCGCACACAAGTCTAATGATATGGGTGGTGAACTCCCATATTCAAAGACAAGTCGCCTCAACCGTACTATCGACTATCTCATAACTCTTACATAGACTTACTCCATCCCGATCACTTAGTCGGGGTCTAGGGCGGGCTCGATCATACCACAAAGTGTGCACGAGACAGAGTCTCGAGCAATCGCATCGTGATGCCCCAAGCTGCGCACATCTAAGGGCCACTTGGTGTATGAAAGACCGCCAGCCAGAACACAACTAAGGTCTCGAAAACCCATACAAAGACATGCATGTTATAAACATACACGCAGCACACATGCCTCGTATGAACAGCAGGTACCATTGCAATTCTCTACAAAGTGTACATTTTATTTATAACTCTTATAGAGTACACACAGAGATCACATACATGTGATCCAACATTACAACACAGAGCAGAAGCAAATTATGTCTGAGTACAGACAAGTTTAACAAATGGCTTAAGAAGCCTTATTTAAACACAAAGCCCTCCACGAGGAAACCAGTCTGCTGACTGGGACTAGACTAGTTTAACTTCAGTCGTCCAGCTCGATGAAGAAGCCACCTTCGGGTCAGTGGCGTCATCTAAAACATAGATTAAGCAAACGTGAGTACAAAGTCGTACTCAGCAAGACTTACATAGGAGCTATACTACTCATGCACATGTATCAAGGTAAAGGGAGGTGGGGTTCACTTGCAGAAGTGCCAGCTTTGACTTGGCTAGTCCTGAACTACGAGTACCAGACTTTGAGGTAAGAAGCGTAAACGAGTCCACTACTTTCACCAACCAATACACCACTATGGAGCCTTCCTCGACTTCCCCACGAGAAAGCACGCCATAGCACTCACACTTATCTTGGTGTGTTTTAGAAGTATCCGGTTCAAGTTATCTAATAATCAAGCTAAGCTTTCCAAGCAGTCCATAACCGCGGACGCGGCTATTCGAATAGTTTTGTTAACCTTTCAAGGGTGTACCGTTACACACACATGATCATCATTTACCGCCTTTGTACTCGACACCATTCAAGGGGTGCCGGCGAGGATGCTCACCACAACTGTTACCTCATAGCCTATCTAGTCCAAGAAAGCCGCCTACTTGGGTTGGCTACCACTATCGTGAACCCGGACGGTTTACCGAAGTGGACCCAAGCGATGTGTGCGTGGTGCATAAGCCGGCCTCGGGTGAGCCGTTCTCTCACTTAGCATCCAGGCCACAAGCCTACCAGAACTCCGAACTACTGCGACATCTGGACATCGAAAGGGATGAGTTAGTAAGTTGAGAGGGGTCAGTGAGCCCAATGTGTGGTTGTACTCTTCATCTTGGATCACCACACAAGAACTCGTACTAGGGCGGTGTTCAACGAGACAACCCACCGTGTACTCCTACACAGCCTGTCATCGTTCACCTTGTATTAGGGTCGATTCACCAACACTTTTCTACCATCATCAACATGATCATTCCCATCCCGACTCACATCACAGTAACAACATGGTATCATACTAAGCATGCAATAAGCAGTAACATTGCAGGGGCCACATGATATCAAACAACTCCTACATTTGCTAGGATTGTGGTTTGCTTACTACTGTGACAAAATTATAGGTCATGCAAAGGAATGGGTTCATCTATGTGGTAGAATCGTAACATCGTGATCATCCTATACAATGCATAAGAGAGACATGAGAGGGAAGTGGGATTTTATCGACATGATCAATGGGGGTTTGCTTGCCTTGCTGACGAGGTTCGGGTTCTGGATCTTCAGCGAAGGGGGTGACCTCTTGCTCCGGTTCCACCTCTACTCGACAAACAAAGCACGAAGTAGCAATCAATATGAATGCAATGCTCAAGCACATGATTGAATGTTGAAACTTGAAGTATAAGTTGTGATGTGTGAGGCAATTCCATTTAAGTGGAATATATTGCATTTAAAATGCAAATTCAAACTCCACATTTGAATTTAACTTAGCCAAGTTGAATGTGACATAGTTTGATCATTTTGAATCAACTTCAAATGTGTATGATATGCGTCTGAAGTGTGGTTGAATTACATCATAATTCTCTGGTCCAAGTAGTAAAATCATTTGGTTTGAATTTGAATTAATTTCAAATAAATCAAATGACATATGCTACTGGTCCCATTTTAAATTCAACTCAAACAGAGTTGAAAGTCGCATATTTGGAAAGATATTTTTTTCTCCTGATCATTTTTCATATATTATTTGTCCAATTTGGAGTTAATATGAATTTTCTATGAATTTCCAAAGTTTGGGGTATTTTCTGGAATTTCTGGAATTCTTTTAATTTAGAAAAAACTTTATTGCGCCAGCACTGCATCAGCATGACGTCAGGGGGGGTTTTGACCCCGGTCAAACTGACCAGTGGGCCAGGGCTGTCAGCCTCTCATCTAATTTCCCTGTTAGATTAATCTAACAGAGAGGATTAGAGGGGGCTGGGCCCACCTGTAAGTGACCCAGGGGGTTAGATTAGTGGCTAATCACCTCGGCCACGTCAGGCTTGCCGGCGGCTAGCCGCCCGTGGCCACCAGCACGGCGGAGCTGCACGGGGAGAGGGCTGCCGTGGTCCAAATCGCGCGCTTCGACCACTGAGACGAAGCTCTCGGTGTCGCGCGTCGATTGTGACCAAAAGGAGAGGTGGGGAGGCCCTGTACGCACGCCGGCGTCGAGCTTTGCGGCGGCGGGGCTACTGGCTGGAGGTCGAAATCGATACGGAGCTCCAAATGGCGCGTGGTTGGGTGCGTTCGAAGCAACGGAGCACGGGGAATGCAAAGGACAAGGTAGCGGGGTCAATGGCTTAACGGTTGCTCGCCGACGACGAGCACGGCGGCTCGGTACTCCGGCGTCCATGGCAGCACGAGACAGAGGAGGAGAAGGAAGCCGTGGCTTGAGGGGAAAAGCTCACCAGACGCTGGTGAACACGTTGGAGCAGGCGTCGGAGGCTGGGAAGTTACGGCGGCGGCGAATCGATCCACTTGAGCTCCGGCGGCCGGCGACGATCCGATGAAGCTGGCGTCACCCCTAGTCCAAATTGGAGCTCCTTCTTCTGCTAGTCGACGGAGTCGAGGATGGCGAACAGACTGGACAGCTCGGCTGGGTTCCTCGGCGTCGATGGCCACGCGGAAGCGCTGCGGTGTTCCGGCGAGTCTTCGGGTGGCGACGGAAACGAGCACAGGAGGAGGAGGAGGAGGTTCTGGAAGGAGGGAGAAAGATCGGGACGTCTCCCAGACGTCTCCAGCGAGGAGGTAGGGCTCGGGGCAGGCAGACAGCTGCCTATCGTGCCCACGGCGGTCGCCGGCGAGGTGCCTGCCTGCCTGGAGGGGAAGAAGACGCATGTACCCCCTCCAGGTGGGCTGGGCCGGTTGAGGTGAGTGGGCCTCTCCCCTGGGCGACAGGTAAGTTCTTTTCCTTTTTCTGTTTAATCTTTCCTTTCTGTTTTTCTGTATATTTGTTTTGACTTTGGTAAAAATACCAAATCATTTTATTAAATGCTGAAAATTTTTATGTGGCCTCATAATAATATAAACTAGCCACTCATAAACTTTCAACATTTTTAAAATTCAAATGATTTGAATTTTAAATCAAAAAGGGGTATTTCTTTAATTCCAAGGTACTGTTTGAATATTTGAAAAATCTATGAGCATGGGATGGGTCCCACATCACTTGATAGGTGATCACACTCATTTATAAGACTTTTCAAAAATCTAACATGAATTTTTGGAAAAGATTTTTATCTGGCCTTTTGAATTAATTCATCTGGGGGGTGTTCCTTCTCCCATTTTGATTTTGAAATTGATTTCCAAGATTTCTTTTTGAAATTTTGACATGATGCAAAGTGACTTGATCCTAGCACATTACCTAACAGAGGGTTCTGACATTATCCATACGCACTTATCGGTTGGCAGGGGATTGCAAGGGCGATGGGCAGATAGGGTCTCGAGAATTTATCAGAAAATATATGCGGGATCTTCTCGTGAAGCAAGCGATCATCTGGAATGAGGGGTCTCCGGGAGGAAGTAGTCACGAGATCCTAGAGTCAGTGTTAGCAAAAATCTTTAACCCAAAAGAGAAGAGAGATCAGAGTCCTAGAGTAAAGATGCGGAGAAAAAGATCCTAATTCCACCCAGTTTTGCGACGTGGGCCGATAAGCCACACGACACTGTTAGTAAAGTAGTTTTGCAAAGACTAGACTCGACTTCGACCAAGGAGTTGGAAGGGGGTGTCCTACAGGTAGTCGGCTCTGATACCAACTTGTGACGCCCCCAAAATCAGGCCGTGTACAGTAATCATACACGCAAGGTACACGCTCGAGATTAGGGACTCACAGTGAGATATCACAACACAACTCTACAAATAAAATAATACAAGCTATTTAATACAAGCCAGGGGCCACAAGGGCTCGAATACAACAGCTCGAAAGCACAAAGTTAGCGGAAGCAAAAGTATCTGAGTACAGACACAAGAAAACAAGGTTGCCTTAAGAAGGCTAGCACAAATAACAACAGATCGAAAAGGCGAGGCGTCCTGCCTGGGAACCTCCAAACTACTCCTGGTCAACGGGGAACTCGACGTCGTAGAAGGCATCGGGGATCTCCATGTTGCGGTGGTCGGCATAGGGGATCTCCTGCTCCTGGACTCCAATGCTCCAACGTCGACTGCAGCGGCCGATCAGGGAAAACATAAAGGGGGAAATAAATCAAGGGTGAGTATCTAGCATACCCGCGAGTCTTACGTCCGCTACTAAACATTTATGCATTTGTATCAAATGGAAAGGGGAGGCTGTATATAGTGGACTGCAAGGTAGAAATCAGAATAAGGGTAAGAAGTTAGGCCTAGCGAAGACTAGCATCTTCTGACGAGTCTTGCAGCACAAGATGAGAATAACCAATAGTTTATATAAAGCATAAAGTAACAATGAAGCAGAAGTTGCTGCAAAATTGTATAATAGTAAGTTTTAATAATTAATAATAATATATGCCTCCGAGTTCCCCTCCCCGACTTCCCTGCGAGGAAGAAACCCCGGAACCAACAGATTAATAGTAGTAGTTTGTAGTGATAAGATCCGGCTTCAGCATAAAGCGTCCTGTTACCGTGGACACGGTTATTCGAATAGATTAAACTCCCTGCAGGGCTGCACTACTATTCAGCCTGCACGCTCGGATCTCCAGGGTGGCGTGAACCTTGTTAGGGAACATCCCACCGAGGCTATCCGACACATCGCAGTTCATCCTAGGCTCAGCAGAGAGGCCATCCGCCGGACTATATCCTATGTGCCAAGAGGTCTAGGTCCCTCACCCTTGAACGCTCCTGCACGGTACGAGACTGTCCGGTGAAGCAAAAGCAAATCCAAACACACCTGCTGCAGCAAATAAAGACAAGACCGCTTCCCGGCTATCAGCCCGTGGTACTTCTGACGTCTGAAGAGCTTTTGGACAAACTACGACGTGGAGGGCCCACACCGTAATCCCACGTGTAGGTAGTGCGTACAGACCAACGGTCCTCTCAAGTCATCCACCGAACCATTTAGCATTTATTTAACTTGCGTGACAACCGTTATCGTTGCCTCAACTTAACTGACCCGCGGACAACGACAACGGTCAGGACCACCAGTACATCGGTGCCTGCCCTGTCGTCCCACCAAGTCTCTGCGGTTACCAACAAGGTGAACCGTCTCCTTACCTTATCTCGCGTGTGCTCTTGGTAGAGCTCGACTTTCGTGGTTTGGTAACTCTCGCGAGATACGAGAAGGGGCCAAGCACTCCAGTAACGTCGGTCGTACCCTCCCTGTCGTTCCCGACGCAATGCCGCTCGTGGGCTCCGTTGGGTCGCCCGACTTCTTACCTTAAGGACAACCGTTGCTCAGGTACCTAGAGCGGCTATACAGAGTCAACAACGAGTGGAGTGCGAGGATTACTCCTCGGTAGCTCCACTTCATGGTGGCTCGGCAGAGCCGAGCTAGGGGGCCTTAGGCGGTGTCTGCATTGTACCGTACCTGTTGCAGTTATAATAAGACATATCCGCGTCACTCCCCTGAGTGGTCACGGCCCTGCTATCTAATCCTAGCTAACAATGCGCAGGGCTCACTTCTGAATATAATATATATTTATAAGGCAGCATAAGATAAAGGAAGGTACATGAAGGGGCGACAAGAACAGGCTATGCAATTGAATAGGATTGTAATCGTAGCAGCAGCAGTAACAATGCCAAGTGCAAGAAATGTATGGAAAGATAGGCGATAACTGGGGAAGAGAATGGCTCTGCTTGCCTGGAAGCTCGCGGGAGGGGGTACGGTCGTCGACGACATAGTCGATCACAGGAGCATCGGCAGCGGTCGTCGGGACTACCGGACAATAAGACAGGGGGAAGAAACAATAAATACACAGCAATAATAGCAATACAAATACAAGACATGGCAAACGCAATGTTAACAGTGTTCTAACGCAGTGCAACGTGTTACGCTCGGAGCGGGGATTCATCCAGGGATGAAATACCGGCTCCGGGTGATTACCGGACAGGGTGGCCGGAGGGGTAAGGGTCCATGCCGGAGGTGTCGTTGACATCCGACAAACGTGTGGATGGTGTAACCGTGCTAGTTGAAACAATCCGAACAACTTTCGTGTTCAGAATAAATTCATCCGGAAAGTTTTACCGGTACCGGGTACTTACCGACAGACGACCCGGAGGGGGGATGTCGATGTTCGTTGTGTTAGAGGGGTCTGGTTGGTATACGAATAGCATATCCGTACTTTTTATATTTTTCTGATCAATTTTGATGTATAAAGTTTTTGAATCTGACTTACGGTTTAAAAGATATTGATTTTCTAATATTTAAAAGCTTTTAGGAATTTCTTTTATTAATTAAATCCAACATTATCTAGAACAGTGGGTTGACTGGTCAAACCTGACCAGTGGATCCCACTGGTCAACCTCTAGTCATTTAATTAAATCTTAATAATAATTGGGCCCACATGTCATACACAGTTACTAATATTAATTTATTTTAATAAATAAACTGGCAGGTGGGTCCCAGGTGTAAGTGACTCAATACTAATTAATCAGCTTTTAATTAAGTTTAAGGCCTCGGGCCCATCTTTCATACTCACCAGGGGTTATTATCTAACAGTTTTATTTCTTTTAATTATCTATTAAGCTGTGGGGTCCAACTGTCATTGAATATTTAGCAGGGGGGGTAATTAGTGTTAATCAACAGGGGGACGGTTAGGGGGGTTGTAACCCCAAGCCAGAGCACGCCGGCCGTGGCTGGCACGGCTTGCCTCCGGCGAGCCCCGGCCAGGGGCGTAGGAGGGGCCAAGGGCGCGGCTGAGGCCGGCAGAGTGAGCGTGGCCCGGGTGGTGTGGAGCAGCCAAAAGGAAGCACTAGACGCGGCCGTGGCGAGACAGGGCGCGGACAGGCGCGCTCCAGCCATGGAGGGCACGACGGCGGCCTACAGTGAGTACGGCAACGAGCATTAGCTAACCTCCGGCAACGAAACGGAGCGGCAAAAGCGCAATTCAAACGAGTGTCCCACCGCGCACTGATGGTAAGAGAGTGTTAATACTCTTCAAGCCCTCGTTGATTACCCCAAGTGCAGAGTGAGATATAGTGCAGCGGCAAGTTTTCCCTTTGCAAAGATACCAAGGTTTGTCTCCCGTAGGACTCCGAAGGATACAAGAAGGTGGTAAAGTGAACAATGGCGCCGAGGTTGCTAGCTTCACCTGGACCTGCACACAGATACAAATAACTTTGCTCCCAACGAGTATAGAGGAGTTGTCAATTCCTCCGGCCTTGCTGTTTACAAAGGATCAACGCAAGAGATTATAATAGTGGCAACTGAAAGTAAAGACTGAAAGTAATAAGGGTGTAAACAGTGATATGAAGATGGACCAGGGTCCCGTGATTTTCACTAGTGATGTCTCTCTCTCAAAAGACGATAAAAGTGCTAGCGAGGTAAACAAATCACAGTTGGGAAATTGATAGGATTATGAAGGCACCGCAATGCTAACTATGCTGCAAAGAAAGGAAGGGCTCAAATGCAATGGGCAGTACGCCAAGGTAAGTAGACCGAAATCTATCTGCATCTACTACGAATCATCCACCTTGAGATATCTTTCCAGAACATCTCGCTGGTATTAAGTTGCGAATCCCACCCAAAGTGTAAACTCAAAGCAACAGATAACATCATTAAAAGAACTATGCGTAAAGTAAACAATCCTTGCACCCGCAGGTACAAGCATCGTTGTTTTATCCCTTGTGGCAACAACACATCCCCTAGTCTCATGTTTTTGTCACTCAAGCTAGACATCGAGGGGCTGAACCCACAATCGAGCATAACGCTCTCTCTTGGAGTTGCAAATAAAATACTTGGCCAAAGCAAATACCGCAAAGGATAACATGCAAGAATTTACTCAAGAACAAAATATAAAAAAGAAGAGCCAAATATATTACTCATCACAATCTGAACATAGTCTCATAATCCATCAGATCCCAACAAACTCAGCATAGCAACAGCAGAAATTACATAGATGCCTCGATCATGTGAGGAAGCTCACGAGGACTCAAAAGTGGAAGCACAAAGGGGGGAGAGATAGATCACATAGCTACTGGTCACGGACCCATGGTCCAAGGGAAACTACTCACGGTACATACGGGAGGGATCCATGGCTATGGAGGGTCTCCCGGAGGGGGTAGCTTCTCCCGGCAGGGTGCCGGAGCAGCTTCTCCAGGCAGCCGCGATCTAGAAACGGCGGCGGCGGCGGAACAGAGGCGAGATCGCGAAAGAGGAGTCCGTATTAGGGGTTTTCACCCCGAGGGGTAAATAAAGGCGAAGGGAGGTGTCGAGGGGACCCACCAGGCAGCCAGGAGGCCTCCTGGCGCGGCCTAGGTTGGGGCCGCGCCAGGGGCCCTCCTGGCCTCCTGGTGGTGGCCCTCCTCCGCTCCTTTGGTGTTTCCGGAAGCTTCTGTTGCGCTGATTTTTTATATATTTTTTCCAGAATTTTTGGAGCACTTTTAATGGCCGGAAAACTTGAAATACAAAAACAGCAGAAAACAGAAACTGACAACTGAGTGCACTGAGTTAATAGGTTAGTCCAAATAGGTTCAAAAGTGTATGAAAGTTCAAGCAAAACATGGCAAAGTCACACAAAACATGCATGGAACAAGCAGAAATTATAGATACGTTTGGGACGTATCAACATCCCCAAGATTAATTCCTGCTCGTCCTCGAGTAGGTAAATGATAACAAGCATAATTTCTGTGGTGACATGCCACACAACCATAAAAGGACTTTTAAGTAAAGCAATCAAAGCATGCAATTCAATTCAAGTCTTAACAAGCAAGAGTCTATATTAGCATTGAAACAAGCAACAAAAGAACAAAAGGTGCAAGAGCTCTCGTTGTCCGTGACTCGAATGTCTCCATATGGTGTTTGCGTGCAAGCAAGGGATAGGGAAATACGAGAGAAAAAATAAGGTTGTTGAGAAAAACTATCTACTAAAGTTTCACACTTGGTCTCCTTTGGATTCTTATCTGGACTCGTCCCCAGACCACTAGCCAGGTACAAGTCAAACTGATCCACTCCCTTTCGATATTTTGAGCACTCGTGCAATGGATGAGCGTGAGCAAGAAAGTTGACACCTAAAAGGATAAACAGAAAGAAGGTGGAGAAGGAAGACAAAAAAGTTGTGAAAGGCTCACATCAATGAGGACAATCATAGGCGAGAGAAGGCCATATGATAGATATGATGTGAGGAGTAGGGATTGCCATACAACGGATGCACATGTGAGCTAAAATCTATCCAAGGGAACTAGTGGGGGTGCATCTAACTTTCTTGCTCAAGAAGACCTAGAGCTCGTTTGAGGAGGCTCATCATTGGAATATACAAGCCAAGTTCTATAGTGTGAAGGGTCCCCACATAGCTATATGTATGATGATGATCTCTATGGAGTACAAGGGATAGAAGATGAAGTACTAGTGTGGATCTCTCAAAAGGAATAGCAGTATGCCCCCTTCTCTCTCTTTTTATTTTTTTTTCACTTTTTCTCTTTTTTTATTTTTTGGTGGCCTCAATGGCTCTTCCTATTTAACTCTCATTTGTCCTCTTTGGGATCTTTTGATTTTAGGATCTTTTCCTCACTTTAGGGGCAATACTCTATATTTTACAAGAATATAGGAGATCTTTCACACTTTACAAAGGTACTCACATAAAGAAAATGTAACTATCATGATGCAAATGTATGCTTCTGCCAGGATAGCAGGATATGCAATGATACTAGTGCGTCATGTAGCAATGATTAGGGCAAGGCCCAACTAGCATGCGGCTCATCGATCAAGCAAGTAGCATGTATGACATGAAGATCAAGTCATGAGAAGGTGGATGTTGCATGGCAATGTATCTCGGAAAGGCTATGGAAATGCCTTGTAGGTAGGTATGGTGGCTGTTTTGAGGAAGGACATAAGGAGGTTTATGATGACAGAGCGTATCATGCCAAGGGTTTGGATGCACTGGCGAAGTATGCGCCAACTATCGAGGTGAGAAAGGGCAATGCACGGTACCGAAGAGGCTAGAAAAAGTATAGGTGGGTGTAAGTGTCAACTTTCGAATACTCACATTAGTCCAAAGAACTCATGCACTTATTATCGGTAACTCTCAATCTAATCAGGAGGTTCACAAAGAGACAGGTACCCCGAGGAGGAGTGTATGGGGGTTTGGTTATCCTTGCGCATCCTCGACTCATGGTACGTGACTGTACTCTAATGTTCGAACCCTCTATAGGTTAGTGATCCATCTAGTAGCTAGAGTTCTCAACAGCGGATTTTTGGTTTTCGAAAAAAACACGGATTGCCCAAAATACGACATCTATCACTAATAGGCAAGAGCTCTTGACACCATAAGTTCAAACATTACTCTAGTCAATACCTCAAAACTATTGCAAGTTACTACTACAAAGAGAATAGCAACTTTAACTACCTACTTTCAGTCAAGACACAGAACTCAGTGCAACAGGAAAACTCTCTAACAAGATAAAACATGCAACCTATAGAAAGTTCAACCTAAGACAAAAGAAAATCTCTAGAAAAACTAAAGCACTACAACTAAACAGAACATCACCTAAGAAAAGAAAAATCACAGCTCACAGCTAAAAGAATAAGCATGCAAATCCTATGAGGAGTTCTAGTTCAAGCGGAGTGTGAATCTCTCCCACACAAAAGAGTAAGTTGGGGTCTAACTTGTTACTACAGCAAAGCAAAAGAAAACTAAAAACAAAACCTAAGAGCGAGACGCTCCAAGAAAAGCACATAACGCATGAAGTGATAAAAATATAGTGCAACGAGAGACGAACTGATAATTGTTGATGAAGAAGGGGATGCACGGGGGCATCCCCAAGCTTAGACACTTGAGTCTCCTTGAATATTTATTGGGTGTGCACATGGGCATCCCCAAGCTTGAGCGTTTGACCCTCCTGAATCTTCTTTCATCATCCTCCATCGCGCACTTGAAAATTCCCTTCATACATAACTCATTGTAGGCTGATAGAGAGGTTAGTACCCTAATAAAAATAATTTCCTCTACTGCAAATAAAGATTTCCAGGAAGATCTACTGTTTTCCAAGATTGCAAAAAGGTTTTTGCAAAGAAAAAGCAAGCTTAAGGTTTGCAAAAGTGAAGAGAAACAAAACGTGGCAGAATCTGTGAAAAACAGAACAGCAGATAGAAACGAGTTTTTTAGGGGTACTTCTGCAACTCAAATCAGAAAACTCAGAACATACGGAAGTTTCGTAATTGTATATAGCATTCTGTGTAAAACATTCAGCTCAAAAAGATGAACTGGGATTTTTCTCTGATTTTTCTAGTCACGAGGACAGAATCTGTTTTCTGGACAGCATGTCACAACTTTTACTTCCCTTGCCGTATGAGGCTAAACTTGGCACAAAGCTTCAAAAGTAAAGATACAATGATGTTGCTACAGTAGTAACAATCATCAAGACCACTAAGAACAGAACAAAAGAAAAAAGAGAAACCTAAATTCGTTGCGGGCTGCCTCCCGAAAGCGCTTCTTTAGAGCCATTAGCTAGGCTTAAAGCAGAAGATCAAGTCTTTTCAAGAGAATAACTAGCCCGTGTGACGGACTCAAAAGGTAACTTAATATTTTTCCTAGGGAAATGTTCCATCCCTTTCTTGAGAGAGAATTGGAATTTGATAGTTCCCTCTTTCATGTCAATGATAGCACCAACTGTGCGAAGAAAAGGTCGTCCCAAAATAATTGGACAAGAAGGTTCACATTCAATCTCCATAATAGTAAAATCAACGGGAACATAATTGTCATTGAAAATGATAAGAACATCGTCGATCTTCCCCAAAGGTTTCTTTACGGAAGAATCAACAAGACGAACACCAAAAGAACAAGGATCAAAAGGTTTCAATTCAAGCATATCATACATTCTTTTGGGCATAACAGAGGTACTTGCTCCAACATCACAAAGAGCATAACAAGAGAAGTTATTCAATTTAAATTTTATCATAGGATCCCAACCATCTTCTAGCTTCCTAGGTATGGAGGCTTCTAGTCTAAGCTTCTCCTCCCTAACTTTGATTAGAGCATTGGTGATATGCTCTGTGAAGGCAAGATTGAGTGTGCTAGTGTGGGGGTCTCTAGACATCTTGTGTAGGAAACCAATAACTTCAGGTAAAGTGCAGTTGTCAAAGTCTAGGTCACTACTATCTATCAAGGAGGTAGTGATATCATTTAGGTTCACTTGTTTGAAAGTCTCTACGTTCATAGTGGTTTCCTCTACTGAGGTTGAGGTGGTAGCATCACCATTGATAGGTCAAGTGGGACTAGGGGTGTGATGGGTGCTAATAGTTTGGACATCCTCAACTACTTGGATAGTAGCTACTGTGTGGTAGGTAGGAAGGCTCTTAATTCTCTCTTCTTCCTCCTTTTTTTCTAGCCCATCTCTCTTTGAGTTTAGCCATCATCCTAATATTTTCATTGATTTGTAACTGGATAGAATTAATAGGAGTGACCTTACTCTCCTCTAGGGGAGAGGTTCTAATTTTTAACATCTCAACATCAAGGGCTAAGTTGTCTACCTTCAAACAAAGATTATCTAATTTATCTAATTTCTCCTCCACACTCTTGTTGAAGGCTTTCTGGGTAGTGATAAAGTCTTTGAGCAAGGTCTCTAGTTCTGAAGTGGAGTTTCTGGTGGTAGGATAAGTGTTGTTCCCATAGTTGTTGGATGGGAAAGGCCTATGATTGTTGCTACCAAAGTTACTCCTATAAGCATTATTGTTGAAGTTGTTTCTAGAGACAAAATTGACATCTACTTGCTCCTGAGTAACCAAAGAATTTAAAGGAACATTTTGAGGATCAATAGAAGGTTGCTTGGTAAGTAGATACATGATAAGGTCAACCTTTTCATTTAAAGAGCAGATCTCCTCGACAGAGTTTACCTTCTTACCAGTTGGAGATCTCTCGGTGTGCTTTTGCGAGTAGTTCAGCATCATCTCATCAAGTAGCTTTGTGTCAGCACGAAGCGTGGTTGACATAAAAGTTCCTCCCGCGGCCGAATCTAACAGATTCCGCGAGGTGAAGTTCAAGCCTGCATAAAAAGTTTGGATAACCATCCAGGTAGTCAGTCCATGTGTGGGGCAGTTCTAGACAAGCGTCTTCATACGATCCCAAGCCTGGGCAACGTGTTCATTATCCAATTGCCTGAAATTCATAATGTTACTCCGCAATTGAATAATTTTAGCAGGGGGATAGTACTTCCCTATAAAAGCATCTTTGCATTTACTCCAAGAATCAATACTGTTCTTGGGAAAATATTGTAGCCACTCATTGGCTCTTCCTCTCAAAGAGAAAGGAAAAAGTTTTAGCTTGACGTCGTCTCCATCCACTTCCTTGTACTTCTGCATGTCGCAGATCTCGATAAATTTGTTTAGCTGCAAGGCAGCATCTTCTCCTGCTCCTGAGAATTGATCTTTCATGACAAGGTTGAGCAGAGCAGGTTTAATCTCATAAGAAGGTGCTGAAGTGGCAGGTGGAGCAATAGGAGTGCAGATAAAGTCACTGTTGTTGTGACTAGTAAAGTCACACAACTTAGTGTTTTCATTGGAACCCATAGTAGCAGCAGGTATTTTTGGTATTTTGATTAAGGACACAAAAGTAAAAATTGAAAGGTAAACTAGCAAGACTAAAAAGCAAAGATAAAAGATAGTGTGAACCTCCCCTATCTTGTAGACTGGAGTCCCCGGCAACGGCGCCAGAAAACTTGCTGATGGCAAGAGAGTGTTAATACTCTTCAAGCCCTCGTTGATTACCCCAAGTGCAGAGTGAGATATAGTGCAGCGGCAAGTTTTCCTTTGGCAAAGATACAAAGGTTTGTCTCCCGTAGGACTCCGAAGGATACAAGAAGGTGGTAAAGTGAACAATGCCGCCGAGGTTTCTAGCTTCACCTGGAAAGCACACAGATACAAATAACTTTGCTCCCAACGAGTACAGAGGAGTTGTCAATTCCTCCGGCCTTGCTGTTTACAAAGGATCAACGCACGAGATAATAATAGTGGCAACTGAAAGTAAAGACTGAAAGTAATAAGGGTGTAAACAGTGATATGAAGATGGACCAGGGTCCCATGATTTTCACTAGTGATGTCTCTCTCCCAAAAGACGATAAAAGTGCTAGCGAGGTAAACAAATCACAGTTGGGCAATTGACAGGATTATGAAGGCACCGCAACGCTAACTATGATGCAAAAAAGGAAGGGCTCAAAAGCAATGGGCAGTACGCCAAGGTAAGTAGACCGAAATCCATCTGCATCTACTACGAATCATCCACCTTGAGATATCTATCCAGAACATCTCGCTGGTATTAAGTTGCGAATCCCACCCAAAGTGTAAACTCAAAGCAACAGACAACTGCATTAAAAGAACTATGCGTAAAGTAAAAAATCCTTGCACCCGCAGGTAGAAGAACCGTTGTTTTATCCCTTGTGGCAACAGCACATCCCCTAGTCTCATGTTTCTGTCACTCAAGCTAGACATCGAGGGGCTGAACCCACAATCGAGCATAACGCTCTCTCTTGGAGTTGCAAATAAAATACTTGGCCAAAGCAAATACCGCAACGGAGAACATGCAAGAATTTACTCAAGAACAAAATATAAAAGAGAAGAACAAAATATATTACTCATCACAATCTGAACATAGTCTCATAATCCATCAGATCCCAACAAACTCAGCATAGCAACAGCAGAAATTACATAGATGCCTCGATCATGTGAGGCAGCTCACGAGGACTCGATAGTGGAAGCACAAAAGGGGGAGAGATAGATCACATAGCTACTAGTCACAGACCCATGGTCCAAGGGAAACTACTCACGGTACATATGGGAGGCGTCCATGGCTATGGAGGGTCTCCCGGAGGGGGTAGCTTCTCTCGGCAGGGTGCCGGAGCAGCTTCTCCAGGCAGCCCGATCTAGAAACGGCGGCGGAGGAACAGAGGAGAGATCGCGAAAGAGGAGTCCGTATTAGGGGTTTCCACCCCGAGGGGTAAAGATAGGCGAAGGGGGGCGTCGAAGGGACCCACGAGGCAGTCAGGAGGGTGCCTGGCGCGGCCCAGGTTGGGGCCGCGCCACCTGCCCGCCTGGCTGCCTGGTGGTGGCCCCCCTTCCCTCTCTTGGTGATTCTGGAAGCTTCTGTTGCGCTGATTTTTTATATATTTTTCCCGGAATTTTTGGAGCACTTTTAATGGCCGGAAAACCTGAAATACAAAAACAGCAGAAAACAGAAACTAGCAACTGGGTGCACTGAGTTAATAGGTTAGTCCAAATAGGTTCAAAAGTGTATGAAAGTTCAAGCAAAACATGGCAAAGTCACACAAAACATGCATGGAGCAAGCAGAAATTATAGATACGTTTGGGACGTATCACGCACACATCCCCGCCATCAGTTCGCCTAAGGGGTGACTCCAGCGCCGGTGACGGTCAAGTCTGACGGCGGCCGGATCGCGCACCTATGGGGACGACGTTCTACGACATGGAACCGAGTGCGGAGATGGGCAAAACGACGGGGAGCTCACTGGGGGGGGTAGGGGAGAGGTCTTGGGGCCGGATGTGCACCGGTGGCGACGAATTCGTCGCCAGTGAGGTGACAGCCGCGGCGAGGGGACCGGCCCGATTCATCGTAGCGAGGATGCTTCAGCTTTGATGGGCCTCGCGGGCAGACGAGGAGGAGGACGGGGAAGTGATGGCGGAGAAGTTAATAGGTTTAGTTGGGTTGCCTTCCCTGTTAACCGCGCCAATAAACGATTCTTGATAACCCACAAATCTAGGGGATCAATTGTAGCTTTTCGATAAATAAGAGTATCGATCCCACGAGGAGCAGAAGGTGTTGATAAGTGACACTGGATAAGGAAAGGGCTGCAAACACTCAAAGTAAATATTTAGGGGTTTTTGGTTTAAGCAAAAGAAAAGTAAAAGACAGGCAAAGTAAACAGGGTAACTGAGGAGTAGCAAGTGGCCCAATCCTTTAACAAGGATAAGCCTAGGAACTAAACTTATGAAAGCTAAAGCGTTCTCGAGAGAACACGGGAGAGATAGTCAAGTCACTTTCACCATACTCCGCCAAGTAATATGTATCGTATTGATAAGTGTCGGTGGGTGGATCAATCCTAGTACACCTTCTAGATTAAGATAAGGGTACTCTTATGATTACACACCTTGCAAGCATCCGCAAATACAAGATAGTAATTAAGGCATAAGCCTAACCACAGCATTACGATCAAGGATCCATAACTCCCTTGTGCGAAATTCTGCGAACTGGGGTTCAGGTTTCTGTCACTCTGGCAACCCACCATAAGTATCCTTTTTGCACAATGTATTCCTCTAGGACCATGAAAGGTGAAGTGTTATGTGTTCGACTCACATAACACCACTAGAGAAATAACAACACAACTTAAGTATCAAACAACACATAATACTTCAACATAGTGTGACTACTAACAACTAGACTTCTCCCATGTTCTCAAGAACTAAAGTAACTACTCACAAGACATAAAAGAGATCATGATCAGAGGTGATAGATGGGTGATAAAAAATCTGGACACAATGATATTTCTCCAACAAAATTCAATAGCATTCACCACAAAGTAGTAATCAACACCAACAGAGTAGAGAGGATAGATAGTACGGATTACAACACAAGTTGCAATTGTGAGATGAGATGGGATGGAGATGGAGATGGTGCTGGTGTTGGGGATGATGTTGATGATGATCTCGATGATGCCCGTGACTATGATGATGATGATGGCGACGATCTCCCCTTCCGGGAGGTGATCTCCCCGGCGGAATCTGCCCGCCGGAGATGGCTTTTCTCCTCTGTAGGTTTTCGCCCCGTGGCGGCGGCGAAACACGGAAACGACTCTTGTTTAGGGGTTTCCACCCCAGGGGGTTTATATAGGCGAAAGGGGGCACCGAGGGGGGCCACCAGGCACCCAGGAGGGTGCCTGGCGCGGCCAAGAGGGGGGCCGCGCCAGGCACCCTTCTGGCTGCCTGGTGGGTCCCCTCACCTCCTCCTTCGGTGATCTCCAGTCAATCTTCATAAAAATGCTCGCCGTAAAATTTCATCGCATTTGGACTTGATATTATTCAGCAACTTGGTATCCACTTTTTACCGCTGAATTTTGGTTCTGCTGCTTCGGCACCGGAAAGTTGTAAACTGTGTAAAATATGCCAAAACAACATAAGAACAATACTTTAAAGTGGAATATATCAATGAATAGGGTGAAATCACAATATAAAATAGTGATGCTTTTTGGAGGTATGAACTCCCCCAATCTTAGACCTCGCTTGTCCCCAAGCGATTGCTGAGCTCGGTAAACCTGTCCACAAGTTTAGAGAGTGAAGTGTCGATAAAAGAATACGAACAAGAAGCATCAAGATTCCTCACCGAACTTAAACATCCTCAACAGCAACCTCAACTCATAAGGTCCTTATGAGAAAGTAGTAACAATTATAACAAAGTAGGACCTGGAAAACTCATCAAATCATGACAAACATAGCCTTGGTCAAGGAACAACTAATAACTTTTACTTTTGTTCTTTCACTTATAATGGAACAGTTGAAGCTTTTGAAAGAACATGCTATTAGTCAAGAAGTGCACATATCAACACAAAGGAAGATGTTTACTAAGCATGAGCTTTTGCAAACAACTCACTTATCAAAAGATAATGTCAACAAAGATGTAACATGCTAGATTTCAATGCAACTTTATATGAAAGCATCTTTATCAACATCAAAAGTCTGTTCTCTCTCAATAAAGGAAGGAAGTAGGAAGGACTGACTCAGCACAAAATAAAGATAAACCCCGTGCAAAAGGGTAAGCAGGGAAAACTTATGTGCCATCTCTAGATCAAACAGAATAAAAAACAAACTTTTGGGAGGTGCATGATCCGTCAACGACTGCTGATAGATAACTCACTCACTTCGTGATTTGGAAAAGTTTCGAGGAACGACTCCCATGTGGGGATGATCACATCCCCTTGGATTCCTTTGTTTATCACTCGTAAAAGGGCGAAGGAACTTGTGTGTTAGTATTTATCTTTTACGAGCTGGGCACTCATGCCAGTCCCTTCTCGTATTAGGGGTTTGCAGATTAGACATGCAATCCCAAGATAAAACTTGTCCAGATTTAGAAGATCATGGGTCACCCACCACTTCCTCATGAGCTGAATCAGCGGCACAAAACAGAAGATTTTGAACATCTAAAGATAGCACATAAATTATATACTTTTAGGAGTGGTAGTGTAATACCACAAGTAGGAAGGTATGGTGGACTCAAGTGAAGAAGTTGGTTTCAAGGTATAGAAGTACAAGCAGAATTCCGCTTAGTACAGATTTTTGGGCTAGCAAGGCTTTGAGAGAGCAGACAATTGATGACAACTTAGATGCAAGCAATACAAAGCATAAACATCAAAACTAACATGAAACATCAAGTTGTCTTCCTTGTCAACATAACACTTCAAGCATAATAACACAAAGGTTTTGGCTATGTCGCTACTTTGAGAAAAACATGCTTGTTGTTATGACAAAAGCTATACTTGCCAAGATTAAATAAAGTTTTCGAAGCCATACCTGATATAAGGTCAATACTCCCCATAAGAATCAGCTCATAATGTCGATTGCGTGAAGAGAATACCAAGTGCAGCGAACAAACCAATAGACTTCTCATTAATATTCCTTCATATACGACTCCACACTCACGGATACAAAGCTCTCTACAAGAGGAGTGATAGACCTCAAAGCAACACCTATTTCATAAAGTGACCTCCCTAGACATGATACGACTCTACTTGACTCCTAAAGAAAAATATAAACATAAAGATACCGGGCACTCCCCCAATCTTGGAACAAGCTAAGGGGGTGCCATTACCCGAGGAGTTTTACTCCTCATTCTTGTTGCGGTTGTTTCTTCAGATCCCTGATGACACGGCGAAGGGTTTGGTTCTTGATACGTCCAAAATGTATCTATAATTTTTGCTTGCTCCATGCATGTTTTGTGTGATATTGCTATGATCTAGATACACTTTCATACACTTTTGATCATATTTGGACTAACCTATTAACTCAGTGCACCCCAGTGCCAGTTCCTGTTTTCTGTTGTTTTTCTATTTCAGTTTTCCCCCATATAAAAAGTGCCAGAAAAAATCGGCAAAATTCAGATAAAAAATCACCGTGACGGAAGCTTCGAGAAGAACCCTGGAGGGGCCAGAGGGGAGCTAGGTTGGCCCAGGCGGCCACCCGGCGCGGCCCCACCCCTGGCCGCGCCAGGGGGCGCCTGGGGCCCCTGGACCACCTCTGGCTGCCCCCTTTCGCCTATTTATCCCCTGTCAAGGGGAAAACCCCAGAAGGAGAACCCTATTCCGCGAACTCGCCTCTGTTCCGCCGCCGCCGCACTTCCGAAGCTCGGGAGCACCAGAAGACCTCTTCCCGGCACCCTGCCGGAGGGAGGATTGACCTCCGGGATTCTCCTCTCCACCATGGATGCTCCCCGGATGTCTCGTGAGTAGTTTTCCTTGGACCATGGGTCCGTGATCAGGAGCTATGTGATGTTCTCCTCCCCTCTTTGATCTTCATTGTTTAGACCTCGTGAGCTGCCCAACATGATTGAGGCACCTTTGTAATATTTATGCTATTGCTATGTTGATTTTGATAGGATCTGATGGATTATGAGATTATGTTCAGATTGTGATAGAGTAATATATTTGGTTTTTATCTCTTATATTTTTGTTCCTAAGTAATTCTTCCATGTTCTCCGTTGTTGTTTATTGCTTTGCCCAAGTAGTAGGTAGTGACTCCAAGAGGGAGCGTTGTGCTAGATTGTGGGTTCATGCCCCCCCCGATGACATGCTTGAGTGACGGAAACATGAGTCTAGGGAATGTGTTTTTGCCACAAGGGGGAAAACAACGGTGCTTGTAACCGCGGTTACAAGGATTGTTTACTTTACGCAGAGTTCTTTTTAATGCAGTTGTGTGTTGCTTTGGGTTTACACTTTGGGTGGGGCTCGCAACTTAATACCAGCGAGATGTTCTGGATAGATATCTCAAGGTGGATGATTAGTAGTAGATGCAGATGGATTTTGGTCTACTTACCTTGGCGTACTGCCTGTGCTTTTGAACCTCTTCCTTTCTTTTGTAGCATAGTTAGCACTACGGTGCGTTCATAATGCTGTCAATTACCTTTCTGTAATTTGTTTACCTCGCATAGCAATTTTATCGTCTTTTGGGAGAGAGACATCACTAGCGAATATCACGTATCCCGGTCCATATCCTTATCATTGTTTCCACGCTATATTTAATTTTCTGCATTTACTTTCAAGTTGCTATTATTATCCCTTGCGTTTTATCCTTTGTAAACAACAAGACCGGAGAGATTGACAACCTCTCTGAACTTCGTTGGGAACAAAGTTATCTGTGTCTGTGTGCAGGTCCACGTTAGTTGCGCTGTTGACACCTACTTATCATCTCTGGAGTCCTACTGGAGACAAACCTTGGTATCTTTACCGAGGGAAATTTGCTGATGTGCTGCATCACGCCTTCCACTTGGGGCTCACCAACGAAGGGCGAGAAGACTACACCCGTCAACCCTCACGCCATCAAGCAAATTTCTGGCACCATTGCCGGGGACTCCAAGTGCTAAGATAGGGGAGTTGCACACTACCCTTTACCTTTGTTTTCTAGTCTTGTTAGTTTATCTTTCAGTTTTTATCTTTGTGTATTTTATCAAAAACTACAAAAAAAATATTTATCTTGATGTTAGTAGTCCTCCTTGTTTAGTTGAAAATGTTAGGGCTAGGTTCTTTGCGGGAATCGGAAGTTCTCGATTTTCGTCAAAGGGATGGAGAAAATAAGAAGAAGGCATGGGACAGAATTTCTGAAGCACATAAAAGAATCATTCCTTGGATATCTATAAAGATTGTGCTTAGGAATTTTTACCATGGTCTTTTTAAGTGGTGTAAACACTCTCTTGACATTATAGCTGAAGGAGATTTTCTAGAGTGTGAGGAAGATAGGGCTCTTGAGATTTTGCATAGTCTATCTAGTTATTTTGTTTATGATCGTAGTATTGATACTGTCATAGATAGACTTGCCACTATTGAAAAAAGACTAGATGCTCTAGATTTGGGGAAAGTAGAGGAACTTAAGTCCAACAAGAAAGAAATGTTGGAGATAGATGATGATTGGGAGCCCTTTGTTAGTATTAGCATCTCTAACCAAAGCTTCCTTGCTTTTTGTGATATTGGATCCACAGTTTCTACTATGCCAAAAATAGTTTATGATTCTTTGAAACTGGATATGGATATATTATCAGCTTATCATGAACATTCTAATGGAGATATTTCAGAAATTAAAGGAAAGGTAAAAGAAGTCCAAGTTGCATTCCTTCATAGGACTGCACCAATGGATTTCTTCATCATGGAGCCAAACCAAAGTAACGTTGTGCTCGGAAGAGACTTCCTCCGTGCTATGAAAGGCTTCATTGATATTGGTAATAGGCACATACGCTTACGCGGTGTGGCGAAAGGTAAGTATATCTTTCCTAGTAAGAAGAAGAAGGAGCTTATTGAAAATCAATTTGAGGGTTTTTATGATTCTGATCTTGGATACCCTTGATTCTTCTTTTTGCATTATGCCTAGCTAATGGCTTTAAAGAAGCGCTTTCGGGAGGCAGCCCACAACGAATTTAGGTTTTTCTTTTTGCTTTTGTTGTGTCTTGATGTTTTTTACTCCTGTAGCAACATCATTGTATCTTTATTTTTCAGCTTTGTGCCAAGTTATAGCCGCTTACGGCAAGGGAAGTAAAAGTTGTGACATGCTGTCCAGAAAACAGATTCTGTCCTCGTGACCAGAAAAACTCCACAAAAATCCCAGTTCATCTTTTTGAGCTGAAACTTTTACACAGTATGGTCTATACAATTACGAAACTTCCGTATGTTCTAAGTTTTTTTATTTGAGTTGCAGAAGTGCCCCTAAAAAATTATTTACTACCTGCTGTTCTGTTTTTCACAGATTATGCCACGTTTTGTCTCTCCTAACTTTTGCAAACCTTAAACTTGATTTTTCTTTGCAAATTTTTTTTGGAAATCTTTAGAAACAGTAGCTCTTCAAGAATATCTTTATATCCAGTGAGTAAAAATTATTTTATTAAGGGTACTAACCTCTCTAATCAGCTTATGATGAGTTATGTATGAAGGGAGTTTTCAAGTGTGCGATGGAAGATGATGAAAGAAGATCCAGGAGTGTCAAGCGCTCAAGCTTGGGGATGCCCCCATGCATCCCCAATAAATATTCAAGGAGACTCAAGCGTCTCAGCTTGGGGATGCCCCTGTGCATCCCCTTCTCCATCAACAATCATCAGTTTGTCCTTCGTCTCACTATATTTTTATCACTTCATGCGTTATGTGCTATGCTTGGCGCGTCTCGCTCTTAGGTTTTGTTTTTAGTTTTCTTTAGCTTTGCTTGCTGTTCATAACAAGTTATATACTTTCTTACTTTGTGTGGGAGAGAAACATGCTCCACTTTCAAAATTTAGAACACATCATAGGATTTTCCTGCCTATCTTCTTGCTGTTGTGTGTTCTTTATCTTTTCATAGCTACTGCCATGTTTAGTCTTAGTTTTAGTTTGTCTTTAGCAAGAGCCTTGGCTTTTGTTTTAGTTTGTTGCTGGAACTCTCTTTAGTTTTCATGTTTATCTTGTTAAGAGAGTTGGTTGTTGCACTGAGTTGTGTCTTGTCTTGAAAGTAGGTAATTGAGGTTGCTATTTAATTTTAGTAGTAGCTTGCAATAGTTTTGAGGTATTGATGTGAGTAATGTTTGAACTTTTGGTGTCAAGAGCTCTTGCCTATTAGTGATAGGTGTCGTGTTTTGGGCAATCCGTGTTTATTTTCAAAACCTACAAAAGTAGTTGAGAACTCTAGCTACTAGATGGATAACTACTCTTCTGAGGAGTCGAATATTAGAGAACACTCACGTACCATGAGTCGAGGATGCGCAAGGATATCCAAACCCCCATACACTCCTCCTCGGGGTACTTCTTTCTTTGTGAACCTCCTCATTAGATTGAGAGTTACCGATAATAAGTGCATGAGTTCTTCGGACTAATGTAAGTATTGAGAGTTGACACTTCCACCTTCCCATATTTTGCTAGTCTTTCCCCTGCCGTGCATTGCCTTCTTCTCACTTCGAGAGCTGGTGTCCACCTTCGCCGGTACATCCAAACCCTTGGCATGATACGCTCTGTCAGCAAAAGCCTCCTTATATCTTCCCTCAAAACAGCCACCATATCTACCTATCAAGGCATTTCCATAGCCTTTCCGAGTTACATTGCCATGCAACATCCACCTCTTCATGACTTGATTTTCATGTCATACATGTTCCTGCTACACTGGCAGCGGCATACATTGCATACATCCTGATAGTTACATATTCTTTATGATTTTGAGTACCTTGTAAAGTGTGAAAGATCTCCTTTACCTTCTTGTAAAATAGAGTGTTGCCCTTAAGTGAGGAAAAGATCCCAAAGTGGACACATTAAAAGATCCCAAAGAGGACAAATGAGAGTTAAATAGAAAGAGCCATTGAGGCCACAAAAAATACAAAAAAATAGAAAAAAGAGAAAAAGAAATAAAAAGAGAGGAAGGGGCAACACTACTATCCTTTTGAGAGATCCACACTAGTACTCCTTTTATATCCTTGTACTCCATAGAGATGATCATTATGCATATAGCTATGTGGGGACCTTCACACTACAGAACTTGGCTTGCATATTCCAAGGATGAGCCTCCTCAAACGAGCTCTAGGTCTTCATGAGGGAGCAAGTTAGATGCACCCCCACTAGTTCCTTTGGAGAGCTTCTTAGCTCGTATGTGCATCTGTTGCATGGCAATCCCTACTCCTCACATCATATCTATCATTTGGCATCTGTTGCCTATGATTGTCCTCGTTGATGTGAGCCTTTCTCATCCTTTTTGTCTTCCTCCTCCACCATATGTCTCTCTTTGCCATCCTAAGTGTCAACTCTCGTGCTTACGCTCATCCATTGCATGAGTGCTCGAAATATCGAAAAGGAGTGGATCAAATTGACATGTACCTGGCTAGTGGTCTGGGGACGAGTCAAGATAAGATTCCAAAGAAGACCAAGTGTGAAACTTTAGTAGATTGAGTTCTCAACACAAAAATACATTTTTCTCGTATTCCCTATCCCCTTTCTTGCACGCAAACACCATTTGGAGACATTCGGGTCACGGACAGCGAGAGCTCTTGCACCTTTTGTTCTTTTGTTACTTGTTTCAATGCTAATATAGAGTCTTGCATGTTATGACTTGAATTGAATCTCTAACCTTGATTTCTTTACTTTCAAAGTTCTTTTATGGTTGCTAGCATTTCACCACAGAAATTATGTTGTTATCATTTACCTACTCGAGGTAGAGCAGGAATTAAGCATGGGGATGTTGATACGTCCAAAACGTATCTATAATTTCTGCTTGCTCCATGCATGTTTTGTGTGATATTGCTATGATCTAGATACACTTTCATACACTTTTGATCATATTTGGACTAACCTATTAACTCAGTGCACCCCAGTGCCAGTTCCTGTTTTCTGCTGTTTTTCTATTTCAGTTTTACCCCATATAAAAAGTGCCAGAAAAATTCGGGAAAATTCAGATAAAAAATCAGCGTAACGGAAGCTTCGAGAAGAGCCCGGGAGGGGCCAGAGGGGAGCCAGGGGGGCCCAGGCGGCCACCCGGCGCGGCCGCACCCCTGGCCGCGCCAAGGGGGCGCCTGGGGCCCCTGTCCCACCTCTAGCTGCCCCCTTTCGCCTATTTTCCCCCCGTCACGGGAAAACCCCAGAAGGAGAACCCTATTCCGCAAACTCGCCTCTATTCCGCCGCCGCCGCGCTTCCGAATATCGGGAGCACCAGAAGACCTCTTTCCTGCACCCTGCCGGAGGGAGGATTGACCTCCAGGAGTCTCCTCTCCACCATGGATGCTCCCCGGATGTCTCGTGAGTAGTTTTCCTTGGACCATGGGTCCGTGATCAGTAGCTATGTGATGTTCTCCTCCCCTCTTTGATCTTCATTTTTGAAACCTCGTGAGCTGCCCAACATGATCGAGGCACCTTTGTAATATTTCTGCTATTGCTATGTTGAGTTTGATAGGATCTGATGGATTATGAGATTATGTTCAGATTGTGATAGAGTAATATATTTGGGTTTTATCTCTTATATTTTTGTTCCTAAGTAATTCTTGCATGTTCTCCGTTGCTGTTTATTGCTTTGGCCAAGTAGTAGGTAGTGACTCCAAGAGGGAGCGTTGTGCTAGATTGTGGGTTCATGCCCCCCCCCCCCCCGATGACATGCTTGAGTGACAGAAACATGAGTCTAGGGGATGTGTTGTTGCCACAAGGGGGAAAACAACGGTGCTTGTAACCGCGGTTACAAGGATTTTTTACTTTACGCAGAGTTCTTTTTAATGCAGTTGTCTGTTGCTTTGGGTTTACACTTTGGGTGGGGCTCGCAACTTAATACCAGCGAGATGTTCTGGATAGATATCTCAAGGTGGATGATTAGTAGTAGATGCAGATAGATTTCGGTCTACTTACCTTGGCGTACTGCCTGTGCTTTTGAACCTCTTCCTTTCTTTTGTAGCATAGTTAGCATTGCGGTGCGTTCATAATGTTGTCAATTACCTTTCTATAATTTGTTTACCTCGCATAGCAATTTTATCGTCTTTTGGGAGAGAGACATCACTTGCGAACATCACGTATCCCGGTCCATATCCTTATCATTGTTTCCACGCTATATTTACTTTTCTGCATTTACTTTCAAGTTGCTATTATTATCCCTTGCGTTTTATCCTTTGTAAACAACAAGACCGGAGAGATTGACAACCTCTCTGAACTTCGTTGGGAACAAAGTTATCTGTGTCTGTGTGCAGGTCCGCGTCAGTTGCGCCGCTGACACCTACTTATCATCTCTGGAGTCCTACTGGAGACAAACCTTGGTATCTTTACCGAGGGAAATTTGCTGTTGTGCTGCATCACGCCTTCCACTTGGGGCTCACCAAAGAAGGGCGAGAAGACTACACCCGTCAACCCTCGCGCCATCAGTTCTCTAACTCCAAGATTTGCACTTGTATTTTTAGTACACGAAAATCTTCGCAGAGTTGGTTGGTGATGCGGTATGCCTCGGAGATGGTGGAAAGCATGCGTTGATCTTCAATTGAAGTGGAGGGCCCTGAAAGGTTAAGAGAAAGATCATTCTGAGGTTGGACAGATCCCACCATGATGGGATTGCTTGGACCTCCTTGTTGTTGGGCAGTGATAGTCTTGACTTCCTGTCTCACGGCACGCTCCATCTCCGCTTGTCTTGCGGAAATTTCTTTTTCGGTAGCCCAATCAACGTGCTTCCCTTGATTAAGATCCTTCTGAACTTGACGTCGACGCCATCCCAAGAAGTCCTCTCCGCTCGAGCCACAAGAAGATATCTTCAGCAACAGCTTTTCCCCCTGGCAGAAACAGACCAAGAAAGAAAACACGCGATATCGAGTGATACGGTGCCGGGACGATATGGGAAAATATATAGCAAAAAATTCTGCGACAGAAGGAAGGTTTCAAGCCTAGGTGGAGTCGGAGGCGGAGTCCAGGGCAGCCAGGAGGGTTCCTGGCGCGGCCAGGAGTAGGGCCGCGCCAGGGGGGATCCTGGCCTCCCTGGAGCTCCTCTCCGGCTCCACTCGGGCTTGGAATTTTCCTAATTTCGCAAAAACTCTGAAAAGTTAACTTTTATTGACGTTCGCGGTGTTTTCTTACCATAATTCATACCTTTTCTAATTTTTCTCCTGCCGGAGTCTGAAACTGGGCTGCAACATGTTCTTCATGAGTACTTGTATATATCATGTTTGCATCCACATTGATTGGATCACCTGCTATATAATGTTTGAGTCTTTGTCCATTCACAACTTGATCTTGATTATTGATCTTTATTGCACCCGACCGATATACTTCTTCGATATGAAAAGGTCCTTCCCACCTGGAAAGTAGTTTACCTGGAGAAAACCTGAAACGAGATCTAAACAACAAAACTTTATCACCAACATTATATTCACGTTTCAGAATTCTTTTATCGTGCCACTTCTTTACCTTTTCCTTGAACATTTTAGCACTCTCGTAAGCTTCACTTCTCCACTCATCTAGAGAAGTCAAGTTCATGAGAAGCTTTTCACCAGCTAACGTTGGGTCAACATTCAGCTCTTTGACAGCCCAGAAAGCTTTTGGTATTGTTGTGAGTAATGTTTGAACTTTTGGTGTCAAGAGCTCTAGCTGAGAACTCTAGCTACAAGATGAATCGCTAATCTTTGGAGGGATCGGATATTAGAGTACACTCACATACCATGAGTCGATGATGCGCAAGGATAACCAAACCCCCATACACTCCTCCTCGGGGTACTTGTCTCTTTGTGAACCTCCTTATTATATTGAGAGTTACCGATAATAAGTGCATGAGTTCTTCGGACTAATGTAAGTATTGAAAGTTGACACTTCCACCTCCTAATATTTGCTAGCCTCTTCCGTGTCATGCATTGCCTTCTTCTCACTCCGAGAGTTGGCGTCCACCTTCACCGGTACATCCAAACCCTTGGCATGACACGCTCTGTCATCATAAACCTCCTTACGTGTTTCCTCAAAATAGCCACCATACCTACCTATCAAGGCATTTCCAATGCCTTTCCAAGATATATTATCCTGCAACATCCACCTCTTCCTGACTTTATCTTCATGTCATACATGTTCCTGCTACACTGGCAGCGGCATACATCTTATAGCTACATCTTCTTTATGATTTAAGTACCTTGTAAAGTGTGAAAGATCTTCTATACTCTCTTGTAAAATAGAGTGTTGCCCTTAAGTGAGGAAAAGATCCCAAAGTGGACAAAATAAAAGATCCCAAAGAGGAAAAATGAGAGTTAAATAGAAAGAGCCATTGAGGCCACCAAAAAAATACAAAAAAAAAGAAAAAAAAGAGAGTGAAAGGGGCAACACTACTATCCTCTTGAAAGATCCACACTAGTACTCCCTCTTATCCTTGTACTCCATAGAGATGATCATTCGTGCATATAGCTATGTGGGGACCTTTACACTATAGAACTAGGCTTTTATATTCCAAGGATGAGCCTCCTCAAAAGAGAACTTGGTCTTCATGAGCAAGCAAGTTAGATGCACCCCAACTAGTTCCATTGGAGAGGTTTTTAGCTCATATGTGCATTCGTTGCATGGCAATCCCTACTCCTCACATCATATCTATCATTTGGCCTTCTCGCCTATGATTGTCCTCACTGATGTGAGCCTTTCTCACCTTTTTGTCTTCCTCCTCCACCATATTTCTCTCTTTGCCAACCTAAGTGTCAACTATCATGCTTACGCTCATGCATTGCATGAGTGCTCAAAATATCGAAAACGATTGGATCAAATTGACTTGTACCTGGCTAGTGGTCTGGGGATGAGTCAAGATAAGATTCCAAAGAAGACCAAGTGTGAAACTTTACTAGATTGAGTTCTGAACAAAAACTTATTTCTCATATTCCCAATCCCCTTTCTTGCACGCAAACACCAATTATAGACATTCGAGTCACGGACAGTGAGAGCTCTTGCACCTAATGTTCTTTTGTTGCTTGTTTCAATGCTAATATAGACTCTTGCATGTTATGATTGAATTGAATCGCATACCTTGATTGCTCTACTTTTCAAAGTTATTATATGGTTGCTAGTATGTCACCACAGAAGTATGCTTGTTATCATTTACCTACTCGACGACGAGCAGGAATTAAGATTGGGGATGTTGATACGTCCCAAACGTATCTATAATTTATGCTTGCTCCATGCATGTTTTGTGTGATATTGCTATGATCTAGATACACTTTCATACAATTTGGATCATATTTGGACTAACTTATTAACTCAGTGCACCACAGTGCCAGCTCCTGTTTTTTGCTGTTTTTCTATTCCAGGTTTCCCCCATATTTAAAGTGCTCCAAAAATCGGGAAAACTCGGATAAAAAATAAGCGCAACGGAAGCTTCCGGAACCCCGAAGGAGGGCTGGGGGCACCACCAGGGACCCAGGCGGACACCTGGCGCGACCTAGCGTCTGGCCGCGCCAGGTGGGCGCCTGGACTCCTGGTGGCCCCCCTTCGCCTATTTATTTCCCGTGACGTGAAACTTCCGAAGAGAGAACCCTTTTCCGCGATCTCGCCTCTGTTCCGCCGCCGCCGCGCTTCCAAGATCGGGAGCTCCAGGAGACTTCTTCCTAGCACCCTGCCGGAGGGAGGATCGACCTCCGAGAGCTTCCCCTCCACCATGGACGCTTCACGGGTGTGCCGTGAGTAGTTTCCTTTGGACCATGGGTCCTTGATCAGTAGGTATGTGATGTTCTCCTCCCCTCTTTGTTCTTCATGGTTTAGACCTCGTGAGCTGCCCTACATGATCGCGGCACATATGTAATCTTTCTGATGTTGCTATGCTGAGTTTAATGGGATCTGATGGATTATGAGATTATGTTCAGATTGTGCTAGAGTAATATAATTGGTTCTTATCTTTTATATTTTTTTTCCTAAGTAATTCTTGCATGTTCTCCGTTGTTGTTTAATGCTTTGGCAAAGTAGTAGGTAGTAACTCCAAGAGGGAACATTATGCTCGATTGTGGGTTCATGCCCCCTGATGACACGCTTGAATGACAGAAACATGAGTCTAGGGGATGTGATGTTGCCACAAGGGGGAAAACAACGGTGATTGTAACCGCATTTGCAAGGATTGTCTACTTTACACAAAGTGCTTTTTAATGCAGTTGTAAGTTGCTTTGGGTTTACACTTTGGGTGGGGCTCACAACTTAATACCAGCGAGATGTTCTGGATAGATATCTCAAGGTGGATTATTAGTAGTAGATGCAGTTGGATTTCGGTCTACTTACTTTGGCGTACTGCCCATGCTTTTGAGCCTCTTCCTTTCTTTGTAGCATAGTTAGCATTGCGGTGCGTTTATAATCCTGTCAATTGCACATTTGTAATTTATTTACCTCGCATAGTAGTTTCATCGTCTTTTGGGAGAGAGACATCACTAGTGAACATCACGGGACCCCGGTCCATATTCTCATCACTGTTTACACGCTCATTTACTTTCTTTCTTTTTACTTTCAGTTGCTATCATTATCATTAGCCCTTGTGTTTTGTTCCTTTGTAAACAACAAGACCGGAGATATTGACAACCTCTCTGAACTTCGGTTGGAGCAAAGTTATTTGTGTCTGTGTGCACGTCCAGGTCAAGGAAGCAACTTTTGTCTAAAATGGTGCCATTGTTTCCTTGCCACCTACTGATCATCTCCGGAGTCCTACTGGTCGATTCTCTCATCCTTGGTATCTTCACCAAGGGAAACTTGCCGCTACGCTGCATCTCACCTTCCACTTGGGGTAACCAACGAAGGGCGAGAAGCCATTATCATCTCTCGTGTATCAGTAATCAACTGACTAAGTTATATAAATAATTAATAATTAATAATTACTATGATTAATTTAAATAATAATTAGGTTAATTTGTTTTTATAATTAGGTCAATTTATTTTTATTTTTAGAAAAATGGCAGCTCCCCACTGTTGGCGTCGGGGCTCACCGGAGCTCACCGGGCCTCCCCGCTGCTGCTCGGATCAAAAGATGTTGGATAAGGGAGATCGTGGCGGAGCTGGGAAGGAGAAGGGTGGTCTCAGAGAGCTCGGGAGGACGAGGGAGGCCGGCGGCAAGTAGGGGAGGAGGAGGAGGGCCACGACGGGAGGACGAGGGAGGCCGGGGCCAAGCTCGGAGGAGGAGGATGGATGCGGTGGCAGGAGGAGGGAGGCCGGGGCAAGCTCGGGAGGAGGAGATCGACCGCGGTGGGAGGTGGAGGGAGGCCGTCGGCGAGCTCCAGAGGAGGAGGAGGAGGATGGTCGTGGCGAGCTCGGGAGGAGGCCGTGGGGCCAATGGAGGAGGCGGTCGGTGATACATCCAAAATGCGTCGCTATGTTTTATCATAATTTACCACCATTCATCGATATATTTCATGTTATGATACTGTTCTCATGGTGTTTTGTCTTGTTTTACACAGTTTACAACTTTCTGGTGCAGAAACAGCAGACGCAGGAATCAGCGGGGAAAAGTGCATGCAGAGTGGACATATCAGCACATCTCCAAATGACCTAAAAATATCAGGGAAGCGTTTTCTGAAGAATTAATGAAGTCACGCAAAAGGGCACCCGGAGGGGGCCACCAGGCGGCCTGGTGGCGCGGCCAGGCCCTAGGTCACGCCAGGTGGCCGCCTGGTGAGGGGGCCCCACCCTCGGGGCTCTCCTTCGGCACATATACCCCTCGTGACCTAAAACTACAGGGGGGAAAGTTAGATCAGAAGTTCCGCTGCCGCTTCGAGGAGGAAACCACCAGAGAAGAAATGAACTTTCCGGCAGGCAGATTCCATCGAGGAGAACTCCTCTCAGAGGGGGAGCTCGTCCTCATTGTCATCACCATCGTCACAAGCATCATGGAGATCATCATCACCATCATCCCCATCATCAGCACCATCTCCATCTTCATCCCTTCTGAGAGGGCATGTGCCCTCATGCTTGGTTTTGGTAATTTATGAAAAACTCTATGGACTAATGGTTTCCTTGAGTTATACTTTAAGGTTTGTCCATAGGCAACGCTTGAAGATCATATGTTGGCTTCAGGGTTGTAATATGAAGATTATGTGTTGACCAAGGTGTTCTTCATGGAGCTATCCAAAGATTGGTTAAGTTGATGTGTGAAAGGTCAAGAGGATTATCATGAAGATATCATATGCTTGGATCTTTCTGACCATTAGGTGATAATGGTCTTGTGAAGATGTGCCTAAAAGAGCCTCACCCATAATGGAGTATGGGGGAGCAATTTACTAGTCTTCATCGAGCCGGCGCAACCAAGAAAGATGTTCCAACTTGAGGCGGACATTATCATCATCATCAAGCTCAAGAGGATTATGCACAAGACAAATGTTTGACCTTTATAGATTTCTAGTTTACCGGTCTCTTGGTGTAGTTAGGAGACCGGGTTATAGGCTAGACCTCATCGTTCATGGAGAGCTCAAACCTTTGTATCTTTGGCATCATCTTTATTGGTTCTTGTTTAGTTTTCCCTTTGTGAGTGTTGGAGCTTGAGTTCATATTCATTACAAGCTCTTCTTCACCAAAAACGGATTTCATATACATCTACTTTTGTGTTTTCGATGTTGGTGTTTTTGTCGGCTCTTATCTTGTGAAGGTTTCACCTTCTACCTTGTTGGAACATTAACCTTTCCATGTTTTGCAGCTTTTCTTTTTGTTCATCTTGGTTGGTTCTCTATGTGAGGACCTAGAGCTTTTCCATAGCTTTAAAATAATCCCAAGATCATCAAAATCAGAGTTCGGATGGAAAAGTTATGCTTGTTTTGGTCATGCTTTTTTGCCTGTGCGCTAGTACCACCCGGAAGAGTGGTAGTACTGCCCGAGCGGTAGTACCATGGCTACTACCGCACCTACTACCGCAAACCTTCTATTTCGAGCATTAGTTGAGCATTTTTAGTGTCCGGTAGTACCGCTTGAGCGACATTACCGCTCTGGGAGCGGTAGTACCGCTCGGGACGCAGAAAACTGCTCATAACGGTTGGATTCATGAGGACCTATAAAAAGGGGTCTTCTTCCCCATTGTCCCCAATGTTCTTGAGCTCGTTTTTCACCTCCATTGTTGACCTCTTCAAGCTTGATGTCTCTCTATTCCTCCCATGATTCTTTCTCCTTTTTGAGGGAAAAGATAAAGGAGTTTTAGATATACATTCTCCACCAAGTCAACTCTCCTCTTTGTGAGGGGAACCTTGTAGATATAGATCTTGGAGTTCTTGGTGTTTCTCCTTGTTCATCCTCTCATATTCCTCCATAGCTTTTGTTGCTTTTGTGGGATTTGAGAGTGGGGGACTTGAGCACTTCGTGTGCTCTTACCATTGCATTTGGTGCATCGGTTTGAGTTCTCTCCGAGGATTCGTCGTAGTAAGTGAAGTTGAGAATATAGTTACTCTCGAGTGCATTGGCACTCTAGAGGTTGTTCTCTTGAGTGCATAGGCACTCTAGATCTTGTTCCTCTTGGGTGCGTTGGCCCCTAGAGGCTTGTTGTTGTGGAGCTCAATCATTATGGTGTAATGCTTCGGGACGCTACGGGAGCCTCCAATTCGGTTGTGGAGATTGCACCGAGCATTTGTACGAGTTCGATGACCGCCCCCAAGGGTCGCCATTTGTACGGGTTCGGTGACCGCCCTCAAGTGTCCTAATAGTGTAATCACGGTATCTTGCATTAGTAAGAGCGTGAGGATAAATAGGGTGGCCCTCGTTGGCTTCGTGTGAGCATTGTGTTCCACACCCTCTCCAAACGGAGACGTACTTCTCGCAAGAGAAGTAACTTCGGTAACAAATCATTGTCTCCATCGGCTCCACTTGCGGTTATCTCTACCCTTACTTTGAGCAAGCTTATTACATTGTTTATGTTGTTCTTGCTCATATTTTTGTACATTGCTTGTCCCATAGGTTGTTCATCTAGTCAACTTATTTACTTGTGCACCTACTTTGTGATAGCCATAGTGATCTTGTTATATATCTTGCTATCACATAGTTGTTTATCTTGCTTGGTATAAGTTGTTGGTGCACATAGTTGAGCCTAGATTATTTAGGTTTCTTGCTTGGAAAATTAAACGTTAAATTTTATTCCGCATTTGTTCAAGCCTAAACCGTAATTATTTGAAGCGCCTATTCACCCCCCCCCTCTAGGCGACATCCACGTCCTTTCAATTGGTATCAGATCCTCGTCTCTCTTTATACGGCTTCACTGCCTTGAGATTAGGGATGTGCTTGTTAATGCTTTGAGTAATTCGCATGCTTAATTATTTCTGGGGCATTGACCCGTGTATGGAGCGAATTGTAGATATGGGTTTTTCTCCTCCAAAGGATACTCAAAACCTATCCTTAGAGGATGAGAAAAACTCTTATCTCAATGCTCAAGCTTCTAATGTGCTTGTTGATGCTTTGAGTAATGTAGACATATTTCAACTCATGTCGTTTCGGGATGCTCATGAGTTGTGGACAAAGCTTCAAGATAAATATGGTGTGTCCAAGATTTGTGGGGATGATTGTTCTCCCTCCACCTCCGGTCGTGATGCATTCTCAACTTCTTCTACTTCACCAACATGTGGTTTTCCACAAGGTAATGAAATGGTGAGTAGTGTGAGTCATTGAAATGATGATAGTGAACTTATTTTTGATAACCCTTTGTCACTATCTTATCACAATGCTTCCTTGTTGGACCTCAACACTTCGAGCACCTTAAATATCTTACATGCATGTGTTGATAGTCCATGCATATCATGTAGAAATAACTTGAATACATTGAGGAGTTGGAAGCTCATATCGAGGAGAATGAGGCCACCATTGAGAAAATGGAAAGCCATGAGCGTGATTAAGCTAATGAGATTGCGGATCTATCTCAAGCTCTTGAGTGTGAAGAAACCACCAAGGAATCTCTTGAGGAGACTTTTTCTTTAGAGTTATCTAAGGTAAAGAAATCTCTTGATAGAACCATTGATATGGTGATACGTCCCAAACGTATCTATAATGTCTGCTTGCTCCATGCATGTTTTGTGAAATATTGCTATGATCTAGATACACTTTCATACACTTTTGATCATATTTGGACTAACTTATTAACTCAGTGCACCACAGTGCCAGTTCCTGTTTTCTGCTATTTTTCTATTTCAGGTTTCGCCAATGTTAAAAGTGCTCCAAAAATTCGGGAAAATCAGATAAAAAATCAGCGTACGGGAACCTTCCGGAATCACCTGGGTGCGGCCAGAAGGCCACCACCAGGGACCCAGGAGGCCACCAAGCGCGGCCTAGGGTCTGGCCGCGCCGAGGGGGGGGGTTTGGACCCCTGGTGGCCCCCTGGCTGCCCCCCACCAATCACCTATTTAATCTATGTGACGTGAAACCCCCAAAGAGAGAACCCTTTTCGCGATCTCGCCTCTGTTCTTCCGCCGTCGCGCTTCCAAGATCGGGAGCGCTAGCAGACTTCTTCCCGGCACCCTGCCGGAGGGAGGATTGACCTCCGGGAGCTTCCCCTCCACCATGGACGTTTCTCGGATGTGCCGTGAGTAGTTTCCCTTGGACCATGGGTCCGTGATCAGTAGTTATGTGATGTTCTCCTCCCCTCTTTGTTCTTCATGGTTTAGTCCTCGTGAGCTGCCCTACATGATCGAGGCACATATGTAATTTTCTGTTGTTGCTATGCTGAGTTTGCTGGGATCTGATGGATTATGAGATTATGTTCAAATTATGATTGAGTAATATATTTGGTTCTTATCTTTTATATTTTTGTTCCCAAGTAATTCTTGCATGTTCTCCGTTTTTGTTTATTGCTTTGGCCAAGTAGTAGGTAGTGACTCCAAGAGGGAACGTTACGCTTGATTGTGGCTTCATGCCCCTCGATGACACGCTTGAGTGACAGAATTATGAGTCTAGGGGATGTGTTGTGGCCACAAGGGGGAAAACAACGGTGCTTGTAACTGTGGTTGCAAGGATTGTTTACTTTACGCAAAGTGCTTTTTAATGCAGTTGTCTGTTTCTTTGGGTTTACACTTTGGGTGGGGCTCGCAACTTAATACCAGCGAGATGTTCTGGATAGATATCTCAAGGTGGATGATTAGTAGTAGATGCAGTTGGATTTCGGTCTACTTATTTGGCGTACCGCCCATGGTTTTGAGCTTCGTTCTTTCTTTGTAGCATAGTTAGCATTGCGGTGCGTTTTTTATCCTGTTAATTTCCCAGCTGTAATTTGTTTACCTCGCATAGCATTTTTATCGTCTTTTGAGAGAGAGACATCACTAGTGAACATCATGGGACCCCGGTCAATATTCTCATCATTTTTTACACGCGCATTTATTTTCTGCTTTTACTTTCCAGCTGCTATCATTATCATTATCCCTTGCATTTGATCCTTTGTGAACAACAAGGCCGGAGAGATTGACAACCTCTCTGTATTCGTTGGGAAGCAAAGTTATTTGTGTTGTGTGCAGGTCCACGTCAGTTGCGCCACTAAGACCTACTTATCATCTCCAGAGTCCTACTGGAGACAAACCTTGGTATCTTCACCGAGGGAAATTTTCTTCTATCCTACATCTCACCTTCCACTTGGGGTAACCAACGAAGGGCGAGAAGTCTTTATCATCTCTCGTGCATTAGATGGCTAATTCTATCAAAATTAAAATGATAAGCTTGAATTTGTGCATGCTAAACTCCTTGAGGATTTTGAGCACCTCGGAAATGGCTCACGATTCATTAAGGGTGTGCTCATTAAACTCACTGAGTCGCATGCTCAACTAAAAGCGTCATATTTAAAAGAGCTTGCTATGTTGTCTTCTCCTTCCGTTATTCTTGATGATGCTTGTGCTACTAACTCTATTTCTTGTGAAGCATCCATCCTAAGGGAGAATGTTGAGATAAAGGCTCAACTTGAGTTGCTAACTAGCAAGTGTGGGAAATTAGAAGAAAATTTAGAAAAGATTTCAAGCTCTCATGAGGATCTTCTAGTGTCCCATAATTTGCTAAAGTTAGCTCATGCGGCTAAGGTTTCTAAATTAGTTCCTCGTGTGGACATTAGCACTACTTCTACTCAATATGCTATATTGCCTTGTGCTAGTCCTTGTAATTCATCCACTCATTATGTTGCTACATCATGTGATGAATTACCTTCCTTGCCTTGTTAGTCTAACAATGAAGCTTATAATTCCTCTAGTACTTGTATTGTGACTAACCATGTAGAGGAAATCAAAGAGCTCAAGGCCCAAGTCACTTCGTTGAAGAAAGACTTGGGAAAGGGTCATGAAGGGAAGTCTACACTTGACAAGGTTTTGTGTGGACAAAAATCCCCCAATGACAAGGGTGGACTTGGATTCAACTCCAACAATAAGAATTACATGTTAAACAAGAAGAAGGGCCAATCACAAGTCAAGAATTCGGCCAAGATTATTTGCTTCAAGTGCAAGGTTGAAGGGCATCATGTTAGATCTTACCCTTTGAAGAAGAAGCCCATTAGTGACAAGAAACTAGGGAAGAGGCCTCAAGTTCAACCGCAAGGTGAAGTGAAGCCACTTCCCAAGAAGACTCAAGTAAATGATCTTCATTGAGAAATCAACCATGAATAGAGGAAAGAGTAGATGTTGCTACTTATGTCGTTAGAAGGTTCATGTTGCTTCTTCATGCACGAACGGTACCTTATCGAACCCTATTATAGTTGATGATGTTTATTCTCTTCGGAAGGATAAGGTTGGCAATGTGTTTGCCAAATTTGTTGGCACTCAAAGTGGTGACAAGAAAATCACCATTTGGGTTGCCAAGCCTATTGTGACTAACCTCTTAGGACCCAACTTGTTTGGGGACCAACAAGCTCAAACTTGATCAATAGGTTATGTGGAGGGCATTGGAGACTTGGATACATTATGAAGAATTAAGGGACCTTCATTAATCATATTGTCACAAGCCAAGTCATTTGGATTATCATGTGTCTATCTTATATCCAATGTGCTTCCTTATGGTAACTTGTACTTAAATTGTTTACATTGAAAGTTACTTGCCCCATTGCATGTTTTGGTTTTGTACCTTGCATGTGTTTTTATATGGTGTGCTTCCAATTTACGTATCTTGAGTAATCAATTATTTATATGTTAGTTTGCACATCATGCATGGTTGAGTGTTGTGTTGAGCCTATGTTTCGTCTTGTTTGTATCTTAATTGGCTCTTGTGAGAGATTAATGGATCCTCCCATTTTGGGGGAGTGATGTGCCTTGTGCACTTCACAATCCTACAAATGTGTATACATGAGGAATACCACCTAGTATTGATATTATAATAGTATCTAGTCACTATGTGGTATGTCTTTCTCATGGAAATTCAAATTTGAAAATGCCCATTAATTATCTCTTGATGGTATTTGTTTGCCCCTAGTTGTAAACTTTGGGATATCACACTATGGGGGAGTAATATGCTTTGTGCATATTGCACGCATATAAAATGTCTACATTTAGGGTTTGTGCCACTTAGAGTTGATATTGTAAATTATCTAGTTCCTAGGTGGAATGGTTGCTCCTCAAGTTCCAATTTTCTTATGTTGAATTTATTTCTCATCTTATGGTTCTTGAGTGTGTGAGATTTTCTTGTTACGGTTTCCCTCCAACATGTACTTGTATTTCCTATGTGGGAACTGTTTGCTCAAAGTTTTTCTAGTCATTACTTGCATTATTGGATGCATACTTGAAGCTAACAAGAATCTCTTTGTAAGAATTGTGTTCAATTCTTATCTTTTTCCACATGCTTATGGTTGTTGTTGTGAAGATGATAATATATATATATATCATTGTTATCTACCACCGGGAAGTTATTCCATATACCTCTTGTCTAACAATTGGTACTCTTATATGTGGTAGAAATTATTGATCATCTTTACATATTGGCTTGTTTATAATTTCCTTATTACTCGCCAATATTTTATTGTGGTTTTAACTCTCATTGTCTTCCTTGCCACTTTTGGATCATTTGTTTTCGTGATCTTGTCTAGTGTTTCTCTAGATTTAGTGAATGTGGTGATCCCATCTTGTGCATTTCGTATTCAAATGAAAATTCTATGTAATGCACATCTCTTGGGGGAGCTAGAATCTTATGGTCCATATCAAGTGTGTGTTATTGGAAGGCATGTTCACTTTGGTGCTTTGTGTCATCATAAATTTGTTGAGGGCATAGTTTGTTTGGAATTGTGCTCTCTTATTGAGAGTTCGATATCTCTTTCTTTAATATCTTTCATTTTGGTATCATGCTCTCTATTAATTTTTGTGTCAATTGATACCCCATTCCTTGATGTATCTTTTATTTGGTATACTTCAAGTGACAAGTTTATTTTGGAATATTATTTTCAATTGGAATCTTATTTTGGAATCTTATGTTCACTTGGTATCCTTTTCAATGGTTTTCCTATTCAATCATGTGTTGATTGCGTTGGGATTCAATTGGTATTTCTTCTCATTCGTTGGTGAGTGTAGAAATTGACCATATGTTAATTGCTACTTGTCTTCAATCATGTGTTGATTTGGACCTTTGATATAATTCGGACAACCTTATGTTGTGTCACTCTTTGGTCTGCCATCTTGGTTTACTTGGTGTTTTGTACAAATTATATTTCCTTTTGGTTCTTGAAAGTCTTGTGCATGCATATTTGCTATGTGTAGTTCTGATGCACGATTTCTTTCTTTGATCATATATATAGGTTAAACTCCATCCACCTCTTCATTGTCTAATATGTGCATGGAATTCATCTTCATGTCCATATGCACTTATTCTTGTGGAGTTTGTCCTATATATTTTTGTTCCTCTAACTCTTTGGTCCCAATGAGTTTGGGTACCATTTTGTTTGTTAATAATGATTTTAGGAACTTTGGAGATGCATTGGAGGATCGTCTTAGTCAAAAGGAAGGTGGTGTCACCATGTGCCTTTTGGAGTCAAGCTAGTACGATCAATGAAGACTTTATCTACTACATCATTCCCATGCTATCTCGGTAACAAGTATCTACCTCATGCGTACAATTATTGCATTCAACCTTGTGTAGGTTGCATCATGGCATGACATTCTTCATTTGCAAGATATATTATTGGTTGCGATACTTGCTTCCTTGTTCAAAGCATCCCAACTAGCTCTTGGTACCTTGTTTCTAGTTGTGATGACTTTGATGGTTTTTTGTGTGGATTTCATTTTTATACAATAAGATAATATTAAGTCATTAGCTATGCTTTCAAGCAAAGATCTCATTCCTATAATTATGACTTTCGTTTGGATATCTTGTTCTTTCCTTTTGTGACTATTTCGTGTGTACTTGCCTCTTTGTGGATATTTTGTCTACCTAGAATCTCATACACTTGAGAGAAGTTACACTTTTAGTGGATATCCTCATTCTTTCATGTCCACCTTTTATTTTTAATGATTAAATTCTTCGGTGGTTACATCAAAGCGTTTGTGTTTGAGTGTGTTTCTAATTCTATTCATCTTAGTGTGCACTATTTTGGTGTTGAATATTGTTGTCCTCATTCTTGTCTTGATGAGCCTATTATTTTCTATCTTCACCATGGGGTTGTCACAAGCCTTGATTTTACTTTGCATCTTATTTAAGCTTGTGAACCCATTTGTTGTTTGTGTGTGTGACCTTCTTAACTAATGTTGGAAGGACATGTCTAGCACCTTGAGTCTCATTTCTTCAAGACTATGTTGATGCTTAATGTTCATCCTTATAGTAGTCTTATCAAGTGCTTTGCCATGACTCACACACATCTTTTTGGTTGAGCTCATTTCTATGATTATATATTTTGCTCTTTGCTCAACCATTTGTTTGTTGCAAGTGCTAGACTTTGTCTCATATCTTCGCACACGTGCACTTGTGTTGTGTTTCTATCGATTTTGGGGGAGTGATGATCCAATTTTTGTGAACTTTGTATTATAATACAAAGATTCCAAATAGTGCACAAATCTTGGGGAACTTCTCTATTTTGTTTAGAACACTCCTATGCGCAAATCATAATATCTTGTAGTCTTTTGGCATATTGGATCGTTTGATTGCCTGCATTTTCTTATGCCTTTGTGCCATCTCATATTTTTGCAATCTTTGGATCCTCAATATAGTTTGTTTTCGTCCCACCATGTATCTTTGGATATGTATTTTATTCCACTCATTACTTGAGAAATACACGCTTTTGGGAGGAACACATTCTATATTGGCCTTCTAAGTGTGTCCGCCAATTTGGCAATCGATGCCAAAGTGGGAGAAGTTTAGAGGGTTTTGTTTGAGGAGGTTCATGCTTTGATTTTGTTCTTAAGAATTTTCCTTCTTTCTCATGCATATTTGGTTTGCATGATTAGAATAATTCATCATATAAACCCTCTTAATGTCTTTGTCATCAATTACCAAAATGAGGGTGATTGAGAGGGCATGTGCCCTCATGTTTGGTTTTGGTAATTGATGACAAACTCTATGTACTAATGGTTTCCTTGAGTTATACTTTAAGGTTTGTCCATAGGCAACGCTTCAAGATCATATGTTGGCTTCAAGGTTGTAATATGAAGACTATGTGTTGACCAAGGAGTTCTTCATGGAGCTATGCAAAGATTGGTTAAGTTGATGTGTGCAAGGTCAAGAGGAGTATCACGAAGACATCATATGCTTGGAGCTTGCAGACCATTACGTGATAATGGTCTTGTGAAGATGTTCCTAAAAGAGGCTCACCCATAATGGAGTATGGGGGAGCAATTTACTAGTCTTCATCGAGCCTGCGCAACCAAGAAAGATGTTCCAATTTGAGGCGGACATGATCGTCATCATCAAGCTCAAGTGGATTATGCGCAAGACAAAGGTTTGACCTTTCTAGGTTTTGTAAGGCCCGATATGCGGTACTGTTCCAGATCTAGATGTTTCCATCCAGATCCGGGGACGAAGCACAATTCGGTCCCACCGCGACATATGACAATGCCATATGCCCCGGATTTCCAACATGATATCACAACGTTATAGCTACAAGGATACAACATCTCATACAAGTCGACATACAACTGGCTTCATACAATACATCAGCGGAAGATACATGTCTAAGTACAGACTACAATCAATGCCTAGTGGCAAAGGTAAAACACACCATTCCCGTTACCGCACGGGTGCAGGATCTCCGCCGGGATCCACCTAACTAGTCATCGTCGAGTCTCCGTGAAGGCGTCCAGAAGAAAAGTCGGGGTAGTAATCAACTGCAGCGGACGATCAGGCAAAACATAAAAGAGAAAAGAAAAGAAAGGGGTGAGAATATATCAAAAGTCTTGTAACTAACTTCTCACGGTAAGATGGGGGTAGTGGTGAGGTTGCAGACACACTAGCCATATATGAGTGGATAATGGTCTATTTTAGAGTAAGATGAGAACCAAGCATTCGATGAGGAATCGCCTCCAACAAGTCTTGCTATCAGCTACTTACGCAAACATAACACTTATCCTATCCTTGTCCTCCTCTTCGCATCCCGACGAAGAAGAAGCAGTCAAAGCACACACACGTTGATCAAGTTGTTAAGATTATCTCAGTTGTTGTTGTGTATGAACAAGGAGTAGGTCTCAAGTCGTCCATAACCGTGGACACAGCTTCTCGAAAAGATTTAACCCTGCAGGGGTGTACCAACTGCCCATTACAAGGCTCCGCACGCACGCCCATCTCTCTCAGTTGCTACCCATCGTCGGCAACCATTTTTTGATTTAGTTCCGGGAGATCCGAAACGACAGGTCCCTCTAGCTAACAACGAACAAATACTGGTGGCCCCCGGGGAGTCGACACCCAATCCAAAATTTGGCCACGCTCTCGGATCAGACTCTTCCGTCTGGCCAAGGTCGAGGTAACTGTTCCCCTCACATGTGGGAAGCCCCCTAGCTCACCAGTGTGGACCAACAGAGAAACCATGTCTCTGCTGGCCCGGGTTGTTTTAAAGGATATCTGCTAGGAGCGACCTGACAGACATATATGCATGGTTTCAAATGGTAAATCAGCTTGGGCCACCACTAGAAATGTTTGAAGCTAGGTAGGTAAGAAAAGGGAACCCCATAAAATCCCACACGCGGTTAGGCACGCTCGTCAAGAGACACAATACCCGGAACTCGGGTCCTAGGTGACTCGAATGGAACAAAGCATCGGGGCGGGATAGCCTAGACCTTCCATCCTTCGTCGAGTATAGTCAACAATATAATAATCATATCATCCACAACAATATAATAATGTGATAGCCCAATCCAAGGAGTAACAGGATAACAATTGATAACATCCTAGCATGCATACTAAGCAGTGGCTGAGCAGCGAGCAAAAGTGACATAGCCGAACAAGGTTTGCTGGGATGTGGAGGACATGGTTGTTTGGGTTTATTTGAGAGGCATGAATATAAAGTGGTAGGATCAAGCAATCGTTCTATCCTACACCTAGGCGCGAGTGAGCTGAAAGTTATAAGCATGATATATGCTCCCCCTTACCTGATGAGAAGATGATTCGAAGGTGAAGTCGATCGCAAGCTCACAACATCTCCGGGAGGTACCCGCGGAAGCACACAAGAGGTAAACACTGGAAAAGACAATTGACGAGCAAGCAACTATTACTACGAAGAAATCAAGAGCAAGCATCAACAAAAAGGCAACACAGGGCAACGCACTACGATATCGCATCCATCGTCAAGAGCGGTTACTAACAGGTTAAGTGGAGTACTCGTCACACACGACGATACCGCACATTTAGAAAGGTTCAAGTTGTTTAGCTACACAAGATGACCAAAGGTTGTTAACATGGAATCTCACTCAAGCATGGCATAGCAAAAAAACATGACAAGAGGTGAAGCATAAAGGAAACTATCTATGCTAGTCAATTTAAGTGAGGCACAACTTAAACATGGCATCCACTAAGTAACCCACGACAATTTAAGTAATTGATGATGTTCTGCCATAAACCATATTTTAGGGTTGTTAACAGCAGAAAACAAAAGCATAAACACAAAGTACATGAAATTCTAGTCAAGTTACATATAAAGAACACCCTAAACGAAATTACGGTTAAAAAGATACAAGGAAAACAAGTTTGGAACACAATCTGCGACCATCAGGAAGCACACTTTAGAGCAATGCATAAACAGGATAATGAATGCAAACATGCTCACAAAAATGATATGCAACCAGGCATGGAAAAAAGAATCATGCAAATAGGCATCATAAACAACTAATTATAGCCCAAGAAAAATGCAATAAAACATTACTGGTCTAAGACTTAGTGAAAAATCAGGAAAACAGGGAAGAAACTGTTATTTTCATGCTGTATAAACAGGAGCAAAACTATATGCAAATGTGTAGCAACATGACATAGCAATATATGAGCATGGAGTAGGCATGATGGTGATCAGGTACAAACAAGAATCATGGTCATAGGCATCACAGATCAAAAGATATTAAGCATGCAACATGGCATCGGAAAATTATAGACTTAGAGAAAAACAGAGGTGGCTGTCAAAAACAGTGGCATAGAAACTTTGGAGCTAAACATAACTATGACCAGGAATGTAAACATGACAATGAAATACATATAATGGAACTAGACATGGCATAGATCAAAATGACATATTACAATGCTCAATAGGATGCAGGGTTAAAAAGATATAGGGCAGCAAAGTAGCAACTTTATATAAACAGCAGCACACTAACAGCAGGGTAGCTACTTTGGGTGATGAAACAAACATCATGCAGCAGGAAAATATGACATGTGAATGCATAGCATTGAAGTAGATATGATTCTTAACGGTATGCAACTAGAATCAATAGCATAGGCCTCATGGATGAGTCACTACCATCATGCAAACTTGCAATAAAATAACAGCAGCAGCACACTAGCAGAAAATAATAGCAGTTAACAGCCTGGTGCCCACTTCAACAGTGATTAACATCATCAAGATGGACTCAAATCAAAATTCTCACAAAAGATGGATTGAAGTACACACAAAACTAAACAATTTTCCTTTTGGGAGCAACGTGATCTGAGCTATGGATTGATCGCAATACTACTCGCAAAACGGAAACAGCAGCACAATAACTCAGGACTTAGAAAAATAACCGCTGAAGGAAAAAATAAAAAAAAGGGGAGGCTGGACCGCGTGGGCTGAGGCCCATCTGGCCTAGAGAGGGCGCACTGGCTGGCGGGCCTGGAGGCTCCTGGGCCGTGGGCGTCGCCGGCCCACGTGCGGCTGACTGGGACGGTGGTGAGCTCGGGCTCCCCGAACGGGAGCTGCAGGCGGCGTTTGGTGGCTCAGCTCGCCAGCCGGACACCGGCGGTGGGCGGAACGGTGCAGGGGCGAGGAGGAAGGAGGTCGGCGGCGCGGATCCGCAGGCGGCGGAGCCAGGGCGGTCGCCGGCGAGGACCCGTGGGGGCGACGCAGTTTGAGTGGCCGGGAGGCGCCACGAGCTTCGGCTCGGCCCGTCCATGGCGTCGCCGGTGGCGGCGGTCTGCAAGCGAGGAGGAGGGTGAGAGGAGGACCGAGGAGAGGAGAAGGATGGGGTGCTCGGGGCGGCGGCTGCCGGCGTGCGGCACACGGCGAAACTTGCCGGCGTCGAGGCTTGCGGCGACCAGCGGCGGTGGCGCGGAGGCTCCACGGGCTGGCGGCGGTGGTGCGGGCCGGCCGGGCCCAGATCGGGACCCTGCGGGGCCCGGGGCATTCTGGGAGGCTGGAGGTGGGGGGTTGGGGCAACTTGGAGGCTCCAAAGCCCTCGGTCTAGAGATCCGACGGCTCTAGTTGGCTGGGAGCCTAGGGTTTCAAATTTTGGAGGGGGTATTGGGAAGATTTGAAACTTCAGAGGGGGTGGCTGCAATTTTTCCAGAGGGAAACCCTAGAAAGGGGTGGGAGAGTGGTGGTATTTATATAGCCCAGGTGGCTAGCAGTTTGCAAAAACATCCCAGGTTTTTCTCTCGCGCGCGCGGTGTTTACGTTCCTGACCGCCGAGGGTCCGCAGGACCTTCGATTCGGGTAAAACTTCGAACTGCGCGATCAGCGCGTCGAGCCGGTGGCGTTCACCTCGCGATGTAACCGTTCCAAGAACACTTTCCGGCGCGCTATAAAAATAACCCGTTTAATTATTAAACAGGGTTTCTCGTTCCGTTGGTTGCAGCTGGTCTCGTGCGGGTTTTCGCGGCGGTGATCGGGTGAAACCCGGTGTCGCAAAGGTCGAGTGTCAGGTTGGCAAGGGTCGGTCTCCGTCAGGTACGATATAAGAGGGGAAAAAATAATCGCTGATCGTTAAATCGGGGATGCAAACACCGCAAACAAATCAGACAATCAAATAATTCACACCGGAAACAAAAAATTTATTTTTTGTGAAATCTGGGCTGTTACAGGTTTCTAGTTTACCGGTCTCTTGGTGGTAGTTAGGAGAATGGGTTATAGGCTAGACCGCATCGTTCGTGGAGAGCTCAAACCTTTGCATCCTTGGCATCATCTTTATTGGTTCTTGTTTGGTTTTTCACTTTGTGAGTATTGGAGCTTGAGTTCCTATTCATTACAATCTCTTCTTCATTGAAAACGGATGTCATATACATCTACTTTTGTGTTTTCGATGTTGGTGTTTTTGTCGGCTCTTATCTTGTGAAGGTTTCACATTCTACCTTGTTGGAATGTAAACTTTCCATGTTTTGCAGCTTTTATTTTTGTTGATCTTAGGTAGTTCTCTATGTGAGGACCTAGATCTTTTCCATAGCTTTAAAACAAGCCCAAGATCATCAAAAGCGGAGTTCGTATGGAAAAGTTATGCTTGTTTTGACCGTGCTATTTTTGCCTGTGCGGTAGTACCCCCCGGAAGATCGGTAGTACCGCTCGAGCGGTAGTACCGTGGATACTACCGCATCTAATACCGCAAACGTTCTGTTTCGAGCGGTAGTACAGCATTTTTAGTGTCCGGTAGTACCGCTTGAGCGGTAGTACCGCTCGGGACGCAGAAAACTGCTCATAACGGTTGGATTCGTGGGGACCTATAAAAGGGGGTCTTCTTCCCCATTGTCCCCAATATTCTTGAGCTCATTTTTCACGTCCATTGTTGACCTCTTCAAGCTTGAGATCTCTCTATTCCTCCCATGATTCTTGATCCTTTTTGAGGGAAAAGAGAGAGGAGATCTAGATCTACATTCTCCACCAAGTCAACTCTCCTCTTTGTGAGGGGAACCTTGTGGATCTAGATCTTGGAGTTCTTGGTGTTTCTCCTTGTTCATCCTCTCATATTCCTCCATAGATTTTGTTGCTTTGTTGGGATTTGATAGTGGGGAATTTGAGCACTTCGTGTGCTCTTGCCATTGCATTTGGTGCATCGGTCTGAGTTCTCTTTGAGGATTCGTTGTAGTAAGTGAAGTTAAGAAGATAGTTACTCTCGAGTGCATTGGCACTCTAGAGGTTGTTCTCTTGAGTGCATAGGCACTCTAGAGCTTGTTCCTCTTGGGTGCATTGGCCCCTAGAGGCTTGTTTTTGCGGAGCTCAATCATTGTGGTGTAAAGCTTCGGGACGCTACGGGAGCCTCCAATTCGGTTGTGGAGATTGCCCTGAGCATTTGTACGGGTTCGGTGACCGCCCCCAAGGGTCGCTATTTGTACGGGTACGGTGACCGCCCTCAAGTGTCCTAATAGTGGAATCACGACATCTTGCATTGGTAAGAGTGTGAGGACAAATAGGGTGGCCCTCGTTGGTTCCAATGAGCATTGTGTTCCACACCCTCTCCAAAAGGAGACGTACTTCTCGCAAGAGAAGGAACTTCGGTAACAAATCATTGTCTCCATCGGCTCCACTTGCGGTTATCTCTACCCTTACTTTGAGCAAGCTTATTACATTGTTTATCTTGTGCTTGCTCATATTTTTGTACATTGCTTGTCCCATAGGTTGTTCATCTAGTCAACCTATTTACTTGTGCACCTACTTTGTGATAGCCATAGTGATCTTCTTATATATCTTGCTATCACATAGTTGTTTATGTTGCTTAGTATAAGTTGTTGGTGCACATAGTTTAGCCTAGCTTATTTAGGTTTCTTGCTTGGAAAATTAAACGTTAAGTTTTATTCCGCATTTGTTCAAGTCTAAACCGTAATTATTTTAAGCGCCTATTCACCCCCCCCTCTAGGCGACATCCGCGTCCTTTCACCTTCTCACTTTACCATTGCAATATGTGTTGTACCTCATACTATTCATCCCCTCTACTTTACCGGTGTTGATTACTCTTTTCTGGTGTATGCTATTCAGTTTTGGTGGAGGATTATTTTTATGACCAGATTGTTCATCATATATTTACCACCTCTGATCATGATCTCTTTTATGTCTTGTGAGTAGTTACTTTAGTTCTTGAGGACAATGGGAGAAGTCTTGTTGTTAGTAGTCATATGGTTTTGAAGCTTTTGACGAAGAATTTGTTCAACGCAACACAAGACTTGCACCGCGCAATTGTTTAGAGTAAAGGAGTCGCCACTTCGTTTTACGTTACGAAGAACAGATGATTTACATGCAAATCAACAAATAGATCTTCAATTTCGGAGAAGAAACGGATGCTTTACGAGCAAAACACCAAAGATGACCTAGAACTAGACAAAAAGTAGAAGAACTTGAAAAGTAGATGTGTTTTTGGGTATATGTCGATTGTGTGTTCTAATCGGCTGTCACCTCATCTATTTATGAGGGGGTTGGACTTTCCCTACAAGAAAAGGACTCAAATCCGCGTCAAAACTGCCAAAATCACGATCAAAATCGGACCCGGATCGGGGGGCGGACGTCCGGACTTTATCCCGGACGGTCTGGACCGCAAGGTCGGGCGGTCCGGCTTCCAGGTCGGACGGTCCGAGCTAAGGGTGAAAATCCTTCTGTAACTGGGGTCCTCAAGTCGGACGGTCCGACTTCGGAGTCGGACAGTCCGACCTTAGCCCGGACGGTCCGACTTGGGGTCCGAACGGTCCGACGTAGGCCAAAATCTTTCTGTAAATGGGGTCGTCAAGTCGGACGGTCCGACTTCGAGGTCGGACGGTCCGACCTTAGCCCGGATGGTCCGACCTTAGCCTGGACGGTCCGGTTTCCATCTCGGATGGTCCGACCTGACTATTCAGCGCTGCACTGTTTTGGCCGTAACTTCTTCATACGAACTCGGATTTGGATGTTTCAAATATCAAAGTCGACCGGTTCGACGAGACGAAGCCGCCTCATGTAGAACATTTTTCCATTTGAGGATATCTTGAAGGCCTTATTGGCAGAATAGTGCTTCAGTTGTTTTGATCTTATTGCTTCGAACATAGTTTCGGCCTTTAAGATGGAATCGGATGGCGATGGCTCGAACTACAAAAATGTTAATATCAACAACACCCAACTTTTTCATGTAGAGAACCTCTCCATTTGAAGTCATCTTATATAAGGTTATTGTCATGCCAAAAACTTCCATCAACACATGCCCCCCTGTTTTTCGGCAAAAACTTGTGTGCCGAAACATAACTTTTTCATGTTTGTGTTAAGGACGATGTCAATACTTCATCGGCCACGTGTTTTTAAGGGCGATAATCGCATATCGGCCATATGTATACAAGCTTCCTGCCACACGCTAGGATAATATTTCTTCAAGTATCTCCCATTGAGAGCTTTGGATAACTTACTTCCCTATAAAGTTTGTACAAAATATTAATTTCCAAGGACAACCCCCACAATTTCATATGGACCTTCCCAACTCGGCGACCACTTGCCGAATTTTCTGTCCCTAGTTTCAACGGGCAAAATCGTTTTCAACACTAAATCTCCTATTTGAAACGATTTCTCTTTGACCTTTTTATTATAAGCCTTAGCTACTCTTAATTTTTCTTTCTCAATCTCCTGCAACGCTTTTAGCCTTTTTTCTGGAACCTCATCTATTCGGTCCATCATTAAATCATTGTAATCTACAGCCGACAAGTTATTTTTCCTGGCTACCCTAAGAGCTTGCAACTTGATTTCTACAGGTAACACTGCCTCTTGGCCATATACTAGCTCAAAAGGTGTAACTTGAGTAGCTCCGCGCTTAGATATTCTATGAGCCCATAATGCTTCCGAAAGGACTTCATGCCACCTTCTCGGTTTCTCTTCAATTTTCTTATTTATGAGCCGAATCAAAGTTTTATTACTAGATTCGGCTTGTCCATTAGCTTGAGCATAATAAGGTGATGAGTTCAACAATTTAATTCCAAAGGATTCGGCAAACTCACGAAATTGATGAGACATAAAAGAAGAACCTTGATCAGTTGTCAAAGTTTGAGGAATGCCGAATCTATGAATAATATGCTCCAAAACAAAACTAATCAGCTCCCTATGAGTCATATTTCTTAAGGGAACTGCTTCTGTCCACTTAGTAAAATAATTTGTGGCTACTAGGACGAAGCGATGCCCTTTAGAAGACGAAGGATGTATCTCACCAATAAAATCTAAGACCCACCCTCTAAATGGCCATGGTTTGATTATGGGATTCAACATAGCTTCAGGTGCCAATTGTATATTGCCAAACTTTTGACAAGCCTCACAACCTTTGTAGTATCTAAAGCAATCCTCTAACAAAGTCGGCCAATAGAGACCAGCTCTTTTTATTAACCAACACATCTTATGAGCCGACTGATGCGTCCCACATACGCCTTCATGCACTTCACCCATGGCTAACCTAGATTGATCATAATCCAAGCATTTTAAAAGTAACTCATCTATAGTTCGGCGATGTAACTCATCATTATGCATAGTATATTTTAAAGCTTGCCGCCGAACCTTCCTGTCTCTAGTTTTACTCGGATCCCTTAAATGATTGATAAGAGGAACCCGCCAATCTACAGGTACAGTTTCCGAATTACTAGGTAACTCTGCAGCTTGTGGTAACTCGGGCATGCGTATCCCTTGCACTAAATCTTCCGAGCTGGGTGTGACTTGGTCCACCTTTGTTTCCGAATTAGAAGAAACTCGGTATAACTCGGTGCAACTTGGAGCATTTTCCGAATTACCATCTGTTACTCGGTGTGTATCCCGAAATAGTTACAATTCGGTCTCATCCCTTGCAGCGAGAGGCATCGGTTTTTCTAATATAAGAAACTTCCCCCTATTGACATTGTAACCGGATGCTTGTTGTGCTAGATAGTTTGCTCTAGAATTTTCCTCCCTAGGTATATGACTAATAGTGAAAGTATCCAGGGATTTGATTATATCTAAACATCGGTCTAAGTAACTATTTAGCAATCCATCCAAACATTGGAATTCGCCTTTAACTTGTTGCACTACCAGAAGTGAATCACGAAAAGCATCTATATCTTTGACACCCATATCAGCTAAATATTGTAAACCGAATAGCAAAGCTTCATATTCGGCTTGATTATTACTAGAATTATACTCTAAACGAACCGATGTTTCATATATCACATTATTAGGAGAAATTAAAACGGTACCAACACCTTGACCTTCCCTACAAACCGATCCATCAAAATAAAGTTTCCATGGGCATATGCTAACATAATCAATGTCTTCTTCATCTTTAACACTATGATCAACAATGAAATCGGCAATAACTTGGCCCTTCATAGAACGCAACGATTCATATGTGAAGTCATATTCAATTAACGCATAAGCCCATTTTCCAATCCTACCACTAAGGATCGGTTTTTGTAACATGTATTTAACTACATCGGCTTGGCAAGTTACTACACAAGTACTAGACAACAAGTAAGGTCGAAACTTGGTACATGCATAATACAAAGACAAACATAATTTCTCAATGAACACATACCGAGTTTCGGCGTCTATCAAGCGGCGACTTAGATATGCAATAACATGCTCCTTCCCACCATCTTCTTGCGTCAACACCGCACCGATCACTTTATCGTGTGCAGCAATATACAACCTGAACGGCGTACCAGATTTGGGTGCACACAATAGTGAAGGATTCAACAAGTATTTCTTTATGTTATCAAAGGCCCTTTGTTGCGCTGCCCCCCAACTGAACTCGGCTTCATTCTTGAGCCGGAGTATCGGAGCAAACGATTCAATTTTTCCTGAAAGGTTAGATATGAATCGTCTCAAGTAATTAATCTTCCCCAATAGTTTTTGCACATCCCTTTTGCAAGTCGGCTGCTCCAAATTTCTAATTGCCTCTACTTTCTTAGGATCAATCTCTATACCATGCTCATGAATTACAAAGCCTAAGAATTTTCCAGCCGACACACCAAAAGCACACTTAAGGGGATTCATCTTTAACCCATATTTACGCATCCTTTCAAAACCTAGTCGCAAATCGGCCAAATGAGAATCAAAACCATCTGATTTAACAACTATATCGTCAATGTATACCTCTACTATGATGCCGAGCAAATCATGAAATATAAGATTCATAGCACGTTGATATGTAGCACCGGAATTCTTCAAGCTCAAAGTCATGACTACCCATTCAAACAAACCGACAAAACCAGGACACCGAAAAGAAGTCTTAGACATATCCTTTTCGGCCATGAATATTTGGTTATAACCAGCATTACCATCTAAAAAACTGATTACTCTATGTCCTGAAGCATCATTGATAAGTGTGTCGGCTATAGGCATCGGATATTCATCTTTCGGGGTAGATTTATTCAAGTCTCTAAAATCAATACATACTCTAATTGCACCGGTGTTTTTATTTTCAGTAGGAACAATATTAGAAACCCACTCAGCATACCTACATGGCCGAATAAACCCAGCTTTTAGCAACCGATCAATTTCCTCTTTGATACGATCATACATAATAGGATTGAAATTTCTGCGAGGTTGTTTATGCGGCCTAAAACCAGATTTAATAGGTAATCTATGCTCAACTAAATCTCTACTCAAACCAGGCATCTCAGTATAATTCCAAGCAAAGCAATCAACAAATTCTTTAAGTAACTCGGTTACCTTGCTCTTCTCATCGGCCTTCAAATTAGCATTGATAAAAGTAGGCCTTGGAATGCTTCCATCACCAATATCTATCTCCTCAAGTGGATCAGCCGATGAGAATCAATGCCCAAGCTTTTCCATGTCTTCAAATTATTCAATGGTTTCATGCATATCGTTCTTTCCGGAACGATACTCCTCAGTATGTTGTTGGAGCCATTTAATACTACTGGTTTTATTCATCATCTAAATAGACAGATTGTTAAGCCGAGCTACATCAGTCAGCTGTACATTGATAGGTACAAAACCATTTTTACCTATACTAATATAATCATAGTCCGATAGATCTCTACCGGTCAAACATTGCATGTTACCGAGTTGCCAATCAACCGCTACTTCGGTCACAGCTATACAAGCCGAGTTGTCTGCTTCAACCACCTCGACATTGTCATCCACCCACTGAATTAAACACTGATGTAGGGTAGAAGGAACACAACAATTCGCATGTATCCAGTCAAGTCCCAACAGAATATTGTATCGGCCTTTGACATCCACCACAAAGAAATCAGTCGGCAAGGTCTTACTCCCAACCGTGAGCTCCATAGAAATAATTCCCTTGGCTTCAGATAGCTCCCCTGAGAATCCACTAAGTCCCATGTTGGTCTTCATTAGCTCACTTTCCTTTCGCTTGAGTTTGGTAAACACCGAATAGGGCATGATATTGACACCTGCACCACCATCCACAAGCATGCGTCCAATAGGCTTTCCATCAATGTGCCCCTTGATAAACAGTGGCTTCAAATGTTGATACAGCTTCTCTGGCTTTTCAAACATGGCTCTACCCGGACCAAGAACAAGTTCAGCAACCTCTGGCTCGGGTGCACGGAATTCAGCGGGCAATGCAAAGACCATGTTGATATCCATATGGGGATTGCTTTCTGAGTTAATACCACCCTCCGAGTTAACGTTGTCATCCTTATCCTCGGCCATGTCATTGTCCGAGTATTTTTCACCACCCTCTGAGTAGTCTTCATCACCACCCAAGTACTCCCCATAATCTACCGAGTCCTGAGCGGCATCTTCCAACCAATGATCACCATCGAGTTGTGATAAGCTCCTTCAAAGTTTTTGGTGGCATCTGATTTTTGGGCAGCTCCTTCTGAGTTGTTAGCATCATCTGAATTTTGGGCAGCTCCTTCTGAGTTGTTAGCAGCTCCTGAGTTATGGGCAGCTCCTTCCGAGTTATTGGCAGCACCTAAGTTATGACTAGCTCCTTCCGAGTTATTGGTGTCGGCGTTCCTTTCTACCGTGAGCTTTTTCCGCCAAGTTAACCGAGGTATCAATGGGCTCTCCTTATTGAACACCTCGTCACGCTCCTTCTCAGCAATTTCCTCTCTAATCTCCAACGCTCATAGTCGTTGCACTCGGCGTTTTTGAGTGTGAGTTAATCCTTTAGGACACCAACGAGGTTCTGGCCGAGTTCCCGAAACAACCAACTTGCTGCCCCCCCCCCCCCGAGTAGTTTGGCCTATACCGAGTAACATGATCATTGGCCTGCTGACGAGATACACCTCCCGCTGCAAACTTCTTGCTCCCACTGGTATTTGGTTCCCCATCTTGATTGAGCGAGCCGAAAATAAGTGGAAACTGATTAGGGGTTGTGTGCGAGTATTTTCCTTGATGAGTGGACCGTTGCGCACACCAACTGAACCGGTCTTCTGAGTTGCACCGATGGGCATAACACCACTAGTCTCAGAATCCATAGCAACTTGGTTTGTATTTGCTTCCGAGCGATGAGCCTCCTTTCCCTGAATTGAATTGTCTCTCGGTTCACCTGCACCCTGTTCATCCAAGTCCTTCCTCGCTCCTCCATCTTCCTTTCCTTTACCGAGTGCTTCTACAGATTTTCGCACCCAAGTGAGCCTACGGCCAGTATTGTCTCGGTCATCCACCTTGCGCACCGGTGACCGATCCCTCCGAGTCATATCTTCATTGAACCGAATCCTTTTCCCATGCTGTCCTTGGTACATAGGACTCGGCTGATCCCATCTTGGTTGAAAGTAAATTGGTTGTCCCATAGGGAAAGGCGCCCAATGGTTAAAACCCCATGGCGAAAAGTGTGGAGGCATAGGAGGTGGGCATCCCCAATAAGCCGGTTGCATCGGAAAACCTGGTTGTTGCTCATATGGATTTCTCTCCCATTGCTCATTGTTATGCCTAGGAGGAGATCTTGGACGTTTAACTCCTCCAAGACGATTAAAACATCGTTGGTTCTGCGAGAAGTGTATTTTTCCAGCAACATGCTAACTGTCGGCTTTGGTCTTGGAGCTTGTTTCTTCTTGCCATTGACATTCCATACTCCAATCTCTGGGTTCTTGGGCTTGATCATTTTTGGTGGAGCATTGTCCTCAACTACATTCTTCTCCTTTGCTGACTCGGCATGATCCAACTGAATTAGCATCTTCTTGTTAGGAAACTCGATCATATTGACAGGAAAAGGATCACTATCGAGCTTCAACTTGGAGGCTTCCGTAAATGTCAATCGTCCTTCACTAATGGCCGATTGTACCTGCCGTCGAAACACATTACAATCATTAGTAGAATGAGAAAACGAATTATGCCATTTACAATATGTTTTTCTACCCAATTCTTCGGAAGATGGAATTACATGTCCTGCCGGCAACTGTTTTCCCTGCAACATGTCGAAAATCCGATCACATTTACTAACATCAAAAGTATACTTGATCTCCTCTTTCCTTGTAGGTGTAGGCTTCAAGGCAGGACACACAAAAGGTTTTGATTTTGGTGTTTGGATCCACTCGGCTACACAAACTTCCATGTCATCATCACTAGCCGAATCACTATCATACTCTACAATGTTAACCGTAGGAGTAACTTTTTATTTTCCTCTATTATCTCTAAACCGAGTAGCTTGCTTAACATCTCTAACTCGGTTTTCTTGTGCGAAAGCTTTTTGTATTACTTGATTAACATCTAGAAACTCTTGCCCCTCTATTTTGTCTTTGATGTGAGCGAGTAAACCAGAAAAGGAAAGATCAGCCAAATCCTTTTCGGCTATAGTTAAACTAAAGCATCGGTTTTTTTATCTCTAAACCTTCTAATGTAATCATGAACCGATTCATTGTACTTTTGCCTAACCATAGTCAAGTCGGAAAGCCGAAGCTCAGTTTCACCACTATAAAAATACTCATGAAATTTCTGTTCCAATTGTGACCATGTTGTAATAGAATTAGGAGGAAGTGATAAAAACCAAGTAAACGCAACACCGGACAAGGATATGGGAAATAGCTTAATTCTGTAAACATCTGCTGTGCCAAATTCACTAGTTTGAATTAAAAACTGCCCCACATGTTCCAAAGTTGATCTACCATCTTCCCATGTAAACTTAACAAAATCTGGAATTCTAACTCCACGCGGATATGGTATAAAATCAAAGGATTCAGGGTATGGTTTTTGATATGCTCGTGTTGTACCCTTAGGTGCTAAACCATACTCTCTAAGTATATCGGCAAGTTGCTCCTTCATACTAGGTGGCGTAGAATTTATTTGTGGGGGAGATGGGATAGCAACACGTGATAAGGTTTCCAGCAAAGAGACTTGAGTACGTGAAGTTTCCAACGGAAAACTACTAGCATTACTGAATTGGTTGTAACTCGGTTGTGGGTTTGTACCGAATTGTGTGTAACTCGGTTTATCATTGTAAGCTACTGTCTGATAATAGGGTTTCTGCAAATTAGGGTTTAAGACACCACTTTGGTTATGATTTGTGGAACCGAAGTAGTAAAAGTAGGATGAGAAACACTAGAACGAAAGTATTAGCCGAACTACCAACAAGGTTCTGGCCATTATGACTATTACTTGTAGCAACATATCATTGAATAGCACTTGAAAATTATTAGGGATTGGTTGTGTTCCGAGTTGATTGTAGCTCGGTGCATGATGAGGCAAACCAATTCCATACTCTTTACTAAGTTGCACTTTAAATTCTTCAAACTTATCAGTCATGTTTTTAGCAAGTGCATGCATAGAATTACCATATTTGCTAGCTACAGAGGTATCAATTAGATGAGCAAGTTCCTTGGTGGATTTTTTTACCTCATCGCCGGGTGGCTTAGATACACTCAGCGTGACACTTGATGTGGCCGCCTTCTTGACCACGCCGTTCCGCGTCTTCTGGAATCCCGTGAGCCATGCCTTCCTCTGTTCTTCAAGTGCGAGCTCCATCCCCAATCACAAATCTTCTGTGAGATCTTCAAGTTCAACAGGGATGATGTTGTCGGAGTCGATGTCGCTGCCGTTCTTGAGATCGAAGCTCATGGCGCCCGAGTTGGTGATGATTTTGTCCTTGTTCTTCGTCCGAGTTAGATCTAACTCGGCCTCGTTCCCCAGCGGAGTCGCCAATTTGTGTTGACGAAGAATTTGTTCAACGCAACACAATACTTGCACCGCGCAATTGTTTAGAGTAAGGGAGTCGCCACTTCGTTTACGTTACGAAGAACGGATGATTTACAAGCAAATCAACAAAGAGATCTTCAATTTCGGAGAAGAAACGGATGCTTTATGAGCAAAACACCAAAGATGACCTAGAACTAGACAAAAAGTAGAAGAACTTGAAAAGTAGATGTGTTTTTGGGTATATGTCGATTGTGTGTTCTAATCGGCCTTCACCTCATCTATTTATGAGGGGGTTGGACTTTCCCTACAAGAAAAGGACTCAAATCCGCGTCAAAACTGCCAAAATCGCGATCAAAATCGGACCCGGATCGGGGGGGCGGACGTCTGGACTTTATCCCGGACGGTTCGGACCGCAGGGTCGGACGTTCCGGCTTCCAGGTCGAACGGTTCGAGATAAGGGTCAAAATCCTTCTGTAACTGGGGTCCTCAAGTCGGACGGTCCGGCTTCGGAGTCGGAAGGTCCGGCTTCGAAGTCGGACGGTCCGACCTTAGCCCGGACGGTCCGACGTAGGCCAAAATCTTTCTGTAAACGGGGTCGTCAAGTCGGACGGTCCGACATCGAGGTCGGACCGTCCGACCTTAGCCCGGACGGTCCGGTTTCCATCTCGGATGGTCCGACCTGACTTTTCAGCGCTGCACTATTTTGGCCATAACTTCTTCATACGAACTCGGATTTGGACGTTTGAAATATCAAAATCAATCGGTTCGACGAGACGAATCCGTCTCATGTAGAACATTTTTCCATTTGAGGATGTCTTGAAGGCCTTATTGGCAGAATAGTGCTTCAGTTGTTTTGATCTTATTGCTTCGAACATAGTTTCGGCCTTTAAGATGGAATCGGATGGCGATGGCTCGAACTACAAAAATGTTAATATCAACAACACCCAACTTTTTCATGTAGAGCACCTCTCCATTTGAAGTCATCTTATATAAGTTTATTTTCATGCCAAAAACTGCCATCAACAGAAGCAATATGTGGTGATTTGATATTTAAGTTGTGGTGTCATTCTTCTAGTGGTGTTATGTGAACGTTGACTATATATCACTTCACCTTTCTAAGGACCTAAGGGAATGTATTTTGCATAAAGGATGCTTGCGATGGGTTGCCGTAGTGACAGAAACCTGAACCCCTGTTTGCACACTTTTGCACGAGGGAGTGTTTGATCCTAGAGTTTATTGCTATGGTTAGGCTTTTCCTTAATTTCTCTCTTATATTTGCGGATGCTTGCAAGAGGTTTAATCATCAGAGTGCACTTGTCTTAGTCTAGGCGGTGTGCTAGTTTAGGTCCACCCACACAACACTTAGCAACACAAAACATAGTACTAGACAGAGTATGGCGAAAGTAACTTGACTACCTCTCATGTGTGTCCTCAGAAACGCTTTAGTCTTTATAATTTTAATCCTTCGACTTATCCTTTGTGTTCAAAAGGATTGGGCCACTTGATGCACCTTGCCATCATTTACTTTACTTCCTTTTATTTACTTGTTTCTTATTACAGAAAACCCATAAAAATTTACCTTTCAGTACTTGAAGTTATTCCTTTCTCAAGATCACTTGTCATTACCTTCTGCTCCTCCTTGGGTTTGACACTCTTATCGAAAATCCTATGATAGATCCCCTACATTACTCCAAATTATGTTGCCCAACATCCTCTGCGCCGGCGGTTCTTGTTTCCCGTGTGAGGCGACTTCTAACCCTTGCAGAGCACGAGCTTATGGTCATTGTTGTGGTTGTTGTCTTGCTCGATCCCTATCTCAAGTATGATCTAACCAAGACTTTTTGTTTCTGAATGGTTTTGAGGCACCAGGTAGCTTCTTGACCTTCAACACGCATTATAGCTTGCACTTGTACGCCCCAACGTATTTCTTATCCGGGCCAAGGATTAGCTTCTCGTATGTCTCCGGGTGCTAGCATGTCTTTCGCGCCGCCGCCTTGGTGTGGACCCGTCACCTGGGATCTGTCGGTAGTTCGCTGATACGTCCCAAACGTATCTATAATTTCTGCATATTCCATGCTATTTTAAGTGACATTGCTATGTGTTTTGCTACACTTTCATACCGTTTTACACATATTTGGACTAACCTACTAACTCAGTGCACCCAGTGCCAGTTTTTGTCTCCTGATGTCTGCGAATTGCAGGTTTTTACCCATATTTACAGAGCTCCACAAATTCCAACAAAAATATATAAAAAATTAGTGCGATAGAAGCTTCAAGAATCACCAAAGTGGGGCCACAAGGGATCCAGGCCCCACCCAGGCGGCCAAGTGGTGTGCCCGCCCTCCTGGTCGCGCCAACAGGGTGCTGATACGTCCAAAACGTATCTATAATTTCTGCTTGCTCCATGCATGTTTTGTGTGATATTGCTATGATCTAGATACACTTTCATACACTTTTTGATCATATTTGGACTAACCTATTAACTCAGTGCACCCCAGTGCCAGTTCTTGTTTTCTGCTGTTTTTCTATTTCAGTTTTTTCCCATATAAAAAGTGCCAGAAAAATTCCGGGAAAAATACAGGAAAAATCAGCGTACAGGAAGCTTCGCGAAGAGCCCGGGAGGGGCCAGAGGGCAGCCAGGGGGGCCCAGGCGGCCACCCGGCGCGGCCCCACCCCTGGCCGCGCCAGGGGGGCGCCTGGGGCCCCTGGTCCACCTCTGGCTGCCCCCTTTCGCCTATTTATACTCCGTCACGGGGAAAATCCAGAAAGAGAACCCTATTTCGAAAACTCGCCTTTGTTCCTCCGCCGCCACGCTTCCGAGATCGGGAGCACCAGAAGACCTCTTCCTGGCACCCTGCTGGAGGGAGGATTGACCTCCGGGAGTCTCCTCTCCACCATGGATGCTCCCCGGATGTCTCGTGAGTAGTTTTCCTTGAACCATGGGTCCGTGATCAGTAGCTATGTGATGTTCTCCTCCCCTCTTTGTTCTTCATGGTTTAGACCTCGTGAGCTGCCCTACATGATCGAGGCGCTTTTGTAATATTTCTGCTATTGCTATGTTGAGTTTGATAGGATCTGATGGATTATGAGATTATGTTCAGATTGTGATTGAGTAATATATTTGGTTCTTATCTCTTATATTTTTCTTCCTAAGTAATTATTGCATGTTCTCCGTTGTTGTTTATTGCTTTGGCCAAGTAGTAGGTAGTGACTCTAAGAGGGAACGTTTTGCTCGATTGTGGGTTCATGCCCCCCGATGACACGCTTGAGTGACAGAAACATGAGTCTAGGGGATGTGCTGTTGCCACAAGGGGGAAACAACGGTGCTTGTAACCTCGGTTACAAGGATTGTTTACTTTACGCAAAGTTCTTTTTAATGCAGTTGTCTGTTGCTTTGGGTTTACACTTTGGGTGGGGCTCGCAACTTATTACCAGCGAGATATTCTGGATAGATATCTCAAGGTGGATGATTAGTAGTAGATGCAGTTGGATTTCGGACTACTTATTTTGGCGTATTGCCCATGCTTTTGAGCCTCGTCCTTTCTTTTGTAGCATAGTTAGCATTGCGGTGCGTTCATAATCCTGTCAATTGCCTTTCTATAATTTGTTTACCTCGCATAGCAATTTTATCGTCTGTTAGGAGAGAGACATCACTAGTGAACATCACGTATCCCGGTCCATATCCTCATCACTGTTTACACGCTCATTTACTTTTCTGCTTTTACTTTCAATTTCTATCATTATCCGTTGTGTTTGATCCTTTGTGAACAAAAAGACCGGAGAGATTGACAACCTCTCTGAACTTCGTTGGGAACAAAGTTATTGTGTCTGTGTGCAGGTCCGCGTCAGTTGCGCCGCTGACACCTACTTATCATCTCCGGAGTCCTACTGGAGACAAACCTTGGTATCTTCACCGAGGGAAATTTGCTGCTGTGCTACATCACGCCTTCCACTTGGGGCTCACCAACGAAGGGCGAGAAATCACTAGCATTACCTCGCACATCAAGCCAAATTTTTGGCGCCGTTGCCGGGGAATCCGAGTGCTAAGATAGGGGAGTTGCACACTACCCTTTACCTTTGTTTTTTATTCTTGCTAGTTTACCTTTCAGTTTTTATCTTTGTGTCTTTTATCAAAATTTACAAAAAAATTATTTATCATGATGTTAGCAGTCCTCCTTTTTTAGATGAACATGTTAGGACTAGGTGCTTTGCGGGAATCGGAAGTTCTCGATTTCCGTCAAAGAGACGGAGAAAATATGAAGAAGGCATGGGACAGAATCTCTGAAGCACATAAAAGGATTATGCCTTGGATACCTATAAAATTTGTTCTTAGAAATTTTTACCATGGTCTTTTTAAGTGGTGTAAACACTCTCTTGATATTATAGCTGAAGGAGATTTTCTAGAGTGTGATGAAGATAGAGCTCTTGATATTTTGCATAGTCTATCTAGTTATTTTGTTTATGATCGTAGTGTTGATACTGTCATAGATAGACTTGCCACTATTGAAAAAAGATTGGATGCTCTAGACTTGAGTAAAGTAGAGGAACTTAAGTCCAACAAGAAAGAAATGTTGGAGATAGATGATGACTGGGAGCCCTTTGTTAGTATTAGCATCTCTAACCAAGACTTCCTTGCTCTTTGTGATATTGGATCCACAGTTTCTACTATGCCAAAAATAATTTATGATTCTTTGAAACTAGATATGGATAAATTATCATCTTATCATGAACATTCTAATGGAGATATTTCAGAGATTAAAGGAAAGGTAAAAGAAGTCCAAGTTGCATTCCTTCGTAGGATTGCACCAATGGATTTCTTCATCATGGAGCCAAACCAAAGTAACATTGTGCTCGGAAGAGACTTCCTCCGTGCTATGAAAGGCTTCATTGATATTGGTAATAGGCACATATGCTTACGCGGTATGGCGAAAGGTAAGTATCTATTTCCTAGTAAGAAGAGGAATGATCTTATTGAAAATCAATTTTAAGGTTTTTATGATTCTGATCTTGGATACCCTTGATTCTTCTTTTGCATCACGCTTAGCTTAAAGGCATAAAAGAAAGCGCTTTCGGGAGGCAGCCCGCAACGAATTTAGGTTGTTCTTTTTTCTTTTGTTGTGTCTTGATGATTGTTACTACTGTAGCAACATCATTGTATCTTTATTTTTCACATTTGTGCCAAGTTATAGCCTCTTACGGCAAGGGAAGGAAAAGTTGTGACATGCTGTCCAGAAAACAGATTTTGTCCTCGTGACCAGAAAAATTCCAGAAAAATCCCAGTGCATCTTTTTGAGCTGAAATTATTTCACAGTATGCTCTATAAAATTACGAAACTTCCATATGTTTTGAGCTTTTTTATTTGAGTTGCAGAAGTGCCCCTAAAAAATTCTTTACTATCTTCTGTTCTGTTTTTCACAGATTCTGCCACGTTTTGTCTCTCCTAACTTTTGCAAACCTTAAGCTTGCTTTTTCTTTGCAAAAACTTTTTGGCAATCTCGAGAAATAGTAGCTCTTCAAGAATAACTTTATATCCAGTGGGAAAAAATATATTTATTAAGGGTACTAACCTCTCTAATCAGCTTATGATGAGTTATGTATGAAGGGAGTTTTCAAGTGTGCGATGGAAGATGATGAAAGAAGATCCAGGAGTGTCAAGCGCTCAAGCTTGGGGATGCACCCATGCATCCCCAACAAATATTCAAGGAGACTCAAGTGTCTAAGATTGGGGATGCCCCCGTGCATCCCCTTCTCCATCAACAATCATCAGTTTGTCCTTCGTCTCACTATAATTTTATCACTTCATGCGTTATGTGCTATGCTTGGAGCGTCTCGCTCTTAGGTTTTATTTTTAGTTTTCTTTAGCTTTTCTTGCTGTTCATAACAAGTTAGATCCTGTCTTACTTTGTGTGGGAGAGAAACACCCTCCACTTTCAAAATTTAGAACACATCATAGGATTTTTCCTGCTTATCTTTTTGCTGTTGTGTGTTCTTTATCTTTTCATAGCTACTGCCATGTTTAGTTTTAGTCTTAGTTTGTCTTTAGCAAGAGCCTTGGCTTTTGTTTAGTTTGTTGCTGGAACTCTTTTTATTTTTCATGTTTATCTTGTTAAAGAGAGTTGGTTATTGCACTGAGTTGTGTCTTGTCTTGAAAGTAGGTAATTGAGGTTGCTATTTAATTCTAGTAGTAGCTTGCAATAGTTTTGAGGTATTGTTGTGAGTAATGTTTGAAATTTTGGTGTCAAGAGCTCTAGCCTATTAGTGATAGGTGTCGTATTTTGGGCAATCAGTGTGTATTTTCAAAACCTACAAAACTAGTTGAGAACTCTAGCTACTAGATGGATCACTAATCTTTGGAGGGATCGAATATTAGAGAACACTCACGTACCATGAGTCGAGGATGCGCAAGGATAACCAAACCCCCATACACTCCTCCTCGGGGTACTTGTCTCTTCGTGGACCTCCTTTTTAGATTGAGAGTTACCGATAATAAGTGCATGAGTTCTTCGTACTAATGTAAGTATTGAAAGTTGACACTTCCACCTTCCCATATTTTGCTAGCCTCTCCCGTGCCATGCATTGACTTCTTCTCACTCCGAGAGTTGGTGCCCACCTTCGCCGGTACATCCAAACCCTTGGCATGATACGCTCTGTCATCATAAACCTCCTTATATCTTTCCTCAAAACAGCCACCATACCTACCTATCAAGGCATTTCCATAGCCTTTCCGAGATATATTGCCATGCAACATCCACCTTTTCATGACTTGATCTTCATGTCATACATGTTCCTGGTACACTGGCAGCGACATACATTGCATACATCATGATAGTTACATCTTCTTTATGATTTTGAGTACCTTGTAAAGGGTGAAAGATCTCCTTTACCTTCTTGTAAAATAGAGTGTTGCCCTTAAGTGAGAAAAAGATCCCAAAATGGACACAATAAAATATCCCAAAGAGGACAGATGAAAGTTAAATAGAAAGAGCCATTGAGGCCACAAAAAAATACAAAAAAATAGAAAAAAGAGAAAAAGAAATAAAAAGAGAGAAAGGGGCAACACTACTATCCTTTTGACAGATCCACACTAGTACTCCCTTTATATCCTTGTACTCCATAGAGATGATCATTATGCATATAGCTATGTGGGGACCTTCACACTATAGAACTTGGCTTGCATATTCCAAGGATGATCCTCCTCAAACGAGCTCTAGGTCTTCATGAGCGAGCAAGTTAGATGCACCCCCACTAGTTCCATTGGAGAGCTTCCTAGCTCGTATGTGCATCTGTTGCATGGCAATCCCTACTCCTCACATCATATCTATCATTTGGCATCTCTTGCCTATGATTGTCCTCATTGATGTGAGTCTTTATTATCCTTTTTGTCTTCCTCCTCCACCATATTTCTCTCTTTGCCATCCTAAGTGTCAACTCTCGTGCTTACGCTCATCCATTGCATGAGTGCTCAAAATATCGAAAAGGAGTGGATCAAATTGACTTGTACCTGGCTAGTGGTCTGGGGACGAGTCAAGATAAGATTCCAAAGAAGACCGAGTGTGAAACTTTAGTAGATTGAGTTCTCAACACAAAAATACTTTTTCTCGTATTCCCTATCCCCTTCTTGCACGCAAACACCATTTGGAGACATTCGAGTCACGGACAGCGAGAGATCTTGCACCTAATGTTCTTTTGTTACTTGTCTCAATACTAATATAGACTCTTGCATGTTATGACTTGAATTGAATCTCTAACCTTGATTGCTTTACTTTTCAAAGTTCTTTTATGGTTTCTAGCATGTCACCACAGAAATTATGCTCTTATTATTTACCTACTCGAGGACGAGCAGGAATTAAGCTTGGGGATGTTGATACGTCCAAAACGTATCTATAATTTCTGCTTGCTCCATGCATGTTTTGTGTGATACTGCTATGATCTAGATACACTTTCATACACTTTTTGATCATATTTGGACTACCCTATTAACTCAGTGCACCCCAGTGCCAGTTCCTGTTTTCTGCTGTTTTTCTATTTCAGTTTTTCCCCATATAAAAAGTGCCAGAAATATTCCGGGAAAAATACAGGAAAAATCAACGTACAGGAAGCTTCGCGAAGATCCCGGGAGGGGCCAGGTGGAAGCCAGGGGGGCCCAGGCGGCCACCCGGCGCGGCCCCACCCCTGGCCGCGCCAGGGGGGCGCCTGGGGCCCCTGGTCCAACTCTGGCTGCCCCCCTTCGCCTATTTATTCTCCGTCACGGGGAAAATCCAGAAAGAGAACCCTATTTAAAAAACTCGCCTCTGTTCCGCCGCCTCCGCGCTTCCGAGATCGGGAGCACCAGAAGACCTCTTCCCGGCACCCTGCCGGAGGGAGGATTGACCTCCGGGAGTCTCCTATCCACCATGGATGCTCCCCGGATGTCTCGTGAGTAGTTTTCCTTGGACCATGGGTCCGTGATCAGTAGCTATGTGATGTTCTCCTCCCCTCTTTGTTCTTCATGGTTTAGACCTCGTGAGCTGCCCTACATGATTGAGGCACTTTTGTAATATTTCTGCTATTACTATGTTGAGTTTGATAGGATCTGATGGATTATGAGCTTATTTTCAGATTGTGATTGAGTAATATATTTGGTTCTTATCTCTTATATTTTTGTTCCTAAGTAATTCTTGTATGTTCTCCGTTGCTGTTTATTGCTTTGGCCAAGTAGTAGGTAGTGACTCCAAGAGGGAACATTTTGCTCGATTGTGGGTTCATGCCCCCCGATGACACGCTTGAGTGACAGAAACATGAGTCTAGGGGATATGTTGTTGCCACAAGGGGGAAAACAATGGTGCTTGTAACCGCGGTTACAAGGATTGTTTACTTTACGCAAAGTTCTTTTTAATGCAGTTGTCTGTTGCTTTGGGTTTACACTTTGGGTGGGGCTCGCAACTTAATACCATCGAGATGTTTTGGATAGATATCTCAAGGTGGATGACTAGTAGAAGATGCAGTTGGATTTCGGTCTACTTATTTTGGCGTACTGCCCATGCTTTTGAGCCTCGTCCTTTCTTTTGTAGCATAGTTAGCATTGCGGTGCGTTCATAATCCAGTCAATTGCCTTTCTGTAATTTGTTTACCTCGCATAGCAATTTTATCGTCTTTTGGGAGAGAGACATCACTAGTGAACATCACGTATCCCGGTCCATATCCTCATCACTGTTTACACACTCATTTACTTTTCTACTTTTACTTTCAATTGCTATCATTATCCCTTGTGTTTGATCCTTTGTGAACATGAAGACCGGAGAGATTGACAACCTCTCTGAACTTTGTTGGGAACAAAGTTATTGTGTCTGTGTGTAGGTCCGCGTCAGTTGCGCCGCTGACACCTACTTATCATCTCCGGAGTCCTACTGGAGACAAACCTTGGTAACTTCACCGAGGGAAATTTGCTGTTGTGCTACATCACGCCTTCCACTTGGGGCTCACCAACGAAGGGCCAGAAATCACTATCATTACCTCGCACATCAGGTGCCTTGGGGGAGGGGCCACCCCTGGTGCCCCCCTTCGGCATATATTTTAATCCCGTCATGGAAACCCTTGAGAGGAACCCCGCATCACGATTTTCACCTCTGTTCCGTCGCCGCCTCGCTTCCAAGATCGGGAGCACCAAAAGACCTCTTCCCGGCACCTGCCGGAGGAAAGATTGACCTCCGGGAGCTTCTCCACCACAATGACTGCTTCCCGTATGTGCCGTGAGTAGTACCCCTTGGATCATGGGTCATGACCAGTAGCTATGTGATGTCTTCTCTCCAATCTTGTGCTTCAATTCATAGCCCTTGTGAGCTTCCCTACATGATCAAGGCATCTATGTAATTTTCCTGTTGTTGCTATGCTGAGTTTGCTGGGATCCCATGGAATATGAGATTATGTTCAGATTGTGATGAGTTATATATTTGGTCCTCCTTTTATATTTTGTTCTTGAGTAATTCTTACATGTTCTTCGTTGCTTTTTATAAATTTGGCCAAGTAGTAGATAGTAACTCCAAGAGGGAGTGTTTATGCTTGATTGTGGGTTCATGCCCCCTGATGTCTAGCTTGAGTGACAGAAACATGAGACTAGGGGATGTGTTGTTGCCACCAAGGAGAAAACAACGGTACTTGTAACCGCGGTTGCAAGGATTGTTTACCTTACGCAAAGTTTGTTAATGCAGTTGTCTGTTGCTTTGCGTTTACACTTTGGGTGGGGCTCGCAACTTAATACCAGCGAGATGTTCTGCATACATATCTCAAGGTGGATGATTGGTGAGTAGATGCAGTGGGATTTTGGTCTACTTGTCTTGACGTACTGCCCATACTTTTGATCCTCTAACTTTCTTTGCAGCATAATTAGCATTGCGGTGTGTTTATAATTCTGTCAATTGCCTAGCTGTAATTTGTTTACACAGCTTAGCTATTTTATCGTCTTTTGGGGTAGATACATCACTAGTGAACATCATGGGACCCCGATCCATATTTCCACCACTGTTTACACCTCAACCATTTATTGGTTTTATTTCCTTTTCGTTGCAATCACCACTATTATTTCCCTCTTTTGTTTGATCCTTTGTAAACAACAGTACCGGATAGATTGACAAACTCTCTGAACTCGTTGGGAGCAAAGTTATTTGTTGTTGTGTGCAGGTCCACGTCAACTCCTATCTAGATAATTTCTAGCGCCTTTGCCACCTACTTGCAGAACTTGGAGTCCTACTGGAGACATAAACCTTGGTATCTTTACCGAGGGAAATTTACTGCTAGCTACATCTCGACCTTCCACTTGGGGTAATGATACGTCCAAAATGTATCAATAATTTATGCTTGCTCCATGCATGTTTTGTGTGATATTACTATGATCTAGATACACTTTCATACACTTTTGATCATATTTGGACTAACCTATTAACTCAGTGCACCACAGTGCCAGTTCTTGTTTTCTGCTGTTTTTCTATTTCAGTTTTCCCCCATATAAAAAGTGCCAGAAAAATTCCGGGAAAAATATAGGAAAAATCAGCGTACAGGAAGCTTCGCGAAGAGCCCGAGTGGGGCCAGAGGGGAGCCAGGGGTATCCCAGGCGGCCACCCGGCGCAGCCCCACCCCTGGCCGCGCCAGGGGGGCGCCTGGGGCCCCTGGTCCACCTCTGGCTGCCCCGCCTTCACCTATATATTCTCCATCACGGGAAACTTCCGAAAGGAGAAACCTTTTTCGTGATCTATCCTCTGTTCCGCCGCCGCCGCGCTTCCGAGATCGGGAGCACCAGAAGACCTCTTCCCGGCACCCTGTCGGAGGGAGGGCCGACCTCCGGGAGTCTCCTCTCCACCATGAATGCTCCCCGAATGTCTCGTCAGTAGTTTTCCTTGGACCATGGGTCTGTGATCAGTAGCTATGTGATGTTCTCCTCCCCTCTCTGTTCTTCATGGTTTAGACGTCGTGATCTGCCCTACATGATCGAGGCACTTTTGTAATCTTTCTGCTCTTGCTATGCTGAGTTTGATGGGATCTGATGGATTATGAGATTATGTTCAGATTGTGATTGAGTAATATATTTGGTTTTTATCTCTTAAATTTTTGTTCCTTAGTAATTCTTGCATGTTCTCCGTTGCTGTTTATTGCTTTGGCCAAGTAGTAGATAGTAACCCCAAGAGGGAACGTTATGCTCGATTGTGGGTTCATGCCCCCCAATGACACGCTTGAGTGACAGAAACATGAGTCTAGGGGATGTGTTGTTGCCACAAGGGGGAAAACAACGGTGCTTGTAACCGCGGTTGCAAGGATTGTTTACTTTACGCAAAGTGCTTTTTAATGCAGTTGTTTGTTGCTTTGGGTTTACACTTTGGGTGGGGCTCGCAACTTAATACCAGCGAAATGTTCTGGATAGATATCTCAAGGTGGATGATTAGTAGTAGATGCAGTTGGATATCGGTCTACTTATTTTGGCGTACTGCCCGTGCTTTTGAGCCTCTTCCTTTCTTTTGTAGCATAGTTAGCATTGCGGTGGGTTCATAATCCTGTCAATTGCCCTTCTGTAATTTGTTTACCTCGCATGGCAGTTTTATCGTCTTTTGGGAGAGAGACATCACTAGTGAACATCACGTATCCCGGTCCATATCCTCATTACTGTTTCCACGCTCATTTACTTTTCTGCTTTTACTTTCAGTTGCTATCATTATCCCTTGTGTTTGATCCTTTGTGAACAACAAGACCGGAGAGATTGACAACCTCTCTGAACTTCGTTGGGAACAAAGTTATTTGTGTCTGTGTGCAGGTCCGCATCAGTTGCGCCGCTGACACCTACTTATCATCTCTGGAGTCCTACTGGAGACAAACCTTGGTATCTATACTGAGGGAAATTTGCTGCTGTGCTACATCACGCCTTCCACTTGGGGCTCACCAACGAAGGGCGAGAAGACTACACCCGTCAACTCTCGCGCCAGCAAGCAAATTTCTGGCGCTGTTGCCGGGGACTCCGAGTGCTAAGATAGGGTAGTTGCACACTACCATTTACCTTGGTTTTTTAGTCTTGTTAGTTTACCTTTCAGTTTTTATCTTTGTGTCTTTTATCAAAAATCACAAAAAAAATTGCCACACTTGCTGCTGCTATGGGTTCCACTGAAAACACCAAGTTGTGTGACTTCACTAGTCACAACAACCAAGACTTTATCTGCACCCCCATTGCCACACCTGCCACTTGAGCTACCTCTTATGAAATTAAACCTGCCTTGCTAAACCTTGTTATGAGAGACCAATTCTCTGGTGCTGGGGATGATGCTGCTTTACACTTGAACAATTTTGTTGAAGTATGTGATATGCAAAAGTATAAAGAAGTAGAAGGTGATATTGTTAAGCTCAAGCTCTTTCCTTTCTCTTTAAGGGGAGACGCTAAAATTTTGTTTCAATCTTTGCCTAGGAATAGCATAGATTCTTGGGATAAGTGCAAAGATGCTTTTATAGGGAAGTACTACCCACCTGCTAAAATTATCCGAACAAGGAGTAACATTATGAATTTTAAGCAATTGGATAATGAACACGTTGCCCAAGCTTGGGAACGAATGAAATCTCTTGTTAAGAAATGCCCTACACATGGTTTGACTACCTGGATGGTTATCCAGACTTTTTATGCAGGCTTGAACTTTACCTCGCGGAACCTGTTAGATTCGGCCGTGGGAGGAACCTTTATGTCAACTACACTTGGTGCTGCCACGAAGCTTCTCGATGAGATGATGACCAATTATTCCCAATGGCACACCGAACGCGCTCCAACAGGTAGGAAGGTAAACTCTGTCGAGGAAATTACCACCCTCAATGAAAAAGTTGATTTAATTATGTCTCTACTTACCAAGCAACCCTCTATTGATCCTCATGATGTCCCTTTAAATTCTTTGGTTGCCCAAGAAAAAGTAGATGTGAACTTTATTGCTAGAAACAACTTCAACAACAATGCTTATAGGGGTAATTTTGCTAGCAATCCTAGACCGTTTCCATCCAACTATGGGAACAACAACACCTACCCTTGCAACAAGAACCCCTCTTCTGAATTGGAAAACATGCTTAGAGACTTTATCACTACCCAAAAAGCCTTCAACAAAAATGTAGAGGATAAATTATCTAAATTAGATAATCTCTCTTTGAAGGTAGAAAGCTTAGCCCTTGATATTGAGATGCTTAAAATTAGAACCTCTCCCCTTGAGGAGAATAAGGCCACTCCTATTAATGCTATCCAATTACAAATTAATGAAAATATTAGGATGATGGCTAAACTTAAAGAAAGGTGGGCTAGAGAAAAAGAGGAATAGGATAGAATTAAGAGCCTTCCTACACACCACACAGTTGCCACTAATCAAATTTTTGAGGACACCCAAACTATTAGCACCCAGTGCACTCCTAGTCCCGTTGGACCTATTAATGGTGATGCTAATACCTCAACCAAAGATGAAGAAACTCCTATGAACATAGAGGGTTTCAAACAAGTGAGCCTAGACGACACTACTACCACCTTTGATAGTAGTGATATTGATTATGATAGTTGCACCCACTCAGAAGTTATTAGCTTGCTACACAAAATGTCTAGAGACCCCCACACTAGCACACTTAATCTTGCCTTCACGGAGCATATCACAAATGCTCTCATCAAAGCTAGGGAGGAGAAGCTTAGAGTAGAAGCCTCCATACCTAGGAAGCTAGATGATGGTTGGGACCCTATGATCAAAATTAAATTAAATAACTTCTCTTGCTATGCCTTATGTGATGTTGGAGCTCGTACCTCCGTTATGCCCAAAAGAATATTCGATATGTTTGAATTGAAGCCCTTTGAGCCTTGTTCTTTTGGTGTTCGTCTTGTTGATTCTTCCGTAAAGAAACCTTTGGGTAAGATCGACGATGTTCTTATCATTGTCAATGACAACTATGTTCCCATTGATTTTATTGTTATGGATATAGAGTGTGAACCTTTGTGTCCAATTATTTTGGGACGTCCTTTTCTTCGCACCGTTGGTGCGGTTATTGACATGAAAGAGGGGAATATAAAATTCCAATTCCCATTCAAAAAGGGGATGGAACACTTCCCAATAAAGAAAATCAAGTTACCTTTTGAGTCCGTTACACGGGCTAGTTATTCTCTTTCTCTTGATAAAACTTGATTCTTCTTTTGCATTATGCCTAGCTTAAAGGCATAAAAGAAAGCGCTTTCGGGAGGCAGCCCGCAATGAATTTAGGTTTCTTTTTTCTTTTTGTTGTGTCTTGTTGTTTGTTACTACTGTAGAAACATCATTGTATCTTTATTTTTCAGCTTTGTGCCAAGTTATAGCCTCTTATGATAAGGGAAGCAAAAGTTGTGACGTGCTGTCCAGAAAAAAGATTCTGTCTCTTGACAGAAAAATTCGAATCAAATCACCAGATCATCTTTTTGATCTGAATTTTTTTGACAGCGTGCTCTATACAATGGTAAAACTTCCGTATGTTCTGAGTTTTTTTATTTGAGTTGAAGAAGTGCCCCTAAAAAATTCTTTACTACCTGATATTCTGTTTTTCACAGATTCTGCCACGTTTTGTCTCTCCTAACTTTTGCAAACCTTAAGCTTGATTTTTCTTTGCAAAAACATTTTGGCACTCTTGAGAAACAGTATATCTTCAAGAATATATTTATATCTAGTGGGGAAAAATTATTTTATTAAGGGTACTAACCTCTCTAATCAGCTTATGATGAGTTATGTTTGAAGGGAGTTTTCAAGTGTGCGATGGAAGATGATGAAAGAAGATCCAGGAGTGTCAAGAGCTCAAGCTTGGGGATGCCCCCATGCATCCCCAATAAATATTCAAGGAGACTCAAGCGTCTAAGCTTGGGGATGCCCCCGTGCATCCCCTTCTCCATCAACAATCATCAGTTCATCCTTCGTCTCACTATATTTTTATCACTTCATGTGTTATGTGCTATGCTTGGAGCGTCTCGCTCTTAGGTTTTATTTTTAGTTTTCTTTAGCTTTGCTTGCTGTTCATAACAAGTTAGATCCCGTCTTACTTTGTGTGGGAGAGAAACACGCTCCACTTTCAAAATCTAGAACACATCATAGGATTTTTCCTGCTTATCTTTTTGTTGTTGTGTGTTCTTTATCTTTTCGTAGCTACTGCCATGTTTAGTTTTAGTCTTAGTTTGTCTTTAGCAAGAGCCTTGGCTTTTGTTTAGTTTGTTGCTGGAACTCTTTTTAGTTTTCATGTTTATCTTGTTAAAGAGAGTTGGTTGTTGCACTGAGTTGTGTCTTGTCTTGAAAGTAGGTAATTGAGGTTGCTATTTAATTCTAGTAGTAGCTTGCAATAGTTTTGAGGTACTGTTGTGAGTAATGTTTGAAATTTTGGTGTCAAGAGCTCTAGCCTATTAGTGATAGGTGTCGTATTTTGGGCAATCAGTGTGTATTTTCAAAACCTACAAAACTAGTTGAGAACTCTAGCTACTAGATGGATCACTAATCTTTGGAGGGATCGAATATTAGAGAACACTCACGTACCATGAGTCGAGGATGCGCAAGGATAACCAAACCCCCATACACTCCTCCTCGGGGTACTTGTCTCTTCGTGGACCTCCTTTTTAAATTGAGAGTTACCGATAATAAGTGCATGAGTTCTTCGGACTAATGTAAGTATTGAAAGTTGACACTTCCACCTTCCCATATTTTGCTAGCCTCTCCCGTGCCATGCATTGACTTCTTCTTACTCCGAGAGTTGGTGCCCACCTTCGCCGGTACATCCAAACCCTTGGCATGATACGCTCTGTCATCATAAACCTCCTTATATCTTTCCTCAAAACAGCCACCATACCTACCTATCAAGGCATTTCCATAGCCTTTCCGAGATATATTGCCATGCAACATCCACCTTTTCATGACTTGATCTTCATGTCATACATGTTCCTGGTACACTGGCAGCGACATACATTGCATACATCATGATAGTTACATCTTCTTTATGATTTTGAGTACCTTGTAAAGTGTGAAAGATCTCCTTTACCTTCTTGTAAAATAGAGTGTTGCCCTTAAGTGAGGAAAAGATCCCAAAATGGACACAATAAAATATCCCAAAGAGGACAGATGAGAGTTAAATAGAAAGAGCCATTGAGGCCACAAAAAAATACAAAAAAATAGAAAAAAGAGAAAAAGAAATAAAAAGAGAGAAAGGGGCAACAGTACTATCCTTTTGACAGATCCACACTAGTACTCCCTTTATATCCTTCTACTCCATAGAGATGATCATTATGCATATAGCTATGTGGGGACCTTCACACTATAGAACTTGGCTTGCATATTCCAAGGATGATCCTCCTCAAACGAGCTCTAGGTCTTCATGAGCGAGCAAGTTAGATGCACCCCCACTAGTTCCATTGGAGAGCTTCCTAGCTCGTATGTGCATCCGTTGCATGGCAATCCCTACTCCTCACATCATATCTATCATTTTGCATCTCTTGCCTATGATAGTCCTCATTGATATGAGCCTTTCTCATCCTTTTTGTCTTCCTCCTCCGTACTTCTCTCTTTGCCATCCTAAGTGTCAACTCTCGTGCTTACGCTCATCCATTGCATGAGTGCTCAAAATATTGAAAAAGGAGTGGATCAAATTGACTTGTACCTGGCTAGTGGTCTGGGGACGAGTCAAGATAAGATTCCAGAAAAAGACCGAGTGTGAAACTTTAGTAGATTGAGTTCTCAACAAATAAATTGTTTTTCTCGTATTCCCTATCCCCCTTCTTGCACGCAAACACTATTTGGAGACATTCAAGTCACGGACAGTAAGAGCTCTTGCACCTAATGTTCTTTTGTTACTTGCTTCAATGCTAATATAGACTCTTGGTTGTTATGACTTGAATTGAGTTTCTAACCTTGATTGCTTTACTTTTCAAAGTTCTTATATGGTTGCTAGCATGTCACCACAGAAATTATGCCGTTATCATTTACCTACTCGAGGACGAGCAGGAATTAAGCTTGGGGATGTTGATACGTCCAAAACGTATCTATAATTGTTGCTTGCTCCATGCATGTTTTGTGTGATATTGCTATGATCTAGATACACTTTCATACAATTTTGATCATATTTGGACTAACCTATTAACTGAGTGCACCACAGTGCCAGTTCCTGTTTTCTGCTATTTTTCTATTTCAGTTTTCCCCCATATAAAAAGTGCCAGAAAGATTCCAGGAAAATATAGGAAAAATCAGCGTACAGGAAGCTTCGCGAAGAGCCCGAGTGGGGCCAGAGGGGAGCCAGGGGTAGCCCAGGAGGCCACCCGGCGCGGCCCCACCCCTGGCCGCGCCAGGGGGGGCGCCTGGTGCCCCTGGTCCACCTCTGGCTTCCCCCCCCCCTTCGCCTATATATTCTCCGTCACGGGAAACTTCCGAAAGGAGAACCCTTTTTCGAGATCTCTCCTCTGTTCCGCCGTCGCCGCGCTTCCGAGATCGGGAGCACCAGAAGACCTCTTCCTGGCACCCTGCCGGAGGGAGGGCCGACCTCCGGGAGTCTCCTCTCCACCATGGATGCTCCCCGGATGTCTCGTGAGTAGTTTTCCTTGGACCATGGGTCCGTGATCAGTAGCTATGTGATGTTCTCCTCCCCTCTTTGTTCTTCATGGTTTAGACCTCGTGAGCTGCCCTACATGATCGAGGCACTTTTGTAATCTTTCTGCTCTTGCTATGTTGAGTTTGATGGGATCTGATGGATTATGAGATTATGTTCAGATTGTGATTGAGTAATATATTTGGTTTTTATCTCTTATATTTTTGTTCCTAAGTAATTCTTGCATGTTCTCCGTTGCTGTTTATTGCTTTGTCCAAGTAGTAGGTAGTAACCCCAAGAGGGAACATTATGCTCGATTGTGGGTTCATGCCCCCTGATGACACGCTTGAGTGACAGAAATATGAGTCTAGGGGATGTGTTTTTGCCACAAGGGGGAAAACAACGGTGCTTGTAACCGCGGTTGCTAGGATTGTTTACTTTACGCAAAGTGCTTTTTAATGCAGTTGTCTGTTGCTTTGGGTTTACACTTTGGGTGGGGCTCGCAACTTAATACCAGCGAGATGTTTTGGATAGATATCTCAAGGTGGATGATTAGTAGTAGATGCAGTTGGATTTCGGTCTACTTATTTTTGGCGTACTGCCCGTGCTTTTGAGCCTCTTCCTTTCTTTTGTAGCATAGTTAGCATTGCGGTGCGTTCATAATCCTGTCAATTTCGCTTCTGTAATTTGTTTACCTCGCATAGCAGTTTTATAGTCTTTTGGGAGAGAGACATCACTAGTGAACATCACGTATCCCGGTCCATATCCTTATTACTGTTTCCACGCTCATTTACTTTTCTGCTTTTACTTTCAGTTGCTATCATTATCCCTTGTGTTTGATCCTTTGTGAACAACAAGACCGGAGAGATTGACAACCTCTCTGAACTTCATTGGGAACAAAGTTATTTGTGTCTGTGTGCAGGTCCGCGTCAGTTGCGCCGCTGACACCTACTTATCATCTCTGGAGTCCTACTGGAGACAAACCTTGGTATCTTTACTGAGGCAAATTTGCTGTTGTGCTACATCACGCCTTCCACTTGGGGCTCACCAACGAAGGGCGAGAAGACTACACCCGTCAACTCTCGCGCCATCAGGTAACCACCGAGGAGCGAGGAGCCATCAAAGTAATTTCTGGCGCCGTTGCCGGGGACTCCAATCTTCAAGATAGGGGAGATGCACGCTATCTTTTACCTTTGCTTTTTAGTCTTGTTAGTTTACTTTCTAGTTGTTGCTTTAGAGTCTTATACCAAAAACCACAAAAAAATAGTTACTTTGCTTTTAGTTGTCCTTTCTGTTTAGTCAAGCATGTTATGATTTGGTGCTTTCAGCGAATCTGAGGTTCTAGATTTCCATCAAAAAAATGGAGAAAATATGAAGAAGGCTTAGGATAGAATTTCTGATGCACATAGAAGGATTATGCCTTGGATACCTATAAAAATTGTGCTTAGAATTTTTTACCATGGTTTTCTTAGATGTTGCAAACACTCTTTTGATATTATAGATGAAGGAGATTTCTTAGAGTGTGATGAAGCTAGAGCTTTTGATATTATACATGGTCTATCTAGTTACTTTGTTTATGATCATGGTTTTGATACTGTTATAGATAGACTTGCTACTATTGAAAAAAGAATGGATGCTCTAGAGTTGAGAGAAGGAGAGAAACCCATGCCCGATAAGAAAGAGGTTTTGGAGATAGATAAAGATTGGGAGCCCTTTGTTAGAATTTGCATCTCTAACCAAGACTTCCTTGCTTATTGTCATATTGGATCCATCATTTCTACTATGCCAAAATTTGTTTATGATTCTCTAAACCTTTCAAACATGATAATTCTTTCATCTTATCATGAACATGATAATGGCGATGTTTCCAAGATCCAGGTAAAGGTAAACTATATCCAGGTTAGGTTCTTCAAAAGTAGTGCAATGGTTGACTTTTTCATCATGGAGCCAAACGAAGGAAACATAGTGCTTGGAAGGAACTCCCTTCGAGCCATGAAATGCTTCATTGATATAGGTAAAGGACTAATACTCCTACATAGGAAGGCTAAAGGTACGTACCCCTACCCGAAGAGAAATAAGGATGAACTTCTTGAGGGACTATTTGAAGGTTTTTGTAATTCTGATAACTATGATAATTTTTTATTCCTCTTTTTGCATCATGCCTAGCTAAAAGGCATAAAATAAATCGCTTATTGGGAGGCAACCCAATATTCAAGGAGACTCAAGCGTCTAAGCTTGGGGATGCCCCCGTGCATCCCCTTCTTCATCAACAATTATCAGTTCGTCTCTCGTTGCACTATATTTTTATCACTTCATGCATTATGTGCTATTCTTGGAGCGTCTCGCTCTCAGGTTTTGTTGTTAGTTTTCTTTTGCTTTGTTTGCTGTAGTAACAAGTTAGACCCCAACTTACTCTTTTGTGTGGGAGAGATTCACGCCCCGCTTGAACTATAACTCCTCATAGGATTTTCATGCTTATTCTTTTAGCTGTGAGCTGTTCTTTTTCTTTTCTTAGCTGTTGTTCTGTTTAGTTGTAGTGCTTTAGTTTTTCTAGAGCTTTACTTTTTGTCTTAGGTTCAACTTTCTATAGGTTGCATGTTTTATCTTGTTAGAGAGTTTTCCTGTTGCACTGAGTTATGTGTCTTGACTGAAAGTAGGTAGTTAAAGTTGTTGTTCTCTTTGTAGTAGTAACTTGCAATAGTTTTGAGGTATTGACTAGAGTAATGTTTGAACTTATGGTGTCAAGAGCTCTTTCCTATTAGTGATAGATTTCGTATTTTGGGCAATCCGTGTGTTTTTCGAAAACCAAAAACCCTTATTGAGAACTCTAGCTACTAGATGGATCACTAACCTCTGGAGGGTTCGAATATTAGAGTACACTCACGTACCATGAGTCGAGGATGCGCAAGGATAACCAAACCCCCATACACTCCTCCTCGGGGTACCTGTCTCTTTGTGAACCTCCTGATTAGATTGAGAGTTACCGATAATAAGTGCATGAGTTCTTCGGACTAATGTGAGTATTCGAAAGTTGACACTTCCACCCACCTATACTTTTTCTAGCCTCTTCGGTACCGTGCATTGCCCTTTCTCACCTCGAGAGTTGGCGCATACTTCGCCGGTGCATCCAAACCCTTGGCACGATACGCTCTGTCATCATAAGCCTCCTTATATCTTTCCTCAAAATAGCCACCATACCTACCTACAAGGTATTTCCATAGCCTTTCCGAGATACATTGACATGCAACATCCACCTTCTCATGACTTGATCTTTATGTCATACATGCTACTTGCTTGATCTATGAGCCGCGTGCTAGTTGGGCCTTGCCCTAATCATTGCTACATGACGCTCTAGTATCATTGCATATCCTGCTATCCTGGCAGAAGCATACATTTGCATCATGATAGTTACATTTTATTTATGTGAGTACCTTTGTAAAGTGTGAAAGATCTCCTATATTCTTGTAAAATATAGAGTATTGTCCCTAAATTGAGGAAAAGATCCCAAAAAGGACAAAATCAAAAGATCCCAAAGAGGACAAATGAGAGTTAAATAGAAAGAGCCATTGAGGCCACCAAAAAAATAAAAAAAGGGAAAAAGAGAAAAGAAAAATAAAAAGAGAGAAGGGGGCATACTACTATTCCTTTTGAGAGATCCACACTAGTACTTCATCTTCTATCCTTTGTACTCCAGAGAGATCATCATCATACATATAGCTATGTGGGGACCCTTCACACTATAGAACTTGGCTTGTATATTCCAATGATGAGCCTCCTCAAACGAGCTCTAGTCTTGTTGAGCAAGCAAGTTTGATGCACCCACACTAGTTCCCTTGGAGAGCTTTTAGTTCAGATGTGCATCCGTTGTATGGCAATCCCTACTCCTCACATCATATCTATCATATGGCCTTCTCTCGCCTATGATTGTCCTCATTGATGTGAGCCTTTCACACCTTTTTGTCTTCCTCCTCCACCTTCTTTCTGTTTAGCCTTTTAGGTGTCAACTTTCTTGCTCATGCTCATCCATTGCATGAGTGCTCAAAATATCGAAAAGGAGTGGATCAGTTTGACTTGTACCTGGCTAGTGGTCTGGGGACGAGTCCAGATAAGAATCCAAAGGAGACCAAGTGTGAAACTTTAGTAGATAGTTGTTCTCAACAACCTTACTTTTTTCTCTCATATTTCCCTATCCCTTGCTTGCACGCAAACACTATCTGGAGACATTCGAGTCACGGACAGCGAGAGCTCTTGCACCTTTTGTTCTTTTGTTGCTTGTGTCAATGCTAATATAGACTCTTGCTTGTTAAGACTTGAATTGAATTGCATTCTTTGATTGCTTTACTTAAAAGTCCTTTTATAGTTGTGTGGCATGTCACCACATAAATTATGCTTGTTATCATTTACCTACTCGAGGACGAGCAGGAATTAAGCTTGGGGATGTTGATACGTCCCAAACGTATCTATAATTTCTGCTTGCTCCATGCATGTTATGTGTGACTTTGCCATGTTTTGCTTGAACTTTCATACACTTTTGAACCTATTTGGATTAACGTATTAACTCAGTGCACCCAGTTGCCAGTTTCTGTTTTCTGCTGTTTTTGTATTTCAGGTTTTCCGGCCATTAAAAGTGCTCCAAAAATCCGGGAAAAATATATAAAAAATCAGCGCAACAGAAGCTTCCGGAATCACCAAGAGAGGGAAGGGGGGCCACCACCAGGCAGCCAGGAGGGCAGGTGGCGCGGCCCCACCCTGGGCCACGCCAGGGACCCTCCTGACTGCCTCGTGGGTCCCCTCGACGCCCCCCTTCGCCTATATTTACCCCTCGGGGTGGAAACCCCTAATACGAACTCCTCTTTCGCGATCTCGCCTCTGTTCCGCCGCCGCCGCCGTTTCAAGATCGGGGCTGCCTGGAGAAGCTGCTCCGGCACCCTGCCGGGAGAAGCTACTCCCTTCGGGAGACCCTCCATAGCCATGGACGCCTCCCGTATGTACCGTGAGTAGTTTCCCTTGGACCATGGGTCCGTGACCAGTAGTTATGTGATCTATCTCTCCCCCTTTTGTGCTTCCACTTTCGAGTCCTCGTGAGCTGCCTCACATGATCGAGGCATCTATGTAATTTCTGCTGTTGCTATGCTGAGTTTGTTGGGTTCTGAAATGTTCAGATTGTGATGAGTAATATATTTGGTTCTTCTCTTTTATATTTTGTTCTTGAGTAAATTCTTGCATGTTCTCCGTTGCGGTATTTGCTTTGGCCAAGTATTTTATTTGCAACTCCAAGAGAGAGCGTTATGCTCGATTGTGGGTTCAGCCCCTTGATGTCTAGCTTGAGTGACAGAAACATGAGACTAGGGGATGTGTTGTTGCCACCAGGGATAAAACAACGGTGCTTGTACCTGCGGGTGCAAGGATTGTTTACTTTACACAAAGTTCTTTTAATGCAGTTGTTTGTTGCTTTGAGTTTACACTTTGGGTGGCATTCGCAACTTAATACCAGCGAGATGTTCTGGATAGATATCTCAAGGTGGATGATTCGTAGTAGATGCAGATGGATTTCGGTCTACTTACCTTGGCGTACTGCCCATTGCTTTTGAGCTCTTCCTTTCTTTGCAGCATAGTTAGCATTGCGGTGCCTTCATAATCCTGTCAATTGCTCAACTGTGATTTGTTTACCTCGCTAGCACTTTTATCGTCTTTTGGGAGAGAGACATCACTAATGAAAATCACGGGACCCAGGTCCATCTTCACATTATTGTTCACACCCTCAATTTACTTTCAGCTTTTACTTTCCTTTGCACCTTTTATCTCTTGCGTTGATCCTTTGTAAACGACAAGGCTGGAGGAATTGACAACTCCTCTGTACTCGTTGGGAGCAAAGTTATTTGTTGCTGTGTGCAGGTCCACGACAACACCCTAGTCAGGAAGCAATTTCTGGCGACGTTGCCACCTACTTGTATCTCCTGAGTCCTACTGGTTCGATAACCTTGGTATCTTCACCGAGGGAAACTTGTTGCTGCACTGCATCTCAAACCTTCCACTTTGGGTAACCAACAAGGGGCGAGAAGCCATCACACATCCCCTAGACTCATGTTTCTGTCACTCAAGCGTGTCATCAGGGGGCATGTACCCACAATTGAGCATACCGTTCCCTCTTGGAGTTGCTACCTACCACATGGCCAAAGCAATAAACAACAACGGAGAAAATGCAAGAATTACTTCGGAACCAAAATACAAAAGATAAGAACCAATTATATTACTCTATCACAATCTGAACATAATATCATAATACATCAGATCCCATCAAACTCAGCATAGCAAAAGCTGAAAGATTACATATGTGCCTCGATCATGTAGGGCAGCTCACGAGGTCTAAACCATGAAGAACAAAGAGGGGAGGAGAACATCACATAGCTACTGATCACGGACCCATGGTCCTAAGGAAACTACTCACGGCACATCCGGGAACCGTCCATGGTGGAGGAGAAGCTCCCAGAGGTCGATCCTCCCTCCGGAAGGGTCCTAAGGGTGCTCCCAATCTTGGAAGCGCGGCGGCGGCGGAACAGAGGCGAGATCAGGAAAAAGGGTTCTGTCTTCAGAGGTTTCCCGTGACGGAGATTAAATAGGCGAAGGGGGCAGCCAGGGGGCACCAGGAGTCCAGGCGCCCCCCTGGCGCGGCCTGGCCCCTGGCAGCGCCAGGTGGCCGCCTTGGCACCTGGTGGTGGCCCCACGGCCCTCCTTCGGGGCACTGGAACCTTCCGGTATGCTGATTTTTTATCTGATTTTTCCCGGATTTTTGGAGCACTTTTTATATCGAGGAAAACTGAATAGAAAAACAGCAGAAAACAGAAACTGGCACTGGGGTGCACTGAGTTAATAGGTTAGTCCAAATATGATCAAAAGTGTGTGAAAGTGTATCTAGATCATAGCAATATCACACAAAACATGCATGGATCGAGCAGAAATTATCGATACGTTTGGGACGTATCAACATCCCCAAGCTTAATTCCTGCTCGTCCTCGAGTAGGTAAATGATAACAAGCATAATTTCTGTGGTGACATGCTAGAAACCATATAAGAACTTTGAAAAGTAAAGAAATCAAGCTATGTGATTCAATTGAAGTCATAACATGCAAGAGTCTATATTAGCATTGAAACAAGCAAGGAAAGAAAATTAGGTGCAAGATCTCTCGCTGTCCGTGACTCGAATGTCTCCAAATGGTGTTTGCGTGCAAGAAGGGGGATAGGGGATACGAGAAAAAAGTATTTTTGTTGAGAACTCAATCTACTAAAGTTTCACACTTGGTCTTCTTTGGAATCTTATCTTGACTCGTCCCCAGACCACAAGCCAGGTACAAGTCAATTTGATCCACTCCCTTTCAATATTTTGAGCACTCATGCAATGGATGAGCGTAAGCACGAGAGTTGACACTTAGGATGGCAAAGAGATGAAAAGCTCTCCAATGGAACTAGTGGGGGTGCATCTAACTTGCTCGCTCATGAAGACCTAGAGCTATTTTGAGGAGGCTCATCCTTAGAATATGCAAGCCAAGTTCTATAGTGTGAAGGTCCCCACATAGCTATATGCATAAATGATCATCTCTATGGAGTACAAGGATAGGAGGGACTACTAGTGCGGATCTTTCAAAAGGATAGTAGTGGTTCCCCTTTCTCTCTTTTTATTTCATTTTATATTTCTTTTTTCTATTTTTTCTATTCTTTGGTGGCCTCAATGGCTCTTTCTATTTAACTCTCATTTGTCCTCTTTGGGATCTTTTATTTTTTTCACTTTGGGACCTTTTCCTCACATAAAGGCAACACTCTACTTTACAAGAGGGCATAGAAGATCTTTCAGACTTTACAAGGTAGTCAAATCATAAAGAAGATGTAGCTATCATGATCTTTGCAATGTATGCCTCTACCAGTGTAGCAGGAACATGTATGACATGAAGATCAAGTCATGAAGAGGTGAATGTTGCATTTCAATATATCTCGGAAAGGTTATGGAAATGCCTTGATAGGTAGGTATGGTGGCTCTTTTGAGGAAGGATATAAGGAGGTTTATGATGACAGAGCCTATCATGCCAAGTGTTTGGATGTACCGGCGAAGGTGGACGCCAACTCTCGGAGTGGGAAGAAGGCAATGCACGGCATAGGAGAGGCTAGCAAATATGAGGAGCTGGAAGTGTCAACTTTCAATACTTACATTAGTCCGAAGAACTCATTGATACGTCCAAAACATATCTATAATTTCTGCTTGCTCCATCCCTCTTTTGTTTGATATTGCTATGATATTGAGAACTTCCATACACTTTTGATCATATTTGGACTAACCTATTAACTCAGTGCGCCCTAGTGTTAGTTCCTTTTTTCTGCTGTTTTTTTATTTTAGGTTTCCGCATATTAAAAGTGCCAGAAAAATTCCGGGAAAATTATAGGAAAAATCAGCGTACTGGAAGCTTCGTGAAGATCCCGAGAAGGGACAGGGGGGCCCCAGGCGGCCAGAGGGCGCGGCCGCACACCTCGCCTGGAGCCCCTGGCCCACCTCTGGCTTCCCACCTTCGCCTATTTATTCCCCGTGACGAGAAACCCTCGGGGACGGAACCCTTTTTCGCGATCTCTCCTCTGTTCCGCCGTCGTCGCGCTTCCAAGATCGAGAGCACCAGAAGACCTCTTCCCGGCACCCTGCCGAAGGGAGGAATCACCTCCGAGAGCTTCTCCACCACCATGGATGCTTCCCGGATGAATCGTGAGTAGTCCACCTTGGACCATGGGTCTATGATCAGTAGCTATGTGATGTTCTCCTCCCCTCTTTGTTCTTCATGGATTAGACCTCGTGAGCTGCCCTACATGATCAAGGCACATATGTAATCTTTCTGCTGTTGCTATGCTGAGTTTGCACGGATTCGATGGATTATGAGATTATGTTCAGATTGTGATTGAGTTATATATTTGATTCTCTTCTTTTATATTTATGATCTTGAGTAATTCTTGCATGTTGCTGTTTATTGCTTTGGCCAAGTAGTATGTAGTGACTCCAAGAGGGAGCGTTATGCGTGATTGTGGGTTCATGCCCCCCGATGACTAGCTTGAGTGACAGAAACATGAGTCTTGGGGATGTGTTTTTGCCACAAGGGGAAAAACAACGGTGCTTGTACTTGCAGGTGCAAGGATTTTTTTACTTTATGCAAAGTTCTTTAATGCAGTTGTCTGTTGCTTTGGGTTTACACTTTGGGTGGGATTCGCAACTTAATACCAGCGAGATGTTCTCGATAGATATCTCAAGGTGGATGATTAGTAGGTAGATGCAGATGGATTTCGGTCTACTTGTCTTGGCGTATCGCCCATGCTTTTGAGCTTCTTCCTTTTTGTGTAGCATAATTAGAATTGGTTTGCGCACATAAACCTGTCAATTGCCCAACTGTAATTTGTTTACCTCGCATGTCTATTTTATCATCTTTTGGGAGAGAGACATCACTAGTGAACATCATAGGACCCCGGTCCATATTTCCAACACTGTTTACACCTTCAATTCACTTTCAGTATTTACTTTTCCGTAGCTATCACTATCACTATTATCCCGTGCGTTTTATCCTTTGTAAACAACACGGCCAGAGGAATTGACAACTCTTCTGTACTCGTTGGGAGCAAAGCTATCTGTTGTGTGTGCAGGTCCAGGAGAAACAAGTGATTATGTAAAATCCCAAAATTCTCCGAATTTTGGAATGTTAATAAAATTAAATAAATAATGATTGTTTTCTTGATGTGTTTGATTTTCTCTGGGATTTAAAACTTTTTGGAGTTTATTGAATATTAAAAAGAGAGGGAATAAAAGGACTTTCCCTAATATTCATAATTTGTGTTTTTGGAATTTATTATTTAAAACAAAACCCACAAAACAAAATAAGAGAAGGTAATATGACTCCTTCAACATATTAAAAGGTTGGAAAATGTTTTAAATCATATTGCAATTCTACTGAATATTCAAAACATTTTTCAACTCAAGGAAATTCATTTGAGAGGATATAAAATGACTTATCCCCTTTTAATAAAGTTGGAAAATATTTAGAATATTACTTTAAAAAAATTAAAATTTATGATGAGTATTATAAATAACTCTAAAATTATTTTAGGGATTTTATAATGCTAAGAGAGTTTTTATTTCATTGAAATGATTTATTAAATATTTTAAAAGAGTTGAAAAAATATTCCAATGGGATATTTTTATTTTACCAAATTATTTATTGGTGTGAAAATTTTATAATTTTTATTTTTATTATTTAGAAATGGTTTGCCAATGCTTTTGACCAAATAAAAATATTTTAAACAATTTATTCGATTTTATTTGATTTATGAAAAGTATGTTATATTTAAATAAAGTATTTAGAAAATGTTTTTATTTTTATTTTCATTTTTGGAAAATGTATTCATTAAATAAATTTCTTTGTATTATTTGATGAATTTAGAAATTTATTTCACATTTTTCCGATAAGTATTTATCTTTCTAATATTGTTTGAAGTTTCGGTTTTAAATAAAAAGGAAACCCGTACCGAGCCGGCCCAGTTGTTGTTATCTGCTTACGGGCGCAACTAGAGCCCAAGTCGGTTTCGTTTGTTTTTTTATTTTTTTTCCAGGCTATACAAGAATTTCTGCAATTTTCTTTTTCATTTTTTTTTCGCTAGAAATCCTAGCTGCGGGACCCGCAGGCCGCCGCCGCTCGTGCTGGCCGTCACCGCCGTGCGCGGCCACGCCGCCCCGCCCTCTGCCTCGCCGGACCGCCGTCCCGCGCCGCCGGCCATGCCGCCCGCCGCCGCCGCGCATGCTGCTGCCGCCGCGAGACGCCGCGTGCTCGGCCACGCCGGGCCGCCGGCCCCGTGCCGCGTCGCCGGCTGCCTCCCACGTCGCCGGGACGCCACCTCCACTTCCTGAGCCACGCCGGAGAAGACGACATCGCCGGAGCAACTCCGGTCAGATCCGCTCCAGGGACCCGATCGCGTTTTTCGTAAAAACTTTATTCGCGGATCAGTCCTTTTGGCAGAAAACACCCCGGCGCCGTACTCGCAATATCTCCTTCGCCGTGCGTCGAATTGAGGTGAAACTTTTTGCTACCCGCTCGTGTTGTTCTGTACTTTATCATGGAATAAATTTTTGCACACTTTGCACACTTTTGAATTTGAATTTATTTCAAATTCAAATTCAAATTCCGGAGGTCGTATATTTTAAACCGTTGATCCAAATCGAGTGATTCTTTTTGCGTTAAATCAGTCGTTCCATGTACTTTCTTTCTATATCATGTGTACACAAAAGTTCACAAGTTTCTTGATCTGTTTAAAATCAAATTCAATTCAAATTTGAACTTGCTATGACATGTGTTGTAGTATTCCGTTTCACGTGATTGTTTTTCCATATCGGATCATTTGAGACATGTTATCGGTAAGATTCACACACTTTTCATATGGTAATGATATTCACCTTGAATTCATAAATTTCCATGGCCACAACTACTTACCGATGAATCTTTATCTGTTGACTCTCTCGTTCACTTCCACCGATCACCTTCGAGCACATCGACACTTGTACCGTGTCAAGCCTTTTGTTTTGTTGCTAAAACACTATGTGTTTGTTTGTTGATCTTTTGTTTGTCTCTTTGTGATGTGATTGCTTATTCGAGTTCCTTCGTTTGCGATAGATTTGCTCGGAGTGTGACGAATAGAGTTGACTGGAACATGAGAGCGAAGATCTTCATCGAATGTATAAGGCAAGTCATACCCTGTATCATACTCCCTATTACCTATGTTTTCAATGCATTAGTTCTTCTTCTTTAGATGGCATGATAGTTTATGCTATGCTATTTACGCCCAGTAGTTCATTGAGGTAGGTCTGATCCTTACATCATTGTCACCATCGTATACTATTATATTTCTATGCTAAGTAGACGTGGATTGGGAAGTGAATCATTATGAGGTATGAGTGATAATGTAGTAATTAGGACCAAGATAAAGTTAATGAACTACCTGGGTGGGATGGTTGTGAGTATCTTGGAGATGGCCAATGATGACTACGGAAAGCCACCCAGGCTCAAAGGGACTAATTGTGTTGTCATACCTAGAATCTTACGTGTGCAGCCACAAGCTATTATGGGCTCTGGCTTAGTTGAGTAGGTTGTGTGACCTCTTTCCGGGATATACTAGCAGATGTAGATTTTTTATAGGTGTATCGGTTATCCAGCGGTTAAGGGGAAACACTTCTGAAATACCATGTCTCGATCTTCCAGTTGTCATACACCATGCAGTGTGACAAACTACAAAGGAGGCGATCGAGTCTTGTGGGGAAAAGTGCACAAACCTCTGTAGAGTATAAAACTAGTCGATTAGCCGTGTCCCCGGTTATGGACAATTTGAGCGACTAGTTGTGGTAATATTGATTTGTCTCATCATCTTTAATTAACTGATTGGTTTAATCACTTTGGGATAGATTGAGTGGGGGTTCCCATCTCAATCGTATGCTATTGTAGAACTTAGCTATTATTATTCTATAGGGAAAAAAATTAGCTTGTTGCAAAAATAAATGTAGAAGCTCCACCAGCCAAATTGCATGTATTGTAGGAAATTTTACCTCTTTCTGGGATATGATTTGCCGTACATTCAAATGTACTGACCCGTTGTCGGGCTGTAACCTTCGGTGTTGCAGGATTGTATACGACGAGTAAATGTTGCGATGTAGGGTTACGATGTCTATACTCAACTATGCCGGTGGAGTTGATGGACGACACGAAGCTTATATTGTTTTCCACTGTATTCTATTTGTAAGCTAGCCTTGAGCTATGCAGGTATGCTTTATTGTAATACTGGATCTTCGATGTAATACATATGACATGTGGTTTATTCTTGATATTACATCATGTACTGTGTGTGCTAGCTATTGATCCAGGGACTAGCACAGAATGCATAGAGACTTGGATTCTTAGTGAATCGGGTCGTTACAGATGGTATCAGAGCCCATGTTGACTGTAGGTCGTGACCTAGGAAATGGATAGAAAAATCCATAGGAATAAAATTATTTTATCAGTCTTTGGTTACTTACTCTTTCCACTAGTATCTCTCATCTATTATTCAATTTTCTAAACTCCTTGTCTTGTTTTAATGTAAATACCCTTCTGAATTGCTTATGCCCCTGAATATATGATTTTTGAGAAGTACATCATCAACCTCGTGGATCAATTGAAGTGATGACCACAAGAACTAGAAGGAGTAACTCATGGTGATCAATAAGTTTTGACACTACGAGAGGAATCTTTAAGATCAGCTTAGCTGAGAAGGATGAAGCTTAGAATCAGACCACCACCTTTTAGGTGAAGTTAGATGAACGAATTTCGCGTAGTATGATGAGATCGTATGTCTTGCACATATGACCTTACTCTAGGTGTTGTTTGTGTGTTTTGACTTTTGTGACTGTATTGTTTGTTGTTATGTGTTGCTGTTGAATGTACGTGTTTTTTTTCTCTTTCTTGTTTGAGTGCATATGTTTGGTGTTGTCTTTAGTTGTTGTCTTGTCCGTGTTATAGTTTTGCCCTAACCCTTGTCGTATGGGTTCAATAGATGGAGTATGAAGTAGGACTCACCTTTTCTGGGGCGATGTCGAGACTAAAGGTGGAGCAATGGATTCGTAATATGGAGGAGCACGTGGAGAATAACAAGGTTGCAAGTGAGGACATGGTCCACTATGCTGTCAAGTACTTTGTAGAAGAGGTTGCTACTTGGTGGACAATGCACCATGAGATTAACGAATCAAGAAAGAAGATTACTTGGAAGGAATTTACCAATATTTTGTTGGGATCCCGCCTCGTCACCCCGATGAAAAGGACGGTAAACCTTAAGAGGCCCCGTGCCTGCACAATTTGCGATGAAGAAGGACACTCCTATGAAGGACACCAAGATGGATGTCCCTATTGTGAGGAAATCCACTCGGGTGAAGAATGTCCCACTTCTCGAGTCACGTGTCTTGTGTGTAAAGGAACTGATCATTACCCCGTTCAGTGTCACCTTTACACCATGACACAACAAGTGATTCAACAACAAAAGGAATGGATGAAGAAGATTATCCAGGAGTTCAAGGAAGCACCTATGAAGAAGAAAAGGAAGAATCTTAGCGAAATTCAGTGTTATCGGTGCAGGAACATGGGACACTATAGCAACATGTGTCCAGAATTGAAGAGAAAAAATATGTGAACATGGGAGCAAATATGTCGACATATTGAAGCTTATGTTTGGCAATTGGAGGACAGATGTTCATAGGTGTGCACTAAGTGTACGTTGTTACCTTTTCATTGTTAGCTGGAGTTGTGGTTCGCAGCATGTTCTGCTGGATGAACTAGATGTTTTATGTCATGAATGTTTTGTTAAGTTTTGTCTTGTGCCCTGTGACCCTGATGTGTCTTTGATTGATGTTGTGTGTTGTCCTTTTTGTTTCTGCTACGTGAGTAGGATAAGTTTATGTTACCTTAGACGCTCATCTATTTAGTATGCTTCAAGACTAAAGGAGGCACAACCACAAGAAGAATGATTTCACAAGTGACTCGACGATACGAATATTTCTTCGACAATGAAAAACTGAAGCTACCGTCATTGAAGACCTGAAGATTTGAAGACCTGGAAGATCAATGTTTCTACCGTTAGATCGTTTCTGTGAGCTGTCATTTCTTGTTTTTACTGACAGCTACACATCAAAACTATTTTCAAAACTAGTGTGATGTTTGTATGGGTATCTCTCCTTATCTCTCTCTCTACCTCGCTATCTACATTCTATTCCCTCTCACCCCGAAGGAATTACTACAATGGCTGCTAAATTCAAGACTGGAATAAAAAGATGGATGCAACTTAATGCTGAGTTCAAGGATAACCCAATGTCCCAGGATATTACGACAAGCAAGCACAATCTTGTTGAAGGAAGAACCCTGGAGGAAGTTGTGGTTCACTAGTACACGTTTTATAGAAGGCTACGTAAACCTGAGTGTAGTGAAGAAACGATAGTTATTTGTTTGGCTTGCAGAACCATGGATTTATCTTAACCCAGTTCATGATCAAGAGGAATTTTCTGCAACGCTTGTGAGGAAAACCGAGTGTTAGATTGTGAGATTCGCTAAACAGTATACAAGGTAATGATTTGGGTGCGGAATGTATTGATCACCATGCCGGATACCCTTATTATTCGCTCTTGTTATGCGGGATAGTAGATCTTGAGTGACTTACCTATAGCAGAAAGACGACGATGTTAAGCCTGAACCATAGAATGGTACAATGTTTGACCCCTGTAGAAGATTACCGTTTATAATAGTATGTTATACGGTGAGTATAGACCAAGACCATTTCTTGCAGGTATCCCGTAAAAGTATGCTTTATGACCACCATGAGGGAACCGATAGTTTCTTAGTATTGGCGCCTGACCTGTCAGCCATGGCGGTTCAGTATACGGAAGACTCCTCTATTGATAAGGATTCAAGACCTGATAGGAGGAGGTGAATCTCTTCGAAGGAGGTTATCGATGGAGTAAGATTTTGAAGACTACGTCGCATTCCTTTTAAGGGTGGTAGCACCCTAGCTCATCGGAGGATCGATGGACTGTCAGGAAAACCCAAACCCTAACCTTTTTCTTTCTAGCCTTCTCGAATCTCGAGGACGAGATTCCTTTTAAGGGTGGTAGTCTGTAACATCCCAAAATTCTCCGAATTTTGGAATGTTGATAAAATTAAATAGATAATGATTGTTTGCTTGATGTGTTTGATTTTCTCTGGGATTTAAAACTTTTTGGAGTTTATTGAATATTAAAAAGAGAGGGAATAAAAGGACTTTCCATAATATTCATAATTGGTGTTTTTGGAATTTATTATTTAAAACAAAACCCACAAAACAAAATGAGAGAAGGTAATATGACTCCTTCAACATATTAAAAGGTTGGAAAAAAATTTAAATCAGTATTGGAATTCTTCTGAATATTCAAAAAAAAATCTTAGCTAATTATGGTTTGTTATTTAATTAAATTTATTAAATAAAAACATGGCCTAAGGCAATAAAAATAAGAATAAAAAAACTTGTGTAAACTCCTATGTAGTGTGTTGCTTAAAGGTTTGCTTAGCCCTAAACTTGTTAAACCATCATTAAAACTTCTGCCCACATGTGTTAATCTGATTACGTGTTGGTATGACTCATGTGTTGTTTTGATTGAGTGCTAAATGATTGTTTTGTTGCATGAATGTTTGCTTTGAATGATGTGATGGTAATTGTGTGCTATTTTTCGCAACGTGTAGACGAGACGCTTGGCGTTGCAGGTGAAGACTCCTTCCAAGCCGAAGAAGCCGTACCAGGAGACACCGTCGAGGAAGGCAAGCCATCTTCAAAAACTCAAAACCTTGTCCTACATTTTACTTTCTTTGTACCATATTATATATCATGCTACTGTTATATCATTTTGGGGATGGGATTATATTAGTTTATTAGGTGAAACATCACATACCTTGTAAGCCTACCTATTTGGGAGAAAGAAATTAGACACCGATGATCTTGATTCCTAGCCTTGCTAAAGAACTAATGACAACATAACAATTTGATTAATCTTGCTCCACCCTAGTGTGATGGCATACACCTAAGAAGATGTGATGGCCAAGATTGTGGTTGTTGGAAACATCATTGGACATATTCAAAGTCTGGAGGGACTCTCTATAAGTGCCGCCGAAACCTAGTCTTACAGTACAACCACAATACTCTGGTATGGGACAGGGCTAGTTGGAAGCTTGTTTATCTTAGTACGGGGGTCTTATAACTACATATGGATGTTTGATTCCACGAATCTGGTAGCCCTCGAAGTCGAGTGGTGAAATTCTCTAGGCTTGGCGTCAGAGGGAACCTTGGTGCTCTTCGACTACGGTGCAGGCTTGGGTCCAAGAGGAGCATGACCTGGAACGCGGACAGTCCATGTAGTACGTAAGGGGTAGATTCACATGTACTAGGATAGACAAGGGGAAGACTACGGTCGATTAATCGAAAACCGCTTACTGAGGTATGATGAACCGTGGGGACTCACGGCGGATGTATCGAATGTTGTGGGTAAAGTGTACAACCTCTGCAGAGTGAAAACTATTTGAGTAGCCGGAGTCCACGGTCATGGATGGCTAGTGAGGCCACACTTTGTGGGGAATAGATGAGAAATTCTAGTAGTGAGATTATGGTTCACGATGATGATGTTGGTATTATGAAAAGGGTTGGACATGATAAAATCAAATATATTTGTGGGATTAAAATTTGTCAAGCTTAAAATGTTGCCAACTTAATTAATAATGAGTAGTTAGGATTTCCCCATGGTAAACTCCACCATATAGCCGTCCCATTATTTTCTTGTACAAAATCTTGTTCATTTCTTTAGGTGGTTTGTGAGTACTTTGTATGTACTCACGGCTTTGTCCCTGGTTATTCAATCGACCAGGCTTGGAGGAGCAGGTATTTGACGATGACGCGACTGACGAGTACTAGGATGTGCTACGCTCTGAGCTTTGACTGTGGATTGTGATGCTACTATCTATCTTGCTTTTGCTTATTCCGCTGCCATTTGAGCCCGATGAGGCCGTGTAAGACTATGTTTATGTATGACTTTGTATTCGGTACTGTATGAACTTGTGACTGTGATATCCATTGTCGAGTTGTGCGTCATGCGACACTGATCATGGGAGCATGACGGTATGCACAGCTGGCCGCTTCGGACATAAAGTCCGGGGTGCCCACAGACTTGGTATCAGAGCCTCTGTTCATACTGTAGTAGCCTAGTTAGCTGGGACGTTAGTTACAAATATTTTTGAGAAAAACAAAGTCTCTCATACCTCTTACCCTATTCAAAATGTTTTAAGTCAAGCGAGACCGAAGATTAAGAGGGAATGGTGTCCCGAAACAGATGAGAACTAGTGGAAGGTTTTGCTTTAATCCCCTACCCGAATTCGTGATGTTATGCTTGTTTGATTTGTGTGGTTTAGTCTTTAGTTAGAGTGACCCTAACCCCCCCCCCCACTTAGGATGACACTAACCCGAGCAATCTTATCTTGCGCCACAACTTCAGGATGCCGAGGTACCCCCGCGCTAACCCAAGTGGATCCGGTGATGTGCCACCGCCACCACCCGACCCGAACATGGCGCAGCTTCTGCGACTGCTGATGGAGGAGCGCCAGGCCGCTTGTGACGAGCGCCAGGCGAACATGGCTGCACTCCAGCAGCTAGTCCAGGCCGCCACCAATGCCAACCAAGGAGGCGGAGGAGCTGGTGGGAATGAGGAGCCTAGGTCTCGGCTCCGAGACTTCCAGAACACCAACCGTCTGGTGTTCTCGTAGAAGAAGGAGCCGCTGGATGCTGAGGATTGGCTTTGCACCATGGAGAACAATCTCGATGTCGGCGCTGTTGGAAACAACGAGAAGGTCATGTATGCCACCCACTACCTCGCCGGCACCGCCAGGAGCTGGTGGGAAGGAGTGCGTGCCCGTCTTCCTGAAGGGCAAGTACTCACCTGGGTTGAGTTCTCCGAGAAATTCAAGAAGGCGCACATCCCGACTGCACTGATCAGGAGGATGAAGGACGAGTTTCGCCACCTCAAACAAGGGGGCATGACTGTGGTTGGATATCTTGATCGCTTCACTCAGCTGTCGAGGTATGCCCCGGAGGAGGTGGACACCGAGGAGAAGCGAAAGGACCGTTTCCTGGATGGACTGCACGATGAGCTGCAGGTTGTCCTGGTGGCCATGCAGTTCCCCGATCTTGAGTCTCTTGCCGATGCTGCTATCATGATGGAGGGAAAGCTCAAGATGGCCTCTGAGAACCGCAAGCGCCGCATGATGCAGCAGGGTGGATCCAGCAACCCCCGACTGCGTCCGACACAGCCGCCAAGGCAGCACCCCAGCCTCAGAGGAGCCCTTACCCAGCGCCACGCCCCAATGCTCCTGCCCGCCCTGTTGGAGTTCCGCGTCTAGCAGGCGGAGTTCCCCGCAACCCTGGAGTGATCTGCTTCAGATGTGGACAGAAGGGCCACTACTCGACAGAGTGTCCCAACAAGAAGAACACTGCTCCGCGCCCCAATGCACCAGCACCAGCCAGAGGGAACCCCGGACGCAACAATGCCCAGCGCGGTGCGTCTAACTCCGCAAAGGGGCGTCTGCATCATGTGCAAGCTGAGGAAGCCCAGGAGGAAGCAGACGTCATCTTGGGTACGTTCCTAGTTAATTCAGTACCTGCCACAGTTCTGTTTGATTCTGGTGCATCCCACTCTTTTATTATGGAGCCTTTCGTGACTAGAAGTAAGATGATACCTAGCCGAATGAAGAAGCCCATGATAGTCCAAATACCTGGATCCAAACTTAGGGCCAGCGTAACTTGCTCAGGAGTTCCAATAAAGATCAGCGGAGAAATATTTCCAGCAGACTAGATAGTGCTGGGAACCGAAGGGATAGATGTGATACTTGGCATGAATTGGTTGTCCAAGCACAGAGGCCGGTTAGATTGCACCTTGAGGACAGTCAACCTCACCAGCCCAAAGGGAGTTCAGGTAGAGTACACAGATAATCCCGACAAGACCCGAGCCTGCTGTCATCAGAGTGTCTCGGTGCCATCCCTTGAGGAAGTGAATATTGTATGTGAATTCCTGGATGTCTTTCCAGAGGAGTTACCCGGTATGCCGCCTGATCGGGATATCGAGTTCATCATCGAGTTAGTGCCTGGCACAGCCCCAATTGCACAGAGACCCTATCGGATGAATGCCGAAGAGCTGGTTGAGTTGAAGAAGCAGTTGAACGACATGCTCCAGAAGGGACTGATTCGACCCAGTGCTTCACCCTGGGGTTCGCCAGTTCTCTTTGTGGACAAGAGAGACGGCACCATACGCATGTGTGTCGACTACCGTAAGCTGAATGAAGTGACCATCAAGAACAAATATCCGCTCCCCAAGATCGAGGATCTGTTCGACAAGTTGAACGGAGCCCGAGTCTTCTCTAAGATTGATCTAAGGACCGGATACCACCAGCTGAAGGTCTGTGAGTCGGACATCCCCAAGACAGCCTTCACGACACACTATGGTTTGTTCGAGTACACTGTGATGTCCTTCGGACTTACCAATGCCCCGGCCTATTTCATGAACCTCATGAACAAGATCTTCATGAAGTACCTTGAGAAGTTTGTAGTGGTGTTCATTGATGATATCTTGATATATTCTAAGACGGAGGAATAGCATGCCGAGCATCTGCGCTTAGTCCTCGAGACTTTGCGAGAGCACCAGCTGTACGCCAAGTTCAGCAAGTGCGAGTTTTGGCTCAAGGAAGTCGGATTTTTGGGGCATGTATTGTCAGAAGGGGGAATATCCGTCGACCCCGCCAAGATTCAGTCCGTCATAGACTGGACAGCTCCGACCACTCAGACTGAAGTTAGAGGATTCCTCGGACTAGCGGGATACTACCGCAAGTTCGTGGAAGGCTTCTCCAATATTGCCCGACCCATGACCCAACTGCTAAAGAAGGACCAGAAGTTTGTATGGATGGAAAAGTGTGAAGCCAGTTTCCAGGAGTTGAAGAGGAGATTGGTATCCGCCCCAGTGTTGACGATGCCTGACCTGACCAAGAGCTTTGATGTGTACTGTGACGCATCGAAGATTAGTTTGGGTTGTGTTCTTATGCAAGTGGGCAAGGTGATTGAGTACCTGTCACGACAGTTGAAGCCGCACGAGTTGAACTACCCCACACACGACTTGGAGCTAGCCGCTGTTGTGCTTGCTCTCAAGAGATGGAAACATTATCTGATGGGTCACCGTTGCGATGTATACACAGACCATAAGAGCCTGAAGTACATTTTCTCACAAAAGGAGTTGAACATGAGGCAGAGGAGATGGATCGAGTTGATTAAAGACTATGATCTCGAAATCCACTACCATCCTGGTAAGGCCAACGTGGTCGCAGATGCCCTCAGCCGCAAGCCCTGCACACTTAATGCGATGATCAGAGAGGAGCAGCCATCTTTGCACGAGGAGTTCGAGAAGCTGGTATTGGAGCTTGTTACACCCGGTTTTCTTGCTCACCTCGAGCTGACTCCGACTCTATTTGATCAGATCAAGGAGGCACAGAAGGGACACGGCAGTATCGAGGGAATCAGGAAGAAGATGCCCCTCGGCAAGGCCCCAAAGTTCACGATAGATGATGAAGGAGTTCTTTGGTTCGATGGCCGATTGTGTGTGCCTGATGTGAAGGAGTTGAAGCTCACTATCCTGAAGGAAGCTCACGATACACCTTACTCCATCCACCCCGGAGGGACTAAGATGTATCAAGACCTGAAGGACTTGTTTTGGTGGCACGGTATGAAGCGTGAGATTGTCTTGTATGTTGCGAAGTGCGACATCTGCCAGAGAGTGAAAGCAGAGAACCAAAGACCTGCAGGATTGCTGCAACCACTCCGAGTTCCGGAATGGAAGTGGGAACAAATAGGCATGGACTTCATCACATGACTACCGAGGTCGAGCTAGGGTCATGACTCTATCTGGGTCATCGTCGACCAACTCACCAAGGTAGCGCACTTCATTCCCGTGCGAACCACCTATCGAGGAGACCAGCTGGCAGACTTGTACGTGTCGAGGATCGTATACCTGCACAGAGTTCCGAAGGAGATTGTGTCTGACCGAGGTACCCAATTTACCTCGAGGTTCTGGAAGCAAGTTCAGGAGGCACTAGGCATGAAACTTACGTTCAGCACAGCCTATCACCCGCAGACTGGGGCCAGACCGAGCGAGTGAACCAGATACTAGAGGATATGCTCCGCGCATGTGCTCTAGCCTATGGTTCCAAGTGGGAGGACTGCTTGCCCTATGCAGAATTCTCCTACAACAACAGCTACCAGTCAAGTTTGCAGATGGCCCCATTTGAAGCTTTGTATGGGAGGAACTGTCGCACGCCCCTAAACTGGTCTCAGACCGGAGAAGGGAAGATCTTCGGACCCGATGTTCTGAAGGAGGCCGAAGAGCAGGTCCGGTTGATTCGTGAGCGTCTCAAGACCGCTCAGTCTCATCAGAAGAGTTATGCCGACCCCAAGCGTCGAGAGGTGAATTTTGCCGTTGGAGATTTTGTGTATCTCAGAGTCACCCTACTGAAGGGAATGCAACGATTCCATGTGAAGGGAAAGCTAGCACCTCGTTACATTGGACCATTTGAGGTTATAGCCAGACGAGGCCAAGTTGCCTATCAGCTGAGACAGCCAGCAGAGCTATCCGATGTGCACGACGTCTTCCACGTGTCACAACTCCGGAAGTGTCTGGAGGTGCCGGACAAGCCCGATGTTTTCAAGAACATCGATCACCGCACGGTGGACATCAACCAGGATCTCACGTACCGCGAGACACCCCTTCGTATCCTGAAAGAAGCCACCCGAGTCACCCGAAAGCGTGCGATCAAGTTCCACAAGGTCTAGTGGACCAACCACACCGAGGAGGAAGCCACCTGGGAATGGGAGGACTACCTCAAGCGCGAGTTCCCGCATCTCTTCACTAGCTCGTGAATCTCGGGGACGAGATTCTTTTTAAGGGGGGAAGGTCTGTCACATCCCAACTTTTACTCTCCTGTTAATTTAGGTAGCCAAAATTTGGAGCCAACAAAAACCTTGCATGAAATGTTAGGTTGTTGTTTCAATGCTTGAACCTGTGTGCTTAGGGTTAGCTATGTTGTTTCTTGATGATGAACTTGTGGTGATGATCATTTTGTGGTGCATGCAACTCATCTTGAGATGATCATATGATGGCAACTTGATAAATCCTAAAAACCCTTAATGCTAAAACCTCATAAATTTTCTGTATAATAATAATACTAATAATCTTAACCACCACAAATCCTTAGGCATTAAACATTTGTTGATTAGAAATAACTAAAAAAATTATCAATAAAAATACCTAACTACATAAAATCATAATGAGATGAATGCATGACTATCTTAATACATCTAAAAATGTATATTTATAATTTCTCCAACAAAAATTCCTTGGGTGTTTTTTTATGTGTTAACCCAGATTTTCCTTTTTAATCAAGTTAATAATAAAAAAATATTAACAAGAGTTAAAAAAACTATCCTAACTACCCCCACTAATCCCTCCCCTAATTTCTCTCTCTCCCTCTAACCTCCCCCTCTCTCACGTTCTCTCTCTCCCTCTCCCCACGCAGGGAGAGCCCCTCTCGCTCCTGTAACCTCTCTCTCTCTCGCGCGACTCTTCTCTCCCAAGCCAACCCCACTTGCTAGGCTCTCTGCTCTCGCTTGCCCAACCGAAGACGACCCCAAGGATCGCCCCCGTGACCTGACAGGGAGAACATACCCCCCAACCTCGTTCTGCGATGGGGCCGGCGATGCCCACGTCGGAACCGACCCACCTACGCTCCTCTCACGAGCTCGCCCACCGCCCTCGCTGCCCAGCCGAGAGAGAGCTCGCGGATTGCTCCCGTGGCGCTCCCGCCCATTGCACCGCGCCCTAGCCGTTGGAGCTCTCCCTCGCTCGCCTATAAAAGGAGGCCACCCAGGCCCTCCTCTCCCCACTCGCCACACACCACAGCACCACCCAGCCACACCACCCCGCTCGCCCGCTTTGCCAGCCCGAGGAGAAAAGAAACAGAAGAGAAGAGGAGGCCGGAGGAGGAGGAAGGGAAGGAGGAGAAGAAGAAGATGGAAGGGAGGAGGCGGGAGGGGAGGCCGGCGCGTCTCTCCGACGTACGCCGGAGCTGCGCCGGCGAGGAGCCCCGCCAGGAGGACCACGCCGCCGCCCCAAGTCGCCCACGTCTACCCCGAGCAGTTTTTTTCCCGACGTCGTCGACCCCCGTTTCCATCAAAAACGGACCCCACACACACACACCGGCCCGCACCCCTACCGCCTCTCCACGCCGGCCGTCGCTGCCCGGAGGGCCTCCGGTGAGCCCTCCCCATCCTCCCGTGCGACATTGCCATGCACAGGCCCGAGCCCCCCTGCTCGCTCGAGAAGATGGCCCCTGGCCGTCCGATCTAACTTGATCCAACGGCCAGGGAGCCAACTTACCCCTTCGTTCTGTTAAAAAAAACTGAAGCAACAGCCGCTACGCGGGCTCGGCCCAAATAAATAAAAAATTGCCCGTGGGCGCAGTATAGCTCTTGGCCGGCCCCCATTTTATTTTTCTTCTTTTAAATAATCTGTGAAGACCAAAACACTTGTAGAAAAATCAGTAGGACTCAGAAAAATATGTCGTAAATTATTTTGTGCTCCTGAAATTATTCTTTATTTTTCTGCATTGTTAGAATTATTTTTCTTTAGAAATATTATATTGGTCATTTCTTTTAATTATTATTGTTGTTTGCTTTACTTGTTGCTTAGTTAAAAAAATTAGCTTCTGTTAATGATTTAGTAAAAATAAAAGTTATTAATATTATCTTTGTTTAATATCTAATTAAGGTAAAGTTTAATAATTATTATTATGATAATAATAAAAGTATATACAAACTCTATCTATAGTTGTACACATTAATGGCTCATATATATTTATTTAAATTATTATTAATGAAATAAGTTTGATTTAAATTCCTATAATATTAGTTCTAAACAGTAGCTATTTATTATGTTTATTAGATAATTGTTATGCATTAATTAGCAAGTTATTTATACAAATAGTGTGTAAACAGATTGATTACACTGGCCCAACCCACTGTAGCAAAACTTACATACTGAGCAAAATATTAACTTGGGTCGTGGCTGAGCAACTTGTCTTTATTAGTTTCGCACAGAACTAAAATAATATTAGAAAAATAACCACACCACAGAAAAATGTGAAATAAATTTTGTTGTGATCATGTGATTATGCATTATTTTTCTGCATAGGTGGAATTATTGTTTACATAAATAAATTTAAAGGTCACATTATTATTATTGCTAGTATTTCATGTTTAGGGTAATTTTAGTTTATTCTCTGTTAACAGATTAAATATGTTTAAATATTTTTATGCTTGTCTCTGGACAGTAGCTAATTATGGTTTGTTATTTAATTAAATTTATTAAATAAAAACATGGCCTAAGGCAATAAAAATAAGAATAAAAAAACTTGTGTAAACTCCTATGTAGTGTGTTGCTTAAAGGTTTGCTTAGCCCTAAACTTGTTAAACCACCATTAAAACTTCTGCCCATATGTGTTAATCTGATTACGTGTTGGTATGACTCATGTGTTGTTTTGATTGAGTGTTAAATGATTGTTTTGTTGGATGAATGTTTGCTTTGAATGATGTGATGGTAATTGTGTGTTATTTTTCGCAACGTGTAGACGAGACGCTTGGCGTTGCAGGTGAAGACTCCTTCCAAGCCGAAGAAGCCGTACCAGGAAACACCGTCGAGGAAGGCAAGCCATCTTCAAAAACTCAAACCCTTGTCATATATTTTACTTTCTTTGTACCATATTATATATCATGATACTGCTATATCATTTTGGGGATGGGATTGTATTAGTTTATTAGGTGAAACACCACATACCTTGTAAGCCTACCTATTTGGGAGAAAGAAATTAGACACCGATGATCTTGATTCCTAGCCTTCCTAAAGAACTGATGACAACATAACAATTTGATTAATCTTACTCCACCATAGTGTGATGGCATACATCTAAGAAGATGTGATGGCCAAGATTGTGGTTGTTGGAAACATCGTTGGACATATTCAAAGTCTGAAGGGATTCTCTATAAGAGCCGCCGAAACCTAGTCTTACAGTACAACCACAATACTCTGGTATGGGACAGGGCTAGTTTGAAGCTTGTTTATCTTAGTACTGGGGTCTTATAACTACACATGGATGTTTGATTCCACGAATCTGATAGCCCTCGAAGTCGAGTGGTGAAATTCGCTAGGCTTGGCGTCAGAGGGAACCATGGTGCTCTTCGACTACGGTGCAGGCTTGGGTCCAAGAGGAGCATCACCTGGCACGCGGACAGTCCATGTAGTACGCAAGGGGTAGATTCACCTGTACTAGGATAGACAAGCGGAAGACTACGGTCGATTATCCGAAAACTGCATACTGAGGTATGACGAACCGTGGGGACTCACGGCGGATGTATAGAATGTTGTGGGTAAAGTGTACAACCTCTGCAGAGTGAAAACTATTCGAGTAGCCGGAGTCCACGGTCATGGACAGCTAGTGAGGCCACACTTTGTGGGGAATAGATGAGAAATTCTAGTACTGAGATTATGATTCACGATGATGATGTTGGTATTATAAAAAGGGTTGGACATGATTAAATCAAATATATTTGTGGGATTAAAATATGTCAAGCTTAAAATGTTGCCAACTTAATTAATAATGAGTAGTTAGGATTTCCCCATGGTAAACTCCACCATATAGCCATCCCATTATTTTCTTGTACAAAATCTTGTTCATTTCTTTAGGTGGTTTGCGAGTACTTTGTATGTACTCACGACTTTGTACCTTGTTATTCAATCGGCCAGGCTTGGAGGAGCAGGTATTTGACGATGACGCGACTGACGAGTACTAGGATGTGCTACGCTCTGAGCTTTGCCTGTGGATTGTGATGCTACTATCTATCTTGCTTTTGCTTATTCCGCTGCCATTTGAGCCCGATGAGGCCGTGTAAGACTATGTTTATGTATTAGTTTGTATTCGGTACTGTATGAACTTGTGACTGTGATATCCATTGTCGAGTTGTGCGTCATGGACACTGATCATGGGATCATGACGGTTTGCACAGCTGGCCGCTTCGGATATATAGTCTGGGGTGCCCACATTGAGAGATGAAGCTAAAATCTGGTTTCAATCCTTGCCTAAGAATAACATAGATTCTTGGGATAAGTGCAAGGATGCTTTTATTGGGAAGTACTATCCCCCTACTAATATTATCCATTTGAGGAGCTTTATTATGAATTTTAAGCAATTGGATAATGAACATGTTGCCCAAGCTTGGGAACGCATGAAATCTCTTGTTAAGAATTGCCCGACGCATGGTTTGACTACTTGGATGGTTATCCAAACTTTTTATGAAGGCTTGAACTTTACCTCGCGGAACTTGCTAGATTCGACCGCGGGAGGAACCTTTATGTCAACTACACTTGGTCCTGCCACAAAACTTCTCGATGAGATGATGACCAACTATTCCCAATGGCACACCGAAAGAGCTCCAACAGGTAGGAAGGTAAACTCTGTCGAGGAGATATCCTCCCTAAATGAAAAAGTTGACTTGATTATGTCTCTACTTACCAAGCAATCTCCTATTGATCCTCAAAATGTACCTTTAAATTCTTTGATTTCTCAAGATCAGGTAGATGTGAACTTTATCTCCAGAAACAACTTCAACAACAATGCTTATAGGAGTAACTTTGGTAGCAATCCTAGACCGTTCCCCTCCAACAACTATGGGAACAACAACACTTATCCTAGCACCAAAAACTCCACTTCTGAATTAGAAAGTATGCTTAAAGACTTTATCACTACCCAAAAAGCCTTCAACAAGAGTGTACAGGAAAAACTCGATAAAATAGATAACCTCTCGTTGAAGGAAGACAATTTAGCCCATGAAGTAGAATTGCTTAAAATTAGAACTTCTCCCCTTGAGGAGAGGAAGGTCACTCCTATGAATGCTATCCAAATGCAAATTAATGAAAACATTAGGATGATGGCTAAACTCAAAGAGAGATGGGATAGAGAAAAGGAGGAAGAAGATAGAATTAAGAACCTTCCTACACACAATACTGTTGCTACTATCCAAGTGGTTGAGGATATCCAAACTCTTAGCACCCAATGCACCCCTAGTCCCATAGGACCTATTAATGGTGATGCTATGACCTCAACCGTAGAAGAAGAAATTCCTATGACTATAGAAGCTACCAAACAAGTGAGCCTAAAGGACACCACTACTACTATAATTGATAGTAGTGACCTTGATTTTGATAATTGCACTCTTTCTGAAGTTATTCGTTTCCTTCACAAGATGTCTAGATACCCCCACACTAGCACACTTAATCTTGCCTTCACGGAGCATATCACTAATGCTCTCATCAAAGCTAGGGAGGAGGAGCTTAGGGTAGAAGAGTCCATACCTAGAAAGCTAGAAGATGGTTGGGATCCTATGATTAAAATTAAGTTGAATAACTTTTCTTGCTATGATTTATGTGATGTTGGAGCTAGTACCTCTGTTATGCCCAAAAGAATGTATGATATATTTTAATTGAAACCTTTTGATGCTTGTTCTTTTGGTGTTCGTCTCGTCGTTTCTTCCGTAAAGAAACCTTTGGGGAAGATAGATGATTTTCTTATCACTCAATGACAATTATGTTCCCGTTGATTTTACTATTATGGACATTGAATGTGAACCTTCTTGTCCAATTATTTTGGGACGCCCTTTTCTTCGCACCGTGGGTGTTGTTATTGATATGAAAGAAGGGATTATAAAATTCCAATTCCCTCTCAAGAAAGGGATGGAACACTTCCCAAGGAAAAAGATTAATTTGCCTTTTGAGTCCATCACACGGGCTAGCTATTTTCTTGAAAAAACTTGATCTATTTTGCATTAAGCCTAGCTAATGGCTTTAAAGAAGCGCTTTCGGGAGGCAGCCCGCAACGAATTTAGGTTTTCCTTTTTGTTTTCCTTCTGTTTTTAGTGGTCTTGGTTGATTGTTACTACTGTAGCAACATCATTGTAGCTTTAATTTTCAAGCTTTGTGCCTTTTATAGCCTCATACGACAAGGGAAGTGAAAGTTGTGACATGCTGTCCAGAAAACAGATTATGTCCTCGTGACTAGAAAAATCAGAGAAAAATCCCAGTCCATCTTTTTGAGCTGAATTTTTTACACAGCGTGCTCTATACAATTACGAAACTTTCGTATGTTTTGAGTTTTTTTTATTTTAGTTGTAGAAGTATCCCTACAAAATTCTTTACTACCTGCTGGTCTGTTTTTCACAGATTCTGTCCTGTTGCATTTATCTTATAATCCTAAAGACTGTGTTGAAAACTATACACGTGTGCTTGTAGGTCATGAACAACTTGATTTATGTGATAGTTATTTTCTTGATGTTGTTCATCATACTACTAAAAATTACTTTGAGAGAGGAAAGCTTGGTTATAGAAACTTTCATATTACAAAAACACCTCTCTTTATGATGAAATTTTTGAAGTTGTTTTTGTTCCACCCTCCTATGCTGGTTTCTTTTTGCTTCTTTGATTTATTTGTTTACAATATGCATATGCATAGGAAGTGGGTTAGGCTTAAATGTGTTTCATGTTTGCTTCTTGATGCTCTCTTTTGTTTCAAATTCTTATTCTTATGAGAGCACCTTTTATAATCATCATGCCTAGCTCAAAGGCATAAAAGAAAGCGCTTGTTGGGAGGCAACCCAAGATGTTTTTTACTTCTGTTTTTAGTGTTCTTGATGATTGGTACTAATGTAGCAACATCATTGTATCTTTATTTGCAAGATTTGTGCCAAGTTATAGCCTCATATGACAAGGGAAGCAAAAGTTGTGACATGCTGTCCAGAAAACAGATTCTGTCTTCGTGACGGGAAAAATCGGATCAAATCACCAGTTCATCTATTTGAGCTGAATTGTTTACACAGAGAGCTCTATACAATCGCGGAACTTTATTATGTTCTGAGTTTTTTGATTTGAGTTGCAGAAGTACCCCGAAAAAATTCTCCACTACCTGTTGTTCTGTTTTTCACAGATTCTGCCACGTTTTGTCTCTCCTTACTTTTGCAAACCTTAAGCTTGCTTTTTCTTGGAAAAAACATTTTGACAATCTTGAGAAACAGTATATCTTCAAGAATATCTTTATATCCAGTGGGGAAAAATTAGTTTATTAAGGGTACTAACCTCTCTAATCACCTTATGATGAGTAATGTATGAAGGGAGTTTTCAAGTGTGCGATGGAAGATGATGAAAGAAGATTCAGGAGTGTCAAGCGCTCAAGATTGGGGATGCCCCCATGAATCCCCAATAAATATTCAAGGAGACTCAAGCATCTAAGCTTGGGGATGCCCCCGTGCATCTCCTTCTCCATCAACAATCAACAGTTCGTCCTTCGTCTCACTATATTTTTATCACTTCACGCGTTATGTGCTATTCTTGGAGCGTCTCGCTCTTAGATTTTATTTTTAGTTTTCTTTAGCTTTGCTTTCATTTCATAATAAGTTAGAACCCAGCTTTCTTTGTGTGGGAGAGAAACACGCTCCACTTCCAAAATCTAGAACACAACATAGGACTTTTCATGTTTATCTTTGCTGTGTGTGTTCTTTATCTTTTCGTAGCTAATGTCATGTTTAGCTCTTATTTTTCATGCTTATCTTTTCAAAGAGCTTTTGTTTAGTTTGTTGCTGGAACTCTCTTGAGTTTTCATGTTTATCTTGTTTAGAGAGTTTGCCTTTTGCACTGAGTTGTGTGTCTTGACTTGAAGTAGGTAATTGAGGTTGCTATTCTTTTTGTAGTAGTAACTTGCAATAGTTTTGAGGTATTGTTTTGAGTAATGTTTGGACTTTTGGTGTCAAGAGCTTTAGCCTATTAGTGATAGATGTCGTATTTTGGGCAATCCGTGTTTATTTTCAAAACCTACAAATCAGTTGAGAACTCTAGCTACTAGATGGATCACTACTCTTCTGAGGGGTCGAATATTAGAGTACACTCACGTACCATGAGTCGAGAATGCGCAAGGATAACCAAACCCCCATACACTCCTCCTCAGGGTACTTGTCTCTTTGTGAACCTCCTTATTAGATTGAGAGTTACCGATAATAAGTGCATGAGTTCTTCGGACTAATGTGAGTATTCGAAAGTTGACACTTCCACCTTCCCATATTTTGCTAGCCTCTCATGTGTTGTGCATTGCTTTATTCTCACTCCGAGACTTGGCGTACACCTTCTCCGGTACATCCAAACCCTTGGCATGATACGCTCTGTCATCATAAACCTCCTTATATCCTTCCTCAAAACAGCCACCATACCTACCTATCAAGGCATTTCCATAGCCTTTCCGAGATATATTGCCATGCAACGTCCATCTTCTCATGACTTGATCTTCATGTCATACATGCTACTTGCTTGATCGATGAGCTGCATGCTAGTTGGGCCTTTCCCTAATCATTGCTACATGACGCACTAGTATCATTGCATATCCTGCTACACTGGCAGATGCATACATTTGCATACATCATGATAGTTACATATTCTTTATGATTTGAGTACTTTTGTAAAGTGTGAAAGATCTTCTATACTTTTTGTAATATATAGAGTGTTTCCCCTAAAGTGAGGAAAAGATCCCAAAGTGGACAAATTAAAAGATCCCAAAGAGGACAAAATTAAAAGATCCCAAAGAGGACAAATGAGAGAAATAGAAAGAGCCATTGAGGCCACCAAAAAAATAGAAAAAAGAGAAAAAAGAGAAAACTAAATAAAAAGATATAAGGGGGCACACTACTATTCCTTTTGAGAGATCCACCCCTGACCGCATCAGGGGGGCGCCTGGAGCCCCTGGCCCACCTCTTGCTGCCCCCCTTCTCCTATTTATTCCCCGTGACGAGAAACCCTCGGGGACGGAACCCTTTTTCGCGATCTCTCCTCTGTTCCGCCGCCTCCGCGCTTCCAAGATCGGAAGCACCAGAAGACCTCTTCCCGGTACCCTGCCGGAGGGAGGAATCACCTCCGGGAGCTTCTCCACCACCATGGATGCTTCCCGGATGAACCGTGAGTAGTCCACCTTGGACCATGGGTCTATGATCAGTAGCTATGTGATGTTCTCCTCCCCTCTTTGTTCTTCATGGATTAGACCTCGTGAGCTGCCCTGCATGATCGAGGCACATATGTAATCTTTCTGCTGTTGCTATGCTGAGTTTGCTGGGATCTGATGGATTATGAGGTTATGTTCAGATTGTGATTGAGTTATATATTTGATTCTCTTCTTTTATATTTATGTTCTTGAGTAATTCTTGCATGTTCTCCGTTGTTGTTTATTGCTTTGGCCAAGTAGTAGGTAGTGACTCCAAGAGTGAGCATTATGCATGATTGTGGGTTCATGCCCCCCGATGACTAGCTTGAGTGACAGAAACATGAGTCTAGGGGATGTACTGTTTCCACAAGGGGGAAAACAACGGTGCTTGTACTTGCGGGTGCAAGGATTGTTTACTTTACGCAAAGTTCTTTAATGCAGTTATCTGTTGCTTTGAGTTTACACTTTGGGTGGGATTCGCAACTTAATACCAGCGAGATTTTCCGCATAGATATCTCAAGGTGGATGATTAGTAGGTAGATGCAGATGGATTTCGGTCTACTTGTCTTGGTGTACCGCCCATTCTTTTGAGCCTCTTCCTTTCTGTATAGCATAATTAGCATTGGTTTGCGCACATAATCCTGTCTATTGCACAACTGTAATTTGTTTACCTCGCATGGCTATTTTATCTTCTTTTGGGAGAGAGACATCACTAGTGAACATCATAGGACCCCGGTCCATATTTCCAACACTGTTTACACCTTCAATTTACTTTCAGTATTTACTTTTCCGTAGCTATCACTATCACTATTATCCCGTGCGTTTTATCCTTTGTAAACAACAAGGCCGGAGGAATTGACAACTCCTCTGTACTCGTTGGGAGCAAAGCTATCTGTCGTGTGTGCAGGTCCAGGAGAAGCAAGTGATTATGAACGGCGCATCACTTGTCGAACCACCTTCTTGTATCTGTTGGAGTCCTACTGGAGACACTCTAAACCTTAGCATCTTCGCTAAGGGAAATTTGCCGCTACGTTACATCTCACCTTCCACTTGGGGTAACCAACGAGGGACGAGAAGTTATCTCGTGTATCACTCATGCACTTATTATCGGTAACTCTCAATCTAATAAGGAGGTTCACAAAGAGACAAGTACCTCGAGGAGGAGTGTATGGGGGTTTGGTTATCCTTGCGCATCCTCGACTCATGGTACGTGAGTGTACTCTAATATTCGATCCCTCCAAAGATTAGCGATCCATCTAGTAGCTAGAGTTCTCAAATAGTTTTGTAGGTTTTTGAAAATAAACACGGATTGCCCAAAATACGACACCTATCACTAATAGGCTAAAGCTCTTGACACCAAAATTTCAAACATTACTCACATCAATACCTCAAAACTATTGCAAGTTACTACTAAAATTAAATAGCAACCTCAATTACCTACTCTCAAGACAAGACACAACTCAGTGTAACAACCAACTCTCTTAACAAGATAAACATGAAAAATAAAGAAAGTTCCAGCAACAAACTAAACAAAAGCCAAGGCTCTTGCTAAAGACAAACTAAAACTAAAACTAAACATGGAAGTAGCTACGAAAAGATAAAGAACACACAACAGCAAAAAGAAAGGCATGAAAAATCCTATGATGTGTTCTAGATTTTGACAGTGGAGCGTGTTTCTCTCCCACACAAAGTAAGACGGGTTCTAACTTGTTATGAACAGCAATCAAAGCTAAATAAAACTAAAAGTAAAACCTAAGAGCGAGACGCTCCAAGCATAGCACATAACGCATGAAGTGATAAAAATATAGTGAGACGAAGGACGAACTGTTGATTGTTGATGGAGAAGGGGATGCACGGGGGCATCCCCAAGCTTAGATGCTTGAGTCTCCTTGAATATTTATTGGGGATGCTAGGGGCATCCCCAATCTTGAGCGCTTGACACTCCTGAATCTTCTTTCATCATCTTCCATCGCACACTTGAAAACTCCCTTCATACATTACTCATCATAAGGTGATTAGAGAGGTTAGTACCCTTAATAAACTAATTTTTCCCCACTGGATATAAAGATATTCTTGAAGATATACTGTTCCTCTAGATTGTCAAAATGTTTTTTCCAAGAAAAAGCAAGCTTAAGGTTTGAAAAAGTAAGGAGAGACAAAACGTGGCAGAATCTGTGAAAAACAAAACAACGGGTAGTGGAGAATTTTTTCGGGGTACTTCTGCAACTCAAATCAAAAAACTCAGAACATAATAAAGTTTCGCGATTGTATAGAGCTCTCTGTGTAAAAAATTCAGCTCAAATAGATGAACTGGTGATTTGATCTGATTTTTCCCGTCACGAAGACAGAATCTGTTTTCTGGACAGCATGTCACAACTTTCGCTTCCCTTGTCATATGAGGCTATAACTTGGCACAAATCTTGAAAATAAAGATACAATGATGTTTCTACATTAGTACCAATCATCAAGAGCACTAAAAACAGAAGTAAAAACATCTTGGGTTGCCTCCCAACAAGCGCTTTCTTTTATGCCTTTGAGCTAGGCATGATGATTATAAAAGGTGCTCTCATAAGAATAAGAATTTGAAACAAAAGAGAGCATCAAGAAGAAAACATGAAACACATTTAAGCCTAACCCACTTCCTATGCATATGCATATTGTAAACAAATAAATCAAAGAAGCAAAAAGAAACCAGCATAGGAGGGTGGAACAAAAACAACTTCAAAAATTTCATCATAAAGAGAGGTGTTTTTGTAATATGAAAGTTTCTATAACCAAGCTTTCCTCTCTCAAAGTAATTTTCAGTAGTATGATGAACAACATCAAGAAAATAACTATCACATAAATCATATTGTTCATGACCTACAAGCACACGTGTATAGTTTTCAACACGGTCTTTAGGATTATAAGTTGTTGCAACCCATCACATTGAGCCTTGATAAGAGCACAATTCTCCGGAATATGAGTTGGAGATTTCAAAAGGATAATAGGACAATCAAGTGTGGGTGCAATAGAAAAAAATTCATGCTTAACATGAGGAACTATAGCAAGTTCATCTCCGTAAGTATCATCCATAGTGGCATCACGGCCATAAGCATAGAAGGCATGAACTTCATTAAAAAGGGATATTTCAAAAGAATCCATGGGATCATAACACTCATATAAGGTAAGAGTCAAAGAGTTACTCATATTAGGAGGTAGACGTGGATGGCTCCATTCTTCCTCCTTTTGTTCGTCACTCTACTCCTCTTTTTCATCCAAGGAGATTTCAGGTTCAGCAATTTGTTCTTCCATGGAGTCCTGCAAATCATTAGTCTCTTCCTTTGGGGGAGAGATTCTCTCAAGATGATCAGTAATATAATAATTTGCATCGCAATTTTCCAAACAATAGTTAAGCATAGCAAAACTCTCAGATTTGTAAGGGGCATCATCAATATTTTTAAGAAGAGAAGTAATTTCATAGGCACCCTTATAAGCAACAAATTCTTCTATTTCCTCTACATCATAAAAATCATAGTTTCTCTTAGCATAAGAAGATAATGTTTCATCATCATTGTACTCACATTGGAAAGTGTAACACCCTCAGTTTCTGTAACAGTAAATCATCATCACTGTTGACCATCACTGTTTGTTAATCACTGTTATCCCCTGTCCTTAATCAAACTTTACTTCTGCTCTTTTCAAACCATGCTGGTTGGTAATCAAAACCCAAATCCCAATGCATCTTGCTCATCAAGAAACCAAACCCTAGTTGAAACTGCTTTGAATAAAAAGTAAAACAAAAGTGTTCAAATAATGTTGTAAATAAAACTTGTCCAAAAATTATACAATCACTTTTATTAAATCACAAATAATCAGTGGGTCATGCCCATGTGGTTATGGTATTTTATTATGCCTCTGAAAAATTCAAACAATTCAAACACCAGCCAAAACAGCACCAATTGTCATTCAGATATTTAAAAGAAATATTAAATATATTTCTTTTGGCCCCAAACTTTTTGTAGCACTCTAATGTTACACAATACTGATTATGGGATATGTTAAACACTTTACAAAAATGTAAAAGTAACAAAAACAAATGAAACAGAAAAGAAAGAATAGAAAAGAAATAAAGAAAACAAAAAAAATCTAAAGCTTGCCTATGGGCAAGGCCCAAATACCCCGGCCCATACCCCTCCCCTGTCGTCTTCCCCCTCACCTGCCCCCCCCCCACCCCGGTGGCAACCATGGCCCCTGTGGCCATGTCCCCACCCCACCTGCTCCCTCCCCCCTCTCACCTGCCCCCCGGTGGAGATAAGACCAAGCCTCCCCACCCCCAGTGCTCGTCCTCCCCTCTTCCCCCTCGCCCTCTTCTTCTCCACTTTGCCCGAGCCCGCCATGGCCGCGTCTTCGTAGCCGCCGTGGCCATCGTGCTCCCCGGCGTGGGAGAGCTTGTCCAGGCGAGCCGCCGTGCACGGCTACGTCCCCCTGCGCGATCAATTTCTCCCGGGACGCCCTGCCTCGCGTGCATCGGGTCGTTCACTGTTGCCGGCCGCGACGCGCCTCGTCGTCGATTACCACCGCTACAACACCTCCCCGTCTCCCCTGACCCCGCCATTGGACTCACGGTGAGCACGCGCTTGTTTCCCCCCATCTCGAGCTCGAAATGGTTGCCCATGTCGCTGTCCCCGCAAGCACAGGCTCCGGCCGCCGCCGGTGTCCTTCATAGACGTCGTTGTGGGCGCTCCCGTTGACCATGAAGTCCCCCAGTGGATGCGCTATGCTTAGCGCGTTCGGTTCCAGCCTCCCGCTCGCCAAGCGGTCGCCGGAGCAGGCCGTCGTGGCCTCGCCGTACTGTTGACGCTGCCGGTGTGCTCTGCAGTGAGCTTGGCTCACTGGCCCGTCGGCCCCGCCCCCTGTTAATCTGCTGTTAAGACCTAAGCCCCCCCTGTTAGTCTAAGCCACTGTTAGAAATGAAATAAGTTACCCCTTGGTCTATTACATGTGGGTCCCAGCCCCACTTAAACCTCTGTTAATTTAAACAACTGCTAAACTGCATATGTGCCACTTACAACTGGGCCCCAGCCCATTAAGCTAATTCTCCGGATTAATTAATATGCAATTTGAATAATGTCTCTATGACATGTGGGCCCTCTGTTTTTTTTTAAATAGAAATGATTTAATTAGCCACTGTCTATGACATGTGGGTCCACCCTATCAGTGTACTGTTTTGGATAATGTTGATGTCAGAACCCTCTGTTAGGTAATGTGCTAGGATCAAGTAACCTTGCATCATGTCAAATTTTCAGAGGAAATCAACTTCAAAATCCAAATGGGAGAAGGAACACCCCCCAGATGAATTAATTCAAAAGGCCAGATAAAAATCTTCTCCAAAAATTCATGTTAGATTTTTGAAAAGTCTTATAAATGAGTGTGATCACATATCAAGTGATGTGGGACCCATCCCATGCTCATAGATTTTTCAAATAATCAAACAATGCCTTGGAATTAAAGAAATACCCCTATTTGATTTAAGATTCAAATTATTTGAATTTTAAAAATGTTGAAATTTTATGAGTGGCTAGTCGATATTATTATGAGGCCACATAAAAAATTTCAGCATTTAATAAAATGTTTAGCTATTTATTTTAGCTAAACAGAACAAATGTCAGAAAAGGAAAATAGAAAAGAAATCAGAAAACCCTTACCTGGCGCCCAGGCGAAGACGGCCCACCCCAGCCCAGCCGGCCCACAGGGGCAGGGGCGTCTTCTTCTCCCTCCCGCGCCTCCAAGCTGCTCGGTGGAATGCCACCGAGCTAGCCGGGGACGACACGTCGCCGTCGAGGAGCTTCCAGGCCTCCCCGTGGCTTCTTCTCGCACCTGGAGACTCCCCGCAGCCTCCGCAGTCCATTCCCCCCCTCCACGAGCTCCCTCCCCTCCTCTCTCGCCCGTTTCGTCGTCGCCCGAGAAGAACGTCGGAGCGCCGTCGAGCCCCCGCGTGGCCACCGTGCCCTAGAGCTCAAGCCAGCAAGTCCACCGTGCTCCTCGTCGTCGTCTTCATCGACCTGCGAAAGGAATCGGAGCAGGACGCCTCCACGAGCTCGCTAGCTTCGTCGTCTTCATCACCGGCCGCCGTGGATCGACTTCAAATTCCAGCAGCTCCAGCGCCTCCCCGAGCAAGCCACCACTCCAGATAGATTCAGGGTGAGATCACGGCCGGAACCCCTCACTTCTCCCCCTCGTTTGCTTCCTCTAGCCGGATCCGCCATGGACGCAGGAGCTCGTCGCCGCCATGGTCGTCGTCCTCCTCGCTCCAGTGCTCGTCGTGAACCCCCAGTGCACGCGTTTGACTCCTGCACGTGCTAGCGTTCGAACGAGCCCCGAATCAACTCCAACCGTGCACCACAACGTCATCTACGACCTCGCCGGTTCTCTGTTTCCGCCGAAGTCGTCGCCGTCGTCGCACCCGACCTCCCCGTGACCCCCTGTTACTTCCAGACAACGCGGAAGACCTCCAGGAGCAAGCCGGTGCCCTCCGTTTCCCCTCCCGTGGCCGGAATAGTGATCCCGTGCAGCGCCGCCGCGACTCCAGTCGCCGGCGTTTAGCCGCCGGTGGATTAGCCCCTAAGCACTTGGCTAATGACCCCCTGGGTCACTGACCAGTGGGCCCAGTGGCTTAATTAAGCCACTGGATTAACTTAACCCACGGGTTAATTAACCCATCCACTGACAGGGTGGCCCCACATGTCAGCCCCCCCCTGACGTCAGCACTTGCGCAATAAATCGTTTTATGAATTTCCAGAAAATCAAAATGAATTAAAAGAATTCCAGAAATTCCAGAAAATACCCCAAACTTTGGAAATTCATAGAAAATTCATATTAACTCCAAATTGGACAAATAATATATGAAAAATGATCAGGAGAAAATTATCTTTCCAAATATGCAACTTTCAACTCTGTTTGAGTTGAATTTAAAATGTGATCAGTAGCATTTGCTATTTGATTTAAATGGAATTAAATCAAATTCAAATCAAAAAAATTTGCAACTTGAACCATGGCAACATGCTACATTTCAATCACACATCAGAGGCATATCATACACATTTGAAGTTGTTTCAAAATGATCAAACTATATCACATATAACTTGGTTAATGTTGAATTCAAATGTGGAGTTTGAATTTGCAATTCAATTTGCAATATACTCCATTTAAATGGAATGATCAACACATCAGTACCATGAGCATCACCTTTTCAATATTATTCATGTGATTGTGCATTGTACATTCTGTTGATCCTATGATTGTCATGTTGCTGATAGACGTGGAGCCGGAGCCCGAGGTCACCCCCTACGTTGAAGACCCCGAACCCGAACCTCGTCAGCAAGGCAAGCAAACCCCCATTGATCATGTCGATAAAATCCCATTTCCCTCTCATGTCTCGCTTATGCATTGTTTAGGATGATCACCATGCTTCGTTTCTACCGCATAGATGAACCCATTCCTTTGCATGACCTATCTTTTTGTCACAGTAGTAAGCAAACCACAATCCTAGCAAATGTAGGAGTTGTTTGATATCGTGTGGCCCCTGCAATGTTACTTCTTATTGCATGCTTAGTTGATACCATGTTGTTACTGTGATGTGAGTCGGGATGGGAATGATCATGTTGATGATGGTAGAAAAGTGTTTGTGAATCGACCCTAATACAAGGTGAACGATGAGAGGCTGTGTAGGAGTACACAGTGGGTTGTCTCGTTGAACACCGCCCTAGTACGAGTTCTTGTGTGGTGATCCAAGATGAAGAGTACAACCACATATTGGGCTCACTGACCCCTCTCAACTTACTAACTCATCCCTTTCGATGTCCAGATGTCGCAATAGTTCGGAGTTCTGGTAGGTCTGTGGCCTGGATGCTAAGTGAGAGAACGGCTCATCCGAGACCGGCTTATGCACCACGCACACATCACTTGGGTCCACTTCGGTAAACCAGCCGGGTTCACGATTGTGGTAACCAACCCAAGTAGGCGGCTTTCTCGGACTAGATCGGCTATGAGGTAACAGTTGTGGTGAGCATCCTCGCTGGCACCCCTTGAATGGTGTCGAGATCAAAGGCGGTAAATGATGATCATGTGTGTGTAGCGGTACACCCTTGCAAGGTTAACAAAACTATTCGAATAGCCGCGTCCGCGGTTATGGACTGCTTGGAAAGCTTAGCTTGATTACTAGATAACTTGAACCGGATACTTCTAAAACACACCAAGATAAGTGTGAGTGCTATGGCGTGCTTTCTCGTGGGGAAGTCGAGGAAGGCACCATAGTGGTGTATTGATTGGAGAAAGTAGTGGACACGTGTACGCTTCTTACCTCAAAGTCTGGTACTCGTAGTTCAGGATTAGCCAAGTCAAAGCTGGTATTTCTGCAAGTGAACCCCACCTCCCTTTACCTTGATACAGATGCATGAGTAGTATAGCTCCTATGTAAGTCTTGCTGAGTACGACTTTGTACTCACGTTTGCTTAATCTATGTTTTAGATGATGCCACTGACCCCGAAGGTGGCTTCTTCATCGAGCTGGACGACTGAAGACCAACTAGTCTAGTCCCAGTCAGACGACTGGTTCCCTCGTGGAGGGCTTTGTGTTTAAATAAGGCTTCTTAAGCCATTTGTTAAACTTGTCTGTACTCAGACATAATTTGCTTCCGCTTGTAATGTAATGTTGGATCACATGTATGTGATCTCTGTGTGCACTCTATAAGAGTTATCAATAAAATTGTACACTTTGTAGAGACTTACAATGGTACCTGCTGTTCATACAAGGCATGTGTGCTGCGTGTATGTTTATAACATGCATGTCTTTGTATGGGTGTTCGAGACCTTAGTTGTGTTCTGGCTGGCGGTCTTTCATACACCAAGTGGCCCTTAGATGTGCGCAGCTTGGGGCATCGCGATGCGATTGTTCGAGACTCTGTCTCGTGCACACTTTGTGGTATGATCGAGCCCGCCCTAGACCCCGACTAAGTGATCGGGCTGGAGTAAGTCTATGTAAGAGTTATGAGATAGTCGATAGTATGGTTGAGGCGACTTGTCTTTGAATATGGGAGTTCACCACCCATATCATTAGACTTGTGTGCGGACGATGAGGACCCATCTTAGTTGATCATCCGGCCTGGATGGGATGCCCCTCACGTACGATGCTTTCCGAGAACGTTCTGTGCTTGGCCTTGTCTGCTTAGACAAGTGGGTACGGTTCTCGGCTCTCCATATGACTATGCCTTAACTGGACTTGCATACGCTAACCCCGGGTCCCGACAGACTTGGTATCAGAGCAGGACGGACTGTAGGACTAGTAGCCTTGGCCGAAGTTGAGTCTAGCTTGCTATAGTTATATAGTTATATAGTTACTCTGGGTATATAAGGGAACAACGTAAGGCTTCTTTTTTCTCCTTACCCCCTTCGTTCTGAGTTCTGGGTCACCCTTATCTTATTCTACGGGAAGATAGGACTAGGCTCTCCTCTGTCTGATTAGAACATCTCGTTGTTTGCTTCCTCATAGCCGTAGGAACGTTGTGATCGATTTGTTAGAATGGTTATGCTCCCTGTTTTGTTACATCGTATGTAAGTGTTGTTTCCGTGTTGTAAGAAATTGTCTTTTACTTGCAATTACAGTCGTTATGTTGTCCGAGTCATTCCAGGTTTATCTCATAATCTGATGCATTTGCAAACTCCTTTCCGTTTCAGATGGCAGATCTTCCCCCTCGGCAGATTGTTCGTTTGACCAGGTGCCTCGGTGTGCGTGGCCATCCCGCCACGTTGATCGAGATGATGTCCTATGTGGGTTATCGGTGGTACCCTGAGTACACCATCGAGGAGCAGTTTCACGACTTCAACCAGACGCAGTTCCACTGCATTGTCCGGATCTAACCGCACCACGTTGGAGTCCCGCAGCCTATCCATTTTGGACATGGCATTGGCGTTACCGAGAACATGGTTGTGCAGGATGCTGCATACTCATGTATGACACTGCTGAGAGAGGAGCACACTTTGCTGAGAGAGACTTCTTTCCGCTATATCCCTGCTGCACTTCTAGGAGAAGAGGGATATTACACCGGACTCTACTCAGATCACTCTACAGAGGATCCAGCACTCCAGGTGACTGCTAGGTTTGCTAGTGACAGAGATCGTGATGCACGCGCTCTCCGTTTCGAGCTCCACGCCACCCGTGTTCGTCTGTATCGAGCACTGACCCTCTTGGCACCATTTGTGAGCGTGGGATCAGTTGAGCATGATGCGATCTACCCAGTGAGGACTCAGATGCCTTCTCGAGTTTCTTGGCCCGAGATTGGAGGCATTTTCCACCCCGTGGTCCTTTGCTTCCACCCTACACTGGACCTAGGCCCCATCCTTGCCCAAATGGATATCAGGGTCCACAAGCCTCCGTGTTTTCCGATGGTCACCTCCAGCTACCGGGATACGCGGGTAACTTTTATGAGGACTACTATGGAGATGGAGATGAGTGAGACCGCCTGTGGTCTTACTTAGTAATGATGTAGTAGTATCTTAGTATATTGTAGGCAAGGTGTCTAAGTTCCAGAGGCTTAGATAAATAATGTATAGGAAGTCAGAGTGCCTCTGAAGGATGTATCATCTTCATCACGTTTGTATTAGCTTAGTGCTTGTACTAAAACGATGTATGGTTTCTATGACAGCTTGTGAATATATGGCTTGTATGCTTTATCACCATGTTGTCAAGATGATTACTTCCTTTGCTCTGTAATCCTTCCAGTACTTCAATACCTTGCTTAGACTCTTCCAATCAACTCTGTTTGACTTTGGTTTTACCTTCAGGATGTCTCAAGGAACCCGTGGCCAGGTTGGTCGGAACCAAGGTCGTGGAAACGACCAGGAGGAAGGCAACCTTCCACCCCCACCCACGATGGCACAAGTTCTGATGGAAGTCGAGAGGAACCGCCGTGACTCTCACCACCTGCTGGAAGTCATCGCACGCAACATCACTCAACAGCACAATGAGCTGGTGTCCCTGAACGACTTCATCCGGCTTCATCCCCCGGTTTTCAGTTACTCCACCGAGCCCCTTGACGCCGATGACTGGCTTCTCAGCATCGAGAGGAAGCTCCAAGCAGGCCGTGTTGCAACTGGTGACAAGGTCAGCTATGCCACCTATCACCTCGAAGGTGCAGCTAGTTCTTGGTGGGAGAACTTTCTGAATATGCGTCCCGTTGGACCACCTGCATCTTGGGAAGAATTTTGCACGTCCTTCCACGAGCACCACATTCCCAAGGGTCTTATGGACCGCAAGCGTGAGGAGTTCTGCAACCTCACTCAAGGCAGAAGGACTGTTGACGAGTTCAGTCGTGATTTCAACCGACTTGCTCGTTACGCTACCGAAGAAGTTTCCACCGACTCCAAGAAGCAAGAGAGGTTCCGTCGTGGCCTCAACGCTGGACTTCGTCGTGAGCTCAACCTTCATGACTTTGCCACATTCCAGGTCCTTGTCAATAAGGCCATCAAGGCCGAGGACATGAACACCCCCAACGACTTTCGCAAAAACCCCAGAGATGATGGTTCATCCAGTTCTGGCTCCCAGAAGCGCAAGATCTGGATCCCAAACAACATGTTCCGCCAGAACAACCCACCGAGGCCATCCTATGTGGCGCCTCGTCCACCAACCCAGTTCCACCCAGCTCCACCAAACAACCCAGCTCCACGCACTGTTTTCGGAGCCTGTTACAAGTGTGGTCAGGCAGGCCACTACTCTCGTGAGTGTCCCCAGAACCAGCTCCAACACCAGAATGCTCCACCCCGTGCCGAAGGCAACAACAGCAACAATGGTCGTGGCAAGCCACCCCAGAAGGTCTACACCGCCAAACCCGCTCCTCCCGCCACTCGTGGACGTGTGAACCAAATCGCCGCCGAAGAGACTGACGACACCACTGACGTCATTCTTGGTACGCTCCCAGTCAGTTATGTTCCTACTTCCGTTCTTTTCGACCCAGGAGCATCTCATTCATTCATGTCGGAAAGTTATGCACTTCGCCATGAGTTATCTTTTGTTGAATTGTCCACCCCAATGATTATTCAAACTCCAGGGTCAAGATGGCAAACTAATAGAGTAAGCCATGGTAATCAAATTGCAATTGAGGGTTTAGTATTCCTTGCTTCACTCATAGCCCTCAAGTCTTCAGACATTGATGTCATCCTTGGCATGGATTGGCTATCAAGACAGAATGCCTACCTAGATTGCAAAGGAAAATCCGTGAAACTCACCCACCCTTCAGGCCAAACCGTCAACTATACCTCACCCAGAACAAGAAACCAAGTGCATTCCTTGAATGTACTTCCCCTTCCCGAACTTGAAGATATTCCGGTGGTTCGTGACTTCCCGGATGTCTTTCCTGAAGAGTTGCCAGGAATGCCACCCGACAGATGTGTAGAGTTCATTGTAGATCTTGCCCCAGGAACCGCACCAATTTCTAGACGCCCATACAAAATGGCCCCACGTGAGTTAGCTGAGCTTAAAACCCAACTGGAAGCTTTGTTGGAGAAAGGCTTCATCCGCCCTAGCTCATCGCCATGGGGTTGCCCCGTTCTGTTCGTAACGAAGAAAGATGGAACAGAAAGGATGTGCGTAGATTATCGCCCGCTAAATTTAGCGACGATAAAGAACAAGTACCCACTGCCCAGGATCAATGATCTTTATGATCAACTTGCAGGATCCTCTGTCTTCTCCAAGATGGATTTGAGATTAGGTTATCATCAAATCAAGATCCGAAACGAGGACATTCCCAAAACGGCTTTTACTACTCGTTATGGTCTTTACGAGTACACCGTCATGTCCTTTGGTTTAACCAATGCCCCCGCCACTTTCTCACGCATGATGAATTCGATCTTCATGGAGTATTTGGACCAGTTCGTCATGGTTTACCTCGATGACATCCTTATATACTCGAAGAACGAAGAAGAACATGCCGAACACCTAAGGCTGGTATTGATGAAACTTAGAGAGCATCGCCTGTATGCTAAATTCTCCAAGTGTGAATTTTGGCTACCAGAAGTGACCTACTTCGGCCACGTGATTTCTGCAAAAGGCATTGTTGTGAATCCCGAGAGAGTTCAGGCCGTCCTTGACTGGACTCCACCTGAATCGGTTAAGCAAGTTAGAAGTTTTCTTGGCCTAGCCAGCTATTGCCGTCGCTTCGTCGAGAACTTTTCTTAAGTTGCAAAGCCTCTAACTGAACTCCTCAAGAAAGATAAGAAATTCCTATGGACTCCCAAGTGCGAGGAAAGCTTTCAAGAGCTAAAAGGAAGATTGACTTCTGCACCTATACTTGCACCTCCAGACACCAAAAAGGATTTCGAGATCTATTGTGATGCATCACGGCAAGGGTTAGGATGCATACTTCTGCAAGATCGACATGTGGTGGCTTATGCTTCACGCCAGTTGCGGCCACATGAAGAGAACTATCCTACCCATGACCTTGAACTCGCTGCCGTAGTTCATGCCCTAACAACTTGGCGACATTACCTCCTTGGTAACCGTTGCGAGATTTATTCCGACCACCAAAGCCTCAAATATATTTTCACCCAGCCAGATCTTAATCTCAGGCAAAGACGCTGGATTGAGTTGATAAAAGATTACGACGTAGTAATTTCTTACACCCCAGGCAAAGCCAATGTCATGGCTGATGCACTAAGTCGTAAGTCGTATTGTAACAACCTCATGTTACAACAGTATCAACCACTTCTTCATGAGGACTTTCGCAAGCTCAATCTTGAGATTGTTCCTCATGGCTATCTTTCTACCTTGGTGGCGAAACCAACTCTTGAGGATCAAATTATAGTTGCCCAAAGGCGTGCACGAGGTGTTCGCCGGATCAAGGAGAACATTGCTAGCGGAGTTGCTAAATGTTTCTCCACAGATAGTAAAGGAACGGTATTCTTTGAAAATCGTTTGGTAGTACCTAAGAATAAGGAACTAAGGCAACTCATCCTCAAGGAAGCCCATGACACACCCCTCTCAATTCATCCCGGTAGCACAAAAATGTACCGAGATCTAAGCCAGAGATTTTGGTGGACTAGGATGAAGAGAGACATTGCTCAATTTGTTGCCGAATGTGATGTTTGTCGTCGCATTAAGGCAGAACATCAAAGACCTGCTGGTACACTTCAACCTTTGTCTATTCCCGAGTGGAAATGGGACAAAGTCGGTATGGACTTCATCACCGGCTTTCCAAGAACCCAGAAAGGAAACAATGCCATCTTCGTTGTCATAGATAGGCTTTCCAAAGTTGCTCATTTCCTTCCGGTTCGCGAGTCTATAACTGCTAGCCAGTTAGCAGACTTGTACATCTCTAGAATTGTACCCCTTCATGGTGTTCCTTTGGAAATCAATTCTGATCGTGGTAGCCTTTTTACCTCTAGATTTTGGGGAAGCTTTCAGAATGCTATGGGAACTCATCTCTCCTTTAGTACAGCTTTCCATCCTCAGTCTAGCGGTCAAGTCGAAAGGGTTAACCAAATTCTTGAAGACATGCTCAGAGCTTGCGTTATCTCATTCGGAAAGAATTGGGAGAAGTCTCTTCCATTTGCCGAATTTTCTTATAACAATAGTTTTCAATCTAGTCTAAACATGGCTCCTTTTGAACTCCTTTATGGACGACGATGTCGAACACCACTAAACTGGTCAGAAACCGGTGAAAGACAATTCTTTGGACCGGACATGATCAAGGAAGCAGAAGAGCAAGTTCGCATTGTTCGTGATCAATTGAAAGCAGCCCAGTCTCGTCAGAAAAGCTACTATGATCGTCATCATAGGCAAGAGAGCTACAATCTGGATGAGAAGGCTTACCTTCGGGTTACTCCTCTGAAGGGAACCCAACGTTTCGGTATCAAAGGCAAGTTGGCCCCACGTTACATCGGACCTTTCCGCATTATTGCTAAACGTGGAGAAGTTGCCTACCAACTTGAACTACCTCCGCACCTCTCCCGAGTACATGATGTATTCCATGTGTCACAACTCAGGCGTTGCTTCAAGGACCCCATCCGCGAAGTCGACCATGAAACGCTTGATCTCCAAGATGACCTTTCTTATCGAGAATACCCCGTTCGAATTCTTGATTCCGCAGAGCGTGTCACTCGTCGTCAGAAGATTAGGTTTCTGAAAGTGCAATGGTCACACCACTCTGAAAGAGAAGCTACGTGGGAAAGAGAAGACCGTCTCAGTGCCGAGTACCCCTCCTTCCTCCCGCAGACTTCTGAATCTCGGGACGAGATTCTGTTGAGTGGGGGCGAGTTGTCAGAACCCTCTGTTAGGTAATGTGCTAGGATCAAGTAACCTTGCATCCTGTCAAATTTTCAGAGGAAATCAACTTCAAAATCCAAATGGGAGAAGGAACATGAATTAATTCAAAAGGCCAGATAAAAATCTTCTCCAAAAATTCATGTTAGATTTTTGAAAAGTCTTATAAATGAGTGTGATCACATATCAAGTGATGTGGGACCCATCCCATGCTCATAGATTTTTCAAATAATCAAACAGTGCCTTGGAATTAAAGAAATACCCCTATTTGATTTAAGATTCAAATTATTTGAATTTTAAAAATGTTGAAATTTTATGAGTGGCTAGTCGATATTATTATGAGGCCACATAAAAATTTTCAGCATTTAATAAAATGTTTAGCTATTTATTTTAGCTAAACAGAACAAATGTCAGAAAAGGAAAATAGAAAAGAAAGCAGAAAACCCTTACCTGGCGCCCAGGCGAAGACGGCCCACCCCAGCCCAGCCGGCCCACAGGGGCAGGGGCGTCTTCTTCCCCCTCCCGCGCCTCCAAGCTGCTCGGTGGAATGCCACCGAGCTAGCCGGGGACGACACGTCGCCGTCGAGGAGCTTCCAGGCCTCCCCGTGGATTCTTCTCGCACCTGGAGACTCCCCGCAGCCTCCGCAGTCCATTCCCCCCCTCCACGAGCTCCCTCCCCTCCTCTCTCGCCCGTTTCGTCGTCGCCCGAGAAGAACGCCGGAGCGCCGTCGAGCCCCCGCGTGGCCACCGTGCCCTAGAGCTCAAGCCAGCAAGTCCACCGTGCTCCTCGTCGTCGTCTTCATCGACCTGCGAAAGGAATCGGAGCAGGACGCCTCCACGAGCTCGCTAGCTTCGTCGTCTTCATCGCCGGCCGCCGTGGATCGACTTCAAATTCCGGCAGCTCCAGCGCCTCCCCGAGCAAGCCACCACTCCAGATAGATTCAGGGTGAGCTCACGGCCGGAACCCCTCACTTCTCCCCCTCGTTTGCTTCCTATAGCCGGATCCGCCATGGACGCAGGAGCTCGTCGCCGCCATGGTCGTCGTCCTCCTCGCTCTAGTGCTCGTCGTGAACCCCCAGTGCACGCGTTTGACTCCTGCACGTGCTAGCGTTCGAACGAGCCCCGAATCAACTCCAACCGTGCACCACAACGTCATCTACGACCTCGCCGGTTCTCTGTTTCCGCCGGAGTCGTCGCCGTTGTCGCTCCCGACCTCCCCGTGACCCCCTGTTACTTCCAGGCGACGCGGAAGACCTCCAGGAGCAAGCCGGTGCCCTCCGTTTCCCCTCCCGTGGCCGGAATAGTGATCCCGTGCAGCGCCGCCGCGACTCCAGTCGCCGGCGTTTAGCCGCTGGTGGATTAGCCCCTAAGCACTTGGCTAATGACCCCCTGGGTCACTGACCAGTGGGCCCAGTGGCTTAATTAAGCCACTGGATTAACTTAACCCACGGGTTAATTAACCCAGCCACTGACAGGGTGGCCCCACATGTCAGCCCCCCCCCTGACGTCAGCACTTGCGCAATAAATCGTTTTATGAATTTCCAGAAAATCAAAATGAATTAAAAAAATTCCAGAAATTCCAGAAAATACCCCAAACTTTGGAAATTCATAGAAAATTCATATTAACTCCAAATTGGACAAATAATATATGAAAAATGATCAGGAGAAAATTATCTTTCCAAATATGCAACTTTCAACTCTGTTTGAGTTGAATTTAAAATGTGATCAGTAGCATTTGCTATTTGATTTAAATGGAATTAAATCAAATTCAAATCAAAAAAAATTGCAACTTGAACCATGGCAACATGCTACATTTCAATCACACATCAGAGGCATATCATACACATTTGAAGTTGTTTCAAAATGATCAAACTATATCACATATAACTTGGTTAATGTTGAATTCAAATGTGGAGTTTGAATTTGCAATACACTCCATTTAAATGGAATGATCAACACATCAGTACCATGAACATCACCTTTTCAATATTATTCATGTGATTGTACATTGTACATTCTGTTGATCCTATGATTGTCATGTTGCTGATAGACGTGGAGCCGGAGCCCGAGGTCACCCCCTACGTTGAAGACCCCGAACCCGAACCTCGTCAGCAAGGCAAGCAAATCCCCATTGATCATGTCGATAAAATCCCATTTCCCTCTCATGTCTCGCTTATGCATTGTTTAGGATGATCACCATGCTTCGTTTCTACCGCATAGATGAACCCATTCCTTTGCATGACCTATCTTTTTGTCACAGTAGTAAGCAAACCACAATCCTAGCAAATGTAGGAGTTGTTTGATATCATGTGGCCCCTGCAATGTTACTGCTTATTACATGCTTAGTTGATACCATGTTGTTACTTTGATGTGAGTCGGGATGGGAATGATCATGTTGATGATGGTAGAAAAGTGTTGGTGAATCGACCCTAATACAAGATGAACGATGAGAGGTTGTGTAGGAGTACACAGTGGGTTGTCTCGTTGAACACCGCCCTAGTACGAGTTCTTGTGTGGTGATCCAAGATGAAGAGTACAACCACACATTGGGCTCACTGACCCCTCTCAACTTACTAACTCATCCCTTTCGTTGTCCAGATGTCGCAATAGTTCGGAGTTCTGGTAGGTCTGTGGCCTGGATGCTAAGTGAGAGAACGGCTCATCCGAGACCGGCTTATGCACCACGCACACATCACTTGGGTCCACTTCGGTAAACCAGCCGGGTTCACGATTGTGGTAACCAACCCAAGTAGGCGGCTTTCTCGGACTAGATCGGCTATGAGGTAACAGTTGTGGTGAGCATCCTCGCTGGCACCCCTTGAATGGTGTCGAGATCAAAGGCGGTAAATGATGATCATGTGTGTGTAGCGGTACACCCTTGCAAGGTTAACAAAACTATTCGAATAGCCGCGTCCGCGGTTATGGACTGCTTGGAAAGCTTAGCTTGATTACTAGATAACTTGAACCGGATACTTCTAAAACACACCAAGATAAGTGTGAGTGCTATGGCGTGCTTTCTCGTGGGGAAGTCGAGGAAGGCACCATAGTGGTGTATTGATTGGAGAAAGTAGTGGACACGTGTACGCTTCTTACCTCAAAGTCTGGTACTCGTAGTTCAGGATTAGCCAAGTCAAAGCTGGTATTTCTGCAAGTGAACCCCACCTCCCTTTACCTTGATACAGATGCATGAGTAGTATAGCTCCTATGTAAGTCTTGCTGAGTACGACTTTGTACTCACGTTTGCTTAATCTATGTTTTAGATGATGCCACTGACCCCGAAGGTGGCTTCTTCATCGAGCTGGACGACTGAAGACCAACTAGTCTAGTCCCAGTCAGACGACTGGTTCCCTCGTGGAGGGCTTTGTGTTTAAATAAGGCTTCTTAAGCCATTTGTTAAACTTGTCTGTACTCAGACATAATTTGCTTCCGCTTGTAATGTAATGTTGGATCACATGTATGTGATCGCTGTGTGCACTCTATAAGAGTTATCAATAAAATTGTACACTTTGTAGAGACTTGCAATGGTACCTGCTGTTCATACAAGGCATGTGTGCTGCGTGTATGTTTATAACATGCATGTCTTTGTATGGGTGTTCGAGACCTTAGTTGTGTTCTGGCTGGCGGTCTTTCATACACCAAGTGGCCCTTAGATGTGCGCATCTTGGGGCATCGCGATGCGATTGTTCGAGACTCTATCTCGTGCACACTTTGTGGTATGATCGAGCCCGCCCTAGACCCCGACTAAGTGATCGGGCTGGAGTAAGTCTATGTAAGAGTTATGAGATAGTCGATAGTATGGTTGAGGCGACTTGTCTTTGAATATGGGAGTTCACCACCCATATCATTAGACTTGTGTGCGGACGATGAGGACCCATCTTAGTTGATCATCCGGCCTGGATGGGATGCCCCTCACGTACGATGCTTTCCGAGAACGTTCTGTGCTTGGCCTTGTCTGCTTAGACAAGTGGGTACGGTTCTCGGCTCTCCATATGACTATGCCTTAACTGGACTTGCATACGCTAACCCCGTGTCCCGACAGTTGATATAATAATAAAAAAAAATTCAGTAAATCATTTAAATTGATTTAAAACTTTAAAATTCAATATCTTTTAAACCGTAACTCAGATTCAAAAACTTTATACATGAAAATTGATCAGAAAAATATAACAAATACGAATACGCTATCCATATGTCTATCAAACCCCTCTAACACAACGAACATCGAACCGTCCCCCTCCGGACCGGTAGTCCGATAAATTGTCCAGTACTGCTAAAGTACCCGGATGAATTTATTTCGAACACGAAAATTGTTCGGAATAGATCAACTAGCACGGATACACCCCCCTTAGGTTTGTTCGGTACCCACGACACCTCCGTATTGATCCTTTCCCCCCCTCCGGACACCATGTCCGGTAATCACCCGGAGCCGGTAGTTCATCCTCAGATGAATTTCCGTTCCGAGCAACGTGCATTGCACTGCGTTAGAACACCGTTAACATTTCATCTGTCATGGCATGCATCTGTTTGTATATGCTTGCTGTGTATTTACTGTTTTCTTCCCCCCCCCTTAATCTCCAGTAGACCCCGCTGCTGCCGACGACTACACCGCGGCTGAGTACGACTACTTCGTCGACGACCGTACCCCGACAGTCGAGCTTCCAGGCAAGTAGAGCCATTCTCTTCCCCAGATATCGCCTATCTTTCCGTACATTTCTTGCACTAGGCATTGTTACTGCTGCTGCTACGTTACAATCCTATTCAATTGCATAGCCTGTTTTTTTTGTCGCCCCTTGATGTGCCTTCCTTTATCCTATGCTGCCTATTATTATTATGCATTATTCAGCAGTGAGCCCTGCGCATTGTTAGCTAGGATTAGATAGAGGGTCGTGATCACTCAGGGGAGTGAACGCGGATACAATTATTATAACTGCACAGGTACGGTACAATGCAGACACCGCCTCAGGCCCCTACCTCGGCTCTGCCGAGCCACCATCAAGTGTGAGCTATCAAGGAGTAATCCTTGTACTCCACTCGTTGTTGACTCTGTATAGCCGCTCTAGGTACCTGAGTAACGGTTGTCCTAAAGGTCAGAAGTCGGGCGACCCAACGGTGCCCGCGAGAGGTATTGCGACGGCACGACAGGGAGGGCATGACCAGTGTACCGGTGTGCTTGGCCCCTGATCGTTGGCCGCGAGAGTTACCAAAACCCCGAAAGTCGAACTCCTCCAGGAGCAAACGCGAGACAAGGTAAGGAGACGGTTCACCTTGTTGGTAACCGCAGTGACCTGGTGGGACGACAGGGCAGGCACCGATGTACTGGTGGTCCTGGCTGATGTCGTTGTCCGCGGGTCGGTTAAGTCGAGGCAACGATAACGGTTGTCACGCAGGTTAATTAAATTGCTAAGTGGTTCAGTGAATGTCTTGAGTTGGCTATATGCCATGTACGCACTACCTACCCGTGGGAATTACGAGTTATGGGCTCCTCTGCTTCGTAGTGTCGTCCGAGGACTCTTCAGACGTCAGCAGTACTGCGGGCTGATTGCCGGGAAGTGGTGTGGTCTTATTTGCTCGCGCGGTGGTGTCTTATTTGGATTTGCTTCAACTTCACCGGCCAGCCACGCACCGTGCAGGAGTACGTTCGGGTTGGGGTCCAAGGCCCGGCGTACTTAGGATTTAGACCGGCGGATGGCCTCTCTGTTGAGTTTGAAAGATGGGATATGAAGTGTCGGATAGCCTCGGTGGAGCATTCCCTAACAAGGTTCCCGCCACCCTGGAGATCCGTGCGTGTAGCGTAACGCAAGTGCACCCCTGCAGGGAAGATTAATCTATTCGAATAGCCGTGTCCACGGTAATAGGACGCTTTATGCTGAAGCTGGATCTTACCACTACAAACTATTATTATTAAACTGTATGGTTCCGGGTTTTCTTCCTCGCGGGGATGTCGAGGAGGTGAACTCGGAGGCATTGTTAATTGTTACAACTTATTATTATACAATGCTGCAGCAACTTCTGCTGCATTGTTACTTTATGCTTTATATAAACTGTTGGCTGATTCTTACCTCATGCTGCAAGACATCGTCGGAAGATGCTAGTCTTCGATAGGCCTAGCTTCTTACCCTTGCTCTGGATTTCTGTCCTTCAGTCCACTATATACAGCCTCTTCTTTCCGTTGATACAATGCATAATGCTTAGTAGCGGACGTAAGACTCGCGGGTATACTAGATACTCACCTGCTTTATTTCCTTTACTGTTTTGCCTGATCGGCCGCTGCAGCCGACGTTGGATCCCAGGAGCAGGAGTACCTCGGAGGCGCCTACTACGACGTCGAGTTCCCCGTCGACCAGGAGTAGTTTGGTGGATCCCAGGCAGGAGGCCTCGCCTTTTCGATCTGTATCTCTGATGTGATTTGTGTTAGCCTTCTTAAGGAAAAACTTGACTAACTATGTCTGTACTCAGATATTATGGCTTGTATGACTTATGTATTCGGGTCCGGTGACCCCCCTTCATTGTAATATATTTGTTTATCCTTTTGTGTTTAGTGTTGTGCTGTGATATTCTCACCGTGGCACCCTAATCTCCGCCGTGTACCCTGCCTGTATGATTACCGTACACGGATTGATTTTGGGGGCGTCACAGAAAGCAAGGTGTTTATGCCTCATAAAGCAACAAGATTCACCCCCTGCAGAAAGATATATTATATATTGAGCACAAGTTTCTAGCATACTCATACAACTGGTGTATTTGTTTCCATAAGTGTATCCCCTTTTGAGATAAGCGGTGTTCCTTTTACCACTTTTGTTGATCCTCGGTGAATCCTCCATAACAATAAGATCTGGTTTCAAAGAAGTCAGACATTGGTTGGCAAGCAAATAACTAGACATACTATATATTTTTTGATTTTTTATAAAGGACACAAAGATAAAAACTGAAAGGTAAACTAAAAAGAATAAAAAGTAAAGGTAAAAGGTAGTGGGCAACTCCCCTATCTTATCACTCGGAGTCCCCGGCAACGGCGCCAGAAATTTACTTGATGGCGTGGAAGTGATAATGGCTTCTCGCCCTTCGTTGGTTAGCCCAAGTGGAAGGTGAGAAGTAGAATAGCAGTAAATTTCCCCTATGTAGAGGATAGGGTTTGTCTCCCGTAGGACTCCGGCAATGATAATTAGGTGGTTCGGCAAGTGATGCGCCGTCTGAAAAGAATCACTTGCTTCTCCTGGACCTGCACACGACACAAATAACTTTGCTGCCAACGAAGTTCAGAGAGGTTGTCAATCTCTCCGGTCTTGTTGTTTACAAAGGATCAAACACAAGGGATAATGATAATGATAGCAACTGAAAGTAAAAGCTAGAAAATAAATGAGCGTGTAAACAATGATGACAATATGGACCGGGGTCCCGTGATGTTCACTAGTGATGTCTCTCTCCCAAAAGACGATAAAACTGCTATGCGAGGTAAACAAATTACAGACGGGCAATTGACAGGATTATAAACTCACCGCAATGCAACTATGCTACTAAAGAAAGGAAGAGGCTCAAAAGCATGGGGAGTACGCCAAAATAAGTAGACCGAAATCCATCTACATCTACTACTAATCATCCACTGACGAGGGGGTGACCCTGTGACTCCTGCATGTAGGGCTACCTGGTGCGTATGAAGACAGAAGGCCCGCTGGGAAGCTGCGACAAGCCCACGATTGGCCCAACCAGGCACCGACGTAGGAGTCCGCGACTAACATGGAAGGTACAACTTGGCGTACAAGGCAAGACTAGAACTAGGAAACTATCTCTGTAACCTAGTACGGACTCCCCGAGACCTAGCCTACTATATAAAGGCTGGGAGGGGAGACGTCTCAGACAACACAATACACATCTACTCACCCTAGCCTTGCGAGAACTCGCCTTGGCCTCCACTGTAATCGCTCCCTCGCGCAATAATATCGAGCAGGAAGTGCTTCTCCTGTTAGCCGACGAGTATCGTCCAACCTGTGCCTTCTCTATGACTAACCCAGGGTCCCTGACCATGGGATTTTCCAGGGCTGATCCCCGTCAATTGGCGCCATCTGTGGGAACTACACAGGTTGGAATCACGATCTCGGTGGTCCCGTCCTCAGCAGATCAAGACTCGAGGACTAGAACCAGATATAGCCCGCTCGAGGAATTCAAGGTCACCACAAGCGTCTCCATCATCTCGTAGAGAGCATCTAGCCTGCAGCCGAGCCAAGTCCAGCACCTCGACGACTGTCAGATCGATCGCCAATGAAAAAGAACTCAACGATCCAGAAGACAAGCACGAGGACTCTACTAAAGAACCCTACTCGACGAGTCGCAACTCGTGGCCGAAGACTCACCCACCAGTCGACGACCCGCCGCCGCCCGAACTCCCACCACACGCCAAGACAGCGACTACGAAACCTAGACCGGAGAGTACTACGACCCAGATCGAAGGCCAGATGAATTTGACAACTTCATCCGAAGCCAATCACTCAGCGGCGGGATAGAACTTGACCCAAGATTCCACAGCCGAGCGGAAGACCACTCGCAGATCTTCCAAATCTCAAGGAGAAGAAGGCACGCAGGCTCCAGCAAACTCTCAGCCAAAGAGCAACTGGAAGGACCTTGCGCGATCCACTGCTTTGAAGACAGTCGGGGACATCTCAGAGCAAGCAACACCCTAGGATATTGCCGCCTATTCGCCGAACTCTCCAACAGCCTCAAGGAGGAGCGCGAAGCCAAACACACTCGAAGAAGCGCGCAGTCGCCCGCACCAACTGCAGAGGAGAAATACCCCGCGTCCCAGGGACGAGTCTGCATGATCCAAGAAGGAAGACCCCCGAAATCAAAGCAAGATGCTACACCTTGCAGGCCGAAGCAGCCGAAGACCTAAAGACAACTGAAATCTACCAACTGAGCGGCGCTGAGACCAGCATCACTTTCTCACAGAGCGACCATCCGCCCGCAGTCCCAAGGCCTGGGCACGCACCCTTAGTCCTCGAAGCTCAGATCGGAGGTTACGACATGGACAAAGTCTTCATGGACGGAGGCAGTAGTCTAAGCATAATCTTCGCCAGCACACTACGCAAGATGTTAATCCCACGATCAGTTTGGAAGAAGTTAGGCACCAGAATATACGGTGTAGTTCCGGGCAAAACAGCCACCTCCATCTGAACAATACAGCTTGACGTGATCTTCGGCAGCAAGCGCAACTTCGCAAAGCAAGCGCTCGAGTTCGAAGTGCTCGACTGGCATTCGCAGTACCACGCCGTACTCGGGCGACCAGCGTTCGCACAGTTCATGGCGGTTCCACACTACGCATATCTCAAGCTCAAGATGCCAGGACCTGCAGGAATCATCACAGTCAAGGGAAGCGTCACCAAGTCGTACCAGTGCGACCGCGATTTCCACAAAGTCTCCGGCACATTTGGAGCCCAACAACAGCTCAAAGAAATAGCCATGGTGACGGACAAAAGCATATTCCCGCTGGCAAACCGAAGTGAAACAAAAGAATTTGGCCGCGATTTCAGCATCGACAGCGACACGATCACACACCAAGTACACCCAACAGACCAAGAAAATACAGTCCGCGTATATGCCCACCTTACAGAAGAGTAAGCAACTGCCCTCATATATTGCCTTCGCGAAGAGTGGAAATTTTTTGCCTGGTGCCCAGCCGACATGCCTGGAGTACCACGAGAATTTGCAGAGCACGCGCTCCACATCAAGCCAAACACCAAGCCAGTAAAGCAGACACTGCGACGATTCTCAGAACCCAAGCGCAGAGCAATCGGAGAAGAAGTCAATCGACTACACGACGCACAATTCATCCGAGAGACGAAGAAAGCAACATGGATAGCAAACCCAGTCCTAGTCCCTAAAAAGTACACCGAGGTACTGAGGATGTGCATCGACTACGGGCCTATCAACAAGCACTGCCCAAAAGACCACTTTCCCCTGCCAAGAATCGATCAAATAATCGACTCCACAGCAGGATGCGATCTCCTCTCCTTCCTTGACGCATACTCAGGATACAATCAGATCAGGATGAGGGAAGAAGACGAAGAGCACACCTCGTTCATCACCCCCTACGGAGTATTCTGCTACCAAACAATGCCCTTCGGACTAAAAAATGTCGGAGCCACATACCAGCGGATGATGCAAGCATGTTTGAGAGACCAGATAGGCTGGAACGTCCAGGTCTATGTAGACGACATTGTCATCAAAACCTATAGCGCAAACACACTACTCGACGACCTCCGCGAGACATTCGCGGCCCTCAACAAATACAGGATCAAGCTCAACCCCAAAAAATGCGTGTTCGGCGTCCCAGACGGAAAATTACTCGGGTACATGGTCTCTGCCCGAGGAATTGAAGCAAACACCGAAAAGGTTCAAGCAATCACCAAGATGCAAAGGCCAACCAACATCAGAGGAGTACAACAGCTCACAGGAAAGCTCGCAACATTAAGCCTCTTCATCAGCAGGTTAGGCGAAAGGACCCTACCGTTCTACAAACTACTGAGAATAGGAGAAAAATTCGAGTGGACCGAAGAAGCCAGCAATGCATTCGCAGACTTAAAGAAGACCCTCTCGACCCCACCAATCTTGGCGGTGCCTAAAAAAAGTTCTATCTCTACATAGCAGCACGCAACAGTGTCGTAAGCATAGTGCTTGTCGTCGAGCGTACAGAAGAAGGCAAAATCCAGAGCATCCAAATACCAATTTACTACCTGAGCACGCTAGTCACGAAGCCACAACAGTGGTATCCACACTATCAGGAGCTCTTGCTCGCCATTATCATGACCTCCAAGAAAGTATCGCACTACTTCGACGAACACTCCATCACAATCGTGAGCAGTGCACCACTCGCGGACATCCTCAACAATCCCGGCGCGACCGGTCGAGTCGCCGAGTGGAACATGGAGCTCAGCCCGCGAGACCTGCAGTTCAAACACCCGACAGCAATCAAAGCCCAAGTACTACCGGATTCCCTGGTCGAGTGGGAAGAAGTCCAAACACCAGGTCCCCCAGACCTATCCAACTCATGGACGATGTACTTTGACGGATCCAAAAGACAGCAAGGAGCCGGAGCAGGCGTCGTCCTAGTCTCCCCCAAAGGAACGAAGCTCAAATACATCCTCCAAATCAACTTCAGCAACGCCTCCAACAACGAAGCAGAGTACGAAGCACTAATTCACGGCATGCGCATGGAAAAAACTTGCGGTGCCACTCGCCTATCGATCTATGGCGACTCCAACCTCGTCGTCCAGCAAGCGATGAGAGACTGTAACGCAGTCGCAGACAACATGGCAGCCTACCAGAAGCTCTATAACACGCTAGAGGGAGGATTCGACGGCTGTGAACTCAACTACATCCCCAGAGCAAATAATACAGAAGCCGACGAACTCGCGAACATCGGATCGACTCAAGGACCAATACCACCAGGCGTTTTCCTCGAGATCATCAATCAGAGATCAATAAAAGCAAAGCCAGTAGAGTCCAAAGTAGTCGCAGAAGAAAACGACACAAACGAGCCAGCACAGGTGGCAGCAACGAGCGCAGCCGACGATGCAAACAGTCAAGCAATCGAAGTCGAAGTACCAGCAGCACCCGAAGACCCAGCCTGGGCAAGACCTTTCCTTCGATTCCTAGTCGAAGGTACTCTACCACAAGACTCCGCAGAAGCCCGACGCATCAGTCAACGATCTAAAGCATTCACGGTAATCAACAGGAAGCTCTACAAGCGCAGCATCTCCCAGGTCCTCCAAAAGTGTATAGACGAAGAAGACGACAAAGCCCTACAACTCGAGATCCACGAAGGCACCTGCGGAAATCATGCCAGCAGTCGAGCACTCGTGGAAAAAACCTTTCGGGCAGGATTCTACTGGCCGACCGCCATGTGAAACGCAGAGGACATCGTACGACGTTGCATCGCCTGCCAGAAATTCGCCAGCAGGCCACACGCCCCAGCATCGGTACTCAAAACCATACCGTTGTCATGGCCTTTTGCCACATGGGGACTCGACATGGTATGCCCGCTCAAGAAATCCTCAAAAGAAGGAAGAACACACCTACTGGTCGCAGTTGACAAGTTCACCAAATTGATCGAGGCAGTACCAATCACCAGCTCAACAGCCCTCACGGCAGTCAACTTCATCAAATCAATCATCTTCAGATTCAGAGTACCACACAACATCATCACAGACAACGGCACAAACTTCACAGGAGCAGAATTCCAAAACTTCTGTCAAGAGCTGGGCATGAAAATCAATTATACATCAGTCGCATACCCGCAGTCCAACGGCCAAGTGGAAAAAGCAAGCGGCCTAGTATGCGGAGGAATAAAGAAGCGACTCCTAGCACCACTCGAACAAGCCGTAGGCAACTGGATAGAGTAGCTCCCCGCGGTCCTATGGAGCCTACGCACCACCCCAAACAGCTCAATCCAGTATACACCGTTCTTCCTGGTGTACGGGGCAGAAGCAGTGCTGCCGCACGACTTAAAATTCGGAGCACCCAGAATCTCAGGGTACGAAGAGGAAGAGGCAGAAGAAGCACTACAGAACGACAAAGACATAGCAGACGAAGCACGAGACACAACCATCACAAAATCTGAAGGATACCAGGACAAGATGCGCACCTATCAAAGTAGTTGCATGCGGACCAGATCGTTCAACAAAGGAGACCTTGTGCTACGGCTAATACAGGAAAAAGTGCACAAACTTGCCCCACAATGGGAAGGACCGTTCATCATCTCGGAAGTCATAGGAGGAAGAGCATACAGATTGAAGAATCCAAAGACCAACGAGGACGTGGGAAATCGATGGAACGTAGCGAACCTACGCCTGTTCTACCCATAGTCCCCCAAGCATTATCAGAGACATCGTCAGCAGCACCGATCGACAACTCATGTAAAAATTCGAAGGAATAAAGCAATGTCGCCCAAAACACCTTACAAGCACTCGGGGGCTCGAGCCTAGAACTCCCCCCGAGATACGCTATCTTCGCAAAAGCAACCTTTTACTTACAAGCACTCGGGGGCTCGATCCTAGAACTCCCCCCGAGAGACGCTATCTTCGCAAAAGCGACCTTTTACTTACAAGCACTCGGGGGCTCGAGCCTAGAACTCCCCCCGAGAGACGCTATCTTCGCAAACGCGACCTTTAAATTACAAGCACTCGGGGGCTCGAGCCTAGAACTCCCCCCCCGAGAGACGCTATCTTCTTAAACGCGACCTTTTACTTACAAGCACTCGGGGGCTCGAGCCTAGAACTCCCCCCGAGAGACGCTATCTTCGAAAACGCGACCTTTTACTTAGAAGCAGTCGGGGGCTCGAGCCTAGAACTCCTCCTGAGAGACGCTATCTTCGCAAACGCGACCTTTAACTTACAAGCACTCGGGGGCTCGAGCCTAGAACTCCCCCCGAGAGACGCTATCTTCGCAAACGCGACCTTTTACTTACAAGCACTCGGGGGCTCGAGCCTAGAACTCCCCCCGAGAGACGCTATCTTCGCAAACGCGACCTTTTACTTACAAGCACTCGGGGGCTCGAGCCTAGAACTCCCCCCGAGAGACGCTATCTTCACAAACGCGACCTTTTACTTACAAGCACTCGGGGGCTCGAGCCTAGAACTCCCCCCGAGAGACGCTATCTTCGCAAACGCGACCTTTAACTTACAAGCACTTGGGGGCTCGAGCCTAGAACTCCCCCCGAGAGACGCTATCTTCGCAAACGCGACCGTTTACTTAAAAAGCACTCGGGGGGCTCGAGCCTAGAACCCCCCCCCCCCCGAGAGACGCTATCATCGCTCACGCCATCTTTACTCAAAAGACTCGGGGGTTCGAGCATAAACTTCCCCTAAAAGACGTTATCCTCGCTAAAAATGCGACTATCTACAACCATGAGGAGGCCAAAACGCAAGACTCTCGCCAACAACAAAGCTCAGGCAAAAGAAAGTTGCATCAAAGGCGCACGATTCTTTAGTCTTCACCCGATCGCAAGCGATCGCCTAAAGACTCGGGGGCTACTCCCATCGGGAGCGCTGAACGCGCACCCGATCCAAACTTGGAAAAATTCAAAGACAACTACAAAACAGTGAGACAAAAATTCATAAAGTCTACGCTTGATTCTGCAAATCAAACGCAGCCTCGGGGGCTACTCCCATCGGGAGCGCTGGCGCGCACCCGAGAAGACATTCCCATTACAAAGGAGTGATGGCGCGAGGGTTGACGGGTGTAGTCTTCTCGCCCTTCGTTGGTGAGCCCCAAGTGGAAGGCGTGATGCAGCACAGCAGCAAATTTCCCTCGGTAAAGATACCAAGGTTTGTCTCCAGTAGGACTCCAGAGATGATAAGTAGGTGTCAGCGGCGCAACTGACGCGGACCTGCACACAGACACAGATAACTTTGTTCCCAACGAAGTTCAGAGAGGTTGTCAATCTCTCCGGTCTTGTTGTTTACAAAGGATAAAACGCAAGGGATAATAATAGCAACTTGAAAGTAAATGCAGAAAAGTAAATATAGCGTGGAAACAATGATAAGGATATGGACCGGGATACGTGATGTTCGCTAGTGATGTCTCTCTCCCAAAAGGCGATAAAATTGCTATGCGAGGTAAACAAATTACAGAAAGGCAATTGACAGGATTATGAACGCACCGCAATGCTAACTATGCTACAAAAGAAAGGAAGAGGTTCAAAAGCACATGCAGTACGCCAAGGTAAGTAGACCGAAATCCAGCTGCATCTACTACTAATCATCCACCTTGAGATATCTATCCAGAACATCTCGCTGGTATTAAGTTGTGAGCCCCACCCAAAGTGTAAACCCAAAGCAACAGACAACTGCATTAAAAAGAACTCTGCGTAAAGTAAACAATCCTTGTAACCGCGGTTACAAGCACCGTTGTTTTCCCCCTTGTGGCAACAGCACATCCCCTAGACTCATGTTTCTGTCACCCAAGCGTGTCATCGGGGGGCATGAACCCACAATCTAGCACAACGCTCCCTCTTGGAGTCACTACCTACTACTTGGCCAAAGCAATAAACAACAACGGGGAACATGCAAGAACTACTTAGGAACAAAAATATAAGAGATAAAAACCAAATATATTACTCTATCACAATCTGAACATAATCTCATAATCCATCAGATCCTCTCAAACTCAACATAGCAATAGCAGAAATATTACAAAGGTGCTTCTATCATGTTGGGCAGCTCACGAGGTCTAAACAATGAAGATCAAAGAGGGGAGGAGAACATCACATAGCTAATGATCACGGACCCATGGTCCAAGGAAAACTACTCACGAGACATCCGGGGAGCATCCATGGTGGAGAGGAGACTCCCGGAGGTCAATCCTCCCTCCGGCAGGGTGCCGGGAAGAGGTCTTCTGGTGTTCCCGATCTTCGGAAGCGCGGCGGCGGCGGAACAAAGGCGAGTTCGCGGAATAGGGTTCTCTTTTCGGGGTTTTCCCGTGACGGGGGATAAATAGGCGAAAGGGGGGCAGCCAGAGGTGGGCCAGGGGCTCCAGGCGCCCCCCTGGCGCGGCCAGGGGTGGGGCCGCGCTGGGTGGCCGCCTGGCCCCCCTGGCTCCCCTCTGGCCCCTCCCGGGATCTTCTCGAAGCTTCCGTCACGCTGATTTTTTATCTGAATTTTCCCAAATTTTTATGGCACTTTTTATATGGGGGAAAACTGAAATAGAAAAACAGCAGAAAACAGGAACTGGCACTGGGGTGCACTGAGTTAATAGGTTAGTCCAAATATGATCAAAAGTGTATGAAAGTGTATCTAGATCATAGCAATATCACACAAAACATGCATGGAGCATGCAGAAATTATAGATACGTTTTGGACGTATCAAGGAGTCGAAGACATTATCATTACAAAGGAGTCGAAGACATTCTCATTACAAAGGAGTGGAAAACATTCTCATTACAAAGGAGTCGAAGACAGTCATTTCATTACAAAGAAGTCAAAACGACAGTTTGCCGCTACAGAGGAACCCGTGGAACTACAAGATAGGCTACATTCAACTTCTACAGGTGTGCTCATGCTGAAATAATTGGCACTTTCGTGCCACAACCTGATGTGCATCACCACAGACAAAGTAGCAACCCAACCTGTGAAGAAAAAGGTCGCCGTCCTCCAGTTCTACAAGGTCGCCGTCCTCCAGTTTTGCAAGGTGCCCCGCCTACTGACGCAGCCGTTTGACGACTGTCTTGACGTCCAGTTCCACCTTAGAACTAGAAGAGCAAACACCATCGCCCGAGGGATCAGCCGAAGACGAAGACACGGGAGAATCAGGCGAGCCACCACTCGAGCCATCTAAATTGCTGCTACTTGTTTCTTCACAATATGGATCTAGACGGTTGCCACCAGCATCAAATGCACGGATAATAACAGTATCTTCGCCGTCAAAACGACATCAAAGGCTATCTCCGCCGCGTAGATTCAACTGACGAGAAAACGCCCTCCAGCCAGATCCAAGGAAAAGCAAGGACGAACTATCAGTCTCTAGCTCCACCCAAGAAGAAGAACAAGCGCATCCATGAAGACGGAGCCAGAAACCCCTCAAGTTACGTTCAGAAGCAATGGAAGCAAATGAGAATGGAAGAGGAATCCGGGCAGCATTCTGGCCAAGAACACGCAAAAGAAAGTCATAGCGCCAAAAACCCTCTTCCATGGAAGAAGAAGAAGAAGGCGCCGATGGGGTACCATGGCGTCCACCCCGTGAAGAACGAGGTGTGCGACCACCACGACCACGGCGGCCACGGCCTCGCCTAGCCACACCACTACCACGCTTGGGCGCCATATGAAGAAGAAGAAAGAGACATATGCGAAGAAAGAATATCAAGGACGGGCAACCACGGGAAGTATTTATAGCACAATCCAAGGGCGAAACCGGAAAAGCACGCGGAAGCTCAGGCGGCGTCATCATTGCATCAAAGACCGCTGGGCCGGGCGTTACGAGTTCCAAAGTAAATATGCTTTCATACGGTCAGCATTACTTACAGGACGCGTCAAATCTCGCCTGTTTCCCATACAAGCCTCGGAAACCCAACGGACAACAGGCAGCACGGCGTCGAAATCATCATTATGACGGTCCAGAAGACGCGACGGATAAAAAAATCAAGCATCATCATAGGTCATCGAACAACATGACAATGCATATCAGCACGACATCTCAAGAGCGACGGATCAAGGCAAAAACAGTTGGAAAAAATCAAAAGATTTCCAAAGCCAGATTTATGCCCAAATTTTCTGACTCTAAATTTTTTTCTTACTCCCATCGGGAGCACCTTTATCCGAGTTCGGGTGCTCCCTCACCCAGAAGGCAAAGAAGTGCTCGAGTGATCACTCGCACCAGCAGAAACAAACATACTCTCAGAGTTCGGGTGCTCCCTCACCCCGAAAGAAGAAAAGCATTCGAGTGATTACTCGCAAAAAATGACTCAGCAATTCAATAAACATGACTTACTCACACACTTGACGACTTTCCGAGTGGGTGCTATCTTATTTTCCTCGCCTGAGTTCACTACAAAGCTCCGCGAGTGACGACTAAAACAACTCACTTGATTGTTTATTCCAAGTGGGTGCATTGCTAAATTAGGCTCCGTGCCTCAACAAAAACAATTATGCCTAGGATACGACACACTGTACCTAGATGCCAGGCAAGCTTAGCGTGTAGGTAAGAACCCGCTGCGCAGAACGGCCGGGCCGGGACTTGCCGCAGAGCGATTTCACTCCCGATCTTTTCCATGCGCTTGCATGATAGAAAGATCCGAGCGGACGCGCTCAGGCTATGTGCTTAGACCGGCAACAATTGATCCTATAAGACCTGCAGCGGCATGAGTTTGCTTGACACCGGTGTTCCAAGTTCATGTCGAGGGACGTGAGCTTGATTGGGCTACTGTGGTATTTGTCACTAGCACAATTCACCAAGGCTCGACCAGTCGACTCCTTGGGCCCTTTCAGCTTAGCAATCCCTCGAAATAGATATTGTCATGGCTCAAAACTGCCAGCGACCCGCGGCGCTGCCGCGCATACAGATAATAAAGCGCAGTTGAATTTGAGTCCCTGCGCGACTCTTCGAGTCCCCCAGGCACTCGGGGGCTACTGACGAGGGGGTGACCCCATGAATCCTGCATGTAGGGCTACCTGGTACGTATGAAGACAGAAGGCCCGCTGGGAAGCTGCGACAAGCCCATGATTGGCCCAACCAGGCACCGACGTAGGAGTCCGCGACTAACATGGAAGGTACAACTTGGCGTACAAGGCAAGATTAGAACTAGGAAACTATCTCTGTAACCTAGTACGGACTCTCCGAGACCTAGCCTACTATATAAAGGCTGGGAGGGGAGATGTCTCAGACAACACAATACGCATCTACTCACCCTAGCCTTGCGAGAACTCGCCTTGGCATCCACTGTAATCGCCCGCTTGCGCAATAATATCGAGCAGGAAGTCCTTCTCCTGTTAGCCGACGAGTATCGTCCAACCTATGCCTTCTCTATGACTAACCCAGGGTCCCTGACCATGGGATTTTCCGGGGCTGATCCCCGTCATCCACCTTGAGATATCTATCCAGAACATCTCGCTAGTATTAAGTTGCGAGCCCCACCCAAAGTGTAAACCCAAAGCAACAGACAAATGCATTAAAAAGAACTTTGCGTAAAGTAAACAATCCTTGCAACCGCGGTTACAAGCACTGTTGTTTTCCCCCTTGTGGACACAGCACATCCCCTAGACTCATGTTTCTATCACTCAAGCGTGTCATCAGGGGGCATGTACCCACAATCGAGCATACCGTTCCCTCTTGGAGTTGCTACCTACCACTTGGACAAAGCAATAAACATCAACGGAGAACATGCAAGAATTACTTAGGAACAAAAATACAAAAGATAAGAACCAATTATATTACTCTATCACAATTTGAACATAATCTCATAATCCATCAGATCCCATCAAACTCAGCATAGCAAAAGCAGAAATATTACATATGTGCCTCGATCAGGAGGGCAGCTCACGAGGTCTAAACCATGAAGAACAAAGAGGGGAGGAGAACATCACATAGCTACTGATCACGGACCCATGGTCCTAAGGAAACTACTCACGGCACATCCGGGAACCGTCCATGGTGGAGGAGAAGCTCCCGGAGGTCGATCCTCCCTCCAGCAGGGTGCCGGGAAGGGTCCTGACGGTGCTCCCGATCTTGGACGCGCGGCGGCGGCGGAACAGAGGCGAGATTGCGAAAAAGGGTTCTGTCTTCGGAGGTTTCTCGTGACAGAGATTAAATAGGCGAAGGGGGCAGCCAGGGGGGCCACCAGGAGTCCAGGCGCCCCCCTGGCGCGGCCCCCGCGCCAGGTGGCCACCTAGGCACCTGGTGGTGGCCCCACGACCCTCCTTCGGGGCACTGGAAGCTTCCGGTACGCTGATTTTTTATCTGATTTTTCCTGGATTTTTGGAGCACTTTTTATATGGGGGAAAACTAAAATAGAAAAACAGCAGAAAAACAGAAACTGGCACTGGGGTGCACTGAGTTAATAGGTTAGTCCAAATATGATCAAAAGTGTATGAAAGTGTATCTAGATCATAGCAATATCACACAAAACATGCATGGAGCGAGCAGAAATTATCGATACGTTTGGGACGTATCAATAACTATGTGGGGATCCTTACACTAAAGAACTTGGCTTGCATATTCCAGGATGAGCCACCTCAAATGAGCTCTAGGTCTTCATTAGCAAGCAAGTTGGATGCAACCCCACTAGTTCCATTGGAGAGCTTACCTTAGCTCATATGTGCATCCGTTGCATGGCAATCCCTACTCCTCACATCATATCTATCATTTGGCTTTCTCTCGCCTATGATTGTCCTCATTGATGTTAGCCTTTCACACCTTTTTGTCTTCCTTCCCCATAATTTTTCTCTTTGCCATCCTAAGTGCCAACATATCTTGCTTGCTCTCATCCATTGCATGAGTGCTCAAAGTAGAAAGGGAGAGGATCAGTTTGACTTGTGCCTGACTAGTGGTCTGGGGACGAGTCAAAATAAGATTCCGAAGGAAACCAAGTGTGATGTTTTAGTAGATTGAGTTCTCAATTAAACTATGTAGTATTTTTATGCTCTAAACCCATCTCCCACTTCTTGCACGCAAACACCATTTGGAGACATTCGAGTCACGGACAACGAGAGCTCTTGCACCTTTATGTTCTTACTTTGCTAGTGTCAATACTAGATATAGACTCTTGCTTGTTATTGTCTTGACTTGAATTGCATATCTTACTTGCTTTACTTCGAAGTTCTTATATGTGTGTTAGCATGTCACCACATAAATTATCTGTGTTATCATTTACCTACTCGAGGACGAGTAGGAATTAAGCTTGGGGATGTTGATACGTCCCAAACGTATCTATAATTTCTGCTTTTTACATGCTCTTTTAGGTGACATTGCTATGTGTTGTGGTACACTTTCATACATTTTTACACATATTTGGACTAACCTACTAACTCAGTGAACCCAGTGCCAGTTTCTGTCTGTTGATATCTGTGAGTTACAGGTTTTTACCCATATTTACAGAGCTCCAAAAATTCCAACAAAAATATATAAGAAATCAGCGAGACATAAGTTTCGAGAATCACCGAAGTGGGGCCAAAGGGGATCCAGGCCCCACCCATGCGGCCAGGTGGCGCGACCCTCCTCCTGTCCGCGACACCAGGGCGCCTAGGGGGAGGGGCCACCCCCTTGTGCCCCCTTCGACCTATATTTACATTCCGTCACGGAAACCCTCGTGAGGAACCCCGCATCGCGATTTTCACCTTTGTTCCGCCGCCTCCTCGCTTCCAAGACCAGGAGCACCAGAAGACCTCTTCCCGGCACCCTGCCGGAGGGAGGATTGACTTTCGGGAGCTTATCCACCACCATGAGCGCTTCCCGGATGTGCCGTGAGTAGCCCCCCTTGGACCATGGGTTCATGATCACTAGCTATGTGATGTCTTCTCGCTAGTCTTGTGCTGCAATTCATAGCCCTTGTGAGCTACCCTACATGATCAAGGAATCTATGTAATTTCCCCACTGTTGCTATGCTGAGTTTGCTGGGATCCGATTCACTATGAGATTATGTTCAAATTGTGATGAGTTATATATTTGGTTCTCCTTTTATATTTTGTTCTTGAGTAATTCTTGCATGGTCTTCGTTGCTTTTTATTGCTTTGGCCAAGTAGTAGATAGTAACTCCAAGAGGGAGCGTTTATGCTTGATTGTGGGTTCATGCCCCCTGATGTCTAGCTTGAGTGACAGAAACATGAGACTAGGGGATGTGCTGTTGCCACCAAGGAGAAAACAACGATGCTTGTAACCGCGATTTCAAGGATTGTTTACCTTACGCAAAGTTTGTTAATGCAGTTTTCTGTTGCTTTGGGTTTACACTTTGGGTGGGGCTCGCAACTTAATATCAGCGAGATGTTCTGGATAGATATCTCAAGGTGGATGATTAGTGAGTAGATGCAGTTGGATTTCAGTCTACTTGTCTTGGCGTACTACCCATACTTTTGAGCCTCTAACGTTTATAATTCTGTCAATTTCCCAGATGTAATTTGTTTACCCAGCTTAGCTATTTTATCGTCTTTTGGGAGAGAGACATCACTACTGAACATCATGGGACCCCAGTTCATATCTCCACCACTGTTTACACCTCAACCATTTATTGCTTTTATTTCCTTTTCATAGAAATCACCACTATTATTTCCCATTTGTGTTTGATCCTTTGTAAACAACAAGATCGGAGAGATTGACAACCTCTCTGAACTCGTTGGGAGCAAAGTTATTTGTTGATGTGTGCAGGTCCACGTCAACTCCTAGCTAGACAATTTCTAGCGCCGTTGCCACCTACTTGCAGAACATGGAGTCCTACTGGAGACATAAACCTTGGTATCTTCACCGAGGGAAATTTTACTGCTAGCTACATCTCAACCTTTCACTTGGGGTAACCAACAAGGTGCGAGAAGCCATCATTCGCGGGGTTGCAGAAGTACCACACCATCCCGTCTCCGTGGTCGATGCCAGGAGCATCCTCCCCGCCCGCGTACAAGCTCATCATGGGGGGAGCGGAGCAGACATTCGCGTCGTGGATGAAGTTGTTGGGGAAAGACTCTCCAGCGGCCCTGCGCCGGAGAAGCCTTCCTAGATCGAGATCCAGATGGGGTTGATGGAGGAATTAACGGGATTCAATCAGCTAATTAGAATGTTGCGGGCGAAGCCGCAAGGACGTGGATCGTTAAGAGCAATTGGCAGACTACACGTTTGCTGGGCAAAACATTTCATCTAAGCCATTGATTTAGAGGGCAGATCATCGATGCAATATGGGTAGTAGGATATGTTGAGGTTAATTTAATACGAGAGTCTTGGTTATCTCGTGTACAGTTTATTGGGTGGCTATAATTTTTGTTATGTTTGCTCTTTTATTAATAGTGGAGATGAAGATCTACTAATCTAATCGTAACTAGTTGACACCCCGCGCGTTGCCGCGAGAATTGGTTGCATTAAATTTTGATGAAATTTTCTTGTATGAACATGAATATTGGAACTTAATCGTATGTTGCATATGTTTCGTCACATCATATGTGCACTAAGTTATGGGTATGAAGATAAAAAACTCACAAAAGTATGAAATAATAAATTTGTGTATGAAAGACACATGCACGCATGCAATTAATTTCTAAAGCTTAATGGAGTGATGAGGTGACATAGTTGCATGTCTTACAAAATACTTAGTGGGTGCTAGCTATTTAGATATAAAAGATTGAAAGTTGATATGTCATGTATGATGAGGTGGATAGTGCGCATGTAGAGATAATAGCTAGTAATTATTTTTGTAGATTGCTTGAGGAATTAAAAGCTAATGTGGCATGCATGATGAGGTGGATAATATGCATGTAGAGAGAATTGATGTGGCATGCATGATGAGGTTGGATAGTGCGCATGTAGAGAGAATTAATGTGGCATGCATGATTATGTGGATAGTGTGCATGTAAAGAGAATTGGTAGTAGTGGGATCAACTTCTTAAGAATAGTAGATAGTAGATTACTAAGCTTTTTGAAAAAATAAATTTGCTTCAACTTTTAAAATAAGCCGTGTAAAAGGTATGCTTATTCCAATTCTACCCCTTCCACCTCTTCCACGAATCCCCTTCGACGACACCACCTAACCCTAGTTGCCGCCGGCCTCCTTAGTCGCTGACATCGCAGGCGTGGCCTCCCACGGCGTCTCTTCTTCTCCCTCCCCCTCAATCATCTCGTTCCTCGCACGAAACACCCGACCCAGAAGGCTCTAGAAGCGTCGAATTCCGCGGCCATGGCGGAGAAGCTGGCGCCCGAGAAGCGCCATTCCTTCGTCCACAACGGTAAGCCTCCCCCATTTATAACACACCACGTTCTTCTAGATCCTTCAAGAGCCTGCCCTCACCTATGATTCCTCCACTCCTCTCCCCAATGGATTTCGTGGGGGGGCGCAGGGCAGAAGGTTTTCGAATGGGACCAGACGCTGGAGGAGGTCAACATGTACATCGAGCTCCCCAAGAACGTGCCCACCAAGCTCATTCAGTGCGTGATCAAGGCCGGCCACGTTGAGGTCGGCATCCGCGGCAACCCGCCCTACCTCAATGTCCGTGGTTTACTCTCTTTTCCAATTCGATTCCGTCCGAGTTCCTGCTAAATATTGAGCTCTTTCTTGTTTTCTGTTTGTATCATTAAGCGATTTAATATGTTGGTTGTTTTACAGCATGATCTTATGCTCCCGGTGAAGACCGATTTGTCTTTCTGGACGATAGGTATGGATTATTTCTCTCTGACCTGCAATTCTTGGTCTTCACATTGTCACATTTTGGTAATATTGTGGAACTGTGACCTGGCTCTGGCTCTGGACTGAGTTACGTTCTTCAGCTTGTCGCCTCATTTCATCTAGTTTCTATATTATTCATCGCGGTAGATTTGCTTGTTAGGCAACTCCTTTTCAGACTAGTAAGCATGCACGTGCAATGCACGATTAACCAAGCAAAAAAAGTCTTAGTGGGATCTTTCAATGATGAATTCATAGTTCAAACGTGAGCAAGGGTTATGTGGGTGTCAGGTTTGGCAAAATAATGTTTCAGAGAAAAGTTCAGCAAAGTAGGGAGGCGATATATACCTGCTTGGTATAATCATCGGGAAATTTTTTAACAAGCCAATGATCATGATTTGTTCTCTCATAACATCTATCTCTGAAAGGATATGGACGATGAGTTTTTTTTAAAGATGATGTGTCGGGGAGTTGTAAAATAGATGATATGGGTTATGACAGTTTGCCCTCTACCTTTATTGTCGAGACCCACTATAGTGGGTCCCCACCTCCTTAGTCCGTCACCCGCGCCTTTTGTTGTTAAGAAAGTGGGTCCCTGCCATCTTAATCCACCGCTTCAACGACGCAACACTTCCATGTCAGAGTGTACATAGGGTTCACATTGGTCTTTGCAAAGGCATCACATCAGTGGTGAGGATTACGCTGCATCGAAATATTTTACCATGCTTTCTTCCACTTGGGTCGTGCTATAGTGGACCAAAAAATTATTGAAAACACGACAACGGTGCAATAATTTTTCTTTTAGAGGAAAACAATGTATTAATCATCATGACAGGAATTACAATGTCACCTACGACCAGCTTGCTAACATCATCAAGGTATTCATCTAACCAATTTATGAACACATAAATGCTTCCAAAATTGGTGGAAAAAAATCATGGGCGTATAGAATTTGGATAATTATTTTGAATACAAAGGGAGCTCTCATCCATCTAGTAATGTTTGTCCACTCGGAATCTAACATATATAAAGATCAAAGTCTCCTCACCATGATTCCATGACTGGTTGGAGTTACATCTCTAAGTAGGAGCTGCCACTGGATGGGAACCAGACGCCGCAGGCCTTGGTGTGCCTGTGCACAGCGCTCCTGCTCCCGTGCCGGCCGGCGTCCATGTCGCCCGGCGCAACCAGTAGGAGCTTTCTCCAACAAAACCTCGCAATCAACAACACAGCGTTCAGTTTCAAGGCCAATTGATCCTTCCATTCAGAAGGAGGGGGTGACACATGGGATCTCTTGCTTGTCTCAAGACTCATATGGCGCGTATAGGCACTTTAAGGTTGCGTGTATCCCAAAGTTTCACAACACTGGTAGACATTTATTTGTAAGTACAAGATGCATTAATTTAAGAGTTAAATAAAATCAAACTACATTAGATGTGCATTGTGTTAAAAAGTGAAACGTTCATAATTGAAATGCACCATTGGCATGCATTATTAGCAATATAAACTATATGAATTTAGTTAGCAGATGCAGAAAAAATTGGATGGGCAAATTCCTTACTTGTCTGCAGCACCAGAAGTAGCAATGGAGATATCATCTTTCAGGTAGAGAACTGATGTGATGCTCGATGAAGCTCCCTAAAGACCACCAATATCAGCAAATGAACCCAAGGGAGTGTACAATCGTCCGCAATAAGAAAAATAAAGTGTGTAGATTCAGTACCGTTGGCCGAGGCCTTGTCCGAGTCCTCCGTGTGGGGCTGTGCGCTTCTTTGACAATAGCACAAGACCTAACATGCAAAACATGCTGAATTCAGTAAAAGATGTTATATTGCTACAGAGATTTGACGTTTGCAGTTAAAAGGGAGCATTTAGATGCAGTAGCTATTAGATAACATACATGAGGCATGCTTCACCATGACCATTTGGGTTTTTTGGGATCACATCTTAGATCCAAAGTGCAAAAGAACCATCTCTTGTACCAGAAACAACAAGATCTGAATAGACAATAAACTACTTGAATTCGAAGTCAACAAAACTTATGCAGACTTTGTGTGCCAAGCTAACTGAAACAAATTCAAGCTATACAAAACTAACCAGGATTCGTAGAGTGACAGACTGACATGACAGTGACTTCACACTTCCGGTGTGTCCTGAGAGCACACCAAGGCATTTCTTATTCTCCACGCTCCATATCTTTACCTGATACAGTACAACATCACAGTGAGATTATACAAATATCAGGCCGGGAATAATTGGTGTTATGCGAAACTAAGTGAATTGACTGATCATATTGTACTCACAGTTTGGTCGCCTGATGCAGTCAGTAATTGGGATCCCTCCTAGATAAATGGCATATAAATACGGCGGTTAACTTTGCCAGAGAGACACACACAAAATTACTGCAGAGAAGCAGAGAAAACAGATGCAGCACATTGCAGGTAAAAAATCTAAGCCAACTCACCGTTAGCAAAAAATATTTGATAATAAACTCACCATTAGCAATTAAATCCAAATCTAAGCCAACTCGATATTAACTATTAAATCCAGAGTATGTTCAGTATTGAGACATTGCAAATGAAAGAATGGTTGATTTCAGAAAATTAAAATCCTCGTATTTCTTTCAATTTGGTCCTACTGCAAACATGGTAATTATAATTTATAGCATAAGTTCTAGGCACAACATATCATGTACATAAAAGATAAAGAGACCAAGAAAAGCTCCCACTGTAACCATGATTACTGTTGGTGTAGGTAGAAAAAGAGCCCAGTTTTTCTCCTCCATCACATTACTCGAACCATATTCTTCCAAGTCCATAAGTTCTAGGAGTTTAAGTATTCTTGTACTTTACAGGACTACACATGGCATAGTTCTCTAGATGTTCAATTATAAGTTCCACGTGAACGACAAGGACTCGAATCCGACTGAGCAATTCTTTTCAGTGTTCAGAACAATGTCAATAGTTCATGTGAAACGCAATTCTAAAATATAAAGAATATTAAACAATTTGGTGTGCGATGTCCTATATTTTTTAGTGCAAGACTAAGCCCCAAGAAAACCAGATTAGGTAGTACAACAATTCCACTAACATATTAACTCACTCGTATTATAAATCCCAAAAGTCTGGGTGTTTACTGGTCTAGAAAATTACCTAACAAATGATTGCATCGGGGTAGTGGAATTCGGTGTTCCACAGATGCAGTATATGAAAAATATTATGTACATCAAGCAAATCAATGCATGTGAATGATACTAAATGTCTGTAACTGGACATTACAGTTTGGATCATTAACCCTGATATTTAGTGGGAATTTGGAGCATCACGTCACTCCTATGCTCGGCCTGCTTGTTCCCGAAACGGAAAATTCTACACATAGATTGAAAGAACCAAACCACTTTCATCAGAATGCTACCCAAAGATGAAATACATATGGAGCAGATGATGGAAATCTTAATTGTGCAGTTTTACCTCCATCGCCGGGGTGTGTGGCTGCTCGTGCCCTGAGTGCTGCGAATGGGGTGGGGTGTGGGGGTGACCCGGGTGCACAGGGCAGGCGTCTGCTCGGGGCCGGCGCACGTGCTCCCCCTCGCCAGGCTTTTGCCGTGGCCGCAGCCCGGCTCGGCGCGCAGAGCTCACGGAGGACGTCGGGCGGGGCGGAGCAGAGGAGGACGTCGGGCCGCGATGGGGGCCGGTGGAGGGGTGGAGAGCGGCTCGTCTGCGTGAGAGGGTGAGACAGAGGGGGGGGGGGGGGCGGGCGGGCGACAGTGGGGGAGGCGGTGGACGGGCGGGGCGGGGACGGCGGGAGCGGGCTCGTCTTCTCGTGAGGGTGAGACAGAGGGGGGGCGGGCAGGCGGCAGTGAGGCCGGCGGTGGACGGACGGGGCGGGGACGGAGGGAGCGGGCTCGTCTTCTCGTGAGGGTGAGAGAGAGGTTGGGGTGCAGGGGAGGGGGGACGGCGGGCGGAGGTGGGAGAGGTGGGGGACGTGGGGGAGGAGGCGAGAGGAGCGCGGGTCGAGTCGAGTAGCGACGAAGCGAGCGCTCAACATCGTTAAAGTTAATTGTAGTCATTAGATCTTAATCAAAGGGTAGAAAAACATGTTTTGGATCTGTCACTGTCAGTCTTTTATAGGGGTAGTGATGATGTTTTGAGGGGACTGGGCTTCCACCAGTTGGCTAGCGGCACACATTGGGTGTGTGCCTGCCTTGTTTCTTCTGAATCAAAATGCCACAGGGTCCACTTCCACGTGGTGGATTTTTTCTCTTTCATTCCAGATGACAGTTTCTTTGGCTTTGAGATAGGTAGCTTTGCTGAGAAGTGCTTGGAAATACGGCAGGTTTTCGGTATTTGTTTGGGTTAGGGCAGAACTAGAAAGCGCAGTCAGCTCATTCAGTGCACTGCATAGCAGCACAGTTACTGCAGAACTCGTCTATGAGTTTATACTGGATTTAGGTCTTCTTCAGTCTGCAGTGGCTTATTTGGTGGCATAAAACCTTTTTCTCTGGGCCGTTTACAAAATATTAATATGAGAACAGAAAATCCACTCTGCATTTATTCAATGCGCCATATGCTGCAGTGATTTTGTGGAGTACTGGAGTGCCATTATTTTGTGGGCTAGTTTGCATAAGGGTTTATCAAGCATTAGGGAGACATCTATATTAACCGTTTAGTCAGTAGAGTCTTATGCTGCTCTATATTTTTAATATGGACAATGGATATTACAATACAGAGGATGGTGAATTGCATATCACTCTGCAAAAAAGGGAAAAGGGAAAAACATGGGCATCTCCAATACAAGGCCAAGGTAGCTTAGATCCATATGCCGCAGACCAGGAACAAAAACGGCTTATGCTGCAAAGGTTTCAAGAAGAGGTATAACCAATTTCTGTACAGGCAATAATCTTTTTCATTTACTGTGGAATACTTTGTGTAGTCACCTCTGCCTCACTCCTGGATCGCAGTATGTCTTTTCTCAATTTTGCACATGCTTATTGCCTTACGTAGTATGTGATATGGAGCAGGGCCTTATGTCAATTGGATTGGTACTGTAACTCACTAATGCCTCAAGTTAAATTGCATAAATGGTCGAAAGAACTTATTTGCTGGGCTTCGCTTTGTTATTCAAATTACATCCTATGCAAAGCCATATCAGTGTGTGACCTGCAAGATAGCTATTGATGCTCATATCAGACTAGGATAATCCAGTCAGCAGTGTAGCCAGCTTCGCTGGCAACTGTACTTGTTAGTAACAGGTCCAAAAGGGATCAAGAATCAGATAGGTCATTAGTTAGGATGCATATTTCACATCCTGTGGGCAGTCTTGACTGAAAGATCTTACTAGCAGGTAACTGATTTTGGTCTCTGTTGTGTTACACTGAACATTGATTCCCTGACCCTTCCTGGCAATTTAGCACTTGTAGGGTTTGAAAATTATCTGAATGACCTGGCTTAGGATTAGAAGCCTTGGTTGTATGGGCATCCATGTGTTTTGTGTTATATTGCAGATAAGCAATTTCACGCTATACATCTGACTGACAATTGATAGGCTTTGAACATGCATCACCCATTTTGGCAAACATTGTAGAAACTGAACACCAATGATCTATCGCCCACTTGTCATGATGAAAGAAAAAGAACATGAGAGGTACTGAAAAAGTTTGTCTGAAAGTGTAGCTGTGAGTTGAAACTACTAAAGATCTTGCAGGATTCTTTTTGCAAACTGGAATTTTATACCGTTGCTTTATCCATGATTATATAACTTATCAGGGGGTCAGTGCTGTAAATCTCATGCAATTTTTTTTCCATTAACAGTTCTATATATATATATATATATATATATTTACTAGTACATTAGAATTTTAGTCAAAAAAGTCCTGTATGGGAAACTGAATAGGCAAATAACAACTTACATTTGTGAATAGACGGTGTGTGTTTTTTCAGTTGGTATGTTCATTAATGTTTCCCTTTATATATATATATATATATATATATATAATGTGCATGCAGAATCCAGGGTTTGACTTCTCGCAGGCTCAGTTCAGTGGTACCTGCCCTGACCCAAGGACCTTCATGGGTGGAATTCGCACTGATTGATTGAAGAAGGTTTAGCTCAAGATCATAAATCTTACTGGATCATGAATACATCTTGTCAAATGTGACAACTGTACCTGTTGTATATGTAAATTGTGAAAACATTGTGCTTCCGGGTTATTCAGTGTCTACCCTGGAAATAAGAGCATCTCTTGCAGAGCCCTTAAAAGAGCAAAGTCCTGAAACTGTAAAATAACCGTCGGTTTTCAGTTTTGGCTGAATATTTTTTGCCCGATCAGAACCTGCAAACGGTTCTACCTGTAAAGAGTTTTTAAGGGGTGCGGTAAAAAACTCCTTTCGATCTGTAAAATCCCAGTTTTTGTGTCCGTTCCGATGTTTTTTTTGAGGCAATATTTTGTTCTACGGTGTATTTTCATATTAATCGAAAGTAAGTACAATGGTAATTACAATGGAGATGGGGGAGAGGTTGGGGGTGAGTCTGTTAGCCTATTCCAGTTTTGTCTAACATTTGATAAACTAAAACAATTGCCTCAAAAAATCAGTCTAGCTTGAATGTGATTCATTCTAAAAGATCGTTCTTGAATTTATTACTTATTCTGTGTTGAAGAAGTAGTAAGTCATTTTTCAAATTTCTCCTCCATCCTTGTACTGTTGGTCTTTCATTTCAGAAGATTTTTCCATTTCTTTGGTTCCAAATGTGCCAGTAACCTAGAGTGACAATCTCTATTCCAAAATTACGTGGGGCATGTTCAAGGGTCAAAAAGGTGTCTTCATTTATGGAGGTTCCCCTTTGCTGAATGGGAATAATGTGATCCAACAGCTATAGGCAAATTGGCAGTCCCAAAATAGATGGAGAGGTGTTTCTGGAGATTTGGTTCTGCAGCAGATACAATCATAGTTTTCTAGATGCATGCCTTTCCTTTGTAATAAAGATCTTGTATTGATTCTGTTCTGAAACATCAGCCACGAGAAAATCTTGTGTTTAAGTCTGTTGGCACTCTTCCAAAGTAGTTTGAGTAGAGGTGAGTCATTGCTTTCTTTGATGAGCTTCTTGTATAGAGTCATTGCTGAGTACTTACTTTGTCCTTGGCATTTCCAATTGTCAGCTTCTGTAGATTGCTGTGGGATCTTTTCCATTAACTTTTGAAGTTGATTCCATGCTTGTGTTGAAAATGGTCTGTGAAAGATCTCCAAATTGTTTGTGTTTTTGAATGTCTCTATAGTGATTCTTTTGTCTTTGGTAAAGGAGAAAAGCTCAGGAAATTGGTCTTCCATGGTATGTGAATCCCATCTGTCCAGCCAAATTGAAATAGTGTTTCCCTTGTAAGCTGTGATCTGAGAATGCTGTTTGTAGATACTAATGAGTGGAATATGTGCTTTCCACCAAAAGGATCCTTGCATTTTATCATCAGGTGGCCAATTTTTGTAATATGATTCCCAAATCAGTTTTATCCATGGGGTGTTTTCTTTGTTTAGCATTTTCTGGATGTTCTTGATCAACAGGGTTTTGTTGTGCAATGCAATATCTATAATTCCTAGCCCTCCTTTGTCTTTGGGCTTGCATACTTTGTCCCAAGCTATTAGTGGAGTTCCACCTTGGTCTTGCCCATACTTTCTCCAGAAGAAGCTCCTCAAGTATTTGTTAATCTGGGAAATGATGCTTGCTGGTAGAGACAAAGAGCACATGTAGTATGTAGGGAGAGCTGCAAACATTGATTTTATAAGAATCGTTCTACCATCATAGGAGAGCATTGTAGAGCATCCAGTGAGTCTTGTATCGATTTTTTGAAGTATGGGAAAGAAATGTTCTGGCCTGGGCTTCTGAATTCCAAGTGGTAGCCCTAAATATGTGAAGGGAAATCTTCCAACTTGTCATTGTAGGATGGATGCCAATCTTGTAGTTACACTGTCTTCTACATTGATTGGAACTATGAAAGATTTATGGTAGTTTACTTTCAGTCCAGTGTATTCCCCATAGAATTGAATGATGCTTTTAATCTGTTCAATCTGTCTTGCAATTGCTGGTAATACCATGATAGTATCATCAGCATATTGTATAATAGGGAATTGGTTGCAAGCTTGAGAGGTGATTGGTGCTTCAATTAGATTTGCTTGCATAGCAGCATTACATGTAGCCTGTAACAGATCAACAGCTAACACAAAGAGTAGGGGTGATAGAGGATCTCCCTGTCTCACTCCCCTCTTACAGTGAAATATTTTCCCTGGGATGCCATTAAGGAGTACTGATGAAGTGCCAGTGTTTAAGATCATTCGCATCCAGTTGCACCATATTTGGCCAAATCCCTTAGCTTGGAGAATTTCAATAATTGTACTGTGCTCAAGAAGATCAAAGGCCTTTTCAAAGTCTAGTTTTAGCACCACCACCTGTTTATTTTTTATATTGCACTGATGTAGGTATTCATATGCCCATGCTACACAGTCCTGAATGGTCCTTTTTTTCCATATTGATTGGTATGGACAAGCTGCAGGATTACTTCTTGTAATCTGTTTGCTAGGAGTTTTGTGATAATCTTGATGGTGCAGTTGAGAAGTGATATAGGTCTGAAGTCATTTGCAGTATTGGTGGCATCATTTTTTGGAATCAAAGTTATGAATGAAGCATTTATGCTTTGAAGAGATACTTGCCCAGCATGGAAGTCTGCAATCAATCTATAGAAATCATGGCAAATGATGCTCCAACATTTTTTGATAAATGCACCATTGAATCCATCTGGGCCAGGTGCTTTGTCTGCTGGCATGTTTTTGACCACTTCATCTATTTCTTTAGTGCTAAAAGGTGCTTCAAGCTTTTCTAAATTATCAATCTTCTCAATGGTGGCATTCAGCTCCATCCTATTCAAGGTGGGGAAATTAGTGCCAAGCCTAGCTTGGAAAGTCTTCCTAAGAATGTCTTCTTTGCTCTGGTGATCAGTACAGTTGTTGCCAGAGTCATCTCTGAGAGAATGGATATAATTGTTTCTAAACTTGATTGTTGCCTTGGTTTTGAAAATTTTAGCACTTTCATCCTCCAATTTCACCCGTCTGATAGTAGCTCTTTGTTTCCAGTAAATTATTTGAAATTCCAATGTTTTTGAGAGATGAACTTTGAGAATCCTTCTGCCATTATTCTCCATGTTGGTTAAAGGACTGAATTCTTCAATATAGTCCCAGAGATGAATAACTTCATTACATGCTTTCATAGTTGATGCTAGGCTGGAAATAGATTTTGCCCAAATTTTTAGGCCTTTTCTGAGTCTTTTGAACTTGGCTGTGATGGATTTAGCACTATCTTCTTCCTGTAAAGGTTGTTCCCAAATATTTTTTACTACCTGGATGAATTCTGGATGATGTAGCCAGAAATTCTCAAATCTGAAAAGCTATGATTTTCTCATATTGGAATTGATTTCAATGCAACACGGGACATGATCTGAAGTTGTTTTAGCTAGGGATTTGACTTGTGTATTTGGGAATTCAGTAGTCCAGTGTTCTGAAGTGAAGAACCAGTCTAGCTTCTCTAGAAGTGGAGCTGTTTGCATGTTGCTCCAAGTGTAATTTCTGTCCTTAAGAGGGATTTCCACTAGAGCTAGCTTGTGAATTGCCTCATTGAATTGCATCATATTGTTGAAGTCTCCATTTCCCTTGTGTCTGTTTTGTGGGTATCTGATATAGTTGAAATCCCCCAGTATTAACCAGTTGGTTGTGTCAGGCATCTGAATGTTACTAAACCGGTCCATGAAAATATCTCTTTGTTCTTGTTCACAAGGTCCATAAATATATGTCAATATCCACGATTGTTTATTTTTGTTGGAAGTCAATCTGATGGATAGTGAAAATTTATTCTTGAAGAGACATTCTCCATGGAATAGTCTCTCATTCCATGCTATGAGCAGGCCTCCAGATGCTCCTTCAAAGGGAACAAAATCAAATTTATTGAATTTGTTGGCGCAGAAATTTCTGAGGTAAGAAAGATCAAAGTGTTCTCTTTTTGTTTCTTGAAGGCAGATAAAATCACTATTGGATTCAGTAATTTTGTTGGAAATAGCCAGCCATTTTTCCTGCGAATTGATCCCTCTGATGTTCCAATTTAATATGTTCCACTTAGTCAACATGAGACACCATTAAAAACTGGATGGGCTAATGGAGTGTCCAAGCATCTTCTAAATATAGCATCCCGCAAAAGCAGGTTTAGTACCACATTCAGCAAAAGCAGATCCAGAACCACATTCAGATAGATCCAGTAATCATTACACACCATCATAAAAGTTTCATACATAATAGACCACAAAATAAGTTTATTGTGTGGGAGCCACTTCATTGATCCAGTCAGTGCTTCATTGGTGCTTTGGCTCCCATTGCTTTGGTTGCCTTCTTTCCTTTTTGCTTCTTTTCCAGTACTTCTTCAGAAGTGTCTCTAGCATTGACCTTGCAATAATATACATTTAAATTTTTAACCACTTTGCTTTTAACAGGAGGGGGAACTGCATTACATGCAAGACAACATCTATTTTGGCATAATTCATGTTTGTATCCATTTGCCTGAAATGTTAATTTGTTGCTTCTTCTTACCTCTGTTTCCACCAGGGGTGCTCTATTTTTCCTTTTCCCTTTAGCATTAATGACACTGGTAGTGAAGGGAGCCACAATCTCAGTCTGAGGTTCAGAGCTCTTCTTCCCCTGGGGAGTGCAGAAAGTGCTACAATTAGGCTGGATTCATGAGAACCATTAAATTCTGTTCCAGATTCAATGCAGTTCATAGGTTGTTCAGTTGGGCATTTCTCAGGGATATAGATGATTATAATGTCCTCAGGTTTAGTTTCATCCACTATAATTTTCCACATTTGAGTTTGCAAGAATGTAATTGTCTAGGAGAATTTAGCAGGAGATAAGAGCTGGCTTGTGATAAATAGAATCCATTCTTTAGGTACCTGAATCTGGAGAGATCCTGCAGACTTGGAGGCAAAATAATCTTTCCAGGTTTCAAAAGAAGAGGTTCCAGAGATCACCTCTTGCTCCTGAAAAGAATTGATAAAATTAGAGAATCTCCCTTTAATAGAAAAACCAGGTGGAGTAGAGATCATGGAGCTATCATTGCTGAGAGAAGCAGTTTGAACCTCAGAAGTGCCAGCTGGGATTAAAGGTGCCAAAGAGAAAAATGCAGCTTCAGAGGAGTCGACCTCTTCTTCAATAATTTCTATTTCTTCGTCAACTGAAGTGCTGTATTCTTCAATGACAGTTTTTCCTTTAGAAAGGCAGATGTCAGCAGGTTGGATGACAGGGTGAATAGAGTTGTCCATCACCACACCTGGATCCACAGCCAACGAGTCCCATTGCATAATTTCCATTTCAGGCTCCAGAGATCCAGCATTTGCTAGGTGAGGTGCAGTTGAAGAGTTAGCATTGCTATCATGAGCATTATTAGCTGATGTTTGCTGAGCATTATGAGAGCAAGCCAGACCGTGAGCCACTTGCTCTGTTCTGACAGAAACAGGGGGATGAGCTTCTTGGAGGACAAGTATGGGCTGCCTATCAGCCAAATCAGATGGGCCTTCCATAGTGACCTGGGCCAGGCTCAGCTGGTTTGAACTAGAAATTCCCTCTCCCACCAAAGGTCTTGTTTCAGTATCACTGCTGGAGTTCAGAGACAGAGACAGATCACTTCCCATGCTTTGTTCTAAATCAGAATTGTGAATATCAATCACTTCCTGTTGTATTGGAGGCACATCTTCCATGGGTTGCATAAGATCAGCAAGAGGAACAAATTCTCCAGGTTCAATTTCCTCATCCACAAAATCCTTGTTGTCAGGGTCAGCCCAATGTACCCATCCAGGTAGCTCTTCTTCCATGGGCTCAGCTACATTTAAGTCTGGGACTGCTTCAGGAGCCGGCAAATTGAGATCATCAAGAGCTTGGTGTTGCATGATGGGCCCAATAAAATGATTGAGTTGATTAGGGTGGAAATTTGGGTTCACTGGAGCTGGTATTGGGTTACCATCAGGGGGGATTGGATCTTCATCAGGTGGTCCACCTCCCAGAAGCTGCTGTTGAAGAATTACTATTGGCATTGTCCAAGATTCTTGGGTTTCTCCCTCTCCCATTACAACACAAATTGGTATGTCACTGAGATTGGCCACTCTAACTTTCACAGTCACATAGGCCCTAGTACTTCTAGCTCTGTCCCACAAGAGTAGCTTTCCAAAGCTCCTAACAGAGTTAGCAACTTCTTGAATATCCCTTTTATCAAAGGGAAATCCGATGATTTGAATCTAAACATCTCTGTTTAGCTCAAAGTTCCTCCAGTTGAGCCCTTGGTTGTGCTTTTGAAAAATCACATGTATATCTCCAAATACATGCGGGCTTTCATTGACCAAAGTGTCTCTGTCAAGGGCGCTATTCAATCTGACATAAGCTTGCCCAAAAGGGCAGGGGCTGATTCCCGAGAAATTTATGTGCTTCACTTCTACCAGAAACTCTCCCAGTAAATTTCTAATATTGTGGAAGTGCGCAATCTGGTTTGGCATGGGTACAAAAGTGGCAATGCACCATTCTTCATGCGAGGGGATTGAAGCAGAAGAGAAAACCCTTACTCTTGCCGGTCGGCCTTCAACATGCAGAGCTTGCTGTCCTTGAGGAAGAAAGGCGTTGGGGTCGAAGGGGAACGCCGCCATTGGCGCGGCGGCTTGTGTGGGAGATTCAGTAGTCGCCGGAGCAGGGGTAGAGAGAGGAGGCGATGAAGGAAGAGGAAGCAATCCGGCGGATGTGGAAGGTGCCGGATTAACTGCCCTGTATACCTGCCTGACATTAATCGCCCCTTGCCTAGTCTTGTCGGAGGAAATTGCTACGGGTGCCCTTTGATCAAGTTGTTTACCAAAAGTGAAGCTGGAACGACAGTCACTGACCACATGACCCCATCCCTTGCACTTGTGGCAGCGGATCTTTTTGGTACAATCGGGCCGCATGTGGTCATCTCCTAAACACCTGTAACAGTATGGGCCTTTGGATGGTGCGGGCCTTTTCTGATAATTTTGAAAATAATTAGAGCCCGCCCTAGTCTCTCTGCTATGAATGCTGCCATTATTTCTTCCATAATTTGACTGAGAAGAATTAGCCGAGTAATAAGAAGATAAATTCTGCCTTTGATTTCTCTCAATAGTCATTAATGCCCGATTTGAAGAATTCAAATTATTTTGAAGAGCAGGAACTTGATGGGAAATACCCAATTCATCTGAAGCGGAAATGGTCCTAGGAGATTGAACAACTTGAGCATAGGATTTTCCTTTTGAATGATTAACCATTGTCCATGAATTTTCTTGTTCTTTCAGATAGAGCTCATATTCTTTCTTGTAATTTGGGCCACCTGAATTCCAAAGCCAGAAAGATAGGCTGAACAAAGAATTGACAATGTTACCTGCGTTGTAAATAGAAAATCCCACATCGATAGAGGAGACTGAGAACTTGAATGTGAGATTCTGCAATCTGCAGACTTTGAAAAGGCTGGCTCTTCCACCAAAGCATGGTAGAAGGATGGTTGCCACATATTCTTCAGATAATTTGATTCTAGACCTGTTGAATTCAGCTACCAGAAAGAATTCTCTCAAACCTTGGCTAGCTTTGAAGTTGATTGGCTTATTCATGCTTTCCCAAATCTTCTTCTCAAAATTGAGCCCCTCTTCAAAGGAGAGGTCCTGAAGCGACATGCCGGCGCCGAGGAGAGGAGCCCGGAGCGATACGGTGGTCGCCGGTTACGGAGTGTAGTCCGGCGAATAGGTTGTGGTCGCCGTGGCCGGAGTGGCCGATGGCGACAGGCTCTCGCTAGGCTCTCAAATCCGTTCCGATGGTGCGTTGTATATGAATAAAACCGTTAATGCAAACCCAAATGCCACCGGAACATGAGCTGGGGAAGTCACTCCCGATCACCGAATGCTAGTCCTTGTTGGCCGCCGCCAGCCATAGCTCCTGCCATGACCCTGCTCGTCCGCTCGCCGTGACCTCGCTTGGTCGACCTGCAGCCCTCCTGTTCGCCCTCGACCGGCTCGTTGCCCCTCCAGTTCGCTTTCTGACACCCCATGGAGGATTGTAACGGAGGGAGCTGCACGGGCTGTTTTTCGTATTTGTTCTTCCGAGCAATTTTCAACCCATTAAACAAAGAAAAAACGAATTATAAAAACGTTATACAGTTTTGTATTTTAAGGGTTCTGTTAGAGATGCTCTAATGGTAGTGTATGACGTTGACATCCACACTCATCATGCCAAGGTCAAGACTTAGGTAGTGTTTGGTTCGATGACAAGGTTGGAGGTCCTCAACCGCGGGGTTAGAGCATCTCCAACTGCCGCCCTATTTTAGGGCAGCAAAAATACCATGGAGTAAATTATAGGGCACGAAAAAAGCATTTTAGCACCAAAACGACTGTTTCCAACAACTGTCTAATATTCATGTTTTTATCCGTGGCACGACTTTGAAGGCGGCTTCGTTTTGGGTGATGCAACTTCTCCTTCATCAATGAGGTGCGGTGGCATGAAGATGGTGCGGCGTGCCGAGCAATTTTCAACCCATGAAACAAAGAAAAACCGAATTATAAGAATGTTATACAGTTTTGTATTTTAAGGGTTCTGCTAGAGATGCTCTAATGGTAGTGTATGACGTTGACATCCACACTCATCATGCCAAGGTCAAGACTTAGGTAGTGTTTGGTTCGATGACAAGGTTGGAATTCCTCAACCGCGGGGTTAGAGCATCTCCAACTGCTGCCCTATTTTAGGGCAGCAAAAATACCATTGAGTAAATTATAGGGCACGGAAAAATCATTTTTAGCACCAAAACGACTGTTTCCAACAGCTGTCTAATATTCATGTTTTTATTCGTGGCACGGCTTTGATGGCGGCTTTGTTTTGGGTGATGCAACTTCTCCTTCACCAATGAGGTGCGGTGGCATGAAGATGGTGCGACGTGGAGGTTGCTTGGCGGTGCGGGTCCGCTGATGGCGGCAAGCTCGTCAAGGTTCGTCGTGCCTTCAACGGTCATTGAGGTTCGATGTGCCTTGGATGGGCCACTAAAATTTTAAAATAGGTGGAAACGCTAATAACATCAACAACTTCATTCTACATGCATGCGCTTAGTGTATTCTTCAGATTGATAGAAGAGCCTCGGTGAAGAAAACACAATACATGCATGTGTTCGTTAATCACTCTAAAAGCATAATGGAGTTCATCGTAAAAAAATATGTTAACTTTGATCTAAAAATATATATTGAAATACACATTTTAAATCTTTAATGACTTTTGATGATGGAAAAATCATACCCACAATATTTATATTGAAATACATGCTCGCAATCATAGTAATATACGGATATATAAATAACCATGGTGACTTTTGATCATGGAAAAATCATACCCACATTTTTTTTTGTAAATAGCATGTAATTTATGCACAAATACAATGATAACTCTGACTCATGATTTTTGTTTACTAAAACATATCATGGTAATTCTTTGTAAACAACATGATAACTTATGTGAAAGGATAATTGTTTCTAATACTTGTTTTGGTGTTGATGTCAATAGGATTAGATGACCTAATGATGTTTGTTAAAGTGTATCTTAGGTCATTGGATTATTATTGATTGGGGTAGAATCATCGACGACTCCATTTGAAAAAAGTGAAAAGACGTGGTTGTCTGAAGACTCAAGAGTTTTTTGGTTTAATTTTGAGTCGAGGAAAACTGCACTGTCAAGAGGGGTCACGGTGTTTATGAATTTGGGGAATCATTTCACATATATTTCCACAACCCAAGAAAGAAGGAACTCCTCTGGAAAGCAAGATCTGGGCTAGCAGAAAAGTTCTGGGTTGATGGGTGCCCGGCGTCTCTGACGCCAATATCTCGCCCGGGTGCTCAGGATCTTAGACCTCCGAGGGCCCGGTGATTTGGCTCACGCTAGGGCACGGGTGCGCGCGGAGTTCCACCTGGCAACCATCTGGCCCGGATGCCCTAGAAACAACCCTAATCTCATGCCCATATCCGGGCACCCGGACATTGGTGATTGCAATGAATATTTCGGGGAAGGGAGTGTAAATACTTCCCCTTCTCCTACCTCCTGTTAAGGAAGGCCACCATTGAAGCTCCACATCTCCAAACCTCCATTCCTTCAATCCCTACTCCATCCTCCATCTAATCTTGTTGGTTCTTTGAGGATTGGGAGAGGTCTTCCCGATCTACACTTCCAATAAACCGATTTGTGATTTCCCCAAGTTTTCATCACTTTGTGACTTGTTACTCTTGGAGATTTGGCTCCCAAGCGCCTAGGTGTCCGATTCTGAAAGCTTCCATATGTGTCGTCTGCTCCGGGAAGTTTTTAAAGGTGTGGTGGACGCCTTCAAGACCAACCCCGAGTGAATCGAGGCTCATCCGTAGGGGTGACTCAAAAGGGAGAATTCGGTGAGCTACATACGTGGTAGCGCCCTCAAAGCATTGGCTTGAGCGCCGCTCCAACGAAGATTAGAACTCCCTCAAAGGAGTGTAAACTTCGGGATAAAATGATCGTGTCTCCCGTGTTACTTGTGGTATTTATTTACCCGCGCTTTTATTTGTACTAACTATATATATGCTTGTTTGGGTGCTATCTTATTTGTTGCCTAGCATATTAGTTTGAGCCTTCTTGCCACTTAGGATTTCCCATCTAGTTGCATTACTAGATAATCACTTTAATCCTCCTAATTCTAAAATTGGTAATTAAGTTTAAATTTGTTAGTCACCTATTCCCCCCCGCTAGTTGACTATATCGATCTTTCAATTGGTATCAGAGCTAGGGCTCTTTTAAGGGCTTTATGTAACAGCCCAGATTTCACAAAAATTAAAAAATTTGTTTTCGGTGTGAATTGTTTGATTGTCTGATTTGTTTGCGGTGTTTGCATCCCCGATTTATCGATCGGCGATTATTTTTCCCCTCTTATCTCGTACAGGACGGAGACCGACCCTTGCCAACTTGACACTCGACCTTTGCGACACCGGGTTTCACCCGATCACCGTCGCGAAAACCGCACGAGACCAGCCGCAGCCAACGGAACGAGAACCCCGTTTAATAACTAAATGGGATATTTTTATAGCGTGCCGGAAAGTGTTCTCGGAACGGTTCCAGCGCGAGGTGAACGCCGCCGGCTCGACGCGCTGATCGCGCAGTTCAAAGTTTTACCCGAATCGGAGGTCCTGCAGACCCCCGGCGGTCAGAAACGTAAACACCGCACGCGCGAGAGAAAAACCGGGGATGTTTTTGCAAACTGCCAGCCACCTGGGCTATATAAAGACCACCACACTCCCACCCATTTCTAGGGTTTCCATAGCCACAAAATTGCAGCCACCCCCCTCACAAATACCCCTATTTTCGCAATCTATCCCAAGCAGATCTGGAATTTCCCCCTGAGCGATCTGGACCGTCAGATCTTCTGATCTGACGGCCAGGAATCAACCTCCTTCCTCCTCCTCCAGCGCCCGAAGGCCTCCGCGCCCGAGCACCTGCCCGAGCTGCCGCCGCCTCTGGCTCCGGCCATACACGGCGAGCCGCGCCGCTGCCGACCACCATGCCCGACTCCGGCGAGCTCCCTCCTCTTCCCACGCCTCTTCCTCTCTTCCCTCCTCACCTCTCCTCCCTCTGCATGCAGCTCGCGTGGCCGCCATTGCCATGGCCAGGACCTCGAGCAGAGCTCGCACCGCCGCCACAGCAGACCTCCCCGTCCCAGATTCGACGAGGGGCCAACCGGATCCGTTTCGCCCTCCTTCGTGCGCGCCTCCCGACGTGCCTGCTTCCCCGGCCGCCCTCGCCGGCGAGCCAGCCAGCCGCCGCCGCAGGACTCCTGTGCTCGGGAGCGGGACGGGCGACGAGCCAGCCGCCCTGCCAGCTGGGCCCGACGCGGTGCAGCCCAGCGCGGCCCAGCGCCAGCCAGCCGGCCTCCCTCCCGCGCCTCCATGGGCTCGGCCCACTGGTGAGGCAGCCCCTCTATTTTTTATCCTTTTTTTGCTAGTTGGGCCGGCCCAATACCTGTTGTAGCTCTTTTTTATTTATTTAGGCAGATTGTGTTATTTTTATTGCGGTGTCTGTACCTTTTCACCGGTAGCTCGGATGGAGACGCTTTCTACATGAAAGTTGCTCCGTTTTGCGCGTAGATTAATAAAATGTGCTTCTTTGCTATGTTTGACTTTGTTTACATGCTGTTTGACTGCTAATTACACGGCTTGCCACTATAAACTGTAATTGCTATAACTTTTTAACCATTGCTCTGTTTAAAATGGTCTTTATATGTAACTTGACTAGAATTGCATGTAGATTGTGTTTATGCTGCTCTTGCTTGCTAATAAAAATAATAAAATATTGTTTAGGGAAAAACAGTACCAAACATTATAATTATCGTGGGGTCCGTAATAGTTGGCATGTATAGGTTTTACCCCCCACTTAAAGTGACTAGATTAGATAGTTTATTTATGCTTCACCTCTTTCCATGATTGTTTGATATGCCATGCTTGAGTGAGATGCCATGTTAACAACCTTTTTCTCACCTTGTGTAGCTAAACAACTTGAACCACCGTAAACGTGCGGTATCGTCGTGTGTGACGAGTACTCCACTTAACCTGTTAGTAACCGCTCTCGACGGTAGGTGCGATGTCTCGTGTTGCTTCTTGTTGATGCTTGCTCGTGTTTGCCTCGTAGTAATAGATTCTTGCTCGTTGATTGCTTTCCAGTGTTTACCGTCTTGTGTGCTTCCGCGGGTACCTCTCGGAGATGACGCGAGTTTGCGATCAACTACACCTTCGGAACCCGACTTATCAACAACCAAGGACTATACATTACTTATGATCCATTCTATTTAAACCAGAGGTTTGCATGCTAGTCTAGGTTAGGTTCGATGTTTGATCCTACCACATGTTTACAACCTTTTTCAAACCGATACAACCATGTCCCCTCCCAGCAAACCATGTACTGCTATGTTACTATTGCTCGTTTCTCAGCCCCTCCTTAGTATGCATGCTTAGGATGCTACGATGTTACCTCCTATTACTCCTTGGGTTGGGATACCACATTATTATATTGTTGTGGATGATATGAATATTATAATGTTGACTATATTCGACGAAGGATGGAAGGTCTAGGCTATCCCGCCCCGACGCTTTGTTCCATTCGAGTCACCTAGGACCCGAGTTCCGGGTATTGGTTTTAAGATTGAGCGTGCCTAACCGCGTGTGGGATTTTACGGGGTCCCCCTTTTCTTACCAATCTAGCTTCAAACATTTCTAGTGGTGGCCCGAGCTGATTTACCATTTGAAACCCCGTGTGTGTGCTTGGTGGATCCCCTCGCAGTTTTTAAACAACCCGGACCAGCGGAGACATGGTTTCCCTGTTGGTCCACCTTTGACCGGCGAGGGCCCGAGGCCTCACGTGAGGCGTCTCGGTAACCCAAACCCTGTTGAGACGGAAGAGTCCAATCCGAGAGCGTGGCCAGCTTTTGGATTGGGTGTCGACTCCCCGGGGGCCACCCGGATTTGTTCGTTGTTAGTTAGAGGGACCTGTCGTTTTGGATCTCTTGGAACTAAATCATAAAATGGTTGCCTGTGATGGGTAGCAACTGAGAGAGATGGGCGTGCGTGCGGAGCCTTGTAATGGGCAGTTGGTACACCCCTGCAGGGTTAAATCTTTTCGAGAAGCCGTGTCCACGGTTATGGACAACTTGAGACCTACTCCTTGTTCATAGACAACAACATCTGAGATAATATTAATATAACTTGATCAACGTGTGTGTGCCTTGACTGCTTCTTCTTCGTCGGGATGCGAAGAGGAGGACAAGGATAGGATAGGTGTTATGTTGTGATATCATGTTGGAAATCCGGGGCATATGGCTATGTCATATGTCGCGGTGGGACCGATATGTGCTTCGTCCCCGGATCTGGATGGAAACATCTAGATCTGGAACAGTACGACATATCGGGCCTTACACTTTACCGCCTAAGAGGATATGGAGGATCAATGGGAGAGGGTTGGAAACCCTCCCGACGTCGGGGGCGCACCCAATGCACTTGATGCATCTGTTGCAAATCCGTCTGCTCAACCACCACTCACTACACCCATTTTCGATGTTGGAGGCATTAGCGCCTCTGATTCACTAACCAATTCACTAACCATGACCGAATTCAAGTCTTTCATGGAAGCGTTAAATCACTCCATGGAAAATAAAATGCTTGTCATGGTTGGTGAAGAAGTTGAAAAGACGCTATTTTCGCACACCCCATCTACCTCATCCACATTTGTGCCAAATAACACTCATGATGTGGATGGTACGAGAGAGACACCACACCTTCCTAAAACCCACACCGCACCTACTTATAATGTTGCTGCTCCTTCATATGCTCCTCCTCATATTCCTATGCCGCATATTAATCATATTGGGGCTCCGCCCTCTTTGACTCCTAACTCGTTTGCTAAGTGGAAGCTAAATATGGAGTCACACATTCGGGGCGCATTCACTCGACTCTTTTGGATCATCATCAATGGCTACAATCCTGAAGATCCCATAAGCCTAAGTCCGAGAGAGGTTGTTGATGATCAACTTAATGTGAGTGCTTGCCATATGCTTCATGTGGAAGTAACTGATGAGTACAAGGACTCCGTTTCTCTATTGAAGACGACCAAAGAAATTTGGGACACTCTTCAAGAGATGTTTGAAGGAGATGATAGTGTGCAAAGGTCTCCGTTGGCTATTCTCAAGAAAAAGGTGAATCTATTCATCAAGAAAGATGACAAGTCCGCAGAACAAGTTTTTTGAAGGGTCGAGTCTCTTGTGTTGGATTTACAGAATTTTGTTGCTCGTGGTCTAATGATAGTTTCATCAAGGACAAATTCATTGGTGCCATGATCCCCACGAATTGCACTATGGTCACCATGATCCATCAACGCCCGAACTATGAGAGGTTGACACCAAATCAAATTGTGTCATCCTTTACCACTCACACTCTATTGGAATCCAAGTCCAAGAAAACCCGCGGCCTTGTTAAAGGGATGAAGAATTACAACCTTGCATTGAAGGCCAAGAAGGTGGTGTGGTCCTCTAGGTCAGAGGAGCTTAAAGAAGAAGAATGCTATGAAGATGAAGATGAAGGCTCGTGCCCGGTAAATGACTTTGAAGAATAATTGGCCCTCTAGGTCAAGAAATATACGAGCACCGTGGCTACCAAAGGGAAGAACTTTAAGGGAAGAACGTTTGGTAGAAGAAATCGCTATAATTATGATAGTCCAAAGCATCCTGTTGCAGATTGTCCATATGAGAGAACGAAAGATAAATCTGAGAAGCTTGTGTTCAAGAAGAAGAGTTCTCCAAGTTTGCCAAGAGGCGAAGTGACAAGGTACTTGTTCACGAAGAATACTTGTCCAGGGATGATGAAGAAGGTGATGATGAGAAAGTGGGCACGACCGCCATAGCTGTGCATTCCAAGTCATACTCTCCACATCAAGCCTCTTTTAATCCCCCAATGAGAACAAGACCATCACTCACCGATGCATCATGGCAAGGGAGGTAATATCAAAGTCTAACCCTTCCAAGTCACCATCACCTACTCCCAACTCCTCATGTGAAGAGTTGGAGGATGAGTGTGATGATGATGTTGATTATGATGAGGTGGCCTCATTGGCTTTCATGAAGACAATTAAAGGAGAACCCCTTACTTGTTTCCTCAACTTAATGAAGTCACTTGACGAACGCGATGACTACATTGATAATGTAGAAACCCTCCTCATAGAGGAAAATGGGAGAAATGATCTGCTTGAGGAAAATCTCCATGAAGTGGAAACCATGAAGGCCTCACTTGAGGAAACCATCACTTCTCAAGAGATAGACTTTGTTAAAACAAATGATGCTCTAGAAACTACTCTTGAAATTAAGCATGATCTCTTCGACACAATTCCTAAGCTTATGGTTGACCATAGTAACCTCGGTGAGGAGTATAAGCTTCTTGAAAAGAGCCACAAGCTCATAAAAGGGGGATTATAACTTTCACCAAGTCTTACAATCAATTAGGCTTCTAATCTTAAGTATCTTGCTACTTTCTCTCCTAATAACGCATGTGCTTCTAATTCAAATAATTATGCATCTCTTCTTGAGGAGAATAATAAGGTTAAAGATCAACTTGAGAAAGTTCTTGTGTCTTGCATTAAAGGTGAAAAGAACTTGAATGAGCTTTTGAGCAATCAAATGCAATGTGTGGCCAAGGAGGACATTAGTTTTGATCCCCCCAAAATAAGAAGAGCAAGCACAAGAAGAAGATGGGCCAAGAAAATCCTCAACAATAAGTTGTATTTTTGCGTGAAGGGAACAAGGAGAAGGACAAGGGAAAGGCGAAGGTTGGATAGGGGGTCATCACCAAGAAGATGCTCCTCTCCTTAATTTTGTCGGCATGAATAATCCATCCTATGGCCTCTTGAGGAGGGATGATGGTTATACTTGTGCCAAATTTTCCGGTACTAACTATAAAGATTAATATGCGTGTTCCATTTGGGTCCCTAAGATTCTCATTCCTAACCCTCTAGGACCCATTGAAAAATGGGTACCTACAAAAAAAGCTTGATCCCTACAAACTATACCTCCACTGGCACTCAATGGGTTATTGATAGTGGTTGCACCAATCATATGACGGAAGAGAAGGATATTCTCGCGGATCTCGTAGATTCTCTCAAGTCATCCTCGAGCATCTCCTTTGGCAACAATAGTAAAGGCAATGTAATGAGATTGGGAAAGTTTGTCATCACGAGTGATACCTCACTCAAAAATGTCATGATTATCTAATCCCTTCACTACAATCTACTTTCCACTATCCAATTGGTTTGTGTTGGTTATGACTGACTTTTTAGTGAATTTCATGATTATCCAACGCGGCACTCATGGACATGGAAGATCGGGCGGCCGTACCCCGTGTCATGGAAAAAGCGGCGTACAATGTCGCCTACGATGAATACAAGGCGGTGAACGACCGCCCTACATCCGCCCAGCCATGAGCCGGTGATGGTACGAATTAACGCCCCCTCGTTGGTTACCCAAAGTGAAAGGTTGAGATGTAGACAACAACAAATTTCCCTCGGTGAAGATACCAAGGTTTGTATCCAGTAGGACTCCGACAACGACAGGAAGGTGACAACGGTGCCAGAGATTAGCGGTTGGCGTGGACCTGCACAGACAAAGATAACTTTGCTCCCAACGAGTACAAAGAGGTTGTCAATCCCTTCGGCCTTGTTGTTTAAAAAGGATAAAACGCACGGGATAATAATGATAGTGATAGCAACGGAAAAGTAAATAAAGCAGTAAATTGATAGTGGGTGTAAACAGTTTTGGAAATATGGACCGGGGTCCCATGATGTTCACTACTGATGTCTCTCTCCCAAAAGACGATAAAATAGCCATGCGAGGTAAACAAATTATAGCTGGGCAATCGACATGATTATGTGCGCAAACCAATGCTAATTATGCTATAAAGAAAGGAAGACGCTCAAAAGCATGGGCGGTACGCCAAGAAAAGTAGACCGAAATACATCTGCATCTACCTACTAATCATCCACCTTGAGATATCTATCCAGAAAATCTCGCTGGTATTAAGTTGCGAATCCCACCCAAAGTGTAAACTCAAAGCAACAGACAACTGCATTAAATAACTTTGCGTAAAGTAAACAATCCTTGCACCCGCAAGTATAAGCACCGTTGTTTTACCCCTTGTGGCAACAACACATCCCCTAGACTCATGTTTCTGTCACTCAAGCTAGTCATTGGGGGGCATGAACCCACAATCATGCATAACACTCCCTCTTGGAGTCACTACCTACTACTTGGCCAAAGCAATAAACAACAACGGAGAACATGCAAGAATTACTTTAGAACATAAATACAAAAGAGGAGAATCAAATATATTACTCAAACACAATCTGAACATAATCTCATAATCCATCGGATCCCAGCAAAATCAGCATAGCAACAACAGAAATATTACATATGTGCCTCGATCATGTAGGGCAGCTCACGAGGTCTAATCCATGAAGAACAAAGAGGGGAGGAGAACATCACATAGCTACTGATCATAGACCCATGTTCCAAGATGAACTACTCACGGTTCATCCGGGAAGCATCCATGGTGGTGGAGAAGCTCCCGGAGGTGGTTCCTCCCTCCGGCAGGGTGCCGGGAAGAGGTCTTCTGGTGCTCCCGCTCTTGGAAGCGCGGCGGCGGCGGAACAAAGGAGAGATCGCGAAAAAGGGTTCCCGTCACGGGGGTTTCTCGTCACGAGGAATAAATAGGCGAAGGGGGGCCACCAGGGGTCCAGGCGCTCCCCTGGCGCGGCCCCACCCTAGGGCGCGCTGGGAGGGCACCTGGGTCCCTGGTGGGTCCCCTCTGCCCCCCCTCGGTGATTCCTGAAGTTTCTTCTACGCTGATTTTTTATTGTATTTTTTCCGAATTTTTGGAGCACTTTTAATATGGGTAAACCTGAAATAGAAAAACAACAGAAAACAGGAACTGGCACCGGGGTGCACTGAGTTAATAGGTTAGTCCAAATATGATCAAAAGTGTATGGAAGTTCATCAATATCATAGGAATATCACACAAAATAGGCATGGAGCAAGCAACAATTATAGATACGTTTTGGACGTATCAACATCCCCAAGCTTAATTCCTGCTCGTCCTCGAGTAGGTAAATGATAAAAGCATAATTTCTGTGGTGACATGCTAACAACCATATAAGAACTTTTTAAGTAAAGCAATCAATGCATGTACTTCAATTCAAGTCATAACAGGCAAGTGTCTAAATTTAGCATTGAAACAAGCAACATAAGAACATAAAGGTGCAAGAGCTCTCGCTGTCCGTGACTCGAATGTCTCCAAATGGTGTTTGCGTGCAATAAAGGGGATAGGGATATACGAGAAAAAAGTATTTTTGTGTTGAGAACTCAATCTACTAAAGTTTCACACTTGGTCTTCTTTGGAATCTTATCTTAACTCATCCCAGACCACTAGCCAGGTACAAGTCAAAATGATCCACTCCTTTTCGACATTTTGAGCACTCATGCAATGGATGAGCGTAAGCAAGAAAGTTGACACTTAGGATGGCAAAGAGAGAATATGGTGGAGGAGGAAGACAAAATGGTATGAAAGGCTCACATCAATGAGGACAATCATAGGAGAGAGAAAGCCAAATGATAGATATGATGTGAGGAGTAGGGATTGCCATGCAACGGATGCACATATGAGCTAAGGTAAGCTCTCCAATGGAACTAGTGGGGGTGCATCCAACTTGCTTGCTCAAGAAGACCTAGAGCTCATTTGAGGAGGCTCATCATTGGAATATACAAGCCAAGTTCTGTAGTGTGAAGGTCCCCACGTAGCTATATGCATGAATGATAATCTCTATGGAGTAAAAGATATAAGAGGGAGTACGAGTGTGGATCTCTCAAAAGGAATAGTAGTTTTCCCCCTTCTCTCTTTTTATTTATTTTTCTCCTTTTTCTATTTTTTTGTATTTTTTATGGCCTCAATGGCTCTTTCTATTACTCTCATTTGTCCTCTTTGGGATCTTTTAATTTGTCCACTTTGGTATCTTTTAATTTGTCCAGTTTGGGATCTTTTCCTCACTTTAGGGGCAACACTCTATTTATTACAAGTATAGAAGATCTTTCACACTTTACAAAGTACTCAAATCATAAAGAAGATGTAACTATCATGATGTATGCAAATGTATGCCTCTGCCAATGTAGCAGGATATGCAATGATACTAGTGCGTCATGTAGCAATGATTAGGGCAAGGCCCAACTAGCATGCAACTCATCGATCAAGCAAGTAGCATGTATGACATGAAGATCAAGTCATGAGAAGATGGATGTTGCATGGCAATATATCTCGGAAAGGCTATGGAAATGCCTTGGTAGGTAGGTATGGTGGCTGTTTTGAGGAAGGATAAAAGAAGGTTTATGATGACAGAGCGTATCATGCAAAGGGTTTGGATGTACCGGCGAAGGTGGACGCCAACTCTCGGAGTGAGAAGAAAGCAATGCACGGCACATGAGAGGCTAGAAAAATATGGGAAGGTGGAAGTGTCAACTTTCAAATACTCACATTAGTCCGAAGAACTCATGCACTTATTATCGGTAACTCTCAATCTAATAAGGAGGTTCACAAAGAGACAAGTACCCCGCGGAGGAGTGTATGGAGGTTTGGTTATTCTTGCGCATCCTCGATTCATGGTACGTGAGTGTACTCTAATATTCGACCCCTCGGAAGAGTAGTGATCCATCTAGTAGCTAAAGTTCTCAACTAATTTTGTAAGTTTTGAAAATAAACACGGATTTCCCAAAATACGACATATATCACTAATAGGCTAAAGCTCTTGACACCAAAAGTCCAAACATTACTCAAAACAATACCTCAAAACTATTGCAAGTTACTACTAAAAAAGAATAGCAACCTAAATTACCTACTTCAAGTCAAGACACAAAACTTAGTGCAACAGGCAAACTCTCTAAACAAGATAAACATGAAAAATCAAGAGAGTTCCAGCAACAAACTAAACAGAAGCTCTTTGAAAAGATAAGCATGAAAACTAAGAGCTAAACATGACAGTAGCTATGAAAAAGATAAAGAACACACACAGCAAAGATAAGCATGAAAAGTCCTATGTTGTGTTCTAGATTTTGGAAGTGGAGCGTGTTTCTCTCCCACACAAAGAAAGCTGGGTTATAACTTGTTATGAACAGCAAGCAAAGCTAAAGAAAACTAAAAGTAAAACCTAAGAGCGAGACGCTCCAAGCATAACACATAATGCATGAAGTGATAAAAATATAGTGAAACGAGAGACGAACTGATAATTGTTGATGGAGAAGGGAATGCACGTGGGCATCCCCAAGCTTAGATGCTTGAGTCTCCTTGAATAATTCTTGGGGATGAATGGGGGCATACCCAAGCTTGAGCGCTTGACACTCCTGAATCTTCTTTCATCATCTTCCCTCGCACACTTGAAAACTCCCTTCATACATAACTCATCATAATCTGATTAGCGAGGTTAGTGCCCATAATAAAATAATTTTTTCTATTCTGGAAATATAGATATTCTTGAAGATCTACTGTTTCTCAAGATTGCCAAAAAGTTTTTGCAAAGAAAAAGCAAGCTTAAGGTTTGCAAAACGAACAAAAGGCAAAACAGGACAGAATCTGTGAAAAATAGACCAGCAGGTAGTAAAGAATTTTTTAGGGATATTTTTGCAACTCAAATAAAAAAAACTCAGAAAATACGAAAGTTTCGTAATTGTATATAGAACGCTGTGTAAAATGTCAGCTCAAAAAGTTGAACTGGGATTTTTCTGTGATTTTCTAGTCACGAGGACAGAATCAGTTTTCTGGACAGCATGTCACAACTTTCACTTCCCTTGTCATATGAGGCTATAAATGGCACAAAGCTTGAAAATTAAAGATACAATGATGTTGCTACAGTAGTAAAAATCATCAAGACCACTAAAAACAGAAGAAAAACAAAAAATGAAATCCTAAATTCGTTGCGGGCTGCCTCCCGAAAGCGCTTCTTTAAAGCCATTAGCTAGGCTTAATGCAAATAGATCAAGTCTTTTCAAGAAAATAACTAGCCCGTGTGACGGACTCAAAAGGAAACTTAATCTTTTCCTAGGGAAGTGTTCCATCCCTTTCTTGAGAGGGAATTGGAATTTTATAATCCCTTCTTTCATATCAATAATAGCACCCACGGTGCGAAGAAAAGGGCGTCCCAAAATAATTGGACAAGAAGGTTCACATTCAATGTCCATAATAGTAAAATCAACGGGAACATAATTGTCATTGACAATGATAAGAACATCATCTATCTTCCCCAAAGGTTTCTTTACGGAAGAATCGATAAGACGAACACCAAAAGAACAAGGATCAAAAGGTTTCAATTCAAATATATCGTACATTCTTTTGGGCATAACGGAGGTACTAGCTCCAACATCACATAAAGCATAGCAAGAAAAGTTATTCAACTTAATTTTAATCATAGAATACCACCCATATTCTAGCTTTCTAGGTATGGAGGCTTCTACCCTAAGCTTCTCCTCCCTAGCTTTGATGAGAGCATTAGTGATATGCTCCGTGAAGGCAAGATTAAGTGTGCTAGTGTGGGGGTCTCTAGCCATCTTGTGAAGGAAACGAATAACTTCAGAAAGGGTGCAATTATCAAAATCAAGGTCACTACTATCAAGTAAAGTAGTAGTGGTGTCCTTTAGGCTCACTTGTTTGGTAGCTTCTATAGTCATAGGAATTTCTTCTTCTACGGTTGAGGTCATAGCATCACCATTAATAGGTCCTATGGGACTAGGGGTGCATTGGGTGCTAAGAGTTTGGATATCCTCAACCACTTGGATAGTAGTAACGGTATAGTGTGTAGGAGGCTTTTAATTCTATCTTCTTCCTCCTTTTATCTAGCCCATCTCTCTTTGAGTTTAGCCATCATCCTAATGTTTTCATTAATTTGCACTTGGATAGCATTCATAGGAGTGACCTTCCTCTCCTCAAGAGGAGAAGTTATAATTTTAAGCAATTCTACTTCATGGGCTAAATTTTCTACCTTCGACGAGAGGTTATCTAATTTGTCTAGTTTTTCCTCTACACTCTTGTTGAAGGCTTTTTGGGTAGTGATAAAGTCTTTAAGCATACTCTCTAATTCAGAAGTGGAGTTTTTGGTGCTAGGGTAAGTGTTGTTGTTCCCATAGTTGTTGGAGGGGAACGGTCTAGGATTGCTACCAAAGTTACTCCTATAAGCATTGTTATTGAAGTTGTTTCTAGAGATAAAGTTCACGTCTACTTGATCTTGAGCAATCAAAGAGTTTAAAGGAACATCTGGAGGATCAATAGGAGATTGCTTGGTAAGTAGAGACATAATCAAGTCAACTTTTTCATTTAGGGAGGAGACCTCCTCGACAGAGTTTACCTTCCTACCTATTGGAGCTCTTTCGGTGTGCCATTAGGAATAGTTGGTCATCATCACATCAAGAAGTTTTGTTGCAGCACCAAGTGTAGTTGACATAAAGGTTCCTCCCGCGGCCGAATCTAGCAAGTTCCGCGAGGTAAAGTTCAAGCCTTCATAAAAAGTTTGGATAACCATCCAAGTAGTGAAACCATGCATAGGGCAATTCTTAACAAGAGATTTCATGTGTTCCCAAGCTTGGGCAACGTGTTCATTATCCAATTGCTTAAAATTCATAATAAAACTCCTCAATTGGATAATCTTAGCTGGGGGTAGTACTTCCCAATAAAAGCATCCTTGCACTTATCCCAAGAATCTATGCTATTCCTAGGCAAGGATTGAAACCAGATTTTAGCTTCATCTCTCAAGGAGAAAGGAAAAATCTTAAGCTTAACAATATCACCATCTAATTCTTTGTACTGTTGCATATCACAAAGCTCAATAAAATTATTTAAGTGCAAAGCAACATCATCTCTAATACTGGAGAATTGATCTTTCATAACAAGGTTCAGCAAAGCAAGTTTAATCTCATAAGAAGGTGCTGAAGTAGCAGGTGTTGCAATAGGAGTGCAGATAAAGTAACTATTGTTGTGACTAGTGAAGTCACACAACTTGGTGTTCTCAGATAAAGTGCAAAGCAAGCAAGATAACTATTTTTTTGATTTTTGATAAAGGACACTAAAGCAAAAACTAAAAGGTAATCAAACAAGACTAAAAAGAAAAGATAAAATATAGTGTGCAACTCCCCTATCTTGAAGAGTGGAGTCCCCGGCAACGGCGCCAGAAATTGCTTTTGATGGTACGAATTAACGCCCCCTCGTTGGTTACCCAAAGTGGAAGGTTGAGATGTAGACATCAACAAATTTCCCTCGGTGAAGATACCAAGGTTTGTCTCCAGTAGGACTCCAACAACGACAAGAAGGTGACAAGGGCGCCAGAGATTAACGGTTGGCGTGGACCTGCACACACAACAGATAACTTTGCTCCCAACGAGTACAAAGAGGTTGTCAATCCCTTTGGCCTTGTTATTTACAAAGGATACAACGCATGGGATAATAATGATAATGATAGCAACGGAAAAGTAAATAAAGCAGTAAATTGATAGTGGGTGTAAAAAGTATTGGAAATATGGACCGGGGTCCCATGATGTTCACTACTGATGTCTCTCTCCCAAAAGACGATAAAATATCCATGCGAGGTAAACAAATTACAGCCGGGCAATTGACAGGATTATGTGCGCAAACTAATCCTAATTATGCTATAAAGAAAGGAAGAGGCTCAAAAGCATGGGCGGTACGCCGAGACAAGTAGACCGAAATCCATCTTCATCTACCTACTAATCATACACCTTGAGATATCTATCCAAAACATCTCTCTCGTATTAAGTTGCGAATCCCACCCAAAGTGTAAACTCAAAGCAACAGACAACTGCATTAAAGAACTTTGCGTAAAGTAAACAATCCTTGCACCCGCAAGTACAAGCACCGTTTTCCCCCTTATGGAAACAACACATCCCCTAGACTCATGTTTCTGTCACTCAAGCTAGTCATCGGGGGGCATGAACCCACAATCATGCATAAAGCTCCCTCTTGGAGTCACTACCTACTACTTGGCCAAAGCAATAAACAGCAACGGAGAACATGCAAGAATTACTCAAGAACATAAATATAAAAGATAAGAGCCAAATATATTACTCAATCACAAACTAAATATAGTCTCATAATCCATCAGATCCTAGCAAACTCAGCATAGCAACAGAAAAAAAATTACATATGTACTTCGATCATGCAGGGCAGCTCACGAGGTCTAATCCATGAAGAACAAACAGGGGAGGAGAACATCACATATCTACTGATCATAGACCCATGGTCGAAGGTGGACTACTCATGGTTCATCCGGGAAGCATCCATGGTGGTGGAGAAGCTCCGGGAGGTTGTTCCTCCCTCCGCCAGGGTGCCGGGAAGAGGTCTTCTGGTGCTCCCGATCTTGTAAGCGCGGCGGCGGCGGAACAGAGGAGAGATCACGAAAAAGGGTTCCCGTCACGGGGGCTTCTCGTCACGAGGAATAAATAGGCGAAGGGGGGCAGCCAGGGGGGCCACCAGGGGTCCAGGCCGCCCCCTGGCGCGGCCCCACCCTAGGGCGCGCCGGGAGGGCGCCTGGGGCCCTGGTGGGTCCCCTTTGGCCCCCCCTCGGTGATTCCCGAAGCTTCTTCTATGCTGATTTTTATTGGATTTTTCCCAAATTTTTGGAGCACTTTTAATATGGGGGAAACCAGAATTAGAAAAATAGCAGAAAACAGGAACTGGCACTGGGGTGCACTGAGTTAATAGCTTAGTCCAAATATGATCAAAAGTGTATGGAAGTTCATCAATATCATAGCAATATCACACAAAAGAGGCATGGAGCAAGCAGAAATTATAGATACGTTTTGGACGTATCAGCCGACACTTCATGCGCTGGTGTATTTCAAGTTTGAATGATTTAAAAGTGTTGCGATGAAATCCGGGTGTGTACTGCATGCGCTGGTGTCCGTGACTTCAATGTACCTCGAACTATCTATATTTAATTTTTTTTGAATGCTCATAGTAGATAGTTGTTTGGACAGACAATTAGCCTTGCCTCCACCCACATAAGGATATTCAGAAACGTGCCTGATAGATTACACATCCCACATGTTTCAGTAAATACAAATGATTGTGAAGAAGGGCTAGCGGTTCATTCTTTGCATCCGTGGGTTTTCTGACTGCTCATGCGGACGGTTGTTTGAACGAATCGTTGATGTGCGAGGTAATGATAGTGATTTCTCGCCCTTCGTTGGTAAACCCCAAGTGGAAGGCGTGATGTAGCACATCAGCAAATTTCCCTCAGTAAAATACCAAGGTTTGTCTCCAGTAGGACTCCAGAGATGATAAGTAGGTGTCAGCGGCGCAACTGACGTGGACCTGCACACAGACACAAATAACTTTGTTCCCAACGAAGTTCAGAGAGGTTGTCAATCTCTCTGGTCTTGTTGTTCACAAAGGATCAAACGCAAGGGATAATGATAGCAACTGAAAGTAAAAGCAGAAAAGTAAATGAGCGTGTAAACAGTAATGAGGATATGGACCGGGATACGTGATGTTCACTAGTGATGTCTCTCTCCCAAAAGACGATAAACCTGCTATGCGAGGTGAACAAATTACAGAAGGGAAATTGACAGGATTATGAACGCACCGCAATGCTAACTATGCTACAAAATAAAGGAAGAGGCTCAAAAGCATGGGCAGTACGCCAAAATAAGTAGACCGAAATCCAACTGCATCTACTACTAATCATCCACCTTGAGATATCTATCCAGAACATCTCGCTGGTATTAAGTTGCGAGCCCCATCCAAAGTGTAAACCCAAAGCAACAGACAACTGCATTAAAAAGCACTTTGCGTAAAGTAAACAATCCTTGCAACCGCGGTTACAAGCACCGTTGTTTTCCCCCTTGTGGCAACAACACATCCCCTAGACTCATGTTTCTGTCACTCAAGCGTGTCATCGGGGGGCATGAACCCACAATCGAGCAAAACGTTCCCTCTTGGGGTTACTACCTACTACTTGGCCAAAGCAATAAACAGCAACGGAGAACATGCAAGAATTACTTAGGAACAAAAATATAAGAGATAAGAACCAAATATATTACTCAATCACAATCTGAACATAATCTCATAATCCATCAGATCCCATCAAACTCAGCATAGCAACAGCAAAAAGATTACAAAAGTGCCTCGATCATGTAGGGAAGCTCACGAGGTCTAAACCATGAAGAACAAAGAGGGGAGGAGAACATCACATAGCTACTGATCACGGACCCATGGTCCAAGGAAAACTACTCACAAGACATCCGGGAAGCATCCATGGTGGAGAGGAGACTCTCGGAGGTCAACCCTCCCTCCGGCAGGGTGCCGGGAAGAGGTCTTCTGGTGCTCCCGATCTCGGAAGCGCGGCGGCGGCGGAACAGAGGCGAGATCGCGAAAAAGGGTTCTGTCCTCGAGGGTTTAGCGTCACGGGGAATATATAGGCGAAGGGGGGCAGCTAGAGGTGGACCAGGGGCCCCAGGCACCCCCCCTGGCGCGACCCAGAGGGTGGCCGCGCCGGGTGGCCGCCTGGGCCACCCCTGGCTCCCCTCTGGCCCCACTCGGGCTCTTCGCGAAGCTTCCTGTACGCTGATTTTTTCCTATATTTTTCCCGGAATTTTTCTGGCACTTTTTATATGGGGGAAAACTGAAATAGAAAACAGCAGAAAACAGGAACTGGCACCGTGGTGCACTGAGTTAATAGGTTAGTACAAATATGATCGAAAGTGTATGAAAGTGTATCTAGATCTTAGCAATATCACACAAAACATGCATGGAGCAAGTAGAAATTATAGATACGTTTTGGACGTATCAGTCGTCAGCCTTGTTTCACACACGAAAGGATTTTTAGAAGCGTACCTGATAGATTAGGCATTCCAAACATTTTGGTAACTATGAACGATTTCTTAGACAGGCCGTCGGTCCTGTATTTGCAACCGTGGGTTTTCACCCTAAACATCACACGAGTTTTCAAAGACTCGTCAGCCCTACATCAGCCACACAATAATTTTCAGAATGCTGGCCGTAGGCGTACATTTCCCATACGGTTCAGTTTTGGGCACACATATTTTTATTTATACCATTTGCGTTGATAGCATCGCAAACAGTTTCGGAAAAGGGACTGGAAAAGGAGTGTCGTGTTATCCCCTCTTTGCACTAGAGAAAGTACAAGGCATCCAGATACCAATCTACTACCTCAGCAAAGTACTCACGCGCTCCTAGTAAAGAAACACCCACTATCAAAAGCTCGTCTGCGCCATCCTCATGAACTCTCGCAAGGTATCACACTACTTTTACGAGCATCCAATAACAGTGGTCAGCAGCCCACCACTCTCGGACATCCTCAACAACCCAGGCGCTACGGGATGCATCGCTCAATGGAACATCGAGCTCAGCCCTCGTGACCTAAGATTCAAACACCCGATAGCTATCAAAGCCCTAGTCCTCCTAGATTTCATGGTCGAGTGGATGGAAGTACAGACACCCGCCCCCCCGGACCTCTCCAACTCTTGGAAGATGTTCTTTGATGGATCAAAAAGACAACAAGGAGCTAGAGCCGGCGCTGTGATAATCTCCCCCAAAGGAGAAAAGCTAAAATATATATTACAGATCAACTTCGAGAAGACATCTAACAATGAAGCAGAATACGAAGCCCTCCTCCACAGAATGCGCAAGGCAAAAACCTGCAGTGCCACTCGCCTGCTAATCTATGGCGACTCCAACAACGTCGTCCAACAAACAATGAGAGATTGTGAAGCAGTCACAGACAACATGTCCGCGTACCAGAAGCTCTACAACACCCCAGAAGGTGATTTCGACGGATGCGAGCTCAATTATGTCACAAAAGAAAATAACACGGAAGCAGACAAGCTTGCAAACATTGGATCCACCCACATGCGAATACCACCCGGAGTCTTCCTCGAGAGCATCCAACATCGCTCCTGATACGTCTTAAACATATCTATAATTTATGCTTGTTCCATGCTTATATGGTGATATTGCTATGTGTTTTACTACACTTTCATACCTTTTTCAGCATATTTGGACGAACCTACTTATTCGATGCCTCAGTGCTAGTTTCTGTCTGTTGTTGTCCATGCATTGCATGTATTTACTAATATTTAAAGTGCTTGGAAAATTCCATAAAAAAATATATAAAATCAGCACAGAAGAAGACTCCAAAAGCCCGAAGGGGGCCCACTCCCCTCACAGGAGGCCAGGTGGCATGGCCAGGAGGGAGGCTGCGCCAGGGGCTCGCCTGGAGGGGTGGGACCTCCCCTGGTGCCCTCCTTCAGCCTATGTTTAGCCCCATTCCGTAAACCCTTGGGAGGCACTCCGTATAGCGATTTTCACCATTGTTCCACCTCCGTCGCGATCCCGAGATCTGGATCGCCAGAAGACCCTGTCCCGGCACCCTGCCGAAGGCAGGATTGATGTTCGGGAGGTTCTCCACCACCATGAACGCTTCCCGGATGTGCCGTGAGTAGTCCCTCTTGGACTATGTGTCCAAGACCAGTAGCTATGTGATGTATTTTCTCCAATCTTGTGCTTCAATTCATAGACCTTGGGAGCTACTCGTCGGGAGAAAAGTTATTTTCTTTTGTGTGCAAGTCCAGGTCAAGTGAATAACTAATCTCAAACGGCGCCTTGCTTGTGTTACCACCTACTTGTTGATCCTTGGAGTCCTACTGGTCGATTAAACCTTGGTATCTTCACCGAGGGAAACATGCTGCTGACTACTTCTTAACCTTCCACTTGGGGTAACCAACGAGGGGCGAGAAGCCATCAAGCTAATTTCTGGCGCCGTTCCTGGGGACTCCAGTCTACAATATAGGGGAGTTTCACACTATCTTTTACCTTTTTTAGTCTTGTTAGTTTACTTTCTAGTTTTTACTTTAGAGTCTTATATAAAAACCACACAAAAATTAGTTACTTTTCTCTTGCTTGCTGTTACTATGGGTTCCACTGAAAATAACAAGTTGTGTGACTTCACTAGTCACAAAAACAATGACTTTATTAGCACTCCTATTGCTCCACCTGCCACTTCAACACCTTCATATGAAATCAAACCTGCTTTGCTAAATCTTGTTATGAAAGAACAATTCTCCGGTACTGGAGATGATGCTTCTTTGCACTTAAATAATTTGTTGAACTTTGTGATATGCAAAAGTACAAAGAAGTAGATGGTGACATTGTTAAACTTAAGCTTTTTCCTTTTTCTTTGAGAGGAAGAGCTAAGGATTGGCTGCAATCCTTGCCTAGGAATAACATAGATTCTTGGGATAAGTGCAAGGATGCTTTTACTGGGAAGTACTACCCACCTACAAAGATTATCCAGTTGAGAAGTAACATTACAAATTTTAGACAACTGGATAATGAACACGTTGCCCAAGCTTGGTGTAAGGCCCGATATGCGGTACTGTTCTAGATCTAGTTGTTTCCATCCAGATCCGGGGACGAAGCACATATCGGTCCCACCGCGACATATGAAACTGCCATATGCCCCGGATTTCCAATATGATATCACAACTTTACAGCTACAAGGATACAACATCTCATATAATCGGCATACAAATGCCTTAAATACAACACATCAGCGGAAGATACATGTCTGAGTACAGACTACAATCAAATGTCTATTGGCAAAGGTAAAACACACCATTCCTGTAACCACACGGGTCCAGGCTCTCCGCCGGGATCCACCTAACTAGTCATCGTCGAGTCTCCGTGGAGGCGTCCAGAAGAAGAATCGAGGTGGTAATCAACTGCAGCGGCCGATCAGGCAAAACATAAAAGGGAAAAGGAAAGAAAGGGGGGAGAATATATCAAAAGTCTTGTAACTAACTTCTCACGGTAAGATGGGGGTAGTGGTGAGGTTGCAGACGCACTAGAAATATATGAGTGGCTAACGGTCTATTTTAGAGTAAGATGAGAACCAAGCATTCGATGAGGAATCGCCTCCAACAAGTCTTGCTATCAACTACTTACGCAAGCATAACACCTATCCTATCCTTGTGCTCCTCTTTGCATCCCAACGAAGAATAAGCAGTCAAGGCACACACACGTTGAACAAGTTATTAAATATGATTCAGTTGATGTTATCTATGAATAGGACGTAGGTTCCAAGTCGTCCATAAACGTGGAAACGGCTTCTCGAAAAGATTTAACCCTGCAGGGATGTACCAACTGATCATTACAAGGCTCCGCACGCACGCCCATCTCTCTCAGTTGCTACCCATCACAGGCAACCATTTTATGATTTAGTTCCAAGAGATCTGAAACGGCAGGTCCCTCTAGCTAACAACGTACAAATCCGGGTGGCCCCCGGTGAGTCGACATCCAGCTCAGGAGCCGGCCGCGCTCTCGATATGGTCTCTACCGTCTGTCGCATGTTTGGATTGCCGGTAAATTCTCACATGAGGCCGAGTCCTCAGCCGGACAGGTTGGACCAACAAGGAAAACATATTTCCGCTGGCCCGGGTTGTTTTAAAGGATATCTGCCAGGAGCTACCCGACAGACATATATGCATGGTTTTCAAATGGTAAATCAGCTTGGGCCACCAATAGAAATGTTTGAAGCTAGGTAGGTAAGAAAAGGGGACCCCATAAAATCCCCACGCGGTTAGGCATGCTCAGTCTTAGAACCAATACCCGGAACAGGAGAATAACTATATGCAAATGTGCAGCAACATGGCATAGCAATATATGGGCATGAAGTAGACATGATGGTGATCATGTACAAACAAGAATCAAGGTCATAGGCATACTAGATCAAAAGAGATTAAGCATGCAACATGGCATCGGAAAGTTACAGACTTAGTGAAAAACAGAGGTGGCTGTCAACAACAGCAGGATAGCAACTTTGGAGCTAAACATATCGATGACCAGGAATGTAAACACGACAATTCAATACATGTAATGGAAGTAGACATGGCATAGATGAAAATGACATATTTCAATGCTCAATAGGATGCACGGTTAAAAAGATATAGGACAACAAAGCAGCACACTAACAGAAAATAAATAGGAGTTAACAGCCTGGTGCCCACTTCAACAGTGATTAACAACATCAATATGGCCTCAAATCAAAATACTCACAAAAGATGGATTAAAGTACACACAAAACTAAACAATTTTCCTTTTGGGCGCAACGTCATCTGAGCTACCGTTTAATCGTTATTCGCATCACGAAAGGAATAAGCAGAAATTATCACCAGACTTAGAAAAAAATAAGCAGCAGGAAAAAAATAAAATAAAAAAGGCGATCGGGCCTCACCATGGGCCGAGGCCCATCTGGCCCGAGGTGGGCTGGCAGTTGTTGGCGGCCTGCTGGACTGAGGCCGGCCTGGCAGACCGGCTCACGGAGGCGCGGTGGGGGCGGCCCAACCTTCCCTCTCCCGATCCAGCGGGGTCGAGCCCGTAGCCACACCGACGGCTCATCGCGGCGCGGCGGCGCTAGGGTTCCGGCGAGGAGGCAGTGAGGCACGCGACGACGAAGGAGGCGCGCGGCGGTGCAACAGAGGACGGTGGCTGGGTCCGGGGCGGCGTGCCACGTCGGTGAGGACCGGGAGGAGGAGCTCGGCTCGCATCTCCCATGGCACGCCGGGCATGGAAAGAACGGCGGCGGCGCGGGCTCCGGTTTCCTACGAGGGAGGAGATGAGGTGAGAGCTAGAGGAGGGGGGAAGGAAGAGAAAGGAGAGGAGGAGACATGGCGGCCGGCGGCTCCCGGTGTGGAGGCCGGCGGCGGCCTGCCCGTGGCGTGGAGGCGGCTCGGGGAGAGGAGAGAGGAGCATGGGTTGGTGGGGAGCCCCCTGGGCCATCGGATCGTGAGATCTGACGGTCCAGGATTGATCTGGATAGGGTTTGGGAAAAAATGGGCTAATTGCGAAAATGGGGTATTTTTGGGGCAAAGCGGAGGGGGTGGCTGCAATTTTTGGCTAGGGAAGCCCTAGAAAGGGGTGGGAGAGTGGTGGTCTTTATATAGCCCCGGTGGCTGGCAGTTTGCAAAAACATCCCCGGTTTTTCTCTCGCGCGCGTGGGGTTTACGTTTCTGACCGTTGGGGGTCCGCAGGACCTCCGATTCGGGTAAAACTTTGAACTATGCGATCAATGCGTCGAGCTGAAGGCGTTCACCTCGCTCTGGAACCGTTCCGAGAACACTTTCCGGCGCGCTATAAAAATACCCCGTTTACTTATTAAACAGGGTTTTCGTTCCGTTGGCATCGGCTGGTCTTGTGCCAGTTTTCGCGAAGGTGATCGGGTGAAACCCGGTGTCGCAAAGGTCGAGTGTCAGGGTGGAAAGGGTCGGTCTCCGTCCGGTACGAGATAAGAGGGGGAAAAATAATCGCTGATCGATAAATCGGGGATGCAAACACCACAAACAAATCAGACAATCAAACAATTCACACCAAAAACAAAGTTTTTGATTTTGGTGAAATCTGGGCTGTTACACTTGGGAACGTATGAAAACACTTGTTAAGAATTTCCCTACACATGGTTTGACTACTTGGATGATTGTCCATACTTACTATGTAGGATTGAACTTTACCTCGCTGAATCTCTTGGACTCGGCCGCGGGAGGAACCTTCATGTCAACTACACTTTGTGCTGCCACAAAGCTATTGGAAGAAATGACGAAAAATTATCTCAATGGCACACCGAAAGATCTCCAACAGGTAGGAAGGTAAACTCTGTTGAGGAGATCTCCTCTTTAAATGAAAAGGTTCACTTGATCATGTTTCTACTTAGAAAGCTCTTATTGATCCTTATGATGTTCCTTTAAATTCTTTGGTTGCTCAAGAACAAGTAGATGTTAATTTTATTTCGAGGAACAACTTCAACAATAATGCTTATAGGAGTAACTTTGGTAGCAATAATAGACCGTTCCCATCAAAAACTATGGGAACAACAACACTGATCCTAGCACCAAAAACTCCACTTCTGAATTAGAGAGCATGCTTAAGGACTTTATCACTTCTCAAAAAGCCTTCAACAAGAGTGTAGAAGAGAAATTAGACAAACTAGACAGTCTCTCTTTGAAGGTAGATAACATAGCTCATGATGTAGAGATGCTTAAAATTCTAACTTCTCCCCTTGAGGAGAGGAAAACTACACCTATGAATGCTATCGAAGTGCAAATTAATAAAAATATTAGAATGCTAGACAAACTACTCACACTACTATTGCTACTATACAAGTTGTTGAGGATCTCAAAACCCTTAGCACCCATCACATCCCTAGTCCACCTAATTGACCTATCAATGGTGGCGCTAATACCTCAACTTTAGGACAAGAAGGTCCCATGAATTTAGAGACTACCAAGAGAATAGCTTAGATGACATCACCACCACTTTAATTAATGGTAGTGAACTTGATTTTGATAGTTGTAGTCTTTCTGAACTGATCACATTTTTGCAAAGAATGGCCAAAGACCCCAACACTAGTTCACTCAACATTGCCTTCACCGAGCATATTACCAATGCTCTTATCAAAGCTAGGGAGGAGAAACTTAAGTTAGAGGTTTCTATTCCTATAAAACTAGAAGATGGTTGGGATCCTACGGTCTAAAATAAATAAACTTTCTTTCTTTGCTTTATTTGATGTTCGAGCTAGCTAGTGCCTCCGTTTTACCCAAGAGAATGTATGATATGCTTGAATTGAAACCTTTTGATCCATGTTCTTTTGGTGTTTTTCTTAATGATTCTTCCGTAAAGAAACATTTAGGAAGGATTTATGATGTTCTTATAGTTGTCAATGAAAATTATGTTCCCGTTGTTTTTCTTTTTATGGGACATTGAATGTGATCCCTCATGTCCAATTATTTTGGGACGTCCTTTTCTCCGCACCGTTGGTGCTATCTTTGATATGAAAGAAGGGACTATTAGATTCCAATTACCCCTCAAAAAGGGCATGGAACACTTACCTCGAAAGAAGATTAAGTTGCCATTTGAGTCCGTTACACGGGCAAGTTAATCCTTTGATGTTGATAAAACTTGATCTTTCTTGCATCATGCCTAGCTAAAAGGCATAAAAGAAAGCGCTTATTGGGGAGGCAACCCAAAATGTTTAACTTTCAGTTTTAGTGGTCTTGATGTTTGTTACTACTGTATCAACATCATTGTATCTTTATTTTCAAACTTTGCGCCAAGTTTATCCTCCGATTGCAAGAAAAATCAAAAGTTGTGACATGGTGTCCAGAAAACATATTATGTGTGCTTGAATTTTTTTTTGCCTAACATCACCAGATCACCTTTTTGATCTGAATTGTTTTGACAATATGCTCTATAAAATTTACTTTCTGCCATTTGTTATGATTTATTTGATTTGAGTTGGAGAAGTGCACCTCAAATTTATTTACTATCTGCTGGTCTATTTTTCACAAATTCTGCCAAGTTTTGTGTTTTCACCGTTTTGCAAATCTTAAGCTTGCTTTTTCTTTGCAAATTTTTTTGGAAATCTTGAGAAACAGTAGATCCTCCTGAAATTTTTTATTACCAGTAGAGGAAATTATTTTATTATGGTTACTAACCACTCTAATCAACTTATGATGAGTTTTGTATGAAAGGAATTTTCAAGTGTGCGAAGGAAGATGATGAAAGAAGACCCGGGAGTGTCAAAAGCTCAAGCTTGGGGATGCCCCATGCACCGCAAGAAATATCCAAGGAGACTCGAGCGTCTAAGCTTGGGGATGCCCCCGTGCACTTCTCCATCAACAATCATCAGTTCGTTCTTCTCCATGCTATATTTTTATCATTTCATATGTTATGTGCTATGCTTGGAGCATCTCGCTTTTTTTACTTTTTAGTTTATTTTAGTTTTGTTTGCTATTCATAACAAGTTGGACCCTAGCCTACAATATTTGGGAGAGAAACACACTCCACTCCACCCTAGAACACAAAATAGGTTGCATGCTTATCTTTGATTGTGTGTTCTTTATCTTTTCATAGCTCCTGTCATGCTTATCTCTTTGTTTTCATGCTTATTCTTTTGAGAGCTTTTATTTAGGTTGTTGATTTTGGAACTCTCTTGAGTTTTCATGTTTATCTTGTTTAGAGAGTTGGTATGTTGCACTGAGTTGTCTGTCTTGACTTGAGTAGGTAATTGCGGTTGGTATTTAAGTATAGTAGTAACTTGCAATAGTTTTGAGGTATTGATTTGAGTAATGTTTGGATGTATGGTGCCAAGATATTTAGCCTATTAGTGTTCGCGTCGTATTTTCGGAAATTCGTGTTTATTTTAATAAACTACAAAAAACTAGTTGAGAAGTCTAGCTACTAGATGGATCGCTAATATCTGGAGGGGTTGTAATATACAGAGTACCCTCATGTACCATGAGTGGAGGATGCGCAAGGATAACCAAACCCCCATACACTCCTCGTCGGGGTACTTGTCTCTTTGTGAACCTCCTGATTATATAGAGAGTTACCAATAATAAGTGAATGCGTTCATTTTATTAATGTGAGTATTCGATTATTTGCACTTCTAGCATCCATATTTTGCTAGCCTTTTCGGTACCGTGCATTGCCCTTTCTCATCTTGAGAGTTGGTGAAAACTTCGCCAGTGCATCCAAACCCTTGGTGTGATACGCTCTGTCATCATAAACCTCATTATATCCTTCCTCAAAACAGCCACCATACCTACCTATCAAGGCATTTCCATAGCCTTTCCGAGATACATTACCACGCAACATCCATCATCTCAAGACTTGATATTCATGTCATTACTGCTTTTGCTTGATCGAGGAGTCGCATGTTAGTTGGGGCTTTCCCTTATAATTGCTACATGACGCGCTAGTATTATTGCATATCCTGCTACACTGGCAGAGGCCTACATTTGCATACATCATGATAGTTTTTAGTTTTCTTTATGTTGAGTACTTCTTGTAAAGTGTGTGATCTTCTATACTCTTGTAAAATATAGAGTGTTGCCCTTAAGTGAGGAAAAAATCCCAAAGAGGACAAAGTAAAAGATCCCAAAAGAGGACAAATTGAAAGGTCCCAAGTAGGACAAATGAGAGATAAATAGAAAGAGCTAACGAGGCCACAAAAATACAAAAAATAGAAAAAAAGAAGGAAAAAAGAAATAAAAAGAGAGAAGGGCAACACTACTATTTCTTTTGAAAGATCCACACTCGTACTCCAAAGTAATATTTGTACTCCATAGAGATTTCCATATCGTTCATGCATAACTATGTGCGGATCCTTACACTATAGAACTTGGCTTGTAGATTCCAATGATGAGCCTCCTCAAATGAGCTCTAGGTCTTCTTGAGCAAGCAATTTGGATGCACCCCCACTAGTTCCATTCGAGAGCTTACCATAGCTCACATGTGCATCCGTTGCATGGAAATCCCTACTCCTCACATCATATCTATCATTTTTCTTTCTGTCGCCTATGATTTTCCTCATTGATGTGAGCCTTTCACACCTTTATTGTCTTCCTTACCCATCATTATTCTCTTTGCCATCCTAAGTGCCAACTATCTTGCTTGCGCTCATTCATTGCATGAGTGCTCAAAGTCGAAAGGGTGAGTATCAGTTTGACTTGTTCCTGGCTAGTTGTCTGGGGACGAGTCATAATAAGATTCTGAAGGGGACCAAGTGTTAAGTTTTATTAGATTGAGTTCTCAATTAACTAAATAATATTTTTATGCTCTAAACCCATCTCCCACTTCTTGCACACAAACACCATTGGGAGACATTCGAGTCACAGACGGCGAGAGCTCTTGCACCTTTATGTTATTTTGTTGCTAGTTTCAATACTAGATATAAACTCTTGCTTGTTATTGTCTTGACTTGATTTGCATATCTTTCTTGCTGTACCTTAAAGTTCATATGTGTTGGTAGCATGTCACCACATAAATTATCTCTGTTATCATTTACCTGCTCGAGGACGAGAAAGAATTAAGCCTGGGGATGTTGATACGTCCCAAACGTATCTATAACTTCTGCTTGATCCATGCTTATATGGGTGATATTGCTATGTGATTTCTATACTTTCATACCTTTTTCATCATAGTTGGACTAACCTACTAATTCAGTGCCTCAGTACCAGTTTCTGTCAGCTGTGTCCTTGCATTGCAGGTATTGACCAATATTTAAAGTGCTCGGAAAATTCCATAATATATATATAAAAAATCAGCGCATAAGAAGACTCCAGAAGCCCAAAGGGGGGCCACCCCCTCACAGGCGGCCAGGTGGCGCGGTGATACGTCCCAAATGTATCTATAATTTCTGCTTGCTCCATGCATGTTGTGTGTGATATTGCTATTATCTGGATACACTTTCATACAATTTTGATCATATTTGTACTAACTTGTTAACTCAGTGCACCACAGTGCCAGTTCCTGTTTTCTACTGTTTTTCTATTTCAGGTTTCCCCCATATAAAAAGTGCTTCAAAAATTCGGGAAAAATCAGATAAAAAATCAGCGCAGAAGAACCTTTCGGAAACACCTGGGTGGGGCCAGAGGGCCACCACCAGGGGTCCAGGCGCCCTGGTGGCGCGCCCTAGGGCTTGGCCGTGCCAAGGGGGGGGGCGCCTGGACACCTGGTGGCCCCCCTGGCTTCCCCTTCACCTATTTATTCTCCGTGACGGGATTCTTTCGAAGACATAACCCTTTTTCACGATCTCGCCTCTTTTCCGCCGCCGCCCCGCTTCCGAGATCGGCAGCGCCAACAGACCTCTTCCCGGCACCCTGCCGAAGGGAGGATTGACCTCCCGGAGCCTCTCCTCCACCATGGACGCTTCCCGAATGATCCGTGAGTAGTCTACCTTGGACCATGGGTCCGTGATCAGTAGCTATGTGATGTTCTCCTCCCCTCTTTGTTCTTATGGATTAGACCTCATGAGCTGCCCTACATGATCGAGGTACATATGTAATTTTTTGCTGTTGCTATGCTGAGTTTGCTAGGATCTGATGGATTATGAGACTATATTCAGTTTGTGATTGAGTAATATATTTGGCTCTTATCTTTTATATTTATGTTCTTGAGTAATTCTTGCATGTTCTCCGTTGCTGTTTATTGCTTTGGCCAAGTAGTAGGTAGTGACTCCAAGAGGGAACGTTATACTCGATTGTGGGTTCATGCCCCCTATGACTAGCTTGAGTGAAATAAACATGAGTCTAGGGGATGTGTTGTTGCCACAAGGGGGAAAACAACGGTGCTTGTAACCGCGGTTGCAAGGATTGTTTACTTTATGCAAAGTTATTTTAATGCAGTTTTCTGTTGCTTTGTGTTTACACTTTGGGTGGGGCTCGCAACTTAATACCAGCGAGATGTTCTGGATAGATATCTCAAGGTGGATGATTAGTAGTAGATGCAGTTGGATTTCAGTCTACTTATTTTGGCGTACCTCCCATGCTTTTGAGCCTCTTCCTTTCTTTGTAGCATAGTTAGCATTGTAGTGCGTTTTTAATCCTGTCAATTGCCCAGCTGTGATTGGTTTACCTCGCATAGCAGTTTTATCGTCTTTTGGGAGAGAGACATCACTAGTGAACATCACGGGACCCCGGTCCATATCCTCATCACTGTTTACACGCTCGATTTATTTTCTGCTTTTACTTTCCAGTAGCTATCATTATTATCCTTATCCCTTGCGTTTGATCCTTTGTAAACAACAAGGCCGGAGAGATTGACAACCTCTCTATACTTCGTTGGGGGCAAAGTTACTTGTTTGTGTGCAAGTCCAGGTTTAGAGAGCAATATCTCAAAACGACGCGTTGCTCGCTTCACCACCTACTTATCACTTCCGGAATCCTACGGGAGACACTGTAGACCTTGGTATCTTTGCCAAGGGAAATTTGCTGCTATCCTACATCTCACCTTCTAGTTGGGTAACCAACGAAGGGCAAGAAGACATTATCACTTCCACGCCATCACGCAGACAGGATGGAGGCCGCACCAGCGGCCCGCTTGGAGTGGTGGGACCTCCCCTGATGCCCTCCTTTGGCCTATATTTAGCCCCCATTCCGTAAACCCTCGGGAGACACTCCGTATCGCGATTTTCACCACTATTCTACCACCACTGTGATCCCGAGATCAGGATTGCAGAAGACCCTATCCCGGCACCCTGCCGGAGGGAGGATTGACTCTGGGAGCTTCTACACCACCATGAATGCTTCCCGGATGTGCCATGAGTAGTCCCTCTTGGACCATGGGTCCATTACTAGTAGCTATGTGATGTCTTCTATCCAATCTTGTGCTTCAATTCTTAGCCCTTGTGAGCTAACCTACATGACCAAGGCATCTATGTAATAGTTTCTATGTTGCTATGCTGTGTTTGCTGGGATCAGATGGATTATGAGATTATGTTCAGATTGTGATGAGTTATATATTTGGTTCTCCTTTTATGTATTAGTTCTTGAGTATTCTTGCATGTTCTCCGTTGCTTTTTATTGCTTTGTCAAAGTAGTAGATTGGAACTCGAAGAGGAGCATTATGCATGATTGTGGGTTCATGCATCCCGATGTCTATCTTGAGTGACAGAAACATGAGACTAGGGGATGTGCTGTTGCCACCAGGGAGAAAACAATGGTTCTTGTAAATGCGGTTGCAAGGATTGTTTACCTTACTCATAGTTTGTTAATGCAGTTGTCTGTTGCTTTGAGTTTACACTTTGGGTGGGGCTCGCAACTTAATAGCACCGAGATTTTTTGGATAGATATCTCAAGGTGGATGATTAGTGAGTAGATGCTGATGAATAAACTGTCTACTTGTCTTGGCGTACTGCCGATACGATTGAGCCTCTACCTTTATTGTAGCATAATTAGCATTGCAGTGCGTTTATAATTCTGTCAATTTCCTAGCTGCAATTTGTTCACCCAACATAGTTGTTTTATTGTCTTTTGGGCGAGAGGCATCACTAGTGAGCATCATGGGACCCCGGTCCATATTTCCATCATTGTTTACACCTCAACTATTCACTGCTTTTATTTTCTTTTTGTTGCAATCACCACAACCACTTCCACTTGTGTTTTGATCCTTTGTAAAAAACAAGACCGGAGAGATTGACAACCTCTCTAAACTCGTTGGGAGCAAAATTATTTTCTTTTGTGTGCAGGTCCAGGTCAAGTGAGAAACTAATCTCAAACGGTGCCTTGCTCGTTTGACCACCTACTTGTTGATCCTTAGAGTCCTACTAGTCGATTAAATCTTGGTATCTTCACCGAAGGAAACTTGTTGCTGTCTACTCCTTAACCTTCCACTTGGGGTAACCAAAAAGGGACGAGAAGCCATCATCTCCATCAAAGCGGCAAGGACACCCGAGCCAACCATGACCAAGGAAACAACCCCTATCAGCTCAACAGCAGACCAGGCCACCGGGCCTGAGCACGTAGCATCAGTAGATCCATCCGTCGAAGGAGAAGCCGGTGACGCAGTCGAAGAACAAGAGCCTCCACCACCCCGACACTACTAGGAAACTACTTATAGATAGGAATATATTCTGTGGCACACTGAAAAGAGGGTGCTCCACATATTTTTTTGTGGCGCATTGTTTTGCATGCGCTAAAGAAATTTGGAATTCTGTGGCGCACGAAAACAAAATGAGCTATATGCGCCACAGAAAGCCACATTTCTGTGGCGCACATGTAACATGCGCCACATTTCTGTGTCGTAGGTTGCATGTGCGCCACAAACATGTGGCTTTCTTTGGCGCATCTACTACTAATAGAAAAAGCACCAGAGGTGCTGATCCAATACATCTCGTCCGTTCAACACTGTATATCCAATGAACCACGACGCGAGAACGTATCTGGTGCACCCGGTCAATTGGTGCTACCGGTGCACCCGTCCTTCGTTGCACATTTAAAAATGTTCGAAAAAATCCGAAAAAAATTAGTGTATTGACACAATATCAATGTATGTTGTCCAAAATTTTAGCTCCAAAGTCCTCACAAATTTTGAGAAACTAAAAAGACAAATCTGACTAGAATAGTGTCATGGGTGTCAAAAAAGACAAAAACAAAAAATGGCACTATTTGTAGTCAGATTTGTCTTTTTACTTTCTGAAAATTTGTTAGGACTTTGGAGCTGAAATTTTAGGACAACATACATTGATGTTGTGTCAATACACTAATTTTTTTTGTATTTTTTAAACATTTTTGAATGTGCAACGAAGGGCGGGTGCACCGGTAGCACCAATTGACCCGGTGCACCAGATACGTTCTCACCACGACGCACCCGTGTTTAGCGGCACAACACGCCTGCTCCCGTCCCGAAAAAAAACCCTTCGCTATGTCTAATCTAATCTCACGCCGCTCCAGCCGCTGCAGCCGCCGACTCCGCCCCATCCCCGAAGCCACTCCCCCGCCACTCCGCTGCCGTCGATCCATCCCCGCCGCCACACCCCTGCTAGGACCCCCGCCCCATCCCCGCCAGCCCGCTAATCCCCTGGCGGCGCCCCATCCCTGCCGGCAAACAAAGCTCGCAAGGAGGCACAAAATCCCCCACCCGCCACAGAACCCCTCTCTCCAATCTGTGTTGCTGCTGCTCCCTTCGCCGACTCGCCACCAACTTTTCGTGGATTGGATTTGGAGGTTTCCATTTCCCTGCCCTCTCCTCTTCTACAAAATTTGATTTGATCAGATTAGGTTTTGATTTTATTTTTTTGCAGGAAGGAAGGAAGGATCCAGGTTAGCAGCTGCAGGAGGGAGGGCCATGGATGCGCATCTGGAGGAGGAAGAAGCGTCTGTCTCCGTCCCGTCAGCGTGCCGCTAGACCAGCACGAGAAAGAAGGCCAAGAGGAGGAGGAAGAGCAGGAGCAGGAGGAGGCCGGCGTGCCACTCGACCCTCTGCTTCCCCTCAAGGACCACCTCCTGCTCCACAAGGCATTACTTCCCTTCCTTTTTTTAGTTTAATCAATTCTTTCTTCCTCTCCTAAACAAACTAACTCCAATGGGTATTCAACGATGAGCCACTAGCCCACAGATCTCTTTCCATCTGTAGCATTTGTCTAGCTTGTACACTGGGGACAAGGCGGCAACTGAAGACAATCTTATTACGGAGGTGATAGTCTCTTTTAATGAAATGGGGTTTGGCTAATCTTCTGTACCTTTCAAAAGTATTTGCATTGTTAAATAAAGTGGATAGTGCCAATGTTTATTCTATCTTCAATTCTTCATATTACCTCCGACCCATATTAATGTACTCAACTTTGTCTAGATTCGTATGTATCTAGTTAAGTATTTAGACTAGATGCATGTGTATCTAGACAAAATTAAGTACATTAATATGGATCGGAGGGAGTAGCATCTTTTCAGTTTATTATCAAAAGTATGTGCACAGTATCCAAATTCTGAATTCAGAATGTTATGTTTGTAGTTCACTTATAGTTCGTATGTGCAATGTAACATTTTATTTCAGAGCTCTGAATCTGAATGTAACAACTAGATCGGTTCACTGTAAAAGCTATGGGATTCTACTTTTCTCCTTCAGTTTTTTCTATAAAAATTCGACACATTTATTCATATAACAGTACCACCAAGCTGAATGTTTGTTACTTACAATATTTTTAATTCAATTGACCTGCAGAAGTCAGAATCTTGAAGTTTGTCTTCTGAAGTTGTGATGGACAAGGGAAGCTGAGTTTTTTTGTTTTGCTTGGATTGAGTGGGAGCGAAGATGTTCTTCCTGTCAATATTTGATTGTTCATTGTTTGTGATAGACTGGAACAAGGGGGAAGCTGGACAGGGGGGTTACACTTTAACACAATTATAAGTGTGCCTGTATGTTTTATTATTTAATTCCTATCCATAGAACTAGATAATCCCAGATTCATGACCCCTAAGAAAATACTATATTTAACAAATGTATTTCAAATTTTCTCTGTATATATCAAGAAACTTTGTCAGAACAACTAGGCTCAGATTTTTTTCAAAAGCTATTTTCAGTGAAGAGTTGTAATTAGCTATAGTAGCAAGTGTAGGAACTGGGCACCATGATCATTGATCAGCTTTTTCTTTACCTTAACATCTAGCCATCGGCAGGGTGTAGGAAGCAACTAGCTCATAGGAAACAATTTATTCAGAGTACCTTAACTAGAATAATATGTATTTGAGACAAGAAAATTAGTAATGACAAGAATTATGAACATCAGTCAAGTTCATGGCAGATTTGGGTAAACAGTCAGAAATACAAAGGAGTACAAAAACAAGACTGCAATTGTGATACTATTGCTTAATATATTGAGTAAAAATAAATACAAGACGGCTATAATATAGAGCTTATGCGCTTTCCATGAAACTGAATGCATGGCACTGAACATATTTTTGATATGTTCTATTATATAAGTAAGCACATAATTGGGAGGACTGACATCCAGCTTGGTTAAACGAAATAAATTGGCAACATAATTTGGGAGATGTCTATCTTTTGTAGTATGGAAGTCAGATAGTTAACAAGTTCTGGATCAACAAGACCCCGAGCACATCTTCACCCCTCACAGAAAAATAGAGAAATCCCAAATGATAATAGGAAAAGGTAGACTACACATCCAGGAAATGGTAGACTGGGCTCCTCCACCCATGCTTCTCTAAATTTCTACAAGCCCAATTAAGAACATGGTTCTCTGAATTTCTACGACCTAAATTCAGTACATGGTTCTCTGAATGTTGGCCTACCAATTGGTATTGTATTGCAGACTTCAGAGGATTGTATGCATGCCATTTATGCCAATGGACTGCATTTTTAGTTCTTAGACTATTTTAATCTAAGGACTATACAGAATCTCACTGAGAATATACATCAAATCATTTTTTGCACATAAAATTTAGTACATGCTTCCTCTGAATATCTGCAGTACAAGTAAGAAAAAATTGTTCTTATATGTTGGCCTGCCAATTGGTATTGGCAGCCTTGCATGCTTGTTTTCAAAATGCTAAAATTTATGCTTTACTTGCTTATATAATACTACCTCGGTAGCATAATATAAGACATTTATTGACACTCTCATAGTATCAAAAGACATCTAATATTCTGATACGAAGGGAGTAGTACGAGAGAAATTCAATTCTACACATGGGAGCATATACTCCTACTTTTCGAAAATGATATTCTAAAATATTAAAAATTGAAATAATAATTTAGCTTGTACATGTCAACATTCGTAGTGTGCACGCCAAGTTTCATGGAAATCCGATATGTTTTATGACCTCTGTAAAAAAACAAGTCTAATTAAAAGCCTTTTTAGCAACAAAATTTGTATTTTTACACATGACACAACATATATTGGTTTTTCGTGAAACGACTTCATGAACACATTAGACATCATGGTGTACATCCCAAAATTTTGATCCAATTTCTTTGACGTTTAAAATATATTTAAAATGTATGTTAAAAACTAGGGGCATATGTTCCCATGTGCAGATTAGCCATGTCCGTACCATGTCATTTTATTTTAAATAGTACTAGGTCATTAATTTAATTTAATGTGTACATTGCAGTATTCCTTGGAACACTAGCCCGACTTGTAGGTGAGTTAGAAACCTACTTCTAATAGTTTTGGGATGTCCGCCAAGCAATCAAACTTGTGCTGGGAGTGTCATTATGGTTGGCCTTTCACTTGAAGAAGCTCGCCATCTATAAGCTATTTTTTCTATATAATAATTCTGCTTAAATATTTTCACTACTATCAGATTATGTTTTTACATACAAAGGAATTTTTCACGTATGATTATTAGTCGAGACGTGCGTTGCACGTGCACGCTTACTAGTGTAGGATAGGCGCCACAGAAATATGGCTTTCTGTGGCGCATGTTGTATATGCGCCACAAGTTTCAATAAAGTAAAAAAATCTCGAAAAATTCAAAAATGTCAACAAAATATTTTTTCTAAAAAAATGATTTTCTTTTTTGAAAATTTTGAACTTCTAATTTAATTTCTTTTGGAATTTTTCTTGATTATTTTATTTTTTGAAGTTTTTACTTTTTGTCATTTTTAACTTTTTACATTTTTTCTTAAATTTTCGATTTTTTTTGTTTTGTTGATTTTTTTTTGAATTTTTGGTGTTTTTTGGATTTTTTTGAAACTTTTGGATTTCCTTCTGAAGCTTTTGATGTTTTTGTTTTTTTTGAAATTTAAAAAGACACACACATACAAAGCTTAATAGGGTTGATATATATACACATACAAGGCTTAAGAGGGTTGATATGGTACTTATATCAATAAAACTTGAGTAGGATCAGGGTAGTTGAATTGAATAGAACTTAGAAATTAAGAGTGCTTGGGTAATTCGAGGATGGGTGACCTACGGGGAAGTCATCATTTGAGATAGGTAAAAAATTGGGAAATATTCGAATATTTAGTATTTTCCAAATTATTTCATTTTTCCTGATTTTTTAAAATTTTCAGTTTTTTTATGAATTTTTTAGTTTTATTTTTTATTTTTTGAGAATTCTGTGGCGCATGTGAGCTAGGTGCGCCACAGAAATGTCATATTTCTGTGGTGCATGTGGCCACATGCGCCACAGAAATTTAAATTTTTGTGGCGCACAACCACATGCGCCAAAGAATTCAAATTTTAGTGGCGATGATTTTTTGGCGCATCCCATATGCGCCACAAAAAGGCAAAATAGATGCGCCACAGATAGCCAGTTTCCTAGTAGTGCAAGGGCCAGCGTGGACAAGACCCTTCTTAAACTACTTGATACCCAACATCCTACCACATGACGTCATAGAAGCACCTCGCATCACTCAACGCTCCAAAGCCTTTACCATAATCAACAGGGAGCTCTACAGGCACAACATCTCCCTGTCCCAGGTATTCCAAAGACGCATCAAAGAAGAAGATGTCAAGGCACTACTACTTGAGATTCACGAAGGAATCTGTGGCCACCACGCGAGCAGTCGCGCCTTGGTAGCCAAAGCTTTTCGGGCATGTTTCTATTGGCCAACCGCTGGCCTGGCCTTTCGCAACCTCGGGACTCGATATGGTAGGACCCCTGAAGAAATCCTCGAAGGGTGGTCGCACCCACCAACTCGTGGCAGTTGACAAGTTCACAAAGTGGATTGAAGCAGTACCTATAACCAGCTCATCAGCTTTCACTGTCGGGAACTTCATCAAACCCATCATCTCCCACTTTGGAGTACCACACAATATCATCACCGACAATGGCACAAAATTTATAGCTGACAAATTCCAGAAATACTGCAAAGAGTTAGGGATCAATATCAATTATGCATCAGTCGCACACCCGCAGTCCAACGACTAGGTCAAGAAAGCCAACGGTCCAGTCTGCAGTGGCATCGAAAAATGGTTCCTCGCACCACTCGAACAAGCCGCGGGCAACTAGGTCGAGGAACTACCGGCTGTCTTATGGAGCCTACTAATAACACCCAATACCTCAACCCAATACACTCCTATCTTCATGGTGTATGGAGCAGAGGAAGTACTCCCACACGACCTAAGATTCGGTGCCCCGTGCGTCACCGGATACGCAGAGGAAGAAGCAGAAGAAGCACTCGAGGACGACAAATACGTAGCAGATGAGGCACGAGACATTGCCCTGGCACGATCAGAAGGATACCAAGAGAAGCTGCGCACGTACCAAAGCAATCGACTCTGCACCAGGGTCTTCATCGTCTGGGACCTTGTGCTACGACTAAAGAAGAAAAAAGTGCATAAACTCGCCACACAATGGGAAGGCCCCTACATAATCTCTGAAGTGATCGGAGGAGGAGCCTACAGGCTGAAGAACCCGAAGACCGATGAGGACGTGGGCAATCCTTGGAATGTGGAAAACTTATGCCTCTTCTATCCATAGATCGCACGCAACTACTCTCCCTACCTCTCTCTTAAAACAATCAGAGCATTGCTCAAAGGCTTCATACACCACTCATGTAAGTATGCAACAATAAATATATGCATCGACATATCACAGAAAATCATTACACTCGGGGGCAAGAGCGCTGCTTCACCCTCTCCCCTGAGGCGTTTCTCGCTTATGCGACTCCTTAAATACCTACACTCGGGGGCTAGAGCGCGGCTTCACCCTCTCCCCCGAGGCGTTTTCTCTCTTACGCGACTCCTTAAATACCTACACTCGTGGGCTAGAGCGCGGCTTCACCCTCTCCTCCGATGCGTTTTTCGCTTACACGACTCCTTAAATACCTACACTCGGGGGCTAGAGCGCGGCTTCAACCTCTCCCCCGAGGCGTTTTTCGCTTGCGCGACTCCATAAATACCTACACTCGGGGGCTAGAGCGAGGCTTCACCCTCTCCCCCGAGGTGTTTTTCGCTTACGCGACTCCTTATGTAAAGCCCGATATGCGGTACTGTTCCAGATCTAGATGTTTCCGTCCAGATCCGGGGACGAAGCACATATCGGTCCCACCGCGACATATGACAATGCCATATGCCCCGGATTTCCAACATGATATCACAACATTACAACTACAAGGATACAACATCTCATACAATCGGCCTAAAACTGCCTTAGATACATTACATCAGCGGAAGATACATGTATGAGTACAGACTACATTCAAATGTCTAGTGGGAAAGGTAAAACACACCATTCCCATAACCACACGGGTCCAGGCTCTCCGCCAGGATCCGCCTAACTAGTCGTCGTCGAGTCTCCACGAAGGCGTCTAGAAGAAGAAGAGTCGAGGTAGTAAACAACTGCAGCGGCTGATCAGGCAAAACATAAAAGGGAAAAGGAAAAAAAGGGGTGAGAATATATCAAAAGTCTTGTAACTAACTTCTCACGGGTAAGATGGGGGTAGTGGTGAGGTTGCAGACGCACTAGCAATATATGAGTGGCTAACGGTCTATTTTAGAGTAAGATGAGAACCAAGCATTCGATGAGGAATCGCCTCCAACAAGTCTTGCTATCAACTACTTACGCAAGCATAACACCTATCCTATCCTTGTCCTCCTCTTCGCATCCCGACGAAGAAGAAGCAGTCAAGGCACACACAAGTTGATCAAGTTTATAGTCATGATTCAGTTGATGTTATCTATGAACAAGACGTAGGTTCCAATTCGTCCATAACCGTGGACACGGCTTCTCGAAAAGATTTAACCCTGCAGGGGTGTACCAATTGCCCATTACAAGGCTCCGCACGCATGCCCATCTCTCTCAGTTTCTACCCATCACAGGAAGCCATTTTATGATTTATTCCCGAGGGATCCGAAACGACAGGTCCCTCTAGTTAACAACGAACAAATCCGGGTGGCCCCCGGTGAGTCGGCATCCAGCTCAGGAGCCGGCCGCTCTCTCAATCTGGTCTCTAACGTCTGTCACAGGTTTGGATTGCCGGTAATTCTCACATGAGGCCGGGTCCTCAGCTGAACAGGTTGGACCAACAAGGAAACAAAGTCCCCGCTAGCCCTGGTTGGTTTAAAGGATATCTGCTAGGAGCGACCCGACAGACATATATGCATGGTTTGCAAATGGTAAATCATCTTGGGCCACCACTAGAAATGTTTGAAGCTAGGTAGGTAAGAAAAGGGGACCCATAAAATCCCACACGCGGTTAGGCACGCTCAGTCTTAGAACCAATACCCGGAACTCGGATCCTAGGTGAATCGAATGGAACAAAGCTTCGGGGCGGGATAGCCTAGCCCTTCCATCCTTCGTCGAGTATAGTCAACATTTATAATAATCATATCATCAACAAAAATATAATAATGTGATAGCCCAATCCAAGGAGTAACAGGAGAACAGTTGATAACATCCTAGCATGCATACTAAACAATGGCTAAGCAGCGAGCAATAGTAACATAGCCGAACAAGGTTTGCTGGGATGTGGAGGACATGGGTGTTTGGGTATATTTGAGAGGCATGGATATGAAGTGTTAGGATCAAGCAATCGTTCTATCCTAAACCTAGGCGCGAGTGAGCTGAAAATTATAAGCATGATATATGCTCCCCCTTACCTGTGAGAAGACGATCCGAAGGTGAAGTCTATCGGAAGCTCGCAACGTCTTCGAGAGGTACCCGCGGAAGCACACAAGAAGGAAACACTGGAAAAGGCAATCGACGAGAAAGCATCTATTACTACGAAGCAATCAAGAGCAAGCATCAACAAGGAGACAACACGAGACAACGCACCACGGTATCGCATCTATCGTCGAGAGCGGTTACTAACAGGATAAGTGAAGTACTCGTCACACATGACGATACCTCACATTTATGACGGTTCAAGTTGTTTAGCTATAGGTGATCAACAAAGGTTGTTAACATGGCATCTCACTCAATCATGGCATATCACACAATCATGACAAGAGGTGAAGCATAATATAAACTATCTATGCTATTCAATTTAAGTGAGGCACAACCTAAACATGGCATATCACTAAGTGCCCCACGACAATTTAAGTAATTGGTACTGTTCTGCCCTAAACCATATTTTAGATTGGTTAACAACAGCAAACAATAGAATAAACACACAGTACACGAAAAACTAATCAAGTTACATGTAAAGAACACTCCAAACGGAGTTACGATTAAAAAGATATAAGCAAAACAAGTTACGGGTGCAATCTGCCAACATCAGGAAGCACACTTTAGAGAAGTGCATAAATAGGATAATGAATGCAAACATGCTCACAAATGATATGCAACTAAAGTAGACATGGCAGGGAAGGCATGGCAAAAGGAATCATGCAAATAGGCATCATGAACAACTAATTATAGCCCAAGAAAAATGCAATAAAACATTACTGTTCTAGGACTTTGTGAAAATCAGGAAAACAGGGCAGAAACTGTTATTTTCATGCTGTATAAACATGCTTATAACTATATGTAAATGTTTAGCGACATGACATAGCAATATATGGGCATGAACTAGACATGATGGTGATCAGGTACAAACAAGAATCATGGTCATAGGCATAACATATCAAAAGATATTAAGCAAGCAACATGGCATCGGAAAGTTACAGACTTAGTGAAAACAGAGGAGGCTGTCAAAAACAGTGGCATAAGAACTTTGGAGCTAAATATATCTATGACCAGAAATGTAAACATGACATTGCAATACATATAATGGAAGTAGACATGGCATAGATCAAAATGACATATTGCAATGCTCAATAGGATGCACGGTTAAAAAGATATAGGGCAACAAAGTAGCAACTTTATATAAACAGAAGCACATCACATCAGGGTCACCACTTTGGAGCAAGAATTAATATAGCTCCAGCATGCAAACATGAAAATTGGTTGCATAGGATTGAAGTATACATGATGCTTAACAGTATGCAACAAGAATCAATGCAATAGGCCTCATGGATGTGTCACAATCATTAATCAAACATGCAATAAAATAACAGCAGCAACACATAACAGAAATTAGTAGCAGTTAACAGTCTGATGCCCACTTCAACAGAGATTAACAACATCAAGATGGCCTCAAATCAAAATGCTCACAAAATATGGGTTGAAGTACACACAATTCTAAACAAATTTCCTTTTGGGCGCACATGCATCCGGTTTAATCGCAAACTTACTCGCTAAACGGAATCAGCAGCACAATAATACAGGACTTAGCAGAATTCTTACAGAGGAAAAAAAGAAAAATAAGATGCCCACTACGTGGGCCGAGCCCATCTGGCCGAGGAGGCTGGCGGCCTGGAGGTGCTGGCTGGGACGCACGAAGCTGGAGGGTCGCTGGGGCCTGCGGGGCCCACGAGGGCGTTGGCTGGAGCCGGCCTAACCAAGCCGAGGAGGAGGCGGCCGGCGGCGCCGTTGTCGCCGGTGAGCAGGCAGCGGGTAGCTGTGCAGACGAATGGGCGCGACGGATCCGGGCGAGGCTTCGCCGGATCCGGTCACTGGGGTGGCTGGACGTGGAGTGGGGGGGGGGGGGGCGCCGACGGGGTCTGGGGCGGCGCGAAGCTTCGAGCTCATGGTCGGCCATGGCGGCGTGGCTCCGGTCGTCTGGTGCTGCAGAGTAGGAGAAGGGAGGCGTGAAAGGAGGGGGAACAGGGGGAAAGGAGGGAGGAGGAGGAGACCTGGGCGGGGTGGCGGCGCTTGCTGGAGCGCCGTGGCTGCCGGAGCAAGGCAGCGGCGAGATCCACGGGAGGCGGTGGCACTCGGGCTGGAGGAGGGAGGAGAGAGGAGGGTAGAAGCTGGGTAGATCTGGGCCGTTGGATCGGGCGATCCGACGGTCTAGATCGCAGGGAGGCTAGGGTTTGGGCAAAAATGAACTAAACTGCAAAAATTGGGCTATTGTGAGGGGTTGGCTGCAATTTTGGCTTAGGGGAAACCCTAGAAAGGGTTGGGAGAGTGGTGGTCTTTATATAGCCCAGGTGGCTGGCAGTTTGCAAAAAAAATCCCCGGTTTTTCTCTCTCGCGCGCGGAGCTTACGTTTCTGACCGCCGGGGGTTCGCTGGACCTCCGATTCGGGTAAAACTTCGAACTGCACGATCATCGCGTCGAGCCGGCGACGTTCACCTTGCGTGGGAACCGTTCCGAGAACACTTTCCGGCGCGCTATAAAAATATCACGTTTACTTATAAAATGGAGTTTTTTGTTCCGTTGGCTGCGGCGGGTCATGTGCGGTTTTCGCGACGGTGATCGGGTGAAACCCGGTGTTGCAAAGGTCGAGTGTCAGGGTGGCAAGGGTCGGTCTCCGTCCGATACGAGATAAGAGGGGGAAAATAATCGCCGATCGATAAATCGGGGATGCAAACACCGCAAATAAATCAGACAATCAAACAATTCACATCGAAAACAAATTTTTTTATTTTGTGAAATCTTGGCTGTTACAATACAACACCACCAACAAGGTATCTCGTCCCGAGATCCTAGAAGATCCGAGGGAGAGGGGGAAGAGAAAAGAGAGTCGACGATCTTCAACACCACAAACAAGGGACTCTGCTCCATGTCGAACGTCAAACTCCGTCGAGATTCTTTCCGCAGAGAGACGACATCGTCGGACAAACGAAACCGTCAGTGTCAAGAGGAAGAACGACAATGAAAGATAGATCAAAGGACAGTGCTTTTCAACGCAAGTCGTGAAAACACCGGGCAAAAGGATGGATAGCAACGGGTGACCAACATGTACACCAGAGTTGGAAGTCTAAAGGTACTACCGGATATCCCAAACCTGAGATCGGAATCGAGACAATACGCTGCAAGCAAGGCATTGTAATGGTTCCGATACTCCACACACTCTAGATCCTAGAGTTTCAAAGGGGATAAGACGATAATTAAAACACTTACGACACTTGTCCTGACCAGAGCAAGGGTAAAGAGTAAAGAGATTCCTAATCTCCGATAACTATCTTAGTAACTAAAAATAATTTTTGTCTAGACTCGACTTCGGCCAGAAAAGGGATCCTACGGTCGGTAAGGCTCTGATACCAAGTTGTAAGGCCCGATATGCGGTACAGTTCCATATCTAGATGTTTCCGTCCAGATCCGGGGACGAAGCACATATCGGTCCCACCGCGACATATGACAATGCCATATGCCCCGGATTTCCAACATGATATCACAACAGTACAGCTACAAGGATACAAAATCTCATACAATCGGCATACAACTGCCTCAGATACATTACATCAGCGGAAGATACATGTCTGAGTACAGACTACATTCAAATGCCTAGTGGCAAAGGTAAAACACACCATTCCCGTAACCACACGGGTCCAGGCTCTCCGCCGGGATCCGCCTAACTAGTCTTCGTCGAGTCTCCACGAAGGCATCCAGAAGAAGAAGAGTCGTGGTAGTAAATAACTGTAGAGACCGATCAGGAAAAACATAAAAGGGAAAATGAAAGAAAGGGGTGAGAATATATCAACAGTATTGTAACTAACTTCTCACGGGTAAGATGGGGGTAGTGGTGAGGTTGCAGACGCACTAGTAATATATGAGTGGCTAACGGTCTATTCTAGAGTAAGATGAGAACCAAGCATTCGATGGGGAATATCCTCCAACAAGTCTTGCTATCAACTACTTACGCAAGCATAACACCTATCCTATCCTTGTCCTCCTCTTCGCATCCCGACGAAGAAGAAGCAGTCAAGTCACACACACATTGATCAAGTTTATAGTCATGATTCAGTTGATGTTATCTATGAACAAGACGTAGGTTCCAAGTCTTCCATAACCGTGGAGACGGCTTCTCGAAAATATTTAACCCTGCAGGGGTGTACCAACTGCCCATTACAAGGCTCCGCACGAACGCCCATCTCTCTCAGTTTATACCCATCACAGGCAGCCATTTTATGATTTAGTCTCAAGAGATCCGGAACGACAGGTCCCTCTAGCTAACAACGAACAAATCCGAGTGGCCCCCGGTGAGTCGACATCCAGCTCAGGAGCCGGACGCTCTCTCGATCTGGTCTCTACCTTCTGTCGCAGGTTTGGATTGCCGATAATTCTCACATGAGGCCGTGTCCTCAGCTGAACAGGTTGGACCAACAAGGAAACAAAGTCCCCGCTGGCCCTGGTTGGTTTAAAGGATGTCTGCTAGGAGGGACCCGACAGACATATATGCATGGTTTGCAAATGGTAAATAAGCTTGGGACACCACTAGAAATGTTTGAAGCTAGGTAGGTAAGAAAAGGGGACCCCATAAAATCCCCCACACGGTTAGGCACGGTCAGTCTTAGAACCAATACCTTGAACTCGGATCCTAGGTGACTCGAATGGAACAAAGCGTCGGGGCGGGATAGCCTAGACCTTCCATCCTTCGTCGAGTATAGTCAACATTTATAATAATCGTATCATCAACAACAATATAATAATGTGATAGCCTAATCCAAGGAGTAACAGGAGAACAGTTGATAACATCCTAGCATGCATACTAAGCAGTGGCTGAGCAACGAGCAATAGTAACATAGCCGAACAAGGTTTGCTGGCATGTGGAGGACATGGATGTTTGGGTTTATTTGAGAGGCATGAATATGAAGTGGTAGGATCAAGAAATCGTTCTATCCTACACCTAGGCGCGAGTGAGATGAAAGCTATAAGCATGATATATGCTCCCCCTTACCTGTGAGAAGACGATACGAAGGTAAAGTCGATCGCAAGCTCGCAACGTCTCCGACAGGTACCCGCGGAAGCACACAAGAAGGAAACACTAGAAAAGGCAATCGACAAGAAAGCATCTATTACTACGAAGCAATCAAGAGCAAGAATCAACAAGGATAAAACACGAGACAACGCACCACGGTATCGCATCTATCATCGAGAGCGGTTACTAACAGGTTAAGTGAAGTACTTGTCACACACGACGATACCGCACATTTACGATAGTTCAAGTTGTTTAGCTAGAGGTGATCAACAAAGGTTGTTAACATGGCATCTCACTTAATCATGGCATATCACACAATCATGAAAAGAGGTTAATCATAAGATAAACTATCTATGCTAGTCAATTTAAGTGAGGCACAACCTAAACATGGCATATCACTAAGTGCCCCACGACAATTTAAGTAATTGGTACTGTTCTTCCCTAAACCATATTTTAGGTTGGTTAACAAAAGAAAACAATAGAATAAACACAAATTACACGAAAAACTAATCAAGTTACATATAAAGAATACTCCAAACGGAGTTACGGTTAAAAAGATATAAGCAAAACAAGTTACGGGTGCAATCTGCCAACATCAGGAAGCACACTTTAGAGCAATGCATAAACAGGATAATGAATGAAAACATGATCACAAATGATATGCAACTAAAGTAGACATGGCAGGGAAGGCATGGCAAAAGGAATCATGCAAATAGGCATCATGAACAACTAATTATAGCCCAAGAAAAATGCAATAAAACATTACTGTTCTAGGACTTTGTGAAAATCAGGAAAACAGGGCAGAAACTGTTATTTTCATGTTGTATAAACAAGGTTATAACTATATGTAAATGTTTAGCAACATGACATAGCAATATATGGGCATGAACTAGACATGATGGTTATCAGGTACAAACAAGAATCATGGTCATAGGCATAATATATCAAAAGATATTAAGCAAGCAACATGGCATCGAAAAGTCACAGACTTAGTGAAAACAGAGGTGGCTGTCAAAAACAGTGGCATAGCAACTTTGGAGCTAAATATATCTATGACCAGAAATGTAAACATGACATTGCAATACATATAATGGAATTAGACATGGCATAGATCAAAATGACATATTGCAATGCTCAATAGGATGCACGGTTAAAAAGATATAGGGCAACAAAGTAGCAACTTTATAAAAACAGCAGAACATAACATCAGGGTCACCACTTTGGAGCAAGAATTAATATAGCTACAACATGCAAACATGACAAGTGATTGCATACGATTGAAGTAGACATGATGTTAACAGTATGCAACAAGAATCAATGCAATAGGCCTCATGGATGTGTCACACTCATCAATCAAACTTGCAATAAAATAACAGAAGCAACACATAACAGAAATTAGTAGCAGTTAACAGTCTCATGCCCACTTCAACAGAGATTAACAACATCAAGATGGCCTCAAATAAAATTCTCACAAAAGATGGATTGAAGTACACACAATTCTAAACAAATTTCCTTTTGGGCGCAGATGCATCCGGGCTACGGTTTAATCGCAAACTTACTCGCAAAACGGAATCAGCAACACAATAATAAAGGACTTAGCTGAATTCTTACAGAGGAAAAAAAGAAAAATAAGAGGCCCACTACGTGGGCTGATCCCATCTGGCCGAGGAGGCTGGCGGCCTGGAGGTGCTCGTGGCCGGCCATGGCGGGGTGGCTCCGGTCGCCGGGTGCTGTAGAGGAGGAGAAGGGAGGCATGAGAGGAGAGGGAACAGGGGGAAAGGAGGGAGGAGGAGGATACCTGGGCGGGGTGGCAGCACTCGTTGGAGCGGCGTGGCTGCCGGAGCAAGGCGGCAGCGAGAACCACGGGAGGCGGCGGCGCTCGGGATGGAGGAGAGAGGAGAGAGGAGGTGAAGGCTGGGGTTTGGGTAAAAATGAGCTAAACTTCGAAAATTGGGCTATTGTGAGGGGGTGGCTGCAATTTTGGCTTAGGGGAAACCCTAGAAAGGGGTGGGAGAGTGGTGGTCTTTATATAGCCCAGGTAGCTGGCAGTTTGCAAAAACATCCCCGGTTTTCTCTCGCGCGCGCGGGGCTTAGGTTTCTGACCACCGGGGGTTCGTAGGACCTCCGATTCGGGTAAAACTTCGAACTGCACGATCAGCGCGTCGAGCCTGCGGCGTTCACCTTTCGCGGGAACCGCTCCGAGAACATTTTCCGGCGCGCTATAAAAATACCCCGTTTACTTATAAAACGGGGTTTTTCGTTCTGTTGGCTGCGGCGGGTCTTGTGCGGTTTTCGCGACTATGATCGGGTGAAACCCGGTGTCGCAAAGTTCGAGTGTTAGGGTGGCAAGGGTCGGTATCTGTCCGGTACGAGATAAGAGGGGAAAAAATAATCGCCATTCGATAAATCTGGGATGCAAACACCACAAATAAATCAGACAATCAAACAATTCGCACCGAAAAGATTATTTTTTGTGAAATCTGGGCTGTTACACCTTACATACTCATGCTCGGAGGCTTTAGCGCGGCTTCACCCTCTCCCCTGAGGAGTCTTTTTCGCACACGCGACATTGGACATATCAACACTCGGGGGGGGGGGGGGGTCCAATGCAATCTCACCCTCTCCTCAAAAAATACTATTCACATCTGTGACACCTTCTAAAACAACAACGCTCGAAATCCGAGCACACTCCAAGCTCCGTCCCTGCCAGAAACAACAAAGGCTAGCCTCTGCCCAATCACAAGTGACTGCACGAAGCCTCGGGGGATACTCCCATCGGGAGCGCTGTCGCGCACCTTATATATGAAAGATTGGGAAAAAGAGCACTCGACAAGCCAAAGACTACACCATCTGTGCCATGGTTAAGGATAGTCTAAAGGTAAACATCACAAGGACTCGCAAGTAGCCACTGCACCTTCACAACAAATCTGCGAGTTCGAGTCCAAACAATAAGAGAAAATGACATGGCTCGATACATTTTAAGACTTCACCCAATCGCCAGCTATTGGGTGAAGCCTCGGGGGCTACTCCCATCAGGAGAGCTGTCGCGCACCCGATAAATTAGCGACTATTCATGATGAAGACTAAGCCAAGGACTACATAGATCAATACAGAAGGGTTTTGGCATATATTAATTCGCACATAAGTTTACAAGCAGGGCATTGATGACCCACAAGTGTAGGGGATCGCAACAGTCTTCGCGGGTAAGATAACCCAATTTATTGATTCGACACAAGTGGAACCAAAGAATATTTATAAGCTTTAACATTTGAGTTGTCAATTGAACCGCACCTGAAAGATACTTGCTTGGCAATAATTTATTAGTAGTAACGGTGTGGTGGAAGTGATGGTGGCAACAAAAATAGTGGTGTCAAAGCAAGGAAAGTAAAACATCAAAAGTATAGCAACTATTAACTAGCAGGATTAAAACACTGTATGCTAGGGGAATGGATGGTTAGGTGCTGCATTGATGAGAGATAACATGTAATTAACATGGGGCAAGGCACACAGAAAAGTAAGGATCATCTAGACAAATATCAAACATTAGGCATGTATCCCAAAGTAGTTGTGTGTGCTTGCAATAAGAACTTTGCACAACATCTTTTGCCCTACCATCCTGCTACCAACGGGGGCCAGGAACTTATGGAGATTAAGGTGCTCCTGTCAAAGAGCACCGGAACAAAGCATTAACAATCAATGGATACATGGAATCCTCAAATTATAGTCCATCCCCATTGGTGTCCCAAACTGTCACCATTGGGATCGCTAGTTCCGAACTATAATAGGTGCATACAACTCATAGATAGGATCAAGAACACAAATATATTCATGAAAACATAAACTGTTCAGATCTGAAATAATGGAACTTGGGCCCAAAGTGACAAGCATGAAGAGCAACAAGTAGTAGCAAAGATGATAAACACCATAGTAGATGATAGTCAACATGCCCCCAACAATCTGACGGACTATTACATGATCTAACTCATCCAATCCCTACCACCCCCTTTGCCTACAACATGGAATTACTCACACATGGATCGCGGAGACATGGAAGGGTGATGGAGTGGCGATGTTGATGATGATGGCGATGATTTCCCCTCACCGAAGGCCAAAACAGCCTCCGGATTATCTCTCGCGGAGAAAACAGAGGTGGCGGCGGCTCCACGACAAGAATTGAAGTATCGACTTCTGACCTGGGATTTTCTCGTTGAGGGTAAAAGTAGGAGTCAAAATAGGGCACCAGGGGAGGTCCCATTGGACCAGGCGGGTCCATGGAGCGGCCAGGGGTCAGGTCGCGCCAGCTAGCCGCCTGGGCCAAGAGAGCCCCCCTCTGTTCGATCTTCTGGCTCCAGGGCTCTCCGGGTGCGTGGATTTTTTGTGATTTTTCCTGGAATTTTCTAAGCTGTCTAAAATTCCCTTTTCCTGCACACAAAAAGATCATACAGGCAGCTCTGCTGAAAACAGTGTCAGTCCGGGTTAGTTCCGTTCAAATCATGCAAGAATGAGGATAAAGGAATAGCAAAAGTCTTTGGAAAAGTCGATATGTTTGAGACATATCAAGTTCCCCAAGGTTAGCATATTGCTTGTCCTCAAGAAAGTCAGTTCTCTGAACTGGACATGACAAAAAAAACTTTGACAAACTCCTTTGCTTCATTAGATGTATATAAGCCTCTAGTACGAACAAGTCTAGCAAGTATTAGAGCAATGCTGTAAAGAAAATGCACAAAGCAATCCATCATTCTTACGAAAATCTCTCAAGCAACTAAGAATAAATAATATGTAATTGAAAATCATGACATGATCACAATGCACATGACTTGAACATAATAAAGTGGTATGTCTCTTGCCCCCATGAGTGAAGAAAAACATAAATGCAGAAGCACCTTTGGAGTTTCAAAGGAGACTAGAAATAAATATTTCAGAATGAGTAATATCACAATCATGAAGAAGAAAATGTGGTACTTTCGGACAGTGCACATTACACTCAGAATGACAATTATGCTCTCGATAGTTGGTGTTTGAATAAAGAAGGTGGAGACTCTCAAACCATGGCTTTTGATGACAAGGTTGAGAACCCATGGCTGGAAGAAAAGAATAAACAAGTACCAGAGCTAGTGGGTTTGAAAATAGAGATAAAATGCTTTTGGGAGTTGATACGTCTCAAATGTATCGACTTTTCCAAACACTTTTGCTATTGTTTTGTCCTCATTCTTGCATGATTTGAATGAAACTAACCCGGACGGACGCTATTTTCAGCAGAGTTGCCTGTATGGTTTTCTTGTGTGCAGGAAAATGGATTTTTAGGTGTTCCATAAAATTCTAGTAAAAAATAGAGAAAATCCATGCACCGGGAGGAACCACCTGTCAGAAGAGGGGCCAGAGGGGGGCTGCCCCTGGCCCAGGCGTGCAGGTGGCGTGGCGTGGCCCCTGGCCGCGCCACCAGGGCGGCTGGGTGGGTCCCACCCCCTCTGGTGCCCTATCTGGACTCCTATTTTTACCCGTGGCGAGGAAATCCTAGAACAGAAGTCGTTTTCCCAATTATCGTCACGAAGCCGCCCCCACCCTCTGTTCTTCTCCGGGAGAGCTAACCTGAAGGCTGTTTTGGCCTCCGTTGAGGGGAAATCATCACCATCGTCACCACCATCGCCACTACATCATCCCTCCATGACATCTCCTTTCATGTGTGATTAATTACCTGCTGTAGGAAAAGGGGATGGCAGGGATTGGATGAGTTAGATCATGTAATTGTTCATCATATTGTTGTGGGCATGTTGCCTATCATCTACTAGGGTGTTTATCATCTTTGCGACAACTTGTTGTTCTTATTGCTTGTCACTTTGGGCCCGAGTGCCATGATTTCAGATCAGAACCCTATGTGTTTGCATGAATATATTTGTGTTCTTAATCCTATCTATGAGTTGTATGCACCTATTATAGTCCAAAACCGGCAATCCCAATGGTGACAATTTGTGACACCAAAGGGGATGTACTACAATTTGAGGATTCCATGTATCCATTGATTGTTAATGCTTTGTTCCGGTGCTCTTTGACAGGAGCACCTTAATCTCCATAATTTACTTTTGGCCCCGTTTGTAGCGGGATGGTAGGACAAAATATGTTGTGCAAGTTCTTATTGCAAGCACGTACAACTACCTTCGGGATACATGCCTAATGTTTGATATACGCCTAGATGATCATTACTTTTCTGTGTACCTTTCCCCAAGTAAATTACATGATATCTCTCATCCATGCAGCGCCCAACCATTCGTCCCTCTAGCCTACAGTGTTTTAATTCTGCTGGTTACAAGTTACTTTATTTTTACCGTTTTTACTTTCGTTGCTTTACCACCACTATATCCATTACCACTTTCACTTCCATATCACCGTTAGCACTAATATCTCGTTGCCAAGCAAGTATCTTTCAGTTCCGGTTGAATTGACAACTCAACTATCAAAGCTTATAAATATTATTTTTCTCCCTTTGTGTCGAATCAATAAATCGGGTTACCTTACGCGCGAAGACTATCGCGATCCCCTACACTTGTGGGTCATCAAGACTGTTTTCTGTCGCCTTTGCCGGGGAGCATAGCTCTATTTACAAGTCTACTTGAAGTTATTTTGCTTGATCAAATTTATCCTCTATGGGTAAGAAAGGAGACTCCAAGGTTCCGATTTAACTATCCACTACAAGAAAAGGTACCGCTCTTAGCACTAGTGCTACGCTTGATTCACCTTCCGTTATGAGTAAGTTCGTTTCACCACCACCACATGCTATTTCTACTGAGTCCGTTACTATGTCTGATACTTCTGATGATGCTTCCACTACTCTTGATGATATTGATTTTCTTGGTCGCTATGTTGAATCTCAAATTGCTAAGGCTGCAAAACAGTCCGGAATTGAAATTCCTACTACATGTTATCCTACTTTCATATCTTTTGGTTATCCATTCTTTAGTGAACTCAAGGAAAGAATCCTTGATGATGATTATATTTAACTTGATGATGTTTTATGCAGGGAACTTATAGAGTGTGTTGACTCTGACCCTAGTGCTGTTAGGAAGTTGCTTGAAAAGCACTCTATGAAGAACAAGTTTACTCCAGATCCTAAATTTGCTTCATCTCCTATTTGCATTGAAGATGCTGATTTTGATTTCTCTGTTGATCTTTCACTTATATCTACAGTTGAAGCTGACCGCTTTTATGGCAGAGAAAATGATGACGCTATAGCACACCTTACTAAACTCACTAATTTATGTGGCATATTCTCTACGGAGGACAAGAAGAGAAATTATTATGTTACTAAGCTTCTTCCTTTTTTTGAAGGAGGATGCTAAAGCATGGTATGACACACTACCATACGGTTCGATTAAAATTCCTCAAGAATTAGCTCAATATTTTGTTGCTAAATATTTTCCTGCTCATATAAAACATGATGCTTTACAAAGAATTTATAATTTAAAACAGTTGTAGGATGAGCACCTCCCTAAAGCTTGGGGAAGGTATTATACTTTTCTCAAGGCTAGGACGGGACATGGAGTCCCTAAGAATGAATTACTTGATATATTTTTTTCTGGTCTAACCGATGAATCTAGAACCTATCTAGATAGTTGCGCTGGTTGTAATTTCATGGAAAGAACACCGGACGATGCTGAAGAACTAATGGGCAAGATAGCCAAAAATCATGAAGATTGGTCCGTCCCTCAACCACCTCCACCACCAAAGAAGCGGGGAAAGCTCATATTGAACCCCGAGGATATGCAATAATCTAAGAAGTCTATCAAAGAGAGAGGTATTAAAGCTGAAGATGTGAAGAATCTACCTCCAATTGAAAAACTTTGTGAGCCTACTACTCACCCTCCTATGGTAGAGGTACACTCTCTTTTAGATTTCAATGCAAGTGACACCCCTCATGGTAATCCTCCTGATCAATGTTTAGAAGAGGTTGATAATTTTATTATGAAGCAAAATCACTTTAATAAGAGGATTCAAAGTCAGTTGCATGATAATTTTCTTGATATCAAAAGTTTGCTGGATGTCTTAGGTAGAACTGTTAATGATGTTAAAGGCCTTCTTAAGCATTTTCATATGGTTCAAACTCATCTTGAACAAATTTCTAATGTGCAAAAAGATTTGCTTGCTAACAATGCCAAACAAGATGACATGCAGCCTTTTGGGATTCCAACCCGAGGTGGCACACACACTCAAGATCCTCTTTATCCAGAGGGACATCCTAAGAGGATCGAGCAAGATTCTCAATTGAAGGAAGAAAACATTGTCAGCTCCCCTAAGAAGAGGAGGAAGAAGAAGAAACACAAACAAGCTGACATTTCAAATGAACCCATAGTTGATGAAGAGCCTATTGTTGATCCTAATAGTATATCTACTTCCGATGCTGAAACTGAAGATGGTGCTGAACCTGATAAAGATAAAGAAAAGAAAGATCCTCCTGAAGTGCGAGAAGAAGAAGCACCTGATAAACGCAAGAGATATACTAGAGAAGACTTCATTGCAAGGAAGCACAGGAAGGAACGAAAACCATGGGTACGAAAACCAATGCCCTTCCCAGGTAAGTCTCTCAAAACTAAAGAAGAAGGGCATTACAATAAATTTTGCGAATGGATGAAACCTATTTTTTCTACAAATTCCTTTGACTGATTCTATTAAGTTGCCTCCGTATTCGAGGTATATGAAAGATATTGTGACTAATAAAAGAAAAGTTCCTAAAGAAGCAATATCTACTATGCTTGCTAACTACTCTTTTAGTGGCAAGATTCCTGAGAAGCTCGGTGATCCAGGTATACCCACCATTTCTTTCTCCATAAAGAATAATTATGTTACAACTTCTTTATGTGATCTTGCTGCAGGATTGAGTGTTATGCCTTTCTCTCTTTATAAAAGACTCTTCTTAGCTAAACTAATCCCCACAGATATCTCTCTTCAAATGGCTGACAAGTCAACAGCCGTTCCCATTGGTATTTGTGAGGATGTTCCTGTTGAAGTTGCTAATTTCTTGATTCTTACTGATTTTGTTGATCTTGACATGCCCGAACAGGGAAGCATGTCTATTATTCTAGGTAGACCTCTTCTTAACACCGCAGGTGCTATTATTGATTGCAATAAAGGAAATGTCACTTAAATGTTAATGATAAAGAACATACGGTATATTTTCCTAAGAAGATTGATAAAAGGCATGACCTTAACTCTATTGAGAATATTGAGACCGTGAATATTGGTGATTGGGATTGTCCTCTACAAGTGCACGACAAGTATAAAACAATTATGGTGGGGACAGTCTCACTCAAAATAAAGGTACCATGAATGCTTCATAAAAAGTGAAACTTTTTGCTTATTATATCACTTGTTTAGTAGACTTGATCAACCTTGCAAATAAACAAGTTTTATATTAGTAAAAGGGGGATCTTGTTATAATTGCATTTTTTTAGCTTTCATCCTTCTTGCTGTACCAAAGTTTTTGCTTTTGAAACTTCATATGTTTAGCCACCGTTTCGAGCCCTCCGGAAGTTTTTGCAGCTTTCGCTACCTCATAATTTTTTCAAAAATGAAGTTTTCAGAAAAATTCCAGAAAAATTATATTAAAATCTTTCAGAAAAAAGAAGCATAGGGGCCCCTGGGGCTGACCAGGGGGCCACCCTGGTCCAGGCGGCCAGGTGGCACGGCCTGGCCCCTGGCCGCGCCACCAGGGCGCCTGGGCCCACCAGGCCCCCTTTTCAGGTATGTCTTCTTCCTCTCTCTCTCACTCCAAAAACATGAGTTTTGCTGCGGGAACCCGAGTTCTTCCTGTTCTTCGAGGAGAATTTCGATCTCTCTATTCAACCCATCATTTGAGTTGAGATTTTGAGCATTTGCTTAATTATTTGTTTTTGTAACTTGTCAAAAATAATCAGAAATTTGTGAGTAATTCCTTGCTGTAGGCAAAAGGGATGGTAGGGATTGGATGAGTTAGATCATGTAACTGTTCATCAGATTGTTGGGGGCATGTTGCCTATCCTCTACTAGGGTGTTTATCATCTTTGCTACAACTTGTTGTTCTTATTGCTTGTCACATTGGGCCCGAGTGGCATGATTTCAGATTTGAACCCTATGTGTTTGCATGAATATATTTGTTTTCTTGATCCTATCTATGAGTTGTATGCACCTATTATAGTCCGGAACCGGCAATCCCAATGGTGACAGCTTGGGACACCAAAGGGGGTGGACTACAATTTGAGGATTCCATGTATCCATTGATTGTTAATGCTTTGTTCCACTGCTCTTTGACAGGACCACCTTAATCTCCATAAGTTCCTTTTGGCCCCGTTTGTAGCAGGATGGTAGGACAAAAGATGTTGTGCAAGTTCTTATTGAAAAAACGTACAACTACCTTCGGGATACATGCCTAATGTTTGATATATGCCTATATGATCCTTACTTTTCCGTGTGCCTTGTCCCAAGTAAATTACACGATATCTCTCATCCATGCAGCGCCCAACCATCCGCCCCCTTAGCCTATTGTGTTTCAATTCTGCTGGTTACAAGTTACTTTACTTTTACCGTTTTTACTTTCGTTGCTTTACCACCACTATATCCGTTACCACTATCACTTCCATATCACAGTTACCACTAATATCTCGTTGCCAAGCAAGTATCTTTCAGGTGTGGTTGAATTGACAACTCAACTATCAAAGCTTATAAATATTCTTTGGCTCCCCTTGTGTTGAATCAATAAATTGGGTTATCTTACCCGCGAAGACTATCGCGATCCCCTACACTTGTGGGTCATCATGAGTGTAACTTTCCAGTCAACGGTAACGGTAAAGGTTTTCAGTATCTTCCATACCAACCATATTAATGGCAGTTCCCATGCTTTTTGTGGTATGTCTACACTTATGTTACCTATCAATCAATCATAGACGGTTATACGTCCCAAACGTATCTATAATTTCTTCTTGTTCCATGCTTATACAGGTGACATTGCTATGTGTTTTGCTACACTTTCATACCTTTTTCAACATATTTGGACTAACCTACTAACTCAGTGCACCCAGTGCAAGTTTCTGTCTGCTGATGTTCATGCATTCTAGGTTTATACCCATATTTACAGTGCTCGGAAAATTCCATAAAAAATATAAAAAACCAGCATTCTAGAGCACTCCATACGCCTGAGGGGGGGGGGGGGAGAGGAGGGGCCACCCCCCTCCAGGCGGCCAGGTGGCGCGGCTCCACCCTAGGCCGCGCCAGGAGGCCGCCTCGAGGGGTGGGACCTCCCCTCGAGCTCTCCTTTGGCCTATATTTAGCCCCCGTTCTGTAAACCCTCTAGAGGCACTCCGAGTCACAAATTTCACCACTGTTCCGCTACCGCCGCGATCCCGAGATCGGGATCGCCAGAAGACCTTGTCCTGGCACCCTACCGGAGGGAGGATATTTGTACGGGAGCTTCTCCACCACCATGAGCGCTTCCCGGATGTGCCGTGAGTAGCCCCCCTTGGACCATGGGTCCATGACCAGTAGCTATGTGATGTCTTCCCTCCAATCTTGTGCTTCAATTCTTAGCCCTTGTGAGCTGCCCTACATGATCAAGGCATTAATGTAATAGTTTCTGTGTTGCTATGATATGTTTGCCGGGATCTGATGGATTATGAAATTATTTTCAGATTGTGACTAGTTATATATTTGGTTCTCCTTTTATATATTAGTTATTGAGTATTCTTGCATGTTCTCCGTTGCTTTTTGTTGCTTTGTCCAATTAGTAGATTGGAACTACAAGAGGGAGCGTTATGCATGATTGTGGGTTCATGCTCCCCGATGTCTAGCTTGAGCAACAAAAACATGAGACTAGGGGATGTGATGTTGGCACCAGGGACAAAACAACGGTGCTTGTAACTGCGGTTGCAAGGATTGTTTACCTTACACATAGTTTGTTAATGCAGTTGTCTGTTGCTTTGAGTTTACATTTAGGGTGGGGCTCGCAACTTAGTACCAGCGAGATGTTCTGGATCGATATCTCAAGGTGGATTATTAGTGAGTATATGCTGATGAATAAGGGGTCTACTTGTCTTGGCGTACTGCTAATACGTCCCAAACGTATCAATAATATCTGCTTGTTCCATGCACTTTTATTTGATATTGCTACATGTTTTGCTACACTTGTATATCATTTTACACATATTTGGACTAACCTACTAACTCAGTGCACCCAGTGCCAGTTTCTGTCTACTAATGTTCATGCATTGCAGGTTTATACCCATATTTACACTGCTCGTAAAATTCCATAAAAATATAAAAAACCAGCGTTCCAGAACACTCCAGACGCCCGAAGGGGTGCCACCCCCATCCAGATGGCCAGGTGGCGCGGCCCCACCCTAGGCCTCGCCAGGAGGCCACCTCGAGGGGTGGGACCTCCCCTCGAGCTCTCCTTTGGCATATATTTAGCCCGCGTTCCGTAAACCCTCGAGAGGCACTCCGAATCACGAATTTCACCACTGTTCCGCTGCCACCGCAATCTCGAGATCGGGATCGCCAGAAGACCTTGTCCTGGCACCCTACCGAATGGAGGATCGATCTACGGGAGCTTCTCCACCACCATGAGCGCTTCCCAGATGTGCCGTGAGTAGTTCCCCTTGGACCCTGGGTCCATGGCACGTACCTCTGTGATGTCTTCCCTCCAATCTAGTGCTTCAATTCTCAGCCCTTGTGAGCTTCCCTACATGATCAAGGCATCTATGTAATAGTTTATGTGTTGCTATGATATGTTTGCTGGGATCCGATGGATTATGAGATTATGTTCAGATTGTGATTAGTTATATATTTGGTTCTCCTCTTATATATTAGTTCTTGAGTATTCTTGCATGTTCTCCGTTGTTTTTTTTTGCTTTGGCCAAGTAGTAGATTGGAACTCCAAGAGGGAGCATTATGCATGATTGTGGGTTCATGCCCCCCCATGTCTAGCTTGAGTGACAGGAATATGAGACTAGGGGATGTGCTGTTGGCACCAGGGAAAAAACAACGGTGCTTCTAACTGCGGTTGCAAGGATTGTTTACCTTACACATATTTTGTTAATGCAGTTGTCTATTGCTTTTAGTTTCCAATTAGGGTGGGGCTCGCAACCTAATACCAGCGAGATGTTCTGGATAGATATCTCAAGGTGATTGATTAGTGAGTATATGCTGATGAATAAACGGTCTACTTGTCTTGGTGTACTGCTAATACGTCCCCAACGTATCAATAATTTTCGCTTGTTCCTTACACTTTTATTTGACATTGCTACATGTTTTGCCACACTTTTATATCATTTTACACATATTTGAACTAACCTACTAACTCAGTGCACCCAGTGCCAGTTTCTGTCTGCTGATGTCTTTATTTGCAGTGATTTTCCCCAATTTAAAATGCTCCAAAAATTCCAGAAAAACCAGAATAAAAATCGGCGTCACGGAAGCTTCCAGAACCACAAAAGGAGAGACGGAGGGGGCCACTCCCCTCTGAGGCGGCATGGTGGCGCGGCCCACCTCCTGGCCGCTCCACCACGGCGACTGGGAGGTGGGGACACCCCCTGGTGCCCCCTTCGGCCTATTTTTACTCCTCTTCCAGGAAACCCTCAAGGAGAAACCCGCATCGCGAAATACCTCTCTTTTCCACCGCCGCCGCGCTTCCAAGATCACCAGAAGACTCCTCCCCGGCACCCTGCCGGAGGGAAGAAGGACCACCGGGAGCTTCTCCACCACCATGGACGCTTCAACAATGTGCCGTGAGTAGTCCCCCTTGAACCATGGGTCCATGACCAGTAGCTATGTGATGTCTTCTCTCCAATCTTGTTCTTCAATGTTTAGTCCTTGTGAGCTTCCCTACATGATCAAGGCACCTATGTAATTTTCCTAATGTTGATATGCTGTGTTTTCTGGGATCCGATGGATTATGAGATTATGTTCAGATCGTGATGAGTTATATATTTGGTTTACCTTTTATATTCTGTTCTTGACTAATTCTGGCATGTTCTCCGTTGCTTTTTATTGCTTTGTCCAAGTAGTAGATAGTAACTCCAAGAGGGAGGATTATGCATGATTATGGGTTCATGCCCCCCGATGTCTAGCTTGAGTGACAGAAACATGAGACTAGGGGATGTGTTGTTGCCACCTAAGATAAAACAACAGTGCTTGTAACCGGGGTTGCAAGGATGGTTTACCTTACGCATAGATTGTTAATCCAATTGTCTGTTGCTTTGAGTTTACACTTTGTGTGGGGCTCGCAACTTAATACCAGCGAGATGTTCTGGATAGATATCTCAAGTGGATGATTAGTGAGTAGATGCAGATGGATTTCGGTCTACTTGTCTTGGAGCACCGCCTATACTTTTGAGCCTCTTACTTTCAAGTAGCATAATTAGCATTGAGGTGCATTTATAATTCTGTCAATTGCCCAGCTGTAATTTGTTCACCCAGCTTAGTTGTTTATCGTCTTTTGGGAGAGAGAGACATCACTAGTAAACATCATGGAACCCCGGTCTATATTTCCACTACTGTTTAAACCTCCACTTTATTTACTGATTTGACTTCTCATTGCTATCATTATCACTATCGTTATCCCCTTGCGTTTAATCCTTTGTAAGCAACAAGGCCGGAGAGATTGACAACCTCTCTGAACTCGTTGGGAGCAAAGCTATCTGTTGGGTGTGCAGGTCCACGTCAACTTGTCTCAATCCGGAAAATTAATATCTGGCGCCGTTGGAAACCTACTTGTAGAATTCAGAGTCCGCCAGAGATAAACCATGGTATCTTCACCGAGGGAAATTTGCTACTAGCTACATCTCAACCTTCCACTTGGGGTAGATAACGAGGAGCACTACTTCTGTGCTACCAAGCATAATTTCTGGCGTCGTTGCCGGGGACTCCACTCTTCAAGATAAGGGAGTTGCACACTATCTTTTATCTTAGCTTTTTATTCTGGCTAGTTTACCTTATCGTTTCTATCTTAGTGTCCTTTATCAAAAATCACAAAAAATCTTTATCTTGTTCCTGCTTGCTACTTCTACTATGGGTTGCACTGAAAACACTAAGTTCCGTGGCTTCACTAGTCCCAACAACAATGACTTTATCTTCACTCCTATTGCTACCACTTCAGCATCTTCTTATGAAATTAAACCTGCTTTGCTAGATCTTGTGATGAAAGAACAATTCTCTGGTGTTGGAGATGCTGCTGCTTTACACTTTAACAATTTTGTTGAAATTTGTGATATGCAAAAGTAGAAGGTGATATTGTTAAGCTTAAGATTTTTCCTTTCTCCTTGAGAAGAGGAGGTAAAATTTGGTTTCAATCCTTGCCTAGGAATAACATATGTTCATGGGATAAGTGCAAGGATGCTTTTATTGGGAAGTACTACCCACCTGCTAAGATTATCCAACTGAGGAGAAATATTATGAATTTTAAGCAATTGGATAATGAACATGTTGCCTAAGCTTGGGAATGTATGAAATCTCTTGTTAAGAATTGCCCTACACATGGTTTGACTACTTGGATGGTTATTCAGACTTTTTATGCAGGCCTAAACTTTACCTAGCGGAATCCGTCAGACTCGGCAAGCTCCTGTTGAAAAAGTTCCAACAAGTAGGAAGGTAAACTCTATCGAGGAAATCTCCTCCCTGAATGAAAAAGTTGAGATGATCATGTCTTTACTTACTAAGCAAGCTCCTATTGATCCTCATGATGTTCCTTTGAATTCTTTGGTAGCTCAAGAGCAATTGATGTTAATTTTATTTCTAGGAACAACTTTAATAATAATGCTTATAGGAGTAATTTTGGTAGCAATCCTAGACCGTTCCCATCCAACAACTATGGGAACAACAACACTTATCCTAGCACCAAAAACTCCACTCCTAGAGATAGAGACCTGCCTAGTTATGAAAAACTTTGAGAAATAGAGAAGGCTACTAAGAATTACATGCACACCCAATATGAACAAAATAAAACCTTCTCTAGACAATTGGATGATCATTCTCATATCTTGCAAAACATTGGGAAACAACTAGAGAGTTTGAATGTTGAGATCTCCAATCTTCACACTAGGCTCACCTCTACGGAAATCCAAGTTTCCAATATGTCTCATACCCAGGCTACTTTGATAAATCAAATGGCAGCCAAACCTGAAGTAGTTTCGTCTATAAAAGAGGAAGATAGAATTAATAGCCTTCCTACACACACTACTGTCTCCACTATACAAGTTGTTGAGGATCTCAAAACTTTTAGCACCCAACACATCCCTAGTCCCACTGGACCTATTAATGGTGATGCTAATACCTCAACCTTAGAACAAGAAGTTCCTATCAATCTAGAGACTACCAAGAGAATGAGCTTAGATGACATCACCACCACTTTAAATAATGGTAGTGATACTGATTTTGATAATTGTAGTCTCTCAGAAGTTATCACCTTTTTACAAAGAATGGCTAAAGACCCCCACACTAGCACACTTAACATTTCCTTTACCGAGCATATTACCAATTCTCTTATCAAAGCTAGGGAGGAAAAGCTCAAGCTTGAGACTTCCATCCCTAGGAAGCTAGAAGATGGTTGGGATCCTATAGTCAAAATAAAATTGAATAACTTCTCGTGCTATGCTTTACGTGATGTTGGAGCTAGTGCCTTTGTTATGCCCAAAAGAATGTATGATATGCTTAATTTGAAACATTTGGATACATGTTCTTTTGGTGTTCGTCTTGTTGTAAAATTCTGTAAAGAAACCTTTAGGAAGGATTGATGATGTGCTTATTATTGTCAATGATAATTATGTTCCCGTTGATTTTCTTGTCTTGGACATTGAGTGTTATCCCTCACGTCCAATTATTTTGGGACGACCTTTTCTTCGCGCCCTTGGTGCTATCATTGACATGAAAGAGGGGAAAATTAGAATTCAGTTGCCCCTCAAAAAGGGAATGGAACACTTCCCTCGAAATAAGATCAAGTTACATTATGAGTCCGTTACACGGGCAAGCTATTCTTTTGATATTGATAAAACTTGATTTTCTTGTATCATGCCTAGCTAAAAGGCATAAAAGAAATCACTTGTTGGGAGGCAACCGAAGATGTTTGTACTTTCATTATTAGTGGTCTTAATGTTTGTTACTACTGTAGCAACATCATTGTATCTTTATTTTCAAGATTTGTGCCAAGTTTTATCATTCGGTTGAAAGAAAGTTCAAAAGTTGTGACAAGTTGTCCAGAAATAGATTGTGTCCCCTTGACGGAATTTTTTTCTATAAATCACCAGATCATCTTTTTGATCTGAATTATTTTGACAGCGTGCTCCATACAATTGTCTTTTGTCAATCTATTCTGAGTTTTTTAATTTGAGTTGTAGAAGTACCCCAAAACAATTATTTACTACCTACTGGTCTGATTTTCACAGATTCTGCCACGTTTTGCATTTCCTTCGTTTTGCAAACATTAAGCTTGTTTTTCTTTGGAAAACTTTTTGGCAATCTTGAGAAACAGTAGCTCTTCAAAAATATCTTTATTTCCGGTGGAGATTTTTTTAATCATGGGTACTAACCACTCTAATCAGCTTATGATGAGATTCGTATGAAGGGAGTTTTCAATTATGCGAAGGAAGATGATGAAAGAATATTTGGGAGTGTCAAGCGCTCAAGCTTGGGGATGCCCCCATGCACCCCCAAAAAATATCTAAGGAGACTCAAGCATCTAAGCTTGGGGATGCCCCGTGCATCCCCTTCTCCATCAACAATCATCAGTACTTCCTTCTCCATGCTATATTTTTATCGCTTAATATGTTATGTGCTAGACTTGGAGTGTCTCGCTCTTTAATTTTTAGTTTGTATTAGTTTTGCTTGCTATTCATAACAAATTGGATCCTAGCCTTCATTGTTTGGGAGAGAAACACGCTCCACTCCACCGTAGAACATAACATAGGCTTGCATGCTTATCTTTCTTTCTATGTGTGTTCTTTATCTGTTTCATAGCTGCTGTCATGCTTAGCTCTTAGTTTTCATGCTTATCTTTTAAGAGATTTTGTTTAGGTTGTTATAGGAACTCTCTTGAGTCTTCATGTTTTTCTTGTTTAGAGAGTTGGCTTGTTGCACTGAGTTGTGTGTCTTGCATGAGTAGGTAATTAAGGTTGCTATTACAAGTGTAGTATTAATATGCAGTAGTTTTGAGGTATTGATTAGGGTAATGTTTGGCAATCAAGGTGCCAAGCGCTTGAGCCTATTAGTGATACGCATCGTATTTTGGGCAATCTGTGCTTATTTTCAAAAACTACAGAAAAATTAGTTGATAACTCTAGCTACTACATGGATCGCTAACCTTTGGAGGGGTTGGAATATATAGAGTACCCTCAAGTACCATGGGTTGAGGATGATCAAGGATAACCAAACCCCCATACACTCCTCCTCGGGGTACTCGTCTCTTTGTGAACCTCCCGATTAGATAGAGAGTAACCGATAGTAAGTGCAAGACTTCAGATTAATGCGAGTATTTGATTGTTTGCACTTCCACCTTCCCATATTTTTCTAGCCTCTTCGGTAACGTGCATTGCTCTTTCTCACCTTGAGAGTTTGCGCATACTTCGCCGGTGCATCCAAACCCTTGGCACGATATGCTCTGTCATCATAAACCTTCTTATATTTTCCTCAAAACAGCCACAATACCTACCTATCAAGGCATTTCCATAGCCTTTCCGAGATACATGTCCATGCAACATCCACCATTTCATGACTTGATGTTCATGTCATACATGCTTTTGATTGATCGAGGAGCCGCATGATAGTTGGGCTTTTCCCTTATTATTGCTACATGACGCGCTAGTATCATTATATATCCTGCTACACTGGCAGAGGCATACATTTGCATACATCATGATATTTTTCATTATTCTTTATGTTTGAGTACTTCTTGTAAAGTGTGAAGATCTTCTATATTCTTGTAAAATATAGAGTGTTGCCCTTAAGTGAGGAAAAGATCCCAAAGAGGACAAATTAAAAGATCCCAAAGAGGATAAATGAGAGATAAGTAGAAAGACCCAAAGAGGCCAAAAAAAAATAAAAAAAATAGAAAAAAGAGAAAAAGAAATAAAAAGAGAGAAGGGGGAAACACTACTATTCCTTTTGAAAGATCCACACTCGTACTACATTGCCATACTTGTACTCCATAGAGATTATCATTCATGCATAACTATGTGGGGACCCTTACACTATAGAACTTGGCTTGCATATTCCAAGGACGAGCCTCCTCAAATGAGCTCTAGGTATTCATGAGCAAGCAAGTCTGATGCACCCCCACTAGTTCCATTGGAGAGCTTACCTTAGCTCATATGTGCATCCACTGCATGTCAATCCCTACTCCTCACATCATATCTATCATTTGGCCTTCTCTCGCCTATGATTGTCCTCATTGATGTGAGCCTTTTTTATCTTCCTTTCCCATCATTTCTCTCTTAGCCATCCTAAGTGCTAATGTATCTTGCTCGCACTCATCCATTGCATGAGTGCTCAAAGTCGAAAGGGAGAGGATCAGTTTGACTTGTACCTGACTACTGGTCTGGGGATGAGTCAAAATAAGACCCCGAAGGAGACAAAGTGTGAAACTTTAGTAGATTGAGTTATCAATTAAACTATATATATACACAACCCGTCTATTCTGTTAATATTAGCAGAATAACTATTTTGTTAATACGTTCGCAACATAATACGACTTGAGGGATCACACTCAATGTCCAACAATAATAAGCACATCATCAATCCTTCCTAATGGTTTCTTTATGGATGAATCAAAAAGTCGAACACCAAAAGCACAAGCATCAAAAGGTTTCAAATTAAGAATATCATACATTCTTTTGGGCATAACGAAGGCACTAGCTCCAACATCACATAAAGCATAGCAAGAGAAGTTATTCAATTTAATTTTGACTATAGGATCCCAACCATATTCTATCTCCCTAGGGATGGATGTCTCAAGCTTGAGCTTGTTCTCCCTAGCTTTGATAAGAGCATTGGTAATATCCTCGGTAAAGGCAATGTTAAGTGTGCTAGTGTGGGGGTCTTTAGCCATTCTTTGCAAAAAGGTGATAACTTCTGAGAGACTAAAATTATCAAAATCAAGATTACTAAAGAAAAACTCTACGAAAAAGGAATTTTTGTAATTACTCTAAGTGTCTTTCTTACAAGAAGGTAGGGAATGGAACCACTTCTTCGGTTTCCCACGGAGAGAAAAATCAAAGAATTCTAATTTAAATTGATCACTATCCATCCCAAGAGGTTTTTGTTCATCACACATCCTTTCATAATTTTCTAAGTGATATATAGCATCCTCTCCTTTCTCAGAAAATTGATTTTTCAAATCATAATTGAGGAAAGGCCTACTGATGGGTCTGCAAACATAATAACTATCATACATAATTGCACAATTCGAAAGGATCAAAGTAATTACCACTAGGGGTTCAGTGCCTGAGGCAAGAGGAAGAAAGAACAAGACAAACAAGTTTTTTTGTGATTTGTGATAAAGGAAAAAAGATAAGGTAAACTAACAAGACTATAAAGCAAAGATAAAATATAGTGTGCAACTCCCCTATCTTGAAGAGTGGAGTCCCCGACAATGGCACCAGAAATTAGCTTGATGGATTCTCGCCCCTCGTTGTTTACCCCAAGTGGAAGGTTGAGATGTTGGATAGCAGAAAATTTCCCCTAACGTAGAGGATAGGGTTTATGTCTCCCGTAGGACTCCGACGACGACAAGTAGGTGTTTCGGCAAGTGATGCGCCGTCTGAATAGAATCACTTGCTTTACCTGGACCTGCACACACAACATATAACTTTTCTCCCAATGAGTACAAAGGGGTTGTCAATCTCTCCGGCCTTGTTGTTTACAAGGGATTAAACGCAAGGGATAATGGTAGTGATAATTGCAACGAAAGTAAAAAGATTAAAATAAAGTGGAGGTGTGAATAGTTGTGGAAATATGGACCGGGGTCCCGTGATATTTAATAGTGATGTCTCTCTCCCAAAAGACGATAAACAACTAAGCTAGGTGAACAAATTACAGCTGGGTAATTGACACAATTATAAACGCACCGCAATACTAATTATGCTACTTGAAAGTAAGAGTGCTCTAGAGAATGGGAAGTACGCCAAGACAATTAGACCGAAATCCATCTGCATCTACTCACTAATCATCCACCTTGAGATATCTATCCAGAACATCTCGTTGGTATTAAGTTGCGAGCCCCACCCAAAGTGTAAACTCAAAGCAACAAACAATTGCATTAACAATCTATGCGTATGGTAAACAATCTTTGCAACCACGGTTTCAAGCACCGTTGTTTTCTCCCTGGTGGAAACAACACATCCCCTAGTCTCATGTTTCTGTCACTCAAGCTAGACATCGGGGGGGGGGGGGTATGAACCCACAAACATGCATAACGCTCGCTCTTGGAGTTACTATCTACTACTTGGCCAAAGCAATAAAAAGCAACAGAGAACATGCAAGAATTACTAAGAACAAAATATAAAAGGTAAACCAAATATATAACTCATCACGATCTGAACATAATCTCATAATCCATCGGATCCCAGCAAACACAACATAGCAACAACAGGAAAATTACATAGGTGCCTTGATCATGTAGGGCAGCTCACAAGGTCTAAACATTGAAGAACAAAGGTGGAGATAACACATCACATAGATACTGATCACGGACCCACGGTCCAAGGGGGACTACTCACGGCACACCCGGGAGGTGTCCATGGTGGTGGAGAGGCTCCCGGAGGTCAATCCTCCCTCCGGCAGGGTTCCGGGAAGAGGTATTCTGGTGCTCGCGATCTATGGAGCGCGGCGGCGGCGAAATAGAGAGGTAATTCGTGATGTGGGATTTTCCTCGAGGGTTTCCTGGACGAGGGGTAAAAATAGGCCGAAGGGGGGCACCAGATGTGGGGCCCACCTCCCTGGCGCCCTGGTGGCGCGGCCAGGGGTGGGGCCGTGCCACCTAGCCGCCTAGGAGGGGGGTGTCCCCCCTCCGGCTCTCCTTCGGTGGTTCCGGAATCTTCCTCCATGCTAATTTTTATTATGTTTTTTCGGAATGTTTCTAGCATTTTAAATTGGCAAAAAATCACTACAACTAAACACATCAGCAGACAGGAACTGGCACTAGGTGCACTGAGTTAGTAGGTTAGTCCAAATATGTGTAAAATGATACTAAAGTGTAGCAAAACATGTAGCAATGTCACATAAAAGTGAATGGAACAAGAAGAAATTATAGATACGTTTGGGACGTATCAGTGATAGGTTTCGTATTTTTGGCAATCCATCTTTATTTTTCAAAACTACAAAAAAATTAGTTGAGAATTCTAGCCACTAGATGGATCGCTAACCTCTGGAGGGGTTGGAATATATAGAGTTCCCTCACGTAACATGGGTCGAGGATGCGCAAGGATAACCAAACCTCCATACACTCCTCCTCGGGGTACTTTGACTAATGCAAGTATTCGATTTTTGGCACTTCCACCATCCATATTTTGCTAGCCTCTTTGGTACTGTGTATTGACCTTTCTCATCTTGAGAGTTGGTGAAAAATTCGCCGGTTCATCCAAACCCTTGGCATGACACACTCTATCATCATAAACCTCCATATTTCCTTCCTCAAAACAGCCACACTACCTACCTATCAAGGCATTTCCATAGCCTTTCCGAGATACATTGTCATGCAACATCCATCATCTCATGACTTGATCTTCATGTCATACACACCTTTGCTTGACCGTAGAGGCACATGCTAGTTGGGCCTTGCCCTTATAATTGCTACATGACACGCTAGTATCATTGCATATCCTACTACACTGGCAGAGGCATACATTTGCATACATCATGATAGTTTTTAGTTTTATTTATATTGAGTACTTCTTGTCAAGTGTGAGATCTTCTATAATATTGTAAAATAAAGAGTGTTGCCTTGAAAGTGAGGAAAAGATCCCAAAGAGGACAAAATAAAAGATCCCAAAGAGGAAAAATTAAATGATCCCAAAGAGAACAAATGAGAGATAAATAAAAAGTACCAATGAGGCTACAAAAATATAAAAAAATAGAAAAAAGAAAGAAAAAAGTAATAAAAAGAGAGAAGGGGCAAACACTACTATTCCTTTTGAAAGATCCACACTCGTACTCCAAAGTAATATTTTTACTCCATAGAGATTTTCATATCCTTCATGCGTAACTATGTGGGGATCCTTACACTATAGAACTTGGCTCTCATATTCCAAGAATGAGCCTCCTCAAATGAGCTCTAGGTCTTCGTGAGAAAGCAAGTTGGATGCACCCCCACTAGTTTCATTGGAGAGCTTTTCGTAGCTCACATGTGCATCCATTGCATGGCAATCCCTACTCCTCACCTCATATCTATCATTTGGCTTTCTCTCGCCTATGATTGTCCTAATTGATGCAAGCCTTTCACACCTTTTTTGTCTTCCTTCCCCATCATTATTCTCTTTGCCATCCTAAGTGCCAACATGTCTTTCTTGCGCTCATCCATTGCATGAGTACTCAAAGTAGAAAGGTAGAGGATCAGTTTCACTTGTGCCTGACTAGTGGTCTAGGGACGAGTCAAAATAATATTCTGAGGGAGACTAAGTGTGAAGTATTAGTATATTGAGTTCTCAATTAAACTATATAGTATTTTTATGCTCTAATACCATCTCACACTTCTTGCACGCAAACACCATTTTGAGACATTCGAGTCAGGAACAGCGAGAGCTCTTGCATCTTTATGTTCTTACTTAGCTTGTTTCAATACTAGATATAGACTCTTGCTTGTTATTGTCTTGACTTGAATTGCAGATCTTACTTGCTTTACTATGAAGTTCATATGTGTTGGTAGCATGTCACCAGAGAAATTATCTGTGTTATCATTTACCTACTCGAGGATGAGCAGGAACTAATCTTGGGGATGTTGAAAGGTCCCAAACGTATCTATAATTTTTGCTTGTTCCATTCTTATATAGGTGATATTGCTATGTGTTTTGCTACAATTTCATACCTTTTTCAACATATTTGGACTAACCAAATAACTCAGTGCTCCCAGTGCCAGTTTCCATCTGCTGATGTCCGTGCATTGCAGATTTATGCCCATATTTACAGTGCTAGGAAAATTCCATAAAAATATATAAAAATTCAGGGTTCCAAAAGAGTCCAGACTCCCGAAAGGGGGCTAGAGGGGGGCCGCCCTTCACTAGGAGGCTACCCCGTGGGGTGGGACCTCCCCTCGGGCCCTACTTTGGCCTATATTTAGCCACCATTCCGTAAACCCTCGGGATGCACTCCTTATCGCGAATTTCACCACTATTCTACCACCGCCATCATGCCGAGATCGGGATCGCCAAAAGACCTTGTCCCGGCACCCTGCCAGAGGGAGATTGATCTCCGGGAGCTTCTCCACCATCATGAGCGCTTCCCGGATGTGCCGTGAGTAGTCCCCCTTGGACCATGGGTCCATGAATAGTAGCTATGTGATGTCTTTTCTCCAATCTTGTTCTTCAATTCTTAGCCCTTGTGAGCTGCCCTACATGATCAAGGCATCTATGTAATAGTTTCTGTGTTGTGATGTTGTGTTTGCTGGGATCCAATGGATTAGAAGATTATATTTAGATTATAATGAGTTATATATTTGGTTCTCCTTTTATATATCAGTTCTTGAGTATTCTTGCATGTTCTCCATTGCTTTTTATTGCTTTGGCCAAGTAGTAGATTGGAACTCCAAGAGTGAGCGTTATGCATGATTATGGTTCATGTCCACCGATGTCGAGCTTGAGTGACAGAAACATGAGACTATTTTAGATAAAACGAGATCAAAGTAAAGACGAGAGACACCAATTTAATGTGGAAAACCCTTGCGGGAAAAAACCACGGACGCACGAAGGCGCAACTTCACTATGATGGAGGAGTATTACAAGCACGAGACGACATGCTGTCTTTAGGTGCGACTATATGGGGTATATATAGGAGGCAACATATATGAGTCCTAGTAGGAAAAGTAAACGAGTTGTACTCGTAAGCGTCAGTACCAACGCAAAGCCCCACACCGCTCATGACACAGTGCCATGTATAACACGCTAAACGAATTTTGATCATATTTTAACAATCTCCACCTTGAACCAAATTCCCTCCAGCAGTCGAAGAACGCAAATAACTCCATACAAATCATCATAAAAACCTTGTGCGTCAAATTCCATAGGACTAGTGAGAAATACCAACTAAGTCTGATCAAAGCTCAAACTTACTGGTCGGAATTGGCTTTGTCATTATATCAGCAAGATTATCATGCATACTTATCTTGCTCACCTTCAAATCACCTCTAGCAATAACATCTCGAATGAAGTGATATCTGACATCAGCAATGTTCTTCGTTCTCTCATGATACATTTGATTCTTAGTAATACATATAGCATTTTGACTGTCACGAAATATGGTAGGGAAAGACTCATATCCACAAAGCTCAGTGTATAAACCTCTCAACCAGATAGCTTCTTTGCATGCCTCAGAAACAACCATATACTCGACATCAGTAGTGGAATAAGCCACAATAGACTAAAAATCCGCTCTCCAACTCACAATACAACCACCAAATGTGAAAACATAACCCGTGAGTGATCTTCTCTTATCCAAATCACCAGCAATATCAGAATCAACATAGCCAACAAGCCCATCATTAGATTTCCCAAACTGTAAATAAGCATTAGAAGTACCTCGTAGGTATATGAAAATCCACTGAACAACTTTCCAACTAGGATTAGCCATGTATCTACTGACAACACTCAATGCGTGTGATAAATCCGGACGAGAACAAACCATGGCATACATAAGTGAACCAACTGGACTAGAGTAGGGAACTCGAGACATGTGCTCAATATCAACATCTGATTTAGGGCATAAAGCTGACGATAACTTGAAATGCACAGCTAACGGAGTACTCACTGGCTTGGCATCATGCATATTAAAACGACTAAGAATTTTATCAATATATCCCTTCTGACCGAGATATAATTTTCCAGATGACCTATCTCTGGATATTTCCATGCCAAGAATTTTCTTTGCTGCACCCAAATCCTTCATCTCAAATTAATTACTCAATTGCTTCTTTAGTTAATTAACATCTGACATACTCGTTGCAGCAATTAGAATATCATCAACATAAATGATCAAATAAATATTTGAACCATTAACAGATTTCAAATAAACACAGCTAACATAATCAGACCTTTTGAAACCTTGACAGAGCATAAAAGTATCAAATCTCTTGTACCACTATCAAGGGGATTGCTTCAATCCATAAAGAGACTTATTTAACTTGCAGACAAGATTATCCTTTCCAGGAATAATAAACCTTCTGGTTGTTCCATATAAATATCCTCTTCTAATTCCCCATGTAATAAAGCAGTTTTAACATCCAATTGTTTAAGCTCATAATAATGCATGGAAACAATACTAAGTAAAGTGCGAATAGAGCTATGCTTCACAACGGGGGAAAAGACTTCATTAAAGTCAATACCTGGAATCTGGATATAACCTTTAGCAACCAACCTTGCTTTATATCTTGCCTCATCATTTGGAGAAATACCCTCCTTTCTTTTGAAAACCCACTTGCAACGAATAGGTTTCTTCTCTCTACGTAATTTTACTAAATCCCAAGTGCCATTCTTTTAAAGTGATTCCATCTCATCATGCATAGAAATCGTCCACTTATTACTATCACCAGAAAAATAGCCTCAGAATATGAAGAAGGCTCAGCAGTACCTTCAATTTATTCTACAATTGATAAAGCATAATAAACAATGTTGCACTCATCAATTAACCTTGAAGGTGCTTTAGAAACACCATGCCTAACTCTGTCACGTGCAAGATTCCAACTTGGTGAAACAATAGGATGATTTGCAATGACATGTTCATCATTAACGGCAGGGTCATCATGTGCATCAACATTTCTTTATCTGATGTGGAATCAATAACCTGCTCCACCTGAATAATAGGATGCTGAATAGTAGACTGTTGTTCACTCTCAACAAGAACATTAGTAGATGGAACATCATCTAACATATCAGTTTCATTAAACATAACATTTATGCTAATAACAACCTTCTGAGTTTCAGGAATCCACAATTTAAAACCTTTAACACCAGATTTATATCCAAGAAAGACGCACTTAACAACCTTAGGCTCCAACTTTCCATTATCAACATGAGCATTAGCAGTGCAACCAAAAACTCTCAATTGTGAATAATCAGTAGGTGATCCAGACCATACCTCAATTGGAGTTTTCTTATTAAGAGCAATAGATGGTGAACGGTTAATAAGATGACAAGCAGTGGAAGCAGCCTCAGCCCAAAAATGCCTACTCAAACTGTCATTTGACAACATGCAATGGGCCTTGGAAATAATGGTCCTGTTCATACGCTCAACAACACCGTTTTGTTGAGGAGTATAAGGAAGGGTGTAATGTCTGGCAATGCCTTCAGACTTGCAATAATACTTAAATTGCTTCAAACAGAATTCCATACCATTATCAGCGCGAAGTATTTTTACCTTCCTTTCAGTTTGCCTTCAATCATAATCTTCCACTCTTTAAATGTTGAGAATGCCTCATATTTGTGCTTCAAGAAATAAGGCCAAACTTTCCTTGAGTAATCATCAATAATAGTCAACATGTAACTAGCACCACCTAGTGACTTTTTGCGAGAAGGTCCCCATAAATCGGAATGCACATAATCAAGAATACCTTCAGTAGTATGAGTTGAATGTTGAACCCTCTTGTGCTTCCTGAAAATACAATGCTCGCAAAATTTCAATTTTCCAGTTTGATAACCAGCAAGAAGACCTTTATTATTTAACTCTGCCAAACCAAGTTCACTCATATGTCCAAGACACATATGCCAAAGGTTAGCAGCATCACAATCAGAATTATTTGAAACAGCTGGAGTAGCGTTACCTGAGATGGTAGAACCTCGAAGGTAATGAAGACGATTGGTCAAACTTAAGTCACCCTTCATAACAATGAGAGAACCTTTAGTAACTTTCAAAACGTTATCTCCACCTGAATACTTGTACCCCTTTGCATCAAGGGCACTCAAAGAAATGATATTTCTCTTCATCTTCGGCATATACCAAACATATGTTAAACTTCTGAATGTGCCATTAGACATCTTGATTCGAATAGAAACTGTGCCTTCAATCTTGCATGATGAATTATCAAAACCCAAAACGGAACCAGCAGCAGTAGTAGAATCCAAGGTATTAAACCAATCTCTATTTGGGCACATATGAAAAGAGCATGCAGTATCAAGTACTCATTTATCATTGGCCTCAGCATATCCAGCAATAACGACAAGAGCATCATCAGAACTATCATCATGAGCAACATTAGCAGAATTTTCACCTTTATTACCTTTCAGTTTGTATGTGCCATTCCTCTTTTCCTTATTCTGCAACTTAAAACACTCCAAGATTTCATGTCCTTCTTTCTTGCAATATCTGCAATACTTGTTCCTGCCTCTGGATTGCGATCGGCCCCTATAGCCTCTCTTACTTTTTCCTCTGTTTCCATTACTTGAGCACTTCTCATGTGTCCTGCACTGAACAGATAATCCCTCAGCTTGAGAGGAACTAGAACCATCAACAGACACCATTAGCTTCATCTTCTCCTTAGAGTTCAAAGCTTCACAAACCTCATTAAGGGTGAGAGTATCACGACTGTATAATATGGTATCTCTAAATTGGTATAAGAACATGGCAGTGAACATAATAACATTAAGCCCATATCTTCCTCCTCATATTTAACCTCCATTGCAACTAAATCAGCAATAATCTCCTTAAATTCTGAGATGTGATTTAAAACATTACCTCCCTCAGGTAACTTGTGCAGGAATAAATTTTGCTTCAGATGCATCTTGCTAGTAAGATATTTGGTCATGCAAATCTATTCCAACTTTAACCATAGAGCGGCATCAGTTTTCTCGTTCAAAACATCCTGCCAAATATCATTGTGCAAATGGAGTTGAATTTGTGACAAAAGCCTTGCGGTACTTTATTTTCTCCTCAGGAGTCCAATCATGAATTCTCTTCTTCCCGAAACTATCCAGTGCATCATCATAATCGGCTTGTGCCAATAACGCCCGCATCTTGACTTGACATAGAGAAAACCTTGTGTCAAGGTCCAACAGCTGAAGATCGTACTTCATAGAAGCCATGAGTAGATCAAATTTGTACACAAAGTAGTACAAGCCAGAAGATAAAATTCTATTTAAATCACGCAGAGCAATGAACTAAGAACAATAGCACCTGGTAGCTTCAAACAGTACACGTGAATGGATCGGTCTTCACGTGAAGTAGACCTCGAGACTTGTGGAACACGGCACTTGACTCGTCCGAATAGCGGGCAGCGGCCCAAACTCGGCGAAAGCAGCAGGCTTTGCAACTCGGCGGATCGTACGCGTCGTCACCGGAGACTTGGCGGATAGAACAATCTCAGACTCATCGGAAAACAACCACAAACCGCTATAGCGGTGTTGCTTTGTAGCGGCGGATTAAACAAATCAACGCGCAAGGGAATTTGTATCAGTCTTGACTCGAATTCGACGGATCGCCAATCGCCACCAAAAAGTAATCTCGTCTTGAACTAATCTCGTATCAACTTGGCTCTTTATACCACTTGTTAGATAAGACGAGATCAAAGTAAAGACGAGAAACACCAATTTAACGTGGAAAACCCTTGAGGGAAAAAACCACGGATGCACGAAGGCGCAACTTCACTATGATGGAGGAGTATTACAAGCACGAGACGACATGCCGTCTTTAGGTGCGACTACATGGGGTATATATATGAGGCAACACATAAGAGTCCTAGTAGGACAAGTAAATGAGTTGTACTCATACGCGTCGGTACCAACACAAAGCCCCACACCGCTCATGACACGGTGCTATGTACAACACGGTAAATGAATTTGGATCATATTTTAACAAACTAGGGGATGTGTTGTTGCCACCAGGGAGAAAACAACGGTGCGTGTAACTGCGATTGCAAGGATTGTTTTCCTTACGCATAGTTTGTTAATGCAATTTTCTATTGCTTTGAGTTAACACTTTGGGTGGGGCTCGCAACTTATTACCAGCGAGATGTTCTGGATAGAAATCTCAAGGTGGATGATTAGTGAGTAGATGTTGATGAATAAACGGTCTACTTGTCTTGGTGTACTTCCCATACGATTGAGGCTCATTGCTGTGCGTTTATAATTCTGTCAATTTCCTAGCTGTAATTTGTTCACCCAACATAGCTATTTTATCGTCTTTTGGGAGAGAAACATCACTAGTGAACATCATGGGACCCCGGTCCATATTTCCACCATTTTTTACACCTCAACCATTTACTTCTTTTATTTCCTTTCAGTTGAAATCACCACCACTATTTTCACCGTGCGTTTCGTCCTTTGTGAACAACAAGACCAGAGAGATTGACATCCTCTCTGAAGTCGTTGGGAAAAAAGTTATTTGTTGCCTTGTGATACTCTCTCCTTGTTGGTTACCCCAAGTGGAAGGTGAGATGTAGGATAGCAGAAAATTTCCATCGGTGAAGATACCAAGGTTTTTCTCCAGTAGGACTCTGGAGATGATAAGTAGGTGGTTCGGCAAGTGATGCGTCGTGTGACAATAATCAATTGTTGTACCTGTACCTGCACAGGACACAAATAATTTTGCTCCCAACGAGTACAAAGAGGTTGTCAATCTCTCCGACCTTGTTGTTTACAAAGGATCAAACGCAAGGGATAATGATAATGATAGCAGCTGGAAAGTAAAAGCAGGAAAGTAAAAGAGCATGTAAACAATGATGACAATATGGACCGGGGTCCCGTGATGTTCACTAGTAAAAGAAGGAAAGTAAAAGCAGGAAAGTAAAAGAGCATGTAAATATGATAAAACTACTATGCGAGGTAAACAAATTACAGCTGGGAATATGACAGGATTAAAAACACACCGCAATGTTAATTATGCTACAAAGAAAGGACGAGGCTCAAAAGCATGGGAATACGGCAAAATAAGTAGACCGAAATCCAAATGCATCTACTACTAATTATCCACCTTGATATATCTATCCAGAACATCTCGCTGGTATTAAGTTGCGAGCCCCACCCAAAGTGTAAACCCAAAGCAACAGAAAACTGCATTAAAAAGCACTTTGCGTAAAGTAAACAATCCTTGCAACCGCGGTTACAAGCACCATTGTTTTCCCCCTTGTGGCAACAACACATTCCCTAAACTCATGTTTCTGTCACTCAAGCGTGTCATCGGGGGGCATGAACCCACAATCGAGCATAATGTTTCCTCTTAGAGTCACTAACTACTACTTACCAAGCAATAAACAACAACGGAGAACATGAAAGAATTACTTAGGAACAAAAATATAAAAGATAAGAACCAAATATATTACTCAATCACAATCTGAACATAATCTCATAATCCATCAGATCCCAGCAAACTCAGCATAGCAACAACATAAAATTACATATGTGCCTCGATCATGTAGGGCAGCTCACGAGGACTAAACCATGAAGAACAAAGAGGGGAGGAGAGCATCACATAGATACCGGTAAGTACCCATGGTCCAAGGGAAGCTACTCACGGCACATCCGAGAAGCGTCCATGGTGGAGGGTAAGCTCTCGAAGATCAATCCTCCCTCCGGCAAGGTGCCGGGAAGAAGTCTACTGGCGCTCTCGATTTTGGAAGCGCAGCGGAGACAGAACAAAGGAGAGATCGCGAAAAAGGGTTCTGTCCTCTGAGGTTTCGCGTCACGGGGAATAAATAGGAGAAGGGGGGCAGCCAGGGGGGCCACCAGGGGTCCAGGCTCCCCCCCGACGCGACCAGACTCTAGGCCGCACTAGGTGGCCGCCTAGGTCCCTGGTGGTGGCCCTCTGGCCCCACCTAGGTGATTCCGGAAGGTTCATGTACGCTGAATTTTTATCTGATTTTCCCGAATTTTTGGAGCCCTTTTAATATGGGGGAAAACTAAAATAGAAAAGTAGAAAAAAACAGGAACTGGCACTGTCGCACACTGAGTTAATAATTTAGTCCAAATATGATCAACACTGTATGAAAGTGTATCTAGATCATAGCAATATCACACAAAACATGCATGGAACAAGCACAAATTATAGATGCGTTTGGGACGTATCAAGATCCCCAAGCTTTTCCAGCTCGTCCTCGAGTAGGTAAATGATAACAAGCATAATTTCTATGGTGAAATTCTAGCAACCATATAAGAACTTTGAAAAGTATAGCAATCAAGGTATGTCATTCAATTCAAGTCATAAGAGGCAAGAGTCTATATTAACATTGAAACAAGCAACACAAGAACATTAGGTGCAAGAGCTCTCCCTGTCTGTGACTCGAATGCCTCCAAATGGTGTTTGCGTGCAAGAAGGGTGTGACGCCCTCGATTTACGATCATGTACAGTAATCATACACGCAGGGTACATGATCGAGATCAAGGTGCCACGGTGAGAATATCACAGCACAACACTAAACACAAAAGGATAAACAAATATATTACAATGAAGGGGGGTCACCCGGACCTGAATACATAAGTCATACAAACATAATATCTGAGTACAGACATAGTTAGTAAAGTTTTTCCTTAAGAAGGCTAGCACAAATAACATCAGAGATACAGATCGAAAAGGCGAGGCCTCCTGCCTGGGATGCACCGAACTACTCCTGGTCAACGGGCACTCGACGTCGTAGTAGGCTCCTCCTGGAATCTCCTGCTCCTGGGCTCCAACGTCGACTTCAGCGGCCGATCAGGAAAAGCGAAAAGGGGAAATAAAGCAAGGGTGAGTATCTACCATACCCGCGAGTCTTACGTCGGCTACTAAGCATTTATGCATGTATCAAATGGAAAGGGGAGGCTGTACATAGTGGACTACAAGGTAGAAATCAGAATAAGGATAAGAAGCTAGGCCTATCAAAGACTAGCATCTTCCGACGAGTCTTGCAGCATGAGGTAAGAATCAGCCAACAGTTCAATAGCATGAATGTAATAACAATGCAGCAGAAGTTGCTGCAGCATTGTATAATAGTAAGTTGTAATAATTCATAATAATACTGCCCCCGAGTTCCCTTCCTTGACTCCCTGCAAGGAAAATAAACCGGAACCATACAGTTTAATAGTAGTAGTTTGTAGTAGTAGGCTCTGGCTTCAGCATAAAGCGTCCTGTTACCGTGGAAACGGCTATTCGAATAGATCAAACTCCCTGCAGGGGTGCACTACTGTTCAGCCTGCACGCTCGGATCTCCAGGGTGGCGTACACCTTGTTAGGGAATGCCCCACCGAGGCTATCCGACACGTCGAGGCCCATCCTACGGCTCATCAGAGAGGTCCCCGCCGGTCTACAGTCCTAAGCGCAAGGGGGTCTTGGACCGTCGCCCCTCACCCTCCGGGTCGTTGTGTGCCAAGTGATTCCACGCAACTCTTCCAGGATGTGGATCGACCTAACCACAATGATGAACTGGACGTCTTTCAGAGCTTTCGAATGAGACCACAACGCGGAGGGCCCACACGGAAACCCCACGTGAAGGTAGTGCGTACAGGCCTTTGCTGCCTCTCAAGTCATCCACCTGAACTGTTAAGTCATTTTATTATTATCTGTCGGGACAACCGTTATAGTTGCCCCTTTCTCGGTGAGTCGCGGACAACGACAGCAGCCAGGACCACCAGTAACGTCGGTGCCTGCCCTGTCGTCCCACCAACTCGTGCAGTTACCAACAAGGTGAACCGTCTCCTTACCTTGTCTCGTGTTTTCTCCGAAGAGCTCGACTTTTGTACAACAGGAAATCCTTCGGCCACGACCAGTACTAGGCCCGCCGCACACCGGTGGAATACACCTGACCTGTCGTTCCGCTAAGATAACCTGCGCGGGCACCGTTGGGTCACCCGACTCCTTACCTGTAAGGACAACCGTGGTTCAGTACCCTAGGACGGCTATACAAATTCAGCAACGAGTGGAGTATAAGGATTACTCCTCGATAGCTCACACTTGATGTGGCTCGGCAGAGCCGGGGTAGGGGCCTGAAGCGGTGTCTGCTCTGAACCGTACATGTAGAAGTTGTAATGTATCGTATCCGCATTCACTCCCGGAGTGAACACGGCCCGCTATCTAATCCTATTAACTAACAATGCGGAGGGTTCACTGCTGAATATAATATATATATAATAGGCAGCATAGGATAACGGAAGGTACATCAAGGGTGACAATGACAGGCTATGCAATTGAATAGGATTGAAACGTAGCAGCAGCAGCATATGCCTAGTGCAAGAAAAGTACGGAAAGATAGGCGATATCTGGGGAAGAGAATGGCTCTGCTTGCCTGTAAGCTCGACGGTAGAGGTACGGTCGTCGACGAAGTAGTCGATCACAGGGGCATCAACAGCGGACGTCGAGACTACCGGAAAATAAAAGAGGGGGGAGAAACAATAAATACACAACAATCATAGCAATACAAATACAAGACATGACATATGAAATGTTAACGATGCTCTAACGTTGTACGATAAACATTGCTCGGAACGGAAATTCATCCGGGGATGAACTGCCAGTTCCGGGTGATTACCGGACAGGGTGTCCGGAGGGGGAAATATCATGCCGGAGGTGTCGTGGACATCCGACAAACGTATGGGTGATGTATCCGGACTAGTTGAACTATTCTGAACAACTTTCGTGTTCAGAATAAATTCATCCGGAGAGTTTTACGGTATCGGGCAATTATCGGACAGACGGCCCGGAGGGGTGGATGTCGATGTTCGTTGTGTTAGAGAGGGGTGGTGGGTATCCGGGTAGCGTATTGGTATTTGTTATATTTTTCTGATCAATTTTCATGTATAAAGTTTTTTAATCTGACTTACGGTTTAAAAGATATTGAATTTTAAAGTTTAAATCATTTTAAAACAATTTCTGGATTTTCTTTTAATATTTAAATAAAAATTATCTATAAGGGGTTGATTGGTCAAACCTGACCAGTGGGTCCCACTGGCCAGCCTCACATTTTTAATAAATCAATTTTATTAATTAAATGACAGTGGGGTCCCACATGTCATTGACTCATTATACAAATCATTTTATTTCTTTTAACTTAATTACTTATAGGTGGGACCGAGATGTCATTCACACATAGCTAAAGATCTAGTTTAATTTATTTTTAATGGCCAAGGGCCCACTTGTCAGTGACTAATAGTTATAATCTAGTGTATTATTAATAGGGTGATTAGCAGGGATTGGGACCCACTGATCAGTGACTGTTAGCGCAAATTAATTAGCCCCACTAATCTAATCTAGGGGGTGGCCCACTGGCCAGAGAGCCAACCCATGGCTTAAACCGAGCTCGCCGACGACGAGCCAGGGCAGGGCGGCGGCGACCAAGCCCTCTGGCTGGGTAGCAATTTGGCGCGCGAACGGCACCAATGGGATCCCAGGGACGTGCCGCACCCAGCCATGCCAACCACGCCCGCTGAGGCAAACCAGGGCGGTGACTGCGTCGGGCTGGGCGGTGACCGGAGCGCTGCTCCGCGGGAACAACGACGAAGCGCAAAAATGGAGCATGACGAGAGGCCAGACGAAGCGGACCTCACAGTGGAGTTCAATGGGGGACTCAGGGGAGCCGGAGGTGGACCGAAGGCGACGAATTCCACGACGGGGCGCGGTGGCTGGAGGTTGAAGACGCGCGCGATTTGCGGCCTGCGGCTCGTCCCGGCCTCGATTGGCAGCAAGGCTTGGCGTAGACGTCGACGCAGAAGCGGATGGACACCTTGGCTGGCCTCCTCGTCGCCGTTGGCTGCGAGAACCACGACGGGGCGGCCACGGTTGCGGGCGGCGAGCTCGCCCAGAGAAAGCGACGCGAGGGAGGGAGAGATGGGGAGGGCGCAACTAGGTTAGGGTTCACGCCGGGACGCGGGGTGGCCCGGGGTTCTTATCCCTCGCCGGACGTGGCCTGGATGGCCTCCACGGCGTCCGTGGCCGCGCCCTGCCAGGGGATGGGCGCCACGCCTCCCCTGTACGGTGGTAGGAGATGAGTGGGGGGGGGGGGCGTGGTGGGCCGGGCCCAGTGGGGGAGGGGAGGGAAAAGGGGTGGGCCTCGCCCCTTTGCGGTAGATAGGTTTTTTATTTTTTTTTGTTTTCTTTTATTTTTGTTTTCTGTTATTAATTATTTTAGTTGATTTAACATTTTCGTAAAACTTGTAACCTGGTCCAATATTATTGTTCCATTTTAGACTACTGCTACAAAATGTTTGAATCTTTTATAAAATCATTTAATATTTGTTTTGAATATGCAACCGAGGAAAGGGGCTATTTTAGCACTAGTTTGAATTGTTTGCAATATTTAAATATTGCATTAAATACCCAATGTTGGCTTAACATGGTCCACTGATTTTTAGGCATTTAATAAAATTGGTTCCACAATTTTTCGACAAAGTTTTATTTATCACATTATTTTTAATATCAACCAAAAGGGTTTTTGGATTGATCAAATGCAAAGATGATCAAAGTGAGATTAGCAACAGTAATTATCATTATCCAAAAGTGATTACTGTTACATGACACCGAGGGTGTTACAAATCTCCCCCACTACAAGAATTCTCGTCCCGAGAATTTAAGCGGTAGAGGGGAAAAGAACGGGGTATTCTTCTCGAAGACGATCTTCGCGTTCCCAAGTGGCTTCCTCTTCAGAGTGATTCGACCACTGAACCTTGAGGAACTTGACTGTCTTGTTGCGGGTTCGACGTTCAGATTGATCAAGAATGCGGCTCGGATGTTCTTGATAAGTCAAGTCCTGTTGCAGCTCAATCATATCATGTTCCACTTCTCGGATAGGATCCTTGAAGCAGCGACGGAGTTGCGACACATGAAAGATATCATGAAGTTGAGAGAGGTTTGACGTTAACTCCAACCGGTATGCCACCGGTCCACTTCTGGACAGGATACAGAACGGGCCAATATAGCGAGGAGCTAACTTGCCTTTGATCCCGAAACGATGAGTGCCCCTCATGGGTGTGACACGAAGGTAAGCTTGTTCGCCGGGTTGATAGATCATTTCCTTGTGCTTGCGGTCATAGTTGCTCTTCTGGTGGGACTGAGCAGCTTTCAAGAGTTCATGGATAACGCGAACCTGATCTTCAGCGTGTTGGATAATGTCCGGACCAACGAGTGCTCGTTCCCCAGTTTCTGACCAATTCAGAGGGGTTCGACACTGACGTCCATAGAGAACTTCAAAGGGTTCCATCTTCAGACTAGCTTGGTAGCTATTGTTGTACGAGAATTTAGCAAATGGAAGAGATTCCTCCCATTTCTTACCGAATGAGATGACACAAGCTCGAAGCATGTCTTCAAGCACTTGATTGACGCGTTCAACTTGTCCTTGCGACTGGGGGTGATAAGCGGTGCTGAAGTTTAGGTGAGTGCCCATAGCTTCTTGGAAACTATACCAAAATCTTGAGGTGAAAAGGATGCCACGGTCAGAACTGATCTCCAACGGAATACCATGGAGGGACACAATTATAGAAACATACAAGTCTGCTAACTGACTAGCAGAGATAGTCTCCTTGACTGGCAGAAAGTGGGAAACCTTGGAGAATCGGTCAATGACGACAAAAATAGCATCGTGGCCTTTCTGTGATCGGGGAAAACCGGTGACGAAGTCCATTTTGATCTTGTCCCACTTCCATTCAGGAATAGAAAGTGGTTGCAGAGTTCCAGCAGGTCTTTGATGTTCGGCTTTGACGCGGCGGCAAACGTCACACTCGTCAACATATCGAGCGATGTCTTGCTTCATGTTAGACCACCAGTATTGCTGACGAATGTCTTCGTACATCATGGTACTACTAGGGTGAATCGACAAAGGGGTATCATGATCTTCTTTCATGACATCAGGGGCGTAGTTCAGGTTGGCCTTGGCTACCGGAACCACTAAACGACCCTTGAAGTAAACTGCATTATTATCATTTGCATCAATAGTGAAGAATGAGGGCTCTCCTCTGGCGACACGACGCTTTATCTTCCAAATGTGAGAGTCATAATGTGGTATCGTCTTGATGCGGTCAACGAGGTCTGGTTTGACAACCAGGGAATTCACATATTCCTGCGGAACAATCTCGATGTTCAGCTTGCGAAGCTCTTCATATAGAGGTGGTTGTTGTATTTGAACTTCAAGTTCACTACAGTAGGCTTTACGACTCAGGGCATCAGCCATCACATTAGCTTTGCCAGGGGTGTAATGAATATCCATGTTAAAATCGTCTATTGTCTCGAGCCATCTTTGTTGGCGGAGATTCAGGTCTGGCTGAGTAAACAAGTAGTTCAGACTTTGGTGGTCGGTGTAGATCTCGCAACGATTACCGACGAGGTAGTGTCACCACAGCTTCAATGCATAAATCACCGCTGCCAATTCGAGATCATGTGTTGGATAGTTATCTTCATGAGAACGCAACTGACGAGAGCCATAAGCAATCACTTTGCGCTCTTGCATTAGGACACAACCTAATCCTTGACGAGACGCGTCGCAGTATAGCACGAAGTCCTTCCGAGTATCTGGGGGAGCAAGCACTGGGGGAGAAGTGAGCTTGTCCTTGAGAGCTTGGAAACTTTCCTGGCATTTTCCTGTCCACTCGAACTTAACGCCTTTGTGAATCAGATTAGTCAGAGGCTTGGCAATCTTGGAGAAGTTCTCGACGAAACGGTGGCAATAGCTAGTGAGGCTAAGGAAACTTCTGACTTGCTTTACAGTCGTGGGAGGAGTCCAGTCAAGAATAGCCTGAATACATTCTGGGTTTACGGCAACGCCATCCTTGGAAATCACATGACCAAGGTAAGTTACTTCGGGAAGCCAGAATTCACACTTAGAATACTTAGCATAGAGTTTGTGTTCTCGAAGCTTTTCCAGTATAAGACGAAGGTGTTCAGCATGTTCTTCTTCATTCTTGGAGTATACCAAGATATCATCCAGATAAACCACGACGAACTTGTCGAGGTATTCCATGAATATATAGTTCATCAACCGAGAGAAAGTGGCTGGGGCATTGGTCAGGCCAAAAGACATGACGGTGTACTCGTATGAACCATAGCGAGTAATGAAAGCGGTCTTCGGTATGTCCTCTTCACGGACTCGGATCTGATGGTAACCCAACCTCAAGTCGAGTTTAGAGAACACCATAGACCCAGCTAGTTGATCATATAGATCGTTGATCCGAGGGAGCGGATACTTGTTCTGAATTGTTGCCTGGTTGATAGGTCGGTAATCTTGTACCAAACGGTTCGTTCCATCGCTTTTCTTGACAAAGAGCGAAGGTGCTCCCCAGGCAGAGGAACTGGGCGAATGAATCCTTTCTGAAGTGCCTCGTCGATTTCCTCCTTAAGTTCAAGGAGTTCATGTGGCGTCATCTTGTAAGGACGTTTGGCAATAGGGACGGTGCCAGGCTTCAAGTCGATGACGAATTCGACATCTCTGATCGGGGGTATTCCCGGCAGTTCTTCTGGGAAGACGTCGAGAAATTCGCGAACTATTGTAACGTTCTCGATCCCTTCGAGAGGTGCAACGTTCAGGGCATTCAGAGCATATATCTGGTTCTCGGCATGTTGAATCATCTGGGATGAATAGTAGACTATCTGGCCAGAGTGTGCGTGAGCTGGACTTCCTTAACATCACAATCGATGCGAGCCTTATGTGCTCTCAGCCAATCCATACCAAGAATGACGTCTATGGTAGTTACCTTGAGGACCATGAGCGACGCAGGGAACACTAATCCTCCAATTTCAATACGGTTGTTGTGGGCTATCATCAAGGTCTCCCACTTGGATCCTGGAGAACTGACCAACAGCGGAGAGTACATGCGTTCCATTGGTAATTCTTGCTTGAGTGCAAATGCCTCAGACACGAAAGAATGTGATGCTCCTGAATCAAACAGAACAGAAGCTGGTACTGAATTAACAAGGAGGGTTCCCATCACGATAGTCGGATCCTTTCTAGCCTTCTCAGCATCAACATGATTGGGATGGCCCTGTACAACAACGAACGGCTTGGTATGGGTGTTTTTGAAACGACGGATTCGACAAATCTTCATACGACCAACAGGGGGATGTGACGCATCCTGAGACTGAACCGAGCGACAGTTGACAGCACGGTGACCTGGTTGCCCACACTTGTGGCATAAGCCATCATTCTGGGGAGGAGCCATAATATTGGGCTGTACAGTCGGAATCGTTAGCTGTCTCGGAGGCGGAGGCAGACGAGGTGCAGCATAAGACGGCCTTGGCGTTGGTTCAGGCCGGTGAAAAACATTGTGCGGGAGATAGACTCGAAGTTTCTGAGCAGGCCGACCCGAAGATGGGCCAGCATCTCGAACACGCATGAGTGAGTCATGGTGCTTAGTCAGAGCAGTTTCGACTTGGAAAGCCTTGCTGACAAGGGTCGCAAAGTCCGCACAATCATGAAGGACAAGTGTGAGCTCTATTTCAGGATGCAGTCCTTCTCATAATCTCTCCTGTTTGCGAGCGTCGGTGGCGACGTCTCTCTCAGCATAGCGGGACAACTCAAGGAATTTCCTATGATATTCATCAACAGTTGTCTGGCCCTGACGGAGTTGGCGGAAATCCTCCTTCTTCTGGTCCATCAGACTTTGAGGAAGGTGCCATGCACGGAAGGCTAACTGGAATTCTTGCCAAGTGGTTACAGTTCCATCTGGCAGCGCAAGTCTGTGGCTTTCCCACCACTGAGCAGCTGGTCCCCTCAGATGATACGTCGCAAAGGTGAGGTAACTGGCAGGGGCAACATCAGCTGACTCCATCTGAAAAGAAATATCACGGAGCCAATCATCGGCATCCATAGGATTTGCGGAGCTGCGGAAGGTGGACGGACTGAGGCGCACGAACTCCTGCAGTGTTATTGGGGAATTCTGAGTAGAAAGCTGGGTCATTACTCCGGTCATAAACTGATGGTTCATATCAAACTGTTGCAGTACTGCAGCCATATAAGGTGGAGTTGGGGGATCGTCAGCCATCCTGCCTGAACAGCAGGGGTTAGTTCAGACAAAGAATTTGCAAGGATAAGAAGTCATACAAGATGTAGTATGAGAAATGAACGAGAAGTGCAGTAGATACACAATAGTAGTCATATAGACATACAGATCTTTGCACATAGTCGGTCAAAATCGGACAGCGTAACGTCGTAGAAATTAAGGAAAAATGACTCAGTAGGCGGCGCGCAGACCGCGGTAAGGATTACACGACGCGACATAGATTCCACTATGTCAATCACGCCGCAAGAAAACTGTTGGCCACAGGAGTTAATGCCAGAGGACGCGCGGCCTGCCCAGAATGAGAATGGGATCCGCGATCCGGGACCTGGGGTAGAACTCCTGCGACACGACTCAATCAATGGGGTACGCACCAGAACGCCTGGTGGAATCAAGAGAACGTGATCCTAATGCCAGAGTTTGTAAAACTTACCAGCAAGGATAAGAGAGCAGATTCCCAGAGCATAGGTACGAAGAAAAGGATCCTAATACCAAAGATATCACACGTAGTGGCATCGATGTGGGCCCGTAAGCCTAATATCAAGTTAGCAAAATAGTTTTTCAAAGTCTAGACTCAACTTCGACCAGGTAGTGGTTGGGTGGATTCCTATAGGCAGTCGGCTCAGATATCAACTTGTGACGCCCTCGATTTACGATCATGTACAGTAATCATACACGCAGGGTACATGATCGAGATCAAGGTGCCACGGTGAGAATATCACAGCACAACACTAAACACAAAAGGATAAACAAATATATTACAATGAAGGGGGGTCACCCGGACCCGAATACATAAGTCATACAAACATAATATCTGAGTACAAACATAGTTAGTCAAGTTTTGCCTTAAGAAGGCTAGCACAAATAACATCAGAGATACAGATCGAAAAGGCGAGGCCTCCTGCCTGGGATGCACCGAACTACTCCTGGTCAACGGGCACTCGACGTCGTAGTAGGCTCCTCCTGGAATCTCCTGCTCCTAGGCTCCAACGTCGACTTCAGCGGCCGATCAGGCAAAGCGAAAAGGGGAAATAAAGCAAGGGTGAGTATCTAGCATACCCGCGAGTCTTACGTCGGCTACTAAGCATTTATGCATGTATCAAATGGAAAGGGGAGGCTGTATATAGTGGACTACAAGGTAGAAATCAGAATAAGGATAAGAAGCTAGGCCTATCGAAGACTAGCATCTTCCGACGAGTCTTGCAGCATGAGGTAAGAATCAGCCAACAGTTCAATAGCATGAATGTAATAACAATGCAGCAGAAGTTGCTGCAGCATTGTATAATAGTAAGTTGTAATAATTAATAATAATACTAGCCCCGAGTTCCCTTCCTCGACTCCTTGCGAGGAAAATAAACCGGAACCATACAATTTAATAGTAGTAGTTTGTAGTAGTAGGCTCTGGCTTCAGCATAAAGCGTCCTGTTACCGTGGAAACGGCTATTCGAATAGATCAAACTCCCTGCAGGGGTGCACTACTGTTCAGCCTGCACGCTCGGATCTCCACGGTGGCGTACACCTTGTTAGGGAATGCCCCACCGAGGCTATCCGACACGTCGAGGCCCATCCTACGACTCATCAGAGAGGTCCCCACCGGTCTACAGTCCTAAGCGCAAGGGGGTCTTGGACCGTCGCCCCTCACCCTCCGGGTCGTTGTGTGCCAAGTGATTCCATGCAACTCTTCCAGGATGCGGATCGACCTAACCACAATGATGAACTGGACGTCTTTCAGAGCTTTCGAACGAGACCACAACGCGGAGGGCCCACACCGAAACCCCACGTGAAGGTAGTGCGTACAGGCCTTTGCGGCCTCTCAAGTCATCCACCTGAACCGTTAAGTCATTTTATTATTATCTGTCGGGACAACCGTTATCGTTGCCCCTTTCTTGGTGAGTCGCGGACAACGACAGCAGCCAGGACCACCAGTAACGTCGGTGCCTGCCCTGTCGTCTCACCTACTCGTGTGGTTACCAACAAGGTGAACCGTCTCCTTACCTTGTCTCGCGTTTGCTCCGAAGAGCTCGACTTTCGTACAACAGGAAATCCTTCGGCCACGAACAGTACCTGGCCCGCCGCACACCGGTGGAATACACCTGACCTGTCTTTCCGCTAAGATAACCTGCGCGGGCACCGTTGGGTCACCCGACTCTTTACCTGTAAGGACAACCGTGGTTCAGTACCCTAGGATGGCTATACAGAGTCAGCAACGAGTGGAGTACAAGGATTACTCCTCGATAGCTCACACTTGATGTGGCTCGGCAGAGCCGGGGTAGGGGCCTGAAGCGGTGTCTGCTCTGAACCGTACCTGTAGCAGTTGTAATGTATCGTATCCGCATTCACTCCCGGAGTGAACACGGCCCGCTATCTAATCCTATTGACTAAAAATGCGCAGGGTTCACTGCTGATTATAATATATATAATAGGCAGCATAGGATAACGGAAGGTACATCAAGGGTGACAATGACATGCTATGCAATTGAATAGGATTGAAACGTAGCAGCTGCAGAATATGCCTAGTGCAAGAAAAGTACGGAAAGATAGGCGATATCTGGGGAAGAGAATGGCTCTGCTTGCCTGTAAGGTCGACGGTAGAGGTACGGTCGTCGACGAAGTAGTCGATCACAGGGGCATCAGCAGCGGACGTCGAGACTATAAAACAATAAAATAGGGTGGAGAAACAATAAATACACAACAATGATAGCAATACAAATACAAGACATGACATATGAAATGTTAACGATGCTCTAACGTTGTATGATACACATTGCTCGGAACGGAAATTGATCTGGGGATGAACTGCCAGTTCCGGGTGATTACTGGACAGGGTGTCCGGAGGGGGAAAGATCATGCCGGAGGTGTCGTGGACATCTGACAAACGTATGGGTGATGTATCCGGACTAGTTGAACTATTCTGAACAACTTTCATGTTCAAAATAAATTCATCCGGAAAGTTTTACGGTATCGGGCAATTATCGGACAGACGGCCCGGAGGGGGGGGGGATGTCGATGTTCGTTGTGTTAGAGGGGGGTGGTGGGTATCCGGGTAGCGTATTGGTATTCGTTATATTTTTCTGATCAATTTTCATGTATAAAGTTTTTTAATCTGACTTACGGTTTAAAAGATATTGAATTTTAAAGTTTAAATCATTTTAAAACATTTTCTGGATTTTCTTTTAATATTTAAATCAAAATTATCTATAAGGGGTTGACTGGTCAAACCTGACCAGTGGGTCCCACTGGTCAGCCTCACATTTTTAATAGATCAATTTTATTAATTAAATGACAGTGGGGTCCCACATGTCATTGACTCATTATACAAATCATTTTATTTCTTTTAACTTAATTACTTAAAGGTGGGACCCAGATGTCATTCACACATAGCTAAAGATCTAGTTTAATTTATTTTTAATGGCCAAGGGCCCACTTATAAGTGACTAATAGTTATAATCTAGTGTATTATTAACAGGGTGATTAGCAGGAATTGGGATCCACTTATGAGTGACTGTTAGCGCAAATTAATTAGCCCCACTAATCTAATCTAGGGGAGTGGCCCACTGGCCAGAGAGCCAGCCCACGGCTTAACCCGAGCTCGCCGACGACGTGCCAGGGCAGGGCGGCGGCGACCAAGCCCTCTGGCTGGGTAGCCATTTGGCGCGCGAACGGCACCAATGGGATCCCAAGGACGTGCCGCACCCAGCCATGCCAACCACGCCCGCTGAGGCAAACCAGGGCGGTGAATGCGTCGGGATGGGCGGCGACCGGAGCGCTGCTCCGCGGGAACGACGACGAAGCGCAAAAATGGAGCACGGCGAGAGGACAGACGAAGCGGAGCTCATAGTGGAGTTCAATGGGGGACTCAGGGGAGCCGGAGGTGGACCGGAGGCGACGAATTCCACGGCGAGGCGCGGCGGCTGGAGGTTGAAGACGCGCGCGATTTGCGGCCTGCGGCTCGTCCCGGCCTCGATTGGCAGCAAGGCTTGGCATAGACGTCGATGCAGAAGCGGTTGGACACCTTGCCTGGCCTCCTTGTCGCCGTTGGCCGCGAGAACCACGACGGGGCAGCCACGGTTGCGGGCGGCGAGCTCGCCCAGAGAAAGCGGCGCGAGGGAGGGAGAGATGGGGAGGGCGCGGCTAGGTTAGGGTTCACGCCGGGACGCGGGGTGGCCCGGGGTTCTTATCCCTCGCCGGAGGTGGCCTGGATGGCCTCCACGGCGTCCCTGGCCGCGCCCTGGCCAGGGGATGGGCGCCACGCCTCCCCTGTACGGAGGTAGGAGCTGGGTGGGGGGGCATGGTGGGCCGGGCCCAGTGGGGGAGGGGAGGGAAAAGGGGTGGGCTTCGCCCCTTTGCGGTAGATAGGTTTATTTATTTATTTTTGTTTTCTTTTCTGTTTTTAATTATTTTAGTTGATTTAACATTTTTTTAAAACTTGTAACCTGCTCCAATATTATTGTTCCATTTTAGACTACTGCTACAAAAAGTTTGAAGCTTTTATAAAATCATTTAATATTTGTTTTGAATATGCAACTGAGGAAAGGGGCTGTTTTAGCACTAGTTTGAATTGTTTGCAATATTTAAATATTGCAATAAATACTCAATGTTGACTTAACATGGTCCACTGATTTTTAGGCATTTAATAAAATTGGTTCCACAATTTTTGGACAAATTTTTATTTATCTCATTATTTTTAATATCAACCAAAAGGGTTTTTGGATTGATCAAATGCAAAGATGATCAAAGTGAGATTAGCAACAGTAATTATCATTATCCAAAAGTGATTACTGTTACATGACACCGAGGGTGTTACAAAGGGGGATATGGGAATATGAGAAAAAAGTATTTTTATTGAGAACTCAATCTACTAAAGTTTCACACTTGGTCTTCTTTGGAATCTTATCTTGACTCGTCCCCAGACCACTAGCCATGTACAAGTCAATTTGATCCACTCCTTTTCGATATTTTGAGCACTCATGCAATGGATGAGTGTAAGCACGAAAGTTGACACTTAGGATGGAAAAGAGAGAGATATGGTGGAGGAGGAAGACAAAAAAGGGTGAGAAAGGATCACATCAACGAGGACAATCATAGGCGAGATAGGAAAATGATAGATATGATGTGAGGAATAGGGATTGCCATGCAACAGATGCACATATGAGCTAAGAAAGCTCTCCAATGGAACTAGTGGGGGTGAATCCAACTTGCTCGCTCATGAAGACCTAGAGCTCATTTGAGGAGGCTCATCCTTGGAATAGGCAAGCCAAGTTCTATAGTGTGATGGTCCCCACATAGCTATATGCATGAATGATCATCTCTATGGAGTACAAGGATAACAGGGAGTACTAGTGTAGATCTTTCAAAAGGATAGTAGTGTTACCCCATTCTCTCTTTATATTTCTTTTTCTCTTTTTTCTATTTTTTGTATTTTTTGGTGGCCTCAATGGTTCTTTCTATTGAACTCTCATTTGTCCTCTTTGGGATCTTTTATTCTGTCCACTTTGGGATCTTTTCCTCACTTATGGGCAACGCTCTATTTTACAAGAAGGTATAGAAGATCTTCACACTTTACAAGGTACTCAAACATAAAGAAGATGTAGCTATCATGATGTATGCAATGTATGCCTCTGCCAGTGTAGCAGGAATATGTATGACATGAAGATCGAGTCATGAAGAGGTGGAAGTTGCATGGCAATATATCTCGGAAAGGCTATGGAAATGCCTTGATAGGTAGGTATGGTGGCAGTTTTGAGGAAAGATAAGGAGGTTTATGATGACAGAGCGTATCATGCCAAGGATTTAGATGTATCGGCGAAGGTGGATGCAAACTCTCGGAGTGAGAAGATGACAATGCACGGTACAGAAGAGGCTAGCAAATATGAGGAGGTGGAAGTGTCAACTTTCAATACTTACATTAGTCCGAAGAACTCATGCACTTATTATCGGTAACTCTCAATCTAATGAGAAGGTTCACAAAGAGACAAGTACCCCGATGAGGAGTGTATAGGGGTTTGGTTATCATTGCGCATCCTCGACTCATAGTACGTGAGTGTACTCTAATATCCGATCCCTCAAAAGATTAGTGATCCATCTAGTAGCTACAGTTCTCAACTAGTTTTGTAGGTTTTGAAAATAAACACGGATTTCCCAAAAATATGACACCTATCACTAATAGGCTAGAGCTCTTGACACCAAAAGTTGAAACATTACTCACAACAATTACTCAATACTATTGCAAGTTACTACTAAAATTAAATAGCAACCTCAATTACCTACTTTCAATACAAGACACAACTCAGTGCAACAACCAACTCTCTTAACAAGATAAACATGAAAACTAAAGAGAGTTCTAGCAACAAACTAAACAAAAGCTAAGGCTCCTGCTAAAGACAAACTAAAACTAAAACTAAACATGGCAGTAGCTACGAAAAGATAAAGAACACACAACAGTAAAAAGATAGGCATGAAAAATCCTATGATGTGTTCTAGTTTGAAGTGGAGGTGTTTCTCTCCCACACAAAGTAAGCTGGGGTCTAACTTGTTATGAGCAGAAAGAAAAGCTAAATAAAACAAAAAGTGTAAACCTAAGAGCGAGACGCTCCAAGCATAGCACATAACGCATGAAGTGATAAAAATATAGTGAGACGAAGGACAAACTGATGATTGTTGATGGAGAAGGGGATGCGTGGGGGCATCCCCAAGCTTAGACGCTTGAGTCTCCTTGAATATTTATTGGGGATGCATGGGGGCATCCCCAAGCTTGAGCGTTTGACACTCCCAGATCTTCTTTCATCATCTTCCCTCGCACACTTGAAAACTCCCTTCATACATAACTCATCATAAGCTGATTAGAGAGGTTAGTACCCTTAATAAAATTATTTTTCCCCACTGGATATAAAGATATTCTTGAAGCTACTGTTTCTCAAGATTTCCAAAAAAAATTTCAAAGAAAAAGCTAGCTTAAGGTTTGCAAAAGTAAATAAAGGCAAAACGTGGTAGAATCTGTGAAAAACGGAACAACAGGTAGTATATAATTTTTTTGCGGTACTTCGGCAACTGAAATAAAAAAACTCAGAACATACGAAAGTTTCACAATTGTCTAGAGCATGATGTGTAAACAATTCAGCTCAAAAATATGAATTGTTGATTTTTTTTGATTTTTTCCGTCAAGCAAACAAAATCTGTTTTCTGGACAACATGTCACAACTTTTTCTTCCCTTACCATAAGAGGCTATAACTTGGCACAAAGCTTTAAAAGAAAGATACAATGATGTTGCTACATTAGTAACAATCATCAAGACCACTAAAAACAGAAGTAAAAACATCTTGGGTTGCCTCCCAACAAGCGCTTTGTTTTACACCTTTAAGCTAGGCACAAAGCAAAAAGAAGAATCAAGTTTAATCAAAAGAGAGAGAATAGCTAGCCTGTGTAACGGACTCAAAAGGTAACTTGATTTTCTTTCTAGGGAAGTGTTCCATCCCCTTTTTGAGAGGAAATTGAAATTTTATATTCCCCTCTTTCATGTCAATAACAACACCAACGGTGCGAAGAAAAGGACGTCCCAAAATAATTGGACATAAAGGTTCACACTCTATATCCATAATAATAAAATCAACTGGAACATAGTTGTCATTGACAATGATAAGAACATCGTCGATCTTCCACAAAGGTTTCTTTACGGAAGAATCAACGAGACGAAAACCAGAATAACAAGAATCAAAAGGTTTCAATTCAAACATGTCATACATTCTTTTGGGCATGACGGAGTTACTAGCTCCAACATCACATAAAGCATAGCAAGAGAAGTTATTTAATTTAATTTTTATCATAGGGTCCCAACCATCATCTAGCTTCCTACGTATGAAGGCTGATATCCTAATCTTCTCCTCCCTAGTTTTGATGAGAGTATTTGTGATATGCTCCGTGAAGGAAAGATTAAGTGTGCTAGTGTGGGGGTCTCTACACATTTTGTGTAGCAAGCTAATAACTTCTGAGAGGGTGCAACTATCAAAATCAATATCACTACTACCAAAGGTGGTAGTAGTGTCATCTAGGCTCACTTATTTGAAACCCTCTATGTTCATAGGAGTTTCTTCTTCTACGGTTGAGGTATTAGCATCACCATTAATAGGTCCAATGGGACTAGGAGTGTGTTGGGTGCTAATAGTTTGGGTGTCCTCAACAATTTGGATAGTAGCAACTATGTGGTGTGTAGGAAGGCTCTTAATTCTATCCTCTTCCTCTTTTTCTCTAGCCCATCTTTCTTTAAGTTTGGCCATCATCCTAATACTTTCATTGATTTGTAATTGGATAGCATTAATAGGACTGTCTTTGCTCTCCTCAAGGGGAGCATCTCAACATCAAGGTCTAAGTTATCTACCTTCACAGAGAGATTATCTAACTTAGCTAATTTCTCTTCTACATTCTTGTTGAAGGCTTTTTGGGTACTGATAATGTCTCTAAGCATGTTTTCTAGTTCAAAAGTGGGGTTCTTGTTGCTAGGATAGGTGTTGTTGTTCCCATAGTTGGATGGAAACGGTCTAGGATTACTAGCAAAGTTGCCCCTATAAGCATTGTTGTTGAAGTTGTTTCTAGCAATAATGTTCACATCTACTTTTTCCTGAGCAACCAAAGAATTTGAAGGAACATCATGAGGATCAATAGACGGTTGCTTGGTAAGTAGAGACATAATCAAGTCAACTTTTTCATTTAGGGAGGTAATCTCCTCGATAGAGTTTACCTTCCTACCTGTTGGAGCGGGTTCGGTGTGCCATCGGGAATAGTTGGTCATCATATCATCAAGAATTTTTGTGGCAGCACCAAGTGTAGTTGACATAAAGGTTCCTCCCGCGGCCGAACCTAACAGGTTCAACGAGGTGAAGTTCAAGACTGCATAAAAAGTCTGGATAACCATATAGGTAGTCAAACCATGTGTAGGGCATTTCTTAACAAGAGATTCCATACGTTCCCAAGCTTGGGCAACGTGTTCATCATCCAATTGCTTAAAATTCATAATGTTACTCCTCAATTGGAAAATTTTAGCAGGTGGGTAGTACTTCCCAATAAAAGCATCTTTGCACTTATCCCAAGAATCTATGCTATTCCTAGGCAGAGATTGAAACCAAATTTTAGCTCCTTCACTTAAAGAGAAAATAAAAATCTTGAGCTTAACAACATCACCTTCTACTTCTTTATACTTTTGCATATCACATAACTCAAAAAAATTATTTAAGTGTAAAGCAGCATCATCTCCAGCACCAGAGAATTGATCTCTCATAACAAGGTTTAGCAAAGCAGGTTTAATTTCATAAGAGGTAGCTGAAGTGGCAGGTGTGGCAATAGGAGTGCAGATAAAGTCCTTGTTGTTGTGACTAGTGAAGTCACACAAATTGGTGTTTTCAGTGGAACCCATAGTAGCAACAAGTGTGGCAGATTTTTTTTGTAATTTTTGATATAAGACACAAAGATAAAAATTGAAAGGTAAACTAACAAGACTAAAAAGAAAAGGTAAAAGATGGTGTGCAAATCCCCTATATTAGTACTCGGAGTCCCCGGCAATGGCGCCAGAAATTTGCTTGATACTCTCTACTGGTTGGTTACCCCAAGTGGAAGGTGAGACGTAGGATAGCGGCAAATTTCCCTTGGTGAAGATACCAAGGTTTGTCTCCATTAGGACTCCAGAGATGATAAGTTGGTGTTTCGGCAAGTGATGCGCCGTCTAAAAAGAATCACTTTTTGTACCTGTACCTGCACACGACACAAATAACTTTGCTCCCAATGAGTCAGAGAGGTTGTCAATCTCTCAGGCCTTGTTGTTTACAAAGTATGAAATGCAACGGATAATAATAATGATAGCAGCTGGAAAGTAAAAGAGCGTGTAAACAATGTTGAAAATATGGACCGGGGTCCCGTGATGTTCACTAGTGATGTCTCTCTCCCAAAAGACGATATAACTGCTATGCGAGGTAAACAAATTACAGCTGGGCAATTGACAGGATTAAAAATGCACCGCAATGCTAACTATGCTACAAAGAAAGGACGAGGCTCAAATGCATGCGCAGTACGCCAAAATAAGTAGACCGAAATCCAAATTCATCTACTACTAATTATCCACCTTGAGATATCTATCTAGAACATCTCGCTGGTATTAAGTTGTGAGCCCCACCCAAAGTGTAAACCCAAAGCAACAGACAACTGCATTAAAAAGAACTTTGCGTAAAGTAAACAATCGTTGCAACCGCGGTAACAAGCACCGTTGATCTTTCCACCTTGTGGCAACATCACATCCCCTAGACTCATGTTTCTGTCACTCAAGCGTGTTATCGGGGGGCATGAACCCACAATCGAGCAGAACGTTCCCTCTTTGAGTCACTACCTACTAGGCCAAAGCAATAAACAACAACGGAGAACATATAAGAATTACTTCGGAACAAAAATATAAAAGGTAAGAACCAAATATATTACTCAATCACAATCTGAACATAATCTCATAATCCATCAGATCCCAGCAAACTCAGCATAGAAACAACAGAAAATTACATATGTGCCTCGATCATGTAGGGCAGCTCACGAGGACTAAACATCACATAGATACTGATCACGGACCCATGGTCTACGGGAAACTACTCATGGCATATACGGGAAGGGTCCATGGTGGAGGGGAAGCTCTGGGAGGTCAATCCTACCTCCGGCAGGGTGCCGGGAAGAAGTCTGCTGGCGCTTCCGATCTTGGAAACGCAGCGGCGGTGGAACAGAGGTGAGATCGGGAAAAAGGGTTTTGTCCTCGGAGGTTTCGCGTCACGGGGAATAAATAGGCGAAGGGGGGCAGCCATGGGGGCCACGAGGGGTCCAGGCGCACCGCCGTCGCGGCCAGACCCTAGGCCGTGCCAGGTGGCCTCCAGGGTCCTTGGTGGTGGCCCTCTGGCCCCACCCAGGTGATTCCGGAAGGTTCCTGTACGCTAATTTTTTGTCTGATTTTTCCCAAAATTTTGGAGCACTTTTAATACGGGGGAAACCTGAAATAGAAAAACAGCAGAAAACAGGAACTGACACTGTGGTGCACTGAGTTAATAAGTTAGTCCAAATATGATCAAAAGTGTATGAAAGGGTATCTAGATCATAGCAATATCACACGAAACATGCATGGACCAAGGAAAAATTATAGATACGTTTGGTACATATCACCGTGTGCAGGTCCAGGTCAAGTAAGCAACCTCGGTTGTAAATGGCGCTAGTATTTTCTTGCCACCTACTTGAAGAACTTGGAGTCCTACTGGAGACAAAAACCTTGGTATCTTCACCGACGGAAATTTGACGTTGTCTACTTCTCAACCTTCCACTTGGGGTAGCCAACGAGGAACACTACTTCCGTGCCATCACCCACCGGTGGGAGGATCGATCTCTGGGAGCTTCTTTACCACCATGAGCGCTTCCCGGATGTGCCGTGAGTAGTCCCCCTCGGACCATGGGTCCATGACCTATAGCTATGTGATGTCTTCTCTCCAATCTTGTGCTTCAATTCCTAGCCCTTGTGAGTGCCCTACTTGATCAAGGAATGAATGTAATAGTTTCTGTGTTGCTATGATGTGCTTGCTGGGATCCAATGGTTTATGAGATTATGTTCAGATTGTGATGAGTTATATATTTGTTTCTCCTTTTATATATTAGTTCTTGAGTATTCTTTCATGTTATCTATTGCTTTTTATTGCTTTGGCCAAGTAGTAGATTGGAACTCCAAGAGGGAGCGTTATGCATGATTGTGGGTTTATGCCCCCCAATGTCGAGATTGAGTGACAAAAACATGAGAGTAGGGGGTGTGTTGTTGCCACCAGGGAGAAAACAATGGTTCTTGTAAATGCGGTTGCAAGGATTGTTTACCTTACGCATAGTTTGTTAAGGCAGTTGTATGTTGCTTTGAGTTTACACTTTGGGTGGGGCTCACAAGTTAATACCAGCGAGATTCTCTGGATAGATATCTCAAGGTGGATGATTAGTGAGTATATGCTGATGAATAAGCAGTCTACTTGTCTTGGCGTACTGCCCTTATGATTGAGCCTCTAACTTTCTTGTAGCCTAATTAGCATTGCGGTGTGTTTATAATTGTGTCAATTTCCTAGCTGTAATTTGCTCACCCAGCATAGTTGTTTTATCATCTTTTGGGAGATAGAAATCACTAGTGAACATCATGGTACCCTGGTCCATATTTCCACCATTGTTTACTCCTCAAAAATTTACTGCTTTTATTTCCTTTCCGTTGCAATCACCACACTATTTCCACCATGCGTTTGATCCTTTGTAAACAACAAGGCCGGACAGATTGACAACCTCTCCGAACTCGTTGGGATCAAAGTTATGCGTTGCCATGTGCAGGTCTACGTCAAGTAAGAAACCTCGGTTGTAAACGGCGCCATTGTTTTCTTGGCACCTACTTGAAGAACTTCAGTCCTACTGGATACATAAACCTTGGTATCTTCACTGAGGGGATTTTTCCGTTGTCTACTTCTCAACCTTCCACTTGGGGTAGCCAACGAGGAGAACCACTTCAGTATCATCGGACAGTACATGGCATTCTGGCACGATCGTCTTCCGAAGGGCAACACGTGCCCAACTAGTATCGCTGAGGCCAAGAAATTCATGCGCCCTCTCGATCTTCCGCACGTTAAATACCACGTCTGCATAAATGATTGCATGATCTATCGGGTGAGGACGCATAGAAAACCATATGTTCTGTGTGCGTTGTTAGTTGATACAAGAGAGGGAAGAAAGTTTCTAGAAAAGTGGTATGGTACTTTCCGATCACTACTCGTCTATAGAGGTATTTCGTAGATCCCAAGGAAGCAAAGATCATGATCTGGAACGAAGATAGAAAGAAGCTAAAAGAGGATGACCCAAACCCGGATCCAGAAAAGGAGGACATGCTGAGGCACCCTTCAGATGGTAGCCAATGGACTTGTCGGGACCCTGGGTTAGCGTATGCAAGTCCCGCTACAACAAAATCATATGGAGAGCCGAGAACCGTACCCACTTTTATAAGTAGACAAGGCCAAGCACAGAACACTCTCGGAAAGCATCGAACGTGAGGGGCATCCCATCTAGGCCGGATGATCAACTGAGATGGGTCCTCATCGTCCTCACACAACTCTCTATGATATGGGTGGTAAACTCCCATATTCATATACAAGTCCCCTCAACCATACTCTCGATTGTATTACAAGACTTACATAGACTTACTCCAGCCCGATCACTTAGTCGGGGTCTAGGGCGGGCTCGATCAATTAACAAAGTGTGCACGTGACAGAGTCATGAGCAATCGCATCGCGATGCCCCAAGCTGCGCACATCTAAGGGCCACTTGGTATATAAAATACCGCCAACCAGATCACAACTAAGGTCTCGAAAACCCATACTAAGACATGCATGTTATAATCATACACGCAACACACATGTCTAGTATGAGCAGCAGGTATCATTGCAATTCTCTACAAAGTTTACAACTTTATTGATAACTCTTACAGAGTGCACACAGAGATCACGAGACCGTGATCCAACATTAAATCAAGTATGCGGAAGCAAAGTAGGTATGAGTACAGACAAGTTTAACAAATGGCTTAGATAAGCCTTATTTATAACAAGCCCTTCCACGAGGGACCAGTCGTCTGACTGGGACTACACTAGCTTGGCTTCAGTCGTCGAGCTCCGGGAAAAATCCACCTTCGGGGTTAACGGGTTCACAAGTCGTACTCAGCAAGACTTACGTAGGAACTATACTACTCATGCACATGTATCAAGGTAAAGGGAGGTGGGTTTCATAAGCAGAAGTGCCAGCTTTGACTTGGCTAGTCCTGATCTACGAGTACCAGACTTGAGGTAAGAAGTGTACACGAGTCCACTATATGTCTCCAACCAATTACACCACTATGCTGCCTTCCTCAACTTCCCACGAGAAAGCACGCCATAGCAGTCACGCTTATCTTGGCAGTTTTAAAGTATCCGTTGAAGCTGTCTAATAATCGAGCACAACTTTCCAAGTAGTCCCTTATCGTGGACGCGGCTATTCGAATAGTTTATTAACCCTGCAGGGGTGTACTTCTACACACATGAAACCATCAGTTACCGCTGGGATCTCGTCACCCTTCAAGCGGGTGTCGGCGAGGATAATTTCCACAACTTTTACCTCACAGCCAACTCAAGTCCAATGGAGACGCCTATCTGGGCTCGATTCCACATCGTGAACCCGACCGGTTTACCGATGTGTTCCCAGAAGATGTGTGTAGGGCCCCAAGCCAGTCTGAATAGCCGTTCTTCCACTTCACAGACCGTGCCAAAGACCTATCAGAACTCCAAACTACTGCGACTCATTGAACTGAGAAGGGGTGAGTTAGTAGGTTGAGCGGGGGTCCGTTTGCCCAACATGTGGTAGTACTCTTTGTCTTGGATCACCACACAAGAACTCGGGCTTAAGGCAGTGTTCAACGAAACAACCCACTGTGTACTCCTACACAGCCTCTCATCGTTCACCTTGTATTAGGGTAGATTCACCAACACATTTCCACCATCATCAACATGATTGCTACCATCCCGACTCACATAACAGTAACAACATTGTATCACTCTAAGCATGCAATAAGCAGTAACAGTTGGACGGGACACGTGATATCAATCAACTCCTATGTCAGCTAGGATTGTGGTTTGCTTACTACTGTGACAAGATGATAGGTCATGCAGAGGATATGGGTTCAACTAAGAGGTAGAATCGATAACAAGGTGATCATCCTATTCATGCATAAGTGAGACTGAGATGGAATTGGGTTTTTATCGACATGATCAAAGGGGGGTTGCTTGTCTTGCTGACGAGGTTCAAACACAGTCTCTTCAACGAAGGGGGTGGCCTCCGGTTCTGGCTCCACTTCTATCCGGACAAGCATAGCAAACATAGGATCAATATAAATGCAATGCTGAAGCACATGATCAATGTTGCAATGTGATGTTCATGGTTGCATTGTGTTGCCAATTCCATTTAAAAGAAGTGCATTGCAATGTCACTTGCAAATTCACACCAAATTTGAATTTAAAAGAAGTACATATAGACATATGCCACTGTTCACCCAGTTTTAATTGGTCAAACATGAAAACAAAGTCCATATTCAGATTCCTTTCATTTTTCTGATAATTTTACATATATTATTTGTCCAATTTGGATTTAATATGAATTAATTATGATTTTCCAAAGTTTAAATCATTTTTTGCCTTTTCTACAATTCTTTTTAATTAGAAAAGCTTTTATTGCGTCAGCATGACGTCAAGATGACGTGGGGGAGGGTCTGACATGAGGGTCCGGCTTGTCATTGACTGGGTCAATTAACCCGGTTAGTTTAAATTAACTAGGGGGATTAGGGGTCCTGGCCCCACTGTCAGTGTCTCTAAGGGGGGATTAGGGGGGGGGGGGGGTAGTGCTAACTAACCAGGCCACGCCGGCGGTTAGCCGTCGGTGGCAACAGTGCGGGGCGGCGCTGCGCAAGGCGGTGGCACAGACCACCATTTGGCACGCGGAAGGCACCGGGGTGCTCCCCGTGCTCGCCCGTTTCACCATGCAGTCATAGGGGAGCCTAGGGGGCACCGGAGCCTCACCGGCATCGAGGTGCAGCGACGGCCGTGGCTTGGGTTTGGCGGCATGGTGCTACGGTGGACGGGGAGGATATGGGAGAGAGGGGATCGACGTAGGAGCTCACCCCTAGCGCGATGGAGGGATCGGGGAGGCCGGAGGAGGCAGAACGACGACGAATTCTAGCAATGGCGCACGGCGGCCGTGGGGGAGGAAGTTGATGTGCGCGACGTTTCTAGAGGGCTTCGTCTCGATTCTTTGCGCACGGTAAGCAAGTAGACGGCGGCGAGTCTTTTGGACACCTCGATTAAGCTTAAGGAAGACGATGACCACGCGGGTGCGGCGGCGCGCTCCGGCTCAAGCTTCGGGTGGCGAACAGAACGGCGAGGGGAGAGGGCGGAGCTTGTGCTGGAGAGGGGGAATTGTACGACACGGACGTGGGCGTCTCCGTGGCGTGATAAGGATGCCTGGGAGGCCTCCAGGCAGGCAGGCAGGAGCCGCCGACGTCGGCATGCGCTCCAGCGAGATGCTTGCCGCGCTGGGGAAGACGACAAGCGGAGGTAGCGGGCTGGGCCGACTTGGTGGGCTCGGGGGGATGAGTTGGGCCAAAACACAGGTAATTTTCCTTTTCTATTTTTCTTTCTTTTTTCTTTTCTAACATTTGTTTGTCTTAGCTAATTAAATAGCTAGACATTTTTATAAATGCCCCAAATTTTTATATGGCCTCACAATATATATAGCTAGCCACTTATAAAGTTTGGACATTTTTAAAATTGAAATTATTAGAACTTTAATTCAAATAGGGGTTTAAATTTAAATCCAAGGTCCTGTTTGAGTATTGTAAAAATCCATGAGCATGGGATTGGTCCCACATCAGTTGATATGTCATCACACTCATTTATGAGACTTTTCAAAAATGCAAAAGGAATTTTTGGAGCAACTTTTATTCTGGCCATTTGAATTAAATTCAATTAGGGCTTCTGCCTTCCCCATTTGAATTTCATTTGAATTTTTTAGCATGAATGCAATGTAGCTCTTGATCCTAGGACATACCTAACAGAGAGTTCTGAAAAGTCGTCCCCACTCAAAAGAATCTCGTCCCGAGATTCAGAAGTCATCGGGAGGAAGGAGGGGTACTCGACACTGAGACGGTCTTCTCTTTCCCACGTGGCTTCTTTCTCAAAGTGTTGTGACGATTGCACTTTTAGAAACTTCATATTTTGACGACGAGTGACACGCTCTGCTGAATCAAGAATACGAACGGGGTATTCTTGATAAGAAAGGTCATCTTGGAGATCAAGCGTTTCATGGTCGACTTCGCGGATGGGGTCCTTGAAGCAACGCCTGAGTTGTGACACATGGAATACATGATGTACTCGGAAAAGGTGCGGGGTAGTTCAAGTTAGTAGACAACTTCTCCACGTTTAGCAAGAATGCGGAAAGGTCCAATGTAACGTGGGGCTGATACACGAGATAACTTCTCGCCCCCGTTGGATACCCCAAGTGGAAGGTGAGATGTAGATAGCGGCAAATATCCCTTAGCAAAATTGCTAAGGTTGAGTATCGTCCAGGAGGACTCCAACGGCAACAAGTAGGTGGTTCGGCAAGTGAGGCGCCGTTTTATGATAATCACTTGCTTTGCCAGGACCTGCACACAAAACAGATAGCTTTGCTCCCAACGAGTACAGAGGAGTTGTCAATTCCTCCGGCCTTGTTGTTTACAAAGGATAAAAGGCACGGGATAATAATGATAGTGATAGCTACAGAAAAGTAAATACTGAAAGTAAATTGAAGGTGTAAACAGTATTGGTAATATGGACCGGGGTCCCATGATGTTCACTAGTGATGTCTCTCTCCCAAAATACGATAAAATAGCCATGCGAGGTAAACAAATTACAGCTGGGCAATTGACAGGATTATGTGCGCAAACCAATGCTAATTATGCAAAACAGAAAGGAAGAGGCTCAAAAGCATGGGCAGTACGCCAAGACAAGTAGACCGAAATCCATCTGCATCTACCCACTAATCATCCACCTTGAGATATCTATCCAGAACATCTCGCTGGTATTAAGTTGTGAATCCCACCCAAAGTGTAAACTCAAAGCAAGGGACAACCTCATTAAAGAACTTTGCGTAAAGTAAACAATCCTTGCACCCGCAAGTACAAGCACCTTTGTTTTCCCCCTTGTGGCAACAGCACATCCCCTAGACTCATGTTTCTGTCACTCAAGCTAGTCATCGGGGGGCATGAACCCACAATCATGCATAACGCTCCCTCTTGGAGTCACTACCTACTACTTGGCCAAAGTAATAAACAGCAACGGAGAACACGCAAGAGTTACTCAAGAACAAAAATATAAAAGAAGAGAATCAAATATATAACTCAATCACAATCTGAACATAATCTCATAATCCATCGGATCCCAGCAAACTCAGCATAGCAACAACAGAAAGATTACATATGTCCCTCGATCATATAGGGCAGCTCACGAGGTCTAATCTATGAAGAACAAAGAGGGGAGGAGAACATCACATAGCTACTGATCATGGACCCATGGTCCAAGGTGGACTACTCACGGTTCATCCGGGAAGTATCCATGGTGGTGGAGAAGCTCCCTAAGGTGATTCCTCCCTCCGGCAGGGTGCCGGGAAGAGGTCTTCTGGTGCTCCCGATCTTGGAAGCGCGGCGGCGGAGGAATAGAGGAGAGATCGCGAAAAAGGGTTCTGTCCCCGAGGGTTTCTCGTCACGGGGGATAAATAGGCGAAAGGGGCAGCCATAGGTGGGCCAGGGGCTCCAGGCGCCCCCCTGGCACGGCCAGCGGCCTCGCCGCTCCCTCTGGCCGCCTGGGCCCCCCTGGCTCCCCTCTGGCCCCTCTTGGGCTCTTCGCGAAGCTTCCGGTACGCTGATTTTTCCTATATTTTTCCCGGAATTTTTCTGGTACTTTTAATAAGGGGGAAACCTGAAATAGAGAAACAGAAGAAAACAGGAACTGGCACTGGGGTGCACTGAGTTAATAGGTTAGTCCAAATATGATCAAAAGTGTATGGAAGTTCATCAATATCATAGAAATATCACACAAAAGAGGCATGGAGCAAGCATAAATTATAGATACGTTTTGGACGTATCAAGGGCCAACTTGCCTTTGATACCGAAGTGTTGGGTTCCCTTCAAAGGAGTAACGCGAAGGTAAGCCGTCTCATCCAGATTTTAGCTTTCTTGCCTATGATGACGATCATAGTAGCTTTTCTGACGAGACTGGGCGGCTTTCAATCGATTACGAACAATGCAAACTTGCTCTTCTGCTTCCTTGATCATATACGGTCCTAAGAATTGTCTTTCACCGGTTTCTGACCAGTTTAGGGGTGTTCGACATCTTCTTCCATATAGGAGTTCAAAAGGAGCCATGTTCAGACTATATTGGAAGCTATTGTTATAAGCAAATTCGGCGAATGGAAGAGACTTCTCCCAATTCTTTCCGAAAGATATAACACAAGATCTGAGCATGTCTTCGATAATTTGGTTAACCCTTTCAACTTGACCGCTAGACTGAGGATGGAAAGCTGTACTAAAGGAGAGATGAGTTCCCATAGCATTTTGAAAGCTTCCCCAAAATCTAGAGGTGAAAAGGCTATCACGATCAGAATTGATTTCCAAAGGAACACCATGAAGAGACACAATTCTAGAGACGTATAAGTCCGCTAACTGGCTAGCAGTTATAGACTCGCGAACTGGAAGGAAGTGAGCAACTTTAGAAAGTTGATCAATGACCACGAAGATGGCATCATTTCCTTTCTGGGTTTTTTGGAAAGCCGGTGATGAAGTCCATGCCGACTTTATCCCATTCCCACTCAGGAATAGGCAAAGGTTGAAGAGTATCAGCAGGTCTTTGGTGTTTGGCCTTAATGCGATGACAAACATCACATTCGGCAACATATCGAGCAATGTCTCTCTTCATCCTAGTCCACCAAAATCTCTGGCGTAGATCTTGGTACATTTTTGTGCTACCGGGATGAATTGAGAGGGGAGTGTCATGAGCTTCCATAAAGATCCGTTGCCTTAGATTCCTATTCTTAGGTACTACCAAACGATTTTCAAATAATACGGTTCCTTTGCTATCTGTGGAGAAAAATTTAGCAACTCCGCTAGCAATATTCTCCTCGATCCGGCGAACACCTCGTGCACTCCTTTGGGCAACTATGATTTGATCCTCGAGGGTTGGTTTCGCCACCAAGTTGAAATGAGATCCACGAGGAACAATCTAGAGGTTGAGCTTTCGAAATTCCTCATGAAGAAGTGGTTGATACTGTTGTAACATTAGGTTGTTACAATACGACTTACGACTTAGTGCATCAACCATGACATTGGCTTTGCCTGGGATGAAAGAAATTCCTAAGTCACAATCTTTTATCAACTCTATCCAGCGTCTTTTCCTGAGATTAAGATCTGGCTGGGTGAATATATATTTGAGGCTTTGGTGGTCGGAATAGATCTCACAACGATTACCATGGAGGTAATTTCGCCAAGTCTTCAAGGCATGAACTACGACAGCGAGTTCAAGATCATGGGTAGGATAGTTCTCTTCATGTGGACGCAACTGGCGTGAAGCATAAGCTACCAGATGTCTATCTTGCATAAGTATGCATCCTAACCCTTGCCGTGAGGCGTCACAATAGATCTCGAAATCCTTTTTGGTGTCTGGAGGTGCAAGTACGGGTGCAGAAGTCAATCTTCTCTTTAGCTCTTGGAAGCTTTCCTCGCACTTGGGAGTCCATTGGAATTTCTTCTCTTTCTTGAGGAGTTCAGTTAGAGGCTTTGCAACTTTAGAAAAGTTCTCGACGAAGTGGATGCAATAGCTTGCTAAGACAAGAAAACTCCGAACTTTCTTAACCGATTCAGGTGGAGTCCAGTCAAGGACCGCCTGAACTCTCTCGGGATTCACATCAATGCCTTTTGCAGAAATCACGTGGCCTAAGTAGGTCACTTCTGGTAGCTAAAATTCGCACTTAGAGAACTTGGCATAAAGGCGACGCTCTCGAAGTTTCATCAATACCAACGTAAGCTGTTCGACATGTTCTTATTCGTTATTCGAGTAGATGAGAATGTCATCAAGATAAACTACAACAAATTTATCCAAGTCCTCCATGAAGATCGAATTCATCATGCGCGAGAAAGTGGCGGGGAATTGGTTAAACCAAAGGACATGACTGTGTACTCGTAAAGACCATAACGAGTAGTGAAAGCCGTTTTTGGAATGTCCTCGTTTCGGATTTTGATTTGATATAACCTAATATCAAATCCATCTTGGAGACGACAGAGGATCCAGCAAGTTGATCATAAAGATCATTGATCCTGGGAAGTGGGTACTTGTTCTTTATCGTCGCTAGATTAAGCGAGCGATAATCTACGCACATCCTTTCTGTTCCATCTTTCTTCGTTACGAACAGAACAGAGTGGATGAAGCCTTTTGCCAACAAAGCTTCGAGTTGGATTTTTAGCTCAGCTAACTCATGTGGGGCCATTCTATATGGGCGTCTGGAGATTGGGGCTGTGCCTGGTATAAGATCCACTATGAACTATACACATCTGTCGGGTGACTAGGTTTAAGGAGTTGGATTACTAGGTGGTTTTCTAGAGGATGACCACGGCGTACTAGGGGTTATAACAGATATGTTAGAGTAGCAAAGTACCCCAACACAATGGTCAGTGTGGTTATTCTGGCTAGGAAACATCTAAAGTGGGAGGAAGAACTGCAAATGCATCCATATAGGTTTCTAGAATAAAACCTACAACAAAGTCTGTGGAACTGTCGGGCATGCCACCAAGAAGTTCTTCTAAAAGGACAACCGAAATGGAGAGAAGGATTTTGCAAATGCATCAGATTATGAAGAAACCTGGAATGACTCGGACAACATAACGGCTGTAATTGCAAGATAAATGAAAATTATCACAACATAACAACAACACTTACATAGGAAGTCTCAAAATATGAAGCACAACGACTCTAGAAAACCGAACACAACTTTCCTACGGCTACAAGGAAGCAATCAACGAGATGTTCTAGTCAGACATAGATGAGCCTAGTCCTATCTTCCCGTAGAAAAGATGAGGGTGACTCAGAACTCAAATCGATGAGGATAAGGAGAAAAAAGAAGCCTTACGTTGTTCCCTTATACCCAAAGTAACTATATAACTATAGAATGCTAGACTCGACTTCGACCAAGACTTGATAATCCTACAGACAGTCCTTCTCTGATACCAAGTCTGTCGGGACCCGGGGTTAGCGTATGCAAGTCCCTCCACAACACAATCATATGGAGATCTGAGAACCGTACCCACTTTTCTAAGCAGACAAGGCCAAGCACAGAACGTTCTTGGAAAGCATCAAACGTGAGAGGCATCCCATCCAGGCCGGATGATCAACTGAGATGGGTCCTCATCGTTCGCACACAAGTCTAAATGATATGAGTGGTGACCTCCCATATTCATAGACAAGTCGCCTCAACCATACTCTCGATTGTATTATAACACTTACATAGACTTACTCCAGCCCGATCACTTAGTCGGGGTCTAGGTCGGGCTCGATAATAGAACAAAGTGTGCACGTGACAGAGTCACGAGCAATCGCATCGCGATGCCCCAAGCTGCGCACATCTAAGGGCCACTTGGTGTATAAAAGACCGCCAGCCAGATCACAACTAAGGTCTCGAAAACCCATACTAAGACATGCATGTTATAATCATACACGCAACACACATGTCTATTATGAACAACATGTATCATTGGAATTCTCTACAAAGCTTACAACTTTATTGATAACTTATATAGAGTGCACACAGAGATCACGAGACTGTGATCCAACATTACATCAAGCATGCGGAAGGAAAGTAGGTCTGAGTACAGACAAGTTTAACAAATGGCTTAGAGAAGCCTTATTTATAACAAGCCCTTCCACGAGGGACCAGTCGTCTGACTGGGACTACACTAGCTTGGCTTCAGTCGTCGAGCTCCAGGAAGAATCCACCTTCGCGGTCAGTGGGTTCATCTAAAACATAGATTAAGAAAACGTGAGTACAAAGTCGTACTCAGCAAGACTTACGTAGGAACTATACTACTCATGCACATGTATCAAGGTAAAGGGAGGTGGGGTTCATAAGCAGAAGTGCCTGCTTTGACTTGGCTAGTCCTGATCTACGAGTACCAGACTTGAGGTAAGAAGCGTACACGAGTCCACTATATGTCTCCAACCAATTACACCACTATGGTGCCTTCCTCGACTTCCCACGAGAAAGCACACCATAGCACTCACGCTTATCTTGGAAGTTTTAAAGTATCCGTTGAAGTTGTCTAATAATTGAGCATAGCTTTCCAAGTAGTCCCTTACCGCGGACGCGGCTATTCGAATAGTTTATTAACCCTGCAGGGGTGTACTGCTACACACATAAAACTATCAGTTACCGCCGGGATCTCGTCACCCTTCAAGCGGGTGTTGGCGAGGATAATTTCCACAAATTTTACCTCATAGCCAACTCAAGTCCAATTGAGACGCCTATCTGGGTTGGATTCCACATCGAGAACCCGGCCGGTTTACCGATGTGGTCCCAGAAGATGTGTGCAGGGTCCCAAGCCGGTCTGAATAGTCGTTATTCCACTTCGCAGACCGTGCCATAGACCTACCAGAACTCCGAACTACTGCGAATCATTGAACTGAGAAGGGGTGAGTTAGTAGGTTCAGCGGGGGTCCGTTTTCCCAATATGTGGTAGTACTCTTTGTCTTGGATCACCACACAAGAACTCGGGCTTAAGGCGGTGTTCAACAAGACAACCCACTGTGTACTCCTACACAACCTCTCATCGTTCACCTTGTATTAGGGTAGATTCACCAACACATTTCCACCATCATCAACATGATTGCTACCATCCCGACTCATATAACAGTAACAACATTGTATCAATCTAAGAATGCAATAAGCAGTAACCGTTGCAGGGGCCACATCATATCAATCAACTCCTATGTCAGCTAGGATTGTGGTTTGCTTACTACTGTGACAAGATGATAGGTCATGCAGAGGATACGGGTTCAACTATGTGGTAGAATCGATAACAACGCGATCATCCTATTCATGCATAAGCGAGACTTAGAGGGAATTGGGTTTTTATCGACATGATCAAAGGGGGGGGTTGCTTGCCTTGCTAACGAGGTTCAAACACAGTTTCTTCAACGAAGGGTGTGGCCTCCGGTTCTGTCTCCACTTCTATCCGGACAAGCATAGCAAACATAGGATAAATATAAATGCAATGCTCAAAAACATGATCAATGTTGCAATGTCATGTTCATGGTTGCATTGTGTTGCCAATTCCATTTAAAAGAAGTGCATTGCAAAGTCATTTGCAAATTCACTACAAATTTGAATTTAAAAGAAGTCCATATATACATATACCACTGTTCACCCAATTTTAATTAGTCAAACATGAAAACAAAGTCCATATTCAGAATCCTTGCATTTTTCTGATAATTATACATATGTTATTTGTCCAATCTGGAGTTAATATGAATTAATTATGATTTTCCAAAGTTTAAATCATTTTCTGCCTTTTCTGCAATTCTTTTTAATTAGAAAAGGTTTTATTGCGTCAGCATGACGTCAAGATGATGTGGGGGAGGGCCTGACGTGTGGGTCCGGCTTGTCATTGACTGGGTTAGTTAACCCGGTTAATTTAAACTAACCAGGGGGCCCTGGGCCCCACTGTCAGTGTCTCTAAGGGGGGATTAGGGGGTGTGTTAGTGGTAACTAACCAGGCCATGCCGGCGGTTAGCCGCCGGTGGCAACAGTGCGCAGCGGCGCTGCGCAAGACGGTGGCACAGGCCACCATTTGTCACGCGGAAGGCACCGGGGTGCTCCCCGTGCTCGCCCGCTTCACCCTGCAGGCATAGGGGAGCCTAGGGGGCACCAGAGCCTCACCGACGTCGAGGTGCGGCGACGGCCGTGGCTTGGATTTGGCGGCGTGGTGCTACGGTGGACGGGGAGGAGATGGGAGAGAGGGGATCGACGTAGGAGCTCACCCCTAGTGCGATCGAGGGATCAGGGAGGCCGGAGGAGGCAGAACAGCGACGAATTCCAGCAATGGCGCACGGCGGCCGTGGTGGAGGAAGTTGATGCGGGCGATGTCTCCAGAGGGCTTCGACTCGACTCTTTGCGCACAGTAAGCAAGTAGACGGCGGCGAGTCTTTTGGACACCTCGGCGAAGCTTAAGGAAGACGACGGCCACGCGGGTGCGGTGGCGCGCTCCTGATACGTCCAAAATGTATCTATAATTTCTTCTTGCTCCATGCCTCCTTTGTGTGATATTGCTATGATATTGATGAACTTCCATACACTTTTGATCATATTTGGACTGACATATTAACTCAGGGCACCCCAGTGCCAATTCTTGTTTTCTGTTGTTTTTCTATTTTAGGTTTCCCCCTAATTAAAAGTACCAGAAAAATTTCGGGAAAAATATAGGAAAAATCAGCAAACCGGAAGCTTCACGAAGATCCCGAGAGGGGCCAGAGGGGACCCAGAGGGCCCCAGGTGGCCAGAGGGCGCGGCCCCACCCCTGGCCGTGCCAGGGGGGCGCCTGGAGCCCCTGGCCCACCTCTGGCTGCCCCCTTTCGCCTATTTATTCCCCGTGACGAGAAACCCTCGGGGACGGAACCCTTTCTTGCGATCTCTCCTCTGTTCCGCCGTCGCCGCACTTCCAAGATCGGGAGCACTAGAAGACCTCTTCCCTGCACCCTGCCGGAGGGAGGAACCACCTCCGGGAGCTTCTCCACCACCATGGATGCTTCTCGGATGAACCGTGAGTAGTCCACCTTGGACCATGGGTCTATGATCAGTAGCTATGTGATGTTCTCCTCCCCTCTTTGTTTTTCATGGATTAGACCTCGTGAGCTGCCCTACATGATCGAGGCACATATGTAATCTTTTTGTTGTTGCTATGCTGAGTTTGCTGGGATCCGATGTACTATGAGATTATGTTCAGATTGTGATTGAGTTATATATTTGATTCTCTTCTTTTATATTTATGATCTTGAGTTATTCTTGCGTGTTATCCGTTGCTGTTTATTGCTTTGGCCAAGTAGTAGGTAGTGACTCCAAGAGGGAGCATTATGCATGATTGTGGGTTCATGCCCCCCGATGACTAGCTTGTGTGACAAAAACATGAGTCTAGGGGATGTGTTGTTGCCACAAGGGGGGAAAACAACGGTGCTTGCACTTGCGGGTGAAAGGATTGTTTACTTTACGCAAAGTTCTTTAATGTAGTTGTCTGTTGCTTTGAGTTTACACTTTGGGTGGGATTCCAACTTAATACCAGCGAGATGTTCTGGATAGATATCTCAAGGTGGATGATTAGTGGGTAGATGAATATGGATTTTGGTCTACTTGTCTTGGCGTACCGCCCGTGCTTTTGAGCCTCTTCCTTTCTACATAGCATAATTAGCATTGGTTTGCGCACATAATCCTGTCAATTGCCCAGCTGTAATTTGTTTACCTCGCATGGCTGTTTTATCGTCTTTTGGGAGAGAGAATCACTAGTGAACATCAGAGGACCTCGGTCCATACTTGTACTATTGTTTACACCTTCAATTTACTTTCAGTATTTACTTTGCCGTAGCTATCACTATCATTATTATCCCGTGCGTTTTATCCTTTGTAAACAACAAGGCCGGAGGAATTGACAACTCCTCTGTACTCGTTGGTAGAAAAGCTATATGTTGTGTGTACAGGTCCAGGTGAAGTTAGCAATCCTTAGATTGTCAACGGCGCCAATTGTTAACTTCACCACCTTCTTGTATCTGTTGGAGTCCTACTGGTCCGACACTCAACCTTAGCATCTTCGTTAAGGGAAACTTGCTTCTATCTACATCTCACCTTCCACTTGGGGTAACCAACGAGGGTGAGAATTTATCTCGTGTATCAGCTCCGGCTCGAGCTTCAGGCGGCGAACAGAGCGGCGAGGGGAGAGGGCGGAGCTTTCGCTGGAGAGGGGGAAGTGGACGAGACGGACGGGGGCGTCTCCGTGGCGTGATAAGGATGCCCGGGAGGCCTCCAGGCAGGCAGGAAGGAGCCGCCGGCGTCGGCATGCGCTCCAGCGAGCTGCTTGCCGCGCTGGGGAAGACGACAAGCGGAGGCAGCGGGCTGGGCCGACTTGGTGGGCTCGGGGGGGATGAGTTGGGCCAAAACACAGGTAAGTTTCCTTTTCTATTTTTCTTTTTGTTTTCTTTTCTGACATTTGTTTGTCTTAGCTAATTAAATAGCTAGACATTTTTATAAATGCCCCAAATTTTTATATGGCCTCACAATATATATAGCTAGCCACTTATAAAGTTTGGACATTTTTAAAATTGAAATCATTTGAACTTTAATTCAAATAGGGGTTTAAATTTAAATCCAAGCTCCTGTTTGAATATTTGAAAAATCCATGAGCATGGGATTGGTCCCACATCACTTGATATGTGATCACACTCATTTATGAGACTTTTCAAAAATGCAAAAGGAATTTTTGGAGCAACTTTTATTCTGGCCATTTGAATCAAATTCAATTAGGGCTTCTGCCTTCCCCATTTGAATTTCATTTGAAATTTTTAGCATGAATGCAATGTAGCTCTTGATCCTAGCACATACCTAATAGAGGGTTCTGACAGGACTGCGTTGGACCTCGAATACCCAGATTTCGGGAAAGAACCAAGGAACCTCAGGATTGGTGTGAGCGCCAATGGAGTCAATCCGTTTGGCAGCCAGAGCAGCACACACAGTACCTGGCCTGTGTTTGTATGCATATACAACCTTACCCCTGGAAGTGCATGAATAAAAAGTACATAACAATGTTTATGCTAGTTCATGGGCCGAAACAACCAGGTACGGGCCTCAATCTGTATCTCAAGTTGTTTAAATAGGAGCTAGAAACGTTATGGAAAGACAGAGTCAATACGTGGGACGCCGCTGCAAAATAATATTTCCTAATGAAAGTCGCGGTGATCACGATGGTGCACTACTATCTCGGATACGAATATTTCTCAGGGCAGGTGGTCCAAGGATTTTGTGCATGCGTTAGGTGCCTGGATAATACAATGTACCTCCAGCTAGTGAAGGATCCCGGATCTTCGAAAACCATGTTCCAGGGGTATCGCAGGTGGCTTCCCGAGAAACAAGCGTGGAGAAAACTTGGACATCTGTTCGATGGCATCGAGGAGCTCCGAGCACCCCCAGCTCGAAGGAGCGGCAAAGAAATCGACAACTTGTTGAAAACTTTGGAAGGGTTAACCGCGTCGGGAAAGAACGAAATAAGACTCAGCCGTTGATGAGGGTATGGAAAGAGAGGTTTGTTTTCTAGTATTTGGAATACTGGAGTCTCCTTCGCAATTCTCATAGCCTTGATCTCATGCATATCACAAAGAACGTGTGCGAGAGCTTGTTTGGCATGCTGCTCAACATGCTGGAGAAGACCAAGGACGGGCAAAAAGCAAGTAATACCTTGAAATTTATGGGCATCAGGAGGGAACTTCACCCCCCTAGTGACGACGATGATGATCCGGAGGAGGAGGAGGATATGGAAATGCAAAACTCTCATAGCAAGAGAAAAAGGGTGACTGAGAAGAAGAACGGTATTGATCACTACCCCCCGGCATGCTTCACTCTGTGCGAGGTGGAGATCAAGCAGTTTATCCGACGAGGCGAAGTAGCGTTTCAGCGGGATGAAATATCACGACTATGCCGTGCTGATGACGCAGATTCTCCCAGTTGCGATCCAAGAGATAATGGACGAGCATGTCCGTAAAACGTTGTTTGGCCTTTGCAACTTTTTTGAAGTCATCTCTCGGAAGTCGATTTGCACTACGCAACTCAAAAGGATGCAGGAGGATATCGTGCTCATACTATGCGAGCTTGAGATCTATTTCCCGCATGCATTCTTCGACATTATGGTCCATCTGCTGATCCATGTCGTGGAGGATATCGTCCAACTCGGGCATGCGTTTCTGCGCAACATGATGCCGTTCGAAAGGATGAATGGACACATCAAAAAATACGTTCGTAACAGGTCCCGTCCAGATGGACGCATAGCGAAGGGCTTTCTAACCGAAGAGTGTATCTCTTTTTGCACGAATTAATTATCTAAACACCGAGAACCCTGTTGCTCTTCCGGTCAACAAGTACTTTGGCAGGATCGATGGGTGTGGTCACGACGAGGGAAGACGCGCAATGCATGTCAACTTCGAGGGTCGAGACATCGACTTTGAAAGAGCAAGCCTAGTCGCGCTACAACACATCTAGCTGGTTGATCCTTGGATAATAAATCACAAGGATGTAATCAGTAAGAAGTATAGTGACCAAGGCCTGCAGATAATGGACCGAGATCCACGGGTAATCAAAGAGCACAACTCCAATTTCATGACTTGGTTCAGGGAGGAGCTTCGTTCTAATCCCCCGCGAAGGAACACTTCCGAGGGCGAAAAGATGATATTCACCTTGTCACAGGGCGCCACACGCAACCTGATGACCTATCAAGCGTATGATATCAACGACTACACATTATACATGGAGGAAAATGACAATAACTGCGATTACTAGAACTCAGGGGTAACGGGGATATTCTACACCGATGACGTCAAGGAAATATTCTACAAAAGGATCGAGGACATATGGGAGCTCGACTACTGTGTAGAGAAGATGCCGATGTTCTGTGTGAGATGGGCCAAGAGCGTCGTAAAAGAATACCAGTACTTCACCACCATGGTTATACCCGAAGCCAAATCCAAGTCTGCGGGCACAAACGTCACCGCGAAAAATGAGCCATGGGTACTGTCTAGCCAAGTGGACCAATGTTTCTTCATTACCGACCCACCAAAGCCTAGCCGCATTGTAGTGCGGAGAGGCAAAAGAAACATCATCGGAATGGATGGAGTCGCCAACGAGCAAGACTTTGACAAGTACGGCGACCTGAAGATGGAAGATGACTACGCCGCTCAGGATACATACACCATAACCCTACTGAAGAAAGTTGTCCCGTTCAAGAGGAAAAGTGAAGGCGTCCCGGGCCTAAGTTATTCAACCACGACAAAGAAGGGAAAGAAGAAGATCATGAGGAAACGCTAGCTATATAGTTAGCTCCAAATTTAAGAAACTATGTTGTAATTTATGATAACTTTGTGTATTCATGAATTTAATCTGCACTTTGTAATTGATGATCATTTTTAGTTTTTCCAATGGCGTTTCTGAAAATTAAGGATGGGCATGCGCGTAGACCCATTTTACACATAATATTATAGCACATAATAAAATTTACACCAAATAGTATATCAAGTCACATGATATTTAGTAGCGATAGAGCAAGTCGCACGATATTTAATAGAGTTAGCTCAATTCAACAAAACAATAGGCAAGTCTTAGGGGTGGCCCATTTTGCAGAAATGCGTCACCAAGTGGATCCTTATGCGTGGCGCATTTTGTAGAGATGCGCCACGCATAAAGATCCACTTGGTGGCGCATTTCTGCAAAATGCGCCACCCCTAAGCTTTAACCTCCACCGACCCCTTCCCCTTGCCCGTGCACAACAACCATTCCCCCCACACTACTCGAGGCCTAGTCTCCATCGTCGCCGGAGGAGCCCTCGTCTCCTCGCCGTCGACCACCAGAGCCGCCCCACGCCACCGAAGGATCCCCCCGTCTCCTCGCCGTCGGCCACCACCGGAGCCGACCCCGCCCCCGCCTCGCATCGCCACCCGCCTGACGCGGCCTCGAGCTCCCCCCGTCCTGTCGCGGCCTCCCGTCGGACCGTCGAGCTCGCCCTCTACCTCGCCTCGCGCCGCTACCGCGGGAGCCGCCACTAGAGCCTCCCCCTCAACGCCACCGGAGCACTAAGGTGATCCCACCTCCCCTGTTCTACATCCCTGCAAAAAAGTTGTCACTGTCATTGAAAATTGATGCCTAGTGTTTGGAATTTGTTTTAAGGTCAAAATGAAACTTATGGCAAATAAACTGAATTTTCTGAATTTAGTTTAAGATCAAATTTTCTGAAACCTAGCGCTTTGCATTTGGTTTAAATTTGGTGTCTTCACTGGTCTTGTGTTTAGCATTTCTGAAACATAGGGTTTGGCATTTCTGTTTTCTGAAGTGAAATTGGTCATGTGTAGAATCTGTTCTTAAAAAAATTAAAGGGAGAGGGAAATCTGAGTAGAATCTGTTCTTAACAGAATTGAAGTAGCTTTAAAAAAATGCTACTAGCTTTGGTCATGCTTGTGTTCTCTTTGAAAAAAATGCAACACATGGGTTATGTACTAGTTTTACTAGAATTTTAGGCTTCTAGCTAGCTATATGCCTCTCTTTTGATTTTTTTAGACAAGTAGTACATGTGGCAACAGAAAATGAGATAGGTGAGATAGGTGTCCATTTTTCTTGGGATAATTGTACCATCTTGTGTAAAATGAGATAGGCAAGATAGGTGTCCATTTTTCTTGGGTTATGTACCGTGATGAAGTAGTTATAGCATTTGTTCTTATAAACATTAGAAGCTAGCTATAGTGTCCTTGGGATTTGTTTTGTGTATTGCCAAAACAGAGAGATAGTTAGATGGTGCTCTGTTTTTTGAAGTGAAATTGGTCATGAATTTGGGGAATTTGATGGTGCTCTGTTTATGCCATTGTGCTCTGTTTAATTTCTTGTATGTTCAAGTTGTTTAGATGATCAAAAAATCATTAGTGATCATTAGGGAAATATGGAAAGGAGATATTGTCCATAGCAATAATATGAACCAGGCCACTTAGCACATACAAGATCTGTGTAGGGTCTGTTTTTAATAGATTTATAAGAGAGAAAAGGAAGACCAGCAAGCATAGCATATGTTCTTATTAATATTTTTGCTTACAAAAATATCTTCTGATTGTGCATATCTTTAAGATAGTTTGCATCATCCTAAAAATCCAGCACTTGTCATATAGATGATGTTAAGCATATATCAATCCACTGTTTTACTTGATATTTGGTGACTCTGGTTATGAAATCTGATAAGAACAAATGCTATGTTGCTGGTTATTGTCACATGTATAGCCTATGTATATGTTGTGAAGGGACTCTCATTATCCCCTTTCTGCCAAAATGTTGATTAACTTCTAGTTCGATTAAGAATGGGGCACTCTCATATTAAGAAAAATAGCAAAGGTCGTGTCCAAATTTTAAGTGAATTCGTGCATGTCCTTTGCTATTTTTCTTAACATGAGAGTAGTTTCATTTATTTATTGTGCTAATTAATTAAGTAGTTGCATTTCATAATATTGTACTAGTGCAAACATGTCGACCGGAGCCGGCGCCAACCCTTCTTCTTAGCCGGGAAAAAAAGGAAGCAATTTTGGGAATACTCCCAGGAGGAGGTCGAGGAGCACGGAGAAGAGGAAGTACCTCCGGGCGAGGAGGAGTATGAGGAGGAGATAGAGCCGGAGTCCGACTCATCGGAGGAAGACATGGAGGAGGAGGCTGGTACAGACGGGGAGAGGAACACCGGTGAGGATGATGCGACCGGTGGATCAAACATAGATGGTAGCCAGTCGAGGAAGCGGAATCGGAAACCGACCAAGGTCGGCACCATCAGGAAAGAGTTTACCGTCGTGACCTCCGTTAGGATTCCTACACAGTCCCAACGTTTTGTGGAAGGGTACAAACGCCTAGTCGCGGCGATCCTCCGGAACACCGTGACAATCACCACGATTAACCTTAGGAGTCGTGACAATACTCATTATTTTTAGATCCTTATCAACAAGCTACACGGACGATACAAGTTCTCGGAGCCGTACAATAACACCAAACTCAAAGGGAACAAAGTAAACAAATGGGCCCTCAGGAAGATGAGCAAAGCCTTGTCCAGTTGGAAAACCCGGGTGAAGGAGACAATTATTGAGAAGAATAAAACCTAGGAGGAGCTCAAGGAGAAAGATCCGTTGGTCGATGAAGCTACCTACAACCTTTTCAAGGATAGGTGTGAGTCCGAGGCATCCAAGGCCGCGAGTGAAAAGGGCAAGGCGATGCGGTCGCAGGTCATAGGTAACCACCATCTCGGAGCCGGTGGTTACAGAAGTTCCAAACCTAGATGGGACAAGGAGGATGCCGATACGCCGCTGCGGGCATACCTAACCCCTTCGAGCAGTACAAAAGTGATCCACAGACCGAGTTCTTTGTGAGGGCCCAGAGCTATAAGGATAAAGAAACCTCGAACATAGTTGTCGATCCTAAGGTTCAGGAGTTTACTACTGCCATGGTAAGTAGTTTACCACGCGACTGTCACAACCCCAAGTTAGGTATGTGCTAGGATTAGCAAGTCATATTGCATCATGTTAAAAATTTCAAAAGAAATCATTTGAAATCAAATTCAAACTCAAATAGGAGAAGGAACACCCCCCAGATGAATTAATTCAAAAGGCCAGAAATAAATCTTCTCCAAAAATTCATGTTTGATTTTTGAAAAGTCTTATAAATGAGTGTGATCACATATCAAGTGATGTGAGACCCACCCCATGCTCATGGATTTTGCAAATATTCAAATAGGACCTTGGAATTAATCAAAAACCCCTATTTGATTTAAAGTTCAAATAATTTGAATTTTAGAAATGTTCAAACTTTACAAGTGGCTAGCCTAGTATATTGTGAAGCCACATAAAAAGTTTCAGCATTTAATAAAATGCCTAGCTATTTATTTAGCACAGCAAAAGAAAAATACAGAAAAGAAAAAAAAAAGAAATAAAACAGAAAAGCTTACCTGGCCTCGGGCCCAACTAACTGTACCTGGCACAGCAGCAGCCCAGTCCAGCCCAGGGGGGGCACATGCGTCTTCTTCCCCCCTCCAGGCAGGCAAGCAGGTCGCCGGCGAGCGCCGTGGGCGCGCCAGGCAGCTGCCTGCCTGCCCAGAGCTTATTCCCCCAGCTGGAGACGTCTGGAAGATGCCCAGTTCCATTCCCCTCCCTCCTGTGCCATTTCCCCCTCCTCTCTCGCCGGATTTGACGAAGACAGAAGAGAACGCCGGAGAACCGGAGCGCCCCGCGTGGCCATCGACGTCGAGGAGCCCAGCCAAGCTGTCCCCCTTGTCCAGCGTCATCCGCTTCGTCAAGCCGCAGAAGATGGCGTGGCCGGAGCGTACATAGCCTCCGAATTCGAGCCCACATCATCGCCGGAGCAGGAGGAGATCGACGACGATTGCGCCGCCGTCCAGCCACCTAAGCACACGCCGCCACCACCGTTGAACTCCTGGTGAGCAGGCGGTTCAAACCCCTCTCTTTCCGCCCCCATTGCTACTTCTGTCACGATCCGCCATGGGAGCCGTAGCTCAGCTCCGCCTTGGTGCTCATCGGCGAGCACCCGTGAAGAAATCGAGCTCGGGGCCATGTCCTTCACCTTCGCCGTGCTCCGCTGCTTCGAATCCACCTAGCCCCGCTCCAAGTCGCACCTCCTAGCAAGTTCCAGCTTGTCGTCGTGGTTCTGTCGCCGCCAAACTCGACGCCGGCGAGCCCACGGTGCACCCCAGCCTCCCCAGCCAGTCCCAAACAACGCGCGAAGACCAGAGCTTCATTCCAGTGGAAGAAGCGCATGTTTTGGTGGCCGGAATCGAGAACCCGAGCAGCGCCGCCGCGGATTTGGTCGCCGGCGACTAGCCGCCGGCGAGGCTGACGTGTCCGGCGAAGCTTAGCCACTAATCACCCTGCTAACTACCCCCTGGGTCACTTACATGTGGGCCCAGGCTGCTAATTAACCCCTGGTTAGTTTAAACTAACCGGGTTTACTAACCCCGTCACTGACCAAGTGGCCCCACACGTCAGAACCCCCCCTGACGCCAGCATGAGCGAATAATTGATTTATTTAAATCCAGAAATTCCAGAAAAAGGCTAAAACTTTGGAAATTCATAGAAAATTCATATTAACTCCAAATTTAACATATAATATATGAAAAATGATCAGGAGAAAATAATCTATCAAAATATCCAACTTTCAACTATGTTTGAGTTGAGTTTTAAATGGTACCAGTAGCATTTGCTATTTGGTTTAATTGGAATTTAAACAAATTAAATTCAAATGCTTTTGCAATTTGAATCTTAACAACATGCCACATTTCACTTGAACATCAGAGGCATATCATACACATTTCAAGATGAATTACTTTGATCAAACAATAGCATTTGTAACTTTACTAAAATGAATTCAAATTTGAGTTTGAATTTGCAATTTCATTTGCAATATACTCCATTTAAATGGACTTGCCTCACACATCAGAAAAATACATCAAGTTTCATCCTTCAACCATGTGATTGTGCATTGTACCTATTATGCTCCATTGCTTGTTGTTTGTCGAGTAGAGGTGGAAGCCCGATACTGAACCTCGTCAGCAAGGCAAGCAAACCCCCATTTATCATGTCGATAAAATCCCACTTCCCTCTCATGTCTCGCTTATGCATTGTATAGGATGATTACCATGCTACGTTTCTACCGCATAGATGAACCAATTCCTTTGCATGAACTATCATTTGTCACAGTAGTAAGCAAACCACAATCCTAGCAAATGTAGGAGTTGGTTGATATCATGTGACCCCTGCAACTGTTACTGCTTATTGCATGCTTAGAGTGGTACAATGTTGTTACTGTTATGTGAGTCGGGATGGTAGTGATCATGTTGTTGATGGTGGAAATGTGTTGGTGAATCTACCCTAATACAAGGTGAACGATGAGAGGCTGTGTAGGAGTACACGGTGGGTTGTCTCGTTGAACACCGCCCTAAGTCCGAGTTCTTGTGTGGTGATCCAAGATGAAGAGTACAACCACACAATGGGCTCACTGACCCCTCTCAACCTATTAACTCATCCCTTTCGATGTCTAGATGTCGCAGTAGTTCGGAGTTCTGGTAAGTTTGTGGCATGGCTGCTAAGTGAGAGAACGGCTCAACCGAGACCGACTTATGCACCATGCACACATCATCTGGGTCCACTTCGGTAAACCGTCCGGGTTCACGATAGTGGTAGCCAACCCAGGTAGGCGGATTTCTTGGACTAGATCGGCTATGAGGTAACAGTTGTGGTGAGCATCCTCGCTGACACCCCTTGAATGGTGTCGAGATCAAAGGCGGTAACTGATGATCATGTGTGTGTAGCGGTACACCTCTGCAGGGTTAACAAAACTATTCGAATGGCCGCGTCCGCGGCTAAGGACTGCTTGGAAAGCTTAGCTTGATTATTAGACAACTTGAGCAGGATACTTATAAAACTTGCCAAGATAAGCGTGAGTGCTATGGCATGCTTTCTCGTGGGGAAGTCGAGGAAGGCACCATAGTGGTGTAATTAGTTGGAGAATGTAGTGGACTCGTGTACGCTTCTTACCTCAAAGTCTGGTACTCGTAGTTCATGACTAGCCAAGTCAAAGCTGTCACTTCTGCTTTTGAACCCCACTGTAAGGCCCGATATGCGGTACTGTTCCAGATCTAGATGTTTCCATCCAGAGCCGGGGACGAAGCACATATCGATCCCACCGCGACATATGACGAAGTCATATGCCCCGGATTTCCAACATGATATCACAACATTACAGATACAAGGATACAACATCTCATACAATCGGCATACCACTGCCTTAATACAATACAACAGCGGAAGATACATGTCTGAGTACAGACTACAAACAAATGCCTACTGCCAAAGAGAAAACATCGATCCCATAACCACACGGGTCCAGGCCCTCCGCCGGGATCCTCCTAACTAGTCGTCGTCGAGTCTCCACGTGAAACGTCAATCACCATACCTGTTGTCGATCAAGAACCCTGAAAAGAGTTTGTGGGTAGTATCATGAGTACAGAGGTACTCAGCATCCAACTGTAGTGGTCATCTGACCCAGAAAGGACTTCATCACTCGTCATTCTAGGACAACTAGTAGTTTATGGTAAGGAAGGGTAAGTGGTGAGGTTGCTGCCGCACTAGCATTTATGAAGTGGCTAACGATCTAGAGAGTAAGGTAAGAAAGCCAAGCATTCAATGAGGAATCGCCTCCAACAGGTCTTGCTATCAACTACTTACGCAAACATAACACCTATCCTATCCTTGTCCTCCTCTTCGCATCCCGACGAAGAAGAAGCAGTCAAGGCACACACACACGTTGATCAAGTTATATTAAGATTATCTCAGTTGTTGTTTTCTATGAACAAGGAGTAGGTCTCAAGTCGTCCATAACCGTGGAAACGGCTTCTCGAAAAGATTTAACCCTGCAGGGGTGTACCAACTGCCCATTACAAGGCTCCGCACGCACGCCCATCTCTCTCAGTTGCTACCCATGATAGGCAACCATTTTATGATTTAGTCCCAAGAGATCCGGAACGACAGGTCCCTCTAACTAACAACGCACAAATCCGGGTGGCCCCCGGTGAGTCGACATCGAACTCAAAAGCCGGCCGCGCTCTCGAATCGGCCTCTACCGTCTGGACGAGGTCGGATAGGTTTCCCAAACAGATGTGGACAACCCCCTAGCTCCCTGGGGTGGACCAACAAGAGAAACCATGTCTCCGCTGACCCAAGTTGTTTTAAAGAATATCTGCCAGGAGCGACCCAACAGACACACACACGGTTTTCAAATGGTAAATCAGCTTGGGCCACCTCTAGAAATGTTTGAAGCTAGGTAGGTAAGAAGAGGGGACCCCATAAAATCCCACACGCGGTTAGGCACGCTCAGTCTTAAAACCAATACCCAGAACTCGGATCCTAGGTGACTCGAATGGAACAAAGCGTCGAGGCGGGATAGTTATCATCAACAACAATACAAAAATGTGATATCCCAAACCAAGGAGTAAGAGGGTAACATCGTAGCATCCTAAGCATGCATACTAAGCAGGGGCTGAGCAACGAGCAATAGTAACATAGCAGTACAAGGTTTGCTGGGAAGGGACATGGCTGTATTGGTTTGAAAGAGGCTGTAAACATGTGGTAGGATCAAACATCGAACCTAACCTAGACTAGCATGCAAACCGCTGGTTGAAATAGAATGGATCATAAGTAATGTATAGTCCTTGCCTGTTGATAAGTCGGATTCCGAAGGTGTAGTCGATCGCAAGCTCGCATCGTCTCCGAAGGTACCCGCGGAAGCACACAAGACGGAAAACACTGGAAAGCAATCAACGGTGCACCACTATTACTACGGAGCAACACAAGATCAAGAATACATCACACGACACGGCAACGCGATACGGATCTATCGTCGAGAACGATTACTAACAGTTTAAGTGGGGTATCGGTCACACACGACGAATACCGTACGTTTACGGTGGTTCAAGTTTCTTAGCTACAGGTGATCAACCAACGGTTGTTAACATGGCAACTCAAGCAAGCATGGAATAGCACACAAACATGGCAAAAGGTGAAGCATAATATAAACTATCTAGGCTAGACAATTTAAGTGAGGCACAATCCTAAACATGGCATAACACTAAGTGTCGCACGACAATTAAAGGATGTGGTACTGTTCTTCCCTAAACCATCTTTTAGGTTTGTTAACAATAGCAAACAATAGCATAAACACAAAGTACACGAAAAACTAATCAAGTTACATATAAATAACACCCCAAACGGAGTTACGGTTAAAAAGATATAAGCAAAACAAGTTACGGGCACAATCTGCCAACATTACGAAGCACACTTTAGAGCAATGCACAAACAGGTTAATCAATGCAAACATGCTCACAAATGATATGAAACTAAAGTTGACATGACAGGGAAGGCATGGCAAAAAGAATCATGCAAAGAGGCATCATAGATCAAAAGATATTAAGCAAACAACATGGCAGAAACTATTATTTTTATGCTGTATAAACAGGGGTATAACTATATGCAAAAGTGCAGCAACATGACATAACAATACATGGGCATGAAGTAGACATGATGCTTAACAATATGCAATTGGAATCACTCAAATCCGATAAACGGTCGCGACACACTCGTCGACCGAAGTTGCAATAAAATATAAACAGCAGCACTCTAACAGCAGGGTAGCTAATTTGGAGCAACATACAATCATGATGCAACAGGCAATTATGGCATGTGAATGCATGAAACTGAAGTAGAAACAATGCTTAACGCAACGCAAAAGGAATCAATCAATTCCGATGAACGATTGCGAAGCAATCGTCACCCGAAGTTGTAATAAAATAACAGTTTCAGCAACAGCAGCACATTAACATCATGATTGCTACTTTGGAGCAAGATATATTCAACATGCAGCAAGAAAATATGGCATGTGAATTCATGGAACTGAATTAGAAACAATGGTTAACAGGATGCAAAAGGAATCACTCAATTCCGACGTACGGTTGCGAAGCAATCGTTGCCCGAAGTTTCAATCAAGCAACAGTTTCAGCAAGCAGTTGCAATTAACGATCTGATGCCCTTCTTCACAATTACACAATCAAGATGACCTCAAATACAAATGCTCACAAAAGATTAATGAAAGTACACGCAATTCTAAGCAACTTTCATTTTGGGCGCACGTTCATCCGAGCTACGGTTCAACGGGAAATCGCATTACAAAACAGGATCAGCAGCATATATCACAGGGACTTAGCAAAAAAAAAAAAGGTTCTCAGGGAAAAAAAAGATCTCGGGCTGATTTCTCACCCATGGGCTCTAAAGGCCAATCTCGGCCTGGATCTGGCCGTCTCAGATCTGGGCCTTGAGGGGGGAGGCTGGGCCTTGAGGGAGGAGGCCTGGTGCAGTGGGCCGGCCCACAGGCGGAAGTTGAGGAGGCTGGCCGGCTCGGGGCTCCTCCCGAGCGGCTTGGCGGCGATGGCGGCTGGTCGTTGCCGGCCAGCCGGCCAGCGAGGGCGGCCGGAGGGAGGCGCTGGAGGCGGGGTCTAGGCGCGGCAGCTCCGGTTCTGTTGAAGGGGAGGACGCCCGCGTCGTGGGTGGCGGCGGCCGGCCGTGGCGAGCTCCGGTTCGAGCTCGGCCATGGCGCGCGCCTAGTGCATTCCTGCGGGAGAGAGAGAAGTTAGAGAGAGGTAGGAGGGGGAAAGAGAGGAGAGGGGAAGGGAGAGGAGGAGAGGGAGGTCGGGGCGCGGCGGCTCGCCGGCCGGCGGCTGGCCGGAGTTGGGGCCGGCGGCGACGAACCCACGGGCAGGAGGCGGCTAGGAGAGAGAGGAGGTTGGTGGGAGGTTAGGGGTGACGTGGCATGGGCCATCAGATCTGGGATCTGATGGTCCAGATCTGAGGAGGGCTAGGTTTTCTGCGAAAATTGGGGATCTGGGAGGCAAAACTGGGCAAAGTGGAGGGGGTGGCTGCAAATTGTGGCTAGGGAAACCCTAGAAATGGGTGGGAGTGTGGTGGTCTTTATATAGCCCCGGTGGCTGGCAGTTTGCAAAAACATCCCCGGTTTTCCTCTCGCGCGCGCGGTGCTCACGTTTCTGATCGTCGGGGGTCCGCGGTACCTCCGATTCGGGTAAAACTTCGAACTGCACGATCAGCGTGTCGAGCCGGCGGCATTCACCTCGCGTTGGAACCGTTCCAAGAACATTTTTCGGCGCGCTATAAAAATAACCCGTTTAATTATTAAACGGGGTTTTCGTTCCGTTGGCTTCGGCTGGTCTCGTGCGGTTTTCGCGACGGTGATCGGGTGAAACCCAGTGTCGCAAAGGTCGAGTGTCAGGGTGGCAAGGGTCGGTCTCCGTCCGATACGAGCTAAGAGGGGGAAAATAATCGCCGATCGATAAATCGGGGATGCAAACACCGCAAACAAATCAGGCAATCAAACAATTCACACCGAAAACAAAAAAAATTATTTTTTTTGAAAACTGGGCTGTTACACCCACCTCCCTTTACCTTGATACATGTGCATGAGTAGTATAGTTCCTACGTAAGTCTTGCTGAGTACGACTTTGTACTCACGTTTTCTTATTCTATGTTTTAGATGAACCCACTGACCCCGAAGGTGGATTCTTCATCGAGCTCGACGACTGAAGGCCAAGCTAGTGTAGTCCCAGTCAGACTACTGGTTCCCTCGTGGAGGCCTTGTGTTTAAATATGGCTTCTTAAGCCATTTGTTAAACTTGTCTGTACTCAGACCTACTTTGCTTCCGCTTGTCTGTTGTAATGTTGGATCACATGCTTGTGATCTATGTGTGCACTCTGTGAGAGTTATCAATAAAATGTATACTTTGTAGAGAATTTCAATGATACCTGCTGTTCATACAAGGCATGTGTGCTGCGTGTATGTTTATAATATGCATGTCTTTGTATGGGTTTTTGAGACCTTAGTTGTGATCTGGATGGCGGTCTTTTATACACCAAGTGGCCCTTAGATGTGCGCAGCTTGGGGCATCGCGATGCGATTTCTCGAGACTCTGTCTCATGCACACTTTGATGTATGATCGAGCCCGCCCTAGACCCCGACTAAGTGATCGGGCTGGAGTAAGTCTATGTTAGAGTTATGAGATAGTCGATAGTATGGTTGAGGCGACTTGTCTGTGAATATGGGAGTTCATCACCCATATCATTTAGACTTGTGTGCGGACGATGAGGACCCATCTCAGTTGATCATCCGACCTTGATGGGATGCCCCTCACGTACGATGCTTTCCGAGAACGTTCTGTGCTTGGCCTTGTCTGCTTAGACAAGTGGGTACGGTTCTCGGCTCTCCATATGACTATGTCGTAGCGGAACTTGCATACGCTAACCCCGGGTCCCGACAGCGACCTTGTCGATTGAATTCTAGTTAATGAAGTTCACAATTTCTTACTGTTTCACATTAATTCTACAGCAAGCGGAAATGAAAATCGCCTCATTGCAGGAGTCATCGGTTAAGCCGGCCGGCCCGTGGGACACCGCCTTTAACAAGGCATTGAACAAGGTCAAGAAGGTTGAAAACATGGTGGCGAAGCCATCGTCAGCCGACCGTGTGGTCAGCTTTCGTGCGGACCTAAATTGGTTAGAATATTATGGGAAATCGGCGGAGCAGTCGGGCTCGAGGGGGAGCAAGGTGAGAAGGACCGAAGAAGACGCCGCTTATGGTCGCGGACTGGACGAGAAAGTGAACATGCTTCCGCAGCTTGTCTAGAACGAAGTGGAAAAGAAGACGAGCGCCCTCCTTCCAGATATTATGCAGTGACAGGCGAACTCGCAAGCGCGTGGTGGACAAAGGCCCATACCGGTCCCCAGCATGGCCGGCAGCAACTCGGTCACCACAGCGGCAGTCCCGACTCCCGTCGTATTGGTGGCTCCCGCACGGACTCCCGCCATATTGGTGACTCCAGCTGCAAACACCGCAGCGCCGGACGTGTTGGTGACTCCTCCAGCCACGATCGAGCAACTGGGTAATAACAATAATGCACTCGACGACAACCAAAATAGGGCGGCCGATGCGACGGGAGGCAGCGCGCCCTCCGTCTCTTGCATGCCCGCCGTCGTAGGCGGGTTCTCTTCATTGGCCGATCTCGATGCCCTCAAGGTAACTATAAGCGTCTGCAACTCAAATGAGGACTTCATCTGATTCCCTACATGCATATATCTCTTTCGCAGGAGGACACTCCATGCATTATATTACAAGTCGTAGACGGCGAGTTGAAGGGTGTTGCCAAAGGTAAAATCCTTCAACCACAAAACCGAATCATGCACAATAGGCCGATGGAACCGGAGATGCATATGGTTCAAATCTCTCTCATGATTTAGGGCTACGAGAGAGTTGAACCTCCCATTCAACCCCCCGGATACGATGAGGACGAGCTAGCAGTGCTCAATGATTATTTTGGCCAAATATGCCCATGGACGAAGACCCAAATGGGTTTGATGACGGGGGAAGGGGGCACCACACCAAGGACAACACCGGTAGTCGTCGTGCCGGCGCCACATGATCCCATCGGCGCACAACAAGAAGACCATGATCTTGATGATGATGTCGTCGCCAACCAATTCATCAACACTTCATTTGAAGGTGCTGAATTATTCATGCCTCCTGTTGAAGGAGCCTACCAGCATGACGAGGAAGCTCGCGGTCCAGCTGATCCTGCGGCGAAACCTACTTGCTCCACGAGTCTATTTGCTGCTTCTCAAGAGATGTCTCCAGCAGCTTGCGCCTTCACCGAGCCTCAAGGGGATGCCACAAGGAGATCTATTCTCAGCCCGTCCACACTCTATAAGGCGGCCACTTAGAAGATAAAGGCCGGTGACTGCTCGAAATCAGAAAAGAAGAAGGGACGGAAAAGAAAGAAGAATACTTCGAGCAGCCAACCTTCGATACCGATCCGGGGAGTGGGCATCACAATGTTATGACATTAGAGAGGATGCTTCTTTGAGAACAGAATCCTTCGTACCCGGTTTTGATGGCCAAGGTGCCACTCAACATGGGCTTCATCAACAATAGACTTATCCTGCGGTTTTCAGAGATCTTAAATTTGTATCATCTCAAGCGGATGGACCATAGACTTATCCGTCTGTTCTCGCTCAGCCTCTCTATGAGTATCAGGAGAGATCAGACCCCGAGCGTCATGATATTGCAGCCCTTCTACATGCGTGAAAGCATCTTGATGGACGATGGGGACGCGACTCTCGTGGCGGGGTACATCAGAGATTTCATGCTAGAGAACACCAGCAAGGATTCATTTCTCACGACATACTCTCCCAAGTAAGTCATACGCTTGCCGCCATAGCATATATGCTTTCTTAGCTTTCCATTGTCCTCTTCCAACATTCCTTTTGGATTGTTTCAATTATGCAGTGAGGATCAAGACTGCGTGCTCATCTGCTTTTCACCGAAATACTCACATGCCGTGTATTTAGACTCGGGCAGTGCGAAGAAGAAAGATTACAAGTATATCATCAGAGTTTTGAATGATGCTCTCACCGGCTACAAAGAAGCGGGAGGAAGATCGTGAAGCACAAGTTCAGCAAGCATCAGCCTGGCATGAGCGTGTTCAACCACGTAGTGCAGTTCCCGTGCGTCAAGCAGCCGGCTGGCAGTGTGAGGGATGCCTACTACGCCCTCCATCACATGCGGGCGATTGTACAGGAACAGCGCAACCTTACACTGCCATGTCATCCCAAAGCGTGGGCCGAAAGGAAGTCGGAAATCGCCGATGCAAATCTTAGGCAGGAGTTCTTTCACATCCAAGCGGAGATGTCGAATATCATCCCTCATGAAGTGCAAATGAGGGGGTCGATCTTCCACTCCAACATTGCACCATCCAATGGGGAGATAGAAGCCCGCCTAAAGGCCTTGTGTGACAAAAGGCCTTTCATGACGAAAGAAGGATGCCGCCCATTCCCTGAGCCGCGTCAGAACAAGTGACCAATTTATGTTATATATGGTAGTCATTTGATGAATGTGTGCCCTACGTGTAATTTGGATGTACTCTTTGTTTAGTCGATGGTAGTGTCAAATACTCTTGGTGCTCTTTGTGTATAAAGGTCACTGCATATGCATTTTTATGCATATGTGCCTGCTCCTGGCCATTGATTGATTTCCTTTATGTTGTTGATAAGAATAGATGCTTTATTGTGTTGTTGTCCTTTCCTATGAATTCCTATGGATGTGAACTCTAAATCTTTGTTTTGTGCAGGTTGAAGATCAAACAAGAGATGATGAAGAAAGTAGCTTTCTGTTTTCAATAATTGTTGGGCTCATTGTAATATTGTGATGGATGTAATCTTGTGAATCTTGTTAGCCTCTGAACCTTAAACGACGATGGATGTATGTGACACCCCGCCTGAATACCACTGTACACAGACGAGTGTCACCCACACACCAGCCCAGGAATCACTCTGGTGTGCGCGCTTACAACACGTACCAAGAACATAGGCACAACTATAAAAGGATTCATAAGCCAAAGTGGCTTGAATCAATATATTACCACCATAGATGGTTCATTACAGAGGTGGGGGCAGCGGAATAATAACTGTCTACGGCAGCACGGACTTGGAGCGGCTCCAATCCACATGTATCTGACTGGGTTACTCTTCCTAGCTCGCAAACGCTCGACTCCTCCTAGGGAAAGAGGATCCTTAGATAAACCTGAAAATCTGGCTACGCGAATAGCCAGGGATGAAAGCCATGTGAGTACGTTTGAATGTACTCGCAAACAAGAAAACCAATTAACATATACAACAAGCAAAGCAATCCATGGTATTCAAGCATGCCTTAAGTTATTAGAGTGACATTAGTTATCATGGTACATCAGTTTAAACAATATTAATAATCATGACATGAGCACTATTAACATGATGAATCTGAACAACATTAACATGACGAATCTAGCATACTATTAAGAGCAAAACCAGAGCAATAACAATCAACACATGGAATGATCAATATCATCATAATGGAATGAGCATTCTACCATGATTAAGACTAGTGCAAACAACACATGGAACACTCATGACCATCGCATAACCATGCAACTTACCTTGGAGTCATTACCGACTCCACCTTCAAGTGACAGGTCATCGCATGGCCACTCAATGGATTAGGTGTCCTTATGTTACCACCCAATCATTCCGGTCATCGCATGACCATTCAACGGGTTAGGTGTCCTTCGTTACCACCCAATCATTGCATGACAATCCACTTACTACCACCATTATTATACCAGTTTGTGTTGACAATAGTGTGACCTAGTACGAACTGTGTCCCATGACCGAGGACGCGGCTATTCGAATAGATTTTGACTCTGCAGAGTTTGTGCACGTTACCCACATTATGGAGTTCCTCCTCCATCCAACACCTTGGTACTTGTCCCACAGGATCCTTGGAACTCGCACTGCAGGAGTGGACTAGGACATCTCCAACGAAACCCGACTACCGCGTTACCTCCCTACGGACTCACTGACACATGGTCTTGGGTATCCCTGTGGTTAGGTGTCCACGTTACCACCTTAACCACCCAGCCACCTTGTGGCAAACTGTCCCACCAGGGACTAAGCTCATAACAACTATGGATTTCGAGATTATCACCACCTACCGGGCCAGGGTAGCGTGCGTGCATAATCCCCCCTCTTTGGTGATATCCGTAGAAGGCACTACGATGGCACGTGTTAAGGCCCGCCCATACAAGCAAATGTGGCTGCACGGATAAGCTCGGTTCGGTGGCACTGGGTAAACGGTTATTATATTCATCAAGTTTTAGCATTTCCTCTTGCAGTATGAATTAAACAATGCAACTTGAACATAACACTACCACCAAACATGTGCAACCACTAGCATGGCATGGTATGAATCTAGTAAGCATGGATCTTAAAGCATGAATACGGTCAACACATGTAAAATAACCGGCATAGGCATGATATAATTAACATGAACCACATGAGCATGATACTCAACCGTAAACATGGCAGGATCATTTTTAGCATTATCATATCAAGTAGACATGTATGAACAACACAAGCATGATACTTACGAGTGAACATAGCATGATTAACATAAACATATCACGTAAGCATGGCATAAGGATATCAAGTCAAGTTAACAGATCAAGGTTTAGTTCATCGTTAAAGCAACATGACGAGATCAAATTTTAAACACACAAGAACAACACGGCACAATGCTTGGAGCATATATCAGATGGCTTGCTTGCCTGGGGGGGTGTCGATGAATACACCGGACGGACGTGCAATCACCCTCCGAAAATATTCGACGGCATCGACGATTCTTCGGCGAGGCCTAACGACAACCGGGGGTAAAAGGGCAAATCTAACAATGAAAACACAGCATGAAACTTGCACCAACGGAACGGGCTCGAAAAACTGAGAACCTGGGCTTTTGAATCACCTCAATAGGAGTCATGGTCGCGGAGATACGTCCATTCGTTCGATAAGCAGAAAAAATGGGCTTATCGGATGAACGTCCACAAAATAACCTTTTCGGCCCGGAGAGAGAACGCGCAGAGTCCGAAATACGCTTTCCTGAAAGGAAAGCGCATTCCTGGCTGCAGTGGACGAAAATATGCTTTCGCTCAGCGAAGACGTATTCTGCGGAATACGCTTCTTCTCGCAGCGCGCGGGCCAGGGGCTTATCCCACTGACGGGTGGGTCCCGCCTGTCGAGCTCCCCTGCATCTCATCTTCCTCCTCTTCTCTGTTTCTCCAGACGCAGGCACGGCGGGGCCACGGGGCATGGGAGGCCGGCGCGGTGGCTGTCGAGCAAGGGAGCGGGGGCCGCCAGCGGTCCTTGAGAGGGTCGACGGGGCGGCGCCACTGGTGGCTGCGGGCGGCACGGGGTGGCCAGCGCGGGTCCGGGACGAGGCCATGGCGGGCGCGGCCGCGGGCGGTCCGGGCGACGGCGGGCTGGCCCGCGGCAGCTCCGGGGCGGCACCAGCACGGCGGAGGGGGGGGGGGGCGAGCCACAGGGGCTACGGCAGCGGGGATGGGGGATGCGCCGCCACGCACGGCTTGAGCTCGAGCAGCGGCCATGGCTGGCCGTGGTGACCTCGGGCGAGGGCGCGACGACCAGGAGCTCGGGGAGAGGGGGAGGGGAGCTGGGGTGGCGCTGATGCTACTGGAGGGGCCTCGGGTGCACTCTTATACACGGGGGAGGGTCTCGGATAAGGATGCCGAAGGATCTAGGCCATGGCCACGCGGCGGCCAGGCCGTGGAGAACACGGCGTCGGCATGGGAGGACAGGGGCTACAAGACGAGGCGGCAGAGCACGCTGTGGTCAGGACCAGCGTGGGGTTCACGCATGACATGCTCGGACACGAGGACAGGGACAAAGTGGATAAGAACACAGTACAAACACTTTACAGCTCATGCCACATGCGTGGTCACCAAGGCCACCACGTGTCCAGAGCGTGCAAATGACCAGTGACCATGTCCACTGTGTGAGGTGACTTCTCAGGAGATGGAATCACTCACTTGGAACGGCATGCATGGAATGGAGCTACTGAATGTGACCTGACCTTGGTCCAAGCAGCAAGGTGTTTGTGCTGAGCTGGGGGAGGCACACCTGGTGAAATGATCCCAAACTTGTGTCACAGCTGTCTAACACCAAGATGATTATCAACACCAAGTTTGAGCAGAAATGGATCAATGTACATAGCACTTCCTTTACAAATGCACCAACTAGGAAGAAGGTGTTTGTGCTGTGGTGTGGCTAGCACACTAGTCCACTTGGCTCGAAATTTGGCATAGCTTCATCATCCACTAGTATAAGTATGTACACAAAATTTCAGCTCAAAAGGACAAGTATATCTTGCACTTCCTTCACAACGTTGCCTGCTGGACAGAAACTTTGAGAATTTATTGTGCATCACTGGCTTGGCCATTAGGGCTCAAATTTGGTACAACACCATGAAATGGTCAGGGTAAAAGGCACAAAAAGTTTGGGAGGCAATGGGCAAAGATAAATAACACTTCCTTTAGAAAGTGCCATTCTGCCCTAAATTTGGAAATGGAGGCTATGCTCAAACTTTGAACTATGGAACCCCATGTTTTGATAGAAATGGCCATGGGTTGGATACTAGGAGCTCCACAATTCATTTGAGCACCAATGGGGCAACCAAAATGGTAGCTCCTTTGCAAATGGGGTAAAAGGGAATATTGGCTTTATAAAGAAAATCACAATTTCCTTTATTCAATCATAGCCAATATCTTTGGGAGAGGTCAAGAGGATAACCAAAATCATCTCCACAAGTTTACACAACCTTTAGAGATGTCCAGGTATTTTACGGGATTTAATTCCATCGATTGGCACAAATGGAATTAAGCCGGTATGAAGAACATTGCACTTGACGAGGCAATATCCTTGCATATCCGGGGTCGAGGGTCTGGTGAGGGATCTTTCCTTGAAAAGGGGGTAGAGAAAAGGATTGCAAGGTCAAGGTTTGTCTGGATTCTTCTGGTCATAAACCACGCTCCAGGGAAAAAAATCGGGAGAAAAAGCTAGGAAGGAATAACAACACAAAAATCGATAACCCGATTTTTTTTGGGGTGTTACAATGTAATCTTATAAATCTTTGTAATAATAATTGTAATGCAATTATTTTGTATCAATAATTGTTGGGCTCATTGTAATATTGTCTTTTGAATTTCTGTAATATGATTAAAAATATCTATAATGTGTGCAATTCTGTAGTGTTTTCTGTTTTTTGTAATTAATTTTTTTTGATTTCTGTAATATAATTAGTGGCACATTATGTATAATCTTAGTGGCGCACCAGGAATGCGCCACCCCTAAGCCCTTATAGTGGCTTGTTTTTAGTGGCGCATCCATAATGCACCACTAAACCCCTAAAAAGAATGCCACTATAAGGGCTTTTCCTAGTAGTGCCGTGAGCTTGTACGGATACAAAAAGAGAAGTGCATTGAATAATTTTGAGGTGGTACAAGAAAGTCTTCGTTAGGATGGCCGGTAAATTCCATATATAGGAAGGTATGGTGGACTCATATGGCGCAATTGGTTTCAAGGATTTTAGATGCACAAGGAGTCGGTCCGCTTAGTATAGGTGAAGGCTAGCAAAAGACAGGGAAGCGACCAACAAGAGAGCAATAACGGTCATAATCATGCAGAGCGACAAAGCAACATTGAATCGGGCATGAAAGTGATATGACTACTCTGAAATAAAAAATATCATCAAGGCTTGATAACTTCTAGTCATAAACATGTGTAAGCATGTGCCAAGTCAATCCAAAAATTCTCCAAAGGGAAATACCACTTCAATATGCCAAACCATGAACAATGCAATGCTTGTAAATCATTTCAATAACACATTATGCACTCCACCTATTTGAGGCTAGTCACAAAGAAAGTATGAACTACTAGGGAATCATTGTAATTGTAACAGCCCGGGATTTTCACCCATTTAAAAAAAATTGTTTGTTGCTTTATTTTGTTGATTTCTAGAAATTGTTTGCAGTATTTCCTTCGCCGAGTTATTAATCGGTGTTTATATTTCCCCCTCCTTATTGTATCGGCATGCGTGTCCGGACCCCGACCCCCATGGCACGAGACCTTTGCGACACCGGGTTTCACCGAGCACCATCGCAACTCTCGGCACAGGACTAGGCATCGCCATCGGAACAAAAACCCATTTTATTTAATAAACGGATTACTTTATTGGGCACCAGAAAATATTCTTGGAACGGTATCAAAGTGAGGTAGGACTGATGGGCTCGACGCGCTGAGCCCGTGGTTCGAGATTTCGTCCGAATCGGAGGTAGTATGGACTCCCGGCGGTCAGAAACGTGGAGTACCGGACGCGAGAGGGAAAACCCGAGGGCGTTTGCGTAAATCTTCCATCCAGGCCAGCCTATAAATAGACCGTCACTCTCTCCTAGCCTTTTAGGGTTTCCCTCTTGTAAAAATTGCAGCCACCCCCCTCACAATATCCAGATCTTCCCAAAATTAGCTATAATTTCCGAAACCCTAGCCCTTGGCCATTCCTGGCCATCAGATCTGAAGATCTGAGGCTCCAGATGCGCCACGTAGCCCCCACAGCCACCACTAGCCGGTTATGGCCTCGCGGGCCGTCTAGATCCGCCGCCGGCCCGCCAGGCCCATCCCCGCGCCTCCGCGTCGGATCCGTGCCTCGCACGCCGGTGAGGACGCCGCCGCAGCCCGCCCCCCGGTGAGCATCTCCGTGCCGCCCCTCTCCTTAACCTGCCCCCTCACTATCTCCCTCTCGCAGGCCGCCGGAGGGAGGCCGCAGCCGCCACCGTCATGGCCATGGCCGGCCCGGCCTCGAGCTCGGCCGTCACCCTTGGAGCTCGGCGCCGGCCTTCTCCAGTGCCGGATCCGGCGCCCCTCAGGCCATCCTCGCCGCCCCTCCCTCCAACCGATCCGCTTGGCGTCGCCCCGCGAAGCTCCTCGCCGGAGATGGCCGCCGCCGTCATCCCGCTCGGGAGGAGCTCGGCCTCCCCGAGCTAAGCCGTCGCCACCATGTGGGTCGCGCAGCGCCCACGGCCCACGTCCAGCGCCACCGGCCTCATGGGCCAAGGCCTAGGGTGAGCCACCCTTTTTTTTCTCGTATTTTTTTATTTTTTATTTTTTTCTGCTAAGTCTGAGAAAAATGTGTGTTGATGCCTATTTGCGAGTAGATTTGCGACTAATCCGTAGCCCGTATGAGTTTGCGCACAAAACGAAAATTGTACTCTGTGATGTGCTCTAACTTTTTTGCTTTAGTGAGTTATTCCATTTGAGTCCATTTAGATTTTGTTAATCTCTATTGAAGTGGGCACCAGATCGTGAACTGGTGCTACTTTCTGTTTACTGTTGTTGTTGTTGTTATTTTCTTGCAACTCTGGTTGATGATTCTGTCACATCCATGAGGCCTATGCTGTTGATTCTTTCTTGTATGTGTCAATAATCATGTGTACTTCAAGTAGATGCATTCCTTTGCCATGTCTACCTGCTGTAGCTATTTTATTTCTTGATCCAAAGTGGTGACCCTGATAACATGTGCTGCTGTTTATGTTTAGTTGCAACTCTGATACCTTATAATTAGTGATCCATGCTTCATATGCATTAGCTCCAATGTAATTATTTGCTCCCTGTTATGTGTACTTTGATGCCATGCTTTTATTTTCAATGATACGGTTGCTGTTCATATAGTTATCAAGATCCCAGAGTGCAACCCTGCTGTTTGCTGTCACATGTCCTGTTTTTTTACTAAGTCCCTAGACCGGTAGTATTTTCTTGCATTTTGGATGAGCTACAATTACTTGTTACCGATCCTCATATACATGAAACTTTGTCGCCATGCCTTCCTTTTCATGTCTAATGTTGATCCACGTCATTTTGGTTCATGTTTTCTTTCAGTAGCTAATTGTTTCATTGCTCTAAAGTATGCTCCCCGATGTTGACAGCATGTACCAGTAACTTGTGATGCTTGTATCTTTTGAATCGTAACTCCGTTTGGGGTGTTCTTTACATGTAACTTGATTTGAATTTTGTGTACTTTGTGTTTATGCTATTGTTTCCTGTTGTTAACCAATCTAAAATATGGTTTAGGGAAAAAAAGTTCCAATTGCTTTAATTTTCATGGGGTACTTAGTGATGTGCCATGTTTAGGAATTTACCCCACTTAACTTGACTAGCATAGATAATTTACTTTATGCTTCACCTCTTGCCATGATTATGTGCTATGACATGCTTGAGTGAGATGCCATATTAACAACCTTTGCTCATGTTTTGTAGCTAAACAACTTGAACCTTTATAAATGAGAGGTATCGTCGTGTGCGACGAGTACTTCACTTAACCTGTTAGTAACCGCTCTCGATGGTAGGTGCGATGTCCGAGTGCATTGTCTTGTGTTTCCTTCTTGATGTTGCCTGCTCGTGATTTCTTCATAGTAATAGATGCTTGCTCGTCGATTGCCTTTCTAGTGTTTACTTCTTGTGTGTTCCGCGGGTACTTTTGGAGATGATGCGAGTTTGTGATCGACTACACCTTCGGCTTCTTCTTCTCATCAGGTAAGGGGGAGCATATATCATGCTTATAACTTTCAGCTCACTCGCGCCTAGGTATAGGAGAGAATGATTGCTTGATCCTACCACTTCATATTCATGCCTCCCAAATAAACTCAAACAACCATGTCCTCCACCATCCCATAAAACCTCGTTCGGCTATGTTACTATTGCTCGCTGCTCAGCTACTGCTTAGTATGCATGCAAGGATGCTATCAACTGTTCCCCTGTTACTCCTTGGATTGGACTATCACACTACTATATTATTGTGGATGATGTGATTATTATAACTAGTGGTGTGACCCGCGCCTTTGCGCGGCTAGATTTTTTATTTATTTATATTTTTTAGAATATATTTAGCTGGCTATCATCCAGAATATGTATAACATAGATTTGTGGAACATAATTGTGATTTGGTAAACATGTCTTTCTAATAATTCAAGTGTGTTGTTAGTATAAAATTTTCAACAACATACCAATGGAATTGGAGCCCTTTGGGTGACGGTATCTCATGGTTAGATTGATTTTGTACTCATGCATTCTACTACCTTCTCATTGGCAATATTGGGATAATACTTTCGGTTGTTCAAAGCAAGCTTATCTTAAAACAATTGGCTTTTATAAATAATTATGCTCACTCCGGAATTCCATTTTCCATATTTTAGACTCTTCATATATTAATATTTTTCTAATTTTATCGCTAGTATTTTGTGTTGTATTATATTTTCTTAGTACAAAGGAAATGTCTTATTGTATATTTAACTTGAATTATTGCTTAAATTTTTTCCACAAAAATCCTCTTAATTACTCCATCATAGCTTCTCTCTATGATCGTGTGTGCATTCTTTTTCCTATTTCATCACTAGTGGAGAGACCCCATTTCGTCCAGCCCAAAAAAGGCATCGGTCCCGGTTTATTTTAGAACCGGGACCGATGCCGGACAACGGTCCCGATTCGTCTGAATATGGCAACGGTCCCAGTTCAACTAGGGCAACGGTCCCGGTTTTTGCCAACAACCGGGACGAATGCTCTGGCGACCAACACGTGACGCACTGCGAGGCATTGGTCCCGGTTTTTGGCAAATACCGGGACCGTTGCCCCTCATATAAGCCCCCAGACATAAATTAGGATGCAACGCGAATGTTTTACAATTTTTTTATTTTATTTTAATTATTCTTGTCGATTTCAAAAAGTGGTCAAAACGGAGGGCATGACCGGCAATAGATAGGGGTGGAATCTTACAAAAGTCTTGGTGGATCCCTGATGAAATGACTACTTGTGTATCTAGAAATGGTTTTTTCAAAAAATAAAGAGCAAACTATCGAGCACATGTAGTTCAAATTTGACCCCGTTCCAACTGAATCTGCGGAAATTTGTCTTTTTCAGAAGAGGTATATAAAAACCATATTACATGGAAACTTTGGTCAAATGTAAATAACACATGGTCTAATATTTTACAAAAATAAAGTGGTTCAAGTTGACATCAAATATTTGGTAGATCCTTCACAAAAAATCCCTACTTTTGTCACTCAGAAAATGGAAAATGGATTTTTCGTGCAAAGAAAATAAAAACTTCCTTTGGCAAACTTGTTGGCTAGTATAATATACACACATGTGCAAAATATGAGATCATTTGGGAAAACTATCCTTTCAAACTAGCTGTAACATCGGTCATTTGGCTTGAAAGTCATGAATCTTCATACTCGATAGCTCATTTTAAAAAGACTTTTATAAGATATTTGCCTTATTCCAAGTTTGTTATTTTGTATGGTTACTAAGACATAAATTAGGATGCAACTCGAAGGTTTTACAATTTTTTTATTTTTTTTGAATTATTCTTATCGATTTAAAAAAGTGGTCAAAACGGAGGGCATGACCGGTAATAGATAGGGGTGGAATCTTACAAAAATCTTGGTGGATCCCTGATGAAATGACTACTTGTGTATCTAGAAATGATTTTTTCAAAAAATAAAGAGCAAACTATCAAGCACATGTAGTTCAAATTTGACCCCGTTCCAACTGAATCTGCGGAAATTTGTCTTTTTCAGAAGAGGTATATAAAAACCATATTACATGGAAACTTTGGTCAATTGGAAATAACACATGGTCTACTATTTTACAAAAATAATGTTGTTCAAGTTGACATCAAATATTTGGTAGATCCTTCACAAAAAACCCCTACTTTTGTCACTCGGAAAATGGAAAATGGATTTTTCGTGCAAAGAAAATAAAAACTTCCTTTGGCAAACTTGTTGGCTAGTATAATATACACACATGTGCAAAATATGAGATCATTTGGGAAAACTATCCTTTCAAACTAGCTGTAACATCGGTCATTTAGCTTGAAAGTCATGAATCTTCATACTCGATAGCTCATTTAAAAAGACTTTTATAAGATATTTGCCTTATGCCAAGTTTGTTGTTTTGTATGGTTACTAAGACATAAATTAGGATGCAACGCGAATGTTCTACAATTTTTTTATTTTTTTTGAATTATTTTTGTCGATTTCAAAAAGTGGTCAAAACGGAAGGCATGAGCGATAATAGATAGGGGTGGAATCTTACAAAAGTCTTGGTGGATCCCTGATGAAATCACTACTTGTGTATCTAGAAATGATTTTTTCAAAAAATAAAGAGCAAACTATCAAGCACATGTAGTTCAAATTTGACCCCGTTCCAGCTGAATCTGCGGAAATTTGTCTTTTTCAGAAGAGGTATATAAAAACTATATTACATGGAAACTTTGGTCAATTGTAAATAAAATATGGTCTAGTATTTTAAAAAAATAAAGTGGTTCAAGTTTACATCAAATATTTGGTAGAATCTTCACAAAAAACCCCATTTTTGTCACTCGGAAACTGAAAAATGTGTTTTCAAAATTAAAAAGAAATATATATTTTCAAAAAAATAATTTAAAAACCTTTAAAATATAATAGGTAACCGATCGGGAAGTTTAATTTTTTTTAAATTTCATCACAACATAGACATCAACAAGGTCCTAGACATGAACAAGGTTTAATATGAATGATATGATACATATATCAACAAGTGTGTGTTAAGCGAGTTGGGGTAGGTGTTGAATGGAACTGAGAAGTTAAGCGTGTTGGGGCTGGAGTAGTGTGAGGATGGGTGACCCTTGGGGAAGTTTGACCACGAAGGTCAATTTGATCTGAGATTAACCATAATGATCTTAGATTAAGATAAATAATAAATAATAAATAATAAATAATAAATAATAAATAATAAATAATAAATAATAAATAATGAATAATAAATAATATGGAGGCCCGATCCCGGTTCTTCCTATCAACCGGGACCAATGACCCCTCCCCCCTCTTCGGTCCCGGTTCGTGGGCCAACCGGGACCAGCATTGTTCCCGAGTTATTGGTCCCGGGTGTTGAATCGGGACCGAAGGCCCATTTGAACCGGGATAATATGGGGGTCTGTCCACTAGTGCATATGTCCATACATAGAAATTAATTATCAAAAAAATAAATTATCCCAGCTTAGTTGGGTGGAGGAATGGATGTGTACATTCCAAGTGTTTCAGCTATTTTGGTACATGTTTTTGGAGTGCATAGAAATAAAAAATTTAATTCCCCTTTTTACTTTTTTTATTCCATGCGAAAAATAGAGGTTTTTTTGCCTCCACGGTAAGAGTTTTTCCGTGTAAATCATCAAGCTCTATCATTAGAAATCCATGTGTGATATTGTACATGAGGTTTGTCCGTACTATGATAACCTATCTTGAATTTTGTGTTTCTTATAACATAATTATACTGAAAATATACATTTATTCTTTCTTGATGCGTTGAATCTAGTGGTGTGGATTTTGTATGGTAAAATTCACTAAATGGTACTTTGAAATATATTTTGGTCATGTCAATTAGAGAAACATACAATCTATCTAATTAACAATGCACCCCGAACAAAAGGAGCAAAATCAAAGTGGTTGCGCCTTCTACTTATCTACCTAAGCAATGGCATGAACACACGGATGGAAATATCGTTTTTCGTACCTAACTCCGTCATCTATTTGCTAGCTTATCGCATATCTGTATATGAACACATGGATGGAAATATCGGCATTTTATATTCTTGTATTAGTAAATAATATATGTTCTTTAATTTGTACAATTATTTAGGATTTGAAAGAAATTTGAAGGATATAATACAATCATATGATTTTTCATCTCCATTCATACATTTATCAGCAAAAGCTACATGTTTAATGATGACCCTTATATTTCTTGATCAGGGTTTGTGTTTATAAAATATATGTAATTCTATCCGAGAGTGGATTTTGTGACCATAGGTGCATTTGCACCTATTAGTAAAACAAACATCATTTAAAAAAGTAGACAAAACCAAAAAATTCAGATTTTTTGTGTGATGCAAGATGGTAATATGTGTGAAGTACATGCTAAAATTCGTGAAGTTTGAACATTCGAGTAATGCAATTAAAAATGACAAATTTTGGGGCAGTGAGGGTTTTTGGAAAACTGCAATATTCATCAAGAATCAAGATGGTCATGGTTTTGGAAATCGAATGTCGAAATATCCTGAAATTTTGCACGGATGTCACATGCATGAGCATGTTGCATTTCATAAAATTTCAGTCTTTTTTGAATTAATTTGCATTTTTTTGCCTTTACGAATTAGAGTGTGCACATGCCCGCGTGCACCGTTTAAGGTTTTCCCTTCTATCCACATAAAAATGATAATATGTACTCCCTCCGATCCATAATAAGTGTTGGCCATCTAGTACAAAGTTTGTACTAGCTTAGTACAAAATGAGCGACACTTCTTATGGACCGGAGGGAGTAGCATATTATTTGCCTGTATTGCCATTTAGAAGAAGCTTGGATGGGTTTCTTTTGCAAACTGATGACAACAATGACATTTTGTACTGTAATTATCATATATTTTATCAATCTAGTTAGATAAATATATCTTTTTAATTTAGCGATGGACATGTACACCGCACATAGAAAGTTTTATGTTGTTCCAACTTAATCCGGTTGATATTGCATGAGAATAGGCTTAAGTTTGATACTTCACGATGGCTTAGACACATGTATGTATTGGTGCCCAGTTCCCGCCAGCGTGCGTACTGCTATTGTTCTTTTCGTGTCCATAGCGTTTGGTCGTATGTCAATCGGACTGCTTTAAAAAAATTCCATGTCCATCTTGTTTGGCTGTTGTCGGAACATAGAATTTTTTTTGTACATGGCAATATTATTTTTATGTAACACTTATATCTTTAAATCTCAGCCTTTAATATCTAAAATTAACGGTCGAGATAATTTAATCTATGTGGATGATTGTGGAAGCTTATTTGTCTCTTGTTTTAATTGTATAATAGATGTTGACTATACTTGACGAAGGATGGAAGGTCTAGTCTATCCCGCCCCGACGATTTGTTCCATTCGAGTCACCTAGAATCCGAGTTCCGGGTATTGGTTCTAAGACTGAGCATGTCTAACCGTGTGTGGGATGCTATGGGGTCCCCTTTTCTTACCTACCTAGCTTCAAACATTTCTAGTGGTGGCCCAAGTTGATTTACCATTTGAAAACCGTGTGTGTATTTGTCGGGTCGCTCCTAGCATATGTTCTTTAAAAACAACCTGGCCAGTGGGGACATGGTTTCCTTGTTGGTCCACCCATGGCCGGCGAGGGCCCGGGACCTCACATGAGGTGTCCCGGTAACCCAAACCCTGTTGAGACAGAAGAGGCCGATCCGAGAGCGTGGACGGCTTTTGGATTAGGTGTCGACACCCCGGGGGCCACCCGTATTTGTTCGTTGTTAGTTAGAGAGACCTGTCGTACCGGATCTCTCGGAACTAAACCAAAGAATGGTTTCCTGTGATGGGTAGCAACTGAGAGAAATGGGCGTGCGTGCAGAGCCTTGTGTAATGGGCAGTTGGTACACCCCTACAGGGTTAAATCTTTTCGAGAAGTCGTTTCCACGGTTATGGACGACTTGGAACCTACGCCTTGTTCATAGATAACATCAACTAAATCATAACTATAACTTGATCAACGTGTGTGTGCCTTGACTGATTCTTCTTCATCGGGTGATGAAGGGGAGGACAAGGATAGAATAGGCGTTATGTTTGCGTAAGTAGCTGATAGCAAGACTTGTTGGAGGCGATTCCTCATCGAATTCTTGGTTCTCATCTTACTCTAAATAGATCATTAGCCACCTCATATATTGCTAGTGCGACTGCAACCTCACCACTACCCCCCATCTTACCGTGAGAAGTTAGTTACAAGACTTGTAGATATAGCTCACCCCTTCTTTTCTCTTTTAGGCACGTTATGCAAACGATCTTGGACTAGAGAGGAGCTCGACGACCCTTCTTCTGGAAGCCTTCGCGGAGACTCGATGATGACTAGTTAGGTGGATCCCGGCGGAGAGCCTAGACTCGTGTGGTTACGGGAATGTTGTGTTTTTCCTTTGCCACTAGGCATTTGATTGTAGTCCGTACTCAGACATGTATCTTCCGCTGATGTATTGTATTAAGGCAGTTGTATGCCGATTATATGAGATGTTGTATCCTTGTAGCTGTAATGTTGTGATATCATGTTGGAAATCCGGGGCATGTGGCATTGTCATATGTCGCGGTGGGACCGATATGTGCTTTGTCCCCGGATCTGGATGGAAACATCTAGATCTGGAACAGTACCTCATATCGGGCCTTACAGTAATAAAGCACTGTGTCGCTACAAGATGATCCCTAGATCGTCATCAAAGGCATATGTACAAAAGCAGAAACAAACAGAGTTCATACCGAAATTCCTTGTTGCATTCCTTCCGTCGATCTTTATCATTATTGCCTCGTCACTTGTAAGATCAAAAGTCGAAAATTTATAATCAAGTACAATTGCAACCATGGACGTGAGCTGAACTCTGCAAACAAAGCAAACTAAAGAGAGAAAGGAAATATTTTTGGGTTTTTCAAAGGTTAATCGAAAAGAAAAGAAATGAGAAATCTTTTTGTTGTTTTTGCAAATTAAGAAAGAACAAAGAAGAACGGGCAAAAACTCTGAAAATATTAAAGAGAAAACATGGATGATAAAATGAAAGGGGAGAAGGGAACGTACTCCCCCAAGCTTTGGCTTTTGGCCTAAATTGGGCTCGACTACTGCGGGCCCTAGGAGTTCCCTTCGGCTTCGGAATAGTGGTGGCTCCATGGATCGTACTGGTCAACTAGTGTGGAGAACGACATCCTGCCGTCCTCCCAGGTGGAAGGCTCCGCGTGCCAAGAAGAAGACCCATAGAGCCATAGGGCAACGGGTTCCTCCTGGGGAGGCGGAATCTTCTCTTTCTCCTCTTCCTAAGGAGCAACCTCCTCCATCGGGTGATAAAAACTTCTGCTGATCCATGAACTAATCTAGCTCAGTCGAAGTGAAAGACTGACGAGGGGGTACCCCAAAAACTCCTCATTGTGAGGGTACCTGGTGCGTGTCAAGACTCTCGGCCCACGAGAATCCTCCTGAACCTACGTGAAGACCAAGACATTAGGCGTAAGACAAGGACTCCTACTTATAGTTGATTAGGACTGATGTAAACCCCTACCTGGATATTTATATAAAGCGGGGCATGGGAACCACTCTAGACAGATATCTCTCCACACGTAGAACTAGGGCATCCAATCTCATAGCAAAACCTCCGGTCCCGAGCGATCTTTCCTCGACCGTCACTATAATTTCCTCCATCATAATACAAAAGAGAAGGAAGTAGTGGTTTCACCGGTCGAGGGCCTTGAACCTGGGTAAATCCATGTCTCTTGTTAGCCGACGAGTCTCGTCAACCTGCCCCTCCTCTCTACGATCTAAACCCAGGGTACCTTATCATGGGATTTGCCGAGGCCGATCCTTGTCAATTAGCGCCGACCGTGGGGAAGACGCATGTTGGAGTCACGATCTCGGCGGTCTCATTTCCAGCAATTGACAACTCAGCAACTTCATCGACCTTGGAAGGACCCGATCCAACATGGGTTTATCACAATCTCATCTTCTTCAACTTATACATCAAGATCTACATCAAGCTCATGGAGAAAACAAGAAAATTTTCAAGCGCGTCACGCGAAGATCGACCTCAACAAAAACGCTGATGCGCAACCTATAGGGTAGGAATAACGTATGCGTTGCAAACACTCCCGACGGCGACTCGGAGATCATCTCGACGATCCCGTCGGTGGAAAGGTTTGAAATTGAATTTTCAAACATCTGTGAAAATTTCAGCAAATTTCAACGACTGGATCTCCCTCGATGACCCCCGCACTGAAGAACTCTCGGAATCTGATGGAAATCCGCGCGACTCCAGCACAAAAATTCCTGACATTGGCTCGGGAAACAACTTGAAGATCCCTCCGATCCCTCATCATCACAAATTTTTAAAGAAAATTCCAACGGTTAGATCTCTTTCAGCGGCTCTCGCTGTAAGGCCCGATATGCGTTACTATTCCAGATCTAGATGTTTCCATCCAGATCCGGGGACGACGCACATATCGGTCCCACCGCGACATATGAAGAAGTCATATGCCCCGGATTTCCAACATGATATCACAACATTACAGATACAAGGATACAACATCTCATACAATCGGCTTACAACTGCCTCAAATAAAATACAACAGAGGAAGATATATGTCTGAGTACAGACTACAGTCAAAAGCCTATTGGCAAAGAGAAAACATCGATCCCATAACCACACGGGTCCAGGCCCTCCTCCGGGATCCGCCTAACTAGTCGTCGTCGAGTCTCCACGTGAAACGTCGATCACCATATCTGTTGTTGATCAGAACCCTGAAAAGAGTTTGGGGGTAGTATCATGAGTACAGAAGTACTCAGCATCCAACTGTAGTGGTCAACTGACCCAGCAAGGACTTCATCACTCGTCATTCTACGACAACTAGTAGTTTACGGTAAGGATGGGGTAAGTGGTGAGGTTGCTTCCGCACTAGCATTTATGAAGTGGCTAACGATCTAGAGAGTAAGATAAGAAGCCAATCATTCGAAGTCTTGCTATCAGATACTTATGCAAATATAACACCTATCCTATCCTTGTCCTCCTCTTCGCATCCCGACGAAGAAGAGGCAGTCAAGGTACACACACGTTGATCAAGTTATATTAACATTGTCTCAGTTGTTGTTGTCTATGAACAAGGAGTAGGTCTCAAGTCGTCCATAACCGTGGACACGGCTTCTCGAAAAGATTTAACCCTGCAGGGGTGTCCCAACTGCCCATTACAAGGCTCCGCACGCACGCCCATCTCTCTTAGTTGCTACCCATCACAGGCAACCATTTTATGATTTAGTTCCAAGAGATTCGAAACGACAGGTCCCTCTAACTAACAACGAACAAATCCGGGTGGCCCCCGGGGAGTCGACACCCAATCCAAAAGCTGGCCACGCTCTCGGATCGGACTCTTCCTGTCTCAACAGGGTTAGGGTTACCGAGACGCCTCACGTGAGGCCTCGGGCCCTCACCGGTCAAAGGTGGACCAACAGGGAAACCTTGTCGCCGCTGGTCCGGGTTGTTTAAAAAATTGCGAGGGGATCCACCAAGCACACACACGGGGTTTCAAATGGTAAATCAGCTCGGGCCACCACTAGAAATGTTTGAAGCTAGATAGGTAAGAAAAGGGGACCCCATAAAATCCCACACGCGGTTAGGCACGTTCAGTCTTAAAACCAATACCCGGAACTCGGATCCTAGGTGACTCGAATGGAACAAAGCGTCGGGGCGGGATAGCCTAGATCTTCCATCCTTCGTCGATATAGTCAACATTATAATAATCATATCATCCACAACAATATAATAATGTGATATCCCAAACCAAGAAGTAACAGGGTAACATCGTAGCATCCTAAGCATGTATACTAAGCAGGGGCTGAGCAACGAGCAATTGTAACATAGCAGTACATGGTTTGCTGGGATGGGACATGGCTGTATCGGTTTGAAAGAGGTTGTAAACATGTGGTAGGATCAAACATCGAACCTAACCTAGACTAGCATGAAAACCGCTGGTTGAAATAGAATGGATCATAAGTAATGTATAGTCCTTGCCTGTTGAATAGTCGGGTTCCGAAGGTGTAGTTGATCGCAAGATCGCATCATCTCCGAGAGGTAACCGCGGAAGCACACAAGAGGGTAAACACTGGAAAGCAATCCACGAGCAAGCATCTATTACTACGAGGCAAACACGAGCAAGCATCAACAAGAAGGCAACACGAGACATCGCACCTATCGTCGAGAGCGGTTACTAACAATTTAAGTGGAGTACTCGTCTCACACGACGATACCGCACATTTACGGTGGTTCAAGTTGTTTAGCTACACAAGGTGAGCAAAAGGTTGTTAGCATGGCATATCACTCAAGCATGGCATAGCACACAAACATGGCAAGAGGTGAAGCACAAATAAACTATCTAATCTAGTCACTTTAAGTGGGGGGTAAAACCTATACATGCCAACTATTGCGGACCCCACGATAAAAATGGAATTCGGTACTGTTTTGCCCCTCAACACAATTTTATTATTTTTATTATCAAGCAAGAGCAGCATAAACACAATCTACATGTAGTTCTAGTCATGTTACTTATAAGAAACATTTTAATCGGAGCAACGGCTAAAAAGTTATGGCAGTTACAGTTTACAGTGGCAAGCAGTTGTAATTAGCAGGTAAAGAGCATGTAAACAATTGCAAACATGGCAACAAGCAACATTTTATTAAACTAGAAAAAATTCTAAGCAAGTTTCATATTTTACGCGTCGCGATCCGAGCTACCGTTAAAAAGTTACGGGCACCGCAAAAAAAACAATACAATCTTCCTAAATAAAGAAAAAAGAGCTACAACAGGTATTGGGCCGGCCCAACAGCAAGAAATAAATAAAAACAAAAGAAAGAATAAAAGGGGGCCGAGGTCACCCATGGGCCACGTCCCATCTGGCCTGGATCCAGCTGGGCTGGGGAAGCAGGCCGGCCTGGCTGCTGGGCCAGGGCGCCGGTGGGCCATGGCTGCTACGAGGACCACCACATGGGAGAGCGGACGAGAGGTTGGCTCGGGCTCGTCCCGAGCGAGGAGGGGCGGCGGCCGGCGGCTGCTTCGGACCGAGCCGGCCGGTGGCTGGCGGCGGCGCCCGCCGGTCAGGAGCGGCACGGCGAGGACAGGAGGCGGGAGAGGCGCGGGGTTAGCGGATCTGGGGCGCGGCAGGACGGGCTGGCCGGATCGGGTGCCGGCGGCGAGCTCCAGGAGGGCTCCCATGGTGCCTCGAGGTGACCTGCTGGGAGAGGAGATGAGGAAGAGAAAGGAGAGGGGATAGAAGGAGAGAGAAGGGGGCGCGACGTCCATGACCTGCTTGGTGGGGAGGCGCGGCTCGCCGGGGTGGAGTGGCACGTCGGCGGCCGGAGGCGAGGCCGAGGTGGCTCGGGCGGATTCCACGGGAGGAGAGAGGACCTCGGGCGGCTCGGGGTGGCTGTGGGGGCCATGTGGACGGCTGGGAGCCCTCCGGTCTGGATCTGACGGTCCAGCTCGAGGGTTAGGGCTAGGGTTTCGAAAATTTTGAGGCAGATTGGGCAGATCTGTGAATTTTCAGGGGGGTGGCTTCAATTTTTAGGCTAGGGAAACCCTAGATAGAGGTGGGAGTGTGGTGGTCTTTATATAGCCCAGGTGGCTGGCAGTTTGCTAAAACATCCCCGGTTTTTCTCACGCGCGCGCGGTGTTCACGTTTCTGACCGCCGGGGGTCCGCAGGACCTCCGATTCGGGTAAAACTTCGAACTGCGCAATCAGCGCGTCGAGCCGGAGGCGTTCACCTCGCGCTGGAACCGTTCCGAGAACACTTTCCGGTGCGCTATAAAAATATCCCGTTTAATTATTAAACAGGGTTTTTTCGCTCCGTTGGCTGCGGCTGGTCTCGTGCGGTCTCGCGACGGTGATCGGGTGAAACCCGGTGTCGCAAAGGTCGAATGTCAGGGTGGCAAGGGTCGGTCTCCGTCCGATACGAGAGAAGAGGGGGAAAAATAATCTCCGATCGATAAATCGGGGATGCAAACACCGCAAACAAATCAGACAATCAAACAATTCGCACAGAAAACAAATTTTTTAATTTTTGTGAAATCTGGGCTGTTACAATACAACACCACCAACAAGGTATCTCGTCCCGAGATCCAGGACGATCCGGGGGAGAGGTAAGGGGGAGAGAGAGTCAACGATTCTTCAACACCACCAACAAGGGACTCTACTTCATGTCGATGTCGAGCTTCCGTCGAGATAAACTTCCGCAGAGAGACGACATCGTCGGAATAACAAAAACTTCAGTGGCAAGAGGAAGAACGATCGCGAAAATTAGATCAAGGGATAGTGATTTTCGACGCAAGTCGTAAAAGCACCGGGCAAAAGGAGGGAGGGAAAAGGACGACCCAGATGATACCCAAAATCGGAGGAGCTAAAGGTACTACAGGAATTCCCAAACCAGAGATCGGAATCGAGACAATACGCTACAAGCAAGGCATTGTAACGGTTCCGATACTCCACACACTCGAGATCCTAGAGTTTTGAAGGGGGTGAGGCGAGAGTAAAACACTTACGGCACTTGTCCTGACCAGAGCAAGGGTAAGGAGTAAAAAGATTCCTACTCTCTGATAACTAACTTAGTAACTACAACATAGTTTTTGTCTAGACTCGACTTTGGCCAGAAAAGGGATCCTACGGTCGGTAAGGATCTGATACCAAGTTGTAAGGCCCGATATGCGGTACTGTTCCAGATCTAGATGTTTCCATCCAGATCCGGGGACGAAGCACAGATCGGTCCCACCGCGATAAATGACGAAGTCATATGCCCCGGATTTCCAACATGATATCACAACATTACAGATACAAGGATACAACATCTCATACAATCAGCATACAACTGCCTCAAATACAATACAACAGCGGAAGATATATGTCTGAGTACAGACTACAATCAAAAGCCTACTGGCAAAGAGAAAACATCGATCCCATAACCACACGGGTCCAGGCCCTCCGCCGGGATCTGCCTAACTAGTCGTCGTCGATTCTCCACGTGAAATGTCGATCACCATATCTATTGTCGATCAGAACCCTGAAAAGAGTTTGGGGGTAGTATCAGGAGTACAGAAGTACTCAGCATCCAACTGTAGTGGTCAACTGACCCAGCAAGGACTTCATCACTCGTCATTCTACGACAACTAGTAGTTTACGGTAGGGATGGGGTAAGTGGTGAGGTTGCTGCCGCACTAGCATTTATGAAGTGGCTAACGATCTAGAGAGTAAGATAAGAAGCCAAGAAATCGATGAGGAATCGCCTCCAACAAGTCTGCTATCCACCTACTATGCAAACATAACACCTATTCCTATCCTTGTCCTCCTCTTCGCATCCCGACGAAGAAGAAGCGGTCAAGGCACACACACGTTGAACAAGTTATATTAAGATTATCTCAGTTGTTGTTGTTGTCTATGAATAAGGAGTAGGTCTCAAGTCGTCCATAACCGTGGACACGGCTTCTCGAAAAGATTTAACCCTGTAGGGGTGTACCAACTGCCCATTACAAGGCTCCGCATGCACGCCCATCTCTCTCAGTTGCTACCCATCACAGGCAACCATTTTATGATTTAGTTCCAAGATATCCAAAACGACAGGTCCCTCTAACTAACAACGAACAAATCCGGGTGGCCCCCAGGGAGTCGACACCCAATCCAAAAGCTGTCCACGCTCTCGGATCGTACTATTCCGTCTCAACAGGGTTTGGGTTACCGAGACGCCTCACGTGAGGCCTCGGGCCCTCGCCGGTCAAAGGTGGACCAACAGGGAAACCATGTCTCCGCTGGTCCGGGTTGTTTAAAAAATTGCGAGGGGATCCACCAAGCACACACACGGGGTTTCATATGGTAAATCAGCTCGGGCCACCACTAGAAATGTTTGAAGCTAGATAGGTAAGAAAAGGGGACACCATAAAATCCCACACGCGGTTAGGCACGCTCAGTCTTAAAACCAATACCCGGAACTCGGATCCTAGGTGACTCGAATGGAACAAAGCGTCGGGGCGGGATAGCCTAGACCTTCCATCCTTCGTCGATATAGTCAACATTATAATAATCATATCATCCACAACAATATAATAATGTGATAGCCCAAACCAAGGAGTAACAGGGTAACATCGTAGCATCCTAAGCATGCATACTAAGCAGGGGCTGAGCAATGAGCAATAGTAACATAGCAGTACATGGTTTGCTGGGAGGGGACATGGATGTATTGGTTTGAAAGAGGCTGTAAACATGTGGTAGGATCAAACATCGAACCTAACCTAGACTAGCATGAAAACCGCTGGTTGAAATAGAATGGACCATAAGTAATGTATAGTCCTTGCCTGTTGAATAGTCGGGTTCCGAAGGTGTAGTTGATCGCAAGCTCGCATCGTCTCCGAGAGGTACCCGCGGAAGCACACAAGAGGGTAAACACTGGAAAGCAATCAACGAGCAAACATCTATAACTACGAGGCAAACACGAGCAAGCATCAACAAGAAGGCAACACGAGACATCGCACCCACCGTCGAGAGCGGTTACTAACAATTTAAGTGGAGTACTCGTCTCACACGACGATACCGCACATTTACGGTGGTTCAAGTTCTTTAGCTACACAAGGTGAGCTAAAGGTTGTTAACATGGCATATCACTCAAGCATGGCATAGCACACAAACATGGCAAGAGGTGAAGCACAAATAAACTATCTAATCTAGTCACTTTAAGTGGGGGGTAAAACCTATACATGCCAACTATTGCGGACCCCACGATAAAAATGGAATTCGGTACTGTTTTGCCCCTCAACACAATTTTATTATTTTTATTATCAAGCAAGAGCAGCATAAACACAATCTACATGCAATTCTAGTCAAGTTACATGTAAGAAACATTTTAATCGGAGCAACGGTTAAAAAGTTATGGGAGTTACAGTTGACAGTGGCAAGCAATTGTAATTAGCAGGTAAAGAGCATGTAAACAATTGCAAACTTGGCAACAAGCAACATTTTATTAAACTAGACAAAATTCTAAGCAAGTTTCATATTTTACGCGTCGCGATCCGAGCTACCGGTAAAAAGTTACGCGCACCGCAAAAAAAAATACAATCTGCCTAAATAAATACAAAAAGAGCTACAACAGTTATTGGGCCGGCCCAACAGCAAGAAATAAATAAAAACAAAAGACAGAAAAAAAAGGGGGCGAGCTCACCCATGGGCCACGGACCATTTGGCCTGGATCCGGCTGGGCTGGGGAAGCAAGCCGGCCTGGCTGCTGGACCGGGGCGCCGGTGGGCCATGGCTGCTACGCGGCCCACCACGTGGGCGAGCGGACGAGCGGTTGGCTCAGGCTCGTCCCGAGCGAGGAGGGGCGGTGGCCAGCGGCTGCTTCGGACCGAGCCGGCCGGTGGCTGGCGGCGGCGCCCGCCGGTGAGGAGCGGCACGGCTAGGACAGGAGGCGGGAGAGGCGCGGGGTCAGCGGATCTGGGGCGCGGCAGGCCGGGCTGGCCGGATCGGGTACCGGCGGCGAGCTCCAGGAGGTCTCCCATGGCGCCTCGAGGTGACCTGCGGGGAGAGGAGATGAGGAAGAGAAAGGAGAGGGGAAAGAAGGAGAGAGAAGGGGGCGCGACGGCCATGACCTGCTTGGTGGGGAGGCGCGGCTCGCCGGGGTGGAGTGGCACGTCGGCGGCCGGAGGCGAGGCCGAGGCGGCTCAGGCGGATTCCACGGGAGGAGAGAGGACCTCGGGAGGCTCGGGGGCTGTGGGGGCCACGTGGACGGCTGGGAGCCCTCCGATCTGGATCTGACGGTCCAGATCGAGGGTTAGGGCTAGGGTTTCGAAAAATTTGAGGCAGATTGGGCAGATCTGGGAATTTTCAGGGGGGTGGCTGCAATTTTTAGGCTAGGGAAACCCTAAATAGAGGTGGGAGTGTGGTGGTCTTTATATAGCCCAGGTGGCTGGCAGTTTGCTAAAACATCCCCGTTTTCTCTCTCGCGCGCGCGGTGTTCACATTTCTGACCGCCGGGGGTCCGCAGGACCTCCGATTCGGGTAAAACTTCGAACTGCGCAATCAGCGCGTCGAGTCGGAGGCGTTCACCTCGCGCTGGAACCGTTCTGAGAACACTTTCCGGCGCGCTATAAAAATATCCCGTTTAATTATTAACGGGGTTTTTTCTCTCCGTTGGCTGCGGCTGGTCTTGTGCGGTCTCGCGACGGTGATCGGGTGAAACCCGGTGTCGCAAAGGTCGAGTGTCAGGGTGGCGAGGGTCGGTCTCCGTCCGATGCGAGATACGAGGGGGGAAAATAATCGCCGATCGATAAATCGGGGATGCAAACACCACAAACAAATCAGACAATCAAACAATTCGCACCGAAAACAAAATTTTTAATTTTTGTGAAATCTGGGCTGTTACACTCGCACTGCAACGAGTTTTTGAATCTACACGAGATCACGAATTTCCAATCACGGTTTCATGTTCAATCTTGACCCACAAGTATTCTACTGCGACTCGACATGCCATGAATGACTCGCCAAGGTTTCTACATCGACTCTCGGAATCTGACGGAACTACGCGCGAATCCAACACAAAAATTACTGACATTGGCTCGGACATCAACTTAAAGATCCCTCCGGTGAAATCTTGCAGGGTTCAATCCCTCATCACCAGAAAAAGTATCAGAAAATTCCAACGGTTAGATCTCCGTCAGCGGCTCTCGCACTACATCAAATTTTTGGATCTACGCGAGATCGTGAATTTCCAATCACGGATTCAGGTTCAATCTCGACCCACAAGGCTTCTACTCCGACTCGACATGTCATGAATGAATCGCCAAGGTTTATACATCAAATCACACCACTACAAGGACATCATACAACCAACAATCGACTAATTCCACACGGAGTGGACGAATAATGAACCCCTCGACGCGCACTTGATGCTCGGGGGCTGGAATTTTTTCGACATCAACAACGACATCAACCTCAACAGCTCCAACATGGCTGCACGTCACGCAACTTCGTTAATTCGACCCCGCCCAGCGCGTCGATTCCTTCTCGGTCACTCGCCGCACCGACGACTCGAAATCATCCTGCGCCGAGCTCCTTTTTATGGTCTCTCTGGTACCAAGCTCCATCCCGCAGGAATCGCCGCGTCGAGTCCTCTCGTCACTCGCCGGATAACTTCATCACAACGACTTCTCTGCGCAACTCCGCCGCCTCAACACTCGGGGGCTCGCGGACTCGGGGGCTGAACAAGAATTCTCCATCGCATCGACTTCGTCCTCTACACCGACACCGGCTGTGGCATCGACTCCGTCCGCTGCATCGACTCCATTATCCGCACCAAATCCGTTTCTCCACGTCGATTGCTCATTGTTGACTTCTTGCCTTCGAAAGCTCATCGTCGACTGTTCATATTCGACTCCCTCCGCCGCGTCGACCCTACATCTAAGTTTCTTTACACTCTTATATGCTATGATTTCAAAACCTATATGCGTTCTCGATCAATCGCCAAAGCAGACTATGCAGTTACACAAAAATATCTGAGGGATACAAACAATCCTTCTGATCATGCTCAGTGTTATATACCGTTTATTCGCATTTGTCAAAGTAGTGAGGCTGGGTACCAAAAGGCCGACCTTGTCTCCGTGTTCAACAAATCTGGCATCGCGTCCCTGTTACCCGACAAGGTTATGCTGCTGGAGGTCTACCTAATCACAAAAATACAACATAAACCTTATATTCTGCTACATTACCCGCTCAACAAAAGGGCAACGTCTCCAAAACACGCACCTTAATACAGTTGCACCTTTTTTCCTTCTCAGCAAGTGCTCGGGGGCTGGGCGCCCTCGTGATGCGGCGACGCAAACCTCCTCGTACACGACCGGTCCCTACAACAAGTCACGCCTACGGATAAAGACCCTAGTCGACCACTTCCTAGGATGATAACTACCCGACAACCAAAAATTATCGAGTCTATGCCCGACTGCAAATAGCCGAACATAGCCTCGGGGGCTACTCCCATCGGTAGAGCTGACGCGCACCCGACAAGCACTACTCGCGCGTCCGACAAGAACGACGGGGTTAGCTTAACAACAACTTGACCCTGTGCCCGACTCTACGAGTCGCACATAGCCTCGGGGGCTACTCCCATCGGGAGAGCTAACACGCACCCGGCGACCGCTGTACTCGACTGCAATTTTGATGCTTCATCCAAATTCTCCCATCGAGAGCATACTCACTGCAACTTTGACTGCTCATCATCAAATGATAAGATCCCAAAAGGTTCGAGTGCTCACTCAACAAACTTGCGAGTGATCACACTACTCTAAAAAAGCAACACACACTACGGCAGCTAACGCGGTTTAGAGTCCCTACGTGAATCTTTGAGTCCCCTAGGCACTCAGGGGCTACCGAGGAGGGGGTACCTCCATGACTCCTCACCGTGAGGGTAACTGGTGCGTGTCAAGACTGGCGGCCCAATAGAACCCTCACGAACCGACGTGAAGACCAAGACTTGAGGCTCAATAGAAGGACTCCTACTTGTAGTTGATTAGAACTCATGTAAACCCCTACCTGGCTATCTATATAAAGCGAGGCAGGGTCACTCCTCTAGACAGATCTCTCTCCACGCATTGAACTAGGGAATCCATTCTCGCGAACAGAGTGGTTTCACCATTGCACTTTGCAAAACCGCATTGTTCTGGTCCTGAGTTTGCGGTCTTCGACTTCTAATATCTTCAATGGACGCTCTTCATAGGTTAGGTCTGGTTGTAATTCAATCTCCAAATCTGATACTTGTGGTGGTGGCTTGTTGCATTTCTTAAGATGAGATATGTGGAAAACATTGTGAATCCTTGAGAGGTATTGTGGTAATTCCAACTTATAGGCAGATGTCCCCTTCTCCTCTAAAATTTTAAATGGCCCAACATATTTAGGACTCAACTTTCCTTTGATTCCAAAGCGTCGAACTCCTCTCATGGGTGATACTTTTAGATAAACCAAGTCTCCTACTGCCAACTGCATATCTCTTCTATGTCGGTAAGCGTAGCTCTTCTTCCTACTTTGTGCAATCTGAAGTCTTTCTTTGATTAGCTGGATCTTCTCATCATTCTCTCTTACTATGTCAGGGACAAGTAATGGTCTTTCTCCAACCTCATACCAACATATAGGTGATCTGCATTTCCTCCCATACAATGCTTCATATGGAGCCATTTGTATGCTAGAGTGGTAACTATTATTGTAGGAAAACTCTGCTAGGTATAGATGCTTATCCCATGATTCTCCAAAGTTAATTACACATGCCCTCAACATATCCTCAAGGATCTGATTTACGCGCTCGGTTTGACCGTCGGTTTGTGGATGATAAGCTGTGCTAAAATGCAGCTCAGTTCCAAGAGACTTTTGTAGGCTTTTCCAAAAGCTAGATGTGAATACAAACCCACGGTCAGAAGTTATGATCTTTAGCACACCATCGATTGCAACTATTCTCTCTAAGTATAGTTCAGCCAACTTATCAAAGGAATATTTCTGGTTTGTGGCGATGAAGTGTGCTGACTTAGTGAGTCGGTCAACCACAACCCATATCGCATCCTTCTTCTTTGATGTCATAGGTAAACCAGTAATAAAATCCATACATATATCCTCCCATTTCCAATCTGGTGTCTCTAGCGGTTTCACCAATCCAGCAGGTTGTTGGTGTTCCGCCTTTACTCTCTGACAAGTATCACACTTGCTAACATATTCTGCAATTTCCCTCTTCATACCAGGCCACCAAAAATTTCCCTTCACATCCTTGTAAATTTTTGTGCTCCCAGGATGAATAGTGTACATGGTGTCATGAGCTTCACGCAAAATAACTTCTTTGATTTCAGGGTCATCTGGTATACAGATTCTACTATGGTTCCAGAGAACTCCTTCTTGGTCCAATCTAAATTGGGATGGCTGCTCAGCTTGAATTCTTCTTATTTGCTCCTTGATGAATGCATCCATTGCTTGATTTTCCTTAATCTGATCTAGCAATGTGGGGTGAAATGTCATGGCTGCTATATTGGCTGTTAGTGTGGCCTCTCTCAGATCTATTTCCATTTTAGAAAGATCCTCGAGCAGTCCCTTGTCATACACTTCAATGGAGATATGGTTACATTTCTTCTTTCTACTAAGTGCATCTGCCACTACATTTTCTTTACCGGGGTGGTAATTAATTATCAAGTCATAATCCTTTATTAAGTCCAGCCACCTCCTCTGCCTCATGTTTAACTCTTTTTGTGTAAATATATATTTGAGACTCTTGTGGTCGTTCTACAGTGTGCACTTAGAACCATACAAGTAGTGCCTCCAAGTCTTAAGTGCAAACACTACTGCTCCCAGTTCTAAATCATGGGTGGGATAGTTTACCTCATGTGTCCTTAGCTGCCGAGAAGCATAGGCTATTACTCTGTCATCTTGCATCAAAACACATCCCAACCCATATTTAGAAGCATCACAATACACCACATAATCTTGTCCACTTTCAGGTAATGCCAAAACTGGTGATGTAGTTAACCGTTTCTTTATTTCCTGAAAACTTCTCTCGCAATCTTCGGTCCAAATAAACTTAACTTCTTTTCTGAGCAGCTTAGTGATAGGTGCGGTAATCTGAGAAAATCCTTTTATAAATCTGCGGTAGTATCCAGCAAATCCTAAGAAACTCATTACCTCACTTGGATTTGTCGGTTGAGCCCAAGACAAAACAGTCTCAATTTTTGATGGCTCTACCTCAACTCCTCTCCCTGAAATTATGTGCCCCCAGAAAGCTACTTGTTCCAGCCAAAACTCACATTTACTGAATTTTGCATACAACTGATTCTCCCTTAAGATTTCCAATGCTATCCTCAAGTGTTCGGCATGCTCTTCCTCACTTCTTGAATATATCAATATGTCATCAATAAATACCACTACAAAATTGTCAAGATATTCCATAAAAAATTTATTCATCAAGTTCACGAACATAGCAGGTGCATTAGTTAGGCCGAAAGGAACCACTGTGTACTCATGGTGCGCATACCGAGATACAAATGCCATTTTCTCAATGTCCTCTTCCCTCATTTTCATTTGGTGATATCCCGACCTCAAGTCGATTTTTGAAAAGACACATGCACCCTTGAGCTGATCAAATAAGTCATTTATTCTCGGTAGTGGATATTTATTCTTTATAGTTACCTTGTTGAGGTCTCGAAAATCTGTGCATAGCCTCAGCCCTCCATCTTTTTTCTCTGAAAATAATACTGGTGCTCGCCATGGTGACATGCTTTCTCTAATGAATCCTTTTTCTTTCATCTCATCCAATTGTTTCTTTACCTCTACTAACTCTGGTTGTGGCATCCTGTAGGGTCTCTTGGAGATGGGTGCTGTCCCGGGCATTAAAATAATGCTGAACTCTAGCTCCCTATCAGGCGGTATACCCGGTAGCTCATCCGGAAATAAATCAGGAAACTCGCACACCACAGGTATATCTTTCACCTCTTTCTTTTGTTCTCTTGCTGCCATCACTAAAGGATCACCGGGTTTGGTTCTACTCCCAAAGTGTATCATCCTAGAACCATCGGATCTCCTTATTGGTACACTTTTAAGTTCACAATCTACCCTTACTCCATTAGCAGCTAGCCAATCCATCCCAAGGATTACTTCTAACCCTGACAACTCTATGACATGCAGGTTTGCTAAAAATTTGGTATTGTGAATTATTATTGGTTGATTCTTGCGCATTGCCTCTACCGTAATCTTTCCTCCCGGTGAGATAACTCCTAAAGCTTTTCCCAATTGTGTGCATGTTAATCCAATCTTATTCACAAATTCTTGGGAAATAAATGAGTGTGTGGCACCGAAATCAAACAAAACTGTACCAACTGAAGGAGGAATAAGTAGTTTACCAATAACAACATCTGTAGCCTCTCCTAGTTGCTCTGCAGCCACATAATTTAGCCTTGGCTGTCCTCCCACTGGTCCTCCACGCCCAACTCCTCTTCCTGCATAATTCATAGGTCCGCCTTGTCCCCGCCCAGCTGGTGGACGAAAAACTTGAGTCTTCTTCCCTGGTGGCCTTGTTGGGTTTGCTACAGGATAGGTGCAATTGATCTTGTGGTGTCCTGGTCTTCCACAATTGAAGCATACTCCTGAGCCTTTCATACACTCATGAGTAGCATGACCCTTTCCACATTTGCCACAGTTAGGAGCAAAGTTTGGTTGATTAGGGAAGTTAGGCCGCGGTAGTGGCATACGAGGATGCCCTCATCCATGCATCATCATAGGACGTGGGGGTTGCATTATGGGGCGAGGTTCTATCCTTGCCTTCTTTCTCCTTTCTTGACTTAGGTTGTCATGTTCATTCTCAAGTATGAAAGCCCTATTCACGAGGTCCTGAAATTCAGTGATCCCGTGAATCGAGAGGTGCATTCTCAGGAATGGATGCAGCCCCTCCAAGAACTTTTCCACCTTCTTAGCTTCGGTATTCACATCATCTGGAGCATACCTTGCTAAGTCGTTAAATTGGTTTAGGTACTCATTCATCCTCTTACTACCTTAAGTTAAGTGACGAAACTCCCTCTTTTTGATATCCATCTTTGCCTTTAGAATATCGGTTTGGCGGAAATTCAACTTGAATTCCTCCCACATGATAGGCTGGTTATTAGCTCGATTAAGGCTGAAATTCCTCCACCAGGCTGCTGCTGGACCGATTAGCTGGTGTGATGCATATCGCACCTTCTCTTCATCTGAACACCCTACGGTTTCCAGCTTCTTCTCTACTTCTGTCAGCCAGTCATCCGTCTCTAATGGATCCACCGCCTTGGAGAATGTGGGTGGTTGAGTTTTCAGAAATTCCCCCAAACTAACTCCTGCACCGGGTAATTGTGATCCTCCAGGAACTAGCCTTGTGAGTATAGCCTCGAGGAAGCGGTTCTGATTCTCTTGAGACTCTCTTCGAGAATTTTCCACGAACTTAAGGACATCTCCCAGGTTGCCTTCTCCACCCATAAGTCCAGATGCCCGCATTGCCAACTTCTGGGTTACTTGGAAGTTGCACCGGTCTAGGAAGAGAACTCTGATTTTCTGAAGCTGGAGTACCCCCATGCTGATCCTGAGCACTTGATCCCAACCGAAAGACAAGGTCTTGCTCACTAAGGCCATGGTTGTCCATCCTGCATGATTTCTACTTTTGGTTAGTGATTTATTACTTTTTTGCATGATTATTGATTGAAATCATCAAGCACAAGTACAAGTGATACCAAAAAATAACATGCTGCTCTAAAATGGTATTAGCTGCTAGAAAGGCTATCTACACATAAAGTGCATGCATGGCAGGAGATGCAATTTTTTATAGAATAATTTTTCCCGGTTATTTATATATCTGCCATAAGTGAATGGCAAGCAGTTTTATTATCTACCTAGTAGGATTCTGTCACAATGCTTTCCCAAAATCACACAACAGAATACGTCACCAAAAGCCTTCTACCTCCCGAGTCATATACTACAGGACAAGCACTTATATTACAAGTGTTCCATTACATAGGTCCTACTAAAAGCATAATTGCATGACTACTACAACCCTCACAGCACATATGGTCCAGTGCATCCTACTAGTACATCTGAGACATACTTGGCCTTGCAGTTCACACATATATTACATACTACACATGTTCAGGCTGCTACAATACTAACTACTACTGGTCCCAAAATACTAGTCTATTGTCAAGGCGTCCCACGCCTAAGATCCCGACAGATTGGAGCTTGATCAAGGGATGTTGCTGCCACTGGCATTGTCATTGTCATTGTTGCCACCACTGCCAATCGCTCCCAGCCCAAGTACTTGCGCATAGGCAGTAGCCTCCCTGTACTCCCTCATGTTGACACTCATGTGTGGCTGGGTAATTTCAGGTTCACGTGGTCGTGGAATAGGGAAGAGGGGTAGTTGCTGCTTTATATTCGGCTGTAGGTCTGGTTCAACTATAGGTTCAAGTAGTGGCTGAGGTGGTGTAGGTGGTATTTCCGGTAAGGGTGGAGCTAGCGGCTCATTTGGGTTCTCTACTTCCTCCATTCCTTCCGGTTCCTCAAATTCTACCTCCTATGGATCCTCTTCTTCTTCCTCTTCAACATCATCTGGTACTATTAGAGGATTAGGAATGCCTCCCGGAAAAACATTAGTGCTTCCTGCAACACCATCTTATCATGTTCGCTCAGCTGGTAGCATTGATACAAGAATTGGGTTTCTTCTTGGTGCCTAATAAGCTCTTCCTTCATGGAGTGGTACATCATCACATTAGCAATCAGTGCCATACTAGAAGTGGTGCTAACTGTTAAAGCTGCAGGTGCAGGCTGAGCTGATGAAGACCCAACACCAAGGCTTGCTTCGCTAGGTCCTTCCTGGTAGCTCTGACAAAAACTTCCAGAATCAAATGCCGGAAAGTCACGGTATCCGATGGTGCGTAGTTTCTCTCCAAAACGTGCTCGCAGCCCAAGCATAGCTTCCTTAGCAACCTCTTGAATGGGTATGGTGTCATTGGAAGACCGCTGCATTGTGGAGAGTTCCACATAGAAGCCTATGTCTGATCGAACACCGCTAAGCACGAGAACTATGCGTCGATAGGAGTACGTTACATCATCTGGTATCTCTTCAAAGAATTGTGGAAAACGTGCCCCAAGCTCTTGCATCATTTTCCAAAGTAGCAGGACATGCTGGCCACGAACCCTTGATGGTGGAATTCTAATTCGAACCATCCTGCAATAGGTTTCTAATTAGCATGGTAAGTATCTAAAGGTATGCAATAGGTTTCTAATGAACATGGCAATCATTTAAAGGTACTGGACAGAATAATACAAGGTGTAGGATTAACTAGTGATGTCATATACCAAGTATGGGTTCTAACTTAAGTATTCCAACTGTCCCTAACTATCTGCGTGGTCCTTGAAACCATTGCTCTGATACCACCTGTGACGACCGTGTCATTAGTAAATAGGTAATGACACTAGTCCTTAGATTATTCCTTGACAAAATCACATTTTGTCAAATAATAATCCATGTCTGAGATGTGCAGCAGGGAAATAGCTAGAGATGGTCATTTATATTACAATACCATGCCACGCAGGGCTATAAGTCTCAAATAGGCTTCTCACAAGTCTGTCAAATTATTACATCTCCTAAGACTAGAGTTTTTAACTAGCAATACTCGACAGGTGGCACTAAGGTAGTTCCTGAATTACATAGCTTTAGATCATAAGGTATTTATTCATCCCAACTACCATACGTGGCCTCCAGATCATACATATCATCAGTTGGTTCCACATTAAGATCTTCAGCATAGTAGTAGCCATCATTATTGCTCTCCTCACTTGGTCCAGTAGGCATCTCATACAAGCTTTGCTCTAAGTAAAGGGGGATAATAGCAAGAGTGAGTACAAAGTAATCAACAAGCATATATAGAGGAATGCAAACACTCATGAATCTGTGTCAATAATTCAACAAGTCCTAATTTAACTGAACATTTTTAAAATAAAGTTTTTGTTGTAGAAAAGTCCAGTTCAATTTAAGAAAAACTATAAAATCACTCATATTTCGAATATGAACCAGCAATAGGTTCCCGTCGTCTCCAATCCGAGAGACTGACATGATCATGATTTAGTTTAGCGCTACGCAGGCTGTATCACTTTACCCACATGAACTCTGATTTTTACTTCTCTCATAATTCCTTGTATGCCAGACCTAGTCAGAGTTCAAATCTTTTTCCTCATTATTACATCATACTTCCACCCGGCTAGGTGTTCCCTAGTCATTGTATCAAGCAGAGAAACTTGACACTCATCACTAATGCACCCATCCGGCATTAGATTGGGAATTCATCACCCAACCTACTACTACAAGTGAATAGTAAGATGACTAAATAAGTAGTAGGCCTTGCCTGCCGTTAATTAGACATGTCTGTGGCTGATACAAATTTTATACGTTAACCGAATACAAGTGAAAATGTATTTATCCTAATATGATATCCATATGTAGAGGGTCCCACCTTCTAGTATATCCACCTCGGGCACCCTCTTTCCACCAAGTAAAAATAAAACCGGTAGGTTAACTACTCCATCAGCTAACCCGCCAACAGTCCAATCGACACATAATTTATTCCAAAATAATTTTATGCATGTTGATGATAAGATATAGTAGAAAATAGTTTTCTTATGGAAAATAATTCTACTCAGCATGATCAATGAAAAGCTTGCCTGAGTTTTTATACTCAAACTCGGATTCACTAGGCTTCTGAAGTTGCTTCTCTTCCAGACCTTGCTCGCTTCCTGCAGGTCGACGAATACGTATACCGAGACTAAGTCAAAATAATAACTAAAATACGCCGGTGCAGTGTGGAAGTACTACATTCATCAAGATTTAAACTTGAAAATTCCTTATATATGCATTAGTGTGGTGAGAAGCTAGCATTATTGTGGTGGCATCTGATACGTCCAAAACGTATCTATAATTTCTGCTTGCTCCATGCTTCTTTTATGTGATATTGCTATGATATTGATGCACTTCCATACACTTTTGATCATATTTGGGCTAACCTATTAACTCAGTGCACCCCAGTGCCAGTTCCTGTTTTCTGCTGTTTTTGTATTTCAGGTTTTCCCATTACTTAAAGTGCCAGAAAAATTCCAGGAAAAATATAGGAAAAATCAGCGTACAGGAAACTGGGAAAGCCCAGGTGGGGCCAGAGGGGAGCCAGGGGTGGCCCAGGCGGCCACCTGGCGCGGCCACCCCCTAGGCCGCGCCAAGGGGCGCTTGGGGGCCCTGGTCCACCTCTGGCTGCCCCCTTCGCCTATATATCCCTGTTGTCCCGAAACCCTCGAGGACAGAACCCTTTTCCGCGATCTCTCCTCTGTTCCGCCGCCGCCGCGCTTCCAAGATCAGGAGCACCAGGAGCCCTCTTCCCGGCACCCTGCCGGAGGGAGGAACCACCTCCGGGAGCTTCTCCACCACCATGGATGCTTCCCGGATGAACCGTGAGTAGTCCACCTTGGACCATGGGTCCATGATCAGTAGCTATGTGATGTTCTCCTCCCCTCTTTGTTCTTCATGGTTTAGACCTCGTGAGCTGCCCTACATGATCAAGGCACATATGTAATATTTCTGTTGTTCCTATGTTGAGTTTGCTGTGATCTGATGGATTACGAGACTATGTTCAGATTGTGTTTGAGTAATATATTTGATTCTCCTCTTTTATATTTATGTTCTTGAGTAATTCTTGCATGTTCTCCGTTGCTGTTTATTGCTTTGGCCAAGTAGTAGGTAGTGACTCCAAGTGGGAGCGTTATGCATGATTGTTGGTTCATGCCCCCTGATGACTAGCTTGAGTGACAGGAACATGAGTCTAGGGGATGTGTTGTTGCCACAAGGGAGAAAACAACGGTGCTTGTACTTGCGGGTACAAGGATTGTTTACTTTACGCAAATTTCTTTAATGCAGTTGTCTGTTGCTTTGAGTTTACACTTTGGGTGGGATTCGCAACTTAATACCAGCGAGATGTTCTGGATAGATATCTCAAGGTGGATGATTAGTAGGTAGATGCAGATGGATTTCGGTCTACTTGTCTTGGCGTACCGCCCATGCTTTTGAGCCTCTTCCTTTCTTTATAGCATAGTTAGCATTGGTTTGCGCACATAATCCTGTCAATTATCCACCTGTAATTTGTTTACCTCGCATGGCTATTTTATCGTCTTTTGGGAGAGAGACATCACTAGTGAACATCATGGGACCCTGGTCCATATTGCCAACACTGTTTACACCCGCTATTTATTTCCTGCTTTATTTTCTTTTCCGTTTCTATTGCTATCATTATTATCCCATGCATTTGATCCTTTGTAAACAACAAGCCGGAGGGATTGACAACCTCTCTAAACTCGTTGGGAGAAAAGTTATCTGTTGTGTGTGCAGGTCCACGTCAGCCGCTTAATTGCTGGCATCGTTGTCACCTTCCTGTCGTTGTCGGAGTCCTACTGAAGACAAACCTTGGTATCTTCATCGAGGGAAATTTGCTGTTGTTTACATCTCAACCTTCCACTTTGGGTAACCAAAGAGGGGCGAGAAGCCATCAACATCTACTTAGCTGATTAGTACTAATGGCATATGAGTGCACGTCTTGGTTCAGATTAGCTAGGTGTCTTTTTCTATCTTTCTTGTAGTACTAATGCTAGCTAGTACTAGTTCTGAACCGAACTAGTTCCCAGGTTGGTACTAGTCCACTCAAACCCGTCGTACATACACACGTACCTGTCTCTTATTCCTCTGCTCCAACCTACCCAGTAACATCCCAAAATTCTACGAATTTTGGAATGTTAATAAAATTAAATAGATAATGATTGTTTGCTTGATGTGTTTGATTTTCTCTGGATTTTAAAACTTTTTGGAGTTTATTGAATATTAAAAAGAGAGGGAATAAAAGGAATTTATTATTTAAAACAAAACCAACAAAACAAAATGAGAGAAGGTAATTTGACTCCTTCAACATATTAAAAGGTTGGAAAAGGTTTTAAATCATTATTGGAACTCTTCTGAATATTCAAAACATTTTTCAACTCAAGGAAATTCATTTGAGAGGATATAAAATGACTTATCCCCTTTTTAATAAACTTGGAAAATATTTAGAATATTACTTTAAAGTTTTTAAAATTTATTATGAGTATTATAAATAACTTTTAAATTATTTTAGGGTTTTTACAATGCTAAGAGACTTTGTATTTCATTGAAATGATTTATTAAATATTTTAAAAGAGTTGAAAAAATATTTCAATGGGAATTTTTTTATTTTACCAAATTATTTATTGGTGTAACAATTTTAAAATTTATATTTTATTATTTAGAAATGGTTTGTCAATGCTTTTGACCAAATAAAAATACTTAAATAATTTATTGGACTTTATTTGAGTTATGAAAAGTATTTTATATTTAAATAAATTATTTAGAAAATGTTTTTATTTTTATTTTCCTTTTTGGAAAATGTATTCATTAAATATATTTCTTTGTATTATTTGATGAATTTAGGATTTTGTTTTATATTTTTCTGATGAGTATTTATTTTTCTACAATTGTTTGAAGTTCAGATTTTGAAGAAAAAGAAAAACCCGTGCACAGCCGGCCCAATACGTTTTTCCGTCTGTGGGCGCAGTAGAGCCCATGTCGAACTCGTTTCGTTTTTTTTCTAGACCTATATATAATTTTTTCCTCTTCTTTTCTTTTTCCTTTTGTTTTATTTTGGAAACCTAAGCGGCGAGTCCCTCTTCACCGCCGCCGGGACCGCGCCGCCGCCGGAGTCAACCGCCGCCGCCGCTCGCCGCCAAGTCGCCACCACGCCGCCGGACGCCGCCGCCACCGCCCGAGCCACCGCCGCCGCCCACTCCCCGTGCGCCGCCTCCCCGCGCCACCCCGGCCGGAGCCACGGCGCGAGCCGCCGCCGCTCGCCGGAGCACCACGCTGGCTGCAACCCACCACGGCCGCACCACGCCGGAGCCCCTGCGGGCCTCCAAGCGCCGCCCCTCACCGGTCGGCCACCTCCACCGCCCCTCGCCGGACCCCGCACCACGGCAGAAATTCCGGAGGTCGTATCTTTTCAACCGTTGATCCAAATCGAGTGATTCTTTTTGCGTTGGATCACTCGTGTCATGTACTTTCTGTCTATATCATGTGTACACAAAATATCACAAGTTTCTTGATATGTTTAAAGTCAAATTCAATTCAAATTTGAACCTGCTATGACCTGCGTTGTAGTATTCCGTTTCACGTGATTCTTTTTGCATATCGGATCATTTGAGACATGTTATCGGTAAGGTTCACACACTTTTCATGTGGGCATGATATTCACCTTGAATTCATAAATGTCCATGATCACAATTCCTTACCGATGAATCTGTATCTGTTGACTCTCTCGAGATCACTTCCACTGATCACCTTCGAGCACATCGACACCTTTACCCTTCAAAACCTTTTTGTTTTGTTGCTAAAACCTTTGTGTTCGTTTGTTGATCTTTTATTTGCCTTGTGATCTGATTGCTTATTCGAGTTCCTTCGTTTGCGATAGGTTTCTCGGAGTGTGACGAGTAGAGTTGAATGGACCGTGACAGCGAAGAACTTCACCAAATGGAAAAGGCAAGTCATACTTTGACCATTTCACAACCTATATCTCTACCTAATAATAAAGGGAGGTGAGTTTCTCCTTACGACAACACATTTTGCAGAAAACCCCTCAAGCTTTTAGTGAATCAACCCGCAGTACATCCATAAGTGTCATTGTAGTAGAAAAATGTTTCAGCACATATGTTTTTCAAAAACACCCCTATAATTTTAGGAAATCAACCTGCACTCCAATATTAGCTTTTTTCTTTTGGGGAAGGCTTTAATGGGCATATAAAATTGTACTAATGATTTTCTAGGCCTTGGTTATCCTTCGCCCTCGTCAAGGATTTGCTTACTAGGCTTAGACCCCTAAAAAAATACTTGGCTTACGAAATTACAGAAAATAATCGTTGCGGTGAGGATTTGAAATCGCAAACATCCATCCAGGCTCTAGCATGTCCAGGTGACACGGTGCTAAAATATATTTTGCTGACGCCAACTAAAGTACAACCTCGCCCCTTTACAACAATCATAATCAATTTATATTCGTTTATTATCATCAACTCAATAAGCAGGCTCGGAAATCAATAAGCACATGATAGGAAGAGGATTTGAAAACGATTTTAACACCGAGCTAAGGACGGAAGAGAACCAGTCCAACAGAATGTTATTGACACAAATGTGCTCGCTGCATATGCAGCGTCCTTAGTGCGTAGAAATTACAAATGTGATTGACTTAACGATCGATGCACTCTCTTCTAGGTGAGTTATAATTACAAATTACAAACGGGATTAATGTGATAACATGGGACCCATGCCGAAATCATTGTCACAGACATGTGTACATGGATTACACAGGATGAGGAGAGGACTTCAAACAAACTTTACAGAAAGCTTAAGGAAGAAAAAGATTGAGTTTTGCTACAAATGTCGCTTCAAAAAGTTCTTGAAATATTAAGATAGATTGAGTCGCTGTATGATGAAGATTTTTTGTATGTGGTTCATGATGTTTCCTCTTTTCTATTCTTTTAAGATGGAAATTCTTTAACAGTAGAAAAACAAAACTTTAGATAAGATGTTTCATTTACTCATAGTATTCTCTCCTAAGAGTATCTATTTGTAGTTTTCATGATTACAATAAACATGTGCTTTTATTTAATTTTTTTTATGGTAATTGTACTTTTCATGATTACATGCACACTGACAGCTGGGTCAAAACGCGATGTGGATCGACCCCAGTGCACGACAATGGGCGATGTGCACGACAATGCCAGCGGCGAGCCCATGGAGTCACATGTGGTTTCCCCATGACTCAAGTCCGTCGTGCCAAAAAATCTGGGCGCCGTCGCCGAGATGTTCAATGTTGACGTCGTAGAGAGTTGCAATGTGTGTGTGCCACCTGCCACGACATCAGCTGTTCTACATATGAATCGTCCTCGCCTCCTTCAGCGCGCCCGAGTGGCTTAGAAATAAGGCACATGTCGATTGACGCTAGGGGAAACTGCAGGAAAAAAAACCGAACGGCGGGGTGTTCGCACACAGGTGCGCGAGAGGAAGGGAACCATTGGGTGTAGACAGCAAGGGGCATCAACATGCCCTTGGTCATCTTCAGACTGAGCTGTCGTAACCAAGAAAAAAATACTGTAATGATGATATTTTTTTTGCACAAACACTGTCTATTTCATTAGGCTAAATTTCATCCTATATCATGACAAGGCTTAGTAGTTCATTTGCTCCCTTTGTAAACCTTGACAGAAGGCAAGAACACTGTTAGTGGAGATAAAAAATAGTTATGATACACGCATGCCCTTATACGACAAATACCACAACAAAGACAAATGCACCGACACATGCACCATTTGCAGGTAAGATGATGGTGAACTGGTGATCCCAATAACTTTACAAAGTAATTATGAATATGTGTCGAGAAAGACTGAGACGGTAAGGATTTGTTTAATAGTAGAATTTTTTTTGTGGAAGGGGGGGATTAGGGGAGATACCCCCTCTAATCCCGATTAAAACTCTTTTACAAGACAAGGCCTAAGGGGGAGAAATGAGACATGAGTGATATCCACTATCATCATAAATCCGCAACGATTACATTCATGTTGAATAGGAGAACAATGTGTTGTAGAGAAGTCACAACATGAATAGATCAATAACGGAGTGGAAGAATTTAGTTTTCCCGTTTAAACGCACGGGCATATTTCCTAGTTTTTACTTATGCATGTAGCAAATTATCACTCTATGCATTGTGTAGGATTATATATTAGTTATGATTTAAACCTAGTAGGATAGCCATATGTTTTGACCTTGTATTTCATTGTTGCCCTAGGATCGTGGTTGTTATATATTGCAATTTCTTTGTAGACGGGGATTGGTTGAGTTATCATTGAGCTATGTGAGGATTAATGACTTGACTAGCAAACTTAAATAGAAATCATCTCTGGGCGGGCAGGGAATGAATCCTGGGGCTCGTGCCTTGGATAAGGAGGGACCAGGGCTAAATGCTTCCCGAATGGTTGTTTCGGTGGTGAACCGGGTGCGTCATGGTGACTACCCTCTGAACGCAGTGGGCGCCGTCTAGGCTCAAAAAGATCGGACAGACAGTGTGACTAGTAGCTTCCATGTACAACCACTGGCTATATGGGCTCTGGATTAGATGAGTAAGTTGTGGGGAACCTGGCCCTGGTAGCTAGCTGATGTAGATATGATAGGTGTACCGGCTACCAAAGGATGGAGGCAACCTCTTCTGAAAGACTATGTCTCAATCTTCGGGTTGAGTCCATTGGGGAAAGTGTACAAACCTCTGCAGAGTGTAAAAACTGATCATGATTAGCCGTGTCCACGGTTAAGGAAAACTTTGAGCAACTGGGTATTATTGTTGTTGGATGGTCTTTACAGATAATTCACCTTAATAAGAATTTGAGTGGGAACTTTTAATAAAGGGATGGTTGGAATTGGTGTAGCCCGATTCAACCATACTTAGGACTAGCAAGATAAATTATAATTTGATTAGTTGTAGTATGTGAGGGAAAAACTGGCTTTCTGCAAAACTAAACCATAAGCCTTTCCTTTGACTTACCTTGCATGTAGATGTATGTCTGCTATATTTTTTTTCGTGTGACTTGCCGTACAAATCAGATGTACTGACCCGTTGTCGGGCCGTAACCTTCGGTGTTGCAGGATTGTATACGACGAGTAAGTGATGCGATGTAGGGTTACGATGTTTATACTCAACTATGCCGGTGGATTTGATGGACGCCACGAAGCTTTTATTGTTTTTACGCTGTATTCTATTTGTAAGCTAGCCTTGAGCTATGCAGGTATGCTATATTGTAATACTGGATCTTCGATGTAATATATATGACATGTGGTTTATTCTTGATATTACATCACGTACTGTGTGTGCTAGCTATTGATCCAGGGACTAGCACAGAATGCATAGAGACTTGCATTCTTAGCGAATCGGGTCGTTACATACCCAGTGCCCAGATCCGTCCGCCGCCAGCGACAGAGAAGGTGCCGCCGCCGGATCCTCCATCCGGTATCCACAGGTTTCAACCCCAGTTTTCCCCATGGATTTCTTCCCCAACTCTTTAATCTTCCTCTGGTTTTGACTTGCATGTATGGCTCTGGTTAGGATTGTGCTCCCTCTGCTCCAGGCTGAAGCTGCCGGCTGTGGTGTTCACCGTGCCATTGGGTGATGCAGACCGGAGCTCCAGTGTGTGTCCATGGAATATATCAACACATGTGCAGGTCGATGGTGTTCATCCTCTAAATTTTCTGATGCTCCAGGTTGCTCCAGTGTTAGTAAATTAAATTTTTCCCATGTGTGTGTGTGTTGAGCAAGTTCAATCCTATGGAAGATTTGGATGTATTTCTTCTGCATTAATGTTTGATTCATTTTATTTACTTGCTTAAGGTTGTATCCCATCATTTCCTACCCTTGGATCCACTGATGCTAGACCTGAGATTTTTATGATTTTCTATGCTCTCATAAGTGCCCTGGTCTGAATCTCACTTTACAATTTCTGGGATGATGCCCTATGAACTTGCATACACATCCCACTGTATTTTAGCTTAGTTAGCTTAAATACTAATCCAGTTTTATTCCCTATCCATTTATTCTCAAGATCTGGGCAGATGATAAATATGGATTATGCATTTGTGTCCATTTTGTGATTAACCAATGGAAATGTGCATTGTGCCCTTTGTAATCTTTGTGGTTGGGACTAAATAAGGCTAGAAGAAGAACTCACCTTTCTCCTTTTGATCTTTTGATGGTTCTGTTAGTGCTTCCCCTACCTCCAGTCTCCCTTTTAGTAGGCGTGTGTGTTGCTCCAGCCTGTCCCCTTCACTTTATGGATCATTTCTTCAAGTCACCATCTCTACTTATTGTTCTTGGATCTTTGTTGTTTGCAGCTAAAGAGATGATGACAGTGAAAGAGAGACAAGATGGCCTAGCTTCTTGAGGAAAGTGGAGACAAGAGAAATATGGCTGGTGCATGGTGCGTACTCAGTACTCTCTCCCTTTTAAATATGAGCTCACCTCCCTTGGCTGGTATGGCTACCCATTCCCTTTGCACTATTCTTCTCAGGTGTGGTAGCTTTAATTAGTCAGGAGTTGCAGCCCATGCTTGGACCAACTGTAGTCTAGTTGAATACTTAGTCCAGTGGACAACCTCTTGTATCTGGTGGTTTAGTGTGTTTTTTACACGTGTGCTTAGCCTTGCTGTACAATTTAGCATAGTCTAGTCTCTCTTAATTACTTATTTCAAAGGATTGTAATACCCAAATATATTACTGTACTTATTGAAGATATATGAATAAACTATCCATACGATCAGTTATATTTGTTGCAGAAATCTTATAGGTGCTAATTAATTATTTCTACTTAGTTTCCTAATTTGTAATTAAGTTTTAAGACTAATGCAAAAATAGGGGTCGTTACATGCTTCAACATGCATGTCTGTTCCAAATAAATGATATGAACGAGATTCAATGGTTCAAAGATACTTCAGACTTTTATACGGGCTTCATGTTTTCCATAGTTGTTACATTCATCTATCTTTGCTTTCATATCTTATCATTCTAATGTTACCTTTCATCTCATTTGTGTATTTATTGATTTTTATAGATGTCCATGTTTAATATATAAACTTAGCCAAAGTTTAAACAGTTTTTTATAGTTGTGTGCACCACATGTAAAAATAAGTACATCTGAACTTCACAAAAATAGCTACATCCAATTTTGAGAAATGCAGAAGTGGATGCTCTGCTCTGTTTCTCATATGCTTAGTTGTTAGTACCATCTCATTGCCTTGTTTACACAAGTATGGTGCTTTCTATGTTTGAGAAAATAATGCTTGCATCTCCCCTCCAATTTGATCTAATGTAGTGCTAAATGGTCTAAAAAAGGACCTCTCTTCTTCTGTGCTTGTAAAATATTGCCATAAGCTGATTCATGTGTGTGCTCAGCTTGGTAGAAATATGCAATCTCAGTGATGTGAAGAATATGGTGTTTCCTATTATCTAAAGAAAAGAATCTAGCCAAATTATTTTTTCCTTCTAATTCCTTTCCTATGAGTTAACACTTTGTTTTCAGTGACTAAAGTTGGTGTTTTTAAAAGTCTTTTAATTGTGAAGCACTCTACTTTAATTGATGCTGTGATTTTCTTATCTTGGAGAAATGGTTCTCTCTCGCCAAACCTGCCGCATCACCACCGGCATCCGTATACCACCCACCCCCGAGCCGCCACCCCCGAGCCGGAGACCGCGCCCGTGCGTGCTCCCGCGCCCACTCCCGCGCCCGCACCCGCCTTGTCGGGATGCTCCACGGGCTTGCGCCTCTCTGTATCGACGGCGTCCTCGCATGTCTCTGTCTTTTGACGGCAAGCTCTGACATTCAGCCCACTTCTTCAGAGTTGTCTCGAAATAGGCGGGAGATAGAAGTGGAGGACGCAGTCGAGGAGGCGGAGTTCAATGCCGTTTGGGAGCACAGGTACCCGGGCGTATTCGATGACCCTCCACGAGACCTGGCGCGCCTAGCGGTTGTATTGGAAGCAGCTCAGGCCGAAAGAGAGAACAAGCTCATCGTCATATCTTCTGACGAGGAGTGAAGTAGTGCATGTAATTGATAACATGTTGGTTAAGAATTTGTGTACTCTCATGCTATACTTTGTGATTTGCTCTTGTTAATAATGGTATTGGTTGAATTCTAATGTGGCTGTTACATTATGTTATAGTTGTCATGTTGATGATGTTGTTTATATCTGTGTGATGTATTTTGTATCTATGAGCTGTTTATATCTGTGCTGAAAATACAGAAAAGCAAAAAAAAGAACCTATTATACGTAGTAATGGCGCACCTGGGGACTTAGTAATAGCGCACTTCGGGTGCACCATTACTGTACGGGTTAGTAATGGCGCACCAAATGTGTGCCATTACTAAGTGCTTGTAGTGGCGTGGTAGCAATGGCGCACCGCATGTGCGCCATTAACATGCAAATGAGGTGCGCCATTAATGCCTTTTTTCGAGTAGTGTCTCTAGTATATCTCTTGTTCTTGTTAGGTTCTTCTTCTTTCCGTACTTCAGGTGGGTCATTCTTCTCATTATCATTATCAGGTTCAGCACCATCTTCAGTCTCAGCATTAGAAGTAGATATACTATTTTGATCAACAATAGGCACTTCTTTAATTGTGGGATCATTAGAATTGTCAGCTTACTTGTGTTTCTTCTTCTTCTTCTTTGGAGAGCTGAAAATGTCTTCTTCTTGCATTTGAGAATCTTGCTCGACTCTCTTTGGATTCCCCTCTGGATAAAGAGGGTCTTGGGTTGTAACACACCGGGTGGCACGCTACAGTAATCACCTTGCTAATGATAATCACTGTTGCTCATCATGCCTTGATCAAAACTTTGCATTTTATCAGGTTCAATATCATGATGGTTGATATTAAAAAAAACCATGTGCCAAGTGTGCCTGGATCATCATCATACAAATCAAATTCCAAACCCCCTTCTTGCTCTGGGTCATAAAAACAAGTGGCAAATAAATTTTGCCCAAAAATTGTCCAACTACTTTTATAAATTCACAAATATTCAATGGACCACTTCCATGTTTGTATTGGGACTTATTGTGCCATCAAATAATTGGAACAAATAAAAACAGTAGCTCCAATGGCCACTTTAATCAATTATCATATAAATATAATACAAAATGGTATTATATAATCTCCATACTCTCGGTATCCCTTGTATGTTATATAACAATAATTTTGGAGCAACTATCATGCTTAACAAAAATACCTAAGCATTTAAATTACATAAAAACAGTAGTAAATCAACAACAAGTAATCATTTAATGATTATATAAAAAAAACTAATGAATTTATTTAATTCCCAAACCTTTTGGTGTCACTGGCTTGTGGTGCCACATTATTTTTGGAGATGTTTTCATGTTTAACAAAATTTCCTAAGCATTTACATAAAATGCTAAAGAGAAAATACAAAAAAGAAAATAAACAAAAAAAGAGGGAACCCTAATCTACGCCTGGGGCAAAGCCCAACAGGCCGGCCCACCCCCCCACCTTGGCCCAACCGCCAGCCCATCCCACCTTTCCCCTACCTCCGTACCGGGGGGGGGGGGGGAAGCACGGGCAGTGCCGTGGCACGCATCTGAGCCGGCCATAGCAGTGGCCATCGGCGTGGCGACCATTTGACGCAACCCCGGCGGGGTTAAAGCCCCCACACCCCCGGGAAACCCTAGCCACGTCCCATTTCCCCCCTCGCCCTCACTCTCGCGCAATCCGGCGGCGCCCGAGAGTTGCTGTCGCCGCCGGCGTGAACCGACGCAGCCACTTGCCCCCCAGCCGCAACCAGCGTGTCCGGGAGCAGCTCCGTCGTCGTCCTCGTCATCTCAAGTGAAGACCAGAGCTCGAGCCGCGCTGCAATCTGAAAATCGAACGAATCCAACCCGCCGGCCGTCGCGGGCGTTGTCGACGATTGCGTCGCCGCCGTCGCGCCAACGGCCTCCTCGAGCTCCTCTCCCGCATCCCTGTGAGCTGTCGCACCCAGACCCCCATTGCCCCCCTCCGTTTAGCTCCCCCTCGACGTGGTGGTGTGCTCCAACTCCGCCCGCCGCCAATGCTCGCCATGGACACCGTTCTGGTCAACCTCCGCGTCCACCTCGTGCACCATTAGGCTCGCATCACCTCCGGCGTTCGATCCCCGCCCTCCGTGCCCCAAATTTTCGCCGGAGGCCCGTTTTCCCACGCTCGCCGCCGTGCTCGGTTCCGGCCACCTCCAGTGTGCGCGTGCGCACGCGCTGAGCGCTAGCACCCCTATCGATGTGGCCATGCCGGAACGGCCAGCGCCGCCGTGGCCTCTGGCCCTGACCGCCGGCGTCCCTGTGCGTGTTCTGTGGCTGTGCCACTGATCGTGGGGCCCACTATGTTAAGCCCCTGTTAGTATTAAGCTAACCCCCTCCCCACACCCATTGACGCATGGACCCCACCCCTTTTAATCTGCTGCTATTAAAACAAAATAAAACACCCCTTTGTTAGACTTATAGGTGGGGCCTAGTCATTAAGTTAATAAAACACCTGTTAAATAAGATTGTCTGAATGATAGTTTGGTCGCACTGGTAATTGTGTAAATAAAATGATTTATTAAAACTGCTACAGTGTATGACATGTGGGCCCAGTGGATTTTTAGAAAAAAAATAAGGATTTAATTAAATGACTAGATGCTAACATGTGGGACCCAGTAGTCAGTTGACTAGTCAACCTTACAGGTGGGTCCCCTCTGTCAGGTTTGACCAGTCAAATCTACTGTTTTGGATAATGTTGGATTAATAATTGAAGAAAATCCAGATATTGATTTAAATTTATTTAAATTTGGAAATTCAATATCTTTTAAACCGTAAGTCAGATTCAAGAACTTTATACATGAAAATTGATCAGAAAAATATAACGAATACGAGTCCGCTATCCGTATACCAACCACACCCCTCTAACACCGAACATCGACATCCCCCCCTCCGGACCGTCTGTCCGATGATTTGTCCGGTACTGTTAAAGTATCCGGATGAATTTATTCCGAACACGAAAGTTGTCCGGAATGGTTCAACTAACGCGGATAAACCCCCCTTATCTTTGTCGGATGTCCACGACACCTCCGACATGAACCCTTCCCCCTCCGGACACCCTGTCCGATAATCACCCAGAGCCGGTAGTTCATCCCCGGATGAATTCTCGCTCCGTGCAACGTGCCTTGCACTGCGTTAGAACACCGTTAACATTTCATGGGTCATGTCATGCATATGTTTGTGTATTATTGCTGTGTATTTACTGTTTCCTCCCCCCCCCTTAATCTCCGGTAGACCCCGAGACTGCCGTTGACTACACCGCTACCGAGTACGACTACGTCGTCGACGACCCTGCCCCTACCGTCGAGCTTCCAGGCAAGCAGAGCCATTCTCTTCCCCAGATATCGCCTACCTTTTCCGTACTTTCTTGCACTAGGCATTGTTACTGCTGCTTCTACGATTACAATCCTATTCAATTGCATAGCCTGTTTTTGTCGCCCTTGATGTACCTCCTTTATCCTATGCTTCCTATTATAATTATGCATTATTCAGCAGTGAGCCCTGCGCATTGTTTGCTAGGATTAGATAGAGGGCCGTGACCACTCAGGGGAGTGACGCGGATACAAAATATATACAACAGAAACAGGTACGGTCCAATGCAGACGCCCCAGGGAACCTACAACGGCGAGACTCTGCCGAGTCGCTTCGAGTTTGACTTACTAGTGGAATGGACTCGTATTTCACTCTCGTCGGCTCAGTAGCGTAGCATCACCGGAATGATATGAGGTTTAATTCTTTAGTTCATTCCGCTGATGTCTCTGTCAAACCTCTTTAAGTGTGCCATCGAGGGTGATACCTCCTGGTTTCACTTAAAGGTAGGCACTCGAACCAACTGGTGTCCTTAAAGGTAAGAGTCGGGCGACCCAACGGTGCCCGCGAGAGGTATATTGTCGGGAACGACAGGGAGGGTACGACTGCCGTTACTGGCGTGCTTGGCCCCTGCTCGTATCTTGCGAGAGTTACCAAACAAAGAAAAAGTCGAGCTCTACCAAGAGCACACGCGAGACAAGGTAAGGAGACGGTTCACCTTGTTGGTAACCGCAGTGACTTGGTGGGACGACAGGGCAGGCACCGATGTACTGGTGGTCCTGACTGCTGTCGTTGACCGCGGGTCGGTTAAGTCGAGGCAACGATAACGGTTGTCACGCCAGTTAATTAAAATGCTAAATGGTTCGGCGGGTGACTTGAGAGACCCGTTGGTCTGTACGCAGTACCTACACGTGGGATTACGGTGTGGGCCCTCCGCGTCGTAGTTTGTCCGAAAGCTCTTCAGACGTCAGTAGTACTGCGACCGGATCACCGGGAAGTGGTCTTGTCTTATTTGCTGCAGCAGGTGTGTTTGGATTTGCTTTTGCTTCACCGGCCAGACTCGCACCGTGCAGGTGCGTGCAAGGGTGAGGGACCTAGACCCCTTGGCGCATAGGATATAGTCCGGCGGATGGCCTCTCTGCTGAGCCTAGGATGGGCTGCGTCGTGTCGGATAGCCTCGGTGGGGCGTTCCCTAACAAGGTTCACGCCACCCTGGAGATCCGAGCGTGCAGGCTGAACAGTAGTGCACCCCTGCAGGGAGTTTAATCTATTCGAATAGTCGTGTCCACGGTAACAGTACGCTTTATGCTGAAGCTGGATCTTACCACTACAAACTATTACTATTAAACTGTATGGTTCTTGGTTTTGTTCCTCGCAGGGAAGTCGAGGAGGGGAACTCGGAGGCATTATTATTATTAATCATTACAACTTATATTATTCAATGTTGCAGCAACTTCTCCTTCATTGTTACTTTATTGCTTTATATAAATTGTTGGCTGGTTCTCTCCTTGTGCTGCAAGACACGTCAGAAGATGCTAGTCTTCGATAGGCCTAGCTTCTTACCCTTATTTTGATTTCTATCTTACAGTCCACTATATACAGCCTCCCCTTTCCGTTGATACAAATGCATAATTCTTAGTAGCGGACGTAAGACTCGCGGGTATGCTAGATACTCACCTTTGCTTTCTTTTCCCCCTTTATGTTTTGTCTGATCGGTCGTTGCAGTCGACGTTGGAGCCTTGGAGTCCAGGAGCAGGAGATCCCCGATGCCGACAACCGCAACGTGAAGATCCCTGATGCCGTCTATGACGTCGAGTTCCCCGTTGACCAGGAGTAGTTTGGAGGTTCCCAGGCAGGAGGCCTTGCCTTTTCGATCTGTTGTTATTTGTGCTAGCCTTCTTAAGGTAACCTTGTATTCTTGTGTCTGTACTCAGATACTATTGCTTCCGCTAACTTTGTGCTTTCGAGCTGTTGTATTCGAGCCCTCGTGGCCCATGGCTTGTATTAAACAGCTTGTATTATTTTAATTGTAGAGTTGTGTTGTGATATCTCACCGTGAGTCCCTGATCCCGATCGTGTACCTTGCGTGTATGATTACCGTACACGGTCTGATTTTTGGGGCGTCACAAGTTGGTATTAGAGCCGACTGCCTGTAGGAAGCCCCTAACCACTCCTCGGTCGAAGTCGAGTCTAGTATTTGCAAAACTACTTGCTAACTTAATGTTTGGCTTACGGGTCCACATCGATGTCACTACGTGTGATATCTATTGTATTAGGATCCTTTTCTCCACACCTTTACTCTGGGACTCTACTCTCTCATCCTTTCGGGTTAAAGATATTGCTAACTCTAACTCTAGGTTCTCGTGACTGCTTCCTCCCGGAGAGCCCTCATCATAGATGGTGACCTGATTCACCGGAAAGATGCCGAAGATACTCTCCGATGAATTGCCGAGACCCTATGTGCCCATCGCCTTAACAATTCCTTGCCACCGATAAGTCCGTATGTATAACCACATACACCTTTCGCTCATCCATTCAATCCCAGTTGCTCTTGTGTTCACAAGATGCATCGAAATACTTTCTGTTGTTTCGGGAATCCTTTGAGCCTACTGCCTTGCAGCTTCCTTTCACCCTGCGGATAATTCCTCACGTTTATTGAGGATCCGTTCATCCTAAGTGGTTCTTGTAATATCCCAAAATACTTTGAAATATTATCCGATACTCGCACCTGACTCTCTGTACGCCACCTGACCTTTTCGGTGGATTACTGCCTACCATCCCATTGTGTCTTAAATCATTGACGAATTTCCCCTGATATAAAATGCCCTTGGCAAATGATATCATCTACTCGGCGTCATTAGCCTTCTGCTTTCGAAATGGTATCCCTCGCTTGTGATGTTTGTTGTATGGGTTTCAAAATGCCCCGATGGATTAACCCTGTGCTTCCTCTAATCTGTATAAACCCAAATTTTATGCGGGTTATACTCTACTGACCTTCCGTCAGATGAACTTGCAATCCTATAACCTCCCCGAAAGCAAGTAGTGAATGAAGGGTTATGCATTGAAGAAGTGGGAGTCGACCCTGAAAGTTTGTATTCATGCCCATGGATACGATGTAGAACTTCTCATGAAAGCTTCTTGTAAAAGTAATTGTCCCCTTGGTATAAATTCTGCTGCACCTATGATCCACCATTCTACCTTCGAGTATTACCCCTGGTATCTCGAGGATATCCTGCCTTTGCACTACATCTTATGATTTGTGATGAAACAAGGTATATCCCTGTCATAGCCATTTCATTGTTCTGGGTTGTCATCAACCGAGAACAACCGCTTACCTTTTGCACCGCCACCCCTTTTATTTGGTGATGTTGCTATTCGATTGCATTCTCTTGAAATCTCTCGACATAAAGTGTCGTGGTCATCATCAACATTTCTGCCTCTTCCAAGTGTTAATTGGATTCATCGTGTGAAATATCATCCTTGCCCCTCGATGATTTGTGTTATCATCGACAACCTCCTTTGACTCCCTGCCAATACAAACTCGGTCATATATCTTACTCTGTTTTTCCTTTGGGAAAGGTATACCCCTGATACTTATGTATCATCACATTTTCCTTTCCATTGGTCTGTTTAACCTTCCTTTGAATGTAAATTGTATGAGCAGTGAAAATTCCCTGCTTGTGTAAACACTTCGGTGTACTACTTTGTCCGTACAACCTGTTACAATTGTTGATGAATTTTCGGTGACCACCGATGGACGGGAACTTTGCCAATTGGTCCGCCTCGTCTTAACGAGCAGGAAAATGGTTCTCTTCGTCCCTCGCCCTTGGCACTGACGTTTTTGCTGACATAGCTAACAAGTTGTTCCCTGACTTACCTTGCAACTTGATCGCATTGTCTGTTACCACCCTTCCTATTCAATGTGGGCCCATAACCCACAGTTCCACAGGATCGAAACCTGACTCTTGTACATTTTTGTTCTCGAGGTTATTCCTCTTGATTGACCTCGTATGCAACTCACGAGTCCTCTACCTTGTGATACTCGGTTCGATATCAGACTCAGTGCTTATGCCTGATGCTCTGGATCCCCTTTTATCCTCCATTATCATCGTCGAATGCTTCCATATCCGCTTGAAAACTTCTCGTGCCTTATTTTGTTTCTCTCGATGTATCTCCCTGAGTTTAACTCATGAGATATTTTGTACCCCATTCCCTCGGACAACCTCGGTTGATCAACTGGGTACCAATCCGACCCCCTAAATTTTTCCCCCTAGCCTATTCGTAGGTACGATGAAGCCCACGCAGGAAAGATGACAACTCATGGATGCACTGATGCAGAGAAATGAAGACGTCAACGCGAAGGATAAACTTCTTCGAGAAGGACAACAAGCACCAGAATAATCGTTAGGATACGAAACCGAAACCTTACCCCTTGCACTGCTTTTAATTTTCGGGACGAGAATTCTTTGTAGTGGGGGAGATTTGTAACACCCCGGGTGGCACGCTACAGTAATCACCTTGCTAATGATAATCACTGTTGCTCATCATTCCTTGATCAAAACTTTGCATTTTATCAGGTTCAATATCATGATGGTTGATATTAAAAAAAACCATGTGCCAAGTGTGCCTGGATCATCATCATACAAATCAAAGTTCAAACCCCCTTCTTGCTCTGGGTCATAAAAAAAGTGGCAAATAAACTTTGCCCAAAAATTGTCCAACTACTTTTATAAATTCACAAATATTCAATGGACCACTTCCATGTTTGTATTGGGACTTATTGTGCCATCAAATAATTGGAACAAATAAAAACAGTAGCTCCAATGGCCACTTTAATCAATTATCATTTAAATATAATACTAAATGGTTTTATATAATCTCCATACTCTCGGTATCCCTTGTATGTTATATAACAATAATTTTGGAGCAACTATCATGCTTAACAAAAATGCCTAAGAATTTAAATTAAATAAAAACAGTAGTAAATCAACACCAAGTAATCATTTAATGATTATATAAAAAAACTAATGATTTTATTTAATTCCCAAACCTTTTGGTGTCACTAACCTGTGGTGCCACATTATTTTTGGAGATGTTTTCATGTTTAACAAAATTGCCTAAGAATTTACATAAAATGCTAAATAGAAAATACAAAAAATAAAATAAACAAAAAAAGAGGGAACCCTAATCTACGCCTGGGGCAAGGCCCAACCGTCCGGCCCTCCCCCCCACCTTGGTCCAACCGCCAGCCCATCCCACCTTTCCCCTACCTCCGTACGGGGGGGGGGGGGGAAGCACGGGCAGTGTCGTGGCACGCATCTGAGCCGGCCATGGCAGTGGCCATCGGCGTGACGACCATCTGACGCAACCCCAGCGGGGTTAAAGCCCCCACACACCCGGGAAACCCTAGCCACGTCCCATTTTCCCCCTCGCCCTCACTCTTGGGCAATCCGGCGGTGCCCGAGAGTTGCTGTTGCCAGCCACCTTGCCCCCCAGCCGCATCCAGCGTGTCCGGGAGGAGCTCCGTCGTCGTGCTCGTCATCTCAAGTGAAGACCAGAGCTCGAGCCGCGCTGCAAGGTTCAAATCGAACGAATCCACCCCGACGGCCGTCGTGGGCGTTGTCGACGATTGTGTCGCCGCCGTCGCGCCAACGGCCTCCTCGAGCTCCTCTCCCGCATCCCTGTGAGCTGCTGCACCCAGACCCCCATTTCCCCCCCTCCGTTTAGCTCCCCCTCGACGTGGTCGTGTGCTCGAACTCCGGCCGCCGCCAATGCTCGCCATGGCCACCGTTCTGGTCAACCTCCGCGTCCACCTCGTGCACCATTAGGCTCGCATCACCTCCGGAATTCGATCCCCGCCCTCCGTGCCCCAAATTTTCGCCGGAGGCCCGTTTCCCCCGCTCGCCGCCGTGCTCGGTTCCGGCCACCGCCATGGTTGGGCGCGCACCGTGCCCCCTGGCCACGCCCACCGCGCCCTGGACACGCTCCAGTGTGCGCGTGCTCACGCGCTGAGGGCGACCACCCCCGTCGATGTGGCCTCGCCGGAACGGCCAGCGCCGCCGTGTCCTCTGGCCCTGACCGCCGGCGTCCCTGTGCGTGTTCTGTGGGTGTGCCTTTGACCGTGGGGCCCGCTTTGTTAAGCCCCTCTTAGTATTAAGCTAACCCCCTCCCCACACCCATTGACGCATGGACCCCACCCCTTTTAATCTGCTGCTGTTAAAACAAAATAAAACACCCCTTTGTTAGACTTACAGGTGGGGCCTAGTCCTTAAGTTAATAAAACACTTGTTAAATAAGTTTGTCTGAATGACAGTTGGGTCCCACTGGTTATTGTGTAAATAAAATGATTTATTAAAACTGCTACAGTGTATGACATGTGGGCCCAGTGGATTTTTAGAAAAAAAAAGGATTTAATTAAATGACTAGATGCTGACATGTGGGACCCACTGGTAAGTTGACCAGTCAACCTTACAGGTGGGTCCCCTCTGTCAGGTTTGACTAGTCAAATCTACTGTTTTGGATAATGTTGGATTAATAATTGAAGAAAATCCAGATATTGATTTAAATTTATTTAAATTTGGAAATTCAATATCTTTTAAACCATAAGTCAGATTCAAAAACTTTATACATGAAAATTGAGTAGAAAAATATAACGAATATGAATACGCTATTCGTATACCAACCACACCCCTCTAACGCACCGAACATCGACATCCCCCTCCGGACCGTTTGTCCGATGATTTGTCAGGTACTGTTAAAGTATCCGGATGAATTTATTCCGAACACGAAAGTTGTCCGGAATGGTTAAACTAACGCGGATACACCCCCCTTATCTTTATCGGATGTACACGACACCTCCGGCATGAACCCTTCCCCCTCCGGACACCCTGTCCGGTAATCACCCAGAGGCGGTAGTTCATCCCGGATGAATTCCTGCTCCGTGCAACGTGCCTTGCACTGCGTTAGAACACCGTTAACATTTCATCGGTCATGTCATGCATATGTTTGTATATTATTGCTGTGTATTTAATGTTTCCTCCCCCCCCCTTAATCTCCGGTAGACCCCGAGACTGCCGTTGACTACACCCTTGCCGAGTACGACTACGTCGTCGACGACCCTGCCCCTACTGTCGAGCTTCCAGGCAAGCAGAGCCATTCTCTTCCCTAGATATCGCCTACCTTTTCTGTACTTTCTTGCACTAGGCATTGTTACTGCTGCTGCTACGATTACAATCCTATTCAATTGCATAACCTGTTTTTGTCGCCCTTGATGTACCTCCTTTATCCTATGCTGCCTATTATAATTATGCATTATTCAGCAGTGAGCCCTGCGCATTGTTAGCTAGGATTAGATAGCGGGCCGTGACCACTCAGGGGAGCGACGCGGATAAAAAATATATACAACTGCAACAGGTACGGTCCAATGCAGACGCCCCAGGGAACCTACAACGGCGAGACTCTGCCGAGTCACTTCGAGTTTGACTTACGAGTGGAATGGACTCGTATTTCACTCTCGTCGGCTCAGTAGCGTAGCATCACCAGAATGATACGAGGTTTATTTCTTTAGTTCATTCCGCTGATGTCTCTGTCAAACCTCTTTAAGTGTGCCATCGAGGGTGATACCTCCTGGTTTCACTTAAAGGTAGGCACTCGAACCAACTGGTGTCCTTAAAGGTAAGAGTCGGGCGACCCAACGGTGCGCGCGAGAGGTATATTGTCGGGAACGACAGGGAGAGTACAACCAACGTTACTGGCATGCTTTGCCCCTGCTCGTATCTCGCGAGAGTTACCAAACCACGAAAAAGTCGAGCTCTACCAAGAGCACACGCGAGAGAAGGTAAGGAGACGGTTCACCTTGTTGGTAACCGCAGTGACTTGGTGGGACGACAGGGCAGGCACCGATGTACTGGTGGTCCTGACTGCTGTCATTGACCGCGGGTCGGTTAAGTCGAGGCAACGATAACGGTTGTCACGCCAGTTAATTAAAATGCTAAATGGTTCGGCGGATGACTTGAGAGACCCATTGGTCTGTACGCACTACCTACACGTGGGACTACAGTGTGGGCCCTCCGCGTCGTAGTTTGTCCGAAAGCTCTTCAGACGTCAGCAGTACTGCGGCCTGATCGCCGGGAAGTGGTCTTGTCTTATTTGCTGCAGCAGGTGTGTTTTGATTTGCTTTTGCTTCACCGGCCAGACTCGCACCGTGCAGGAGCGTGCAAGGGTGAGGGACCTAGACCCCTTGGCGCATAGGATATAGTCCGGCGGATGGCCTCTCTGTTGAGCCTAGGATGGGATGCGTCGTGTCGGATAGCCTCGGTGGGGCGTTCCCTAACAAGGTTCACGCCACCCTGGAGATCCGAGTGTGCAGGCTGAACAGTAGTGCACCCCTGCAGGGAGTTTAATCTATTCGAATAGCCTTGTCCACGGTAACAGGATGCTTTATGCTGAAGCTGGATCTTACCACTACAAACTATTACTATTAAACTGTATGGTTCCGGGTTGTCTTCCTCGCAGGGAAGTCGAGGAGGGGAAATCGGAGGCATTATTATTATTAATCATTACAACTTATATTATTCAATGCTGCAGCAACTTCTCCTTCATTGTTACTTTATTGCTTTATATAAATTGTTGGCTGGTTCTCTCCTTGTGCTGCAAGACACGTCAGAAGATGCTAGTCTTCGATAGGCCTAGCTTCTTACCCTTATTCTGATTTCTATCTTACAGTCCACTATATACAGCCTCCCCTTTCCGTTGATACAAATGCATAATTCTTAGTAACGGACGTAAGACTCGCGGGTATGCTAGATACTCACCTTTTCTTTCTTTTCCCCCTTTATGTTTTGTCTGATCGGCCGTTGCAGTCGCCGTTGGAGCCTTGGAGTCCAGGAGCAGGAGATCCCCGATGCCGACAACCGCAACGTGAAGATCCCTGATGCCGTCTATGACGTCGAGTTCCCCGTTGACCAGGAGTAGTTTGGAGGTTCCCAGGCAGGAGGCCTCGCCTTTTCGATCTGTTGTTATTTGTGCTAGCCTTCTTAAGGTAACCTTGTATTCTTGTGTCTGTACTCAGATACTATTGCTTCCTCTAACTTTGTGCTTTCGAGCTGTTGTATTCGAGCCCTCGTGGCCCATGGCTTGTATTAAACAGCTTGTATTATTTTAATTGTAGAGTTGTGTTGTGATATCTCACCGTGAGTCCCTGATCTCGATCGTGTACCTTGCGTGTATGATTACCGTACACGATCTGATTTTGGGGGCGTCACATGGGTGAGCATCCCACCTTGGGTTTTAATACCATAAGCCTGTGTATCAACTTGTTTGGAATTATTAGCTAGCAAATATTTTTGCACATTAGAGATTTGTTCAAGCTGAGTTTGAACCATATGAAAATTCTTAACAAGACCTTTAACATCATTAAAAGTTCTACTTCAAACATCAAGCAGACTTTTAATAGCAAGGGAATTATCATGCAATTGACTTTGAATCCTCTCATTAAAATGACTTTGCTTAATAATAAAATTATCAAGATCATCTAAACATTGATCAAGAGGCTTACCATGAGGGAGGTCACCTGTATTGAAATCTAAAAGAGAGTGTACCTCTACCACAGGAGGGTGAGTGGTAGGATCACACAGCTTCTCAATAGGTGGTAGATTCTTCACATCTTCAGCTTTTAATAGAATTCTTGGCTTCTTCCTTATCTTCGGGGTTCAGAACGATAATCCCACTCTTCTTTGATGGTGGAGGTGGTCCAAGGACGGACCAATCATCATGATTCTTGGCTATCTTTCACATTAGTTCTTCAGCATCGTCCAATGTTCGTTCCCTGAAAACACAACCAGCACAACTATCCAGATAAGATCTATATTCATTAGTTAGACCACTATAAAATATATCAAGTAATTCATTCTTAGGGACTCCATGTCCCGACCTAGCCTTGAGTAAAGTGCAATACCTCCCCCAGGCTTTAGGGATCAGGTGCGCATCCTGGAACTATTTAAAGTTATACATATATTCTTTGTAAAGCAGCATATTGCATATAAGCAGGAAAATATTTAACAAAAAAAGATTGAGCTAAATATTGAGGACTTTTAATAGAACCACATGTTAATGCATCATAACATGCTTTCGCACCCTCCTTCAAAGAAAAAGGAAGTAAGTTAGTAGCATAATAATTTCTCTTCTTGTCCTCATTAGTAAATAATCCACCCTACTAACTGAGTTTAGTAAGATGTGCAATAGCGTCTTCATTTTCTCTGCCATAAAAGGGGTAAACTTCAACCATATATATAAGTGAAAGATAAAAAGAGAAATCAAAATCATCATCTTTAATGCAAATAGGAGATGTAGCAAATTCAGGATCAGGAGCAAACTACTTCTTTGTTGCATGCTTTTTAAGTAGCTTCTTCATAGCATCAGGGTCTTAAAAATCATTACACTATGCAAGTTACCTACATAAGTCATCATCAAGCCCAATATAATCATCATCAAGAATTTTAGCCCTGAGGCTACTCAAGTCTGGGTCACCAGAGGATCTACCAATAGGGTAACGTGTAACAGGAATTTCAATTCCAGACTGTTTTGCAACCTTAGCAATCTGAGACTCAATAAAGTAGCCAAGTGAACCCGTATCATCAAAGGTAGTAGAAGCATCGTCAAAAGTATCAGACATATTAACAGTATCATTAGAAGCAACATGTGGTGGTGGTGAAGCAAACTTACTCATAACGGAAGGTGAATCAAGCGTAGAAGTAGTGCTAAGAACAATACCTTTTCTTGTAGTGGATGTTAAGAGAGGAACCTTGGGGTCTCCTTTCTTACCCATAGCGGATAAATCTTAGAAAGCAAAATAACTCCAAGTAGACTTGTAAATAAAGCTATGCTCTCCGGGAACGGCGCCAGAAAATAGTTTTGATGACCCACAAGTGTAGGGGATCGTAACAGTCCTCGCGGGTAAGATAACTTAATTTATTGATTCGACACAAGGGGAGCCAAAGAATATTTATAAGCTTTGACAGTTGAGTTGTCAATTCAACCGCACCTGAAAGATACTTGATTGGCAACAATTTATTAGTAGTAATGGTGTGGTGGAAGTGATGGTGGCAACGAAAATAGTGGTGGCAAAGCAACAAAAGTAAAACAACAAAAGTGAAGTAACTTGTAACTAGCAAGAATAAACACTATAGGCTAGAGGAATGGATGGTTGGGCGGTGCATGGATAGGAGATAACATGTAATTAACATGGGGCAAGGCACACGGAAAAGTAATGATCATCTAGGAAAATATCAAACATTAGGCATGTATCACAAGGTAGTTGTGCGTTCTTGCAATACGAACTTTGCACAAGATAATTTTCCCTACCCTCCCCCTACCAATGGGGGAAAAAGGAACTTATAGAGATTAGGGTGCTCCTGTCAAAGAGCACCAGAACAAAGAATTAACAATCAATGGATACATGGAATCCTCGAATTATAGTTCATCCCCTTTGGTGTCCCAAGCTATCACCATTCGAATCGTCGGTTCCGGACTATAATAGGTGCATACAACTCATAGATAGGATCAATAACACAAATATATTCATGAAACAATACAGGGTTTAGATCTGAAATCATGGCACTTGGGCCCAAAGTGACAAGCATGAAGAGCAACAAGTAGTAGCAAAGATAATAAACACCATAGCAGATGATAGGCAACATGCCCCCCACAATCTGACAGACTATTATATGATCTAACTCATCCAATCCCTACCATCCCGTTTTCCTATAGCTAGGAATTACTCACACATGGATGGGGGTGATGGAGTGGTGATGGTGATGATGATGGCGACGATTTCCCCCCACCGGAGGCCAAAACAGCCTCCAGATTAACTCTCCCAAAGAAAACAGAAGTGGCGGCGGCTCCGCGATGAGAATTGGAGTATCGACTTCTGATCTGGGATTTTCTCGTCGGGTGTAAAAATAGGATTCAAATTAGGGAACCAGGGGAGGTACCTCTGGACCAGCCGGGTCCATGGCGCGGCTAAGGGTCAGGCCGCGCCACCTAGCCGCCTCGGCCAGGGGAGGGCCCCCTCTGGTCCATATTCTGGCTCGAGTGATCTTCGGGTGCGTGGATTTTTTGTGATTTTTCTTGGAATTTTCTCAGGTGTCTAAAATTCCCTTTTCCTCCACACAACAAGATCATGCATGCAACTCTATTAAAAACAGCGTCAGTCCGGGTTAGTTCTATTCAAATCATGCAAGAATGACGTCAAAACAATAGCATAAGTGTTTGGAAAAGTCGATACATTTGAGACGTTCAGGCATGCAACGGAAGTTTCTGTACATCCAAAGGAACACAAGGCCAACATTCCAAGGAATTAAAACTTATACATGTGTGCCCATGCTGAGATAATTGGCACTCTACACCATGCCAGGCATCATCACAGACAAAGGAAAAAATTCTACTCAAAGTATACATGATGAAGCTCCACTTATCGCGAGCTTGTTGGCCTTATCCTATCGGCGAGTCCGCTTGATCGGAGGCTTCACATCAGCGTCCTGCTCAAAACTGGAGTAGCTATCACTACCACCACCAGTAGATGACTCGGAGGAGCGAGAACCCACAGGCAACAAGCCAACAAAATAAATGGAAGTGCGACCCACGCTCCCAGAGTGATCATTGCTAGAGCACTCCCAGCAAAGCTCTACTCGATTCCCATCAGAGTAAAAGGCCCTAATCAAGAGGGTCTCTTCTCCGTCGAATCGACAGTAGAGGCTATCACCTTTGCGCAGAATAAACTAGCGGGCGACTGATGCTAGCAAGGAAGATACTTCTCTTTCTCCTTGTTGGTTACCCCAAGTAGAAGGTGAGATGTAGCGTAGCAGCAGAATTTCCCCTATGTAGAGGATAGGGTTTGTCTCCTGTAGGACTCGCAGATATACAAGAAGGTGGTAAAGTAAACAGTGGCGCCGAGGTTGCTAACTTCGCCTGGACCTGCACACACACAAAATAACTTTGCTCCCAACGAGTACAGAGGAGTAGTAAATTCCTCCGGCCTTGCTGTTTACAAAGGATCAATGCAAGAGATAATAGTAGTGGCAACTGAAAGTAAGAACGGAAAGTAAATTGAAAGCGTAAACAATATTGTGTATATGGACCGGGGTCCCATGATGTTCACTAGTGATGTCTCTCTCCCAAAAGACGATAAAAGTGCTAGCGAGGTAAACAAATCACAGTTGGGAAATTGACAGGATTATAAACGCACCGGAATGCTAACTATGCTACAAAATAAAGGAAGTGTCTCAAAAGCAATGGGCAGTACACCAAGGTAAATAGACCGAAATCCATCTGCATCTACTACTAATCATCCACCTTGAGATAACTATCCAGAACATCTCGCTGGTATTAAGTTGCGAATCCCACCCAAAGTGTAAACTCAAAGCAACAGACAACTACATTAAAAGAACCATGCGTAAAGTAAACAATCCTTGCACCCGCGAGTACAATGTGACATCCTGGCTGAGTAGGAATGAAAGACTACTCATGTCAACGAGGTGCACCTTCTTTTCCGGGAGCCCAGATCCAAAGAAGTCCAAAGTTAAGCATGCTTGGCTTGGAGCGATTTGAGGATGGGTGACCGACCGGGAAGTTGTTCCCGGGTGCGCACGAGTGAGGACAAAGTGCGCAGGAAAGACTAGTGTTTTTTTGTGGGGACAGTCTAGATCCCGCCAGGCATACGCCGGGAACCGGTGGGTGTGGACGTGGCGTTACAAATGGTATCAGAGCTGACCCTTGCGGTTACATGGGCGTGTGCGGGTCAGTGCGCGAATATGGGTGAGCCATGTGTCGGCACTGAACGCACAGACGTGTGCCAAGAGGGAACGTTCCTGTGGGCGACGAGGACGTCGGTTCCTTTGAGTGGGTGGGTGTGACATCCTGGTTTAGTAGGAATGAAAGAATACTCATGTCAACAAGGTGCACCTTCTTTTCCGGGAGCCCAGATCCAAAGAACTCCAAAGTTTAGCGTGCTTGGCTTGGAGCGATTTGAGGATGGGTGACCGACCGGGAAGTTGTTCCCGGGTGCGCACGAGTGAGGACAAAGTGCGCAGGAAAGACTAGTGTTGGTCTGTGGGGACAGTCTAGATCCCGCCAGGCGTACGCCGGGAACCGGTGGGTGTCGCCGGGGTGTTACATACAAGCACCGTTCTTTTGTCCCTGGTGGCAACAACACATCCCCTAGTCTCATGTTTCTGTCACTCAAGCTAGACATCAAGGGGATGAACCCACAATCAAGCATAACTCTCCCTCTTGGAGGTGCAACAAATCGCTTGGCCAAAGGAAAATACGGCAACGGAGAACATGCAAGAATTTACTAAAGAACACAAATATAAAAGAGAACCAAATATATTACTCATCACAATCTGAACATAATCTCATAATCCATCAGATCCCAACAAACTCAGCATAACAACATAGAAAACTACAAAAGTGCCTCGATCATGTGAGGCAGCTCACGAGGTCTCGAAAGTGGAAGCACAAAGAGGGGAGGAGTACATCATATAGCTACTGGTCACGGACCCATGGTCCAAGGGGTACTACTGACGGCACATCTGGGAGGCGTCCATGGCGATGCATGGTCTCCCGGAAAGGATTCCTCCTTCCGGCAGGGTGCCGGGGCAGCTTCTCCTGGCAGCCGCGATCTTGAAACGGAGGTGGCGGCGGAACAGAGAGGAGAACGGGAATATCAGATCGATATTATGGGTTTCCGTCACGGGGGGGGGGGGAAATATAGGCGAAGGGGGGCACCGAGGGGGGCCACCAGGAAGCCTCCTGGCGCGGCCTAGGGTGGGGCCGCGCCAGGGACCCTCCTGGTCCCCCGGTAGTGGCTCTCTTGCCATATCTTGGTTATTGCGGAAGCTTCCGTGACGCTGATTTTTTATATAATTTTTCTGGGATTTATTGGGCACTTTTAATGGTCGGAAAACCTAAAATACAAATACAACAGAAAAACAGGAACTGGCAACTGGGTGCACTGAGTTAATAGGTTAGTCCAAATATGATAAAAAGTGTATGAAAGTTCAAGCAAAACATGGCAAAGTCACACAAAACATGAATGGAGGAAGCAGAAATTATAGATACGTTTGGGATGTATCAACATCCCCAAGCTTAATTCCTGCTCGTCCTCGAGTAGGTAACTGATAACAAGCATAATTTCTGTGGTGACATGCCACACAACCATATAAAGACTATTAAGTAAAGCAATCAAAGCATGCAATTAAATTCAAGTCTCAACAAGCAAGGGTCTATATTAGCATTGAAACAAGTAACAAAAGAACAAAAGGTGCAAGAGCTCTCGCTGTCCGTGACTCGAATGTCTCCAAATGGTGTTTGCGTGCAAGAATGGGGATAGGGAATACGAGATAAAAAAAGTAATTGTTGAGAACCACTATCTACTAAAGTTTCACACTTAGTCTCCTTTGGATTCTTATCTTGACTCGTCCCCAGACCACTAGTCAGGTACAAGTCAAACTGATCCACTCCCTTTCGATATTTTGAGCACTCATGCAATGGATGAGCGTGAGCAAGAAAGTAGACACCTAAAAGGCGAAACAGAAAGAAGGTGGAGGAGGAAGACAAAAAAGGTGTGAAAGACTCACATCAATGAGGACAACCATAGGTGAGAGAAGGCCATATGATACATATGATGTGAGGAGTAGGGATTGCCATGCAACGGATGCACATGTGAGCTAAAATCTCTCCAAGGGAACTAGTGGGGGTGCATCTAACTTGCTTGCTCAAGAAGACCTAGAGCTCGTTTGAGGAGGCTCATCATTGGAATATACAAGCCAAGTTTTATAGTGTGAAGGGTCCCCACATAGCTATATGCATGTATGATAATCTCTATGGAGTACAAGGGATAGGGGATGAAGTACTAGTGTGGATCTCTCAAAAGGAATAGTAGTGTGCCCCCTTCTCTCTTTTTATTTTTCTTTTTCTCTTTTTTTCTATTTTTTGTATTTTTTGTGGCCTCAATGGCTCTTTCTATTTCTCTCATTTGTCCTCTTTGGGATCTTTTAATTGTGTCCTCTTTGTGATCTTTTCCTCACTTTAGGGGCAACACTCTATATTTATCAAGAATATATGAGATCTTTCACACTTTACAAAGGTACTCACATAAAGAAAATGTAACTATCATGATGCAAATGTATGCCTCTGCCAGGGTAGCAGGATATGCAATGATACTAGCGCGTCATGTAGAAATGATAAGGGAAAGACCCAACTAGCATGCGGCTCATCGATCAAGCAAGTGGCATGTATGACATGAAGATCAAGTCATAAGAAGATGGATGTTGCATGGCAATGTATCTCGGAAAGGCTATGGAAATGCCTTGATAGGTAGGTATGGTGGCTGTTTTGAGGAAATATATAAGGAGGTTTATGATGACAGAGTGTATCATGCCAAGGGTTTGGATGTACCGGCGAAGGTGGACGCCAACTCTCGGAGTGATAAGAAGGCAATGCACGACACAAGAGAGGCTAGCAAAATATGGGAAGGTGGAAGTGTCAACTTTCGAATACTCACATTAGTCCGAAGAACTCATGCACTTATTATCGGTAACTCTCAATCTAATCAGGAGGTTCTCAAAGAGAAAAGTACCCCGAGGAAGAGTGTATGGGGGTTTGGTTATCCTTGCACATCCTCGACTCATGGCACGTGAGTGTACTCTAATATTCGAACCCTCCAGAGGTTAGTGATCCATCTAGTAGCAAGAGTTCTCGACAGGGGTTTTCGTTTTCAAAAATAAACACGGATTTCCCAAAATACGACATCTATCACTAATAGGCTCGAGATCTTGACACCAAAAGTTCAAACATTACTCCAGTCAATACCTCAAAACTATTGCAAGTTACAACTACAAAGAGAATAGCAACTTCAACTACCTACTTTCTAGTCAAGACACAAAACTCAGTGCAACAGGCAAACTCTCTAATAAGATAAAACATGCAACATATATAAAGTTCAACCTAAGACAAGACAAAAGCTCTAGAGGAAAACTAAAGCACTATAAATAAACAGGGAAGAAGCTAAGAAAAGGAAAAGAACAACTCACAGCTAAGAGAATAAGCATGCAAATCCTATGAGGAGTTCTAGTTCAAGCGGAGCGTGTTTTTCTCCCACACCAAAGAAAGCTAGGTCTAGCTTGTTATGAACAGCAAACAAATCAAAAACAAACGTAAGAAAAGTTAAGAGAGAGACGCTCCAAGCATAGCACCTAACGCATGAAGTGATAAAAAAATATAGTGCAACGAGGGACAAACTGATAATTGTTGATGAAGAAGGGGATGCACGGGGGCATCCCCAAGCTTAGGCGCTTGAGTCTCCTTAAACATTTATTGGGGGTGCACATGGGCATCCCCAAGCTTGAGCGTTTGACACTCCAGGATCTTCTTTCATCATCTTCCATCGCACACTTGAAAACTCCCTTCATACATAACTCATTGTAAACAGATTAGAGGTTAGTACCCTATTAAAATAATTTTCCTCTACTTTAAATAAATATATTCTTGAAGAGCTACTGTTTCTCAAGATTGCCAAAAAGTTTTTGCAAACAAAAAGCAAGCTTAAGGTTTGCAAAAGTAAAGAGAGACAAAACGTGGCAGAATCTGTGAAAAATTGAACAACAGGTAGTAAAGAATTTTTTAGGGATACTTCTGAATCTCAAATCAAAAAACTCAGAACATACGAAAGTTTCGTGATTGTATAGAGCATTATGTGTAAAAACATCAGCTCAAAAAGATGAACTGGGATTTTGCTACAATTTTTCCCGTCACGAGCACATAATCTGTTTTCTGGACAGCATGTCACAACTTTCACTTCCCTTGTCATATGAGGCTATAAATGGCACAAAGCTTGAAAATTAAAGATACAATGATGTTGCTAAAGTAGTAACAATCATCAAGACCACTAAAAACAGAATAAAAACAAAAAGGAAGACCTAAATTTGTTGCGGGCTGCCTCCCAAAATAGCTTCTTTAAAGCCATTAGCTAGGCTTAAAGCAAAAGAATCAAAGTTTTCCAAAATCATCGGAAGGTTCACCAAGGATTTCAAAAGGGTTGTCAATAATCTCATCCTTGTTATTCCGGGGAAAGAGGTACGTACCTTTTGCATTACCACGCAAGCGTATTTTACCTTTACCTATATCAATGAAGATTTCATGGCTCGGAGGAAGCCCATTCCAATCACTATATTTCCTTGATTTGCTTTCATGATGGCAAAGTCAACTTCTACGCTCCTTTTTAGAAACATGACTTGGACATCTTTTAATCTTCCCTGAATCTCAGAAATATCACCATTAGAATGTTCATGAAAAGATGGAAATTTTTCCATGCTTGCAAGGTACAAAGAATCATAAATAAAGCTTGGCATCATAGAAACTGTAGATCCAATGTCACAAAAAGCAAGGAAGTTTTGATTAGAGATAAAAATCCTAATAAAAGGCTCCCAGTCATTTTCTATTTCCAAAATCTCCTGTCTAGGAGGGTTTTATTTTTCTACTTCTTTTAAGTCTAGAGCATCAAGCTTCTTCTCAATAATAGCAATCCTGTCTATAACAGTATCAAGACCATCATAAACAAAATAACTAGATAAACCATGCATAATTTCAAGAGCTCTAGCTTCATCACACTCTAAAAAGTCTCCTTCGGCTATAAGATCAAGAGTGTGCTTACACCACTTAAAAAGGACAAAGTAAAAATTTTAAGCACAAGTTTTATAGGTAACCAAGGCATATTTGTCTTATGTGCTTCAGATATTTTGTCCCATGCCTTCTTCATATTTTCCCCGTTCCTTTGATGGAAATCCAAAACTTCGGATTCCCTCATAGTACCAACTCCTAACATACTTGACCACACAAGAAAGGTAACAGGTATTTTTGGTATTTTTGATAAGGGACATGAAAGCAAAAACTAAAAGGTAAACTAGCAAGACTAAAAAGCAAAGATAAAAGATGGTGTGCAACTCCCCTATCTTGTAGGCTGGAGTCCCCAGCAACGGCGCCAGAAATTGCTTTATGTTAGCAAGGAAGATACTTCTCTCGCTCCTCGTTGGTTACCCCAAGTGGAAGGTGAGATGTAGCGCAACTGCATTAAAAGAACCATGCGTAAAGTAAACAATCCTTGCACCCGCACGTACAAGCACCGTTGTTTTGTCCCTGGTGGCAACAACACATCGCCTAGTCTCATGTTTCTGTCACTCAAGCTAGACATCAAGGGGTTGAAACCACAATCAAGCATAATGCTCCTTCTTAGAGTTGCAACAAATCACTTGGCCAAAGTAAAATACGGCAACGGAGAACATGCAAGAATTTAATAAAGAACACAAATATAAAAGAGAACCAAATATATGACTCATCACAATCTGAACATAATATCATAATCCATCAGATCCTAGCAAACTCAGCATAGCAACATAGAAAACTACAAAAGTGCCTCGATCATGTGAGGTAGCTCACGAGGTCTCGAAAGTGGAAGCACAAAGAGGGGAGGAGTACATCACATAGCTACTGGTCACGGACCTATGGTCCAAGGGGGACTACTCACGGCACATTCGGGAGGCGTCCATGGCGATGGATGGTCTCCCGGAGGGGATTCCTCCTTTCGGCAGGGTGCCGGGGCAGCTTCTCCTGGCAGCCCCGATCTTGAAACGGTGGTGGCGGAGGAACAGAGAGGAGAACGGGAATAGCAGATCGATATTAGAGGTATCCGTCACGGGGGGTAAATATAGGCGAAGGTGGGCACCGAGGGGGGGCTCCAGGAAGCCAGGAGGCCTCCTGGCGCGACCTATGGTGGGGCCGCGCCAGGGAACCTCCTGGGCCCCCGGTGGTGGGTCTTTTGCCATATCTTGGTTATTCCGGAAGCTTCCGTGACTCTGATTTTTTATATAATTTTTCAGGGATTTATTGGGCACTTTTAATGGCCGGGAAACCTTATATACAAAAACACCAGAAAAACAAGAACTGGCAACTGGGTGAACTGAGTTAACAGGTTAGTCCAAGTATGATAAAAAGTGTATGAAAGTTCAATCAAAACATGGCAAAGTCACACAAAACATGCATGGAGCAAGCAGAAATTATAGATACGTTTGGGACGTATTAGTGACCACCCTCCAACCGAACTCCAGGAACACCAAGGATGAAGTTTCCACCTGAATCATCACCCAGAGCGGGCAGTAGGGATAGCCTTGAAGGCGTAGCCAGAGACCATTAATACCAATTTCCAAAACAACAGCAGAAAAAGAAGAAGGAAGAGGAATCCGGCTAGTGATCCGGCTACGGATGTGAAGAACGAAATCCTGGATGCAAACGCCCTCATCCACAACTGTGGTTGATGAACTCTCCTGACATTGGCGGCTGTGTGCTGTACGGGGAGCACGCGCACCACGGCCTCGACGGCCACGAATGGAGGCTCCATGTGCAGCACGTACACCTCGGCCTTGACGGCCGGGGCCGGTGGTGCCATGCACAAGACCGACAACAGAAGCACCACGGGCACGGCGCTTTGGCGCCATGAGAAAGAAATAGAGAATAGGAGAACGGAAGGAATATGGCCTGCCAATTGCAAGGCAAGGTCCCGTATTTATGCACCCCCTTAAGGGGCTACTCACATCCATTGCCATTCAAACCTCGCAATAAATGACATAGCATCGTGTAGGTAACCGGATACTGGGGTACCCCGTTTCCCTAAGTTTCGACCACGCCTCTCGGACAATTCAGGAAGAACCCAGGAGACCTCGCTTCTCCTGGATCCCAGCGAAGAGTAACCCAGGCGGATTCCGGCATGAAGGTGTCGGGAACATCTCACAAGATACATGGAAGAAGCACTTCGCAACGCTTCCAGAACGGTGGAACCCTCCAGCTAGTTCCCTCCGCCCGAAAAAGAGCACATCGCATTTAATGCGCTAGAAGACAAGCATGTGCCACTGACAGGAGGTAGCCGACACCAGGCAAGCTCCCTCGCGCCTATTCAGCCCGCCCATGTGATGGCTTCTCGCCCCTTGTTGGTTACCCAAAGTGGAAGTTTGAGATGTAGACAACAACAAATTTCCCTCGGTGAAGATACCAAGGTTTGTCTCCACTAGGACTCCGACAATGACAGGAAGGTGACAACAGCGCCAGCAATTAGGCGGTTGGCGTGGACCTGCACACACAACAGATAACTTTGCTCCCAAAGAATACAGAGAGGTTGTCAATCCCTCCGGCCTTGTTGTTTACAAAGGATCAAACGCACGGGAGAATAATGATAACTATAGCAACGGAAAAGGAAATAAAGAAGAAAATAAATAATGGGTGTAAACAGTGGTGGAAATATGGATCGGGGTCCCATGATGTTCACTAGTGATGTCTCTCTCCCAAAAGATGATAAAATAGCCATGCGAGGTAAACAAATTACAGCTGGGCAATTGACGGGATTATGTGCGCAAACCAATGCTAACTATGCTATAAAGAAAGGAAGAGGCTCAAAAGCATGGGCGGTACGCCAAGACAAGTAGACCGAAATCCATCTGCATCTACCTACTAATCATCCACCTTGAGATATCTATCCGAAACATCTCGCTGGTATTAAGTTGTGAATCCCACCCAAAGTGTAAACTCAAAGCAACAGACAACTGCATTAAAGAACTTTGCGTAAAGTAAACAATCCTTGCACCCGCAAGTACAAGCACCGTTGTTTTGTCCCTTGTGGCAACAGAACATCCCCTAGACTCATGTTTCTGTCACTCAAGCTAGTCATCAGTGTGCATGAACCCACAATCATGCATAACGCTCCCTCTTGGAGTCACTACCTACTACTTGGCCAAAGCAATAAACAACAACGGAGAACATGCAACAATTACTCAAGAACATAAATATAAAAGAGGAGAATCAAATATATTACTCAAACACAATCTAAACATAGTCTTATAATCCATCAGATCCCAGCAAACTCAGCATAGAAACAACAGAAAGATTACATATGTGCCTCGATCATGTAGGGCGGCTCACGAGGTCTAAACCATGAAGAACAAAGAGGGAAGTAGAACATCACATAGCTACTAATCATGGACCCATGGTCCAAGGTGGACTACTCACGGTTCATCCGGGAAGCATCCATGGTGGTGGAGAAGCTCCCGGAGGTGGTTCCTCCCTCCGGCAGGGTGCCGGGAAGAGGGCTCCTGGTGCTCCCGATCTTGGAAGCGCGGCGGCGGCGGAACAGAGGAGATATTTTAAAAAAGGGTTCTTTCTTCGAGGGTTTCGAGAGGAGAGGGATATATATGCGAAGGGGGGCAACCAGAGGTGGACCAGGGGCCCCAGGCGCCCCCCTGGCGCGACCTAGGGGGTGGTCGCGCCAGGTGGCCGCCTGGGCCACCCCTGGCTCCCCTCTGGCCCCACTTGGACTCTTTCCGAAGCTTCCTGTACGCTTATTTTTCCTATATTTATCCCGGAAATTCGCTGGAACTTTAAGTAATGGGAAAACCTGAAATACAAAAACAGCAGAAAACAGGAACTGGCACTGGGGTGCACTGAGTTAATAGGTTAGTCCAAATATGATCAAAAGTGTATGGAAGTGCATCAATATCATAGCAATATCACACAGAAGAAGCATGGATCAAGCAAAAATTATAGATACGTTTTGGACGTATCAACATCCCCAAGCTTAATTCCTGCTCGTCCTCGAGTAGCTAAATGATGACAAACATAATTTCCGTGGTGACTTGCTACCAACCATATAAGAAGTTTTAAGTAAAGCAATCAAGGCATGTAATTCAATTCAAGTCATAACAGGCAAGAGTTTATATTAGCATTGAAACAATCAACATAAGAACATAAAGGTGCAATCTCTCGCTGTTCGTGACTCGATTGTCTCAAAATGGTGTTTGCGTGCAAGAAAGGGGATAGGGATATACGAGAAAAAAGTATTTTTGTGTTGAGAACTCAATCTACTAAAGTTTCACACTTGGTCTTCTTTGGAATCTTATCTTGACTCATCCCCAGACCACTAGCCAGGTACAAGTCAAAATGATCCACTTCTTTTCGATATTTTGAGCACTCCTGCAATGGATGAGCGTAAGCAAGAAATTTGACACTTAGGATGGCAAAGAGAGAAAAATGATGGGGGAGGAAGACAAAAAGGTGTGAAAGGCTCACATCAATGAGGACAATCATAGGCGAGAGAAAGCCAAATGATAGATACGATGTGAGGAGTAGGGATTGCCATGCAACGGATGCACATATGAGCTAAGGTAAGCTCTCTAAAGGAACTAGTGGGGGTGCATCCAACTTGCTTCCTGAAGAAGACCTAGAGCTCATTTGAGGAGGCTCATCATTGGAATATACAAGCCAAGTTCTATAGTGTGAAGGTCCCCACATAGGTATATGCATGAATGATAATCTCTATGGAGTACATGATATAAGAGGGAGTACGAGTGTGGATCTCTCAAAAGGAATAGTAGTGTGCCCCCTTCTCCCTTTTTATTTATTTTTCTCTTTTTTCTCTTTTTTTGTATTTTTTTGGTGGCCTCAATGTCTCTTTCTATTTATCTCTCATTTGTCCTCTTTGGGATCTTTTGATTTTTTCCTCTTTGGGATATTTTCCTCACTTTAGGGGCAACGCTCTATATATTACAAGACGTATAGAAGATCTTTCACACTTTACAAAAGTAATCAACATAAACAAAATGAAACTATCATGAAGTATGCAAATGTATGCCTCTGCCAGTGTAGCAGGATATGCAATGATACTAGCGCGTCATGTAGCAATGATTAGGCAAAGGCCCAACTAGCATGCGGTTCATCGATCAAGCAAAAGCATGTATGACATGAAGATCAAGTCATGATAAGGTGGATGTTTCATGGCAATGTATCTCGGAAAGGCTATGGAAATGCCTTGATAGGTAGGTATGGTGCCTGTTTTGAGGAAGGATATAATGAGGCTTATGATGACAGAGCGTATCGTGCCAAGGATTTGGATGTACCGGCGAAGGTGGACGCCAGCTCTCGGAGTGAAAAGGAGGCAATGTACGGCACAGCAGAGGCTAGAAAAATATGGGTAGGTGGAAGTGTCAACTTTCGAATACTCACATTAGTCCGAAGAACTCATGCACTTATTATCGGTAACTCTCAATCTAATCAGGAGGTTCACAAGGAGACAAGTACCCCGAGGAGGAGTGTCACTACTGGAATTCACCAGTTTGCCATGTGGCAAGTGCTTTGCCGTCTGCATATTTTCGGGGCGGACGGCAAAGATTTGTTTTGCCATCAGCTGCGGATGGTAAAGAAAAGCAGACGGCAAAGAGTACTTTGCCGTCTACTTTTATTTTGACACATGGCAAAGAGTACTTTGCCGTCTACTTTTATTTTGACGCATGGCAAAGAGTACTTTGCGGTCTACTTTTATTTTGACACATGGCAAAGAGTACTTTGCCGTCTACTTTTATTTTGACACATGGCAAAGAATTCTTTGCTGTCTACTTTTATTTTGACATATGGCAAACAATACTTTGGCATGATTGTGTTTATTTTTATTTTTTTGAAAATGCAAAAAATGTCTAAATGACATGAAATTTGGCATGATATTGCCTTATGATTCCATGAAGGCATGTAAAAAGTTTTAATTTTTGATGGAAATATTGACCTAGATATTTTTTTTAAATACATAGAGCAAACAAACACAAAAATTACTGTGTTTCTATTGGCTGGTGAGGCTCTCCCACGGATCAGTGACGTGGCAAGCAATCCCCACCACTCTCACCTCAATTAAAAAACCGGACCGACCCCAAGCACCCCTAAAAAAAATCCCACCCACCCCCACGCTGCGTTCTCTCCTTATCCTCTCCACGACTCCACCTACCGCAACCCAGCCCACTCGCTACCTTCTCTCTCTCCCCGGTGACATGCGCCCCACCGCGGCCTCTTCTCTACTCTCCATCCCCGGCGACCGCTCCCCTCTCTCCCGACCGGCCACCGCTCCCCTCGTTCCTCTCTCTCCCTGGCGACATCAGGCGTCCCACCCACGCGCGTGCTCCCACACGGCGGCAGCTCAAACCGGCTCCAGCCGCCGCCTTGTTCTTTCCCGGCATCGGCTCCGGCGGTTGCTCCTCCACCGGCGCCTCCCCCCACCGGCCGGCCGTCTCCACCGGCGCCTCCCCGGCCGCCCTAACCGCCTGCCCCGTCCAACCGCATATGGTGCATCGCAGCCCATCCCGCTGTACCGGCCGACCGCGCCTCGCCGGCCCAGCCTACCGACGGCCACGCTCGTCGCCTCCGCCTCACGCAGGTCGTGCCTCGCCGGTCACGCTTGCAGGCCATGTCTCCACCTGCGTCGCACCCCGCCGGCCCTGCCTCACGATGACCACGCCTCGCCTCCCGCCGGCCACGCCTCCCGCCGGCCACGCCTCCCGCCGGCCACGCCTCGCCAACCCCGGCTCCCGTCGGCCGCTCTCGCCGCCTCCCCCTCCTGACGGCCGCACTCGCCGGACACGCTCACCGACCACGCCTCACTGGCCCCGCCGCCCACCGACGAACAGGTCGTCGTGACAACAATGGGTGCTGGTTCTAGAACCATGACAAGAACGGAACGGGAGGTTGGGGCTAGAACAGAAACAAGAAACATTTTTTTTATAATTAAAAAATCGTTTGTCGTCTGCTTAATATTCGTTGGGCCCACATATGTACAAACATCTGTAATTTATATTTTGCCGTCCACATGAGTAAAAACCAGACGGCAAAAGTCTTTGCTGTCCGTCAATAGAAAACAGACGGCGAAGCACCTCTTTGCCGAAGAAATTGCTGACGAGTGCTTTGCCGTCCCACGAAATACGGCAACGAGCTTTACCGTCTGCCTTTCCTATGTTTGCCGACTGCGGTGGCAGATCGCAAACGTATGAATTCCAGTAGTGTGTATGGAGGTTTGGTTATCCTTGCGCATCCTCGACTCATGGTACGTGAGTTTACTCTAATATTTGATCCCTCCAAAGATTAGTGATCCATCTAGTAGCTAAAGTTCTCAACTAATTTTGTAGGTTTTTCAAAAATAAACACGGATTTCCCAAAATACGACATCTATCACTAATAGGCTAAAGCTATTGACACCAAAAGTTCAAACATTACTCATAGCAATACCTCAAAACTATTGCAAGTTACTACTACAATCGAATAGCAACCTCAATTACCTACTTCAAGTCAAGACACAAAACTCAGTGCAACAGGCAAACTCTCTAAACAAGATAAACATGAAAACTCAAGAGAGTTCTAGCAACAAACTAAACAAAAGCTATTAAAAAGATAAGCATGAAAACTAAGAGCTAAACATGACAGCAGCTATGAAAAAGATAAAGAACACACACAGCAGAGATAAGCATGAAAATCCTATGTTGTGTTCTAGGGTGAAGTGGAGCGTGTTTCTCTCCCACACAAAGAAAGCTGGGTTCTAACTTGTTATGAACAGAAAGCAAAGCTATAGAAAACTAAAAAGGAAATAAAGGACAAGACACTCCAAGCATAGCACATATTGCATGAAGTGATAAAAATATAGTGGAACGAAAAACAAGCTGATAACTGTTGATGGAGAAGGGATGCATGGGGGCATGCCCAAGAGTAGACGCTTGAGTCTTCTTGAATATTTATTGGGGATGCATGGGGTATCCACAAGCTTGAGCATTTGACCTTCATGAATCTTCTTTTATCATCTTCCCTCTCACACTTGAAAACTCCCTTCATACATAACTCATCATAATCTGATTAGCGAGGTTAGTACCCACAATAAAATATTTTTTCTCTACTGTAAATAAGGATATTCTTGAAGAGATACTGTTTCTGAAGATTTCCAAAATTTTTTTGCAAAGAAAAAGCAAGCTTAAGGTTTGAAAAATGAAGAAAAGGCAGAACAGGACAGAATCTGTGAAAAACAGACCAGCAGGTAGTAAAGAATTTTTTAGGGATACTTCTGCAACTCAAATCAAAAAACTCAGAACATACGAAAGTTCCGTGATTGTATGGAGCACGCTGTGTAAACTTTTCAGCTCAAAAAGATGAACTGGGATTTTTATATGATTTTTCCCGTCACGAGGACAGAATCTGTTTTCTGGACAGCATGTCACAACTTTCACTTCCCTTGTCATATGAGGCTATAAATGGCACAAAGCTTGAAAAGTAAAGATACAATGATGTTGCTACAGTAGTAACAATCATCAAGACCACTAAAAACAGAAGAAAAACAAAAAGGAAAACCTAAAGTCGTTGCGGGCTGCCTCCCAAAAGCGCTTTCTTTTATGCCTTTAAGCTAGGCATAAAGATTATAAAAGATGCTCTCATAAGAATAAGGACTTGAAGCAACAGAGAGCATCAAGAAGAAAATATGAAACACATTTAAGCCTAACCCACTTCGTATGCACAGACATCTTATAAGAAAATAAATCAAAGAAGCACAAAGTGACAAGCATAGGAAGGTGGAACAAGTGCAACTTTAAAAATTTCATCAAAAAGAGAGGTGTTTTTGTAACATGAAAGATTTTAGAACCAAGCTTTCCTCTCTCAAAGTAATTTTCATTAGTATCATGAAAAACATCAAGAATATAAATATCACATAAATCATGTTGTTCATGACCTGCAAGCACATGTGTATTGTTTTCAACACGGTCTTTAGGATTATAAGATAAATGCAACCCGTCACATTGACGTTTAATGAGGAGAAAACTCTTCGGAATATTTGAAGATTTCAAAAGGATAATAGGAAAATCAAGTGTGGGTGCAATCGCAACAATTTCATGCTTAACATGAGGAACTATAGAAAGTTCATCTTCGTAAGCATCATCCATAGTGGCATCATGGCCATAAGCATAGAAGGCATCAACTTCTTCATAAATGGATATTTCAAAAGAATCCATAGGATCATAACACTCATATAAGGTAAGATTCAAAGAGTTACTCTCATTAGAAGGTAGACATGGATGGCTCCATTCTTCCACCTTTTGTTCGTCAATCTCCTCCTCTTTTTCATCCAAGGAGCTTTCGGCTTCATCAATTTCTTCTTTCATAGAGTCCTGCAAAACATTAGTCTCTTCCTTTGGGGGAGAGATTCTCTCAAGATGATCAGTAATATAATAATTTGCATCATAATTTTCCAAACAATAGTTAAGTATAGCAAGACTCTCAGATTTGTAAGGGGCATCATTAATATTTCTAATAAGAGAAGTAATTTCATAGGCACCCTTATAAGCAACAAATTCTTCTGTTGGCTCTGCATCATAAAAATCATAGTTTCCCTTAGCATAAGAAGCTAAGGTTTCATCATCATTGTACTCACATTGGAAAGAAAGGTGTTTGTGCCTCATAAAGCAACAAGATTATCCCTGCAGAAAGATATATTATATATTGAGCACAACTTTCTAGCATACTCATGCAACTGGTGTATTTGTTTCCATAAGTGTATCCCGTTTTGAGACAAGCGGTGTTCCTTGTAACATTTTTGTTGATCCTCGGTGAATCCTCCATGCCAATAAGATCTGGTTTCAAAGAAGTCAGACATTGATTGGCAAGTAAGGAACTAGACATACCTTTTTTTTGGATTTTTGATAAAGGACACAAAGACAAAAACTGAAAGGTAAACTAACAAGACTAAAAAGCAAAGATAAAAGATAGTGTGCAACTCCCCTATCTTGAAGAGTGGAGTCCTCGGCAACGGCGCCAGAAATTAGCTTTGATGGCTTCTCGCCCCTCGTTGGTTACCCAAAGTGGAAGGTTGAGATGTAGACAGCAGCAAATTACCCTCGGTGAAGATACCAAGGTTTGTCTCCAGTAGGACTCCAACAACGACAGGAAGGTGACAACGGCGCCAGCAATTAGGCGGTTGGCGTGGACCTGCACACACAGCAGATAACTTTGCTCCCAACGAGTACAAAGAGGTTGTCAATCCCTCCGGCCTTGTTGTTTACAAAGGATCAAAGGCACGGGATAATAATGATAGCGATAGCAACGGAAAAGGAAATAAAGTAGAAAATAAATAACGGGTGTAAATATTGGTGGAAATATGGACCGAGGTCCCATGATGTTCACTAGTGATGTCTCTCTCCCAAAAGACAATAAAATAGCCATGCGAGGTAAACAAATTACAGTTGGGCAATTGACAGGATTATGTGCGCAAACAAATGCTAACTATGCTATAAATAAAGGAAGAGGATCAAAAGCATGGGCGGTACGCCAAGACAAGTAGACCGAAATCCATCTGCATCTACCTACTAATCATCCACCTTGAGATATCTATCCAGAACATCTCGCTGGTATTAAGGGTTGAATCCCACCCAAAGTGTAAACTCAAAGCAACAGAAAACTGCATTAAAGAACTTTGCATAAAGTAAACAATCCTTGCACCTGCAAGTACACGCACCGTTGTTTTCTCCCTTGTGGCAACAACACATCCCCTAGACTCATGTTTCTGTCACTCAAGCTATTCATCAGGGGGCATTAACCCACAATAATGCATAATGCTCCCTCTTGAAGTCACTACCTACTACTTGGCCAAAGCAATAAACAGCAACGGAGAACATGCAATAATTACTCAAGAACATAAACATAAAAGAGCAGAATCAAATATATTACTCAAACACAATCTGAACATAGTCTCATAATCCATCAGATCTCAGCAAACTCAGCATAGCAACAACATAAAGATTACATATGTGCCTCGATCATGTAGGGCAGCTCACGAGGTCTAAACCATGAAGAACAAAGAGGGGAGGAGAACATCACATAGCTACTAATCATGGACCCATGGTCCAAGGTGGACTACTCACGGTTCATTCGGGATGCATCCATGGTGGTGGGGAAGCTCCCGGAGGTGGTTCCTCCCTTCGGCAGGGTGCCGGGAATAGGGCTCCTGGTACTCCCGATCTTGGAAGCGTGGCGGCGGCGGAACAGAGGAGAGATTTCGAAAAAGGATTCTGTCTTTGAGGGTTTCGGGACGACAGGGATATATAGGCGAAGGGGGCAGCCAGAGGTGGACCAGGGGCCCCAGGCGCCCCCCCTGGCGCGGTCTAGGGGGTGGCCGCGCCAGGTGGCCGCCTGGGCCACCCCTGTTTTCCCTCTGGCCCCACTTGGGATCTTCCCGAAGCTTCCTGTACGCTGATTTTTCCTATATTTTTTCCGAAAATTTTCTTGTACTTTAAGTAATAGGAAAACCTGAAATAAAAAACAGCAGAAAACAGGAACTGTCACTGGGTGCACTGAGTTAATAGGTTAGTCCAAATATGATAAAAAGTGTATCGAATTGCATCAATATCATAGCAATATCACACAAAAGAAGAATGGAGCAAGCATAAATTATAGATACGTTTTGGACATATCAGCATGCAACAGTCATCCCCGCAACGCCACGGGAACTTACCGGAAGACTGCAGAACGCCTCACGTCCACAAGCATAAGATAACCACCCTTACTTTAGCTATCAGTGGTGCTGTGGCGAGCCCCTTGCTCTATAAAAGGGAGACGTCGACCACATAAAGAGGGGGGGAAGAGGGGGAAAAGAGAGGGAAATAAGAGAGAGGAAAGAGAGCGGAAAAAGGAGAAGAGGAAAGCAATAAAGAGGAGGAGAAGGAAGAGAAGAAGGAAGAGATGAGGAACAGAAAGAATGGAGCTGAGAGGAGAAGATTCCATTACCCAGAATAATCCACATTAGTAGGGAGAGGAGTTCATGCCTTGAGCTTCTCTGGAGGCCTCTCAAGGACCCCCCTTGAGAGGGTAGCTAGTTTCCACCAAGGAGAGAGAGTTATAGTGGAGTGTAGCATAGGGTACCTTCTCCCTGAAGATAGACTTGTACTGTATTCTACTCCACACCAGCAAGGAAGATCAGACATGCATGAGTAGGGCTTTTAGTATCCGGACGGCCCGAGCCTGGGTAAACACCCGTGTTTGCGCGCATCTTATCGACGACATCTGTTCCGTTTCGACCCCACACGAAGCTTCATCATCAGAGAGAACAGAGAGGCGTGGAGAGACGCCGGGGGAGGTCCTTGCGTCTCACGCGGTTCCTGGAAACCGCGCCTTCCCGGAAGCAGCCCTTCTGGCAGGAACACCAAGCCTCTGATATCTGGCGTCAGAAGAAGGGACCGAGGAGCAACCCCTGACATCTGGTGCTAGAAGGAGGGCCTTGATAGCATCCCCCGTCATGTGGCGCTAGAAGGAGGGCCCGACGGTCCTGTCGGCCGTAACATTCTTTTCCCTGTTTAGGTTTCAAAGTCTCTTCACGATTTTATCACACCCCAGCAAGTGCCATCGAAATGGGTATCGGCACGGGCGATGGCCTGCCTTGCCCCTCGTGGTGGTTGTGTGTTTCTCACGCTCGGGGGCTTCTCAGCGCTTCTGAGTGACTGCTTCGAGAAATCTCACCCCAAGGTGCTCGGGAAAAGTATCCCGGATGGTTTTCTTGTGTCGGATGCTTGTTCCCGAAAGGTTACTGGACGCCTCCCCTTGACGGGCTCGTGGCCACCAAGGGTTGGCCATCTCGTTATTCCTGGACGTCTATTCCGGATGGTTTTCTCATCCCAGATGATAATTCCCAGAAAATACCTACCATTCAAGGCAATGACAACATGAAGCCTCACCGTCGCTTTATCTTGGCAAAAGACTCACGAAAGGCCACGTCGTCCATCGATGCTAGTTCTCCGTGGGAGAAACCTCACTCGAAACGAGTGGCCTCACTCCGTGCGGACAGTTTGAGCTAGAACTATCGGTCTATCTGATAAGCTCCATTCCGAGTAGTCTGTGGAGGATCCGTACCTGCCCAGGAGAAGATTCTACTGGATGGTCCTTACCTCTCGGGATCCATCCATCCCAAAGAGACCGGGCGGGAGTTCCCGTCAAGCACCCGTGCGGGAGGATGTAATAGTCTTCCAGAAAGACCCACCGGGACGAATCGCACAACTCGGACCCTGTGCCGAGGCATCACCACAGAAAATTAATGGGATTGTGCTCCCCTGAATCTCTTGGTTCTCGGGTCCATTCTCTCAATGGGATAACTGATGGATATGATCACCCGCTGCCCGTATCTCCATCCATTTTCTCACCAACAGCGCCTACCGCATGCGAAGGAGGACGCCCGCAGTGCTCCACCGATAAGCCATGCAAAAGGTCAAGTCACTGGAATCCGTTTGTCAGATTTTCTCTCCAAGATGCCGCCAACACACAAGAAATCCATCAGGTACAAAAGGGCCAAGTTATCTAAAGACACTTAATTCATTACTGCTGCCCCTAAAGGGGATTTCCCGGAGACAAAGCATTTCTTGGGTTTTCCGGATCAATATTTACATCTTGCGCTAACCGAACGGAGTGGTTACACCACTACCACGTTCCACAAACTATTAAGTACAAAAGTGTATGGCCAAAATAAGAGCACCCTACAGAGGGTGAACCACCAGATTGGAGCTGCAGTCCTCGCCTGAATCTTTCCGGTGGCGTCCTTCCTCCTTAGTGTTCAGCGGCAGACTAAGCACCCAGGAAGTCGTGGATGACTCCATCAGCACCCTGCTCGCTGGGACCGCCAACGCTAATTTCCTCATAGCACTCCACGCGGACTCCCCATGGCTGGAAGATCTTCAACCACAAGTGTAAGTGCATCTAGTGCCCCCTTTGTGGTTTTGGAGTATTTGATGACAAAACGGTTAAGGGACTGATGTGCTTTTGAGTATACACAAGACAACAGTCCCTGAAGAAGAGGTTAACCACCATTGTGACCCCCCAAAATGTTGAGAAACATTGAATAAATAGGTGTGTTTCCTGAAGTATGGCGAGGCGCGAAATCCTGAGGAAATAGGATCCTGAGGCATTCGGCTGATGTTGAAGAAGCCATGTGTCATCCCGAGGAAACTCGCGCTGAAGCTGAAGCTGAAGCGTAGTCTTCGTTAAGACTTTTATACTTCTTGAGTCATAGGAAAACACCGCACTGTTGGAGGGGTTGAGAAAAATGAGTTCCGTATTTATGAGGAAGTGCTCAAATAAAAATCCTGAAGAAAATCCAAAGAAATCTCCTGCAGTAGAAGTTCAGTTCCTCAGGTGTCTTTGACCTTGTTCTTCAGGACACTAAGGAATCTAAATTCGGTTGAGGAGTCAGGAAACTGTCAGTGCAGTTTTCCTGAAGAAGAGAGAGAGAGAATACTTTGGAACGTGCCACGTGTCGCGTGGTAAGAGGCTAGAACCTGTCTAGCAAAGGTCCTAAGGGTGGGCACGATGGGAATTTCGTGAATGGGAATTTATTTCCTTTCACCTGGGGTTGCTTCCCGACTATAGATAGCCACCCCAGCCCCAAATGAGGGTTGGCTGCTCCGGGAGAGAAACTCACACTGGTCATCTGAGAGCAACCCATCTCTGAGGAACCTGAAGAACCTAAGTGAGGAAAACCACCAACCTGAGTAGTTGAGAATTTCTGAGGAAGTCAGCTCGAGTGATCCGAATGTTTTTACTCTTGAAGCTGTGATCTTCCATCCGGTTTAAGAGTCGTCGTTCTGAGGAAGTCAAGATGCAATTGTGACTTCCCTGATGAAAGGACGTGGATGTCGTCTAGAGGGGGGGTGAATAGGCGCTTAAAAACAATTACGGTTTCGGCTTGAACAAATGCGGAATAAAACTTAACGTTTAATTTTCCAAGAAAGAAACCTAAATAAGCTAGGCTCAACTATGTGCACCAACAACTTATACTAATCAAGATAAACAACTATGTGATAGAAAGATATATGACAAGAGCACTATGGCTATCACAAAGTAGGTGCACAAGTAAATAGGTTGTCTAGAAGAACAACCTATGGGACAAGCAAAGTACAATAATATGAGCAAGCACAAGATAAACAATGTAATAAGCTTGCTCAAAGTAAAGGTAGAGATAACCGCAAGTGGAGCCGATGGAGACAAGGATTTGTTACCGAAGTTCCTTCTCTTGCGAGAAGTACGTCTCCGTTTGGAGAAGGTGAGGAGCACAATGCTCACACAAAGCCAATGAGGGCCACCCTATTTCTCCTCACGCTCTTACCAATGCAAGATGCCGTGATTCCACTATTAGGACACTTGAGGGCGGTCACCGAACCCGTACAAATGGCGCCCCTTGAGGGCGGTCACCAAACCCGTCCAAATGCTCGGGGCTATCTCCACAAACAAATTGGAGGCTCCCGTAGCGTCCCGAATCTTTCCACCACAATGATTGAGCTTTGCAACCACAAGCCTCTAGGTGCCAACGCACCCACGAGGCACAAGCTCTAGAGTGCCAATGCACTCAAGAGTAGCTATGTTCTCAACTTCACTTACTACTACGAATCCTCGGAGAGAACTCAAACCGATGCACCAAATGCAATGGCAAGAGCACACGAACTGCTCAAGTCCCCAACTCTCAAATCCCACCAAAGCAACAAAAGCTATGGAGGAATATGAGAGGAAGAACAAGGAGAGCACCAAGAACTCCAAGATCTAGATCCACAAGGTTCCCCTCACTTAGAGGAGAGATGGCTTGGTGGAGAATGTGGATCTAGACCTCCTCTCTCTTTTCCCTCAAAAAGGAGCAAGAATCATGGGATGGAAAGGGAGTAAGCAAGCTCAAAGAGGTCAACAATGGGGGGGGGGAGAATTTGCAAAAAACGGGTGAGGACAAAGGAAGAAGAAGACCCCCTTTTATAGGTCCCCACGAATCCAACCGTTGGAAGCCCACCAACCACGGTACTACCGCGCAGCGAGCGGTACTACCGCCCTACGGTACTACCGGGCTCAATACCGTGCCCCACTACCGCCCTATGCAGTAGGAATACGGTAGTGGATGCGGTACTAACCACGGTAGTACCGACCGGGCGGTACTACCTCAACTCCGGGCGGTACTACCTCACAGGAAAAAACAGCACGGCCAAAACAAGCATAACTTTTCCATACGAACTCCGATTTTGATGATCTTGGGCTTGTTTTAAAGCTATGGAAAATCTCTAGATCCTCACATAGAGAACCACCCAAGATCAACAAAAATAAATGATGAAAATCATGGAAATTTTAGAATTCCAACAAGGTAGAAGGTGAAACCTTCACAAGATAAGACCCGACAAAAACAGCAACATCGAAAACACAAACGTAGATGTATATGAAATCCGTTTTCGATGAAGAAGAGCTTGTCATGAAGAAGACCACAAGCGACAAAACTCACACGGAGAAAAGCCAAACAAGAATCAATAAAGATGATGCCAAGGATGCAAAAGGTTTGAGCTCTCCACGAACGACTCGTCCTAGCCTATAACACGGTCTCCTAACTACTACTAAGAGACCGGTAAACTAGACACCTATCTAGTCAAACCTTTGTCTTGCGCATAATCCACTTGAGCTTGATGATGACGATCATTCCCGCCTCAAGTTGGAACATCTTCCTTGATTCCGCCGGCTCGATGAAGACTTGTAGATAGCTCCCCCATACTCCATTACGGGTGAGCCTCTTTTAGGCACATCTTCACAAAACCATTATCACCAAATGGTCGGCAAGCTCCAAGCATGTGATATCTTCGTGATGCTCCTCTTGACCTTGCACACATCACCTTGACCAATCTTCGGATAGCTCCATGAAGAAAACCTTGGTCAACACGAAATCTTCATCCTACAACCTTGAAGCCACCATATGATCTTCAAGCGTTGCCTATGGAAAAACCTTAAAGTATAACTCAAGGAAATAATTAGTCCATAAAGATTGCCATCAATTACCAAAACCAAACATAGGGCACATGCCCTTTCAATCTCCCCCATTTTGGTAATTGATGAAAAACACAATAAGAGGGTTTATATGATGAATTATACTAATCATGCAAAGCAAGTATGCATGAACACGAAGGCAAATGCTTAAGAACAAAACAAAAGCATGAACCTCCTCAAACAAAACCCTCTAAACTCTTCTCCCCCTTTGGCATCGATTTCCGAAATGGGAGAAAAATTAGAAGGCCGATATAGAATGTTTTCCTCCCAAAAGGGTGTATTTCTCAAGAAATGAGTGGAATAAAATACACATATCCAAAGATACATGGTGGGAAGAAAAACAAACTATAGATAGGATCCAAAGATTGCAAAAGGATGAGATGGCACAAAGGCATAAGAAAATACAAGCAATCAAACGATCCAACATGCCAAAAGACTACAAGATATTATGATATGATCATAAGAGTGTTCTAAAGAAAATAGAGAAGTTCCCCAAGATTTGTGCACTATTTAGAATTTTTGTATTATAATACAAAGTTCACAAAAATTATTCATCACTCCCCCAAAATCGATAGAAACACCAACCAAGTGCAAGTGTGCAAAGATATGAGATAAAGTCTAACACTTGCAACAAAAAAATGGTTTAGCAAATAGCAAAAGAGACAATCATAGGAATGGGCTCAACCAACAAGATGTGTGTGAGTCATGGCAAAGCACTTGATATGACTAGTATAAGGATGAATATTTAAGAATCAACATAGTCTTGAAGAAATGAGACTCAAGATGCTAGAAATTTCCTTCCAACATAAGTTGAGAAGGTCACACACACAAACAACAAATGGGTTCACAAGCTTAAATAAAATGCAAAGTAAAATCAAGGCTTGTGACAACCCCATGGTGAAGATATAAAATAAAAGGCTCATCAAGACAAGCATGAGGACAACAATCTTCACCACCAAAAGAGTGCACTAATATTAATAGAATTAAGACACGCACTCAAACACACATGCTTTCATGTAACCACCAAATAATTAATCACAAAAGAGTGAGGGTGGACGTGAAAGCAAGAGGATATCCACTAGATATAACTTCTCTCAAGTGTATAAGATTCTAGTTTGATTATATCCACAAAGAAGCATGTACACCCGAAATAGTTACAAAAGGAGAGAACACGATATCCAAATGGAAGTCATAAATATACGAATAAGATCTTTGCTTGAAAGCATAGCCAATGGGTTAATATTATCTTATTCTATAAGGATGAAATCCACACAAACAACCATCAAAGTCATCACAACTAGCAACAAGGTATCAAGAGATAGTTGAGATGCTTTGAACAACGAAACAAGTATCACAACCAATAATATATCTTGAAAGTGAAGAATGTCAAGCCATGATGCAACCTACACAAGGTTGAAAGCAAGAAAAGCATGCATGAGGTAGATACTTGTTACCGAGATAGCATGGGAATGATGTAGTAGATAAAGTCATCATTGATCGTCCTAGCATGACTCCAAAAGGCACATGGTGGCACCACCTTCCTTTTGATTAAGACGATCCTCCATTGCATCTCCAAAGTTCCTAGAACCATAGTTAACAAACAAAATGGTACCCAAACTCGTTGGGACCAAAGAGTTAGAGGAACAAAAATATATAGGACAAACTCCACACGAATATGTGCATATGGACATGAAGATGAATTCCATGCACATATTAGCCAATAAAGAAGTGGATGGAGTTTAACTTATATATAGGATCAAAGAAAGAAAAGATGGCATATGTACTACACAAATAGCAAATATGCATGCGCAAGACTTTCAAGAACCAAAGGACATACAATTTGGACAAGACACCAAGTAAACCAAGAAGGCACACCAAAGGTGGCACAACATAAGGTTTTCCAAATTATATCAAAAGTCCAAATCAACACATGATAGGAGACAAGTAGAAATTAACACATGGTCAATTGCTACATTCACCAACAAATGTGAAGAAATACCAATTGAATCCCAACCCAATCAACACATGATTGAATAGGAAAACAATTGAAAAGGATACCAAGTGACCATTAGATACCAAAATAAGATTCCAATTGAAAATAAGATTTCAACATAAACTTGTCACTTGGATTATACCAAATAAAAGATTCATCAAGGAATGGGGTATCAATTGAAACATCAATTGATAGAGAGCATGATACCAAAAATAAAAGATATCAAAGAAAAGAGGTATCAAACTCTCAAAAGGAGAGCACAATTCCAAACTAACTATGCCCTCAACAAATTTATGATGACACAAAGCACAAAAGAGAATATGCCTTCCAATAACACACACTTGATATGGATCATAATATGCTAGCTCCCCCAAGAGATGTGCATTATATAGAATTTCCATTTGAATACAGAATGCACAAGATGGGATCATCACTTTCACTATATCTAGAGAAACACTAGACAAGATCACAAAAACACATGATCCACAAGTGGCTAGGAAGACAATGAGAGTTAAAACCACAATAAAACCTTGGCAAGTGATAAGGCAATTATGAACAAGCCAATGTAAAGGTGATCAATAATTTCTACCACACATAAGAGTACCAATTGTTAAGAACAAGAGTTATATGGAATTACTTCCGGGTGGTAGATAGCATTAATATAAATTATCATCTTTACAACAACAACCATAAGCATGTAGAAAAATATAAGAATTGACCACAATGCTTACAACGAGATTCTTGTTAGCTTCAAGTATGCATCCAATCATGCAAGCAATGACTAGAAAACTTGGAGCAAACGGTTCCCACATAGGAAATACAAGTACATGATGGAGGGAAACCGTAACAAGAAAATCTCACACACTCAAGAACCATAAGATGAGAAATAAATTCAATATAAGAAAATTGGAACTTGAGGAGCAACCATGCCACCTAGGAACTAGATAACTTAAAATATCAACTCTAAGTGGCACAACCCCAAATGTACACATTTTATAGGTGTGTAATATGCACAAAGCATATTACTCCCCCATAATGTGATATCCCAAATTTTACAACTAGAGGCAAACAAATACGAACAAGAGATAATTAATGGATACTTTAGAATTGTAATTTCTTATGAGTACGACATACCACATAGTGACTAGATAATCTTATAATATCAATACTAGGTGGTATTCCTCATGTATACACATTTTAGGATCGTAAAGTGCACAAGGCACATCACTCCCGCAAAATGGGATGATCCATTAATCTCTCACAAGAGCCAACCAATATGCAAACAAGACGAAAAATAGGCTCAATACAACACTTACACATACATGGTGTGCAAACCAATATACACAAAATTGATTAATCAAGATATGTAGATTGGAAACACAACATATACAAACGTATGCAAGGTACAAAACCAAAACATGCAAAGGGGCAAGTAACTTTCAATGTAAACAATTTAAGTACAAGTTACCGTAAGGAGGCACGTTGGATATAAGATAGACACAAGATAATCCATATGACTTGGCTTGAGATAATGTGAGTAATGAAGGTCCCTTAATTCTTCATAATGTAGCCAAGTCTTCCAATGCCCTCCACCACCACCTATTGATCAAGTTGGAGCTTGTTGGTCCACAACCAAGTTGGGTCCTAAGAGGTTAGTCACAATAGGCTTGGCAGCCCAAATGGTTCTTTTCTTGTCACCACTTTGAGTGCCAACAAATTTGGCAACCACATTGCCAACCTTATCCTTCCGAAGAGAATAAACATCATCCACTATAATGGGGTTGGATAAGGTACCGTTCGTGCATGAAGAAGCAAGATGACCCTTCTCACGACACAAATAGCAACTTCTACTATTTCCTTTCTTCATGGTTGATTTCTCAACATGAAGATCATTTACTTGAGTCTTCTTGGGAAGTGGCTTCACTTCACCTTGCGGTTGAACTTGAGGCCTCTACCCTAGTTTCTTGTCACAAATGGGCCTCTTCTTTAAAGGGCAAGATCTAACATGGTGCCCTTCAACCTTGCACTTGAAACAAATAATCTTGGCAGAATTCTTGACTTGAGATTGGCCCTTCTTCTTGTTAAACATGGACTTCTTATTGTTGGAGTTGAATCCAAGTCCACCCTTGTCATTGGGGGATTTTTGTCCACACAAAACCTTGTCAAGTGTAGACTTCCCTTCATGACCCTTTCCCAAGTCTTTCTTCAAAGAAGTTACTTGGGCCTTGAGCTCTTTGATTTCCTCTACATGGTTAGTAACAATACAAGTACTAGAGGAAGTAGAATCATTGTTAGAGCAACAAGGCAAGGAAAATAATTCATCACATGATGCAGCAACATTATGAGTGGATGAAGTACAAGGACTAGCACAAGGCAATATAGCATATTGAGTAGAAGTACTGCTAATGTCCACATGAGGAACTAATTTAGAAACCTTAGCCTCATGAGCTAACTTTAGCACATTATGGGAGACTAGAAGATCCTCATGAGAGCTTGAGAGCTTTTCATGATTTTCTTCCAATTTCCCATACTTGCTAGTTAGCAACTCAAGTTGAGCCTTTAGCTCAACATTCTCCTTTAGGATGGATGCTTCACAAGAAATAGAGTTAGTAGCACAAGCATCATCAAGAATAACGGAAGGAGAAGACAACATAGCAAGCTCTTTCAAATATGAAGCTTTTAGTTGAGCATGCGACTCGGTGAGTTTGATGAGCTCACCCTTAATGACCCGTGAGCCATTTCCGAGGTGCTCAAAATCCTCAATTAGTTTAGCATGCGCAACTTCAAGCTTATCATGTTTAGTTTTGATAGAATTAGCCACCACAAGGGTTCTATCAAGAGATTCCTTTACTTCAGATAACTCTAAAGTAAAAGTCTCCTCAAGAGATTCCTTGGTGGTTTATTCACACTCAAGAGCTTGAGATAGATCCGCAATTTCATTAGCGTAATCATGCTCATGGCTTTCCATTTTCTCAATGGTGGCCTCATTGTCCTCAATATGAGCTTCCAACTCCTCAATGTATTTCTTACCCTCAATGGCAATAGAAATGATTTCCATGAAGTTGGAGCAAGCAATTTTATTCTTATGAAGAGCTTCAAAAATCATTTCTCCCTTAATTTTTAAGAGAGCAATATTATCGTCCTCTTCAACATTATCTACATCATCACCATCACTAGATATGGGGGTCAAAGTAAGAGATACCTTTAACTCCTTCGCCATAAGGAAAAAATGAGTAACATGAGATGATGATGTAGGATCTCTTGAGGCACCATTCAAGACCACATCTTGTTCCATGGACCGTTGGTTTTCCTCTACATTGTTAGTACAATAACTAGAGGAAATAGAGGCATTCTTATGATGGCAACAAGATATAGCAAGCATATCATCATGAGATTTATTCAAGTGATTTCTACATGATATGCAAGGACTATCAACACAAGCATGTAAGACATTTGTGGTGCTCGAAGTGTTGAGGTCCAACAAGGAGGCATTGCGATAAGATAGTGATAAAGGGTTATCAATAATAAGTTCACTATCATCATTGCAATGACTCACACTACTCACCATTTCATTACCTTGTGGAAAACCACATGTTGGTGAAGTAGAAGGAGTTGAGAAAGCATCGCGACCGGAGGTGGAGGGACAACAATCATCCCCACAAATCTTGGACATGCCATATTTATCTTGAAGCTTTGTCCACAACTCATGAGCATTCCGAAATGGCATGAGTTGAAATAAGTCTACATTAGTCAAAGCATCAACAAGCACATTAGAAGCTTGAGCATTGAGATAAGAGTTTTTCTCATCCTCTAAGGATAGGTTTTGAGTATCCTTTGGAGGAGAAAAACCCATATCTACAATTCGCTCCATACACGGGTCAATGCCCCGGAAATAATTAAGCATGCGAATTTTCCAAGCATCAAAATTTGTGCCATCGAAACTAAGAGTGTCAAAGAATCCTAGTCCCCTAGTCGACATCTTTACTCTCAAGGCGGTGAAGCCCTATTAAGAGAGACGAGGCTCTGATACCAATTGAAAGGACGTGGATGTCGCCTAGAGGGGGGGGGTGAATAGGCGCTTAAAACCAATTACGGTTTCGGCTTGAACAAATGCGGAATAAAACTAACGTTTCATTTTCCAAGCAAGAAACCTAAATAAGCTAGGCTCAACTATGTGCACCAACAACTTATAATAATCAAGATAAACAACTATGTGATAGCAAGATATATGACAAGAGCACTATGGCTATCACAAAGTAGGTGCACAAGTAAATAGGTTGTCTAGAAGAACAACCTATGGGACAAGAAAAGTACAATAATATGAGAAAGCACAAGATAAACAATGTAATAAGCTTGCTCAAAGTAAAGGTAGAGATAACCGCAAGTGGAGCCGATGGAGACAAGGATTTGTTACCGAAGTTCCTTCTCTTGCGAGAAGTACGTCTCCGTTTGGAGAGGGTGAGGAGCACAATGCTCACACAAAGCCAACGAGGGCCACCCTATTTCTCCTCACGCTCTTTCCAATGCACTCAAGAGTAGCTATCTTCTCAACTTCACTTACTACTACGAATCCTCGGAGAGAACTCAAACCAATGCACCAAATGCAATGTCAAGAGCACACGAAGTTCTCAAGTCCGCAACTCTCAAATCCCACCAAAGCAACAAAAACTATGGAGGAATATGAGAGGAAGAACAAGGAGAACACCAAGAACTCCAAGATCTAGATCCACAAGGTTCCCCTCACATAGAGGAGAGATGGCTTGGTGGAGAATGTGGATCTAGACCTCCTCTCTCTTTTCCCTCAAAAAGGAGCAAGAATCATGGGAGGGAAAGGGAGTAACCAAGCTCAAAGGGGTCAACAATGGGGGGAAGAACTTGCACAAAACGGGTGAGGACAAAGGAAGAAGAAGACCCCCTTTTATAGGTCCCCACGAATCCAACCGTTGGAAGCCCACCAACCACGGTACTACCGCACAACGAGCGGTACTACCGTGGAGCGGTACTACCTCAACTGGAGCGGTACTACCGCACTACGGTACTACCGGGCTCAATACCGTGCCCCACTACCGCCCTATACAGTAGGAATACGGTAGTGGATGCGGTACTAACCACGGTGGAGCTCAACTCCGGGCGGTACTACCTCAACTCCGGGCGGTACTACCTCACAGGAAAAAATAGCACGGCCAAAAAAAGCATAACTTTTCAATACGAACTCCGATTTTGATGATCTTGGGCTTGTTTTAAAGCTATGGAAATGCTCTAGATCCTCACATAGAGAACCACCCAAGATCAACAAAAATAAATGATGCAAATCATGGAAATGTTAGAATGCCAACAAGGTAGAAGGTGAAACCTTCACAAGATAAGAGCCGACAAAAACACCAACATCGAAAACACAAAAGTAGATGTATATGAAATCCGTTTTCGATGAACAAGAGCTTGTCATGAAGAAGACCACAAGCCCCAAAACTCACACGGAGAAAAGCCAAACAAGAATCAATAAAGATGATGCGAAGAATGCAAAAGGTTTGAGCTCTCCACGAATGACTCGTCCTAGCCTATAACACGGTCTCCTAACTACTACCAAGAGACCGGTAAACTAGACACCTATCTAGTCAAACCTTTGTCTTGCGCATAATCCACTTGAGCTTGATGATGACGATCATGCCCGCCTCAAGTTGGAACATCTTCCTTGATTCCGCCGGCTCGATGAAGACTTGTAGATAGCTTCCCCATACTCCATTATGGGTGAGCCTCTTTTAGGCACATCTTCACAAAACCATTATCACCAAATGGTCGGCAAGCTCCAAGCATGTGTTATCTTCGTGATGCTCCTCTTGACCTTGCACACATCACCTTGACGAATCTTCGGATAGCTCCATGAATAAAACCTTGGTCAACACGAAATCTTCATCCTACAACCTTGAAGCCACCATATGATCTTCAAGCGTTGCCTATGGACAAACCTTAAAGTATAACTCAAGGAAATCATTAGTCCATAAATATTGTCATCAATTACCAAAACCAAACATAAGGGCACATGCCCTTTCAATCTCCCCCATTTTGGTAATTGAGGAAAAACACAATAAGAGGGTTTATATGATGAATTATACTAATCATGCAACGCAAGTATGCATGAACACGAAGGCAGATGCTTAAAAACAAAACAAAAGCATGAACCTCCTGAAACAAAACCCTCTAAACTCTTCTCCCCCTTTGTCATCGATTGCCAAAATGGGAGAAAAACTTTGAAGGCCGATATAGAATGTTTTCCTCCCAAAAGGGTGTATTTCTCAAGAAATGAGTGGAATAAAATACACATATCCAAAGATACATGGTTGGAAGAAAAACAAACTATTGATCGGATCCAAAGATTGCAAAAGGATGAGATGGCACAAAGGCATAAGAAAATACAAGCAATCAAACGATCCAACATGCCAAAATACTACAAGATATTATGATATGATCATAAGAGTGTTCTAAAGAAAATAGAGAAGTTCCCCAAGATTTGTGCACTATTTAGAATTTTTGTATTATAATACAAAGTTCACAAAAATGATTCATCACTCCCCCAAAATCGATAGAAACACCAACCAAGTGCAAGTGTGCAAAGATATGAGATAAATTCTAACACTTGCAACAACAAAATGGTTGAGAAAATAGCAAAAGAGACAATCATAGGAATGGGCTCAACCAACAAGATGTGTGTGAGTCATGGCAAAGCACTTGATATGACTAGTATAAGGATGAATATTTAAGAATCAACATAGTCTTGAAGAAATGAGGCTCAAGATGCTAGAAATTTCCTTCCAACATAAGTTGAGAAGGTCACACACACAAACAACAAATGGGTTCACAAGCTTAAATAAAATGCAAAGTAAAATCAAGGCTTGTGACAACCCCATGGTGAAGATATAAAATAAAAGGCTCATCAAGAAAAGCATGAGGACAACAATCTTCACCACCAAAAGAGTGCACTAATATGAATAGAATTAAGACACGCACTCAAACACACATGCTCTCATGTAACCACCAAAGAATTAATCACAAAAGAGTGAGGGTGGACGTGATGTAGGCATCAAACACACATGCTTTCATTTAACCAGCCAGATGTAGAGTTGTCACAGCAACTTGTACTGGTCTATCAAATCCGTATCTTCAGTGCCCTGGTGCTATTTGTTCAACCCTTACTCTTTTGATTCTACACTGATGACTTGTCCTGATGCTTTCCTCTCTGTGTTTCCTCTGTCTTGATTCCTCATGCATTGCATCAGTTACACTGCCGCACTTCCACTAGAGTTTAATTCCCCCGCAGTATGATGTTATGTCCTCATGTTTACATTCCGTAATATTTTTGTGCTTCATCATTTTGTGAGTTTCCTCAATTTTTAATTGCCTCGGCCCTGAGGAATTTTAAATTCCTCAAGAAATTTGAAAATCTCCCATTCACACCCCTCTGGTCGATATATTGCGCTTTCAATTGGTTTCAGAGGAAGGTACTCCCTTATTCTGTGTGATTCGGTTTAACCACCTGGAGTTTTAGTTATGTCGACCTCAGGTGCAATGAACGTTGCTTTGAACTGCCCCAGCTTCGATGCTACAGACTACCCGTACTGGAAGAAAAAGATGATGATGCATCTTGAAGCTATTGAAAAATACCTCTGGGATATTGTTGATCAAGGCATTCCTGAAGCTACCTTGATGACTCCTCCTGATGTTGTCAAGAGAAACTGGAAACTCGACGCGAAAGCTTGAAGCATCATTAGTGGCCACCTCAACAAGGCTCAGTTCAATCATATCAGCGGTCTAGATACTGCAAATAAGATGTGGATGCGACTGTCAAAAGTCAATGAAGGAGTTTCGACACAACGAGACTCTCGACTTGATACGCTTCGCAGTCTCTTCAAAAGATTCCAAAGGTTGGATAATGAACATGTGCAGCAAACCTTTGATAGGCTCACTGATATATCAAATGAGCTTCAAGCACTAGGTGCCACTGATATCACAGATCACGAAGTCATGAAGAAACTACTAAGGTCTCTGGATGACTCATTTGAGTTTCCATCACTGATGATTCAAGAATGTCCTGACTTCAAGACTTCGACCCTGATGACATCCTCGAGCGCCTCAATGCTCATGAACTGAAGCTGTCTGAGAAACGAGACTTGTACGGATCCACCCCGAAAGTCCGCGCGCTAAAAGCTAAGGCACAAAAGGTGTCCTCTGATGAAGAGTTTGGGGCTTACTCTGATGATCCTGAAACTCTCTGTCGGGAATTGGCTCTCCTCACCAGAAATTCCAAAGATTCACGACGAAGAATCGTTTCAGAAATTCCTCAAGATCTTCCTCAAGAAGAAACAAAGATGATGACTCAGTTGACGCAAGAAAAAGAATCTGCCAAAAATGCAAGAAACCTGGCCATTACATCGCTGAATGTCCTCTTTGGGAAATGGAACCTAAGATGAAGAAGAAGAAGAAGAAGAAGAAAGGGAAAGATGACAGTTCTGATGAAAGGTCAAAGAAGAAATCCTCACGATCCTCAAAGTCTATTGGATAGAAGAACAACAGCTCCCGATAGGATCGCGCATATCTCGACAAAGAATTGGATTCTGAAGAATCTGATTCTGTTCCTGAAGCTGAGGAAGAAAGGTCTGAAGAATCTGAAGGTGTGGCTGGTCTCGCTCTTGCCACAATGTTGGTTAGCAAGTCAATCTTCAACACTGAGGAATCAGTCACTCACCACGTTGATGACGAGGCTGAACATACCACTCTCTCCTTCTGCTTCATGGCCATGACCTCCAAGGTATCTTCTCACTCTTCCTGTGATGATGCCACTGATGAAGAACCCGATGAAAACTATGCTAAACTTGGTAAACTTTCTTCAAAGAAACAAAGTGCACTTGAGAAAATTCAAAAATCACTAAATAAAAGTGATGATATGTTGGTTGAGGAAATGAAGAAATATCAAAAATTGTCTGATGAATCTAAAATTCTTCAGTCAAAGTTTGATGATTTGATCAGTCGTCATGAGGAACTCCCCACCGATCATGAGAAGTTGGCTCATGAGTTCCTCATGAGAAAGAAAGAACTTGAGAGGGTGTGGATGTCTCATGACGATCCGAGGAAAAGAAAATTACTCACTCCTCTCCGAACAGATCATCATGCTTCAAGAAGGGTTTGATCCTCCTTGCTTAAAGTGCATTGAACATGAATGTATCACTTCATTACCTACCTCTTCAATATCTTCAGATCTATTATATCAACTGCCTCTGTGGTATCCAACCCCTCATCTGACGATACCATAGACATTGCTGACGAAAATGCTAGGTTGAAGTGTCTCCTGGAGACTGGAACGTTCAAGAGTATGAAAGGGCATCAGATTCTTTGTGACGTCCTCAAGAAGCAGATCTTCAAAAAAAATCCGAGGAAAGAAGATGTCGGTTTCACCCGAAACCTCAATGTTGATGGCTGTTACTGGAAACCAGAACAATACCCAAAGACCACCTGGGTTCTCTAAAATATGCCTCCTCCTGATCCCTATACCTTATCTGGATATGACAATGCTTCCTCAGATGTGATGGTTCAGTCATTTGAATCAAACTATAAAATGTTTAAAGATGTTAATGCTGAAGTATTCGCCAGATACATCAGGACTAACTGCAGGAACGGTGCTCCAGTAAAGCAGATCTGGGTTCGAAAGGAACTCATCACTAACCTTCCTGTGAATGTAGATGCAAATGAGTTGAGAGTGTCAACTGAGGACGATACCTCAAAAGACAATGACTATAACTATGTCTCAGCTAATCATTTTGTTCACAGGTAAGCTCCTCACAAAAATGCCTGTTCATTTGTGTATCCTGATACCACTATTCAACATCCCATTAGATACTATCACCCTCGTCGTTCCTCATATGCTTCAAGGCCACCCATTCGAATGTGGGTGGTGAAGAAGAACTAATTATCTTTGCAGGAACTCATCCTGAGGCAATCATAACTTCTTGTAGATCTAATGCCCAGGACGATATTAGTTGAGCCAGTTGTAGAAAGTTTAAACCCTCTGTTTCTGAGGGAAATCCTGAGAAATTAATTCTGAGGAATCTTAAATTCTTCAAACTGATACTGGCTCATAACGTGTTGTACTAGATACTAATTCCTCTGCAGGGGAAGACCGAATGGGTAATGGATAGTGGATGCACTAATCACATGACTAGTGATAGAATCCTTCTCATGGAATCATCTCTAAGTTCTTCTTTAAAGAAAACCATCACCTTCGCTGATAAAGGTAAAATTAAGGTAATGGGCCTCGGCAGAGTTGCTATGTCTCGAGACCAACACATTGACAAAGTCGTGCTGGTTGAATCCCTCGGATACAACCTGATGTCTGTGTCCATGCTATGTGTTCTTGACCTCATTGTTCTCTTCGGAAAATATGGTTGTGTTGTTCAAATGGTTAGCGATAACTCCATCGTCTTTCGAGGAGTTAGGAAAGGTGACCTGTATATTGTAGATTTTTCTGTAGGTCGTCAGGTCGCTAATTTCCTCATGGCTCGATCCACAGAGTGTTTTCTATGGCATAGAAGACTCAGGCACGCTGGAATGAGGAACCTCCAAAAACTGGTCCTGAAGAAACATGTGCTCGGGATTGAGGAAATCAGGTTCACCGAGGACCGGCTCTGTGGCGCCTGTGAAGCTGGAAAGATGACCAAGGCCAAGCATCTTGTGAAGACCATCCTGACGACAAAAAGACCTCTGGAACTGCTTCATATGGACCTATTCGGTCTCGTTATTGTTGATGACTTCTCACGATATACTTGGGTGCATTTTCTTCTCTATAAGTCAGAAACCCCTTCTATCTACAAGCGCTTCGCCCAGTGAGTCATGAACAACTACAACTTGAAGATCAAGCACATTCAAAGCGACAACGACACTGAGTTCAAGAACATCGGCGTGGAGGAATTCCTCGATGAGTTGGGCATCACTCATGAGTTCTCAGCACCTTATACTCCTCAGAAAAATGGAGTTGTTGAGAGAAAGAACATAACTCTCATCGAGATGGCTCGGACAATGCTTGCTGAGTACAACACTCCACTCAAATGGTGGGCTAAATCAATCAACACTGCTTTCCACATCATCAATCGAGTGTATCTTCATAAGTTCTTCAAGAAAACCTCATACGAGCTGATAGTCGGTAAGAAACCCAATGTAATTTACTTTAAAGTATTTGGTGCACCTTATTGGATTCGTGATCCTTATCATGAATCTAAGTTTGCACCAAAATCATGTGAGGGTTTCATGCTCGATTATGTTATCGACTCTCACACCTACATACTCTTCAACCTCAGTCATCACAATGTGGTTGAAACTGTAGATGTGCGGTTCGATGAATCTAACAGCTTGCAAAGAGAGCACCTACCACCTATGCTAGATGAAGCATCACCTGATGAACTGATCAAGAAGATGAGTTCCGGTGATATTATACCCGTGGACAATCCTGAAGAAACACTGATACGTCCAAAACGTATCTATAATTTCTGCTTGCTCCATGCCTCTTTTGAAGAAGCTTCGAGAATCACCGAGGGGGGGGAGAGGGGACCCACCAGGGCCCCAGGCACCCTCCCGGCGCGCCCTAGGGTGGGGCCACGCCAGGGGGCCGCCTGGACCCCTGGTGGCCCCCCTGGCTGCCCCCTTCGCCTATTTATTCCCCGTTACGGAAAAACCCCGAGATGGGAACCCTTTTTCGCGACCTCTCCTCTGTTCCGCCGCCGCTGCGCTTCCAAGATCGGGAGCACCAGAAGACCTCTTCCCGGCACCCTGCCGGAGGAAGGAACCACCTCCGGGAGCTTCTCCACCACCATGGACTCCTCCCGGATGAACCGTGAGTAGTCCACCTTGGACCATGCGTCTATGATCAGTAGGTATGTGATGTTCTCCTCCCCTCTTTTTTCTTCATGGATTAGACCTCGTGAGCCGCCCTACATGATCGAGGCACATATGTAATATTTCTGCTGTTGCTATGCTGAGTTTGCTGGGATCCGATGGATTATGAGATTATGTTCAGATTGTGTTTGAGTAATATATTTGATTCTCCTCTTTTATATTTATGTTCTAAAGTAATTCTTGCATGTTCTCTGTTGTTGTTTATTGCTTTGGCAAAGTAGTAGGTAGTGACTCCAAGAGGGAGCATTATGCATGATTGTGGGTTCATGCCCCCTGATGACTAGCTTGAGTGACAGAAAGATGAGTCTAGGGGATGTGTTGTTGCCACAAGGGGGAAAACTACGGTGCTTGTACTTGCGGGTGCAAGGTGTTTAATTTACGCAAAGTTCTTTAATGCAGTTGTCTGTTGCTTTGAGTTTACACTTTGGGTGGGATTCGCAACTTAATACTAGCGAGATGTTCTGGATAGATATCTCAAGGTGGATGATTAGTAGGTAGATGCAGATGGATTTCGGTCTACTTGTCTTGGCGTACCGCCCATGCTTTTGAGCCTCTTCCTTTCTTTATAGCATAATTAGCATTGGTTTGCGCACATAATCCCGTCAATTGCCCAGGTGTAATTCCTTTACCTCGCATGGCTATTTTATCGTCTTTTGGGAGAGAGAGATCACTAGTGAACATCATAGGACACCGGTCCATATTTCACCACTGTTTACACCCACTATCAATTTACTTCTTTATTTACTTTTCTGTTGCTATCATTATCATTATTATCTCGTGCGTTTTATCCTTTGTAAATAATAAGGACGGAGGGATTGACAACCTCTCTATACTTGTTGGGAGCAAAGTTATCTGTTGTGTGTGCAGGTCCACACCAACCGCTAATCTCTGGTGCCATTGTCGGAGTCCTACTGGAGACAAACCTTGGTATCTTCACCGAGGGAAATTTGCTACTGTCTACATCTCAACCTTCCACTTTGGGTAACCAACGAGGGGGCGTTAATTCGTACCATCAAAAGAAATTTCTGGCGCCGTTGCCGGGGAGTCCGCTCTTCAAGATAGGGGAGTTGCACACTATCTTTTATCTTTGCTTTTTAGTCTTGTTAGTTTACCTTTCATTTTTTGTTTTTGCTTTTGTGTCTTACATGAAAAACCACAAAAATAGTTTCTACCTTTTTCCTTTGTCTTTCTTTTCCTAGTGATGCTATCCTCACCATGGGTGCTGAACCACCCAAATATGGAAGGATGGACATGTTTCACTTGGACTGTCTTCGATCAATTTGTGCGCTAAAAACCCAACCGACTTGGTTGAAGGAAAATCGTTGGATGAGCATGCTCATTATACGCCGCACCGACTATCTCAGAAAGTGAAATACTTATGGGACCAAATACAAACTTCTTATTGCTATGCTGAGTGTTTATGCCAAATTTATGATTTTAGTTGTTGTTCTAATATAGATCATAAACACCTTCCTTTCCAATGTGAGTTTAATGAAACTGAGATCTTATCTTCTTATGCTAAATCTTTTTATGATTACTTTGATGTTGAAAAGATTGAAGAGTTTGTTGCTTTTAAAGGTGCTTATGAGATCGCTTCTTTGATTGAAAAGTATGAAGATACTATTTACAAATCTGAAAACTTTGCAGTTCTTGCTTATTGCTTCAAGAATTATACTTCCAATTCTTATATTGAGGATTTAAAAAATAAAAATTTTGCTGCCCTAGAAGAGGCTAATGATTTCTTTGATGAGGAATCCCATGATTCCGAGGACTCACTTAATACTTCCCTTTATGATGAACTTAAAAGTTTCTTTGTTGATGGCCATGATGCCACTATGGATGATGCTTACAAAGATGAACTCTCTATAGTTCCTTATGTTAAGCATTAAATTTTTGCTATTGCACCCACACTTGATTGTCCTATTATCCTTTTGAAATCTCCAACTCATATTCCAGAGAATGTTGCTCTTATCAAGGCTCAATGTGATCGGTTGCATTTATCTTATAATCCCGAAGACCTTGTTGAAAACTATACACGTGTGCTTGTAGGTCATGAACAACATGATTTATGTGATAGTTATATTCTTGATGTTGTTCATGATACTGCTGAAAATTATTTCGAGAGAGGGAAGTTTGGTTGTAGAAACTTCCATATTACTAAAACACCTCTCTTCATGTTGAAAGTTTTGAAGTCGTTCTTTTTCAACCTTCCTATGCATGTGACTTTGTGCTTCTTCGATTTATTTTCTTACAAGATGCCTATGCATAGTAAGTGGGTTAGGCTTAAATGTGTTTCATATTTTCTTCTTGATGCTCTCTTTTGCTTCAAAATTCTTATTCTTGTGAGAGCATCTTCTTTAATCTGTAAGCCTAGCTAATGGCTTTAAAGAAGCGCTTTCGGGAGGCAGCCTGCAACGAATTTAGGATTTTCTTTTTGTTTTTCTTCTACTTTTAGTGGTCTTGATGATTGTTGCTACTGTAGCAACATCATTGTATCTTTATTTTTCAAGCTTTCTGCCATTTATAGCCTCATATGACAAGGGAACTGAAAGTTGTTACATGCTGTCCAGAAAACAGATTCTGTCCTCGTGACTAGAAAAATCACAGAAAAATCCCAGTTCATCATTTTGAGCTGAATTTTTTACAACGAATGCTCTATACAATTAAGAGACTTTCGTATGTTCTGAGTTTTCTTATTTGAGTTGCAGAAGTATGCCTAAAAAATTCTTTACTACCTGCTGGTCGGTTTTTCACAGATTCTATCATGTTTTGCCTTTTCTTCGTTTTGCAAACCTTAATCTTGCTTTTTCTTTGCAAAAACTTTTTGGCAATCTTCAGAAACTATAGCTGTTAAAGAATATCCTTATTTCCAGTAGAGAAAAATTATTTTATTATGGGTACGAACCTCGCTAATAAGATTATGATGAGTTATGTATGAAGGGAGTTTCCAAGTGTGCGGGGGAAGATGATGAAAGAAGATTAAGAAGTGTCAAGCGCTCAAGCTTGGGGATGCCCCCATGCATCCCCAAGAAGTATTCAAGGAGACTCAAGCGTCTAAGCTTGGGGATGCCTCCGTGCATCCCCTTCTCCATCAACAATTATCAGTTCGTCTCTCGTTTCACTATATTTTTATCACTTCATGCATTATGTGCTATGCTTGGAGCGTCTCGCTCTTAGGTTTTATTTTTACTTTTATTTAGCTTTGCTTGCTGTTCATAACAAGTTAGAACCCATGTTTCTTTGTGTGGGAGAGAAACACGCTCCACTCCAAAATCTAGAACACAACATAGGATTTTTCATGCTTATCTTTGTTGTGTTTGTTCTTTATTCTTTTTCATAACTATTGTCATGTTTAGCTCTTAGTTTTCATGTTTATCTTTTTAAAGAGCTTTTGTTTAGTTTTTTGCTGGAACTCTCTTGAGTTTTCATGTTATCTTGTTTAGAGAGTTTGCCTGTTGTACTGAGTTTTGTGTCTTGACTTGAAGTAGGTAATTGAGGTTGCTATTCTTTTGTAGTAGTAACTTGCAATAGTTTTGAGGTATTGTTTTGAGTAATGTTTGGACTTTTGGTGTCAAGAGATTTAGCCTATTAGTGATAGATGTCGTATTTTGGGAAATCCGTGTTTATTTTCAAAACTTACAAAATTAGTTGAGAACTTTATCTACTAGATGGATCACTACTCTTCTGAGGGGTCGAATATTAGAGTACACTCACGTACCATGAGTCGAGGATGCGCAAGGATAACCAAACCCCCATACACTCCTCCTCGCGGTATTTGTTTCTTTGTGAACCTCCATATTAGATTGAGAGTTACCGATAATAAGTGCATGAGTTCTTCAGACTAATGTGAGTATTCGAAAGTTGACACTTCCACCTTCCCATATTTTTCTAGCCTCTCATGTGTCGTGCATTGCTTTCTTCTCACTCCGAGAGTTGGCATCCACCTTCACCGGTACATCCAAACCCTTGGCATGATACGCTCTGTCATCATAAACCTCCTTATATCCTTCCTCAAAACAACCACCATACCTACCTACCAAGGCATTTCCATAGCCTTTCCGAGATACATTGCCATGCAACATCCATCTTCTCATGACTTGATCTTCATGTCATACATGCTACTTTCTTGATCGATGAGACGCATGCTAGTTGGGCTTTGCCCTAGTCATTGCTACATGTCGTGCTAGTATCATTACATATCCTGCTACACTGGCAGTGGCATACATCATGATAGTTACATCTTCTTTATGATTTGAGTACTTTTTAAAGTGTGAAAAATCTTCTATACTCCTTGTAATATATAGAGTGTTGCCCCTAAAGTGAGGAAAAGATCCCAAAGTGGACAAAATTAAAAGATCCCAAAGAGGACAAATTAAATGATCCCAAAGAGACAAATGAGAGAAATAGAAAGAGCCATTGAGGCCACCAAAAAATATAAAAAATATAGAAAAAATAGAAAAAGAAATAAAAAGAGAGAAGGGGGCACACTACTATTCCTTTTGAGAGATCCACACTCGTACTCCTTCTTATATCTTGTACTCCATAGAGATGATCATTCATGCATATAGCTATGTGGGGACCTTCACACTATAGAACTTGGCTTGTATATTCCAATGATGAGCCTCCTCAAATGAGCCCTAGGTCTTCTTGAGCAAGAAAGTTGCATGCACCCCCACTAGTTCCATTGGACAGCTTACCTTCGCTCATATGTGCATCTGTTGCATGACAATCCCTACTCCTCACATCATATCTATTATTTGGCTTTCTCTCGCTTATGATTGTCCTCATTGATGTGAGCCTTTCACACCTTTTTGTCTTCCTCCTCCACCATATTCTCTCTTTGCCATCATAAGTGTCAACTTTCTTGCTTACGCTCATCCATTGCATGAGTGCTCAAAATGTCAAAAAGGAGTGGATCATTTTGACTTGTACCTGGCTAGTGGTCTAGGGATGAGTCAAGATAAGATTCCAAAGAAGACCAAGTGTGAAACTTTAGTAGATTAAGTTATCAACACAAAAATACTTCTTTCTCGTATATCCCTATCCCCTTTCTTCCAGGCAAACACCATTTGGAGACATTCGAGTCACGGACAGCGAGAGCTCTTGCACCTTTATGTTCTTATGTTGCTTATTTCAATGCTAAATATAGACTCTTTACTTGAATTGAATTATATGCCTTGATTGCTTTACTTAAAATTTATTATATGGTTGTTAGCATGTCACCACAGAAATTATGCTTTTATCATTTACATCCTCGAGGACGAGCAGGAATTAAGCTTGGGGATGTTGACATCCAAAACGTATCTATAATTTCTGCTTGATCCATGCCTCTTTTGTGTGATATTGCTATGATATTGATGAACTTCCATACACTTTTGATCATATTAGGACTAACCTATTAACTCAGTGCACCCCAGTGCCAGTTCTTATTTTCTGCTGTTTTTCTATTTCAGGTTTCCCCCATATTAAAAGTGCTCCAAAAATTCGGCAAAAATCCAATAAAAAACAGCGCACAGGAAGCTTCGGGAATCACCGAGGGGGGCAGAGGGGACCCACTAGGGCCCCAAGCGCCCTCCCGGCGCGCCCTAGGGTGGGGTCACGCAAGGGGGCCGCCTGGACCCCTGGTGGCCCCCCTGGCTGCCCCCCTTCGCCTATTTATTCCCTGTGACGCAAAAACCCCGAGATGGGAACCCTTTTTCGCGATCTCTCCTCTATTCCGCTGCCACCGCGCTTCCAAGATCGGGAGCACCAGAAGACCTCTTCCCGGCACCCTGCCGGAGGGAGGAACCACCTCCGGGAGCTTCTTCACCACCATGGACGCTTCCCGGATGAACCGTGAGTAGTCCACCTTGGACCATGGGTCTATGATCAGTAGCTATGTGATGTTCTCCTCCCCTCTTTATTCTTCATGGATTAGACCTCGTGAGCTGCCCTACATGATCGAGGCACATATGTAATATTTCTGCTGTTGCTATAATGAGTTTGCTGGGATCCAATGGATTATGAGATTATGTTCAGATTGTGTTTGAGTAATATTTTGATTCTCCTCTTTTATATTTATATTCTAAAGTAATTCTTGCATGTTCTCCGTTACTGTTTATTGCTTTGGCCAAGTAGTAGGTAGTGACTCCAAGAGGGAGCGTTATGCATGATTGTGGGTTCATGCCCCCTGATGACTAGCTTGAGTGACGGAAACATGAGTCTAGGGGATGTGTTGTTGCCCAAAGGGGGAAAACAACAATGCTTGTACTTGCGGGCGCAAGGATTGTTTACTTTACGCAATGTTCTTTAATGCAGTTGTCTGTTGCTTTGAGTTTACACTTTGGGTGGGATTCGCAAATTAATACCAGCGAGATGTTCTGGATAGATATCTCAAGGTGGATGATTAGTAGGTAGATGCAGATGGATTTCGGTCTACTTGTCTTGGCGTACCGCCCATACTTTTGAGCCTCTTCCTTTCTTTATAGCATAATTATCATTGGTTTGCACACATAATCCTGTCAATTGCCCAGCTGTAATTTGTTTACCTCACATGGCTATTTTATCGTCTTTTGGGAGAGAGACATCACTAGTGAACATCATAGGACCCCGGTCCATATTTCACCATTGTTTACACCCACTATCAATTTACTGCTTTGTTTACTTTTCTTTTTCTATCATTATCATTATTATCCCGTGCGTTTTATCCTTTGTAAACAACAAGGCCGGAGGGATTGACAAACTCTCTGTACTCGTTGGGAGCAAAGTTATCTGTTGTGTGTGCAGGTCCACGTCAACCGCTAATCTCTAGCGCCGTTGTCACCTTCCTTTCATTGTCGGAGTCCTACTGGAGACAAACCTTGGTATCTTCACCGAGGGAAATTTGTTGTTGTCTACATCTCAACCTTCCACTTTGGGTAACCAACGAGGGGGCGTTAATTCATACCATCAAACACACATACCTCCTGCTCCTGAAGAACACCCAAATCCTGAAGCAATTGATCCTGATGACGATCCATATCGTAATGAGTCTGATGACAGTAATGATGATTCACCTCAAGATCATCGACCTCATCTTTCTCGCGTAGCGAATGAAGATCAAGTCGAAAAAATCCTCGCCGACGTCAACATACCAGGTCCTCTAACTCGTGCCAGAACAAATCGAATAGCTAACTTTTTGTTGGATATGTGCCCTAGAGGAAAATTAATAAAGATATTTGTCACATATCCGTTTTGTTCATAATACGTTTTATACTGTGCTAAGAACTTTATTACTTGGAAACACTAATATACATGTAGTATAAAACAAAGGTCCCTAGTTTAACTCAGGTATACTACCTCATTGGGCAATTGATTGATCAAGGTTTCCTGATCATGGCGACACTTAAGTCCATTGACAATGAGGTCATATCATTGGGGAATGATGTGATGGACACACACCCACCTAAAGCATTGTAATGTGATCGAGTCACATAGTTTATCATTGCGATGACTTTGTAACATATGGCTTAATCCTTTGATCGTAATGATCATACGTAATTGTCATCTATGAGGAGACTTTGATTTGTATCGCACGGCCTAACTGAAATATGCTGGCTATAACGGTGCACTTTGGGTATTTCGAAATAGATGGTTGATGAGTATGTTAATAGATCAGAGTGGGATTTGTCAGTCCAAGTGACGGACAAGTACTCTGGGCCCACTCGGTGATATAGCATCAATAGATTGCAAGCAAGTGACTAGGTCACAGGAGATGTAATAGGCACGGACGAGTAAACTTGTTTATTGTGAACGAGATTTGAACCCGATATGTTGGATACCGACGATCAAACCTCGGACAAACAAAGTACCGCAGCACAAAGGGATTATGTCGTATCGTTAACGGTTTCCAAAAGCGATTGAAGTTCGTTCGATGGAAGCGCAGGGGTTGTCAATGATTGTAACTAGGTCCAACTTACTATTCATTGGTCAATGAGAATGTATCGATCATGTCTGCTGTTTTCCGGGCTGTAGGGTGTTACACTTAAGGTGCAATCGATGCATTGAGATAGATTCGGGATCATCGGTGAAATAGGAGATATCACCGGAATAGTTCCGAAGGAGAAAGGAAGTTATTCCGGATATTTTGAAAGGTTCAAAATAAAGTTTAATTGTATTTAATAATGTTTTATTATTTAATTATCTGAATTAAATACTAAAATATAATTAAATTACATAAAAAAAGGAAAAGGCTTAATGGGCCATGTGGGCCCATTAGGGGAGGAGGGGGTTTCCCCCCTTGGGCTTGGCGCCAAGGGTGGGGCCCATCCCCCCTCCCTGGCCGGCGCACTCCCCCCCTTGGGAGTGTAGTCCCACCTCGGGGAGGGGAGGAGGATGGCACCCCCCTTGGCCTATATAAGGAGGGTACACCCCCTTTTCTAACACAACAAATTATCTCTCCCTCTCCTTCTCCTACCTAGAGAGTGGACTCCCCTTGTTTTGAGTCTACACCTGGTCTGGAGTTCTCCACCATAGAAGGTCGTCGCTCTGCCGGATTCGGGATCCGAATCCGTCTTTCTTCCGCTGCTCGCCTGGTTCGGGGCCTGGAGGGAACATCGATTGTACTGTACGTGCATAATCTCTTCGAGGCACTACACCTGTGGTGCTACTTCATCTTCGGAGGTCAACCGGGAGTCTCCATTGCCGGTGATCTTCAACACGACAGGGAGTTCGTAGTTCCGAGTCTACGCCAGCCACATTCGTAAGAACGTTTCCATCTTTCGGTCTTCAAAGGTATGAACTCCGATTCCCTCCGTTACTTTACATTGCCATAGCATAGATCTTGGGTTCAGGTAACGTAGTTATGAAAAAATGGTGTTTTCTTCCCCGTATCCTAACACTTTTGTGGGCATATTTCATTTGTGTCCATTTCAGAGCCCACCAAAGTTGTTGAGGAATTCCAAGAAGTGGAATGGATTCAAGAAATGCAAGATGAACTTCTTCCGTTCAAGCTGAATGATGTTTGGGAATTGGTCAAACAGCCTGATCCTCGAGTTCACAATGTCATCGGGACGAAGTGGATCTACTGCAACAAACTCGATGAAGATGGCCAAGTCATCAGGAACAAAGCTCGTCTTGTAGCACAAGGATACACTCAGGTTGAGGGTATCGACTTCGGTGAAACCATTGCTCCTATTGCTAGAGTTGAGTCCATTCGCATAATGCTTGCCTTTTCTAACCATCACAATATCAAGCTATATCAAATGGATGTGAAAAGTGCATTCCTCAATGGTAATATCGAGGAAGAAGTATATGTTGCTCAACCTCCAGGTTTTGAAGACTCGAAGAATCCTGATATGGTGTACAGATTGAATAAAGCCCTATACGGACTGAAGCAAGCCCCTCGGGCTTGGTATGACACACTAAGAGACTTGCTCATCAGCAAGGGCTTCAAATCTGGTTCCCTCGATCAAACTCTTTTCACCAAACTCTATGATGATGCACTATTCATATGTCAAATTTATGTCGATAATATCATATTTGGATGCACTAACAAGAAATACAGTGAAGAATTTTCCTTCTTGATGAGTGAACTGTATCAGATGTCTATGATGAGTGAACTGAAGTTCTTCTTAGGGCTTCAAATTCGTCAGCAACGCAACTGCATCTTCATATCTCAGGAGAAGTATCTCAAGGAGTGCCTGAGGAAATTTGGGATGCAAGACTGCAAAGGCATCAAGACACCAATGCCTACAAATGGACAACTCGGTCCTGATGAAGTTGGCAAGGACTTTGATCAGAAGGTATACCGCTCCATGATAGGTTCTCTACTATATCTATGTGCATCTAGTCCTGATATAATGTTGAGCGTTTGCATGTGTGCCCGATTCGAAGCGGCACCAAAGGAATCGCAACACCAAGCGGTGAAACATTTTCCTCGATATTTGGCTCACACCCCGACGCTAGGCTTATGGTATCCAAAAGGCAGACAGGTGGATCTTGTTGGATACTCAGACTCAGATTATGCTGGAGATCGCGTGGATAGGAAGTCTACCTCAGGAACATGTCACTTCCTTGGAAGCTCACTGGTGTGCTAGTCATCGAAGAAGAAGAATTGTGTCTCCCTCTCCACTGCTGAAGCTGACTACATCGCCGCTTGTGCAAGCTGCTCACAACTTCTCTGGATGAAGTAAACCCTCAAGGACTACGACGTCAACCTGAAGAAAGTACCACTACTATGTGACAACGAGAGTTCCATCAAGATCTCACAGAACCTAGTACATCACTTGAGGAAGAAGGACATCGAGATACGGTATCACTTTCTTCGGGATCATGTGTTGAAGGAAGACATCATCATCAGCCACATGAAGACTGAAGACCAACTTGTTGATATATTCACCAAGCCTTTGGATGAGAAGCATTTTATCACTCTGAGGTGTGATCTAAATATCTTAGATTCCTCAAATGTCCAGTGAATGGACACACATTCTAACTCTTAAACACTATTGAAGAAGCCTGATGTACATCACACGATGCGTCGTACTCCTCAAATCATGAGGAACTACCTTGCTAAGTATGAAGACATTAACGTTGAATTGACTCATGATCCATACGACAATTGTATGGTATCAAGTGTCTTATTCCCTATAAGGTGGGTAGTGCCACCGCATAAATTCCTCAAGAATTACTTGTCTTCAGTTGCCTCATTTGTGTCTTCATCCTCATACTCAATTTTAGTTCTCAACAACATTTATCTATAGCTTTTGCTCTTCAAAATTCGTTTCTTCATCTAGGTGAATGTGATCGGACCTGTCTCTCTGTGCTCACTTATCCACTCTATCTATCTATTATATGCATTCATTTAAACTTCCTCAGTTTCTGCATCCTGAGGCTTTCGCTGATACATCACAATCTTCACAATCCTCAGTTTCCTAAAGCTGAGGCATTCATCGATGATTTATCCTCTCACAGTTCCGTTTTTACCGCCCGGATAAGCTCAAATCCACCGCACCACGTAGCGAGTCGAACCGCCAAGGGTAATCTCGTCCATCAAAATCGCGCATGTTCAGTATTTAATCCTTCCTATAAATAGTCCTTCACCGCGGTCATTTACCTCGCCTCACCTCACTCTCTCTCGCGTCTCTACTCCTAATCTCTTCAAGTCCTTGCGCCGCCGTCGCCGGAGCTCGTCGTCGTCGGACATGACCGTCATCGCCGCTGCTCCTAAGCTCTTCAAGTCCTTGCCTCAGTTTTCTTGCCTCAGCTTTCGGTATGATCATCGTCTCATTCTTTCATTGCCTCAATACTGCGACTACTTCCTCAAGATCCTATTCCTCAGCGGTATTTAATCCTCACTGAGACCTATGATAACTTAATTTTATTTCCTCAACACTTTCCTCGTGAACGCATATAACCGTACCCCACTTCCCTCGCAACTTAATTATGTCACAGGTACATGTCAGCTGAGGAATCATATGGTTCTCATAGTCTCACTTCATTTGCAGCTCAGCTTGAAATTACGATTCCTCAGTCTCCTTAGCTGAAAAAAATGGCTACTCGTTGTCGTCTCACTGGGACTACTCGTGACTTGCCTTCAGAACTGTATGAGCAGTTGAAGACTTCAGAACGTGAAACTGCCGGAGAACGCAAAAAGCGCATCCAGAAAATTACGAGGGCATGGGCTAAATGATGGGCTCCTTATGAATGGCTCAATCCTCAGCATGAAGAAATGTTTGATGTTCATCCTCCATTGAAGACATTGGGCATCAAATCTCGTCCACCACCTGGACCCGATGTAATTCCTGATCCCACAAGTCTGCGACCTCCTGATGACTTCCCCGATGCATATCAACGATACCTCAAACAGACTGCTCATCTTGCTCAGAGTCTGGCCCCTGACTTGGTTGCCTTAGTTGATATTCCACCTCAGCCCCGACTTCCCGCCCAGCCTCGCAGAAAGACTCCCGCAATCAAATAAACTATGAAATCATCAACTATGCCTCAAGCTCCAAGTTCCTCATGCCAACGGACGTCTGGCGCTGCTCCTACTTCAAGAATTTGCATTGATGAGTCTGGTAGTGCCCCTGAAGCATCTACAACTGTTCCTCAGCATCAAATCAAAACCAAGACAGTTCTTCACAGAGGTGTTAGGCCTTCTCCCAAGAAAACTGCTATGTGTGGCTCCATTCATCCTGTTCTTCTGTCTGATGACGAAGATGAATTTGAAGATGAAGCAGGTTTTGTTTCCACTGAAGAGCAGCAAATTGAATACTTACGTGTTGCTGCCAGACGCAAGGCTGAGGCAATAGGGTCTGAGGTACCACTCCTCCTTGACCCCAAGAAGATTCTGGAGTTCATTCATATCTGGCTTGTCAATCTTGATACTCCACTTGATGATCTTGACATACCCAAGGGGATCAAGTTCTATCTCTAGCAATTCCTCATTAATGGGCTACATCATCAAGATCTCAAGAAGAAGTTGGAGAGACAACTGAACAAACTCCATCGCTCCTTCAAGAAGAAGATCTCCACTGCCACCCCTGATGAACTTCAGAAGTATCAGTCTGAGGTACAAAAGCTCACTAAGGAATTCAACATGAAATGTTCGTATATTGGCAAATCTAAAGAGCGTCTTCAGGGCTATGTCAACCACATGGTCAAAGATCATAACAAGCATGGTTCAGTTCCTCATGTTGCCTCAGTTCATCCACAAGCTCAACCTGATGCTTCTCAACCAGCGGCTTCAAAACCCCTGAAGCGCAAGCCTGATGCAACTGCTGCAACGCCACCGGCTGTGAAGAAGCCCACGCCATCCGCAACTACTGAAGAACCAATTGATGCTGCTCCAATTTCTTCAGCACCTCCTGCCTCACGCAATCCTGAGGCCTCTGCTGCACACGCTGCTGAAACAAGCCCCCCTGACAACACTGAGCGCAGATTGGTTGTCTTCACTCCAACCTCAAAGGCTATTGCCTCATCTACAGCGACACCAATCATCCTAACTCCTCAGTCTGCTCCTCCTCCTTTCATCACTGAGGTTGAGGCCATGGATGAGGATGTTGACATTGGAGATATGGGGACTCCACGCATCATGGATGAGGACTATGAACTGGAACATCAAGACTCCCCCACTCACACTATTTTCTCACTCGAGCCTCACTCCCCCACTGCCACTGAAGACCTGCTTGATACGGCTCAAGATTCTGAGGATTCTGTTCAGGAAGCCTCTGCTTCTTCTGACGATAATCATGAAGCTACTGTCGATGCTGAACCGGATGCAGAGAGTGCCCCTCCGACCACTGAGACTGAGGCTGAGCATAGAACCAACGTTGATCCTGAAGTGTCTCAGGGTCGCTTGGAGGACAAACAAGTCACATCTCCTCGTGCTTCTACTGCCTCACCTAGCCCTGAAGCATCGGCCCCTCCACCTCCAACATCCCCAATGCTTCAAACGTCGCCCTCTCCTCAAGTGCCTCCTATTCGCTCACTCTGCCCGAAGCAAAAGAGGCCTCATTATAAGAACATTGATGCTGATGACCGACCGAGCTTCAATTCTGAGGCCTTCTTCTCCAGCATGAGTTATTTCCAGGAAGGGATTCAAAATCCCTATCACTCTGCTTCGCCCCGCAAACTCCTCAGGTTCTGGACTGCCACTCATAAGAACTACTATGCTTCAGTCCTCTACAAGCAGAATAAGATATTTCCTCATAAGCATATTCCTCATTCGGATATGGAGGACATCCCATGCTTCAACAATGTGCTTCAAGATTTATACCATGCCAAGTTGCTTCAATTCTTCTCTAAGTGCATTCACTGGAATGAAGAGCTCGTGCTTCAATTCTATGCCACTCTATATATATCAGCGATACCAAGGACAACAATACATGGGTTCTGAAATGGATTACTGAGCATCAGCACTACACTGCTTCAGTGCCTGAGATCATTGAGATTCTTTAGTTGCCTGTCTCCGGTGCCTCAGTCCCAAGTACTTATGGATCTACACTTCTGCATAATGATCTGATGAACATGCTCATTAAGAAAAAATCCCCTGAATCTCCTGCCCGCACCAAGTTCCTCGTCTTTGACATTCAGTATCTGCCGAGCACTACATACAGAAATCTTGCCAAGTCCTTCTGCCCGATCAAGGGGTATGAATCCACTACTGAAGACGTCGTTGGCATTATGAAGAATATACTTTACAACCTTTGCATGTCTGCGCCTATCAACATCTCCGACTTCTTCTTCAGGACTATGGTTGATGCTGCACAGAACCTGCACATCCTGAATCTATATTCTCTGTGGATCATGAAGCTGATCTACGCCAAAACTGGCATCAATTATCACCTTGATCAGTCGAATCATCGCTCGTATTTGCCTCCAGTCGAAGTGCTTCAGCATACAATTGCCTCCAATGCAAAAGGTAAATATTTGTTCTATGAGGAAGTTCTACCAGAGAATTCCCTCGGTGGCAACATCAGACAGCCTCAGTCCCGCACCACTGATGAACCTCGCACACATGCCTCAACTGAGGATACAACTTAAGATCGCGTGATGACCAACAGGGAACTCCTCATCACTCTTCATCAGAAGGTCGGTCGCAACCATGACTGGACCGAGCGTCAGATTGGTGACATCATCAGCTACATGGCGCAAATGCATACGCCTCAAAAGAAGATCCATCAATATGCACATCACACATATCAGCGCCTTGATGCTCTTCTTACTGAAGTCGTTTGTGCCTGAAGACCTCGCGAAACTTGGCCTCAATAAGCCTCAGCTCTCTGAAATTCGGCCTCCTCGTCAGTTTCGCAGAAGCAACACACCCCTCTGGCAATGGATTCGTACTCTTCGCACCACGAGATATCGCCTAAGGACGCTGAAGACACTGCTGCTTGTCCTCATACTGCAACCGCTTGCCTCAGGCCTGATTCACCTCTGCCGTGAAGCATTTCTCTTGGGAGGCTTCTTCCGACGAATTCGCGGCCACCGCAGCTCCTCCGCCTCTCCCGTCTACACCAGAACGCTCACGGTGAGCTCCCCCTTATTTCTCCCCTAACCCCGCTCGCTCTAGCCCCCGGAGTCACCCTCCCCGTCGTGACCGTCTCCGGCCGCCGCGGAAGAGCTCGCCGTCGAGCCCTCCGGCCGCCCCGTAGCAGCCCACCTACCCAGTCGCCGCGCACGGGCGAAGGCTATGCCCAAGTGCCCTCAGCGCAGCCAGGCGTGGCTAGGAGCGCCACTCCGGCGTGCCTCCGCCGCAGGCGTGGCCACCGGCGGCTAGCCGGCGGCCCGGACGGCTTAATTAGGGGTTAACCCCTCTGGTTAATTGGCATAAGCCACTAACAGGTGGTGCCCCAGCCCCTAATAATCCTTTTAAGTTAGTTAAACCGGAGTTTAAACATTGTGCCACTAACATTGTGCCGATAATCCTGAAATTCCAGAAAATGATTAAATCTTTGAAATTCAATAACTTTTAAACCATAACTCCAAATCAAAAGTGTTATATATGAAAACTCATCAGAAAAATGCAAGGATTCCAAATATCATATTTTCATAGATGAAAAACACATCTATGATGATGGACCAGTAGCATTTAGCTATTTGGGTTATTTGGAATAATTCAAAATAAATGTTTAAATCGTTTCAAATTAAATCTTTGCAATGCCAACCTTATCACATGAACAGCAGAGGCATATCATACACATGACAACATGGTTTACCATATCCAAACATTAGCAAATGCAACTTGGGATAATTTGAACAACATTTGGAGTTTGAATTTGAATTTCTTATTCAAATCAACTTCAATTAACATGTGACAAATTGAACCTAGATCCCATCAGTACCATGCCATGTTTCATTTCTTGAATGTTCATTGCAATGTAATGTTCATACTTGTGTCTCGGTGTTTGCCTCTTCTCGATAGATCCATCGCTGGACATAGTTCCTGTTTTCTCCGAAGAGTGGCACCCCCCGAGTCCCGACAATAAGGCAAGCAAACCGCCTTTGATCATATCTATATAAACCCATCTTTCCCTCTTGTTCTCTTATGCATGATTAGGTGATGACATGTTACCGTTCTACCGCTAGTTGAACCAATCCTTTGCATGACCTATCATTGCTGCCACAGTATTAAGCAAACCTCAACCTAGAAGATACAAGATTGTTTTTGTTCATCATGTGGCCCTTCATCCATGTTATGCTATGCCATGCTAGAATTGTTTGCAATGGATTTGATCCATCTGGTGATGTATCGGGATGGTAGTGAACACATGCAACAAGGTGGTAACGTGTTGATGAAGTCACCCTAATATAAGTGAACAATGAGAGGCTGTGTGGGAGTACACAGTGGGTTGTCTCATTTACACTGCCCTAGGCCCCGAGTTCTTATGTTGTGATCCAAGACACAGATTACTACCACATGTTGGGCTCAATGACCCCTCTCGACCTATTAACTCACCCCGACTATGGTCTCGGATTCGCATGGGTTAATTGTTCTTCTTTTTGATTTCATAAAGTAGCACGGTTTTAGGCAAGCGCAGCACCATGCATCGAGGTGGGCTTGTCGGACCGTCCATACATCGTCTGGGTCATGAACGGAAACCCCGGCCGGATTCCCGATTGGGGTACATACTCAGATAGGCGATCCCCTGGACTAGAGTTGGAGCCGTGAGGTAAATGTCGTGGTACTATCCTCGCCGACACCGCTTGAAGGTGACGAGTTCTAGGCGGTAAGTGGTAGCTACGTATGTGAATAAGTACACCCCTGCAGGGTCAATGAACTATTCGAATAGCCGTGTCCGTGGTTATGCACTACTTGGAGATCTTTACTTGATTATTAGACAACTCAAATGGATACTCTAAAAATCTCAAGATAAGTGTGAGTACTTTGGGTTGCTTCCTCGTGGGGAAGTCGAGGAAGGATCCATGGTTGTGTATTGATGTGGTGATCAAGATTAGATGGACTCGTGTGCGCCTCTCATCTCAACTCTATGTAGTCGTAGTACAGGATAGCCAAGTCAAAGCTTTCTGCATTACAACCCCACTTTCCTTTACCTTGATACCTGAGCATGAGTAGTATAGTTCTAACGTAAGTCTTGCTGAGTACGACTTTGTACTCACGTTTGCTTATTCTATGTTTTAGAGACGAGACCACTGAACCTGATGGTGGCCTCCCCCTCAAGCTCGACGTCGACGAAGTAATGTAGTCGCAGACAGCAGCCTGGTCCCTCTGGAGGGTCGTTGTGTTTTCTTAAAGGCTTCTTAAGCCATTTGTTAACCTTGTCTTTACCCAGAGATAATTTGCTTCCGTTGTTGTATGATGTAATGTTGGGTCACAGTTATGTGATCTCTGCTTGTAACACTACTATATCTGCTCTGTATAGCAGATGCAATAAAACTATGAGTTTGTAGAGTTCATGTTGTGTTACCTGCTGTTTACACTAGACATGTATGCTGTGTGTATGATTATAACGTGCATGTCTTAGTGTGGGGTTCGATAGCTTAGTTGAGTTCTTGCCGGAAGTCTTTTATACACTAAGTGGCCCTTAGATGTGCGTAGCTTGGGGCATCGCGATGCGATTGCTCGTGACTCTATCACGTGGCACACTTTGTTGTATGATTGAGCCCGCCCGAGAGCCCGACTAAGAGATCGGGCTGTAGTCTGTTTATGCAAGTGTTATAATACAATCGATAATATGGTTGAGGCGACTTGTCTATGAGTATGGGATTTCACCACCCATAATTAATTAGACTTGTGAGCGGGCGATGAGGACCCATCTCAGTTGATCATCCGGCCTGGATGGGATGCCCCTCATGTTCGATGCTTTCCGAGAGTGTTCTGTGCTTGGCCTTGTCTGCTTAGACAAGTGGGTACGACTCTTGGCTCTTCATATGATTGAGTTGTAACAGGAATTACATACGCAAACCCCGGGTCCCGACAGACTTGGTATCAGAGCAGGAATGCCTGTAGGATTACTAAACCTTGGCCGAAGTCGAGTCTAGCATTCTATAGTTATATAATTACTTTGGGTATAAGGGAACAACGTAAGGCTTCATTTTTCTCCTTACCCTCATCGATCTGAGTTCTGAGTCACCCTCATCTTTTCTATGGGAAGATAGGACTAGTCTCTTCTATGTCTATACTAGAACATCTCGTTTTTTGTTTCTTAGTAGCTGTAGGAATGTTTTGGTCGTCTAGAGTCACCATTCCATCGAGCCTTTTGAGGAGGTTCTGATCATTCTTGCAGATTGATTCATTTTTTTCACCCCGGTACAGCAGTTATGCTGTCCGATTTGTTCCGGGTTTCTAGTGATTCCAATGGTTTTGCATTACAATCTTGTCCTCTCTTAAATTATGTCATCTTTGCTTTGATTCCATCATAAATCCAACTCTGATTGTTGATTTTTATCACACAGAATGTCAGGTGGAACTAGATGTGTTGAATCTGGTCACGGTAATCAAAGTGGTGATGATGATCCTACTTCACCGCCTTCTGCAGCGGAAATCATGATGGAGGCTGAGCGAAATCGACGTGATCAAGCACGCCTTTTGGAGCTCATTGAGAAGAATACTTCTCTTCAGCGAGATGCGGTAATATCCATCCAGGATTTTATCCTTTTGAACCCGCCAGTTTTCCGATGTTCATCTGAGCCCCTGGATGCCGATGATTGGCTCTGTTCCATCGAGCGTAAGCTTGAGACGGCGCATGTTTCTCCAGATGATCGTGTGATGTTCGCGGCATACTTCCTGGAAGGTGCTGCTGGTGAATGGTGGGAAAGTTTTGTTGCAATGCAGCCTGATGGTCACGTAGTGACTTGGCAGGAGTCCCGTGATGCCTTCCAAGGGTATCACATTCTGGATGAGTTGATGGAAAGAAAGAGGGAAGAGTTCTGCAACCTATCTCAAGGAAATATGACTGTTCATTAGTACAGGATTGAGTTCAATCGACTTCTCGTTATGCCGCTGAGAAGATATCAACCGATGCCAAGAAGCAGGCAAGGTTCCGCAAGGGACTTAGCCCTATCCTTCGTCATGATCTCAATCTCCTTGAATTTGTCAACTTCGAGGATTTAGTCAATAGATCATTCAGAGCTGAGCATGGAAATGAGGTCTTTGAAGAGTCTCGCAAGCGTGATCGTGATCTTGCTTCCTCTTCTAGTTCGGGTTCTCAGAAACGTCGAATTTGGATCCCAACTAGTGCCCTTCCTTCGCACTTGATTTCAAGACCATCTCCACAAAGCAAGAAAACCCAGAAATATAGTAAAGAGCATGCCATACTGTAAGTGCTTCAAGTGCCCACCCCTTGAGGTTTTGGAGTTTGATGACAAAACGGTTAAGGGACTGATGTGTTTCTGAGTATACACAAGAGAACAGTCCCTGATGAGGTGTTTAACCACCAATGTTGACCCCCCAAAATGTTGAGGAACATTGGAGAAATCAATGTGTTTCCTGAAGAATGAAGATTCGCGAAATCCTGAGGAAGTAGGATCCTGAAGCGTTCCGTTGAAGCTGAAGCTGAAGACGATTCTGAGGACGATCGCGCTGAAGACGAAGTTGAAGCGTAGTCTTTGCTAAGACTTTTTATACTTCTTGAGTCATAGGAAATCACCGCACTGTTGGAGGGGTTGAAGAAAACGAGTTCCGAAGGTCTGAGGAAGTGCTCAGTTAGGAATCCTGAAGAAAAACCCTGAGGAAATCTCCTACAGTAGAAGTTCAGTCCTCTGGTGTCTGAGACGTTGTTCTTCAGGACACTGAGGTAACTAACTTCGGTTGAGGAGTCTGAACATCACCAGTGCGACTCTTCTGAAAAACATGTGGAGTGAGAATACTTTGACCGTGCCACGTGTTGCGTGGTGAGAGGCTAGAACTTGTCTAGCAACGGTCATTTCCGAGGGCATGAGAGTAATTGCATGCATGGGCATTTATGTCCTTTCACCTCGGGTTGCTCCGCGGCTATAAATAGCCACCCCCAGCGCCCTTTGTGGGTTGGCTGCTCCGAGAGAAAAATTGACACTTGTCATTTGAGAGCAACCCACCTCTGAGGAAACTAAAGAACCTATGTGAGGAAAACCACCAGCCTGAGTAGTTGAGCATTTCTGAGGAAGTCGGTTCGAGTGATCCGAAGCTTTTTACTCTTGAAGACTGTGATCTTCCAGTCGGTGTAGAAGTCTTCAGTCTGAGGAAGTCAAGATGCAATTGTGACTTCCCGGAGTGACTCAGTCTGTGAAGGTTTCGGGAGTCTACCTTGAAGACTCACCTGAGTTATTGGACGGAGTCTGAGGACTTTAGTTCAAGGAGAACAAGGTGAAGACTATGTCTTCTGAGTTGAATCTCAGCCTCTCCAACCAGACGTAGAGTTGTCACAACAACTTGAACTGGTCTACCAAATCAATGTCTTCAATATCTGGTGCTATATCTTCGACCTCTTAAGCTTCAGTATTTGCTATGTTGACTTCTTATGCTTCACCTCTCCCTCTGCTCTTTGTCTTCATACTAAGCATCTGAAGCACTTCTGCTTATCTGAATTGATTTATTTCTGTTAGATTATGATGAGCTGCTCTAATGATTACATTCTGTGAAGTTTTATTTCTTCATCATTTTGGTTACTTCTTCAGCTTCATGATTGCTTCATTCCTAAAGAAAACCAAAATCTGGTAGTAAAATTGAAAATCTCCCATTCACCCCCCCTCTGGTCGATATATTGCACTTTCACATACAAACTCCACCACCTAACACCCGAGTGTGCTACAAGTGTGGTAATCCTGGCCACATTGCACGACAGTGTTCATTGCATGAGAATGTTCCTCCACATACAAAACATAAAGCCAAAGCTAAGCCACCAAAGCCTTCCAAAGACAAGTCCGCTATTGTTGAATACGGACGTGTGAACCATGCCACCATCAATGAAGCCCAAGAGGATACTAAGGTTTTACTCGGTACACTTCCTGTTAACTCCAAACCTGCTTCTGTTCTATTTGATTCTGGAGCTTCTCATTCCTTTTTGTCTAAAAAGTTCACACTCCTGCATGACATTTCATTTGAGGAGTTTCCTACCCCTTTCATGATTAAAACTCCAGGATCCACATGTCGTACCAGTAGGGTAAGTCATGAAAATGAGATTGCTGTTGAGGATGTTGTATTCCTTGCTTCTCTCATAGCCCTCAAATCTTCAGATATCGATATCATCTTAGGCATGGATTGGTTGTCTAAACACCGTGCCAAGATTGATTGTGCTACTAAATCAGTTCAACTCACTCATCCTTCCGGCAAGATAGTCCATTTCGCATCTCAAGGTTCAGAAACCCAGCTATACTCGTTGAATGAACATCCCCTTCCTAACCTTGAAGATATTCCGATAGTTTCTTATTTTCCGGATGCCTTTCCATAAGAGCTGTCGGGAATGCCACCCGACAGGTGTGTGGAATTCATAGTGGATCTTATACCAGGCACAACCCCAATTTCGAGACGTCCATATAGAATGGCCCCACATGAGTTAGCTGAGCTTAAAATCCAACTTGAAGCTTCGTTGGCAAAAGGCTTCATCTGCCCTAGCTCATCGTCATGGGGTTGCCCCGTTCTGTTCGTAACGAAGAAAGATGGAACAGAAAGGATGTGCGTAGACTATCGTCCGCTAAATCTAGCGACGATAAAGAACAAGTACCCACTTCCCAGGATCCTCTGTCTTCTCCAAAATGGATTTGAGATCAGGTTATCATCAAATCAAAATCCGAAACGAAGACATTCCAAAAACGGCTTTCACTACTCGTTATGGTATTTACGAGTACACCGTCATGTCCTTCGGTTTAACCAATGCCCCAGCCACTTTTTCACGCTTGATGAATTCGATCTTCATGGAGTACTTAGATAAAAAATTTGTAGTTTATCTTGATGATATTCTCATCTACTCGAAGAACGAAGAAGAGCACGCAGAACATCTTAGGCTGGTATTGATGAAACTTAGAGAGCATCGCCTTTATGCTAAGTTTTCCAAATGTGAATTCTGGCTTCCAGAAATGACCTACCTAGGGCATGTGATTTCTGCAAAAGTCATTGCTATGAATCCCGAGAGAGTTCCGGCCGTCCTTGACTGGACTCCACCTGAATCGGTTAAGCAAGTTAGGAGTTTTCTTGGCCTACCAAGCTATTGTCGCCGCTTCGTTGAGAACTTCTCCAAAGTTGCAAAGCCTCTAACTGAACTCCTCAAGAAAGATAAGAAATTCGAATGGAGCCCCAAGTGTGAGGAAAGCTTTCAAGAGCTAAAAAGAAGATTGACTTCTGCACCCGTACTTGCGCCTCCAGACACCAAAAAGGATTTCGAAATCTATTCTGATGCTTCACGGCAAGGGTTAGGATGCATAATTATGCAAGATCGACATGTGGTCGCTTATGCTTCACGCCAGTTGCATCCACATGAAGAGAACTATCCTACCCATGATCTTGAACTCGCTGCCGTAGTTCATGCCGTGAAGACTTGGCGACATTACCTCCTTGGTAATCGTTGTGAAATCTATACCGATCACCAAAGCCTCAAATACATATTCACCCAGCCAGATCTTAACCTCAGGCAAAGAAGCTGGATAGAGTTGATAAAAGATTATGACTTAGGAATTTCTTACACCCCAGGCAAAGCCAATGTCATGGCCGATGCACTAAGTCGTAAGTCGTATTGTAACAACCTCATGTTACAACAGTATCAACCACTTCTCTATGAGGAATTTCGAAAGATGAATCTCGAGATTGTTACTCATGGATTCCTTTCCACCTTGGTAGTGAAACCAACTCTTGAGGATCAAATCAAAGTTGTTCAACAATGTGCTCGAGGTATCCGATATATCGAACAGAACATTGCTAGAGGTAAGGCCAAATGTTTTACCCTAGACCATGAGGGTAGTGTGTACTTCGAGAATAGGATGGTAGTTCCGAAGAATAGGAATCTAAGGCAGCAGATCCTTAAGGAAGCTCATGACACCCCTCTCTCGATTCAGCCTGGTAGTACTAAGATGTATCAAGATCTACGCCAGAGATTTTGGTGGACTAGGATGAAGCGAGAAATCGCTCGATATGTTGCTGAGTGCGATGTTTGTCGTTGTGTGAAAGCAGAGCATCAAAGACCTGCTGGTACTTTTCAACCTTTAGCCATTCCTGAGTGGAAATGGGATAAATTCAGTATGGATTTCATCACTGGCTTTCCAAGGTCTCAAAAGGGAAACAATGCCATCTTCGTGGTCATTGACCAGCTCTCAAAAGATGCTCACTTTCTTCCTGTTCGCGAGTCTATAACTGCTAGCCAGTTAGCGGACTTGTATGTCTCCCAGATCGTCTCTCTCCATGGTGTTCCTTTGGAAATCAATTCAGACCGTGGAAGTCTTTTCACCTCACGATTTTGGGAAAGTTTTCAAAATGCTATGGGAACCCATCTCTCCTTTAGCACCGCCTTTCATCCCCAGTCAAGTGGTCAAGTAGAAAGAGTCAATCAAGTTCTTGAAGACATGCTCAGAGCCTGTGTTATCTCATTCGGAAAGAGTTGGGAGAAATCTCTTCCATTCACCGAGTTTGCTTATAACAACAGCTTCCAATCTAGCTTGGGCATGGCACCCTTTGAATTTCTCTATGGACGGAAATGTCGAACACCATTGAACTGGTCAGAAACCGGTGAAAGACAATTCTTTGGACCGGATATGATCCAGGAAGCAGAAGAGAAGGTTCGCATTGTTCGTGAGCAATTAAAAACAGCCCAGTCTCGTCAGAAAAGATACTATGATCGTCATCATAGGCCAGAAAGCTACGAGCTGAACGAGAAAGATTACCTCCGGGTTACTCCTCTGAAGGGAACCCATCGCTTCGGTATCAAAGGAAAGTTGGCCCCACGTTACATCGGTCCCTTTCGCATTCTAGCTAAATGTGGAGAAGTTGCCTACCAACTTGAACTACCCCCGCATCTATCTCAGGTTCACGATGTCTTCCATGTATCTCAACTCAGGCGTGCTTAAAGGACCCCATCCGCGAAGTAGACCACGAAATGCTTGATCTCCAAGAAAACCTGTCATATCGAGAGTATCTTGTCCGTATCCTCGATGAAGCTGAGCGTACCACCCGACGTCAGAAGATCAAGTTCCTCAAGGTGCATTGGTCCAACCATTCTGAGAAGGAAGCCACCTGGGAACGAGAAGACCGTCTCCGAGTCGAGTACCCCACCCTCTTCCCGATTACTTTTGAATCTCGGGACGAGATTCTTTTGAGTGGGGGCGAGTTGTCACAACCCTAGTTTGGTATGTGCTTTTATTTTTAGAAATAATTGCATCATGTTTAAATTCTTTGGTTTATGAATTGGGGATTTGGAAAAGCCTCAAAAAGAACTTAAATAAAAGGCCAGATAAAAAGTTTTTCCAAAAATCCTCCAATTTTTTTTGAAAAATCCTATAAATGAGTGTGATCATTTTAAAAATGATTTGGAGTCAAACGCATGCTCATGGATTTTTCAAATATTCAAACAGAGGCTTGGAAATTAAATTTAAATGCTATTTGAATTGAAATTCAAAACATCTTCAAAACTTGGGAGTGGCTAGTACTATGTCACCTATGTCCAAGATAAAAATTTGAGGATTTTATAAAATGCCTAGATATTATTTTTCAAGGCAAAACAAATAAACAAAAACAAAAAAAGAAAAAGATTAAAAGGCCGAAAGCCACTTACCTGGCCCACCTGGCCCAGCAGAGGAGGCCCAGCCCAAAGGGGCAAGGGCGTCTTCCACCCAGGCCAGGCAGGCAGGCAGCTCGCCGCCGGCCGCGGCATGGCTGCCAGGCAGCTGCCTGGCTGCTCTCCTCGTCCCTATCCAGCGCCGTGGAGGCCTGTGCACGTCCCCAACCTTTCCCCCTCCTCTCCTGTCTCTCTCCCGCTCTCTCCCGCTCGCGTTCGCCTTTGCCCGAGAGCTCGCCGGAGTGCAGCACTTGAACCGGCGTGGCCAACGACGACGAATCGTCGCGCCTTCGTGTCCACAGGCCCCGCCGTGAAGTTCCTCGTCGCCCACCACACGCCAAGACAGCGACTCTCAAACCCAGACCGGAGAGTACTATGACCCAGATCGAAGGCCCGATGAATTCGCCAACTTCATCCGAAGCCAATCACTCAGCGACGGGATAGAACTTGACCCAAGATTCCACAGCCGAGCAGAAGACCACTCGCAGATCTACCAAATCTCAAGGAGAAGCAGGCATGCCGACTCCAGTAAACTCACAGCTAAAGAGAAACTGGAAGGACCTTGCGCGATCCACTTTTTTGAAGACAGTCGGGGACATCTCAGAGCAAGCCACACCCTAGGAGATTGTCGCCTATTCAGTGAACTCTCCAACAGCCTCAAGGAGGAGAAGATGTGTGAAGCCAAGCGCACTCGAAGAAGCGAGCAGTCACCAGCATCAAATACAAAAATACAATACCCCAAGTCCTAGGGACAAGTCTACATGATCCAAGAAGGAAGACCCTCAAAAGCAAAGCAAGACGCCTACACCCTGCAGGCCGAAGCAGCCGAAGGCCTAAAGATAGCGGAGATCTACCAACTAAGTGGCGTGGAGACCAGCATCACCTTCTCTCAGAGCGACCACCCGCCCGCAGTCCCAAGGCTAGGCCATGCACCACTGGTCCTCGAAGCCTAGATCAGACGATACTACATGGACAGAGTCTTCATGGACGAAGGCAATAGTCTAAACATAATTTTCGCTAGCACCCTACGCAAGATGTTAATCCCACGATAAGTTTGGAAAAAGTCAGGCACCACAATATACGGCGTAGTTCCGGGCGAAGCAGCCACCTCCATCGGAACAATACAACATGATGTGATCTTCGGCAGCAAGTGCAACTTCGCAAAGTAAGTGCTCGAGTTCGAAGTGCTCGACTGGCAGTCGCAGTATCACGCCATACTCGGGCGACCAGCATTCGCACAGTTCATGGCGGTTCCACACTACGCATATCTCAAACTCAAGATGCCAGGACCCGCAGGAATCATCACAGTCAAGGGAAGCTTCACCAAATCGGACCAGTGCGACCGCGACTTCCACAAAGTCTCCGACACATTTGGAGGCCAACAACAGCTCAAAGAAATAGCCATGGTGACGGACAAAAGAATATTTCCGCTGGCAAGCCGAAGCGAGAAAAAATAATTTGGCCGCGACTTTAGCATCAACAGTGAAAAAATCACACATGAAGTCCACCCAACAGACCCAGAGAAGACAGTTCGCATATATGCCCACCTTCAAGAAGATTAAGCAACCACCCTCATAGCCTTCCTTCGCGAAGAGTGGAAAATTTTCGCCTGGTGCCCAGCCGACATGCCCGGGATACCACGAGAATTCACAGAACACGCGCTCCACATGAAGCCAAACACCAAACCAGTAAAGCAGGCACTGCGATGATTCTCAGAACCGAAGCGCGGAGCAATCGGAGAAGAAGTCAACCGACTACTCGACGCACAGATCATCCGAGAGACGAAGAAAGCAACATGGATAGCAAACCCAGTCCTAGTCCCAAAAAAGGACACCGAGGTACTGAGGATGTGCGTCGACTATGGGCCTATCAACAAGCACTGCCCAAAAGACCACTTCCCCCTACAAAGAATCGATCAAATAATCGACTCCACAGCAGGATGCGACCTCCTCTCCTTCCTCGACGCATACTCAGGATACAATCAGATCAGGATGAAGGAAGAAAACGAAGAGCACACCTCGTTCATCACACCCTACGGAGTATTCTTCTATCAAACAATGCCCTTTGGTCTAAACAATGCCGGAGCAACATACCAGCGAATGATGCAAGCCTGCATGAGAGACCAGATTGGCAGAAACATCCAGGCCTACGTAGACGAGATCGTCATCACAACCAAAGAACTCGCGCCAGAAGAAGCTACAGAGGATGACAATACAAGTGAACCAGCGCAAGTGGCAGCAGCGAACCCAAATGCTAATGAAGAAGGAAACAACGCAAACGAGGAGGTAGAGCCAGCTGCACTTGACGATCCAGCTTGGGGAGAACCGTTCCTCATATTCCTAATACAGGGCACTCTACCACAAGAAGTCGCAGAAGCCCGACGCATCAGTCGACAGTCTAATGCATTCTAGGTAATCAGCAGAAATCTCTACAAGCGCAACATTTCTCAGGTCCTCCAAAAGTGTATAGACGAAGAAGACGACAAAGCTCTACTACTCAAGATTCACGAAGGCACCTGCGGGCATCATGCCAGGAGTCAAGCACTCGTGGCAAAAGCCTTTCGGGCAAGATTGTACTGGCCGACCGCCATGAGAAACACAGAGGATATCGTACGGCGTTGCATCGCCTGCCAAATATTCGCCAGCAGGCCACACGCCCCGGCATCAGAACTCAAAACCATACCGATATCATGGCCATTCGCCACATGGGGACTCGACATGGTAGGCCCACTCAAGAAATCGTCAAAAGGAGGAAGAACACACCTACTGGTCGCAGTCGACAAGTTCACCAAATGGATTGAAGCAGTACCAATCACCAGCTCAACAACCCTCATGACAGTCAACTTCATCAAATCAATCATCTTCAGATTCGGGGTACCACACAACATCATCACAGACAATGGTACAAACTTCACAGAAGCAGAGTTCCAAAACTTCTGTCACGAGCTGGGCATCAAAATAACCTATGCATCAGTCGCACACTCGCAGTCCAATGGCCAAGTGGAGAAAGACAACGGCCTAGTATGCGGAGGAATAAATAAGTGACTCCTAGCACCACTAGAGCAAGCCGCATGCAACTGGGTAGAGGAGCTCCCCGCAGTACTATGGAGCCTGCGCACCACCCGAAATAGCTGGACCCAGTATACACCTTTCTTCTTGGTATACGGAGTAGAAGCAGTGCTGCCGCACGACTTAAAATTCGAAGCGCCTAGAATCTCAGGGTACGAAGAGGAAAATGCAGAGGAGGCACTGCAGAACGACAAGGACATAACAGATGAAGCTCGGGACACATCTATCACAAGATCTAAAGGATACCAGGACAAACTACGCACATATCAAAGCAGTCGCCTGCGGACTAGAACGTTCAACAAAGGTGTCACAACCCAAGTTTAGGTAAGTGCTAGGATTCAAGTGCTCTTTTGCATCATGCAAAAATTTCAAAAGAAATTCAAAAATGGGGAAAAGAAAAGCCCTAAAGAATTTAATTAAATGGCCAGACAAAAATTTCTTCCAAAAATTCCTCTGGTATTTTTGAAAAGTCTTATAAATATGCATGATCACATATAAAGTGAAGTGGGTCCCACTGCATGCACTAAGATTTTTCAAATATTCCAAACAGGGCTTGGAAATTAAATAATGCCCCTATTTGATTTGAAATTCAAATTATTTGAATTTCAAAAATCCCCAAACTTTATAAGTGGCTAGCTATATGCATTACAAGTCCACATAAAAGTTTTGGGATTTTTATAAAATGTTTTGGTATTTATTTATCAGAACAAACAAAGGAAAGAAAAAAAAAGAAAATTAGAAAAAGAAAAGAGGCCCAGCTCACCTGGCCACTTACATGGACGGCCCAGCCCAGCCCAGCCGCCACCCCCTTGTCGTCTACCCCGGGCACGAGCACACAGCTGCGTGCCAGGCATGCCGACGACGCCGTGGTCGCCACGCCCCTTGCGGCCTCCCCGTCCTTACCCTCTCGCCGTGGACACGCCTAGGGCCTCCTCCATTCCCACCGTCCTCTGGCTTGCCCCCCTTCCCCCTCGTCGTCGTTCCCGCGCGCAACAGGAGCTCCCTGCCGGCCACCGTAGAGCGCAGTCATGGCCAACGGCGACTAGAAGCTCCACCGTCGTGTCCAGCGTCTTCCCCTTGCTCTCCTTCATCTTCAAGCGCAAGGAATCGAGCCCAGCGGCCCCGAGGACGACGCCATCGACCCCGTTCCACGCCACGGCCGTCGGGTCTTCGCCGTCAAATACGTCGCCGCAGACGCTCCTCCGGCCTCCCCGACCCCGCCTCTGCTCTCAGGTTGAGCACGCGCTCTTTTTCCCCCAAAATCCCGCTCGAATCCGTGCCCAGCTCGTGGTTCGTCATGTTCCAGTCCACGGCCGTCGCTGTCCCTCGTCATCGGCGAGGCTCCGGCCACCCCTTTGCCCTCCCGTGTGCACCGTTGGAAGCGGACGAGCACGGGGCGTCTCCCCAACCAAACCCTGATGCCTCCCATGGCCTGTGGCCAAGTCCGGCAGAGCGCCGCCGCGTACAGGGACGCCGGCGTCGAGCCGCCGGTCATTAGGGGCTAATCCCCCTGTTAGTTGACCCCCAGGTCAATGACAGGTGGGGCCCTGCCCCTAATAACCCCCTGTTTATTTTTAAACAGAGGGGATTAACCCCCTGTGACACTGACCAGCCGACCCCACCAGTCAGCCCCCCCATGACGTCACCCTTGCGCAAGCATGACGCAGTAAATAGAAAATATTTTAAAGAAATTAAAGAAATTGCCGAAAAATAGCTAAACTTTGGAAATTCATAGAATATTCATATTAACTCCAAATTAAACATATAATATATGAAAAATTATCAGAAAAATGCAAGGATTATGAATATGCAATTTTTTTTCATGTTTGACCATTTTAAAATGGGTGAAAAGTAGCAAACATGCATATGGTATAATTTGAATTTGAATTTGAAGTTTGAATTTGCAAATCCTTTGCAATACACTTCAATTAAATTGAATTGTTAACAAACCAGTACCATATACATCATGAACAACCTTATCATGTGCTTGTGCATTTACTTCCGAAGTTGCCCCCCCCCCTTTATTGATGATTGTTTCTGGTACCAGCTTCTCCGAGACGGTGATCACCCCCGAAGAAGAAGACCACCGTTAAACCCCGTGTATCGACAGCAAGGCAAGCAAACCCCATTGATCATGTCTATAAAATCCCAATTCCCTCTCAGTCTCGCTTATGCATGTTTAGGAGATCACCTTGTACCGATTCTACCGCATAGTTGAACCCATATCCGATGCATGACCTATCATCTTGTCACAGTAGTAAGCAAACCACAATCCTAGCTGACACAGGAGTTGATTGATATCATGTGGCCCCTCCAACTGTTACTTCTTATTGCATGCTTAGAGTTTACCATGAGGTTGTTTTTGATGTGAGTCGGGATGGTAGTGAACATGGTGTTGATGAAAGTGAAACTGTGTTGGTGAATCTACCCTAATACAAGGTGAACGATGAGAGGTTGTGTAGGAGTACACAGTGGGTTGTCTCGTTGAACACCGCCTTAAGCCCGAGTTCTTGTATGGTAATCCGAGACAAAGAGTACAACCACACATTGGGCTCACTGACCCCTCTCGACCTAGTAACTCACCCCGATCCAAGTCCAGGAGTCACACCTAGTTCGGGTTTTCCATTCGGCATATGCATAGAAATATAAAGGAAATGAAATGTGGCATTCATGGTAGGGCTTGTAGAACATGGATTGTCAAGCGGAGAACCATCCGTCGAGGTGGGCTTGTCAGTCGTGCCTACATGGTTTGAGTCCTGGCTGGAAGCTCGGCCGGAACTCCAGTTGGGTTTGGAACATAGAAAGTTGACTCTTTGGACTAGAACGGAGCTGTGGGCGAAGTGTTGTGGTGAACATCCTCGCCGACACCCCTTGAATGGTGCCGAGACCTGGCGGTAACTGATGTTCATGTGTATGTAGCGGTACACCCCTGCAGGGTTAACAAAACTATTCGAATAGCCGCGTCCGCGGTCATGGACTACTTGGAAAGCTGTGCTTGATTATTAGACAACTTGAATGGATACTTCTAAAACTCGCAAGATAAGCATGAGTGCTATGGTGTTCTCCTCGTGGGGAAGTCGAGGAAGTAACCATAGTGGTGTATTGGTTGGAGACTTGGTAGTGGACTCGTGTACGCTTCTTACCTCAAGTCTAGTACTCATAGTACAGGAATAGCCAAGTCAAAGCTGGCACTTCTGCATGATGAAACCCCACCTGCCTTTACCTTGAAACTTGAGCATGAGTAGTGTAGTTCTGAGTAAGTCTTGCTGAGTACGACTTTGTACTCACGTTTGCTTATTCTATGTTTTAGATGGAAACCCAGACCCCGATGAAGACACCTTCCTGAAGCTCGACGTTGACTAAGTTAGCATAGTCCCAGACAACAGTCTGATCCCTCATGGAAGGGCATGTATGTTTACAACGCTTCTCTAATCCATTTGTTAAACTTGTCTGTACTCAGACCTAATTTGCTTCTTCATCGAGCTCGACGACTGAAGACCAAGCTAGTATAGTCCCAGTCAGACTACTGGTTCCCTCGTGGAGGGCTTGTGTTTAAATAAGGCTTATGAAGCCATTTGTTAAACTTGTCTGTACTCAGACCTACTTGCTTCTGCTTGTCTGTTGTAATGTTGGATCACATGCTTGTGATCTCTGTGTGCACTCTGTGAGAGTTATCAATAAAATGTATACTTTGTAGAGAATTGCAATGATACCTGCTGTTCATACAAGGCATGTGTGCTGCGTGTATGATTATAACATGCATGTCGTTGTATGGGTTTTCGAGACCTTAGTTCTGATCTGGCTGGCGGTCTTTTATACACCAAGTGGCCCTTAGATGTGCACAGCTTGGGGCATCGCGATGCGATTTTTTTAGACTCTATCTGATGCACACTTTGATGTATGATCGAGCCCGCCCTAGACCTCGACGAAGTGATCGGGCTGGAGTAAGTCTATGTAAGAGTTATGAGATAGTCGATAGTATGGTTGAGGCGACTTGTCTGTGAATATGGGAGTTCATCACCCATATCATTAGACTTGTGTGCGGATGATGAGGACCCATCTCAGTTGATCATCCGGCCTGGATGGGATGCCCCTCACGTACGATACTATCCGACAACGTTCTGTGCTTGGCCTTGTCCGCTTAGACAAGTGGGTACGGTTCTCAGCTCTCCATATGACTATGTCGTAGAGGGACTTGCATACGCTAACCCCGGGTCCCGACAGATTCAATCGATAACATGGTTGAGGCGACTTGTCTATGAGTATGGGATTTCACCACCCATAATCATTTAGACTTGTGAGCGGGCGATGAGGACCCATCTCAGTTGATCATCCGGCCTGGATGGGATGCCCCTCACGTACGATGCTTTCCGAGAGTGTTCTGTGTTTGGCCTTGTCTGCTTATACAATTGGGAACGACTCTCGGCTCTCCATGTGATTGAGTTGTGACTGGAATTACATACGCATACCCCGGGTCCCGACAAAAGGAGACCTTGTGCTACGGCTAATACAGGAAAAAGTACACAAACTTGCCCCACAATGGGAAGGACCGTTCATCATCTCGGAATTCATAGGAGGAGGAGCATACAGATTGAAGAATCCGAAGACCAATGAGGACTTGGGAAATCCATGGAACATAGCTAACCTACGCATGTTCTACCCATAGTCCAATAGACATTATCAAGACATCAGCAGCAGCACCAATCGACAACCAATGTAAAATTCGAAGGAATAAAACAATGTTGCCCAAATCATCTTACTCAAAAGCGCTCGAGGGCTCGGGTCTAAACTCCCCCCGAGAGACGCTATCTTCGCCAAACGCGACCCTTACTCAAAAGAGCTTGGGGGCTCGAGTCTAAACTCCCCCCCCCCCCCGAGAGACGCTATCTTCGCTAAACGCGACCTTTACTCAAAAGCGCTCGGGGGCTCGAGTCTAAAATCCCCCCGAGAGACGCTATCTTCGCTAAATGCGACCTTTACTCAAAAGCGCTCGAGGGCTCGAGTCTAAACTCCCCCTGAGAGACACTATCTTCGCTAAACGCGACCTTTACTTAAAAGCAATCGGGGGCTCGAGTCTAAATTCCCCCCGAGAGATGCTATCTTCGCTAAACACGACCTTTACTTAAAAGCACTCGTGGGCTCGAGTCTAAACTCCCCCCGAGAGTCTCTATCTTCGCTCATGCGACCTTTACTTAAAAGCACTTGGGGGCTCGAGCATAAAACTTCCCCCGATAGAGCTATCCTCACTAAAAAACGCGACCCTATCTACAACCATCGGGAGGCCAGAACGCAAGACTCTCGACCAAAAACAAAAGCTCCGGCAAGGAAAGTCGCATTGAAAAGTGCACGATTCTTTAGTCTTCACCCGATCGCAAGCAATCACCTAAAGATTCGGGGGCTACTCCCATCGGGAGCGCTGGCGCGCACACGATCCAAATTTGGAAAAATTCAAAAGCAGCTACAAACCAGTGAGACAAAATTTCATAAAGCCTACGCTTGATTATGCAAATCAAACGCAGCCTCGGGGGCTACTCCCATCGGGAGCGCTGGCACGCACCCGAGAAGACAATTTCATTACAAAGGAGTCAAAGACAACTTCATTACAAAGGAGTCAAAGACAATCTCATTACAAAGGAGTCGAAGACAACTTCATTACAAAAGAGTAGAAGACAATTTCATTACAAAGGAGTCGAAGACAGTCATTTCATTACAAAGGAGTCGAAGACAGTCATTTCATTACAAAGGAGTCGAAGACAGTCATTTCATTACAAAGATGTTGAAACTACAGTTGCCGATACAGAAGGACCTGTGGAACTACAATATGGGCTACATTCAACTTCTACATGTGTGCTCATGCTGAGATAATTGGCACTTTCGTGCCACAACCTGATGGGCATCACCACAGACAAAGTAGCAAACCAGCCAGTGAAGAAGAAGGTCGCCATCCTCCAGTTCTACAAGGTGCCTCACCTATTGAAGCAGCCACTTGACGATCGGCTTGACGTCCAGTTCATCCTTCGAACTAGAAGAGCAAACACCATCGGCCGAGGGGTCAGCCGAAGACGAAGACACGGGAGAAGCGGGCGAACCACCACTCGAGCCATCGGAATCGCCGTTGCCTGTTTCTTCCTAGTATGGATCCAGACGATTGCCACCAGCATCAAACGCATAGATAATAACAATATCTTCGCCGTCAAAACGACAGCAAAGGCTATCTCAGCCGCGCAGATTCAACTGGCAAGAAAACACCCTCCAACCAGACCAAGGAAAATCAAGGACGAATTATCAATTTCCAGCTCCACCCAAGAAGAAGAACGAGCGCATCCGTGAAGACGGAGCCAGAAGCCCCTCGAGTTACGCTCAGAAGAAATGGAGGCAAACGAGAATGGAAGAGGAATCCGGGCAGCATTTCGGCTAAGAACACGCAAAATAAAATCATAGCGCCAAAAATCCTCTTCCATGGAGGAAGAAGAAGAAGGCACCGACGCAGTACCATGACGTCCATCGCGGAAAGAACGAGGCATGCGGGCACCACGTCCACGGCGGTCACGACCTCGCCCAGCCACAACACTACCACGCTTGGGCGCCATATGAAGAAGAAGAGAAAGATGCGAAGAATGGATGCCAAGGACGAGAAACCACAGGAAGTATTTATAGCGCAATCCAAAGGCAAATCAGGAAAAGCACACGGAAGCTCAGGCGGCGCCATCATTGCATCAAAGACCAAATGGGCCGGCGTTATGAATTCCAAGGCAAAGATGCCTTGACACGGTCATCATTATTTACAGGACACGTCAAATCTCGCCTATTTCCCATACAAGCCTTGGAAACCCAACAGGCAACAGGCAGCACAGCGTCCAAACCATCATTATGACGGTCCAGAAGACGTGATAGATAAAAAAATCAATCATCATCTTAGGTCATCAAACAACATGACAATGCATATCATCACAACATCTAAAGGGGGACAGGTCAAGATAAAAAGAAGCTGGACAAAAACCAAAAGATTCCAAAAGCCAAATATATGTCCAAATTTTCTGACTCTAAAAAAATCTTACTCCCATCGGGAGTACCTTTATTCGAGTTCGGGTGCTCCATCACCCAGAAGGCAAAGATGTGCTCGAGTGATCACTCGCACCAGCAGAAACAACATACTCTCAGAGTTCGGGTGCTCCCTCACCCCGAAAGCAGTAAAGCATTCGAGTGACTACTCGCAAAAAGGACTCAGCAATCCAATAAACATGACTTACTCGCGCACTCGATGACATTCCGAGTGGGTGCTTTCTTATTTTCCTCGCCTGAGTTCACTACAAACTCCGTGGGTGACGACTAAACAGCTTGCTTGATTGTTTATTCCAAGTGGGTGCATCGCTAACCAGGCTCTCTACAAAAACAATTATGCCTGGGCTATGACACACTATACCCAGATGCCACGCAAGCTTAGCGTGTAGGTAAGACCCCGCTGCGTAGAACGGCCGGGCCGGGACTTTCCGCAGAGCGATTTCACTCCCGACCTTTTCCATGTGCTCGCATGATAGAAAGAGCCGAGCGGACGCGCTCAGGTTATATTCTAAGACGGGCAGCAATTGATCCTATAATACCTGCAATGGCATGACTTTGCTTGACACCGGTCATTCCAAGTTCATGTCGAGGGACGTGAGCTAGATTGGGCTACTGCGGTATTTTCCACTAGCGCAATTCACCAAGGCTCGACCGGTCGACTCCTTGGGCCCTTTCAGCTTAGCAATCCCTAGAAACAGATATTGTCATGGCTCAAAACTGCCAGCGACCCGTGGCGATGCCGCGCCTACAGACAATAAAGCGCAGATGAATTAGAGTCCCTGCGCGACTCTTCGAGTCCCCCAGGCACTCGGGGGCTACTGACGAAGGCTACCTGGTGCGTATGAAGACAGAAGGCCCGCTGGAAAGCCACGACAAGCCCACAATTGGACGAACCAGGCACCGACGTAGGAGTCCGCGACTAGTATGGAAGGCACAACTTGGCGTACAAGGAAAGACTAGAACTAGGAAACTATCTTTGTAACCTAGTACGGATTCCCCGAGACCTAGCCTAGTATATAAAGGCTGGGAGGGGAGACGTCCAGGACAACACAATACACATCTACTCATCTAGCCTTGCGAGAACTCGCCTTGGCTTCCACTGTAATCGCCCCCTTGCGCGATAATGTCGAGCAAGAAGTGCTTCTCCTGCTAGCCGACGAGTATCGTCCAACCAGTGCCTCCTCTATGACTAACTCAGGGTCCCTGATCATGGGATTTGCCGGGGCAGATCCCCGTCATATGTCTACTGAGTCCAATCTCAGCCTCTCCAACAAGATGTATAGTTGTCACAAGAATCAGGGACGCAAACACCGCAAACAAATCAGACAATCAACCAATTCACGCAGAAGACAAATTTTTTAATTTTTTTGAAATCTAGGCTGTTACAATACAACACCACCAACAAGGGATCTCGTCCCGAGATCCTAGACGATCCGGGGAGAGGAGGGGAGAGAAAAGAGAGTCGACGATCTTCAACACCACCAACAAGGGACTCTGCTCCATTTCGACGTCGAACTTCTGTCGAGATAAATTACCGCAGAGAGACGACAATGTCGAAAACCGAAACCATCAGGAGAATAAGAGGAAGAATAACATTCAAAGCGACGATCAAGAGAAGCATTCTCACTCCAATAGTGAGGATACTAGGCAAGAGGAATGAAGTCAGCAGACAACCAAGATTCTATCCGGAGAAGCTTCAAAAAAAAGATTCTATCCGGAGTCGGAGAAGCTAAAGGTACTGCAGGATTTCCCAAACCTGAGATCGGAATCAAGATAATACGCTGCAAGCAAGGCATTGTAGCAGTTCTGATACTCCACACACTCGAGATCCTAAAGTTTGAAAGGGGATTAGTCGAGAATAAACACTTACGTCACTTGTCCTGACCAGAGCAAGGGTAAGGAGTAAAAAGAATTCTACTCTCCGATAACTAACTTAGTAACTACAAAATAGTTTTTGTCTAGACGCGACTGCAGCCAGAAAATGGATCCTACGGTCGGTAAGGCTCAGATACCAAGTTGTAAGGCCAGATATGTCGTACTGTTCCAGATCTAGATGTTTCCATCCAGATCCGGGGACGAAGCACATATCGGTCCCACCGCGACATATGAGATTGCAATATGCCCCGGATTTCCAACACGATATCACAACATTACGGCTACAAGGATATAACATCTCATACAATCAGCATACAGCCGCCTTAAATACAATACATCAGCGGAAGATACATGTCTGAGTACAGACTACAATCAAATGCCTACTGGCAAAGAGAAAAACATCGATCCCCATAACCACACGGGTCCAGGCCCTTCGCCGGGATCCGCCTAACTAGTCGTCGTCGAGTCTCCACGTGAAACGTCGATCACCATACCTGTTGTCGATCAAGAACCCTGAAAAGAGTTTGGGGGTAGTATCATGAGTACAGAAGTACTCAGCATCCAACTATAGTGGTCAACTGATCCAGCAAGGACTTCATCACCCGTCATTCTAGGAAAACTAGTGTAGTTTACGGTAAGGATGGGGTAAGTGGTGAGGTTGTTGCTGCACTAGCATTTATGAAGTGGCTAACGATCTAAGGAGCAAGATAAGAAACCAAGAATTCGATGAGGAATCGCCTCCAACAAGTCTTGTTATCCACCTACTTACGCAAGCATAACACCTATCCTATCCTTGTCCTCCTCTTCGCATCCCGACGGAGAAGAAGCAGTCAAGGCACACACACATTGATCAAGTTATTAAAGATTATCTCAGTTGTTGTTGTCTATGAACAAGGAGTAGGTCTCAAGTCGTCCATAACTGTGGACACAGCTTCTCGAAAAGATTTAACCCTGCAGGGGTGTACCAACTGCCCATTACAAGGCTCCGCATGCACGCCCATCTCTCTAAGTTGCTACCCATCATAGGCAAGCATTTTATGATTTAGTTCCGAGAGATCCGAAACGACAGGTCCCTCTAGCTAACAACGAACAAATCCGGGTGGCCCCCGGTGAGTCGACATCCAGCTCAGGAGCCGGCCGCGCTCCCGATCTGGTCTCTACCGTATGACTCCAGGTTTGGATTGCCTGTTAATCTCACATGAGACCGGATCCTCAGCCAGTCATGATGGGCCAGCAAGGAACCATGTCCTCACTGGTCCGGGTTGTTTTAAAGGATATCTGCTAGGAGCGACCCGACAGATATATATGCATGGTTTTCAAATGGTAAAATCATCTAGGGCCACCACTAGAAATGTTTGAAGCTAGGTAGGTAAGAAGAGGGGACCCCATATCATCCCACACGCGGTTAGGCACGCTCGTCAAGAGACACAATACCCGGAACTCGGGTCCTAGGTGACTCGAATGGATCAAAGCGTCGGGGCGGGATATCCTAGACCTTCCATCCTTCGTTGAATATAGTCAACATTATAATAATCATATCATCCACAACAATAATATAATAATGTGATAGCCCAAACCAAGGAGTAAGAGAGTAACATCGTAGCATCCTGACCATGCATACTAAGCAGGGGCTGAGCAACGAGCAATAGTAACATAGCAGTACAAGGTTTGCTGGGAGGGGACATGCCGTATCGGTTTGAAATAGGCTGTAAACATGTAGGATCAAACATCGAACCTATCCTATACTAGCATGCAAACCGCTGGTTGAAATAGAATGGATCATAAGTAATGTATAGTCCTTGCCTGTTGATAAGTCGGGTTCCGAAGGTGTAGTTGATCGCAAGCTCGCATCGTCTCCGAAAGTACCCGTGGAAGCACACAAGAGGTAAACACTGGAAAGAAATTAACGAGCAATCATCTATTACTATGAAGAAAACACGAGCAAGCATCAACAAGAAGGCAACATGAGACATCGCACCTACCGTCGAGAGCGGTTACAAACAGGTTAATTGGAGTATTCGTCACATACGACGATACCGCACGTTTACAAGAGTTCAAGTTGTTTAGCTACACAAGATGAGCAGAGGTTATTAACATGGCATCTCACTCAAGCATGGCATAGAACACAAACATGTAAAGAGGTGAATCATAAGATAAACTATCTATGCTAGTCAATTTAAGTGAGGCAACACCCTAAACATGGCATATCACCAAGTGCCTCATGACGATTAACAAATTTGGTATTGTTCTGCCCTAAACCATATTTTAGGTTGGTTAACAACAGCAAACAATAGCATAAACACAAATTACACGAAAAAATAATCACGTTACATATATAGAACACTCCAAACGGAGTTACATTTAAAAAGATACAAGCAAAACAAGTTTAGAACACAATCTGCCAACATCAGGAAGAACACTTTAGAGCAATGCATAAACAGGATAATGAATGCAAACATGCTCAAAAATGATATGCAACTAAAGTCGACATGGCAGGGAAGGCATGGAAAAAGGAATCATGCAAAAATGCATCATGAACATTTAATTATAGCCCAAGCAAAATGCAATAAAACATTACTGGACTAGGACTTAGTGAAAATCAGTAAAACAGGGCAGAAACTGTTATTTTCATGCTGTATAAACAGGGGAAAATTATATGAAAAAAGTGCAGAAACATGACATAGAAATATATGAGCATGGATTAGGCATGATGATGATCAGGTACAAACAAGAATCATGGTCATAGGCATAACAGATCAAAAGATATTAAGCATGCAACATGGCAATGGAAAGTTACAGACTTAGAGAAAAACAGAGGTGGCTGTCAACAACAACTGCATAGAAACTTTGAGCTCAAATACAACTATGCCAAGGAACGCTAACATGGCAATGAAATACATATAATGGAAGTAGACATGATGCTTAACAGTATGCAAAAAGAATTAATGCAATAGGCCTCATGGATGTGTCACAATCTTCAACCAAAGTTGCAATAAAAAAAAACAGTACCACATAACAGAAATTAGCAGCAGTTAACAGCCTGGTGCCCAGTTCAACAGTGATTAACAACATCAAGATGGCCTAAAATCAAAATTCTCACAAAGGATGAGCTCAAGTACACACAATTCTAAACAATTTTCCTTTTGGGCGCAATGCGATCCGGGCTACGGTTTACTCGCAATTCTACTCGCAAAAATGAATCAGCAGCAATAGTTTTCCAGACTTAGCAAAATTACAGAGGGTGCTAGGTAAAAAATTAAGAGACGGGCCCTCACCCATGGGCTTGGCCCATCTGGCCTGGAGAGGCCATGGGCTAGCAGTCGGGCTGCCTGGCTGCGCCGCAGGCGCTGGTGGGCCGCGATGGGCAGGCCGGCCCAGGAGGGAGCGACGGTTGGATGAGCGGGAGCCTCCGGCAGTGGCGGCGGCTATCGACGGGCGCGGCGGCGCCGTCCTGACGTCGGCGAGGCGGCGGGACGCTGGGGAGGTCGGAGAAGCTCAGAAGGAGGCCGGAGCAGCTCGGAAGGAGGCGGCGGCTGCGAGCTCGGGCGAGCTCCTGTCCATGGCGCGGGCGGGGCGGTATGTCCACCTGCGCGGGGAGGAGAGGGAAAGGAGGTCAGGGGTAGAGGAGGAGAGAAGGGATGAGGAGGAGAGGACACGGGGAGGAGATGGAGCCCGCGGGCGGCGGCCTGCAGGGAGTGGCGCGGCGGCCGGAGGCAGCGGTGACGCTCGCCGGCGTCGGGTGGCGTCAGGCGGCGCGGTGAGCCCGCGGGCGGCGTACGGGAGGAGAGAGAGAGGAGAGAGGTGGGTTGCTGGGGCGCATCTGGGTCGTTGGATCGGCCGATCCGACGGTCCAGATCGCTGGAAATTAGTGTTTAGGTAAAAATGGGGATAAAATTACGAAAATGGGGTGTTTTTGTGCCAGATCTGGGGCTGGTGGCTGCCTAGATGCTTAGGGAAAACCCTAAGTGGGGTGGTGGTCTTTATATAGCCCAGGTGTCTGGCAGTTTGCAAAAACATCCCCGGTTTTTCTCTGGCGCGCGCGGTGTTTACGTTTCTGACCGCCGGGGGTCCGCAGGACCTCCGATTCAGGTAAAACTTTGAACCACGCAATCAGCGCGTCGAGCCAGCGGCGTTCACCTCGCGCTGGAACCATTCCGAGAACAGTTTCCGGTGCGCTATAAAAATAACACGTTTAATTATTAAATGGGGTTTTCGTTCCGTTGGCTACGGCTGGTCTTGTGCGGGTTTTCGTGACGGTGATCGGGTGAAACCCAGTGTCGCAAAGGTCGAGTGTCAGGGTGGCAAGGGTCATTCTCCGTGCGGTACGAGATAAGAGGGGGGAAATAATCTCCCATCGATAAATCGGGGACGCAAACACTGCAAACAAATCAGACAATCAACCAATTCACGCAGAAAAAAAAAAAATTTGTGAAATATGGGTTGTTACAATCATCATCCTCACCCGTCAAATCCGACTAGAGACGCACCACATGGCATAACCCGCTCTTTCGCCGAGATTTGACAGCCGACGCACAGACTTCAAGATCTTCTCGGATGACTTGACTTCGATTCCGGAATGCCTTCATCAGAAGCCGAGCCCGGGGGCTACTGTCGGTAACCGAATACATGGGTACCCCGTTTCCGTAGGTTCCTACCACGCCTCTCGGACGATTCAGGAAGAACCCAAGAGACCTTTCTTCTTCTGGATCCCAACAAAGAGTAACCCAGGTGGATTCCGACATGGAGGTGTCGGGAACATCTCACAAGACAGACGGAAGAAGCACTTCACATCGCTTCTGGAAAGGTGGAACCCTAGAGCTAGTTCCCACCACCCAACAAAGAGCACAACGCATGTAATGCTCTACAAGACAAGCATGCGCCGCTGACAGGAGGCAGCCGACACCTGACGGGCTCCCTCACTCCTACTCAGCCCGCGCATGCACCAGCCGTCCCCGCGACGCCACGCTCTAGTGCGCGTGACAACTATCCAAACGGTTTTTGACCCCTATCGCCTACGGGAGTCTAAACCGTCCCCTTGATCTCGATTGCGATAGGGGGGCCTATTCCACATGATAGCCAGAAACCGTTTTTTATGTCGCTAGTACACGTAGACATTTCGATATGCGACCTGCAAAACAGTTTCCGTAGGTTCCTACCACAACTCGTATCCGATACGGAAGTATATCCCACACAGTTAACCTGTAAAACTCGTGTGAAATGATTGACTCATCCCGAACGTGTTTCCTGAAAAAACCGCATGTAAGTATTTGCCATTTAGACGAAGGCGCAATAGCAAACGTGTGGGGTGCAAGAACATATCACACGATCCGTAAAACTGAATCGTGTGAATTCAGTATAGTATTACAAACGTTTGGAAGAATAAGCACGTTTGCTCTATACAGAAGATCGCACACGTTGGTTGTCTTACAATTGTGTGTGATATAGAAGATAACGCACAAAAAATACTAGGAGCAATCGTCACTTATGTATGCTGTGTGAGTAAAATCCGAAACACTCATTATAATTGACCTGTGTGAGTTGCACAGAGTCATCAGTGACGAATTTATATGAAAACGTGTGGAATATAATACGAAATAAAAAATGAGAAAATTATGCAATAATCATATCATTTAACAAATGTAATAAAGGCATGTTCATATCAACCATCACACACAGTATATTTCAAAGCCATCAAAATATTTCATAACTTGCACTGCAGTACACATCAAGATTTTCTAGCTGACATCATAGTACATAATTGAGCAATAGATTTGGCATCCAACATCCAAATCCTTTCAAAACTAACATAAAAGATGAACCTCATCTACAAATATTTTGAAGTGGAAGGAGAATATTAATGGCATCATTGACGGGATCGCCAATGGCATGTGGTGTCACAGCCCTGCAAAACACAAGAAAAATTACTACCTCTTTTTCCAAGGTTCTATTCACAGCGTTAAAGATAAGTAGAATAAACTTGCAACTATTAATTTTTGTGTAATGTCACATATGTGGGAGTACTGTATGTTATAGTGACAGTGAATTAATCTACAGAATCAATCATCACACGTATCATCCGGCACTTTGTTGAGCTTAGCTATCAAATTTGGTCCTGCTACCTCTCTGGCATAATGGAATTCCCTGAAAGATCACCATATTACACCAATTTTCAGACATAACACCACCCTGTAACCTGCGGCCGAGGCGGAGATATGAGCCAGAGGATGCAAATAATTAACCACAGGGGGTGAGGAAAGAGGTAGCAGATCACCTGGGGGATTTTAGAGAACACAAATTTCTTCATCCTGGTGGCTTAAACTTCATGGGCTGCTGGAAGCATGAAGTGCTTTACCTTCAGCAAAATTTCCTTTTGAAAAGTTGATATCATTGTGCCAGAATTCTGACAGCATGTGATCCCCTCTCGGTGTGTTCCTTGCAATATAAGGAAAAACTCATAAGTGACACAACAGAACATATGTAGAAGCTGCATTATAAGAACATCATATTTTGGTTTTAACGAAAGAATTAATAGATATGAGGAAGCAAAAAACCTCGGGTGGATGACGAATGAGGTAGCAGAGCAGCTGAGGGACTTTAAAGAACTAAAATTTCTTCATCGAACTGGCTTAAGCTTCATCGGCGGTCGGTAGCATAAAGTGATTTACCGTCAGCAAAATTAGCATCATCTACGAGCATCGTTAGTCAAGTATGACTCATTCATATAAGTAGAAGGACTAGGTAAGTGGAGCTGTAAATGAAAGATTTTTCAACCCATTAATTGAATCCAAAGTTATGTTCATAAATATAGTTAATCAATTTTGTTGTAACAAATTTGGAAGACGTAAACAACATCGTAAATTCACAACATTCATCAATATTACTCTCGTCGTGGGTACTTTGAGCAGTTATATGATCCCAAAAACATATAATGAATGAATCCCACTAAGATGCATTAATAGTGTCTATATCCACATGCAAGCTATCTACCTCACCAACTATTATAGCCAATCATTTGTGCATGTCATCCACTAACAAAACCTTACTAGGATACATTTGTGCATACTATTTTAGCCAACCATTTGTCCATGTCACTGAGTTTATTTACATGCATTTTATGACCTTTCAATTTAGATTATGGACATCCGATAGAAATTTTCTCTGCAGCACGCGGGATGTTCTTCTAGTTCAATATATGATGTGATCATCGATATCATAGCTGCTCAAATTACCCCGCAACAAGAGTAACATTGATGAATGATTGTCAGATACAATGCGGTTCAGTTCTTCAAATTTGTTCTGCAACAAAAGAGAGCAACTATATCTACTGTTAGGACTTTGAAATCAATGGCTAATGGATAAAACTTTCTTGCACCTACAATCCCACAATATACATCCTTCCACCTGTAAGAATGAGTCTAACTTGACTCGTCATGCAGACCTAAGCACACCGACATAGAGATAGGAGGGCTGAACCGCTGCCTGTATGTCACACCTGAGATAGCCACGAACGTCCAGGAATAAGTAAACATCTAGGTGTAGCATGGAAGTGGAGTAGTCGGTTTTCTTACTTGATCTGCAGATTGCTCTGTTTCGCCCTCCTATGCAGGAATCCCATTTTTTATAATCCACACTGGCGTTTTCCATTCCTGCGATCATATAAGAAACCGGAGAATAGTTAATCACAACAGATTGCTCAGAGCCCTTTTATTCTTGAAGAATTGCACGAAATAAATAGGGAAAATTAACACTATGTTACAGCTCTGACATGACATGACATTGCTCGTGTAAGTGTTATTGAAGAGCATATTACATAGTGGCATTACATTGAAAAGGGAAACCGAATACAATGAAATAAGCTTAAGCTTGCTAGTTCAACATAGGCATTAGGTAAGCTGAAACGAACTACTTCTCGTCGTCATCAGAGATGATGATGTTCTCTTTCCCCTTGTAAGAGGGCGAGATCTGCACATCGTGGGTGCCCTGCTGGTGGTCGGTGTGGTTCACCAACCTGCTGGATCTAGAGTTCATGTAAGCACGAGCACGCTGAGAAAACACAGCGTAAGGTTTATCGTAGGCACCGACGATGCTCGCGAAAAACACCAAGAGATGCTACGCAAAGGTGACAACCTTGAGGCAGTGTCGATACGCGACGCGTTGAAGGTGGCCTCGAAGGTCATGTGCTCCTCGAGGATCTTAGGGTTCGCGCGCATAGACGCCCCCGCGGCCTCATCAGCGAGTGCCGCCGCAATTTGCCTCTCCACGGCCAAGTGTTCCTTGAGCTCCAGGCTATGGAGTCTAGACCACGACAAACGGCGGGACCTGCGGCTTGTGGGAAGGTGTGGTGGTGATTTGGATGGGACGTGGCGGGCCGGCGGTCGTGGCATGGGTGTGTATGTAGAGGGTTGTGTTGGATCTTGGGGTGAGAACAGGGTAGGGGCGTCGTCGTCGAGGAGGCCGGGGAAATGTGCAAGGTGTGGGGGTGTTTGAACAAGGAAGGAGGGAATGTGTGCTAAAGAGAGAGGCAAAAGAAGGGGGGAGGCTCTATATTTGCGCGGCTGGCAAAAAAATTCGCTATATGTGCAGGTAAAGTGCCGCCAAACAAAATCATCGCAAACGCTTCTATCTTAATAATTGATTGTGATCATCGCATATCCCAAAATCATCGCAAACGCTTCTATCTTTAATAATTGATTAGGATCATCGCATATCCCAAAATCATCGCAAAAAATGGAGGAAACTAGCCAATGCATGAAATACTTTAGTTGATAAACAATTAAATGATGCAATCTTAGCAACAACAAACTAAGCACAAATGCATTTTGAAGTATAGTTGCTTAACTCATTTAATATTTAATACACTTAACACCTCACTTAGCACCTTTGCATTGGAAGCAGCCTTAAAAGGAGCTAGTATTAATATTAACAATAGAGAGGGGCTTTACTACTATCAGTGATTAAACAAAGACCACGGCCGGTGGCCTAGGGATCCGGCGGACCTAAGCATCGTCGTTGGAGGAAAAAATTTATGATTACTGAGGAAGGCATCTCAGTGTCGTCGGCGTCGGCGTCGGCAACACCCTCGGATGCCGATGGTGTGATGCTGAGGTCGTCGTAACCATCGTGTTCGACCAGTTCAGAGTAATGCTCGCACTAGTGGACGCGCCAAAGATCCTTTTGGTGCGCTGTTGGCGATTCTTCCATGACCCATAGGAGGTCTTCCTCGTTCTCCAGCTCACGCTCATACTCGCGCTCAGCGATTTCGTGGGGAAGGGGAACCATGGCTTCCGTAGACGCGCCGTCGGAGAGCATATCGGCCGTCACTCTGGCCAACTCTTCGGATGTGGGGTGCAGACTGGAGTCCGTGGAGACCGTCCCAATCTTTACGCCAACGGGGTCGATCTGGGCAAGGACGGCCGCCGCGGCGTCACCGGCTGTAATAGCAGTTATGTCACGTGCATACGCCGTCTCTAATGCTACCGCGGCGGTCTATAATGCTGCCGCCGCCCTCTCCTCAGCCGCCGCAGCCCTGCTGGCAGCCTGTAAGAGCAAAGTTTTGCCCCCGTGTGTGTTGGATATTGTTGGACAAGACAGTAGAGGAACTAACAATGTTTTCTAGTATAAACAGTTGCATAGGTTCCTGAAGGACAAGCTATGTGATAAAGCTTCGGTGAAGGTCTTCAAGTTATCGAAGCATAACACTCGGAGCGAAGCTTAATCACGAAGGATGACCCCCAAAAATGAAGGTGTCCTGAAGCTCTACTCATTGAAGGAAATGAAGAAGACGGCGCAAGACTTAGATGTTTTTGTGTAGTTCTTTTTCGATTCTTTGAGTCATAGGACAAACCGTACTATCAAGAGGGGTATTTAGTTTGTGGATACCGAAGTCATTGAGATATGCTCAGATCAAATCCAAACCTAGTGAGAAGCCTGAGTGAAGAAATCTCATGTGCACTAAGTTAAGTTTCGGTAGCAAAGACTTCGTTCTTTGGCAACTGAAGCAGAACTAAGTCCGTGAGTCAGCTTTACTTGTTCCTCAAGTAAAGTTGCGCATTGATGACAAATCCGACCGTTGTGGACACGTGTCAAGCTGTCACCTCAGGTCAGTTTGGTCATTCCGCACCTCGGGATCGCCAACTATAAGTACGCCGCCCCCTCCTCCATTTGCGGGTGGCGGCTCTGAGATCATTCCAAGAGAGACTGTAGAGAGCAACCCCAAAAACGCCACCGAAGCAAAACCCAAAATCCAGAATACTGAAGCCTAAGTCCCATTGATCTGAGTAGATTTGAGATGACTTAGGTGAAAGCTTACTAGCCTTTTTATCTTGGAGAACTGCAATTCTCCTAGACGGTTAGAGTGTTGTTCTTCAGAGAGCGAAGAGTAATTGTCGCATCAAAGTCCAGTTTGTCAAAGGTTTCGGTGATTTCCTCAATAATCAACCACGAGTGAAGAACTGACCAAGCTCAAGGAGTTTGGTGCAGTGGAGCAACGGACGGAAGAGATTTGCTCCAGGTGTTCAATCACCAGTCCCTCCAACCAGACGTAGCGCTTTGCAGAGCGTGAACTGGTCGAACAAACATCGCCGAGTCCCAGTTCGTTTTACTTCAATCATTTACCTTCAGTATTGCATTTGCTTCACTGTTATGATTCAATGGGTTTTGATTCACTTCATTTAGTTTCGCTTCCAGTTATACTTCGCTATTCCGCACTATTTATGCTTCAATTCAATAGTTTCAGTAGAAAATTTTGAAGTGATCATTCACCCCCTCCCCCTCTGATCACATTCTTGGACTTTCAATTGGTATCAGAGCTAGTCGCTCCCTACACTCTGTGTGTTTTGGATTAACCTCCTGGAGTGTCTTCAAGTATGTCTTCAAGTATGTCTTTCGCAGCTATTCGCTCTGGCGAACCTATTCCGATTTTCAATGGGAAGGACTACCCATACTAGAAGGACAAGATGAAAAGAAATATCATGGCTATCAACTCAACTGCCTGGCAAGTTGTCTTGTATGGAGTCACTGTTGCCGATGAGAAGGCCATCACCCCTGAAGAAGCAAAACTGATTGATCTTGATTCTGTAGTTTGGGTTTTCATCACCAATCACTTGACACCTGAAAAGTATCATGAAGTGAAGAATATTCCAACTGCCAAAGGTGTCTGGGACTATCTTGAAAAAATTGGTGAAGGTGTTTCTACCCAGAAAGATGCCAGAATTGACACACTCCGAAGCAAATTCTATCGCTTCAAGAGAAACGAGGGTGAAAAAGTTAGCTCCATTTACAGCAGACTCACAACTCTTGCTAATGAGTTGATTTCCCTCGGTGCTGATGACATTACTCACTCTGTTGTGAGAACTTTGCTTCGCTCATTGGATGACTCGTTTGATCACATTGTGCTGATGATCAAGGAAAGGACTGATTTCAGACGTCTTGTTGCTGCTGATATTCTTGAGAGACTCACTACCTTTGAAATGGAAGAAGATGAGAAACGTGACATAAATGGTTCACGAAGAAAAACTCATGCTTTGAAAGCAAATGCTTCACGTCATTCTTCACCCGAAGTCAGTTCTGCTTCAGGTGTCGAATCAGATGATCCTGCAAGTATTGGGAAGGATTTGGCATTGATCATGAGACGCTTCAATCGCTTCCAAAGAAAAGGTTTTTCTTCACCGAGAAAGAGTTATTCTTCAAGAAGCTCCACTCACTCATCTCACCGTTCATCCTCAAGAAGCTCTCCATCAAAAGACAATTGTTGCTACAAATGCAAGAAACCAGGTCACTACATTGCTGATTGCCCTCTGTGGGAAGCTGAGAACAAAGAAAAGCATTCGCTCAGAGACTCCTCATCCAAGTCCCACAAATCCTCCAGAAGCTATGAATCCAAGAGACATGATTCGAGTTCGAGAAGAGATAAGAAGAAAGATTCTGATGATGACAAGAGGAAGAAGTATGACAAGAAGCGTGAGGGTTCTACATCGAAGACTCACTCGTCTCGTCGAAGCAGTTCTCACCGAGCCAAGGCCTATCTGGGAAAGGAGATGAACTCCGAAGACGAAGCCTCTGGGTCCGAAGCTCATTCAGGCTCAAGGTCTGGGTCTGGGTCCGAATCAGATGGTGTTGCTGGTTTGGCATTCGCTTCAGCAGATGCTTCGGCAAAAGCTTCGAGCTCATTCTTCACCAACAACAGTAGTGAAGATGAATCTCCTGCATATTGCTTCATGGCCAAGGCGAAGGTATCTTCATCAAAATCTAACAATGATACTTCTGATTGTTCCTCATATGACAGTGATTCTAAGATAAGCTATGCTAAACTTGCTAAAATTGCTTCAATCCAACAAGATGAACTTGATTCACTAAGCAAAACCATTAAGAAATCAAAAACTCTGTTGATCGATGAGATAGAGAAAGGTCAAACTTTAACTAATGAGCATGAAGCTCTGAAAGAAAATTTTGAAGAGTTATCCTCTCGGCATGATCTTCCTTCAGTTGATTATGAGAAGCTTACCTATGAAATTCTTCAAAGGAATATGGCTCTCGAAAAACTGAAAGAGGCTCATGAAGAGTTGGAAAATGTCAATCTCTCTCTCATGGCTCAACAAGGTTCTGAAGAAAATCATAACACTGAATCACCTTGTTTGGATTGTTTGGAACGAAGAAAAATTGATTCCAAAGGCAAAGCTCCTATTGTTATTGATGATACTAATGCCTCTGATGAGGAAAATCCTGCTATTACCGAGGAACTCCTCAGGTTGAAAAACTTATTTGAAACAGGGATGTTCAAAAGTGTGCAAGGTCACCAGTATCTTTGTGATATCCTGAGGAAGGCTCTCCTTCACAGGAATCCTAGGAATGAAGGTGTTGGTTTCGAGAGAAAGATAAACCCTAGATGGCACCTATTGGGAACCTGAGCAGTATCCTAAAACTGTTTGGGTCCTTGCGAAGGGGAACCCCATTGATATAGCAAACCTTTCAGGTTTTGATTGCAAGATGAACAAAGCTATTGTATACGAATAACTTGATTCGGACTACAAGCTCATCAAAGATGAACAGGGAAAGGTTACAGCTGAGTATGTTGGTACTCCTCCTAAGAATGGCTTCTATAAGAGGCAGATATGGGTGCAGAAAGCACTTGTGGAAAAACTGCCTGCTAACCATACTATGCAGGGAAAGTCTTCGGTACCACCGAATCATTTCTATTCTCTTGAAACGAGAAATGATCCTCTGGTGCCCGAATCAAATGTTCCACAGAAGCAATACTATCGTACTGGTCGTCATACTTATCGTCCTCATAATAATCATTCTAAGATTGCATATGCTCATTCTTATGCTAACCATTCACAGAGGACTTACATTTATGGTGTGCCTGATGGTACACCGAAGCAATACACTCCTGTTCGATTTAATATTGCTTCAACCAGTGCTTCAACATCTTCTCAGTCACCTGCTCGTTTGTGGGTGGTTAAGAAGAACTAATTCTTCTGCAGGGCTATGTCTCCGGTGGATCTGAATGGGTCATGGATAGTGGTTGCACAAATCATATGACCGGAGACAGGGAGTTATTCACCGAAGAAAAATTATCTCACTCTTCTCAGAAGTACATTACCTTCGGTGATAACAACAAGGGTAAAGTTTTAGGTTTGGGTAAGGTTGCCATATCGAAAGATAAGCACATTGACAAGGTTATGCTAGTCCAATCCCTTGGATATAATCTTATGTCTATTTCGAAGTTATGCGATATGGGTATGCTTGTTCTATTTTCTGCTTCGCGTTGTGTTGTCTTTTCACAGGATGACTATGCGTTTATCTTCGAGGGTTACCGAAAAGGAGACTTATACATTGTTGATTTTTCTTCGGACCCTGCTGTATCCACATGCTTAATGGCAAAAGCTTCATCTGGGTGGTTATGGCATCGAAGACTTGGTCATGCAGGGATGAGAAATCTTCATAACTTAGTGAAGAAGAATCATGTTATTGGCCTTAGCGAAGTTAAATTCGACAAGGATCGTCTCTGCAGTGCTTGTGAAGCTGGTAAAATTACGAAGAAACATCATTCAGCGAAGACTATCATAACTACCACTCGTCCTCTTGAATTGCTTCATATGGATCTTTTTGGTCCTCAAAATTATGCAAGCCTGGGAGGAAATAAATATGGTCTAGTTATTGTTGATGACTTCTCTCGTTTTACTTGGGTTTTCTTTTTGGATGAAAAGAGCAAAGTTGTTGAAATCTTCAAGTCATTCGCCAAGAGAGCTCAAACAGAATATGAATTATCTCTGAAGCATATCCGAAGTGATAATGGAACTGAATTAAAAAACACTCATATTGAAGATTTTCTTGATGATCATGGTTTTACTCATGAGTTCTCTGCTGCTTATACACCTCAACAGAATGGTGTTGTTGAAAGGAAGAATAGAACTCTCATTGAGATGGCTAGAACTATGCTTGCTGAATACAAGACTCCTATAAGGTTCTGGGCTGAAGCAATTAACACAGCTTGTCATATCATCAACAAGGTTTACCTTCACAAATTTCTGAGGAAGACTTCACATGAGCTTATCACTGGTAACAAACCTAATGTTTCGTACCTTAGGGTGTTTGGTGCTCCATGCTTTATTAGAGATATGAATCATAGCTCCAAATTTTCCCCTAAGGCACATGAAGGTTTTCTTTTAGGTTATGGCTCAAACTCTCACACCTACATAGTCTATAACTAAAGTTATGGAAACTGTGAATGTGAGGTTTGATGAAACTAATGGCTCTCAAAAAGAGCATTTGCCTCATGATCTAGATGAACCTCCTCTTGATGAAGTGATCAGGTCCATGGCTATTGGAGAAATTCGCCCTGTTGAAGCCAATACTCGTCAAGCAAATAGGGATGTTGATGGTCCAATGTTCCCACACATATCCCGGGGCGCTGGAGATCAACATCCTGAAGCTAATGGTGAACAGGACGAAGAAGAACAAAGGAACGAAGGAAATGCTAATCCCGAAGGAAATGCTGAAGCTGAAGGTGAAGCAGATCCTGAAGCTGAAGCAGATCCTAAAGCAGAAGCTGAGCTAGAAGCTAATGATTCGACCTTATCACGAGTCCGAAGAAGAGTTGATGTTGATACGATCCTTGAAGAAATTCATCAACCAGGTCGTCCTACAACTCGCTCTCGCACTCGTTTGGCTAACTTCTGTGGAAAATTTTCGTTTGTCTCCATGCTAGAACCCTCAAAGTTTGATGAAGCCATGAAGGATCCAGATTGGTTAACTGCCATGCTCGAAGAACTTAACCAGTTTGAGCGAAACAAAGTTTGTTCCTTAGTTGATAGACCTGATCCCACGAAGCACAACATCATTGGTACAAAGTGGATTTTTCGCAACAAGCAAGATGAAGACGGTATACTGGTAAGAAACAAAGCACGTCTGGTAGCACAAGGTTACACCCAAATCGAAGGTATCGATTTCGGCGAAACTTATGCTCCAGTTGCTCGTCTTGAATCCATTCGTGTTATGCTTGCTTTTGAAAATTTCAATGTTATTCTGCTTTATCAAATGGATGTGAAAAGTGCTTTTCTTAACGGAGATATCGAGGAAGAAGTGTATGTTATGCAGCCTCCAGGTTTTGAAGACCCAAAGAAACCAGACATGGTGTACAGGTTACACAAGGCCCTCTATGGGTTGAAGCAAGCACCTCGTGCTTGGTACGATACATTGAAGGATTTCCTACTGAAGAAAGGCTTCAAACCAGGAACCACTGACCCAACGCTTTTCACTCGATCTTATAATGGTGATTTGTTTGTATGTCAAATCTATGTAGATGATATCATTTTTGGATGCACTAACACTGAAATCAGCGAAGAATTTGCCAAGATGATGTCGAAGAAATATGAGATGTCTATGATGGGTGAATTGAAGTTCTTCCTTGGACTTCAAATCCGTCAACAGAAGAATGCCACCTTTATTTCTCAAGAAAAATATCTCAAGGATTGCCTGAAGAAGTTTGGTCTTTCTGAATGCAAAACTATTAAGACGCCTATGCCTACCAATGGTTTCTTAGATGCAGATGAGAAGGGAAAAGCCTTCGACCAGAAGAAATATCAGTCTATGATTGGATCCCTTTTATATCTTTGTGCATCTAGACCCGACATTATGCTTTCAGTATGTATTTGTGCTCGTTTTCAGGCAAATCCATAGGAATCACATCATACTGCTGTAAAGAGAATTCTTCGTTATCTTGCTCACACACCTACCTTGGGGTTGTGGTATCCCAAGGGAGCTCAGTTTGATCTTATTGGCTATTCTGACTCAGACTGGGCTGGTGATCGTGTGGATAGGAAATCAACTTCAGGGACTTGTCATTTCCTTGGAAGATCACTTGTGTGTTGGGCTTCAAAGAAGAAAATCTGTGTTTCAATATCTACTGCTGAAGCCGAATACATTGCTGCTGGGTCATGCTGTACTCAGATTCTATGGCTGAAGCAAACGCTGAAGGACTATGGTATTCATGTGAAGAAAATTCCACTCCTATGTGATAATGAGAGTGCAATCAAAATTTCCCACAATCCTGTACAGCACTCTCGCACGAAGCATATTGACATTCGCCATCATTTTTTTCGTGATCATGTTCAGCGTGAAGATATTGTTATTAGTCATGTCAGGACTGAAGATCAACTGGCAGACATATTCACGAAACCATTGGATGAGAAAAGATTATGTACGTTAAGGTGTGAGCTCAATATATTGGACTCACGACATGTACTGTAAGATCGAAACCTTTAGTCTTCTGTATATATTCATTTACTTCGTCGCTTACCTATTTTGTTTCGTTGTTTGATTTTGTTTCATTTTCTTTATTTTATCTCGTTTGGTTTTAGTCCTCTATGCTTATCACCTTTTGCTTCATTTGGTTTTTCTTCGAGGTGATAAGTTTCGGACCGTACCCCTTCTGTTTCTTTTTCTTTCTAACTCTATCTGTCCATATTAGGTGAGCACAATTGAAACGGAAAGTATTTTTCTTCGAACATCATTGAGTTCCGAATCAAATGCTTCCAATTCTCATCGAAGTTTTACTAAAGTCAAGGACTTATTCTTCGGTCGTTGAGATCCCGTCAAATCCAGGTCGTTGAGATTTTCTTGCGATTCGCCACGAAATCCTCGCTGCAGAATCCGGAGAGACAGTCGCTGGGGGCCGTTCGATCTGATCTGACAGCTCCTGTCAGACCGGCCTATATAAGGCATCCCACCCCAGCAAAGCCATCCCTCCTCCTCATTCGCATCTCCCCGGAACCCTATCTCCCGAGCGCCGCCGAGCTCTTCGTCCCCGTCGCCGATCTCGCCGCTTCACTGCCGGAAGAACGCCGCCGTGGACTTCACGTCGTCGACGATCACGTCCTCACCCCTCTTCGCCGCCGTAGTTGCTCGACGTCACCGAGTTAGGGTACGCTGAGTTGAGTTGAAGAGTCTAAACAAGGTATTGAAGTACTGGAAGGATTACAGAGCAAAGGAAGTAATCATCTTGACAACATGGTGATAAAGCATACAAGCCATATATTCACAAGCTGTCATACAAACCATACATCGTTTTAGTACAAGCACCAAGCTAATACAAACGTGATGAAGATGATACATCCTTCAGAGGCACTCTGACTTCCTATACATTATTTATCTAAGCCTCTGGAACTTAGACACCTTGCATACAATATACTATGATACTACTACATCCTCACTAAGTAAGACCACAGGCGGTCTCACTCATCTCCATCTCCATAGTAGTCCTCATAAAAGTTACCCGCGTATCCCGGTAGCTGGAGGTGACCATCGGAAAACACGGAGGCTTGTGGACCCTGATATCCATTTGGGCAAGGATGGGGCCTAGGTCCAGTGTAGGGTGGAAGCAAAGGACCACGGGGTGGAAAAATGCCTCCAATCTCGGGCCAAGCAACTCGAGAAGGCATCTGAGTCCTCACTGGATAGATCACATCAAACTCAACTGATCCAACGCTCACAAAGGGTGCCAAAAGTGTCAGTGCTCGATACAGACGAACACGGGTGGCGTGGAGCTCGAAACGGAGAGCGCGTGCATCACGATCTCTGTCACTAGCAAACCTAGCAGTCACCTGGAGTGCTGGATCCTCTGCAGAGTGATCTGAGTAGAGTCCGGTGTAATATCCCTCTTCTCCTGGAAGTGCAGCAGGGATATAGCGGAATGAAGTCTCTCTCAGCATGGTGTGCTCCTCTCTCAGCAGTGTAATACATGAATATGCAGCATCCTGCACAGTTATGTTCTCGGTAACGCCACTGCCATGTCCAAAGTGGATAGGCTGGGTGACTCCAATGTGGTGTGGATAGATCCGGACGATGCAATGAAACTGCGTCTGGTTGAAGTCGTGGAACTTCTCCTCGATGGTATACTCAGGGTACCATCGATATCCCACATAGGACATCATCTCGATCAACGTGGCGGGATGGCCACGCACACCGAGGCACCTGGTCAAACGAACAATCTGCCGAGGGGGAAGATCTGCCATCTGAAATAGAAAGGAGTTTGCAAATGCATCAGATTATGGGATAAACCTGGAATGACTCGGACAGCATAACGGCTGTAATTGGAAGAAATGACAATTTCTTTCAATCATGAAAACAACACTTACATAATATGATGTAAGAAATCAGCATTATAACAATGCTAGGAAAACCTGACACAACTTTCCTACGGCTATAAGGAAGCAATCAACGAGATGTTCTAATCAGACAGAGGAGAGCCTAGTCCTATCTTCCCATAGAATAAGATAAGGGTGACCCAGAACTCAGAACGAAGGGGGTAAGGAGAAAAAGAAGCCTTACGTTGTTCCCTTATATACCCAGAGTAATTATATAACTATAGAAAGCTAGACTCAACTTCGGCCAAGGCTACTAGTCCTACAGTCAGTCCTGCTCTGATACCAAGTCTGTCGGGACCCGGGGTTAGCGTATGCAGGTACAGTTAAGACATAGTCATATGGAGAGCCGAGAACCGCACCCACTTGTCTAAGCAGACAAGGCCAAGCACTGAACATTCTCGGAAAGCATCGTACGTGAGGGGCATCCCATCCAGGCCGGATGATCAACTGAGATGGGTCCTCATCGTCCGCACACAAGTCTAATGATATGGGTGGTGAACTCCCATATTCAAAGACAAGTCGCCTCAACCATACTATCGATTATCTCAAAACTCTTACATAGACTTACTCCAGCCCGATCACTTAGTCGGGGTCTAGGGCGGGCTCGATCATACCACAAAGTGTGCATGAGACGGAGTCTCGATCAATCGCATCGCAATGCCCCAAGCTGCGCACATCTAAGGGCCACTTGGCGTATGAAAGACCGCCAGCCAGAACACGACTAAGGTGTCGAAAACCCATACAAAGACATGCATGTTATAAACATACACGCAGCACACATGCCTTGTATGAATAGTAGGTACCATTGCAATTCTATACAAAGTGTCCATTTTATTTATAACTCTTATAGAGTACACACAGAGATCACATACATGTTATCCAACATTACAACACAGAGCGGAAGAAAATTATGTCTGAGTACAGACAAGTTTAACAAATGGCTTAAGAAGCCTTATTTAAACACAAAGCCCTCCACGAGGGAACCAGTCTGCTGACTGGGACTAGACTAGTTTAACTTCAGTCGTCCAGATCGATGAAGAAGCTACCTTCGGGGTCAGTGGCGTCATCTAAAACATAGATTAAGCAAACGTGAGTACAAAGTCGTACTCAGCAAGACTTACATAGGAGCTATACTACTCATGCACATGTATCAAGGTAAAGGGAGGTGGGGTTTCACTTGCAGAAATGCCAGCTTTGACTTGGCTAATCCTGAACTACGAGTACCAGACTTTGAGGTAAGAAGCGTACATGAGTCCACTACTTTCTCCAACCAATACACCACTATGGTGCCTTCCTCGACTTCCCCACGAGAAAGCACGCCATAGCACTCACACTTATCTTGGTGTGTTTTAGAAGTATCCGGTTCAAGTTATCTAATAATCAAGCTAAGCTTTCCAAGCAGTCCATAACCGCGGACGCGGCTATTCGAATAGTTTGTTAACCTTGCAAGGGTGTACCGCTACACACACATGATCATCATTTACCGCCTTTGATCTCGACACCATTCAAGGGGTGCCAGCGAGGATGCTCACCACAACTGTTACCTCATAGCCGATCTAGTCCGAGAAAGCCGCCTACTTGGGTTGGTTACCACTATCGTGAACCCGGCCGGTTTACCGAAGTGGACCCAAGCGATGTGTGCGTGGTGCATAAGCCGGTCTCGGGTGAGCCGTTCTCTCACTTAGCATCCAGGCCACAAGCCTACCAGAACTCCGAACTACTGCGACATCTGGACATCGAAAGGGATGAGTTAATAGGTTGAGAGGGGTCAGTGAGCCCAATGTGTGGTTGTACTCTTCATCTTGGATCACCACACAAGAACTCGTACTAGGGCGGTGTTCAACGAGACAACCCACTGTGCACTCCTACACAGCCTCTCATCATTCACCTTGTATTAGGGTCGATTCACCAACACTTTTCTACCATCATCAACATGATCATTCCCATCCCGACTCACATCCCAGTAACAACATGGTATCATACTAAGAATGCAATAAGCAGTAACATTGCAGGGGTTACATGATATCAAACAACTCCTACAGTTGCTAGGATTGTGGTTTGCTTACTACTATGACAAAATGATAGGTCATGCAAAGGAATGGGTTCATCTATGCGGTAGAAACGAAGCATGGTGATCATCCTAAACAATGCATAAGCGAGACATGAGAGGGAAGTGGGATTTTATCGACATGATCAATGGGGGTTTGCTTGCCTTGCTGACGAGGTTCGGGTTCTGGATCTTCAGCGAAGGGGGTGACCTCTTGCTCTGGTTCCACCTCTACTCGACAAACAAAGCACGAAGTAGAAATCAATATGAATGCAATGCTCAAGCACACGAATGAATGTTGAAACTTGACGTATAAGTTTTGATGTGTGTGAGACAATTCCATTCAAGTGGAATATATTGCATTTAAAATGCAAATTCAAATTCCACATTTGAATTCAATTAACCAAGTTGTATGTGACATAGTTTGATCATTTTGAATTATCTTCAAATGTATAAGATATGCCTCTGATGTGTGATTGAATTGTAGCATGTTGCCATGGTTCAAGTTGCAAAATTATTTGATTTGAATTTGATTTAATTCCATTTAAATCAAATAGCAAATGCTACTGATCACACTTTAAATTCAACTCAAACAGAGTTGAAAGTTGCATATTTGGAAAGATAATTTTCTCCTGATCATTTTTCATATATTATTTATCCAATTTGGAGTTAATATGAATTTTCTATGAATTTCCAAAGTTTGGGGTATTTTCTGGAATTTCTGGAATTCTTTTAATTCAAATAATCTCTGGAAATTCATTTAAATGATTTACTGCGTCAGGCTGACGTCAAGCTGGCGTCAGGGGGGGGGCTGACATGTGGGTCCACCCTGTCAGTGACTGGGTTCACTTAACCCGTGGGTTAAGTCAATCCAGTGGCTTAATTAAGCCACTGGGCCCACTGGTCAGTGACCCAGGGGTCACTAATTTGGTGAAAACAGGCGGGGTTTAGAGCTGACTCGCCGGCGGCTTGACGCCGGCGACTGGACCGTGGCGGTGCTGCACGTTCTTCTTTTCCTGGCCTCCATTCTCTGCGCTGAGACCACCGTTCGAAAGCCTATGATGAGCCGCTTCGAAAGCACCATTTGCACGTCGCCGGGGAGGTCACGTTCGTCGACTGCTTCGACCTTGGCGGCGGCCGGAGCCACGGCTTGGAGTAGAACTTGCAAAACGGCCACGGGGAGAAGCAGGCATGGTCGCGTTGGGTTGCTGGGGACTCCAGGAGTACTACGGACGCACTGGCGAGGACGGAAGCGCACGGGAGCGAGCGCATGGTCAACCTCAGCGGCAACCGTGCTCGGCTTCCATGGCGGATCAGGCTAGAGGGAGTAATCCAGGGGAAGAAGAGAGGGGTTCCGGCCGGGAGCTCACCAGGAACTCGACGGAGGTGGCGGATTGAGCTGGGAGGGCTTGACGGCGACGAAATCGACAAAGGCGTCCTTCGGGTCCGACGACGGCTCGAGCTCGATTCCGGCGGCTAGGAGGGCTCCGAGTTCGATTCGCTGCACTCGGACACGTAGTCGACGACGACGAGGAGGATGGACAGCACGGCGCAGCTCGGGGACGTCGTTGGCCACGCGGGCTTCAAGCTATGGCGACGGCGGCGTCCTGTTCTTCGCGGGGCTCAGCGAGAGAGAGTAGGATAGGCACTGGGGAGGGGTGGAATGAGCTCACGGCGTCTCCAGGCGCGTCCAGGTGCGAGAAGAGGCCACGGGGAGGGCCGGAAGCTCCTCGGCGTCGAGGTGTCGTCCCCAGCTAGCTCGGTGGTATTCCACCGAGTAGCTTGGAGGCGCGGGACGGGGAAGAAGACCCCCGTGCCCCTTTGGGCCGGCTGGGCTGGGTGGGCCGACTTCGCCTAGGCAACAGGTAAGTGTTTCTGTTTTCTTTTCTATTTTTCTTTTCTGACATTTTTTCTATTTAGCTAATAAAAATAGCTAAACATTTTTTTAAATGCTGAAAATTTTTATGTGGCCTCATAATAATATAAACTAGCCACTCATAAACTTTCAACATTTTTAAAATTCAAATGATTTGAATTTTAAATCAAAAAGGGGTATTTCTTTAATTCCAAGGTACTGTTTGAATATTTGAAAAATCTATGAGCATGGGGTGGGTCCCACATCACTTGATATGTGATCACACTCATTTATAAGACTTTTCAAAACTCTAACATGAATTTTTGGAAAAGATTTTTATCTGGCCTTTTGAATTAATTCATCTGGGGGGGGTTCCTTCTCCCATTTTGATTTTGAAATTGATTTCCAAGATTTCTTTTTGAAATTTTTGACATGATGCAAGGTTACTTGATCCTAGCACATTACCTAACAGAGGGTTCTGACAACTCGCCCCCACTCAACAGAATCTCGTCCCGAGATTCAGAAGTCTGCGGGAGGAAGGAGGGGTACTCGGTAAAGAGACGGTCTTCCCTTTCCCATGTAGCTTCTCTTTCAGAGTGGTGTGACCATTGCACTTTCAGAAACCTAATCTTCTGACGACGAGTGACACGCTCTGCGGAATCAAGAATACGAACGGGGTATTCTCGATAAGAAAGGTCATCTTGGAGATCAAGCGTTTCATGGTCGACTTCGCGGATGGGGTCCTTGAAGCAACGCTTGAGTTGGGACACATGGAATACATCATGTACTCGGGAGAGGGGCGGAGGTAGTTCAAGTTGGTAGGCAACTTCTCCACGTTTAGCAATAATGCGGAAAGGTCCAATGTAACGTGGGGCCAATTTGCCTTTGATACCGAAACGTTGGGTTCCCTTCAGAGGAGTAACCCGAAGGTAAGCCTTCTCATCCATATTGTAGCTCTCTTGCCTATGATGACGATCATAGTAGCTTTTCTGACGAGACTGGGCTGCTTTCAATTGATCACGAACAATGCGAACTTGCTCTTCTGCTTCCTTGATCATATCCGGTCCAAAGAATTGTCTTTCACCGGTTTCAGACCAGTTTAGTGGTGTTCGACATCGTCGTCCATAAAGGAGTTCAAAAGGAGCCATGTTTAGACTAGATTGAAAACTATTGTTATAAGAAAATTCGGCAAATGGAAGAGAATTCTCCCAATTCTTTCCGAATGAGATAACGCAAGCTCTGAGCATGTCTTCAAGAATTTGGTTAACTCTTTCGACTTGACCGCTAGACTGAGGATGGAAAGCTGTACTAAAGGAGAGATGAGTTCCCATAGCACGTTGGAAGCTTCCCCAAAATCTAGAGGTGAAAAGGCTACCGCGATCAGAATTGATTTCCAAAGGAACACCGTGAAGGGATACAATTCTGGATATGTACAAGTCCGCTAACTGGCTAGCAGTTATAGACTCGCGAACCGAAAGGAAGTGAGCAACTTTGGAAAGCCTATCTATGACAACGAAGATGGCATTGTTTCCTTTCTGGGTTCTTGGAAAGCCGGTGATGAAATCCATACCGACTTTGTCCCATTTCCACTCGGGAATAGACAAAGGTTGAAGTGTACCAGTAGGTCTTTGATGTTCTGCCTTAATGAGACGACAAACATCACATTCGGCAACAAATTGAGCAATGTCTCTCTTCATCCTAGTCCACCAAAATCTCTGGCGTAGATCTCGGTACATTTTTGTGCTACCGGGATGAACTGAGAGGGGTGTGTCATGGGCTTCTTTGAGGATGAGTTGCCTTAGTTCCTTTTTCTTAGGTACTACCAAATGATTTCCAAAGAAAACCGTTCCCTTGCTATCTGTGGAGAAACATTTAGCAACTCCGCTAGCAATGTTCTCCTTGATCCGGCGAACACCTCGTGCACGCCTTTGGGCAACTATGATTTGATCCTCAAGATTTGGTTTCGCCACCAAGGTAGAAAGATAGCCATGAGGAACAATCTCAAGGTTGAGTTTGCGAAAGTCCTCATGAAGAAGTGGTTGATATTATTGTAACATGAGGTTGTTACAATACGACTTACGACTTAGTGCATCAGCCATGACATTGGCTTTGCCTGGGGTGTAAGAAATTGCTACGTCGTAATCTTTTATCAACTCAATCCAGCGTCTTTGCCTGAGATTAAGATCTGGCTGGGTGAAAATATATTTGTGGCTTTGGTGGTCGGAATAAATCTCACAACGATTACCAAGGAGGTAATGTCGCCAAGTTGTTAGGGCATGAACTACGGCAGCGAGTTCAAGGTCATGGGTAGGATAGTTCTCTTCATGTGGCTGCAACTGGCGTGAAGCATAAGCTACCACATGTCGATCTTGCAGAAGTATGCACCCTAACCCTTGCCGTGATGCATCACAATAGATCTCGAAATCTCTTTTGGTGTCTGGAGGTGCAAGTACGGGTGCAGAAGTCAATCTTCTTTTTAGCTCTTGAAAGCTTTCCTCGCACTTGGGAGTCCATAAGAATTTCTTATCTTTCTTGAGGAGTTCAGTTAGAGGCTTTGCAACTTTAGAAAAGTTCTCGACGAAGCGACGGCAATAGCTGGCTAGGCCAAGAAAACTTCTAACTTGCTTAACCGATTTAGGTGGAGTCCAGTCAAGGACGGCCTGAACTCTCTCGGGATTCACAGCAATGCCTTTTGCATAAATCACGTGGCCTAAGTAGGTCACTTCTGGTAGCCAGAATTCACACTTGGAGAATTTAGCGTACAGGCGATGCTCTCTAAGTTTCATCAATACCAGCCTTAGGTGTTCGGCATGATCTCCTTCGTTCTTCGAGTAGATGAGAATATCATTGAGATAAACCACAACAAATTTATCTAGGTACTCCATGAAGATCGAATTCATCAGGCGTGAGAATGTGGCGGGGGCATTGGTTAAACCAAAGGACATGACGGTGTACTCGTAAAGACCATAACGAGTAGTAAAAGCCGTTTTGGGAATGTCCTCGTTTCGGATTCTGATCTGATGATAACCTAATCTCAAATTCATCTTGGAGAAGACGGAGGATCCTGCAAGTTGATCATAAAGATCATTGATCCTGGGCAGTGGGTATTTGTTGTTTATCGTCGCTAAATTTAGCGGGCGATAGTCTACGCACATCCTTTCTGTTCCATCTTTCTTCTTTACGAACAGAACGGGGCAACCCCATGGCGATGAGCTAGGGCGGATGAAGCCTTTTGCCATCGAATCATCAAGTTGGGTTTTTAGCTCAGCTAACTCGTGTGGGGCCATTTTGTATGGGCGTTTGGAAATTGGTGCGGTTCCTGGAACAAGATCCACTATAAACTCTACACACCTGTCGGGTGGCATGCCCGGCAGCTCTTCAGGAAAGACATCCGGGAAGTCACGAACCACCGGAATATCTTCAAGTTCGGGAAGGGGAAGTACATTCAAGGAATGCACTTGGTTTCTTGTTCTGGGTGAGGTATAGTTGACGGTTTGGCCTGAAGGGTGGGTGAGTTTCACGGATTTTCTTCTACAATCCAGGTAGGCATTTTGTCTTGATAGCCAATCCATGCCAAGGATGACATCTATGTCTGAAGACTTGAGGGCTATGAGTGAAGCAAGGAATACTAAACCCTCAATTGCAATTTGATTACCATGGCTCACTCTATTAGTTTGCCATCTTGACCCTGGAGTTTGAATAACCATCGGGGTGGACAATTCAACAAAGGGTAACTCATGACGAAGTGCATAACTTTCCGACATGAATGAATGAGATGCTCCTGGGTCGAAAAGAACGGAAGTAGGAACATAATTGACTGGGAGCGTACCAAGAATGACGTCAGTGGTGTCGTCAGTCTCTTCAGCGGCAATCTGGTTCAGACGTCCACGAGTGGCGGGAGGAGCGGGTTTGGTGGTGAAGACCTTCTGGGATGGCTTGCCACGGCCATTGTTGTTGTTGTTGTTTCCGGTACGGAGTGGAACGTTCTGGTGTTGGAGCTGGTTCTGGGGACACTCGCGAGAATAGTGGCCTGCCTGACCACATTTGTAGCAAGCTCCGAAAACAGTCCGTGGAGCTGGGTTGTTTGATGGAGCTGGGTGGAACTGGGTGGGTGGACGAGGCGCCATATAGGATGGCCTCGGTGGGTTGTTCTGGCGGAACATGCTGTTTGGAATCCAGATCTTGCGCTTCTGGGAGCCAGAACTGGATGAACTGTCATCTCTGGGGTGTTTGCGGAAATCGTTGGGGGTGTTCATGTCCTCTGCTTTGATGGCCTTGTTGACAAGGACCTGTAATGTGGCAAAGTCATGAAGGTTGAGCTCGCGACGGCGTCCGGAGTTGAGGCCACGACGGAACCTCTCTTGTTTCTTGGAGTCGGTGGAGACTTCTTCGGTAGCGTAACGAGCCAGTCTGTTGAACTCACGACTAAACTCATCAACGGTCCTTCTGCCTTGAGTGAGGTTACAGAACTCCTCACGCTTGGGGTCCATGAGACCTTTGGGAATGTGGTGCTCGCGGAAGGACGTGCAGAACTCCTCCCAAGATGCAGGTGGTCCAACGGGACGCATATTCAGAAAGTTCTCCCACCAAGAACTAGCTGCACCTTCGAGGTGATAGGTGGCATAGCTGACCTTGTCACCAGTTGCAACACGGCCTGCTTGGAGGTTCCTTTCGATGCTGCGGAGCCAGTCATTGGCGTCAAGGGGCTCGGTGGAGTAACTGAAAACCGGGGGATGAAGTCGTTCAGAGACACCAGCTCATTGCGCTGCTGAGTGGTATTGCGTGCGATGACTTCCAGCAGGTGGTGAGAGTCTGGGCGGTTCCTCTCCACTTCCATCAGAACTTGTGCCATCGTGGGTGGGGGTGGAAGGTTGCCTTCCTCCTGGTCATTCCCACGACCTTGGTTACGACCAACCTGGCCACGGGTTCCTTGAGACATCCTGAAGGTGAAATCAAAGTCAAACAGAGTTGAGTTGAAGAGTCTAAACAAGGTATTGAAGTACTGGAAGGATTACAGAGAAAAGGATGTAATCATCTTGACAACATGGTGATAAAGCATACAAGCCATATATTCACAAGCTGTCATACAAACCATACATCATTTTAGTACAAGCACCAAGCTAATACAAACGTGATGAAGATGATACATCCTTCAGAGGCACTCTGACTTCCTATACATTATTTATCTAAGCCTCTGGAACTTAGACACCTTGCATACAATATACTATGATACTACTACATCCTCACTAAGTAAGACCACAGGCGGTCTCACTCATCTCCATCTCCATAGTAGTCCTCATAAAAGTTACCCGCGTATCCCGGTAGCTGGAGGTGACCATCGGAAATCACGGAGGCTTGTGGACCCTGATATCCATTTGGGCAAGGATGGGGCCTAGGTCCAGTGTAGGGTGGAAGCAAAGGACCACGGGGTGGAAAAATGCCTCCAATCTCGGGCCAAGCAACTCGAGAAGGCATCTGAGTCCTCACTGGATAGATCGCATCAAACTCAACTGATCCAACGCTCACAAAGGGTGCCAAAAGTGTCAGTGCTCGATACAGACGAACACGGGTGGCGTGGAGCTCGAAACGGAGAGCGCGTGCATCACGATCTCTGTCACTAGCAAACCTAGCAGTCACCTGGAGTGCTGGATCCTCTGCAGAGTGATCTGAGTAGAGTCCGGTGTAATATCCCTCTTCTCCTGGAAGTGCAGCAGGGATATAGCAGAATGAAGTCTCTCTCAGCATGGTGTGCTCCTCTCTCAGCAGTGTAATACATGAATATGCAGCATCCTGCATAGCCATGTTCTCGGTAACGCCAATGCCATGTCCAAAGTGGATAGGCTGGGTGACTCCAATGTGGTGTGGATAGATCCGGACGATGCAGTGAAACTGCGTCTGGTTGAAGTCGTGGAACTGCTCTTCGATGGTATACTCAGGGTACCATCGATATCCCACATAGGACATCATCTCGATCAACGTGGCGGGATGGCACGCACACCGAGGCACCTGGTCAAACGAACAATCTGCCGAGGGGGAAGATCTGCCATCTGAAATAGAAAGGAGTTTGCAAATGCATCAGATTTTGAGATAAACCTGGAATGACTCGGACAACATAATGGCTGTAATTGTAAGAAATGACAATTTCTTTCAATCATGAAAACAGCACTTACATAATATGATGTAAGAAATCAGCATTATAACAATGCTAGGAAAACCTGACACAACTTTCCTACGGCTATAAGGAAGCAATCAACGAGATGTTCTAATCAGACAGAGGAGAGCCTAGTCCTATCTTCCCATAGAATAAGATAAGGGTGACCCAGAACTACGAACGAAGGGGGTAAGGAGAAAAAAGAAGCCTTACGTTGTTCCCTTATATACCCAGAGTAACTATATAACTATAGAAAGCTAGACTCAACTTCGGCCAAGGCTACTAGTCCTACAGTCAGTCCTGCTCTGATACCAAGTCTGTCGGGACCCGGGGTTAGCGTATGCACGTACAGTTAAGACATAGTCATATGGAGAGCCGAGAACCGCACCCACTTGTCTAAGCAGACAAGGCCAAGCACTAAACATTCTCGGAAAGCATCATACGTGAGGGGCATCCCATCCAGGCCGGATGATCAACTGAGATGGGTCCTCATAGTCCGCACACAAGTCTAATGATATGGGTGGTGAACTCCCATATTCAAAGACAAGTCGCCTCAACCATACTATCGACTATCTCAAAACTCTTACATAGACTTACTCCAGCCCGATCACTTAGTCAGGGTCTAGGGCGGGCTCGATCATACCACAAAGTGTGCACGAGACGGAGTCTCGAGCAATCGCATCGCAATGCCCCAAGCTTCACACATCTAAGGGCCACTTGGTGTATGAAACACCGCCAGCCAGAACACGACTAAGGTCTCGAAAACCCATACAAAGACATGCATGTTATAAACATACACGCAGCACACATGCCTTGTATGAACAATAGGTACCATTGCAATTCTCTACAAAGTGTACATTTTATTTATAACTATTATAGAGTACACACAGAGATCACATACATGTGATCCAACATTACAACACAGAGCGGAAGCAAATTATGTCTGAGTACAGACAAGTTTACCAAATGGCTTAAGAAGCCTTATTTAAACACAAAGCCCTCCACGAGGGAACCAGTCTGCTGACTGGGACTAGACTAGTTTAACTTCAGTCGTCCAGCTCGATGAAGAAGCCACCTTCGGGGTCAGTGGCGTCATCTAAAACATAGATTAAGAAAACGTGAGTACAAAGTCGTACTCAGCAAGACTTACATAGGAGCTATACTACTCATGCACATGTATGAAGGTAAAGGGAGGTGGGGTTTCACTTGCAGAAATGCCAGCTTTGACTTGGCTAATCCTGAACTACGAGTACCAGACTTTGAGGTAAGAAGCGTACACGAGTCCACTACTTTCTCCAACCAATACACCACTATGGTGCCTTCCTCGACTTCCCCACGAGAAAGCACGCCATAGCACTCACACTTATCTTGGTGTGTTTTAGAAGTATCCGGTTCAAGTTATCTAATAATCAAGCTAAGCTTTCCAAGCAGTCCATAACCGCGGACGCGGCTATTCGAATAGTTTTGTTAACGTTGCAAGGGTGTACCGCTACACACACATGATCATCATTTACCGCCTTTGATCTCGACACCATTCAAGGGGTGCCAGCGAGGATGCTCACCACAACTGTTACCTCATAGCCGATCTAGTCCGAGAAAGCCGCCTACTTGGGTTGGTTACCACTATCGTGAACCCGGCCGGTTTACCGAAGTGGACCCAAGCGATGTGTGCGTGGTGCATAAGCCGGTCTCGGGTGAGCCGTTCTCTCACTTAGCATCCAGGCCACAAGCCTACCAGAACTCCGAACTGCTGCGACATCTGGACATCGAAAGGGATGAGTTAATAGGTTGAGAGGGGTCAGTGAGCCCAATGTGTGGTTGTACTCTTCATCTTGGATCACCACACAAGAAGTCGTACAAGGGCGGTGTTCAACGAGACAACCCACTGTGCACTCCTACACAGCCTCTCATCGTTCACCTTGTATTAGGGTCCATTCACCAACACTTTTCTACCATCATCAACATGATCATTCCCATCCCGACTCACATCACAGTAACACCATGGTATCACACTAAGCATGCAATAAGCAGTAACATTGCAGGGGTTACATGATATCAAACAACTCCTATAGTTGCTAGGATTGTGGTTTGCTTACTACTGTGACAAAATGATAGGTCATGCAAAGGAATGGGTTCATCTATGCGGTAGAAACGAAGCATGGTGATCATCCTAAACAATGCATAAGCGAGACATGAGAGGGAAGTGGGATTTTATCGACATGATCAATGGGGGTTTGCTTGCCTTGCTGACGAGGTTCGGGTTTTGGATCTTCAGCGAAAGGGGTGACCTCTTGCTCCGGTTCCACCTCTACTCGACAAACAAAGCACGAAGTAGCAATCAATATGAATGCAATGCTCAAGCACACGAATGAATGTTGAAACTTGACGTATAAGTTTTGATGTGTGTGAGACAATTCCATTCAAGTGGAATATATTGCATTTAAAATGCAAATTCAAATTCCACATTTGAATTCAATTAACCAAGTTGTATGTGACATAGTTTGATCATTTTGAATTATCTTCAAATGTATAAGATATGCCTCTGATGTGTGATTGAATTGTAGCATGTTGCCATGGTTCAAGTTGCAAAATTATTTGATTTGAATTTGATTTAATTCCATTTAAATCAAATAGCAAATGCTACTGATCACACTTTAAATTCAACTCAAACAGAGTTGAAAGTTGCATATTTGGAAAGATAATTTTCTCCTGATCATTTTTCATATATTATTTATCCAATTTGGAGTTAATATGAATTTTCTATGAATTTCCAAAGTTTGGGGTATTTTCTGGAATTTCTGGAATTCTTTTAATTCAAATAATCTCTGGAAATTCATTTAAATGATTTACTGCGTCAGGCTGACGTCAAGCTGGCGTCAGGGGGAGGGCTGACATGTGGGTCCACCCTGTCAGTGACTGGGTTCACTTAACCCGTGGGTTAAGTCAATCCAGTGGCTTAATTAAGCCACTGGGCCCACTGGTCAGTGACCCAGGGGTCACTAATTTGGTGAAAACAGGCGGGGTTTAGAGCTGACTCGCCGGCGGCTTGACGCCGGCGACTGGACCGCGGCGGTGCTGCACGTTCTTCTTTTCCTGGCCTCCATTCTCTGCGCTGAGACCACCGTTCGAAAGCCTATGATGAGCCGCTTCGAAAGCACCATTTGCACGTCGCCGGGGAGGTCACGTTCGTCGACTGCTTCGACCTTGGCGGCGGCCGGAGCCACGGCTTGGAGTAGAACTTGCAAAACGGCCACGGGGAGAAGCAGGCATGGTCGCGTTGGGTTGCTGGGGACTCCAGGAGTACTACGGACGCACTGGCGAGGACGGAAGCGCACGGGAGCGAGCGCATGGTCAACCTCAGCGGCAACCGTGCTCGGCTTCCATGGCGGATCAGGCTAAAGGGAGTAATCCAGGGGAAGAAGAGAGGGGTTCCGGCCGGGAGCTCATCAGGAACTCGACGGAGGTGGCGGATTGAGCTGGGAGGGCTTGACGGTGACGAAATCGACAAAGGCGTCCTTCGGGTCCGGCGATGGCTCGAGCTCGATTCCGGCGGCTAGGAGGGCTCCGAGTTCGATTCGCTGCACTGGGAGACGTAGTCGACGACGACGAGGAGGATGGACAGCACGGCGCAGCTCGGGGACGTCGTTGGCCACGCGGGCTTCATGCTATGGCGACGGCGGCGTCCTGTTCTTCGCGGGGCTCAGCGAGAGAGAGTAGGATAGGCACTGGGGAGGGGTGGAATGAGCTCACGGCGTCTCCAGGCGCGTCCAGGTGCGAGAAGAGGCCACGGGGAGGGCCAGAAGCTCCTCGGCGTCGAGGTGTCGTCCCCAGCTAGCTCGGTGGCATTCCACCGAGCAGCTTGGAGGCACGGGACGGGGAAGAAGACCCCCGTGCCCCTTTGGGCCGGCTGGGCTGGGTGGGCCGACTTCGCCTAGGCGACAGGTAAGTGTTTCTGTTTTCTTTTCTATTTTTCTTTTCTGACATTTGTTCTGTTTAGCTAATAAAAATAGCTAAACATTTTTTTAAATGCTGAAATTTTTTATGTGTCCTCATAATAATATAAACTAGCCACTCATTAACTTTCAACATTTTTAAAATTCAAATGATTTGAATTTTAAATCAAAAAGGGGTATTTCTTTAATTCCAAGGTACTGTTTGAATATTTGAAAAATCTATGAGCATGGGGTGGGTCCCACATCACTTGATATGTGATCACACTCATTTATAAGACTTTTCAAAACTCTAACATGAATTTTTGGAAAAGATTTTTATCTGGCCTTTTGAATTAATTCATCTGGGGGGTGTTCCTTCTCCCATTTTGATTTTGAAATTGATTTCCAAGATTTCTTTTTGAAATTTTTGACATGATGCAAGGTTACTTGATCCTAGCACATTACCTAACAGAGGGTTCTGACAATTTACCCAAAACTCTTCACTGGATCTCTTGTCAAAATTGTTTTTGGATCGAAACTTTTGCTGGTGCTCATTCCATACTTGCCTTTTCCCTTGCAACCCTTATGCTTTTTCACAGGATGTCTGCTGAGTTAGGCTCCGGAAATGAATCACCCAATCTTGATCACATCAACGAAGCAGAACGGTCTGCTCCGAAGAAGAAAGGAGGCAGAACGAAGGAAACCAACAACGCCAGAGGCATTCCGGAATCCATTCGTCTTTCTCTGGGTTATGACACGCCTCCCGGTGAAACCAAGGATCAGCGCAAGAATCGTTTGCAAAACATTCGCCGGTACTGGGCTGTTAGATGGTACAAGTACAAGAGCATTCCCACATGGAAATGGACTATGCAATTTGCCTTCAGTTCACCCTATCAGTATACTTCAGCCATGTGCAGTCAGTACACTGAAGAGAATCGTCACCTGTACTACCCAGTTCCACCGAAGTTTCCTCACCCCAACACTCCTGATGATTATCCAGAAGAACAAGAACGATTGAGACTCGCTGCTGAAGCCAAGAGGCTGAAAGAAGAGAAGAAGGCAGCCAAGTTGGCTGAAGCAGAAGCCCAAGGTGCTGGGCCAAGCTCGAAGAAGAAGAAGAAGCTGAAGAAGAAGTCTGCTTCTCCACCCCATGCTACAACAGAAGATGAAGAACATGCCAGATTAGAGCAACCTACTCTGGAAGATTCCATCATGGATGAATCCAATGCTGCTAACGACGAATCAGAATTCAAAGCTGATGATGAATCTGATGATCCTGCTCCCCCCAAGAAGCAAAGACTTCAGATCCCACTGAAGAAAAAGCCAGGAGAGAAACCTGATGCAAAGGTCAAGCCTTCTGCTCGTCCCACCGTTGATCTCTCCAACTTGGTTGTCACGAAGCCCTTGGCCTCCAAGCCACCGGCTGATGCCCCCGACAAGGAGAGGCGATCAAAGCAGAAGCACGACCCCGCCAAGAGACAACCTGCAAAGGCTTCAGCATCAACAAAGCCCAAGCAGTCTGCTGCAACAAATACTTCAGCGAAGCACAAGCCCACTGAAGAAGTATTGAGACAAAAAGACCTCGAAGAGGCACTTGAGCGCAACATCCTTGCCAGAAGCGCAGCTGAGAAGAAGAAGGCAGATGAGGATGCTGCCAGACAGAAAAAGGAGTTGGACTCAGCCAAGATGGCTGCAGAGAAGGCTGAGACGAAGCGCAAGCTCGCCGAAGCCGCAAAGAACGAAGAGAAAGCTGCTGCTGAAGCTAAACTGCTTGCTGAACATGAATCAAAGCGCAAGGCCTCCTTAGAAGGCCTTAGGACGAAGAAAGCTGAAAAAGCTTCTAGGGCAAGCGAGAAGAAGCCCGTAGTTTATATGACTCCCTCAGCTATTCCATCAAAGCAGAAAGGCATATCTTTGCCTGAAGCTCAAGCTGAAGCTGATCGTCAGAGTGACCATCCATTCCCTGACCCTCGTGAAGGCGAACTCTGGGATCAGTTGGGCATCACTGAAGCCCTTAAGGAGAAGTGTGCAGCTGAAGATCCTGATGCTGTTGATTTTGGAGAAGTTTACATCTCCAGGTCTATCGAAGCAATGATCACCACCATGATCAGTCAGCTGAAGGATTTACATTCAAGAGATAGGGTTGAAATGAAAAAGATTCACAACTATCAGAAGCGAGCTGAATCAGAACCTGATGAAGAATTCAAACAGCACGCCCTGAAATTGCTTCAACAAGTGACAGAAGTCCATTCCACCACCAAGGACAATATCAAAATCTTCAAAGGAAAAGTCAAGGCCGCTGTAGATGACATGCACTACTGGAATTCCACAGTTTGCCGTCTGCCATGGCTGTCGGCAAACATATACAAAGCGGACGGCAAAGTCCTTTGCCATCTGCCGGCGGACGGCAAAGCACTCGTCAACCATTTATCCGGCAAAGAGGTGCTTTGCCGTCTGCATATAATCGACGGATGGAAAAGTCCTTTGCCGTCCGGTTTTTTTCTAGCTGTAGGCAAACTAAAGGATATATGTACTGTATTAATAGGTGCGTCCGACACGGCTTTGCCGTCTGTTAATTATGCAGTGGATGGCATAGATATTTTTGTTATTAAAAAAACGAAACAGCAGCTACACGCCGTTGCACCTCATCTTCTTCCTGTTGTTTGATGAGACAGGGGGACTACTGTCTGGTAAGTCCAGCACGACGGAGGCGTTCCTGTCCGGCGACGCAATACCGTAGCGGCTGGATTCTCACCATGGCTCGTCTAGTGTGAAGTCCGCACCGAAGACCATGCCAGCGACCGCGCGACGCCGCACTGAAGACCTCACCACGCCGGATATCGCGCAGCGCTGGAGTTCCCTGTCGCCGTGCCGGAACGCTCACTACCGCCGCGCCGGACCTCAACGGGTTGGGTGCACCGGAGTGCTCCATGCCGCCGTGCCGGAGTCTTCCCTGCAGCAGCGTCGGAGGGGGTTGGGGTCGTCGTGCCGGATGGAGTTGGGGCCGTCGCGCCGGAGTCTTCCCTGCAGCAGCTCAACGGGAGGTTGAGGCGTCAGAGAGGAGAGGCGCTGGAGTACTGCCCGCGCCGTGCCGGATGTTGGGGGCGCCGGAGTACTTCCCGCGCCGTACCGGATGTTGGGGGCGCCGGAGAGGAGAGTTGTCGGAGTCCTCCCCGCGCCGCGCCGGAGGTTGGGATCACTAGAGTACTGCCGGGGAGAGAGGAGAGGCGTCAGGGGAGAGGAGGTTGAGTGCCATGGCCCAAGAGAAGAGAGGCATGCGAGATGGGTCTCGGTTGGTGGAGAAGATAAGGAGAGAGGAGGCTGGTGGGGTGGGGGCATGGAGCACCGGGGTTTTTTTTAAGTTGGGCACCAGGGAGGCGCCTGCGTGATGGGGCCGTGGGTCCGCGTCGGTTGATGGAGGCGTGGGTAGCTGCTTCTGCCACGTCATTGATCCGTGGGAGCAGCTGCCCAGCCAATAGAAAAAAATGCAAAAAAAATTGTGTTTGTTTGCCCTATGTATTTCAGTAAAAAAACTAGGTAAATAATTATTTAAAAAAATTATTTTTTTCACGCCTTTGAGGAATCATAAGCCATCAGCATGCCAAATTTCAACTCATTTAGAGCTTGTTTGCATTTTCAAAAAAATAAAAACTGATAAAATCAGTATGATTATAACTTTCTTTGCTGTCTGCTAAATAACTATTTGCCATCAGTTAAAATAAAAGCAGACGGCAAAGTAATCTTTGCCATGTGTCAAAATAAAAGAGGACGGCAAAGTATTCTTTGCCATGTGTCAAAATAAAAGAGGACGGCAAAGTATTCTTTGCCATGTGTCAAAATAAAAGCAGACGACAAAGTATTCTTTGCCGTCAGTCATTCTTTACCGTCAGCAGCTGATGGCAAAACACCTCTTTGTCGTCCGCCCCGACAATATACAGACGGCAGAGAACTTGGCACATGGCAAACTGGTGAATTCCAGTAGTGATGGTGAAGAACCATAATGCTTCCATTATGGAAAGAGATTCAAGGAAACGCAAGGCTTCGCCCGAAGCTGAACGAGTTGTTGCACCGGTTCAATCTCCTAAGCCTGCTCCATCAAAGGCAACTGGACCCTCACCGAAGAAGAAAACCACCAAGAGGCGCAAGGTTACTTTGGCCTCAGCCGCAGACATGGATACAAGTGATGAACAGCTATAAGGATCATCTGAAGCAGTTCCCACCACTGCACCGAAGCCAAAGCCGTCCAAGCCCGCATCAAAGCCTTCAACTCCTCCCACCAAGACTCCCACACCTCCTCCTACAAGAACCACCCCCAAACCAACTCCACCACAAAGAGATCCTACACCTACACCAACGCCTCCACGAAACCCCACACCCATTCCACCCCGTGTTCCCACACCCATCCGTGCTCCAACCCCCGAACCACAAAGGATTCCCACTCCACCAGTTGCTCCCGCACCACCTCCATCACCTCCCCGTGAAGCTAATGCTCCATCACCAACCCACTCCAGAACCCATGTATCCCGAGATTTTCCCCCCGCCAGAACTGTTCAAGATTCTGAAGCACATGTGCCCGATACCGAAGCACATGACGACGAAGACGAACAAGTACAAATTTTGAATCTATCGCAAGAGCAAGCGCTCATAGTCTCTCAATCTGCTGGTCCTTCAAGAGCCAACCCTATTGCTCCTCTGCAAAGGATTCGTGAGCGTTCGCGCCCCTGCCAAGATACCCAGCTTGACTCCAATTACCCTTGTGAAACTTTTCCTATTTTCAAGGGTGCTGGTTATTCTTCAAGGCATGGCCCGGAATTCGACCTGGAACAGCATCGGAAGCGCCATCGATTCTTTGGTGTTAGTCCTTATGCTTCTGACCGCACAGCTGATGATCTTCGTTTTTGGACTGCTGAACAACAAGTCTTATACACCAAAGTCTTCTGTTAGCAAGGAGTTCTGTTTAGGCACAAGTTTCTGGACTTGCGAAGTCTTTCCACTGCATCCTGCTTTCAGAACGTCCTCGAAACTATTGAAAATCAGAATTTGACTAGGTTTTTTGCGTTAAGCACTCCTTTCAACTCAGAGATCATCAAGCAATTCTATGCAACCCTTTATGTGTCTGGTGATGCCAATGAACCCAGCTCATGGACGCTAGAATGGATGATTCAAGGCAAAGTCTTCAGGATGTCCTCTGTTGAATTCATGGAAATTGTCAATATTCCACGACATTCTGGAGTCCACGAAAAGATTCATATTGCGCCTGATCTGTCTGAAGAAGAATTGGAAACTCTGTTGGATCCTGAAGCCACTGATAACTACATACCTCAAAACATTCGCCCGAAGCATTTGAATTTCATCTCAAGGACTTGGTTCTATATCTTGTCCAACTCATTGATCCCTTTGAATACTGCTTCGGAAGAATCGAATCTTTATCCTGAGACAAGGCATGCTATTATGAAGCTCACACATGGTCTCATATTTGACTTTGAGGATTGCTTCATTAGGAATTTGGTTCATGCAGCAGAGCTACCTTTCACACTGAAACCCTATGCTCCCTGGCTGCAAGTTGTATGTAACTATGGCTGGAACGAAGACTTTGTGGCCCGCCATCATCCGAAGCTTTTCCTCCCACCAGTGCATGACTCTTTGGAACTGCTGAGGAAACCCAATGATCCTTTTGCCACGTATGTTGGTGTCCGCCATGAAGTCAATGAGCGAAACTTATCCAAGACGTTCCAGAAAGACTGCCATCATTTTGAAGTTAATCTTCACACACAGCAAATGCTTGACAGCTTCATTGAAGCAAATCAGCGCCAGAGTTGGCAATATAGCTGTCAACAACAATCAATACTTGCGTGTGCTCAAGCGTCATTCCTGGAAGGGGCTCAGGAAGTTCAACTCTGTCAAAGGCCTTCGTAAAGATCGCATCTACAAAGCGTATGAGCACCTCCAGTGAAACTTTTCCCGAGATGACTCAGTGGACCGCCCGAATCAGAAGATCCCTCCCCTGCACAAGATTGATGAAGTTTTCTTCGTCAACGAGCCTGAACCCATCCGGCCTGATACCGTCTCCGAGAATGAATCCATCACTTCGAAGGACGACGACGGCCTTGATGACAGCGACCTCGACATCAACCTCATCACTCAGTCGCGCCACGAAGCTATTCCAACATCATCTTCCGAAGAAGAATCCTCTGGCGATCAGTCTTCGTCAGATGAGTCTTCGTCAAGCACTGCTTCATCGGGTTCTCAGGGTGCTGATGCTGCGTAATAGATTTCTCGAACCTCTTCTCAACCTTTTGTCCAATCATTGACAAAAAGGGGGAGAATGAGGGCATCGATGAGTTAGTTTTGCATCGGGGAAAGGGTTCTTGCTATCTGCTTTTGCTTCATTTGGTTTAGTTACGACAAACACTCCATTCCTTTCGATTGGGTTGTAACTTAAGTTTTACTTCAGTCATGCTACTCATGTGCTACACTCAAGTTTTAATAACCCCTTTTCTTGCAAGTATTGCTTCGTATCTTCTATCTTGCAGGTGGTTATTATTTTCTTAGTCACAGGTCATTGGAAGCAATTGCATACATTCTTGGATATATATCTTCAATGCAATTGTATTCGCTAAGATATTTTTTTTTGCTCTCCACCGAAGAAAATTATCTCAAGCATTAACTTCGATTATATAAATCTTCGATGCTTGTATTCGGGGGGAGACAAAAACTTCATATTTAGAGTTTGTCCCATCCTTCACAAAAACTTCAATATCTTTTATCGATGCCTGTTTTACCAATAATAGTCCAAAAAGGGGGAGATTGTAAGAGCAAAGTTTTGCCCCCGTGTGTTTTGGATATTGTTGGACAAGACAGTAGAGGAACTAACAATGTTTTCTAGTATAAACAGTTGCATAGGTTCCTGAAGGACAAGCTATGTGATAAAGCTTCGGTGAAGGTCTTCAAGTTATCGATGCATAACCCTCGGAGCGAAGCTTAATCACGAAGGATGACCCCCAAAAATGAAGGTGTCCTGAAGCTCTACTCATTGAAGGAAATGAAGAAGACGGCGCAAGACTTAGATGTTTTTGTGTAGTTCTTTTTCGATTCTTTGAGTCATAGGACAAACCGTACTATCAAGAGGGGTATTTAGTTTGTGGATACCGAAGTCATTGAGATATGCTCAGATCAAATCCAAACCTAGTGAGAAGCCTGAGTGAAGAAATCTCATGTGCACTAAGTTCTTTGGCAACTGAAGCAAAACTAAGACCGTGAGTCAGCTTTACTTGTTCCTCAAGTAAAGTTGCGCATTGATGACAAATCCGACCGTTGTGGACACGTGTCAAGCTGTCACCTCAGGTCAGTTTGGTCATTCCGCACCTCGGGATCGCCAACTATAAGTACGCCGCCCCCTCCTCCATTTGCGGGTGGCTGCTCTGAGATCATTCCAAGAGAGACTGTAGAGAGCAACCCCAAAAACGCCACCGAAGCAAAACCCAAAATCCAGAATACTGAAGCCTAAGTCCCATTGATCTCAGTAGATTTGAGATGACTTAGGTGAAAGCTTACTAGAATTTTTATCTTGGAGAACTGCAATTCTCCTAGACGGTTAGAGTGTTGTTCTTCAGAGAGCGAAGAGTAATTGTCGCCTCGAAGTCCAGTTTGTCAAAGGTTTCGGTGATTTCCTCAATAATCAACCACGAGTGAAGAACTGACCAAGCTCAAGGGGTTTGGTGCAGTGGAGCAACGGACAGAGAGAGATTTGCTCCAGGTGTTCAATCAAAGTCCCTCCAACCAGACGTAGCGCTTTGCAGAGCGTGAACTGGTCGAACAAACATCGCCGAGTCCCAGTTCGTTTTACTTCAATCATTTACCTTCAGTATTGCATTTGCTTCACTGTTATGCTTCAATGGGTTTTGATTCACTGCATTTAGTTTCTCTTCCAGTTATACTTCGCTATTCCGCACTATTTATGCTTCACTTCAATAGTTTCAGTAGAAAATTTTGAAGTGATCATTCACCCCCTCCCCTCTGATCACATACTTGGACTTTCACAGCCCCCGACTCACTGTCGGGGGCTGCGCCCGCTCTCTCGGCGGCTGCTCGAGAACGAGTGGCAGCTGCAACCGCCGTTTCAACTGCTGCTGTGGCGGTCTGTAAAGCTGCCGCCACCCCATGGTCCGCCGCCGCCGCCCTCTCAGCGGATGCGGCAGCGCTCTCGGCGGCTGTGGCCGCCCTCTCGGCGGTGGAGATGGCACTAGCAAATGAGGCGGTCACATCATCCTTCCTAGCAAAGCTACTAGGTGGGGACATGGTCCATGTGTTTGGGGATGAGACATTTGCGTTGGTGTCTAGTGGGGGTAGAAATAAATCTTCACTCGGACGCCATAAAATGTCTAAGCTGTGCGCGAGACGGTCTTGGATATTTTCCACAACCCAAAAGATCTCTTCATATAAACTGTGGGCATATGGATGGTTTATATTGATTGAGTTAAAAATAGCTCGCCTAGGATGGTTTATGTCTATATCGCTGCTTAGATCTTTTAAATGACATCCCATTCGCTGCAAACAATTAGAAATGCACTGTGGAACCACATGTTGATTTTTCAAAACATTTTCGTGCACTGTTTTAGTCATTCACAAAGCTAATATGAATTTTAATCCATTTAATGCCTAGAAATGAAAGTAATGCGTTAAAAATAGCAAACTATCCAGCAAAAAATTCATATTGTAGCACGTGAGATGGATGGGTCTATGGTCACTGTAGAAAAAAACTCAAGGTCAAAATATGAAGCAAATGAGAACATATATTCGAATATGATTCATTCCATCCTTGAAACCACGACTCTTCTTATTGGATAGTTCGGTTTCTATAGGTTGTACATCATACAAGTTGTACAATCGTATCATATTTCTTCCTCGGCATACTGATTTGATTTGATGACACCCTGCCAAGTTTCAAATTTTTCAGACCTAATAAAAAAAATCTGGAATTTTTAAACGAATGAATCTCGTGTTCATGCTTAGATATCGCCAATTAGATATTTGAAATGCCATCCCATTCGCTGCAAAACACTTAGCAATGCACTGAGGAACAAGATGTTGATTTTTCAAACCATTTTCGTGCACTATTTTAGTCGTTCCCAATGCTAATCTGAATTTTAATTCATTTAATGCCTACAAATGCACATAATGCGTTATAAATAGCAAACTATCCAGCAAAAAATTCATATTGTAGCACGTGAGATGGATGGGTCTATGGTCACTGTAGAAAAAAACTCAAGGTCAAAAGATGAAGCAAAAGAGACATACATTCGAATATGATTCATTCCATCCTTGAAACCATGACTCTTCTTATGGGATAGTTCGGTTTCTAAAGGCTGTACATCACAAGTTGTACAATCGTATCATATTTCTTTCCCGGCATACTTAAGTGATTTGATGAAACCCGGCCAAGTTTTTAATTTTTCAGACCTAATAATAAATTTCTGGAATTTTTAAACGAATGAATGTCGTGTTCATGGTTGGATATCGCCACTTAGATCTTTGAAATTCCATCCCATTCGCTGCAAAACACTTAGCAATGCACCGAGGAACCACATGTTGTTTTTTCAAACCATTTTCGTGCACTGTTTTAGTCGCTCGCAATGCTAATTTGAATTTTAATTTATTTAATGCCTAGAAATGCACGTAATGCGTTAAGAATAGCAAACTATCCAGAATTTTTTTTATATTGTAGCACGTGAGATGGATGGGTCTATGGTCACTGTAGAAAAAAAACTCAAGGTCAAAAGATGAAGCAAATGAGAACATACATTCGAATATGATTAATTCCATCCTTTAAACCACGACTCTTCTTCGGGGATAGTTCGGTTTCTAAAGGTTGTGCATCATACAAGTTGTACAAACGTATCATATTTGTCCCCGGCATACTGAAGTGATTTGATGACACCCTGCAAAGTTTCAAATTTTTCAGACCTAATAAAAAATTCTGGAATTTTTAGACGAATTAATGCCGTGTTCACGGTTGGATATCGCCACTTAGATCTTGGAAATGCCATCACATTCATTGCAAAACACTTACCAATGCACCAACGAACCACATGTTAATTTTTCAAACCATTTTCGTGCACTGTTTTAGTCGTTCGCAATGCTAATCTGAATTTTAATCCATTTAATGCCTAGGAAATGCACATAATGTTTCGCATGGATTACTCTATTCTTTGTATTGTCAATGGTTGTTTTTATTGAATCGTGTGGAATACATTCGAATCGCCTATATGTACTTCGCCAGGAGCGTTATCTCGAAACTCTTCTTCGTTTTATTTCCTCCATATCCAACGAGCTATTTCCATGGCAAGTGGTGCGGGCGGTGTTGGGAGACCTCGACGAAATGGGGCCATCTGCGGAGGCCCGCTCGATGCTCGGGCAGGTAGTTTCACCAGGTCGCTATTCATCCCCAGCGGCGGCGGCGACGGCGGCCTATAGTTGTAGTAGTAGTTATTTTATGTTCCATTTCTGTTTCTTTTTCAGGGTTGTAGTAGTTTGTAAGATTTTAAGGGCATGTACAATGATGTTATCTTAGTATTATCATGTTGATGTATATCACCACAAAAGGAATCATCCCACACTAGCTTTTTAGCCACTCTCATCTCATGGAGTACCCGGGTGGCCACCCGAACTGGCCGGTGACGACGATTCGGAATCACTGCCGACCATTGCGAGGAGGAGGCGGCGAGGAGAGGGAAGGAGAAGCAGGATTTGGGTGCGCAAGAGAGACGATACTCTCCTGCAGTACTGCACCTGACTTTGGGTGACTGACATGTGGGCCGGTGAGCAAACTGGCCCACATGTCAGTGACCCCAAAGTCAGGTGCAGTAAGTTAGAGGATTCGGTTCCGCACGAGAGAGGTATACGTATGTATAGGTCAACAAGCTGGCAATGAAACGGGATACTCAATTATCATCAGGTAGTTGCTATATATATATATATATAAAAGGTTGCCCACATAAAAAAAAGGTTGCCCACTACCCACCAATCTCGATCCCCACCTACCCCCAACTTCTCCTTCTCCCCACGCGCCCACCTCCATCTCCTCCCCACGCGCCCACCTCCATCTCCTCCCCACGCCGGCCGCCCCGTTCCTACTCACCATGCGGACACTTGAGCCCGCCACCGCCATATCCGGTCGCCGGCACGGGCTGCGCATCCTTCCCCCGCCGCACGGCCACTCGAGCGCGCAACAGCCGGATCCGGCCGCCGCCACGGGTTGCGCCTCCTCCCCCCGCCGCGCGGCCACTGGAGCGCGCCACCACCGAATCCGGCCGCCGCCACGGCTGCGCCCCTTCCTCCAAGAGAGCCCTGGGGCGGTGGCCCGTGCTCTCCTACGGCGTCGGACACATGCTCAACGACATCACCTCCGCCTGCTGGTTCACCTACCTCCTCATCTTCCTCCAAGAGATCGGCCTTGCTCCAAGGTACTACTTGTACTAACCAACGCAACAATCAATCTCCCGAACCTGAACCTGACTGGATGGTTTATGGCTTTCGTTTTCTTGCAGGGATGCAACCATCGTGATCTCTTATGCTAGGTCGCAGGCGGTTCAAGCTGTGGCACATCGGGGGCTCGGACCTGGTCGGCATCTCCTTCTCCTCGGTCTTCGGCGGCGCCCCTTTCTCCAAGCGGTCGCCACCGACCCCTGGCGACGCTCCACTACCTCACCCACCGCAAGCTCTGACACACCTGGCTAGCCCTTCGCCTCTAGTGCTCGTGGATCCGACACCATGGGCTGATGGCGGCCACAGATGTGGGTCGTGGTGGGGCATACCTCGGCTGCTCGGATACGAGGGCTAGGGCTGCAGGCCGGCCGCCAAACCAGGGCAGGGTAGCTGCTACCGGGGACGACGCTGAGTCCTAAGACGTCAACGACGATGCTCAATTCCGCGCCCCCGAGGATTCATTGAAGTGCGATTGGTTTTTTGTTTGTCCAAAAAACTGCAATGAAAGTGCTACTATATTTGTCCGATTCAAAAGAAATTTTGATGCAGTACTCTCTATTGTAAAAATCTTTGTGTTCAAATAATGTGATGCAGTGCACTTAGAGAAAAAAACATTGCTATTTTTTGCTCCGCGGTTCGCTTTTGTTGCTCAGAAAAAATATGCAATTTGCTAGGATCAGCATTTGTTGATACATAAAATAAGATTTAGTTCACTTCGGTATGTGTTGCGGTTCATTTTCCATGAAGCATGCATTTTAGATGATCCTACGAATATCGTGTGCAGTCAAAATGAGTGTTAGGAAAAAAAATTGCAGTTCATTTCGGTATGTGTCGCGGTTCACTTTCGATGATTTGATTTAAAAACACGTGCAGTTCTCTCTGTTTGATATTGCAATGTGGTCGCCCGTCGCATGCAGTTCACTTCGTCGTTTCCGGTTTCGTGGAAAAACACATGCATTTCAGTTGGCCGAAAATGCAGTGCGCTTGCCTGGCGGATGCGGTGCGGCCGCCTGGCGAATGCAGTTCACTTGGTCGGTTTCGGGTCCGCGAAAAACAGAGTTCCGCGTTTTTAGTAGAATCGACACAACTTTTAAACCGTAAGTAATTAGAAAGTGTGTTCTACATGAAAATGAAGCACCTCGATGATATCTATCCAACGGTGTATCAATTGCATCAATCGGATAAGCGAATCAAAATAATTTACGCAAAAACGCCTGCTGCCCCAAATGTGGACAGCCACACCGTTTTTCAAATTACCTCAAAACCGTGAGGAATTTGGAAACGTGTTCAACATATGGGTTCATATCCTACTCCATACGAATCCAACGCTGTATCATACGCATCGATCGGACAAGCGGTTAAAAAGTTCTAATCTCTACAAGATCCGCCGGCAAAAAACAGACTATGCGCGTTTTTGTAGCTAGATTTCTCTCAAATCCGTAGCGAATTAGACGAAGTGTTCTACATATGGACCGAGCGCCTGATTGATATCTTTCTAACTGTGTATTATTTTCATCGTTTTGATAAACGATTTGAGAGAAATCCTGAAAATACTCCCGCTGTGAAAGTGGGTCGTCGCACCGTTTTTTAAACTGCTCTTAATCCATGAAGAATCGGGGGAAGTCTTCAACATTCGAAAGATGCTCCATTTCCGTACGAATCTAATGGTTTATCATATGCGCAATTCCGATGTACGGTAAAAAAGTTAGAGCAAAAATACTGCATGCGGTTCTGTTTCACCCGAGCTGCAGTGCTCGTGAGTCAGCAGTGCGGTTCTCATTAGCGTCTGATGCAATGCAGAAGTGTTAGCAGAATAGTTATTCTGCTAATATTAGCAAAATAGATGGGTTATATATATATATATTGGTTCTTGAAATATCTATTCAATATTTTCAGTGATCATGCATATGTTGATCACTGAAATTAATGTTCCAACAATGGAAATCTGCATCAAAGCAGGTGATTCACACTTTTGGAGAAGTTTGTTGGCTCTTGAAAACCTCTTATATGACAACTATAGGAAACCTGTAGGAGAAGGCTGCAATACCACATGTTTTGAGAGGGCACGTGGCGTGATAATAAACCTCTTATAGTTGCCTACCCTAGACTATTTGATCTTTGATTCAACAAAAAAAATATGTTTGTTTCTAAGGAAACGAGCTTGAGCCTGAGTAATATCTCCTTTAGAAGAACCCTCTATAAGGATTCTCTAAGTTTGCAGGTGAGCCGCAAAGACAAATTTGATGAGGCTGATCTTTCTGATCAATAAGAAGAAATCTAAAATTGTAGTAATACACACACACAACATGACTGGAATTACTCATTAGTGGGCTAGAGATCGACCAGATAAGTTCTTCGTTAAGAGCAAGATAAGAAGAACCACATGTCCTGATCTACATAAACATAGTCTTTTATTTGGATAACTAAAACAGACACAAAGTTATTACATGGATCCTTTTGCCTTGGCCTTCTGGATGATCCTCCGCATCTTTGCATTCTTCTCCGTCAGGGCTTCCACACGAAGGGCCAATGATCCCCTGCGCGCTCGGTTGAGCTCCAGCTCCAGGCTCGCATTTTTATGCGCAAGGTCGATGTTGACGTCCACCGTATTCTTCCAATCCTCATGCAAGGTCCGAAGTGTTGCAAGCGAATCATCTGCTTGCTTCAGCAGCTGCTCCCTGGCGGCAATGGAGTCATCCATGTTCTCTTCAGCCACCTTGATGGAAACCGTGACATTCATGTCCAACGCTGGGCAGAACTCATGGATGATGTCCAGGTGATATTCCGGGCAATCAGATCCACCGGACATGTATGTCGATGTGAATAAAAAAACAAGGTGAAAAGAAATATTAGAGCAGAAGAGAAAGATTTCCTCGCAAAAAAAAGAGATAGAGTAATGGAATAGAACGGAGATGGAAACCACTATTCATAACACGCTTAGTCGGGGGCGTTGAAGAATCCATGGCCTTGGTGTGACGAACTGTGGATCGAGGTCTGGATGGACGGGATGCGCACAGAGAGAGAGAGAGAGAGAGTCTGTGAGAGCTGGAGTAGTGGAAGTGGAATGGGAAGTTTGTGTGGAAGAGAGGACGAACTGCTCAATAAATCACGATCGCCGGCCAACTGCATGCGTACTGTGTAGTAGGATTAGGATTAGCAATGCGCGGCTCACATACAATATAAGGGAGTTGACCACGAAAATGAATGCATGACTAGTCGACTATTATAACCACAGTTTATTGTACGAACTGTGTGCCGTGCATCACCAACCCTTAGATTTTCCGAAACATTTCTGATATATTTTACTTCGCACACCATGTTTTAATTCAGAACGTTTGCTTTACTAAGGTAGCGATTCATTTTTTAGAACCGTTGGTGTTCTAAGGAGCAATCCCAAACACTTGATTTTAGGAACTGTGTGTCGTGCATAACCAACACTAATATTTACAGAAACGTGCCTAATAGATTACACATCCCACACGTTTCAGTAAATACAAATGATTGTGAAGATGGGGCAAGCGGTTCACTCTTTGCAACCGTGGGTGTTCTGGCTGGTCATGCGGACGGTTGTTTGAACGAATCATCAGCTCTTGTTTCACACACGAAAGGATTTTCAGAAGCGTGCCTGGTAGATTAGGCATTCCAAGCATTTCAAATACTATGAACGATTGCGTAGACAGGCTGGCGGTCCTTTATATGCAATTAAGGGTTTTCATGCTAAACATCCCAAACCGATTTTCAAAGACCTGTCAGCCCTACATCACCCACGCAATAATTTTTAGAATTGTGGCCTTTCGAGTATGTTTCCCGGGCAGTTCAGTCTCTCCCAAACGGTTTTATTTATACCGTTTGCGTTAATAGCATCGCAAACAGTTTCGTACAAGGGACGGGGAAAGGAGTATCATGTTAGCCCCTCTTTGCTGTAGTGACGGGAACTTCCCAGAAGACTGCAGAACGCCTCACGTACACAAGCATAAGATAACCACCCTTATATAGCTATTAGTGGTGCTGTGGAGAGCCCCTTGCTCTATAAAAGGGAGATTTCGATCACATAAAGAGAGGGGGAAAAGAGAGGGAAAAAAGAGAGGGGAAAGAGAGCGGAAAAAGGAGAAGAGGAAAGCAAGAAAGAGGAGGACGAGGAAGAGAAGAAGGAAGAGTTGAGCAAGAGAAAGAAGGGGATGAGAGGAGAAGAAGGCATTACCCAGAAGAACCCACATTAGTAGGGAGAGGAGTTCATCCCTTGAGATTCTCGGGAGGCCTCTCAAGGTCGCCCCTTGAGATGGTAGATAGTTTCCACCAAGGAGAGAGATTTATGGTGGAGTTTAGCATAGGGTATCTTCATCCTGAAGATCGCCTTGTACTGTATTCTACTCCACCAACAACAAGGAGACCAGACATGCAAGAGTAGGGCTTTTAGTCTCCGGACGGCCCAAACATGGGTAAACAATTGTGTTTTCTCGCATCTTATCGACGACATCCATGCCGTTTTGACCCCACATCAACCTCCATCACCAGAGAGAAAAGAGGGCGTGGAGGGACGCCGGGGGCGTTCCTTGCGTCTCGCGCGGTCCCGGAATCAGCCGTTCTGGGAGGAGCACCAAGCCTCTGACATCTGGCGCTAGATGAAGGGCCTGAGGAGCAACCCCCGACATCTGGCGCTAGAAGGAGGGCCGTTTATAGCATCCCTTGACACATTGGAAACCCAATAGGAGGAATAAAAAATAGCGATCAAATCACCGCGTATACGAAAGCACCATCATAGGTGACAATTGATGCGACATCACAACATTACAGATAGAAGCAATGGCTTCCACCCCGCTCCCACCCCCTTAGCCCTAGCCGCCACCTCGTCACCGACGATCTCTACGTCCAACCGTGAGATTTGAAATCGGCTCCCACCCTTCTCTTCACTGCGCTGTTTTGCATCGACTGATCTCCATTTCTATGGCGGTCCATGCATCAATCTCCTGGGGTCTTGACTTTGCCCCGGGGATCAAGCTGGCTGAACATGTTCACTGGATCTTCAAACGCACGGTACACCCTGATGAATCTGGCCATTTTACTCTGGTAGTTTCTTTTGTGCGGCATTCCTGCCGTTTGAATGAAGATAATGTCAGTCTGGCGTTGGAAGCTTCCATTGGAGGGTTTTGTTCCAGGCTCAAGGTTTTCCATTTGCAAGATCGGGTTTATGGTTTTCATGTATCTTGCAAGGATGTGGGTTTTTTCATATACCATTAGAAGACTTTTGTTTGCCCTCAGTTTCATTGCTTGTTTCATCTTTGGGGTAATGGTGGTCCTGATTGGAAGAAGGAATTTCGTTGTTGGCAAGTGGAATGTGATGAAGAATGCACTCTGATTAGTCCCTCTAAACGTCGAGCTAAACTAGGTTTAGCTGCGATGGAGAAATCTCCATCCAAGTCGGCGTTCAGGTCCCCGATCCCCAAGCACAAAAAATTTAAATTTGCGACTTTTATGAACTATAAAGCTTTTAAGGGTTATCGTTTTCTCCCTACTGTTAGGGACACCCAACTTGTTCTTGAAGCTGGTTACTCTTTTTCACGTCATGAAATTTCCAATCTTCATGTCAATACTGCTGTTCATGATCGCCCTCCATCGCCACCTACGTCTCCGGCGACTTCTACACGGACGGTGATTCAGTTTGGTAGTTTCTCCGCCACCCCTATCGGTTCGGAAACTGTTGATTCTAGCCCGGATCAGTCGGGATCACCTTCCATGCAAAATTCGGTAGTATTTCCTTCTAATGCGGAACTTGAAGATAGGGTTGTTTCGGCTGAGATTTTTTCGGAGGAGAACATGACTCCTTTCTCGACTAGGTTGGTGGATTATGATTCTGATCGGGATTCCCCGGTTAAGATCCCGTCACCTAAAGAGGCAGTTAAACAATTACAAAGTTTTGACGAGATGATTGAGGAGATGGCTGCTAGTTTCTGGGATTGCCAAAACTGCATCAGCATGGGCCATGCAACGAACGCGTGTACTAACCGGGTGCGTTGTAGACTGTGCTTCCAGTCCGGTCACGTAAAAAAAGAATGCCCAGGCATCATTAATGTAGCTCCTATCTGGGTGCCTAAAGTCCCATCTAAAACCTTTGGGAGTCGAGCCCCATCTTTGTCCTCTCCCGACGATTCGGTTTCACCTCAGATACGCCCGAGCTCTCCCGCAAAAAACCCCAATCTTAGCAGCGGAGGCTCCCCTGCTTCATCCTCATCGCCGATTTTCTCCCCTGCTCTGCCTCACAGTGCTCCACCGCTTGCATCGCCGCAGAGTTCCATTGCATCCATGGCTAACTTCGAGCTAGATCCTCGCCGTTTCCTCCCTGCGGGTCATGACATTGTGGATGGAGGCCCTGAGAGATTTCCTCGGACTTTCTACTCTGCATCGCAACCTCCGCCTCGGATGCATGAGCACTACATGGTGGCGATTGTTGAGACACCACCGCCGGCGCACTTGGTTGGCTTCCGACGCGAGCAAGTGCTGCACTTCCTCACTCAGGAGCTTCAGGTGATTGTTCCCTCCGCACAGACCTGGTTCCAATGGGTAGGACTGTTTGAAGTTGAGAGTCCAGTTGTTCGGGAATCTTTTGTTGGGCATGCACCTTTTGCGCTGGGATTTGATGAAGAAGGTGACGAGTTTTTTGTTAGATTCATTCCTCACAATGAAGGAGAAGGTTTCCGGTCTATTCATGGTCATCTCACTGGATGGCTCATGCTTATTGGTGTTCCTCTGGATTATAGAAATACTCGTTATCTTTCTAAGGTTATTGGCACTTTTGGGCAGTTCATCGAGTGGGATCACACTGACAGGCGCATGGTCCGTTCGCTGGTTCATGCATCTTTCCCTGACAATGCTCTTGTGCCGAGGGATGTGGTCTTCAGGGAATTTTCTCCATGGGGGGGGCAAAGTGGTTTCTTGGACTGCAGCAATCTATATTCTCACTGCCAATTTTGCTGATGTTGTCCTACCTGCGGATGAGGACTTTATGCCACTGGATGGAAATCCACATCCCATGCCAGGTCATATACCACCCCCTTTTCCTGGCTCGGTGCCCCACCGTACCCTGCATTGGGCTGGAATGAAGCTCCATTGCAACATCAACCACAACATGAACAAGGTAACAATGATGCTGCACCTGATGCCGATGCTGGATGGCATGCTTGGGATGATGAGGTGGCAGCTGAGAATGATCCGGTAGATGTTATGCCCCCACAGGATCAGATTTCTATGGAGAACAATTCTTCTGCGGACTCTAGTTCCTCTTCTGACTCTGAGGTGATTGAAGTTCAGGCGCCAAATGTGGAGGATCATGAACCAGTTTATAATGTGCAAGACTAGGCCATTGTTCCATATCAGCCACAGGTCATTGTTCTGGATCCAATTCAGGAAATGGTCAATCGTGTTTAGTTTGGTCCAGTTCTCCCTCCTCAGATGATCCTGGAACGAGCAATGATGGATTTATTTCCCACTATCTCTGCACGGTTCATCCCTAAGAGTATCAGTATCCTTCCCTCAACACTTCCTCCTTCTGGAGACTGGTCCCTATTTCTTCAGGTTGCAGATGAGGGCCCAGTGTTGGTTTCTGAACCATTGAGGATTGAACCTCCCCCTGTGGACAGTTCTTCTATTGCGCCACCCAGCATTGTTCCTTCAGTGCCTGCTGTACTGCTTGCTGCTAAGGAACCCACTGTTGGTAAGAAGCGTCGCAATCGGCCCCCGCTGGTGCGTGATGATATTGACTTCTCCACACGACGAATTACCAGAAGCTGCGCAAAAAAGTCTGGTTTCAAGCCTACCTTTGCTGTTCAGATGAAGCCCAGCCCTTTGAGGAAGCCACGTGCAAAAAAGCCAAGACTGCAAGCTCCTCCTGCTGCACATACTGAAGAAGAAGTTCAAATCCCTCCGCCCACCCCAATCCGTGCAATGCAGGATCTGGGCATCTCCCTGGGCATCGCCCCAGAAGATCTTACTACGTCCAAGCTTATGGCGGGACCGTCTGCTCCAGCCTTTCCTGATGTTTAATCATGATTAATACGCCTTTTATCTTCTATGGGGGTGTGGAGTGTTGTAATTGTGGTCTTTTGTTTAGTCTGAACTATGGTTTCTATGCCTGGGTCTTTTGGTACGACTGCACTGGATGTTATCATGTCTGTTATGCAAACATGAGTTCTGTTTTATTCAATTCGTTCAGTATGAATAGTTCTCATTATCGTAATTGGCGTGTTATGTGCTAGAATGTGCGTGGTCTGAATTCTGCTGAGAGGCAGCGTGATGTGCGCGCGAAGATTGATGAAAGTGGCTGTTCTATTCTTTGTCTGCAAGAAACCAAATGTGAAGATTTTGATCTTCGTCTGGTCAGAAAGTTTTGTCCTCGTAGATTTGATAATTTTGCTTTCTCCCCTTCAGTGGGAGCTTCTGGTGGACTTATTGTGGTCTGGAGTTCATCCATGTTCCATGGAACCCTGGTGGAGTCTAATCGTTTTGGCATTACAATCTCCTTCACCTCTATCCATAATGCTGAATTTTGGACTTTGGTCTCTGTCTATGGACCTTGTCAGGGTCCAATGAGGGATGAATTTGTGCAATGGTTATATGATCTTAACATTCCTGATGGTGATAATTGGTTACTGTTAGGTGACTTTAATTTCATAAGATCACTAGGGAACAGAAACAGGCCTAGTGGTGATCTTAATGACATATTTTTGTTCAATGAGATAATTGGCCACCTTGGGATTCTTGAGTTGCCACTTAAAGGAAGAGCTTTTACCTGTTCTAACATGCAGGATGAGCCATTGCTGGAACAATTGGACTAGTTTTTTACTTCTAATTCTTGGATCTCTGTTTATCCAAACTGTAAGAGCAAAGTTATACCCCCATGAGTTTTGGATATTGTTGGGAAAACAGTAGAGGAACTAACAAGTTTTCTAGTGTAAAACAAGTGGTTAGGTTCCTGAAGTTATAAGTTGGTGATAAAGCTTCAACGAAGATTTACATACTTACTGAAGCATATCCTCTGGAGTGAAGCTCATCACGGATGTCGCCCCCTAAAAAGATAAGGAATCCTGAAGCACGTCTCATCGAAGGAGATGACCAAGATGGCGCAAGACTTGGTAGTTTTTGCGTAGTTCTTTTTCACTTCTTTGAGTCGTAGGAAAAACCGTACTATCAAGAGGGGTTTAGTAAATGTACTCCGAAGGTTTTGGTGAAAAGACACAGATCGAATCCAAACCAGTGAGAAGCCAGAGTTGAGAAATCTCATGTGCACTAGGTAATGCTTCACCAGCGAAGACTTAGTTCTTTCGGCTCCTGAAGCAGAACCAAGTCCGTGAGTCACCTTTACTTCGTCCGCAAGTAAAGTTGTGCTTTGATTGAAAATATGACCGTTGCGGACAGGTGTCAAGCTGTCACATCGAGTCATTTAAGTCATTTCGCACCTAGGGATTGCCACCTATAAATATGCCACCGCCGCCCTCATTGGCCGGTGGCTGCTCCAAGAATATTTTCTGACAGTGAAGAGAAAGAGCAACCCCACCGAAGAAAACCAAAAACCCATCCATAGAAGCATAAGTCCTATTGATCTGAGTTGATTCATTATGACTTAGGAAGAAGTTTGCTAGCCTTTTTTATCTTGGAGAACTGCAATTCTCCTAGACGGTTAGAGTGTTGTTCTTCAGAGAGAGAAGAGTTATTGTCGCCTCGAAGTTCAGTTTGTCAAAGGTTTCGGTGATTTCCTCAATAATCAACCATGAGTGAAGAACTGACCAAGCTCAAGGAGATTGGTGCAGTGGAGATACGGACGGAGAGAGGTTAGCTCCTGTGTTCAATCACAAGTCCCTCCAACCAGACGTAGCACTTTGAAGAGTGTGAACTGGTCGAACAAACATCACCGAGTCAAGAGTTCGTTTTACTTTCCGCACTTACATTCTGTTTATCAATTGCTTCAGTGATTTGCTTCAATGCAATTGATTCAATGCTTTTGATTCACTATGTTATGCTTCAATCCAGTTCTGCTTCAATGTTACCTTTCTATTGAAATTCTTCTGCTGCTAAGTTATGCTTTACTTCATAGTTTCATGCAAAAATTTGAAGTGATCATTCACGCCCTCCCCCTCTGATCACATACTTGGACTTACAATTGGTATCAGAGCTAGGCACTCTTTGTTTGGATTAACCTCCTAGAGTGTTTTTCAAGTATGTCTTTCGCAGCCATTCGCTCCGGCGAACCCATACCCGTGTTCAATGGAAAGGACTATCCATACTGGAGGGACAAGATGAAGAGAAATATCATGGCTATCAACTCAACTGTCTGGCAAGTTGTCTTGTATGGAGTTACAGTTGCTGACCAGAATGCCATCACTCTTGAAGAAGCGAAGCTGATCAATCTTGATTCTGAAGTCTGGGTGTTCATCACCAATCATCTGACACCAGAGAAGTATCATGAAGTGAAGAATATTCCTTCGGCCAAAGGTGTCTGGGACTATATTGAGAAGATTGGTGAAGGTGTTTCTACCCAGAAGGATGCCAGAATTGACACACTTCGAAGACAATTCTATCGATTCTTGAGAAACGAGGGTGAAAAAGTCAGCTCCATTTACAGTAGACTTACAGCTCTTGCAAATGAGTTGATTTCACTTGGTGCTGATGAAATCACTCCTCACTCAGTTGTTAGAACTCTGCTTCGCTCATTGGATGATTCGTTTGATCACATTGTGCTGATGATCAAGGAAAGGATTGATTTCAGACGTCTTGTCGCCGCTGATATTCTTGAGAGGCTCAATACCTTTGAGATGGAGGAAGAAGAGAAACGTGACATAAATGGTTCTCGAAGAAGATCCCATGCCTTGAAAGAAAAAGCTTCGCGTCATTCTTCACCCGAAGTCAGTTCTGCTTCAGGTGTCTAATCAGATGATCCTGCAAGCATTGGAAAAGATCTAGCACTGATCATGAGACGCTTCAGTCGCTTTCAGAGAAAAGGTTTTTGTTCACCCAAGAAGAGTTATCCTTCAAGAAGCTCAATTCATTCTTCTCACCGTTCATCCTCAAGAAGCTCTCCATCGAAGGACAACTACTGCTACAAGTGCAAGAAACCATGTCACTACATTGCTGATTGCCCACTGTGGGAAGCTGAGAATAAATCGAAGCATTCGCTCAGAGACTCCTCATCAAAGTCCCACAGATCCTCCAGAAGCTATGAGTCCAAGAGACATGATTCTAGTTCGAGAAGAGAAAAGAAGAAAGATTCTGATGATGACAAGAGGAAGAAGTATCATAAGAAGCGTGAGGGTTCTTCATCGAAGACTCACTCGTCTCGTCGAAGCAGCTCTCACCGTGCCAAGGCCTATCTGGGAAAGGAGATGAACTATGAAGACGAAGCCTCTGGTTCCGAAGCTGAATCAGGCTCAAGGTCTGTGTCTGGGTCCGAATCAGATGGTGTTGCTGGTTTGGCTTTCTCTTCGGCAGATGCTTCAACCAAAGCTTCGAGCTCATTCTTCACCAACAATAGTAGTGAAGATGAAACTCCTGCATATTGCTTCATGGCTAAGGCAAAGGTATCTTCATCCAAATCAAACTATGATACTTCTGATTGCTCCTCATATGACAGTGATTCGAAAATAAGCTATGATAAACTTGCTAAAATTGCTTCAATCCAACAAGATGAACTTGATTCTCTAAGAAAAACCATTAAGAAATCAGAAACTCTGTTGATCGATGAGATAGAGAAAGGTCAAACTTTAACTAATGAGCATGCTGCTCTGAAGGAGAAGTTTGAAGAATTATCCTCTCGGCATGATCTTCTTTCAGCTGATTATGAGAAGCTCACCTATGAATTTCTTCAGAGGAAAATGGCTCTCGACAGACTAAAAGAGGCTCATGAAGAATTGGAAAATGTCAATCTCTCTCTCATGGCTCAACAAGGTTCTGAACCAAATCATAAAACTGAATCACCTTGTTTAACTTGCTTGGAACGAAGCAATACTGATTTCAAAGGGAAAGCTCCTATTGTTATTGATGATACTAATGCCTCTGATGAGGAAAATCCTGCTGTTACCGAGGAACTCCTCAGGTTGAAAAACTTATTTGAAACAGGCATGTTCAAAAGTGTGCAAGGACACCAATATCTCTGTGATATCCTGAGGAAGGCTCTCCTTCACAGGAATCCCAGAAATGAGGGTGTTGGCTTCGAGAGAAAGATAAACCCTGATGGCACCTATTGGGAACCTGAGCAGTATCCTAAGCCTGTTTGGGTTCTAGAGAAGGAGAAACCCATTGACATTGCTAACCTTTCAGGTTTCGATTGCAAGATGAACAAAGCCATTGTGGATGAATCACTTGATTCAGACTACAAACTCATTAAAGATGAACAGGGAAAAGTTACTGCTGAGTATGTAGGCACTCCTCCAAAGAATGGCTTCTATAGGAGGCAGATATGGGTGCAGAAAGCAGTTGTGGAAAAACTGCCTGCTAACCATACTATGCAGGGAAAGCCTTCGGTACCACCGAATATTTTCTATTCTCTTGAGAAGAGAAATGATCCACTGGTGCCCGAATCAAATGTTCCACAGAAGCAATACTATCGTACTGGTCGTCATACGTATCTTCCTCATAATAATCAAACTAAGATTGCATATGCTCATTCTTATGCTAACCATTCATAGAGGACTTACATTTATGGTGTGCTTGATGGTACACCAAAGCAATACACTCATGTTCGCTTTAATATTGCTTCAACCAGTGCTTCAACATCTTCTCAGTCACCTGCTCGTTTGTGGGTGGTTAATAAGAACTAATTCTTCTGTAGGGCTATGTCTCCGATGGATCCGAATGGGTCATGGATAGTGGTTGTACAAATCATATGACCGGAGACAAGGAGTTGTTCACCGAAGAAAAAACTATCTCAATCTTCTCAGAAGTACATTACCTTGGGTGATAACAACAAAGGTAAAGTGTTAGGTTTGGGTAAGGTTGCCATATCAAAAGATAAGCACATTGACAAGGTTATGCTAGTCCAATCACTTGGATATAATCTTATGTCTATTTCGAAGTTATGCGATATGGGTATGCTTGTTCTATTTTCTGCTTCGCGTTGTGTTGTCTTTTCACAGGATGACTATACGTTTGTCTTCGAGGGTTACCGAAAAGGAGATTTATATATTGTTGATTTTTCTTCGGGACCTGCTGTATCCACATGATTAATGGAAAAAGCTTCATCTGGTTGGTTATGGCATTGAAGACTTGGTCATGCAGGGATGAGAAATCTTCATAACTTAGTGAAGAAGAAGCATGTTATTGGCCTTAGCGAAGTAAAATTCGACAAGGATCGTCTCTGGAGTGCTTGTGAAGCTGGTAAAATCACGAAGAAACATCATTCAACGAAGACTATCATGAATACCACTCGTCCTCTTGAATTGCTTCATATGGATCTGTTTGGTCCTCAAAATCATGCAAGCCTGGGAGGAAACAAATATGGTCTTGTTATTGTTGATGATTTCTCTAGTTATACTTGGGTTTTCTTTTTGGATGACAAGAGCAAAGTTGTTGAAATCTTCAAGTCATTCGCTAAGAGAGCTCAAACTGAATATGAATTATCTCTGAAGCATATCCGAATATGATCATGGTTTTACTCATGAGTTCTCTGCTGCATATACACCTCAACAGAATGGTGTAGTTGAAAGGAAGAATAGAACTCTCATTGAAATGGCCAGAACTATGCTTGCTGAATACAAGACTCCTATTAGGTTCTGGGCCGAAGCAATTAAGACAGCATGTCATATCATCAACAAGGTTTACCTTCACAAATTCCTGAAGAAAACTTCACATGAGCTTATCACTGGTATCAAACCAAATGTTTCATATCTTAGGGTATTTGGTGCTCCATGCTTTATTAGAGATATGAATCATAGCTCCAAATTTTCCCCTAAGGCACATGAAGGTTTTCTTTTAGGTTATGGCTCAAAATCTCACACTTACAGAGTGTATAACTCTCACTTCGGGAAAGTTATGGAAACTGTAAATGTGAGGTTTGGTGAAACTAATGGCTCTCAAAAAGAGCATTTGCCTCATGATCTAGATGAACCTCCACTTGATGAAGTGATCAGGTCCATGGCTATTGGAGAGATTCGCCCTGTTGAAGCCAATCCTCGTCAAGCTGTTAGGGATGATGATGGTCCAATGTTCTCACACATAGCCAGGGGCGCTGGAGATCAACATCCTGAAGCTAATGTGCACAGGACGAAGAAGGACAAGGGAATGAAGGAAATGCTAATCCTGAAGGAAATGCCGAAGCTGAAGGTTAAGCTGATCCCGAAGCTGAAGCAAATCCTGAAGCAGAAGCTGAGCCTGAAGCAAATGACTCTATGTTATCACGAGTTCGAAGAAGAGTTGATGTTGATTCGATCCTCGAAGATATTCATCAACCATGTCGTCCCACAACTCGATCTCGTATTCGTTTGGCTAGCTTCTGTGGAAGTTTTTCTTTCGTTTCCATGCTAGAGCCTTCAAAATATGATGAAGCCATGAAGGACCCTTATTGGTTATTGGCTATGATGGAAGAACTTCACCAGTTTGAAAGGAACAAAGTCTGGTCACTTGTTGACAGGCCAGATCCCACGAAGCACAATGTTATTGGCACAAAGTGGATATTTCGCAACAAGCAAGATGAAGATGGTATTGTGGTAAGAAATAAGGCTAGATTGGTAGCACAAGGTTACACCCAAATCGAAGGCATTGATTTTGGTGAAACCTATGCTCCAGTAGCCCGTCTCGAATCCATTCGTGTCATGCTTGCTGTTGCTAACCACAAAAATATATTGCTATATCAAATGGATGTCAAAAGTTCTTTTCTTAATGGTGAGATAGAAGAAGAAGTGTATGTTATGCAGCCCCCAGGTTTTGAAGACTCGAAGAATCATGATATGGTGTACAAGCTTCACAAAGCTTTGTATGGACTGAAGCAAGCACCTCGTGCTTGGTATGAAACATTGAAGGATTTCCTCCTGAAGAAAGGCTTCAAACCAGGAACCACTGACCCCACTCTTTTCACTCGATCATATAACAATGATCTATTTGTGTGTCAGATATATGTAGATGATATTATTTTTGGTTGCACTAACACTGAAATCAGCGAAGAATTTGCAAGGATGATGTCGAAGAAATATGAGATGTCCATGATGGGTGAATTGAAGTTTTTCCTTGGACTTCAGATTCGCCAATAGAAGAATGGCACTTTTATTTAACAAGAGAAATACTTGAAGGATTGCCTGAAGAAACTGATCTTGCTGAATGCAAGACCATCAGAACTCCCATGCCTACAAATGGTTTTCTTGATGCTGATGAGAAAGGGAAACCCTTCGATCAGAAGTAGTTTCGGTCTATGATAGGTTCACGCTTATACTTATGTGCATCTAGACCTGATATTATGCTATCAGTTTGTATTTGTGCTAGTTTTCAGGCCAATCCGAAGGAATCACATCATACTCCTATAAAGCGAATTCTTAGATATCTAGCACATACTCCTTCTTTGGGACTTTGGTATCCCAAAGGAACTCAGTTTGATTTGATTGGATATTCTGATTCAGACTGGGCTGGTGATAGAGTTGACAGGAAATATACCTCAGGAACTTGTCATTTTCTTGGTAGATCTCTTGTGTGTTGGGCTTCAAAGAAACAGAACTGTGTCTCAATATCTACTGCTGAAGCTGAATACATTGCTGCTGGTTCATGTTGCACTCAAATACTTTGGCTTAAGCAGACGCTGAAAGATTATTGTATATATGTGAAGAAAATCCCTCTGCTTTGTGATAATGAGAGTTCTATCAAAATTGCACACAATCCTGTGCAACACTCTCGAACGAAGCATATCGATATTCATCACCATTTTCTTCGAGATCATGTTCAGCGCGAAGACATTGAGATCAGCCATGTTAGAACTGAAGATCAATTGGCAGATATTTTCACGAAGCCATTGGACGAGAAAAGGTTTTGTGCATTGAGATGTGAGCTAAACATCCTAGAGTCACACAATGTTCAGTAAGATCAAAACTTTTCCATTTTATATATTCACCTTCGTTGTGTGTTTGTTTATATGTTGTGTGTTTGTGTATATAGTTTCGTTTGAGTTTTCCTTTGTCCAAGTTTATGTGTTTAGCTTCGTTCGCCATTTGCTTTCAGTCTTGTGTTGTTTTTATTTGTTCGTTTCTTTTGTCCCCTATACTTATCACATTTAGCTCCGTTGTTGTTGTTCTTCGAAGTGATAAGTTTCGGACCCTACCCCCTCCATTCTGATTCGCTCCCAATCTATTATGTCTTGAATGGTTAAGAAAAATTGAAACGAAAAGCATATTGTTTCGAACGTCATTGAGTTCCGAGCCAAATGCTTCCAACTTTATCGAAGTTTTTGCTCTCGGTCAAGACTTATTCTTCGGCCGTTGAAGTCCCCGTCTTTCTCGGGCCGTTGAGATTCGCTCGCGAACCGCCACTTCATCAGAACCGTTGAATCGGAAGAGACACTCGCTGGCAGCCGTGAGATACGATCTGGCAACCGTTTCAGATCGGGCCTATATAAGGCAATCCCTCCAGCGAACCGTTCCCCCCACGTTAATTCTCTCCCGACTTCCCCGTCTCCCTCCTCGAGCATGCCGCAAAGCTCTCGTTCCCCGACGACGACAGCGCCGCTTCACTGCCGGACCGCCGCCGCCGTGGACGTCTCCCCGTCGACGAAGAGCACGTCTCCGCACTCCGTCGCCGTAGACGCTTCGCGTCACCGATTTAGGGTACGCAAGTCTCTTGGATCCAATCTTTCCTGTGAGTTCTTCATCTAGGGCTTGGATCTAAGATTTGTTAGGTTTTTTTTTCTGTTTATAGGACTGTTATGATCCGTGTTGATCATTGCTCCTTGGTAAAACTGTTTGTAGCATCAAAGTAATCCCATCTCTCAGGTCAGTATTGAGATTCGATCTATTCTGTGTTTTTGGACTGAGTTAGGTCTTGTTCTTGAACTAGTTCTAGCCCAATCCATTGACAGATTTGCATCTGAACTTAGTTTGCTCTGAGTTCTTGTCAAAATTTGGTTTTGGTGGAAACTTTTGCCAGTGCTTATTCATTCCCTTTCCTGTTCCCTGTTTTCTATCTTTCTAGTCATAGGATGTCTGACGAAGAGGCACCCATGGGAAATGAGTCACCCATCGTTGAAGGACTTGAAAACTATCCTGAGCCACCGAAGTAGAAAGGCAAAGGTGGCAAGACGAAGGAAGTCAAAAATTCCTGAGGCATACCCGAAGCCATTCGTATCAAGATGGGCTATGACACACCTCCTGAAGAATCTGACCATGATAGAAAGATTCGACTGCAAAATATTCGACGCTACTGGGCCATAAGGTGGTACAAGTACAAGAGCATCCCAGACTGGAAGTGGGAAATGCATTTTGCCTTCATTCCTCCTTATCGATACACAATTGCCATGTGTGCCCAATACAATGCAGCAAACAGGAAAAAGTACTACCCGAAGCCTCCTGCTGTTCCTCACCCCAATTCTCTCAAGAAACCAGATGACTATCCAGAAGAACAAGAAAGACTTGCAATCTTGGCTGAGAAGAAGAGAATAAGAGAAGAGAAGAAAGCCAAAGCATTTGCTGCTGTAGGGCTAGATGAAGCAGGTGCATCGAAGCCTAAGAGGCGAAAGCTTCGAAAATTGAGTGCTTCACCGCCTCCTGCTATTTCTGAAGAGGAGAGTGACAATGAAGCTGATGACGAAGCTGAACCTGCCGCACAACCTGAAGTCTCTGAAGATCCAGCAGATGAAGCTGAAGAAGCAGATGATGAGTCTGAACACACCCCGGCCCCCCCTAGTCCTAAGAGAAAACTCCTTCGGAAGCCATTGAAGAAGAAGGCTGGAGAGAAACCGCCTGCTCCAAAAGGCATTAGGATTCAAGATCCAACTGACCCTCCTGCTCCTAAACGAAACATAGATTTGACAAACTTGGTGGTTGAGGCTCCTTTGGCTTCAAAGCCACCTCGCCGCCTTGTTCCTGCTGAACAGAGAACGAAGGAGAGGCATGACCCGAAGGCAAAGCCTATTGCTAAGCCCGAAGCTAAAGCTCTTGAACCAGCCAAAGCTTCGAAGCTGAAAGCCTCTGTTGCCATGCCTGGCCATTCTTATGCCCAGGTCGGCACCAAGAAGCTGTCTGAAGCAGAGATGCGCAATCGTGACCGTGTTGAAGCTGAGTGCCTTCATGCTGAAGCACAAGCCCAAGCTAAGGCCGATAAAGAAGCTAAAGCGAAGTAAAAAGCAGATAGAGATGCTGCTCAGTTGGAGAAGCAAAGGAAAGATCTCGCTGAATAAAATCATAAAACTGAAGCGAAGCGCAAGCTCGCTGAAGCAAAAGCTCAAGAGGCTAAGGCTGCTGCCGAAGCCAAACAGCTTAGTGAAGCTGAAGCCAAGCGCCAAGCTCAACTTGATATCGTTCGCACAAAGAAAGCAGAGAAAGCTGCTAGAGCCGCTCAGAAGGAAGCTACGGTTGACATGGCCCCAAAGGATATCCCTCCGAAGCCAGTCGCAGCCCCAGCCCCCGAAGCTCATGAAGAAGCTGAGCAGAGTCAACATAACTTCCCGGATGCTAGAGAAGGAGAACTTTGGGACTGTTTAAGCCTGCATCAGGCATTCTGCCAGCTTGCTGAAGCTGTGGATGTTGGGAATGTTTACATTTCACCAACTCTTTCTGCTGTGATTGAAACTTTATACAATCAGCTGAGGGATTTACATGCTAGGGACAGATCTGAAACTGCAAAAATTCTGAAGTTTAAGAAGAAAGAAGATGCTGAATCAGATGAAGACTTCAAGATCAAAGCCGAAGCTGCTTCGAAGAAAATTGCTGATGTGAATGAAAAGACAAAGAAAAATATTCAAGTTTTTCAAGGCAAGGTAAAATCTTCCATTGAAGAATGTTGCAAATCGCACAATGCTTCGGTCATGGCTCTTGACTCCAAGAAGCGCGAAGCCATGCTCAAGAAATTAGCTTCACCCCTTCCCCAACTGCAACAAAGGAAACACCGTCTTATCACTGATGCAGACGAAGCTGATGAGGTGAGCTCTCATCCGGCCAAGAAGGCCCCAAGACAAGCATCGCCCCCTCGATGCAAGATCATTACTCTTCCCAAACCCACTTCAAAGCCAACCGCCCCCGAAGTCGTTCCACCCCGTGCTCCAACTCCACCTCCTCCTGAACCTTCTCCTCAACCGTCAGCCCACGACAACTTTGAGCCAGAGCCTTCTCCTCCAGCTCAAGACCTACCAATTCCAACAAAGGATTATTCTTCGGCTCACTCTGCTGATGAGTCCGAAGAAGAAGAAGGCGAAGCCAAAGAACAGGCTGCTTCAGAAGATCCTGAAGCCGATGCAGAAGCCGAAGCCGAAGCCAATGAATTGGCAATTACGACTCAACCGCAAGAGCGAGCCATATTTTCTCGAAGGCACACTCAGCACTACATCCCAGCGCAAGATACCCATTTGGACTCCATCTACCCTCGTGAAAATTTTCCTATTTTTCTGGGAGATGGTTCTTCTTCAAGACATGGTCCTGAGTTTAAACTCGAAGTTCATCGCCAGAAGCTTCATTTCTTTGGCGCAAGTCCTTATGATTCACCCAGGACTGCCGATGACCTTCGTTTCTGCACAACTGAGCAACAGATTCTGTACACGAAGCTATACTGCCAGAAGGGTGTTCTTTTCAGGCACAAGTATTTGGATATGCGAAGTCTAACTTCTGCTACCTGCTTCCAGAACATCATGGAAACCATCGAAGCACAAAATCTTACCAGCCTGTTTGCCATGGAGACACCTTTCAATTCCGAGCTAGTGAAGCAATTCTATGCCACTCTATATGTCTCTGGAAATATTGATGATACAAGCTCTTGGATACTTGAGTGGATGATTCAAGGAAAAGTCTTTCGAATGCATTCTGATGAATTCATGGATATTGTGAACATTCCAAGGCACACTGGAGAACTTGCGAAGGTTCACTTGCTACCTGATCCTACTGAAGCTGAATTTTCTTCACTTCTAGATCCCGATGTCACTAGAGATCACATGCCAGAAAACATTCGCCCGAAGCATCTGGTATTCATATCAAAGACTTGGTTTTACATCTTGTCTAACTCACTTATGCCTCTCAGAACTGCAAATGATGAGTCCAACATTCATTATCATACACGTCATGCTTTGCTGAAGCTTACTCACGGTCATGTGTTTGACTTCGAGGATTGTTTTCTTCGCTATTTGGTCCAAGCTGCTGAACTTGAACATCAATTGAAGCCATATGCTCCTTGGCTCCAAGCCATTTGCAACCATGGACGCAGGGAAGACTTTGTTGCGAAGCATCACCCGAAGCTTTTCTGTCCTCCTGTGCGTGATACTATGAATATCTTCAGAAGGCCAAATGATCCATTTGCCACATATGTCGGAGTCAGACAGCATGTCAATGAACGCAACTTGTTGAAGTCATTTCAGAAAGAAGTTTATCGCTTTGAAGTTGGCATTCACACCCAACAGAAGCTTGAAAATTTCATTGAAGGAAATCAGCGCCAAATGCAACATCTTTCTGATGAGATCAATAGAGTTGGAAACATTGCTTTAAACAACAACCAATACTTGAAGGTTTTGAAGCGCCACTCTTGGAAAGGTTTAAGGAAGTTCAACTCTATGAAGAAGCTTGAAGCTGATCGGATTTTCAAGGAGTATCCACATCTTCATCGCCACTTCTCCAGAAATGATTCGATAGATCGCCCTAACCCGAAGATCCCTCCACTGGACAAGATTGATGAAGTCTTATTTGTTAATCCAGCTGAACATATTCTCCCTAATGCTCTATCTGATGAAGACTCCCACACATCGAAGAAAGAAGATGACCCTCTCAACGACAGCGATCTTGATTTGCTTCAAGCACCGATGGATATTGACGAACTGGAGTCGCATGCTTCAACCGAAGGAGACACTTCAGGAGATGCATCTTCTTCGGGCGAAGACAATCATCAGGGTCCCCGGGTTGCAGCAAACGCGTAAATACTCTTGATCTACCTCTCAACCTTTTGTCCGATTATTTACAAAAAGGGGGAGAAAGTATCATCGATTGAGTTTAGATTCGCTGCGGGGTTTAGGGATTTGATTCGATATTTTGTGTGTTAAGTTACAACAAACTTTCCATTCGCTTCGATTGGGTTGTAACTTAAGCTTTACTTCGGTTGCGAACTGGTACATTTTATGTGTTAATAACCCTCGTGCTTGCAAGTTGCTCTCGCATCTTTTATCTTGCAGGTGGTTATTACCTTTAAGCTCACAGGTCATTGGATGATTGCATATTCTTCAAGACTGATATTCTCTATATGCAATTGATTCACTAAGATATGTGCTAGGCTTCCCATCAAAGATATTCTTCATCAAGCATTCGCTTCGATTATATAAATCTTCGATGCTTGCATTCAGGAGGAGTCAAAAGCTTCATATCTTAGAGTTTGCTCTCAACTCAACTCAAAATTCAATATTTTTATCGATGCCTGTTTTGTCAACAATAGTCCAAAAAGGGGGAGATTGTAAGAGCAAAGTTATACCCCCATGAGTTTTGGATATTGTTGGGCAAAACAGTAGAGGAACTAACAAGTTTTCTAGTGTAAAACAGATGGTTAGGTTCCTGAAGTTATAAGTTGGTGATAAAGCTTCAACGAAGATTTACATACTTACTGAAGCATATCCTCTGGAGTGAAGCTCATAACGGATGTCGACCCCTAAAAAGATAAGGAATCCTGAAGCACGTCTCATCGAAGGAGATGACCAAGATGGCGCGAGACTTAGTAGTTTTTGCGTAGTTCTTTTTCACTTCTTTGACTCGTAGGAAAAACCGTACTATCAAGAGGGTTTTAGTAAATGTACTCCGAAGGTTTTGGTGAAAAGAGTCAAATCGAATCCAAATCAGTGAGAAGCCAGAGTTGAGAAATCTCATATGCACTAGGTAATGCTTCACCAGGGAAGACTTACTTCTTTTGGCTCCTAAAGCAGAACCAAGTCCGTGAGTCAGCTTTACTTGGTCCGCAAGTAAAGTTGCACTTTGATTGAAAATATGACCGTTGCGGACAGGTGTCAAGCTGTCACATCGGGTCATTTAAGTCATTTCGCACCTAGGGATTGCCACCTATAAATACGCCACCCCCGCCCTCATTGGCCGGTGGCTGCTCCAAGAATATTTGCTGACAGTGAAGAGAAAGAGCAACCCCACCGAAGCAAACCAAAAACCCATCCACAGAAGCATAAGTCCTATTGATCTGAGTTGATTCATTATGACTTAGGAAGAAGTTTGCTTGCCTTTTTATCTTGGAGAACTGCAATTCTCCTAGACGGTTAGAGTGTTGTTCTTTAGAGAGCGAAGAGTTATTGTCGCCTCGAAGTTCAGTTTCTCAAAGGTTTCGGTGATTTCCTCAATAATCAACCACGAGTGAAGAACTGACCAAGCTCAAGGAGATTGGTGCAGTGGAGATACGGACGGAGCGAGGTTAGCTCCTGTGTTGAATCACAAGTCCCTCCAACCAGACGTAGAACTTTGCAGAGTGTGAACTGGTCGAACAAACATCGTCGAGTCAAGAGTTCATTTTACTTTCCGCACTTACATTCTATTTATCAATTTCTTCAGTGATTTACTTCAATGGAATTGATTCGATGCTTTTGATTCGCTATGTTATGCTTCAATCCAGTTCTGCTTCAATGTTACCTTTCTGTTGAAATTCTTCTGCTGCTAAGTTATGCTTTACTTCATAGTTTCATGCAAAAATTTGAAGTGATCATTCACCCCCTCCCCCTCTGATCACATACTTGGACTTACACAAACACAATTGTTCGTCCCATGGCCAAGACCTCATCTGATCATGTGCCTTGTATTGTGTCCATTGACACAGATATCCCAAAGAGTAATCTTTTCAGGTTTGAGAACTTTTGGGCTGAGCTACCAGGGTTCTTGGAATGTGTGCAGAATTCTTGGAATGCTCCTATTGATGCTGAATCTGCTGCTTCCATTCTGTCTAAGAAATTTAAAAGGCTCAGATATGCTCTAAAAAAGTGGTCCTTCAATATGTCATCTGTTAAGAAAGTCATTCTCAAGTGCTCTCAGGCGGTGTTAGCTTTTGATTCTTTGGAGGAATTAAGACCCCTAACTAGACCTGAGTTCAATTTCAGACAAATTGTGAAATCTCACCATGAACATCTTCTCAGATTACAATTTTTATATTGGAGGAAAAGGTGTACTATCAGGGACATTAAAGTAGGAGAGGAGAATTCAAAATTCTTTCATGCTATGGCTTCTGAAAGAATGAGGAAGAATTCCATTTCCTCTTTACATGCTCCTGATGGGGCTATTCTCTCTGATCATGAGCAGATGGCCAACTTGTTGTGGAGTTCTTACAAAAAGAAAATGGGGGTTTCCCAAGGTATCCAAATGGAGTTCTATCGCCCTGAATTAATCCACCCAGTTGAGGGTTTACAGGTTTTGACCACTCCCTTCACTCAGTCTGAGATTAATGAGGTTCTCAAAGATCTCCCTGTAGATAGAGCTCCTGGGCCAGATGGTTTCAATGGTTTATTCCTTAAGAAATGTTGGCCCATCATTCAATCTGATTTCTCAGTTTGCTGATGGTTCTCTCAAGTTGGAATGTCTAAATGGTTCTTTAATCACCTTGATTCCAAAAATGCTAGCTCCTGTTTTCCCTAATGATTTTAGGCCTATATCTCTGACTAACACCTGCCTGAAATTTCTCACAAAGTTGCTTGCTAATAGACTTCAGAAGGTTATACTCCAGTGTATTCACTTGAATCAATATGGATTTCTTCAGTCTATATATATTCAAGATTTCTTAGCATGGGCTTTTGAGTACATCTACCAATGCAAATAGTCTAAAAAGCCTCTACTTATTCTGAAGTTAGACTTTGCAAAAGCTTTCGACACCATTGAGCATGAGGCTGTCCTTCAGGTTTTGGAACACAAGGGGTTTTGTCAGAAATGGATCAGTTGGATTAGAGAGATTTTAGGCTCTGGATCTTCATCCATCCCGTTGAATGGAGTGCCTGGTAAACAGTTCTATTGCAAGAGAGGGGTTAGACAAGGAGATACTTTGTCTCCTCTGTTGTTTGTGTTGGCTGCTGATCTGTTACAATCAGTAGTTAATAAAATGCTCCATGATCAAATCCTTACACTGCCTATTAATTTTCATGATCCAAATTACCCCATCATTCAGTATGCTGATGACACACTACTAGGGAAATAGCTATACATGGAAAGCTTATTAGTGGCGCATATAGAAGGCCATGCGCTAACATCTGTTAGGGGTGGCGCACTGGAAAATAATGCGCCACCCATAAGGCCTTATGGGTGGCGCATTATTTTCCAGTGCGCCACCCCTAAGAGTGGGCCAGCCTGGATGATCTTATACGCGGCGCATCTAGAAATATGCGCCACCCCTAAGGACCCTATGGGTGGCGCATTTACAGAATGCGCCACACTTAAGCTCTTAGGGGTGGCGCATTCTGTAAATGCGCCACCCATAAGGTCCTTAGGTGTGGCGCATTTCTCTAATGCGCCACCCATAAGAGCTTAGGGGTGGCTCATTTCATCAATGCGCCACCACTGACTTTCTATATGCGCCACTAAATGCCTATTGCTGCCCTTATCTACTCTACCCCACCTACCACCTCTCATTCACTCCACAAAATTCTCAAACTAGATCCACTCTTCAAACCCTAGATCTATTCGGTTTTCTCCTCGTCCCCACCTCATTTCTTCCATTTATCCATCGATACTTGGCATTACATCTATTTTGTTTCATATTGAAGTAAGTGGACCTCCTCCCAAACTCTTTAGTTCCATTTATGACCCATATACTTGCCTTTATTAGCTTGGGGTTTGTTGTATATGTGAAGCTTGGGTTTGATGTATATGTGAAGCTTGTGGTGGTTTGATGTATAAGTGAAGCTTGTGGTGGTTTGATGTATACGTGTATCTTGAGTGGCCAATGTTTGCCGAAAGGTCGATTCATTTCTGTTTCGGCAAATTTCTGGCGCACTCTCCGCATGCTCCCATGCATTATTAGGGAAGGTCATGCCGAATTTTTCCGGCGACGACTGTGATATATAATTGTGTTGCTCTCTCCGTGCACGCAGGTGATCGACCATGGTCCGCGAGATGCTGAGAGATATCACCGTGGCTAGGTGGATGCAATGTGCGACAAACGACATGCTAAGGAATAATAGGTCGGATATAAGATGTCCGTGTCGAAGATGCAAACTGAAGTGTGTGACAGAGCCTGATTCCAGAATATTGCAAGGACACCTGAAGCATAATGGTTTGATGGATGGCTACACACGATGGAGAAGTGATGAAGCTGGTGAGGAGGAGGACGTCAATGGTGGGGCGCCAGTAAATGAGGAAGGGCAACCAGAAAACAACAGCGGGCGAGAAGACGAAGAGCATCCGGTACATGATCATGAAGAAGATGCCGAAGCGGATCATGTAGATCAAGATGCCGGACATGAAGATCAAGATGTCGGACATGATGAGGATTCAAGCTAGGTGCGGACCCTCATCTTCAAGAGCTGCTTGTCAAAGAGGCGTTGAACGCAAGAGGTGCATCTAGAGAGAAAGCCAAGATGGCGCAACTCGAGAAATACGCGATTACGAAGTTGTACGAAGGATGCAACGACGGGGATACCCTCTCGAATGTAACACTTGGGGCTATGGAGATGAAGGAAAAACACAAATGGACCGACAAAAGCTTCGATGATAACATGGAATTCTGGCACGATCGTCTTCCGAGGGGAAACACGTGCCCAACTAGTATCGCTGAGGCCAAGAAAGTCCTTTGCCCTCTCGATCTTCCGCACGTTAAATACCACGTCTGCATAAATTATTGCATGATCTATCGGGGTGAGGACGAAGATAAAACCACATGTTCGGTGTGCGGTCTTAGTCGATACAAGAGAGGGAAGAAAGTTCCTAGAAAAGTGGTATGGTACTTTCCGATCACTCCTCGTCTGCAGAGGTATTTCGTAGATCCCGAGGAAGCAAAGCTCATGAACTGACACGCGGATAGAAAGAAGCTAAAAGAGGATGACCCGAACCCAGATCCGGAAAAGGATGACATGCTAAGGAACCCTTCAGATGGTAGCCAATGGACTGCGTTGGACCTCGAATATCCAAATTTTGGGAAAGAACCAAGGAACCTCAGGATTGGTGTGAGCGCCGATGGAGTCAATCCGTTTGGCGGCCAGAGCAGCACACACAGTACCTGGCCCGTGTTTGTATGCATATACAACCTTCCCCCCTGGAAGTGCATGAAGAAAAAGTACATAACAATGTGTATGCTAGTCAATACGTGGGACGCCGCGGCAAAAGAATATTTCCCAATGAAAGCCGCGGTGATCACGGCGGTGCACGACTATCTCGGATACAGATATTTCTTAGGGAAGGTGGTCCAAGGATTCTGTGCATGTGTTAGGTGCATGGATAATAGAACGTACCGCCAGCTACCAAAAGATCCCGGATCTTCAAAACCCGTGTTCCAGGGGTCTCAGAGGTGGCTTCCCAAGAAACACGCGTGGAGAAAACAGGGACATCTGTTCCATGGAAGCGAGGAGCTCCGAGCACCCCCAGCTCGAAGGAGCGGCAAAGAAATCGACAACTTGCTGAAAACTTGGAAAGAGTGCCCCGCGCCGGGAAATAAAAAAAAGAAGACTCAGCCGTTGATGAGGTTATGGAAAGCGAGGTCTGTTTTCTGGAATTTGGAATACTGGAGTCTACTCCGCAGTCCTCATAGCCTTGATCTAATGCATATCACAAAGAACGTGTGCGAGAGCTTGTTTGGCACGCTGCTCAACATGCCGGAGTAGACCAAGGACGGGCCAAAACCAAGGAATGACTTGAAATTTATGGGCATCAGGAGGGAACTTCACCCCCCTAGTGACGACGATGATGAGCCGGAGGAGGAAGAGGATACGGAAACGTAAAACTCTCGCAAACGAAAAAGGACGACCAAGAAGAAGACCGGTATTGATCACTGCTCCCCGACATGCTTCACTCTGTGCGAGGAGGAGATCAAGCGGTTTATCCACTGCCTCATAGGAGTAAAATTTCCGAACGGCTACGCAGGGAAGATAAGCAGATACCTAGACGAGGCGAAGCAGCATTTCAGCGGGATGAAATCTCACGACTGTGTCGTGCTGATGACGCAGATTCTCCCGGTTGCGATGCGAGGGATAATGGACGAGCACGTTCGTAAAACATTGTTTGGCCTTTGCAACTTTTTTGACGTCATCTCCCAGAAGTCGATTTGCGCTACGCAACTCAAAAGGCTACAGGAGGAGATCGTGCTCATACTATGCGAGCTTGAGATATATTTCCCGCCCGCGTTTTTTGACATTATGGTGCATCTGCTGATCCACGTCGTGGAAGATATTGTCCAACTCGGGCCTGCGTTTCTGCGCAGCATGATGCCGTTCGAAAGGATGAATGGACACATCAAAAAATACGTTCATAAAAGGTCCCGTCCAGATGCAAGCATAGCGAATGGCTTTCTAACCGAAGAGTGCATTTCTTTTTGCACGAATTATCTCAACACCGAGAACCCTGTTGGTCTGGCCGTCAACAAGAACTTTAGCAGGACCGATGGGTGTGGTCACCACGAGGGAAGCCGCGCAATGCATGTCAAGTTTGACGGTCGAGACATCGACTTTGAAAGAGCAAGCCTAGTCGCGCTACAACACATCTAGCTGGTCGATCCTTGGATAGTAAAGCACAAGGATTTAATCAGGAAGAAGTACATTGACCAGGGCCTGCAGATAACGGACCGAGATCCACGGCTAATCAAAGAGCACAACTCCGGTTTCATGACTTGGTTCAGGGACGAGCTTCGTGCTAATCCCCCGTGAAGGAACGCTTCCGAGGATGAAAAGATGATATTCACCTTGTCACAGGGTGCCGCACGCAACCTGATGACCTATCAAGTGTATGATATCAACGACTACACATTTTACACTGAGGAAAAGGACAATAACTGCGATTACCAGAACTCAGGGGTAACGGGGATATTCTACACCAATGACGTCAAGGAAAGATTCTACGGAAGGATCGAGGACATATGGGAGCTCGACTACTGTGGAGTGAAGGTGCCGATGTTCCGTGTGAGATGGGCCAAGAGCGTCGTAAAAGAAGACCGGTACTTCACCACCATGGTTATACCCGAAGCCAAATCCAAGTCTGCGGGCGCAAACGTCACCGCGAAAAATGAGCCATGGGTACTGGCTAGCCAATGGACCAATGCTTCTTCATTACTGACCCATCAAAGCCCAGCCGCGTTGTAGTGAGGAGAGGCAAAAGAAACATCATCGGAATGGATGGAGTCGCCAACGAGCAAGACTTTGACAAGTACGGCGACCCGAAGATGGAGGATGACTACGCCGATCAGGATACATACACCACAACCCTACCGAAGAAAGGTATCCTCCCATTCAAGAGGAAAAGTGAAGGCGTCCCGGGCCTAAATTATTCAACCACGACAAAGAAGGGCAAGAAGAAGATTGTGAGGAAACGATAGCTAGATAGCTAGCTCCAAATTTAAGAAAAATATTTTGTAATTCATGATCACTTTGTGTATGCATGGATTTAATATGCACTTTGCTGTTGTTTGTTGGTGTTGCTGCTTTGTGTATGCACCTAGTATTTTGTTAAAGATTTTCCTTGTTTGCATCTACTTCATGACACCACCTACATATTATAACCATCAGGGGTCTGTGTTTTCATCATAATCGTTACGACACTAAGTTCATTCATAATGTGACAAGGCATGTGAAAAGACATGTTTAATTTAAAAATAAACATGTCATAATGTGACAAGGCATGTGACAAGACATGTTTAATTTAAAAATAAACATGTCATAATGTGACAAGGCATGTGACAAGGCATATTATAACAACTAGGTGACAAGGCATATTATACTCCAAAAAGAAGAAATGGAAATATTCATTCATAATGTGACAAGGCATGTTTAATTAAAAAATAATTGAACAAAAAAATTAAAAAATGCTTAGGGGTGGCGCATATTGCCCAGATGCGCCACTAAGTTCTCTTATGTGCGGCGCATCTAGCTGATATGCGCCACCAAGAGGTTTCTTATGCGTGTCGCATTTTGCCGAAATGCGCCACGCAAAAGAAACCTTATGCGTGGCGCATTTCGGCACAATGCGCCACCCCTAAGCCTTAACTGCTCCATCACCCCCTCCCCTTGCCCGTGCCCACACCCATTCCCCACCATCTCTCCCAGCGCACTGTCCTCGCCGTCGACCGCCATCGGAGCCGCCCCCCGTCGTTCGAGCCCCCCTCTCCGTCCACCGCCCTCGCCGCCACCGGAGCTGCCACCGGAGCCGCCCCCGCGCCCCCATCCACCTCGACGCCGGAGCCGCCCCACGCCACTGGAGCAGACCCGCACCACCGGAGCCGCCCCGTGCCCAGCTTCCGCCGTTCGAGCCATTGCCGCCGTCCAGCCAGGTACTCCCCCTCCCCTGCTCCCCCTACCCTCGCCTGCTCCCGCAGCACTCGGTTCATCCACCCCTCCTCTGTTCTACATCGACCCCTTCAAACTCTACAGAATAGAGGGGAATTTGTAGTACTAGCTAGATTAGTAGGCATAGAATGTTTGCTAGGAATTTTGTGTGTGTTTTTTCTCCACTCTGTTTCCATGTGGCTGCAAGCTTTAAATCAATGTCACTGGGAATTCTTGCTTATGGTACTATGAAGTTTGAACATGCAAATGTTGTGCTTTGTTCTGTTTACAGACCATTGATCAGCACATAAAATGTGATAGCCCAATTTGATATGAAAAAAAATTAAAGTGATGAAGAGAAGGTTTTATATTTTGATGTGCCATTGTTACATGATCTCATCATGTTTGTCCGCTGTTTTAGTCAAGCTCATTTTTTATCCATTTGCAAGTATATGTTTCTTGAATATCTACTGTTTGAATATCTATTTTTGTGCATTGTTGTGCCTACATGTAGGCATTTGTTTTGTGCAGGTACAAATTATTATCCCCTTTCTACCGAAATGTTGATTAACTTCCGTTTCGGTTGAGAATGGGGCACTCTCATGTTAAGAAAAATAGCAAAGGTCATGCACGAATTCTACATTAGAGTATTTGCATTTATTTATTGTGCTAATTAATTAAGTAGTTGCATCTCTTAATATTCTACTAGTGCAAACATGTCGACCGGAGCCGACGCCGGTCCTTCTTCTCAGCCGGGAGAAAAAAGGAAGCAATTTTGGGAATACTCCCAGGAGGAGGTCGAGGAGCAGAGAGAAGAGGAAGTACCTCCGGGCGAGGAGGAGTATGAGGAGGAGATAGAGTCGGAGTCCGACTCATCGGATGATGACTTGGAGGAGGAGGCCGGTACGACAGACGACGAGAGGAACATCGGCGAGGATGATGGGACCGGTGGCTCCAACACAGATGGTACCCAGTCGAAGAAGAGGAATCGGAAACCGACCAAGGTCGGCGTCATCAGGCAAGAGTTTACTGTTGTGACCGCCGTCGGGATTCCTAAAGATACCGAACGTTTTTCGGAAGGGTACGGCCGTCAAGTCGCGGCGATCCTCCGCAACACCGTGCTGATCACCACGATTAACCTCAGGAATCGTGAGAATATTCATTATTGCCAGCTTCTTATCAACAAGCTGCACGGACGATACAAGTTTCCGGAGCCGTACGATAACACCAAACTCAGAGGGAACAAAGTAAACACATGGGCCCTCAGGAAGATGAGCAAGGCCTTGTCCAGTTGGAAAACCCGGGTGAAGAGGGAAATTTTTTAAAAGAACAAAACCTGGGAGGATCTCAAGGAGAAAGAGCCGTTGATCGACGAAGCTACCTACAACCTTTTCAAGGCTAGGTGTGAGTCCGAGCAATCCAAGGCCGCGAGTGCAAAGGGCAAGGCCATGCGGTCGCAGGTCATAGGTAACCACCTTCTCGGAGCCGGTGGTTACAAAAGTTCCAAGCCTAAATGGGACAAGGAGGATGCCGAGTACGCTGCTGCGGGCATACCTAACCCCTTCCAGCAATAAAAAGATGATCCGCAGACCGAATTCTTTGTGAGGGCCCGGAGCTATAAGGACAAAGCAACCTAGAAAATAATTATCGATCCTAAGATTCAGGAGTTTACGACTGCCGTGGTAAGTAGTTTACCACGCAACCTTGTCGATTGAATTCTCGAGTGAAGTTCACAATTTCTTAACGTTTCACATTCTTTTTGAAGCAAGCGGAAATGAAAATCGCCTCATCCCAGGAGTCGTTGGTTAAGCCGGCCGGCCCGTGGGCCAACGCCTTTAACAGGGCGTTGAACAAGGTCAAGAAGGTTGACGACGTGACGGCGAAGCCATCGTCAGCCAGCCGTGTGGTCGGCTTTGGTGCGGACCTAAATTGGTCCGAATATTATGGAAAACCGGCGGAGCAGTTCGGTTCGAGGGGGCGCAAGGCGAGAAGGATCGAAGAAGATGCCGCTTATGTTCGTGGACTGGAGGAGAAGGTGAACATGCTTCCGCAGCTTGTCCAGGACGAAGTGGCGAATACGATGAACGCTCTCCTTCCAGATATGATGCAGTCGCTCGCGAATTGGTAAGCGCGTGGTGGACAAGGGCCCATACCAGTCCCCAGCATGGTCGGCAGCAACTCGGGCACCGCGGCGCCTACAGTCCCGAGTCCCGCCGTAGTGGTGGCTCCCGCACCGACTCCCGGCGTATTGGTGACTCCGGCCGCCAACACCACGGCGGCGGCGTTGGACGTGATGGTAACTCCTCCAGCCACGATCGAGCAACCGGGGCATAACAATAATGCACCCGGCGGCAGCGCAAATAGGGCGAACGACGCCACGGGAGGCAGCGCGCCCTCCGTCTCTTGCATGCCCGCCATCATCGGTGGGGTCTCTTCACTAGCCGACCTCGACGCCCTCAAGGTAACTATAAGCGTCTGCAACTCAAATGAGGACTTCATCTCCTTGCCTTTTTTAGTGGAATCTCTCTGATGCCGTACATGCATATATATATATCTCTTTTGGAGGAGGACACTCCATGCATTCTATTACAAGTCATGGACGGCGAGTTGAAGGATGTTGCCAAAGGTAAAATCATTCAAGCACAAAATCGAATCATGCACAATATGCCGATGGCACCGGAGATGCATATGGTTCAAATCTCTCTCGTGATTTCGGGTTACGAGAGAGTTGAACCTCTCATTCAACCCCCCGGATACGATGAGGACGAGCCGGCAGTCCTCAGTGACTGTTTCAACCAAATATGCCTATGGCCGAAGAGCCAAATGCGTATAATGATGGGGGAAAAGGGCACCACACCTAGGACAACACCGCTAGTCATCGTGTCAGCGCCACATGATCCCATCGGCGCACAACAAGAAGATGATGATCTTGATGATGATATCAGCGCCGACTAGTTCATCAATACTTTGTATGATGCTGATGACTTATTCATGCCTCCTGCTGAAGGAGCCTATTAGCATGACGAGGAAGCTCGCGGTCCAGCTGATCCTGCGGCGAAGCCTTCTTGCTCCACGCGTCTCTTCGCTGCTTCTCAGGAGATGTCTCCAGCAGCTTGCGCCTTCACCGAGCCTCAAGCAGATGCCACAAGGAGATCTCTTCTCAGCCCGTCCACACTCCATAAGGCGTCCACTGAGCAGATAAAGGCCGGTGAGCCCTCAAAATCAGAAAAGAAGAAGGGACGGAAAATAAAGAAGAGCATCACTTCGAGTAGCCAACCTTCGATGCCGATCCGGGCTTAGGACGGGCCACCAAGACCCAAGGATCTCTCATTTGAAATCCATGTGGCTGGTAGGGCGATGCTACCTAAGGACATGTTGGACCTTGAAACTTCGGATATGCAGAGTGTGCATCATAGTATTATGGCATTAGAGAAGATTCTTCTTCGAGAAGAGAATCCCTCGTACCCGGTTTTCATGGCCAAGGTGCCACTCAACATGGGCTTCATCAACACTATCCCCGTGGATATGATAATCCTGCGATTTTCGGAGATCTTCAATTTGTACCATCTCAAGCGGCTGGACCATAGCCTTATCCTTCTGTTCTCGCTCAGCCTTTCTATGAGTATCAGGAGAGATAAGACCCCGAGCGTCGCGATATTGGACCCCTTCTACATGCGTGAAAGCATCTTGATGGACGACAGGGACGCGACTCTTGCGGCGGCGTACATCAGAGAATTCATGCTACAGAACACCGACAAGGATTCATTTCTCATGATCTACTCTCCCAAGAAAGTCATTCGCTCGCAGCCGTAGCATGTATGCTTTCTTAGCTTTCTGCCATTGTCCTCTTCCAACATTTCTTTTGGATTGTTTTAATTATGCAGTGAGGATCAAGACTGCGTGCTCATCTGCTTTTCACCGCAACACTCGCATGCCGTGTATTTAGACTCGGGGAGTGTGAATAAGAAAGATTACAAGTATATCATGAGAGTTTTGGATGATGCGCTCGTCGGCTACATAAAAGCCGGAGGCAAGATCATGAAGCACAAGTTCAGGAAAAATCAGCCTGGCGTGAACGTGTTCAACCACGTAACGCAGTTCCCGTGCGTCAAGCAGCCGGCTGGCAGTGTGAGGGATGCGTACTACGCCCTTCATCACATGAGGGCGATTGTACAGGAACAACGCAACCTTACGCTGCCAAGTCATCTCAGAGCGTGGGCCGAAAGGAAGGCGGAAATCGCCGATGCAAATCTGAAGGAGGAGTTCTTTCACATCCAAGCGCAGATGGCGACTATCATCCGTCATGAAGTACAAATGAGGGGGTCGATCTTCCACTCGAACATTGCACCATCCAATGGGGAGATAGAAGTCCTCCTAAAGGCCCTGCGTGACACAAGGCCTTTCATGAAGAAAGAAGGATGCCGCCCATTCCCCGAGCCGAGTCAGAACAATTGAACAATTTATGTTATATATGCCCTACATGTAATTTGGATGTACTCTTTGTGTAGTAGATGGTAGTGTCAAATACTCTTGGTGCTCTTTGTGTATAAAGGTCACTGCATATGCATTTTTATGCATATGTGCATGCTTCTCGCCATTGATCGACTTGCTTTAAGTTGTTGATAAGAATAGATGCTAGATTGCTTTGTTCTCCTTTGGTATGAATTCATATAGATGTGACCTCTAAAGCTTTGTTTTGTGCAGGTTGAAGAGCAAACAAGATATGATGACGAAAGTAGCTTTCGGTTTTCAATAATTGTTGGACTCATTCTAATTTTGTGATGGATGTAATCTTGTGAATCTTGTTGGCCTAAAACCCTTTGTAAATCTTTGTAATAAGAATTATAATGCAATTCTTTTGTATCAATAAATGTTGGCCTCATTGTTATATTGTATTTTGCATTTCTGTAATGTAATAAAAATGTCTGTAATGTTTTTATTCTTTTCTGTAATTCTTTTTTTTGTTTTCTATAATTCTTTAGTGGCGCATTTTGTCTGGATTTAGTGGCGCACTGTGAATGCGCCACCCCTAGGGAACCTTAGGCGTGGATCATATCAGAATGCGCCACCCCTAAGGGCTTAGAGGTGGCGCATTCTGAGATGCGCCACGCCTAAGGGCCTTAGGGGTGGCGCATCCAGAATGCGCCACCTCTAAGCCCTTATTAGTGGTTTGTAGTTAGTGGCGCATCCCTAATGCGCCACTAAACACAAAAAAAGGGCGCCACCATAAGGGTATTCCCTAGTAGTGACACTATAATGGTAATTCATGCTGATGAATCTCAGCTTTTGGCTATCAAGGATATGCTTATCAGGTTCCATGCTTCCACTGGTCTCAAAGTCAATTTCAATAAATCCTCTTTAATCCCCCTGAATGTTGATGAGGCTATGACTGCCCACCTTGCTGAAGTTTTTGAGTGCTCCATTGGACAAATGCCCTTCACTTACCTTGGTTTACGACTGGGTACTACCAGGCCTAAAATTCAGGATTTAATGCCTTTGGTAGATAGGGTGGAAAGAAGACTCTCTGCTAGTTTTGCTATGTTGAACCAAGGGGCCAGGCTACAGTTACTCAATTCAGTCCTTTCCTCCATGCCTATTTATCACCTTTGTAGTCTTGCTATCCCTCAGGGCATCTTCAAACAGCCAGAGAGAATTCAGAGACAATGCCTCTGGAGAGGAAACTCTGATACTCCAAGACAATCTCTTGCTCCTTGGGAGCTTGTTTGCAGGCCTAAAAAGAAAGGTGGTCTAGGTATTACCAACTTGCAAATACAAAACAAAGCTCTACTCCTGAAGCATTTGCATAAGTTTTATAATAAGGAGAATGTTCTTTGGGTTTCTCTTATTTGGAACACTTATTATAATGGCAATGTCCCACACGCAACTATGCTTTGTGGATCCTTTTGGTGGAAGGATATCCTCAAACTAAGTTACCTATATAGACCAGTGGCCTCTGTCATGGTTAATGTTGGGGATTCTGCTCTTTTTTGGTCAGATGGTTGGCGCATCAATGGCTCATGTAGACCACTGCGAGATAGGATGCCTCATCTCTTCTCTTTTGTGAGAGATGACAAACTATCTCTTAATGACTTTTTGAGCTTGGAGGATGAAGATCTTTTGTTTTACTTGCCACTCACACAAAAAGCTGCTGATGAATACTTCTGTCTTAAGGACTGGCTTCTTGATCTTCAGAGAGATCCTCAAGCTGCTGATTCTTGGCACTGGCCTGGTAAGTATGGTTATACTGCCAAAGGGTTCTACAATCTTATGCATTCTCACATGCCATCTGATCAGTCTTGTGCCTAGATATGGAGGAGTAAGTGTACCATGAAGATCAAAGTTTTTGGTTGGCTCATGATGTTTGACAGATTAAACACTAAAGATCTACTTGTTAGGAGACATTGGAGATCACCCACTGAGGACAATTCTTGTGTGATGTGTCACTCAAATGCTCTGGAAGACAGGTTGCATCTGTTCTTCTCTTGCAACTTTAGTTGCAGAGTTTGGAACTATCTACAAATTACATGGGGGGCCACTGGATCCTTGCATTCCTGTTTACAACAGGCCAAAGATTCATTTGGTCAGTCCTTCTTCATGGAAGTCATGCTTACTACCTCTTGGTGTATCTGGATAGTCAGAAATGGGAAGACCTTCAGGAATGAGAGACCTTCTTTTCATTCCTGGAGAAGGCACTTTGTGCATGATATCACCTTGCTTTCACATAGATTGCAGGGAGATCCTAAAACCAGATTGATTTCTTGGATACTTTCCCTGCAATAGTATAGGTAGGATTAGATTGCTTCCTTTACTTTCCTGTTTTTCTTTATTATATCCTTGTACTATTCTTTGAGAACCTTTGGTTCTCCCATGCAATAAAATATTGTGGAGCTCATGCTTCACAGTCTTAAAATTCAAAAAAAAACAATTGATGCGACGGGTCACAAAAGACCACTGCGTCTTAGATACGTCATCAAAGAGCATCATCAAGCCTTTTCAAATATCTGCCATTTAGATGGGACGGATCGACTCCCAAACAAGCTCTCTTACAAATATAGATGCTATATCTTTATTTTTTGATTTGATTACATCAAATAAACTCCCATCGGGAGCGCTATGCCACCGCTAAACAGAGAAAAGGCAGCACGGAGCACATTACGAGGGTGCGAGTGGCTACTCCCCTCAAACGTATTCAGAGCAAGACGTCTACGAGGCTTGAGTTCTTAGTCGCCTCTACTCCAAAGCGCTCAAGTGACAACTCGCAAGAAGATGCGATACATAAAGAACGAGCAACGGACCCCCCCGAGCACTCGGACGCTTTCCGGGTGCTCATACAATAAGTCCACTCGATTATTCTCTGTGTGGGCGCGTTATTACGGCTACTGCAGGTTCGAGTCCCTGCACGACTCTTTGAGTCCCCTAGGCATTAGGGGGCTACTGACGAGGGGATACCCCCATGACTCCTTAGCATTAAGGTACCTGGAGCATGTCCATATGGAAGGCCCACTAGAAGCTTCGGGTGGCCCACGATCAGCCCACCTAAAGCACCGATGGCTGCGCCTACATGGATTCCAAGGCAGTTCGGAGACCAAGGCCTGTCCGCCAAGACTAGCTAGATTAGGAAATCAACTTTGTAAACCTAGACGAACTCCTCGAGACCTAGCCTAGTATATAAATGCTGGGAGAGGGGACGTCTAGCGCAACCAATCTCGCATAGCTCCACCCTCGGCAAGATCAATATCGTCGAGATCTCCACTGTAATCACCTCCACAATATAATACATCGAGAAGGAAGTAGGGGTTTTACCGATCGAGGGCCCTGAACGTAGGTAATCCCTGTCTCTTGTTAGCCGACGAGCATCACCAACCTGCACTCCTCTCTCTATGATCTAAACCCAGGGTCCCTAAACATGGGATTTTCCGAGGAAAATCCTCGTCACCCGAGGTACCCTAGTTTCCACTGGGCCGACACTAGCCCCCAGGCCCGTGGCGTCAGATGAATAGATCAACGGAGGGGACGTCGCGGGGCCAATGCGTCCTCTTGGACTCTGCCCCTTGGACTGTTGCCCTTCTGCATCGTGGAACATGTCGCGCATGGCGCAGTCATCTCCTGGATTCTTGCATCATGGAGGCGAACCAGCGGGGAGGATTTGGAGCTGCGGGCCTATAAGAAGGGAGGCTTCGCTCCTCCTCTGCCATTGTCAATGACTCGCTTTCTTATTCGACCTTATCTTCTGCTATAAAATGATGAATGGCAATGGCTGGGCTGAACAACCGGGTTCGAGGAAGAGTCCCTCATTGCTTTCACCCTCGTCTTGGTCTTCAATGAATGAGTTGATCTTAAAGGAGATGTCCCTCCGGACTGGCGAAGTGCCAGCCTATGCTCCAGGCTATGGCTCTCTCTCTTGCCTTGGTGGGGACTTCATGAGGCTCATGCTTCCTTCAGGAGGGAAAGTGCCTTCCTCCTGGGGAGGCCCTTGGACTTCATGAGGCTCGAGTCTTCGTCCTCGCGAGTGGTTTCACAGGCGAGGAATTGGTGGGAGGCCTCCTTGAAGAAGGGAGCCCCCCGAGCTGAGGCCTCTGGTGAAGAGGCCTCAAGAAGGGGGACTTCCTCGCGAAGCCACAAATCTGGCGGCTTGGCGAAGTGTCCTCGCGCAGCTGCGGGATCCTGGACAGAGGACGCGCCTTGCACTTCGACTTCTACAAGGAGGCGTTGCGCTTCACGAAGGCCCTTGGGGCCCTAGCGCGTCATGCCATCGCTGCGAGATGGCAGAAGACTAGAGTGTCGCCTTGCCTCTCGAAGTCGAGGCAGCTCTTGTCAAGGAGGCTGGCCCATCAGGTGGGGTGAGAGGCCATGGCCGCTCTCGTCTTGGTGCTTCTTGGGTTTCCTTTGAGAAGTGGGTTGCTTTGCAAACCATAGAAAGCCCCGTAGACAAGCGTCGCGAGTCGAGTGATCCTGGTTCTTCAAGGGGACTAGGCTCACCTTCATCTGTGCTGGCCTTCTGAGGAGCCCGTCGTCGAGCTTGTAAGTTAGGGATAAACGGATAACCTCAGACGAGTCATCCTGAGGTGCCTGTTAGCCAGTTTTGAGCATTGAGACAAGTTGGATTTGTAATATGAAGCATTTCTTGATGCATGAATGAAATGGAAGAGTTGGCGGAATTATCCCTTAGGCTTATTTGTGTTCCTCAACCACTATGTCTCATACTTCAGGAGCGTGACCCCTTCGCGAGGTGGCCCTTCATGAATCCTTGCTTGAGGAAGCCCTGGCGATTCATTTCTACATGAAGCGATCTCTGGAGAGGCTGCACTAAATACTTTCTTTGCGAAGCGGACTTGTTCGTGAAGAAAGGCCGCTCAGAAGACTATCGACTTAGCTCCCGAACTCGATATGTTGGTGAGCCTCTCTTGGATTTCAGGTGAGCGCAACTTGGCGTAGGAGGGCCTTGGTCGATGAGCAAAGCGCGAGCCAAGTTCCTCCCTCAACCTGAGGAGAGTGAGAAGCACTTTGCCATTTTCGCAGGCGTGAGATCTAATGGAAAGCATTCTTTGTGCTAGTAGTCTGCCCTAGGGGAATGCTAGTCCCATGGTGAAATCCCCTTCAGGACAGTGCACAAAGCACCGTGACTTTGGAAAATAAGGCTCGGAAAGAGATTCTTAGCTTACTTGCGAGGGAGAGGCCCTCTTTGGTGTCGTACTTGTCCTTAATGGAGTCCCATGGGAGCGCTGCAATGGCGAGCCTTCGTGAGGACAAGAAGCGAGCGCCCTGTTCACCAAGCTGGGTGGCTCCTGGCTCTCCCAGTTTGGGCTTCTACGCCTTGCTTCTTCTTCACGAACTGGGTGGGGACGATGGCTCGGCAGGCTCCGGGAGCTACAACCCCCGCGGGCTGTCTTCACAAGGGAAAACTCCTTCCCTTTGCCTCTTTGCGTGCCCTGAGGGCACCGTTCTTGCGACTGAGATTCCCACTAGTGTGCTTCATGAGGAGGATTATTGCGTGGATCTTGGGGGACGTCGCACATGAGGGCATGCTCGTGGGAGAAGGTTTTGATCCTCTTGGATTTGACGTGCATAGGGAAGGCCTCCTCAATCCATCGCGTGCGAGAGCGGGCTCGCGGGACAGGGCCTGGCTCCTTTCCTTTTTTCTGGAGGGTCTTCATGAGGCGCCGCTTGTGAAATATGGCTTGTGGGGCAGGCCTTAGTGCCCTTGAGTTTCTTGCTTGCTGGGTGCCGGAGGGCCTTTGTGAGCTACCGTGTGCGACAGCCGAACTCGGCGCCTCCGGGCTTTGCCTCCAGGTGCCGAAGGGCCTTCATGAGCCGTCGTGCATGAAAACATGATCGCGAGGCAGGACTGAGGATGATGCACTCGGTGAGCACCCTCAAAATGAGATTACACTGCCACCGGTACTGTGTCCGGAGCTGAGGTTGAGGCGCCCATGGGTCGCCCTCAAGTGTTTGATGTGACCGTCGGTGCTGTGCTCGGGGCTGAGGATGTCCCACTGTTAGGTGTCTCAATAAGATGTAATACGCCGCCACCAGTGCTATGAGGGGGATGTCTCATCCGGTGGATGGTCCCATAATAAAGTTAACCCAGGCTGCCGCTGGTACTGTGTCCGGGGGCGAGGTGTCACATCCGGTGGATGGCTCATGAGGGGGGGGGGGGGTAACGTAATGGTTGTCGCCAGTGCTGTGTCCGGGGAGCTGAGGAGTGGCATCTGATGGATGGCCTCATATATCAGGGGTCTCCGTCGGTACTGTGTCCGGGGGTAAGTTGTTGCATCCGGTGGATGGTCTCAAGTATCAGGGGCCGCTGCCGGTACTTTGTCCGGGGGGCGAGGTGGCACATCCGGTGGATGGCCTCATGAAGATGTCGTTGTTCTCTGGACAGTTCCTCTGCTGACGAGGAGGGAGCCCGGAAGGCTTGCTTCGCGATCACGAGATGGCTCGTGAAGATATTCTGGAGACGAAGACGTTCGCGATCCCCAATGCCACGCGAGGCCTCCTTGGCGACCTCGGGCGTGGGTTCGGGACGCTCGGTTCATGTCAAGGAAAAAGTTGATGCGCGACTGGCCATTCGCTCGGCCTTGGAGGGAGCAAGACCTGCCCAAGGCTCCAAAGCTCTGTGGAAGATTGGTCATCGAGGACAAGGATCGTTCGCAATTATCCTCACGACGGCGGCCACCGGTGCTAGAGCAGGCCTCGGGCATCCGCAACAGGCACAATTGTTGCCCATGCGGTTGTGAGGGACGGGACTCACGGGCCCTCTTCTTCTCTAAGTCCTACTAGCCTTGCTCGGCCTTGAAATTGGGCCCATGATGAGGTACATCAACTTTCGGCTGATAGCCGCCGAGTTTGGCGTGCCATGGGCTGGACGTGGCGGTGTCGCGAGTGTGCCGATGGAGTTTGGGGAGGTGCCTCCGAGCTTCAGCAAAAAGATAAGCATGAAAAATCCTATGATGTGTTCTAGATTGGAGTGGATTGTGTTTCTCTCCCACAAAAAGTAAGCTGGGGTCTAACTTGTTATGAACAGCAAGCAAAACTAAAGAAAACAAAAAAGTAAACCTAAGAGCGAGACGCTCCAAGCATAGCACATAACACATGAAGTGATAAAAAAATATAGTGAGACGAAGGACGAACTGATGATTGTTGATGGAGAAGGGGATGCACGGGGGCATACCCAAGCTTAGAAACTTGAGTCTCCTTGAATATTTATTGGGGATGCATGGGGGCATCCCCAAGCTTGAGAGCTTGAGACTCCCAGATCTTATTTCAACCTCTTCCATCGCACACTTGAAAAATCCCTTCATACATAACTCATCATAAGCTTATTAGAGAGGTTAGTACCCTTAATAAAATAATTTTTCCCCACTGGATATAAAGATATTCTTGAAGAGCTACTGTTTTTCAAGATTTCCAAAAACTTTCGGCAAAGAAAAAGAAAGCTTAAGGTTTGAAAAAGTAAGGAGAGGCAAAACGTGGCAGAATCTTTGAAAAACAGAACAACAGGTACTAGAGAATTTTTTCGGGGCACTTCTGCAACTCAAATCAAAAGACTCAGAACATACGAAAGTTTCACAATTTACAGGGAATGCTGTGTACAAAATTCAGCTCAAAAAAATGAACTGGTGATTTGTTCCAATTTTTTCCGTCAAGAAGACAGAATCTGTTTTCTGGACAGCATGTCACAACTTTTGCTTCCCTTATCATAAGAGGCTAAACTTGGCACTAAGCTTGAAATAAAGATACAATGATGTTGCTACAGTAGTAACAATCATCAAGACCTCTAAAAACTGAAATTAAAAACTCAAAGTAAAGATAACAAGGGTTGTCTCCCTTGAGCTCTTTCTTTATAGCCATAAAGATAGACTTAAGATTTTAATGATGTTCTCATAGGAATAAGACTTTAAGAACAAAAGAGAGCATCAAGAAGCAAATAACAAACACATTTAAGTCTAACATGCTTCCTGTAACAGCCCAGATTTCACAAAAATTTAAAAAAAATTCGGTGTGAATTGTTTGATTATCTAATTTGTTTGCGGTGTTTGCATCCCCGATTTATCGATCGGCGATTTTTTTCCCCCTCTTATCTTGTATCGGACGGATACCGACCCTTGCCACCCTGACACTTGACCTTTCTGACACCGGTTTTCACCCGATCACCGTCGCAAAAACCGCACGAGTCCAGCCGCAGCCAACGGAACGAAAACCACGTTTAATAAGTAAACGGGATACTTTTATAGCGCACCGGAAAGTGTTCTCGGAACGGTTCCAGCGCGAGGTGAACGCCGCCGGCTCGACGCGCTGGTCGCGCAGTTCGAAGTTTTACACGAATCGGAGGTCCTGCGGACCCCCGGCGGTTAGAAACGTGAGCACCGCGCGCGCGAGAGAAAAACCGGGGATGTTTTTGCAAACTGCCAGCCACCTGGGCTATATAAAGACCACCACACTCCCACCTCTTTCCAGGGTTTCCCTAGCCACGAAATTGCAGCCACCCCCCTCAGATCTGCCCCAATTTTCGCAACTATTCCCCCAAAACTATTTTCAGGGTTCTTGATCGACAACAGGTATGGTGATCGACGTTTCACGTGGAGAATCAACGACGACTACTTAGGCGGATGCCGCCGGAGGGCCTGGACCCGTGTGGTTATGGGGATCGATGTTTTTCTCTTTGCCAGTGGGCTTTTGAAAGTGCAATATATCGACCAGAGGGGGGGGGGGTCAATGGGAGATTTTCAAATTTCTCGAGGAATTTCTATTTCCTCAGGGCTCAGGCAATAAGAAATCGAGGAAGTTGAAACCCGAGGAAGAACAAATGAAGTACAAAAGAAATAACGAGAATGGAAAACAACCTATTGCACAGCTAAGGCAAGATTGAAGCATGGACTGAGGAATCAGTGTAGAGAGAACTCAGATGTAAAGCATCAGGATAAGTCATCAGTGCATCAACGTAATTACTGAGGTTGAAGAAATAGCACCAGGGCACTGAAGACAAAGACTAGATGAACCAGTTCGAATTGCTGTGACAACTCTACGTCTGGTTGGAGAGGCTGAGATTGAACTCAGAAGACATAGTCTTCACCCTATTCTCCTTCAACTAGAGCCCTCAGACTCCGTCCAATAACTCAGGTGAGTCTTCAAGGTAGACTCCCGAAACCTTCACAGAGTCAGTCACTCCGGGAAGTCACAATTGCATCTTGACTTCCTCAGACTGAAGACTTCTACACCGGCTGGAAGATCACAGTCTTCAAGAGTAAAAAGCTTCGGATCACTCGAACCGACTTCCTCAGAAATGCTCAACTACTCAGGCTGGTGGTTTTGCTCACTTAGGTTCTTCAGTGTCTTCAATGAGGTGGGTTTCTCTCAAATGACAAGTGTCAGTTTTTCTCTCGGAGCAGCCAACCCACAAATGGGGCTGGGGGTGGCTATTTATAGCCGCGGAGCAACCCCAGGTGAAAGGACATAAATGCCCATGCATGCAATTACTCTCATGCCCTCGGATATGACCGTTGCTAGACAAGTTCTAGCCTCTAACCACGTAACACATGGCACGGTCAAAGTATTCTCTCTCTCCTGACAATCTTCAGAAGAATCGCACTGGCGATCTCCTGACTCCTCAACCGAAGTTAGTTACCTCGGTGTCCTGAAGAACAACGTCTCAGACACCCGAGGACTGAACTTCTACTGCAGGAGATTTCCTCAGGGTTTTTCTTCAGGATTCCTATTTGAGAAATTCCTCAGATCTTTGGAACTTGTTTTCTTCAACCCCTCCAACAGTACGATGTTTTCCTACGACTCAAGAAATAAAAAGACTTAACGAAGACTACGCTTCAGCTTGATCTTCATCTTGACATGTCTTCAGTATGGCGCAACTTTCTTCAAGATCTCAATTCTTCGGGATCCAGTTTCTTCAGGATTCCAAGTCTTCGGGATCCTGTTTCTTCAGGATTTGGAGTCTTCAGGATCCTTTTTCTTCAGGATTTTGCGCCAGTACGTTCTTCAGGAAAACCTTCGTTTCTTTAATGCTCCTCAACATTTTGAGGGGTCGACATTGGTGGTTAAACACCTCATCAAGGACTGTTCTCCTGTGTATACTCACAAACACATCAGTCCCTTAACCGTTTTGTCATCAAACTCCAAAACCTCAAGGGGAGGGCACTTGATGCACTTAGAATCTCCCCCTTTTTGGTGATTTGATGACAATCAAGTTAAGCTTCAACGGGGATAAAATTATGAGTTTGAAGAATAAAAACTTTGAAGAACATTTTTATCATTAAGCTGGATATAATGAAGCTCCTCCTGAGGATATGCATATAGGTTAAAGAATGTTTAATATCTAAAGCATTTTGAGGTATGTGAGGAGCTCCCCCTATATCCAGGCATTTTTGAAGCAGGGCATGTTATGAAGTGTTTGAGGAATTTAAACAATGCACTGAGAAAGGTGTTTGCAGAGACAATCACATGCATATATGATAAACTTGAAGAAATAGCATGAGGTAACCGAGGAATAGTATCAGACAAACATCAACATAACAGTTTACAACTCGTTACAAAAAAAATCTGAAGAACAAGAGTTTTAACTGAAGGATCCCATAACTAAGACCCGCTTGAAGACAAACAGATTTCTCCCCCTTTGTCATAATATAAACAAAAAGGGAAAAACTGAAGCTAACGCCCTTTTGAAGATGCTTCAAGGCTGAGGTGAGTCACGCCTGAGGCAAGCCGTTGCAGTGTGAGGGCAGGCAGTTGTGTCTTCAGCTTCTTCAGCAGTCATTTCTTGGTTCGAAGAATAAGAGTCCATGGCCGGAGGAGGAGTTGTGCAGCGTCTGAATTGCCTCGAGGGTCTGATGGCAGGAAGCTGAGGCTTTTGAAGACCCAATTTTGCAATGTCTGCGGGGGTGATTACTTCTCTCATCAAGGAATCGAGATGTTGATATGTATGATGAGCATACTGATGCACTTTCTTCACAAAAGAATGCGTCTGAGCCATGTAGCTGAGGATTTCAGAAAACTGACACTTCACCCAATCATGATTTCGGTCAACCTTCTGATGAAGACTCATCAGAAGCACTCAGTCTGGCATCACTCGACCCTGAGTCGTGTCCTCAGTAGAGGCATGAGTTCTGGTTTCATCAGTAGTGCAAGACCGAGGATGACGAATGTTTCCACCGAGGGAATTGGTCGGGAGAACTTCTTCATAGTATAGGCCTTTTCCCTTATCATTAGAAGCAATCGTATGCTGAAGCACTTCGACAGGCGGCAGATAGGTCCTGTGATTCGGGTGATCAGGTTGGAAATCAATCCCAGTCTTGACTCGGATGAGCTTCATGATCCATGGCGCGTAAGGCTTCAGTATATGAGGATTCTGTGCTGCATCCACCAGAGTTCTGAAGAAGAAGTCAGGAACGTTGATTGACCCAGACATGCAGAGGTTGTGGAGGATGGTCTTCATGATGCCAATGACTTCTTCAGCAGTGGATTCATAGCCCTTAATGGGACAGAAGGACTTCGCCAGAATCCGATACATCGTGCTTGGCAGATACATAAGCTTAGAAACTGGAAACTTTGTGCGAGTTGGGGATTCAGGTGCCTGAGGCTTCATAAGCATGTTCATCAGGTCATCTCGAAGAATTGGAGACTCATAGGAGCAAGCAGTTGAGGAAGTGCACTGAGGCAACTCAAGAATGGCAATTGCTTCAGGAACAGTGATGGTGTAGGGATGATGCTTAATCATCCACTCGAGGACCCAGGTGGTGATATCCAGAGGATCTCCTGAAACATAAAGAGTTGCATAAAACTGAAGCACAAGCTCTTCGTTGAAGCACAGAGTTCCAGTGGATTCATTCGGAGCAGAACTGAAGCAGCTTGGCATGATGCAGATCCTGAAGCACACTGTTGAAGAAGGGAATGGCTTCCATATCCATTAGAGGAATATGCTTGTGAGGAAACAGTTTGTTTTGCTTATATAGAATTGAAGCATAATAGTTCTTCTGAGTAGCTGTCCAGAACCTCAGTAGCTTTAGAGGCGGAGCAGAATGATAAGGATTTTGAATCCCCTCTTGGAAGAAACTCATGGCATTGAAGAAATCAGAAGCATCGAAGCTTGGGGTTTCACCAGCTTCAAGGTCACGGAAGAATGGTTGCTTCTGCTTCGGACACAAGGACCGAACTTGAACTAGGCCTTGAGGTGGTGGAGGCGCTTCAGGCACTTCACTCTGGAGAGAGGCATGGGGCGAAGGAGGAGCTGCAGCAGAGGCTTCGGGTACAAACGTGTTGAGGTCCTTGGGAAGACGAGGTGATGTGGCCTGTTTATCTTCAGATCCATCCTTTGAAGCTTCAGGATGAGCATTGGTACTGTTTTCTGCTTCAGGATGAGCATTGGTGTTGTTTTCTGCTTCAGGCTCCACAGCACGAGCTTCAGTATCCATGGGTTGAGCTTCAAGAACCACAGGATCAGCCTCAACATTCTGAGTGTCTGGGGAAGGAGCAGAAGCTTCAGGAGCAGCAGTAGTACGGGCACTAGTGTCATCTCGGTCAGTTTCTTCAGTGCCAGGGGAGACAGAGGCATCCATAGAGGCTTCAGAGTGTTGAGATGTGTCAGATAAAACAACTGTAACTGAGGGAGAATGAGGTTCCAGAGAGAACACGGTGTGAGAGGGCGATTTGAAGTGTTCCAGCTCATATGCTTCATCAACCACCCAAGGGGTGCCCATGTCACCAATATCCACATCTTCATCCATTTCTTCATCTTCAGTGATGACTGGAGGAATGGGAGGTAGAGGCGTCGAAATGATCGGGGTGGCTAGCGCTGAAGCAGGTGTCTTGGAAGGTGGAGTGAACACAACCAGCCTGCACTCAGTATTTTCCTGAGGAATGGAAGCAGCAGGAGGTGTTGCAGATGCTTCAGGCGATCTTGAAGTAGGAGGAGCAGAAGAAATGGGCCTAGCATCGATGGGCTCATCAGTTTGTTCTTAGAAGGCTTCTTGGCAGCTGGGGGAGTACTGGGTGGATCAGTCTCAGACCTGCGCTTGAGGCTTTGATCAAGTTCCTCAGTCCGGTCATCCTGACGTGCTGAAGCAGAAGGAGGCACTGAGGCATGTGGTTGTTGAAGCTTCATCAAGTTAGCCATCTTCTTAGACATCCGTTCCTTGGATTTGCCGATGTAGGAACGATTGGCTGCATATTCAGTGTTGAGGCGTTGAACTTCACACTGATGCTCTATGAACTCCTGAGGAGTAATATCAGTAAAAAGTTTCTTTTTAAAGTCACTTTGGACTTTCTTCAGTTGAGCCTTCAACAGTTTCTGAAGATCACGTTGATGAATCTCATTGATGAGGAACTGTTGAACATAGAATTTGATGTCTTTAGGGATGTCCAAATCATCAAGAGGAGTATCAGGCTTGACAGACCAGATTTCGATGTATTCCAAGATCTTCTTGGGATCAAGGAGAAGCGGGATTTCAGACCCAGTTTCTTCAGCTTTGCGTCTGGCTGCAGCACGCACATATTCAATCTTGGCTTCTTCAGTGGCGACGAATCCGGCCTAGTCTTCAAATTCATCTTCATCATCAGAGCTCTGAGGAGTATGATGAATGGAGCCTCGCCTAGCAGTTTTCTTTGGTGAGGGCCGAGGGCCACATTGAACAACAATTTTGTTCTTCAGTAGCGGCTGAGGCATTGTGGTTGAGGCCTAAGGAGCACTGCCGGATTCATCAGTTCGAATCCTTGAAGCGGAGGCAGCACCGGCCGTGCGTTGACATGAGGAACCATGAGCTTGAGCAGAGGACTTCTTTGAAGGCTTGATGCCAGGAGCCTTTTTGCGATCCTGTACATGAGGTTGAGGCTTCGGCTTCGGCTGAGGCTGTGGCTAAGGCTGAGGCGGAAGCTGTACTGAGGCAGCCAAGTCACGGGCCAGATCACGGGCGAGATGTGCCGTTCGCTTGAGGTAACGCTGATAAGCCTCAGGGAAGTCATCACGGGTCTTCAGGGTTGTAGGATCAGGAATAACACCTGGTGCAGGAGGACGACGTGCCTTGATGCTCAAGGTCTTCAGTGGTGGATTGACAGCGAATGGTTCCTCATGCTCACGATTGATCCATTCATATGCAGCCCATCATTTAGCCCATTCCCGCGTGATTTTCTGAACTCGTTCACCCGCGGTTTCATGTTCGGGAATCTTCAGTTTCTCATATAGCTCAGGAGGTAAGTCTTTAGCGGTATCAGTGAGCTTGCGCCGAGGAGCCATTTTCTTCAGCGGTGGAGACTGAGGAATTGTACATTCGAGCTGAGCTGCAAATGAAGTGAGACTATGAGAACCATACGATTCCTCAGCAGACATGTACCTGTGACAGAGTTAAGTTGCGAGGGAAGTGGGGTACGGTTATATGCGTTCATGAGGAATAGGCTGAGGAAAATAATGAGGCATAGGTATAGGTCTCAGAGATCAAAAACAATATTGTTGAGGATTGGAGGATTCGTGAGGACACAACAGTACCGAGGAATAAGCAACTGAGGAATAAGCCACTGAGGAATAAGCGTACCAGGACAGAGGCAAACGCTGAGGAACCATGAGTCAGTCTTCTCCGGCGACGTTAGCACGAGAGCTTGAGGAGCTCAAGGGCGGCGGCGCGAGAGGGAGAGGTGAGGTGGGGGGAAATGACCGTGGGGTAAAGGGCTATTTATAGAGGGGTGAAAGCTGAGGGGTTGCGAAATTTGTGGACCAGATTGCCCCTGATGGTTGGGAACCTCAGTGGATATCATAATGGTGGATAAGCACGACGTGCGGTAAAATCGCAACAAATTGAGGAAAATCGTAACTAATAATCCTCAGTTTTAGGAACTTGAGGACAAAGACAGAGGATTAAGACTAATGGTCTCAGGCTGAGGATGAAGACTAATGGTCTCAGGCTGAGGAATACATGATTTACAGATGAACGCATATGAGATAGAAAGAATAGGTAAGTGAGCACAGAGGGACGGGTCCGATCACGATCACCTAGATGAAGAAGCAAATGCTGAAGAACAATAACTATAGGTGAACGTTGTTGAGGACAGACACGGTAATCATCAGCAATGAAGACTTTAACTGAGGAAACTGAGGAACAACAGATCCGGAGGAATTTTGGCGGTGGCGCTACCCACCTTATAGGGAATGAGACACTTGATACCATACACTTTTCGTATGGATCTTGAGTCAATTCCACGTTAATTTCTTCACACTTAGCAAGGTAGTTCCTCATGATTTGAGGAGTACGACGCATTGTGTGTTGTACATCAGGATTCTTCAACATGATTAAGCGTTAGGATGTGTGTCCATTCACTGGACGTTTGAGGAATCTAAGATATTTAGCTCACACCTCAGGGTGCTAAATCGCTTCTCATCCAAAGGCTTAGTGAATATATCAGCAAGTTGGTCTTCAGTCTTCACGTGGCTGATGACGATGTTTTCCTTCAATACATGATCCCGAAGAAAGTGATATCGAATCTCAATGTGCTTCGTCCTTGAGTGCTGAACTGGGTTCTGAGAGATCTTGATGGCGCTCTCAGTGAGCTTGCTTCATCCAAAGAAGCTGTGAGCAGCTAGCACCAGCAGCAATGTATTCATCCTCAGCAGTGGAGAGGGAGACGTGGTTCTGCTGCTTCGATGACCAGAACACCAGAGAACGTCCGAGGAAATGACATGTTCCTGAGGTAGACTTCCGATCCACTCGATCTCCAGCATAATCTGAGTCTGAGTACCCAACGAGATCCAGCTGTGTGCCTTTTGGATACCATAAGTCTAGCGATGGGGTGTGAGCCAAATATCGAAGAATTCGTTTCACCTCTTGGTGATGCGATTCCTTAGGTGCCGCTTGGAATCGGGCACACATGAAAACACTCAACATTATATCTGGCCTAGATGCACATAAATATAGCAGAGAACCTATCATGGAGCGGTATACCTTCTGATCGTAGTCCTTGCCATTTTCACCAGGACCAAGTTGTCCATTTGTAGGCATCGGTGTCTTGATACCCTTGTAGTCTTGCATCCCGAATTTCTTCAGGCACTCCTTGAGGTAATTCTCCTGAGAGATGAAGATGCCGTTGCGTTGTTGACGAATTTGAAGCCCTAAGAAGAACTTCAGTTCTCCCATCATGGACATATGATACTGTTCACTCATCAAGAATGCAAATTCTTCACTGTATTTGTTGTTAGTGCATCCAAATATAATGTCATCAACATAAATTTGACATATGAATAATGCATCATCATATCGTTTTGTGAAAAGAGTTGGATCGAGGGAACCAGATTTGAAGCCCTTGCTGATGAGGAAGTCCCTTAGTGTGTCATACCAAGCCCGAGGGGCTTGCTTCAGTCCATAGAGGGCCTTTTTTAATCTGTACACCATATCAAGTTTCTTTGCGTCTTCAAAGCCTGGGGGTTGAGCAACATATACTTCTTCCTCGATTACCATTGAGGAAGGCACTTTTCACATCCATTTGATATAACTTGATATTATGATGGTTAGCGAATGCAAGCATAATACGAATAGACTCAAGTCTAGCAATAGGAGTGAAGGTTTCACCGAAGTCGATTCCCTCGACTTGTGTATATCCTTGTGCTACGAGAAGAGCTTTGTTTCTGATGACTTGTCCATCTTCATCAAGTTTGTTGCGGTAGATCCACTTCGTGCCTATGACATTGTGAACTCGAGGATCAGGACGTTTGACTAGTTCCCAAACATCATTTAGTTTGAACTGAAGAAGTTCGTCTTGCATTGCCTGAATCCATTCCGCTTCTTGGAATGCCTCGGTGACTTTGGTGGGCTCTGAAATTGATACAAACGAGAAATGCCCACAAAAGTTAGCTATACGATTAGCTCTTGCACGAGTAAGAGGACCTGGTAGATTGACGTCGGCGATGATTCTGTCCACTTGAACTTCATTCGCCACGCGAGGAAGACGAGGAGGATGATCTTGAGGCGCATCATCGTCACTGCTATCAGATTCATATGCATCTGCTTCAGGTGCTTCAGGAGCTTCATGGGTATCAGGAGCCTCAGGATTAGGATCGTCATCAGGATTATTTGCATCAGGATTTGGATGTTCTTCAGGAGCAGGAGGTATGTGTGTTTCTTCAGGATGATCCACATGAATGATATCACCAGCACCCAACTTCTTGATCTGTTCTTCAGGTGGAGCTTCATCTAAATCATGTGGCAGGTGCTCTCTTTGCGAGCCGTCAGATTCATCAAACCGCACGTCTACAGTTTCAACAATTTTATGATGATTTTTGTTGAAGACTCTGTAGGTGTGCGATTCGAGGCCATAGCCAATCATGAGTCCTTCATAGGCTTTAGGATCAAATTTAGATTGATGATGAGGCTCACAGATCCAACACGGTGCGCCGAAGACCTTGAAGTAACTTACATTGGGTTTCTTACCAACCATTAGCTCGTATGAAGTTTTCTTGAGGAACTTATGAAGATACACCCGATTGACGACGTGGCAGGCAGTGTTGATTGCTTCAGCCCACCATATGAGAGGCGTGTTGTATTCAGCAAGCATCGTTCGAGCCATCTCGATGAGGGTTCGGTTCTTCCTTTCAACGACTCCATTTTGCTGAGGAGTGTATGGAGCCGAGAACTCATGAGTGATGCCCATCTCATCGAGGAATTCTTGTACGCCAGAGTTCTTGAATTCGGTGCCGTTGTCACTTCGAATGTGCTTGATCTTTAGGCTGTAGTTGTTCATGACGCGCTTGGCGAAGTGTTTGAAGACAACTTGGCTTTCTGACTTAAAAGTGAGGAAATGCACCCAAGTGTAACGTGAGAATTCATCAACAATAACAAGACCATAGCAATTTCCTCCGAAGCTTGAGTACTTAGGAGGACCGAAGAGGTCCATATGAAGAAGCTCAAGAGGACGAGTAGTAGTCATATTGGTCTTGGCAGGATGCTTGGCCTTGGTCATCTTTCCAGCTTCGCAAGCACCACACAGCCGGTCCTTTGTGAATTTGATTTCCTAAATCCCGAGGACATGTTTCTTCAGTACCAGCTTATGGAGATTCCTCATTCCAGCGTGGCCGAGTCTTCGATGCCATAGCCAGCACTCTAAGGCTCGTGCCATGAGGCATGTAGCGACCCGAGGACCTTCAGAGAAATCTACAATATACATATCACCTTTCCTAACTCCACTGAAGACAATGGAGTTATCGCTAACCATATAGACAACACAACCTTATTTTCCGAAGAGAACAACGAGATCAAGATCACATAGCATATATACAGACATCAAGTTGTATCCAAGGGATTCAACAAGCATGACTTTATCAATGTGTTGGTCTCGAGAGATGGCTACTCTGCCGAGACCCAATACCTTACTTTTACCTTTATCGGCGAAGGTGATGGTTTTCTTTGAAGAAGGACTCAGAGATCATTCCATAAGAAGGCTTCTGTCACCAGTCATGTGATTTGTGCATCCACTTTCCATCACCCATTCAGTCTTTCCCTGCAACGGAATTAGTATCTCATACAGCAAGTTATGAGCCAGTCTCAGTTTGAGGATTTTATGGTACCTTAGAATTAATTCCTCGGGAAGTTCCTCAGGATTGATTCTATGAAACCAAACAATATAAATATCCTTCAACTGACTCAAATGATGTTGTCCTGGGCATATGATCTACAAAATTTATGATTTCCACAGGACATGTTCCTGCAAAGATGATCAGTTCTTCTTTACCACCCACATCTTATTGGGTGGTTTTGAGGTATATGAGGACTGATGAGGGCGATGAGACCTAATGGGACGTGAGATGGTGCGATGAGGATTAAAAAATGAGTAAGCATTCTTATGTAGGGCTTCCCTGTGAACAAAATGGTTAGCTGATATATGATGACAACCATTTACATTTGAGGTATCGTCCTCAGATGATACCCTCAACTCATTTGCATCTGCATTCACAGGAAGGTTAGTGATGAGGTCCTTCTGAACACAGATCTGCTTGACTGGAGGACCGTTCCTGCAGTTAGTTCCGATGTATCTGGCGAATACCTCACCATTAATATCCTTAAACAGTTTATAGTTTGAGTCAAAAGACTCAATCACCACATCTGATGAAACAACATCATAACCGGATAAAGTATAGGGATCAGGAGGAGGCATCTTTGCCCGAACCCAAGCGGTCTTTGGATATTGTTCAGGTTTCCAGTAAGACCCATCAGGGTTGAGTTTCCGAGTGAATGCGACACCTTATTTCCTCGGGTTCCTGTTGAGGATCTGTTTCTTGAGGATGTCACAAAGAATCTGATGTCCTTTCAGACTCTTGAACATGCCGGTTTCCAGTAGACTCTTCAACCTAGCATTTTCTTCAATAATGTCTATGGTATCCTCAGATGAGGGGTTAGATACCACAGAAGCAATAGATATAACAGAGTCCGAAGACATTGAAGAACTAGGCACAGAGGTAATACAGTCATGTTCAACGCATTTTAAACAGGGAGGATTAAATCCTTCTTGTGGCATGATGATCTGTTGGGAGAGGAGTGAATCATTTTCTTTCCTCAGATCGTCATGAGACAACCTTACGCGTTCAAGTTCTTTCTTCCTCATGAGGAACTCATGATCCAGCTTCTCATGATTGGTGAGGAGTGCCTCATGACGACTGAACAAGTCATCAAACTTTGACTGAGAATTTTTGATTCATCAGTCAACTTTTGAATCTTCGTCATTTTCTCAACCAACATATCATCACTCTTGTTTAGTGAGATCTGGATCTTTTCAAGTGCATGTTGTTAATTAGATGCAAGTTTAGCAAGTTTAGTATAGTTTTCATCAGGTTCTTCATCAGAGGGATCATCTGATGATGAGTAAGAAGATACCTTGGAGGACTTGGCCATGAAGCAGAAGGCAGGGGTTGTGTCTTCAGCTTCATCATCAACATGTGATGGAAAAGATTCCTCAGTGCTGAAGATTGACTTGGAGACAAGCGACGTGGCAAGAGCCAGACCGGCCACACCCTCATATTCTTCAGATTCTTCTTCCTCAGCATCAGGGTTGGAACCAGATTCTTCAGAGTCCAATTCTTTGCCGAGATATGCGTGGGCCTTACGGGAATTGCTATTCCTGTATCCAGCAGACTTTGAGGATCTTGAGGATTTCTTCTTTGTCTTTTCATCAGAACTGTCATCTTTCCCTTTCTTCTTCTTCTTCTTCTTCTTCTTCAGTCTAGCTTCCTTTTCCCATAGAGGACACTCAGCGATGTAATGCCCAGGTTTCTTGCACTTGTGGCAGACTCTCTTTCTTGTTTCGACAGAGTCATCATCTTTGCTTTTTCTTGAGGAAGATCTTGAGGAATTTCCGAAGCGATTCTTCTTCGTGAATATTTGGAACTTTCTAGTGAGGAGAGCAAGTTCCCGACTGAGGGTTTCAAGATCATCCGTATCAGCCTCACACTCTTCATCAGAGGACACTCTTCGTGCTCTAGCTTTTAGCGTGCGGACCTTAGGCGTGGAGCTGTACAAATCTCGTTTTTCAGAGAGCTTTAGTTCATGAGCATTTAGGCGCTCGAGAATGTACGCTGGATCCAGAGTCTTGAAGTCAGGCCTTTCTTGAATCATCAGCGATAGGAACTGAAATGAGTCATCCAGTGACCTCAGTAGTTTCTTCACCACCTCATGATCTGTGATATCAGCGGCACCCAGTGCTTGAAGTTCATTGGATATGTCAGTGGGTCTTTCAAAGGTTTGCTGCACGTGCTCGTTGTCCAGTCTCTTGAACCGGTTGAAGAGACTGCGGAGTGTATCAACTCATGAGTCTCATTGAGCAGGGACTCCTTCATTGACTTTTGACAGTCTTGTCCATATCTTCTTTGCAGTATCCAGACCACTTATACGGTTGAACTGAGCCTTGTTAAGATGACCACCAATGATGTTATGAGATTTTGCATCAAGCTGCCAGTTCTTCTTGACAACTTCAGGAACAGTCATCAGATTTGCTTCAGGAATGCCTTGATCAACAATATCCCATAGATCCTTGTCAATGGCTTCAAGATGCATCCTCATCTTGTTCTTCCAGTATGGATAGTCTGTCCCATCAAAGATGGGGCAGTTTGAGGCAACGCTCATTGTACCTGAGGTCGACATAACTAAACCTCGAGGTGGTTAAACCAAATCACACAGAACAAGGGAGTACCTTGCTCTGATACCAATTGAAAGTGAAATATATCGACCAGAGGGGGGGTGAATGGGAGATTTTCAAATTTCTCGAGGAATTTCTATTTCCTCAGGACTGAGGAAATAAGAAATTGAGGAAGTTGAAACCCGAGGAAGAACAAATGAAGTACAAAAGCAATAACGAGAATTGAAAACAACCTATTGCACAGCTAAGGCAAGATTGAAGCATGAACTGAGGAATCGGTGCAAAGAGAACTCAGAAGTAAAGCATCAGGATAAGTCATCAATGCATCGACGTAATAACTGAGGTTGAAGAAATAGCACCAGGGCACTGAAGACGAAGACTTGATGAACCAGTTCGAGTTGCTGTGACAACTCTACGTCTGGTTGGAGAGGCTGAGATTGAACTCAGAAGACATAGTCTTCACCCTATTCTCCTTGAACTAGAGTCCTCAGACCCCGTCCAATAACTCAGGTGATTCTTCAAGGTAGACTCCCGAAACCTTCATAGACTTAGTCACTCCGGGAAGTCACAATTGCATCTTGACTTCCTCAGACTGAAGACTTCTCCATCGGCTAGAAGATCCAGTCTTCAAGAGTAAAAAGCTTCGGATCACTCGAACCGACTTCCTCAGAAATTCTCAACTACTCAGGCTCGTGGTTTTCCTCACTTAGGTTCTTCAGTGTCTTCAATGAGGTGGGTTGCTCTCAAATGAAAAGTGTCAGTTTTTCTCTCGGAGCAGCCAACCCACAAATGGGGCTGGGGGTGGCTATTTATAGCCGCGGAGCAACCCCAGCTGATAGGACATAAATGCCCATGCATGCAATTACTCTCATGCCCTCGGATATGACCGTTGCTAGACAAGTTCTAGCCTCTCACCACGCAACACGTGGCACGGTCAAAGTATTCTTTCTCTCCTCACAATCTTCAGAAGAATCGCACTGGCGATCTCCTGAATCCTCAACCGAAGTTAGTTACCTCAGTGTCCTAAAGAACAACGTCTCAGACACCTGAGGACTGAACTTCTACTGCAGGAGATTTCCTCAGGGTTTTTCTTCAGGATTCCTAGTTGAGCAATTCCTCAGACCTTCGGAACTCGTTTTCTTCAACCCCTCCAACAGTACGATGTTTTCCTACGACTCAAGAAAGAAAAAGACTTAACAAAGACTACGCTTCAGCTTGATCTTCATCTTGACATGTCTTCAGTATGGCGCAACTTTCTTCAGGATCTCAATTCTTCGGGATCCAGTTTCTTTAGGATTGCAATTCTTCAGGATCCTGTTTCTTTAGGATTCGGAATCTTCAGGATCCTGTTTCTTCAGGATTTTGCGACAGTACGTTCTTCAGGAAAACCTTCGTTTCTTCAATGTTCCTCAACATTTTGAGGGGTCGACATTGGTGGTTAAACACCTCATCAGGGACTGTTCTCCTGTGTATACTCACAAACACATCAGTCCCTTAACCGTTTTGTCATCAAACTCCAAAACCTCAAGGGGAGGGCACTTGATGCACTTACAACTTTTGATTGTAGTCTGTACCCAGACATGTATCTTCCGCTGTTGTATTGTATTAAGGAAGTTGTATGCCGATTGTATGAGATGTTGTATCTTGTATCTGTAATGCTGTGATATCATGTTGGAAATCCGGGGCATATGACTTCGTCATATGTCGCGGTGGGACTGATATGTGCTTCGTCCCCGGATCTGGATGGAAACATCTAGATCTGAAACAGTACCAAATATCGGGCCTTACACTTCTTATGCAAAGGGATCTTGTATATAAGGTTGCAAGTGGCGCGAGATATCCCGCTGGGCCGCAACGCCACCCCGCTAGTTGGGCCCGTGAAACACCATTGGGCTGACCGCATCATATCTCGCGGGCTCAAGCGGCGCGCCGCTTTGTCCACGATAGTCCAGTAGATCCCGCATAGCAATTTCCAAAGAGAAAAAACCTACCTCTCTCCCGATGGGGGAAACTTCCATGGCGGTGCCGGTGTTCTGATCGCTCTTCCTCAATCTCCATGCGTGCATCAGCTGCAGCCTACATCAGCCGTCGTGACACGCCTTCCGCTGCACCTTCACGGCGTTCCTGATGTCGGGGACGACGGTGGCGCCACCCCCATCTCCAAGTCGGGACTGCCCTATGGGTATATCGATCTATCCAGGTGATGTTCCTCTAGCCCCTCCCTCAACGGTTGAAGATGGTGTTCGTCCGTCACCAACTGAAGCCGTCCTATCGTTGCCTTCATCCTCGCTGCGCCCTTTTCTCACCTCCAAGAACACAGAGCATGTATCATCTGGAGAGGTTGTTGCTGCTAAAAAAGAAAGGGCACAAGATCTTCACCAAGGTATTATGACCACCGCTCCACCTTTTATGACTTTGTCAAGCCCATGAAGAACACCGCTTAAATTTTCAGATTTGGGCTTTCAGTGGACACCACAAAAGAGTCTGAATATCTTTCAGTGTTGAGAGTGTTTATCAGAGAGTTTTGTAGCATAGAATCTTCTTTATATATTGTTAAGCTGATGGATGTAGAAATAGTAAACATTTAAAGTTATGGACTTTGCATCATCACTCCAATTCTTGGTGAGACGTGCTATTAGAAAAATGCAGTTTTCCGAGACTTGTGACAGAAATTTCTGCATCATACCTGCTACAACTTGTGATTAGTTTGCTGTGAGCTTATTTTTAGTGCATAGAGGTAGCACCTTGGTACATAGAGGTTAACGTTTCTAGGTTAATTATCCTCCTTAGCTGATAGTCCACTGAAAACCGAACTGCACTGTAGAAATGGACAAAGTAGCAGCTTTTTGTCGTGTAATTGGACTAAGTATGTCGTAAATATTGTATACTAAGTGGTGTGTTTTTGGTTAGCATCTCAGAGAAATACTCTTAAGCATTTTTGTTTGTTGTGAGATTAATTTTGTGATCTGAACATGTATCAATTCTTGAGCATTTTTATTTGAACTATCCTGGTTCTGTTTGTAGGATGTCGAGTCTCGAGAGAAATGCAAATACCCCCAAAACCCCGGCCAAAGAAGAAGCTAAGATCACCGTTAGTGCCTGTAGTTGGATCCCAGGGGTGAATGTCATATTATCTCAAGCATCTCCAAGATTGTTAGGTGTGAAAAGATCGTCACCAACATCAACTCAGATTCCTTGTGAGTTTTCATGTCTATTCTGAGCATATCTTAAGTTTTCATGTCAATTGTGTGCACATCTTAAACAACAAATGTCTTAGTGTAAGTTATTTGTTCTTTTCAAATTTCATAGGTCTTTCACGTAGAACAAAAAGAAGGAAGCTTAAATCTGAAATCTGGAATGATTTTAATCCTGTGTATGACGACAACAAACTCAGGGAAGCTAAATGTAAACATTTTAAGCGAGTTTTTGTGACTAAAAGAGAATTGGGCACTAGTCAATGCATTAGGCATTTGTTAGTTTGCGAGGAAAGAGCTAAGGTCAATGAGTTTCTCGACTCCATGAAATCTAATGTCTCTCAACCAGATCCAAATAGTTCAGAAAAATGGAAGTATGACCCTGATAGAGCACATTGGGAATTGGTGAGGATGATTGTCTTACATGAACTGCCATTTTCAGTAGTAGACTATGATGGATTTAGGTGATTTGTGTATAGTCTGAACCCCACATTTGAGATGGTGTCTAGGACAACAATAAGACTTGATTGCCTCCTTGTATTTGAAGAACAAAGGGAAAAACTTCGAGAGGTCTTCAAAGAGTTAACCTCTCGAGTCTCTTTAACCGCAGACTTATGGACGTCAAATCAAGTTGTGAGCTATTTGTGTATAACTTGCCATTTTGTTGATGAAAAGTGGAAATTGCGGAAAAAAGTGATTTGGTTTTCCGAGGCCGAATCACCACATGATGGAACAAACTTATTTAATATCATGTTGCAGTGCATGCAAAATTAGGATTTGCATACAAAGATTTTCTCCATTACGCTAGACAATGCATCAAATAACAATTCATGGATGGACTTCATGAAATCAAATCTGGTAGGAAAAAATTTCCTACCTTGCAAAGGAGATCTCTAACATGGCCGATGTGTATCTCATTTTATCAACCTTATTGTTCAAGACGGGTTGGAGATTCATTGCAAAGCAGTGCACAACATCCGCGAGAGCATCAAATTTATTAGAAGCTCCCCTGCCCGGAAACAAAAATTCAAAGAAATAGTTGCACAAGAGGGAATAGCTTGCAAAAAGAACCTCTCTCTCGACGTTGTTACACGTTGGAATTCCACACATTTGATGATCAAAAATTCTCTAGAGTATAGAAGGGCATTCGCTGCTTTAAAGATGAAAGATCTCTCATACAACTGTCAACCAACATATGATGAATGGGAAACTGCAGAATCTGTTTGCAACTTGCTAGAGGTTTTCTTTGATGCCACAATGGTGGTTTCCGGCTCATTATATCCAACATCCCATTTGTATTTCCATGAAATCTGGAAAATACATTTAACACTAGAAAGAGGGGCTAATAGTGCGGACACTATCATTAAATCTATGGCTGAAGCAATGAAAGAGAAGTTCATGAAGTACTGGAAGATAGCATTCTTGAACATTTGTCTACCGGTCATACTTGACCCAAGGTACAAGTTCAAGTTTTTGGAGTTTTGTTTGAAATCTGGACTTGAAAGTGAGGCAACGAGGTGCCTTAATAAAGTGAAGAAAACTTTCAAGGATCTCTTTGTTCAATATTCTTTGCATGATGGTGGCTCAAAAAAGGGGAATGACGAAGGAACCAACAATGCTGTTGCGACTATCAATAACCCATGGGATCAATGGAATGAACATGTTAAGGCACAACAACAAAATCGAGCAAAGTGGAGTGAACTTGACATTCACTTGAAAGATGATGTCTGCTCTCAAGATGGTTATTTTGATATACTGTGTTGGTGATCCACAAATGCACACAATTACCCCGTAGTTTCTTGCATAGCAAGGGATGTATTGGCTGCACCCGCATCTACCGTAGCATCAGAGTCAACCTTCTCTAGAGGTGGAAGAATATTGAGTGACTATCGAAGCAGAATGATAAATAGCATTGTAGAGGCATTAATCTGTCTATAAGATTGGATGTGACCTCGCGGTAACAAACTCTCTATCTCTCTCTTCTTAGTGTTATTTCGGAGTTTTTGGTATTACAATAATAACATTTATAACATGCATTTCTGTCATTCCAGGAACTCCTCATGTGAACACAATAACAAGCGATGTTATTTATGGAACAAGTGCTGATATTTATGGTAATTGATTGCAACATTAGGTAATCCTAAGTTCCTGTTTTATATTCATAGCTGGGCTGCTCCTTTTGTTTGTTAAACCTATTGTAACTTGATCTTATATATCTGTTCTGCTTTATGATGGATTGTAATGTTCAGTTCAGGTTTCCTTCTGGTTATCTAATTTGGCAGCATGTATATCTGTTTCTCCAGGGTGCTGGTGGCGGCACGTTCAGTTCTGGAACTACAATGGAGTGAAGAAGCGACACTTCAGCAAGTGGTGGAGCACCCAACCGGTCTTCATATTTGATGCGTGTGTGTGCAGGGTGGTGTCCTCTTTGTTGATGTTTGAATTATGAAAACACTGCCATTTTTCTTATTGAGATTCTAGCCAAGGTTTTTAAGATGATGGTCTGAAGATGGCTAACTTGCTGTGTGCTGAGAGATGTATAAAGATTATTAATTCTTAATTGTGATGTACATGTTCACAACTTATTTTGATGTTACACCATGAAGTCTGCTGATGCAATCTTTTTTGAATTATTTATCGAGTTTCTCAGTAATTGTAGAAACAATGTAGGAGTCACTTTAGTTGCTAGCAATTATTCATTAGAATAATTTTTGTTGTGCTTTCTTGCTCTGCCAAGGAAGATGATGGAAGAGTACTACTATTTCTCCTAGCTGATTGATACATACAAAGCTAACTGGTACAACTTGCAACCTTAGTTACAAGCCGGTTCCCTGGCTGATTGATAAACAAACAGAGTAACAAACTAGTATGTGTTTGGCGGGATTTTGGCGGCCTCTTGCGGGCTGCCGCTTTGTCCGCTAAAGCTCAGGCGGCGTGATGCGGGAAGCTCGTGGTGTCCGCTAAAAAAGCTGCATCCCGATTTGTAGTTTGGTGGGCACCCGCATCCCGTCCCACTTGAACCCTTACTTGTATAGAAATAACTCATTGAAGCATAAAGATATTAGCATAGGAAGGCAAAACAAGTGAAAATTCAAAACCTTCAACATAAAGAGAGAGAACTTGATATTATTGAGATATCTATAAATATATGTTCCCCTCTCATAATAATTTTCAGTGGAATCATGAATAAACTCAACAATATAAGTATAAAATAAAAAGTTCTTATCATGATCCATAAGCATAGAAAATTTATTACTCTCCACGTAAGCAAAATCCTTCTCATTAGTAATAGTGGGAGCAAACTCAAAATAGCTATCACATGAATCATTCTTATCATGATACAATTGCAAACATTTATTCTTTATAGCATAAGTGTAATCACAATAATCATCATAGATAGGAGGCAAAGTATAATCAAAATAAATTTCCTCATCAAAACTTGGGGGGCTAAAAAGATCATCTTCACAAAACGTAGCATCCCCAAGCTTGTAACTTTGCATATCATTATCATCAAAGGTATTCAAAGAAGACATACTAATAACATTGCTACTATCATGAGTGTTGTGCAAATTATAAAGCTCCATAGGCTTTTTGATTTTCTCTTCAAACACTTCATGTCCCAATTCAAGGAAGAGCTCATAAAGCTCTCTCATAATATATTGTTGTTTTCCATAAGGCTAATTAGTGAAAATAAAAACAAGAAACAAAAAGATATAATTTAAAGATCTAAAGATATACCTTCAAACCTTACCTCCCCGGCAACGGCGCCAGAAATACCTTCAAACACTTCATGTCCCAATTCAAGGTAGAGGTTGAAGATGGTCTCTCTCAAGCAACCCTGCAATTAAGATACAAGAAGTCTCTTGTGTCCCCAACACACATAAAACAACTAGGAGTTGTATAGGTGCACTAGTTCGGCGAAGAGATGGTAAAATATGGGTGATAGGTGTGGCAAAACAAAGTAATATAAATCTGTAATAAAAAGTGCAGCAAGCAAACAAGTAGTAGGCGTGAGCGCAAACGGTATTGCAATGGTGGAAACAAGGCCTAGGCTTCATACTTTCACTAGTGAAAACTCCAAACAACATTAACATAGTTTAATCACATGATATTTCTCATAAAACATGAAATGGAGACGTACTCGGAGGTCATTCCTTTGTGGTCAAGAGAGGACGAGAATTATGTAGGGGTACAAAAGCACACCTCAGAGTTCGTAGTTCTCAATCTATGGATTTCCCAAGGTCACCACGGCCATCCAAAGAGAGTACCACAATCACCACAACATATCTCAAGGGTAGTCATAGACAAGCACCAAGATACTCTCAATCTTCAATCAACACACAAAATAGGAAATCACTCATGAAAATATTCTTCTAATCCATGTCCAATAGACCGCTGTCACCTTGGTCTTGGGGATTATACTAGATAAAGACAAGTGAGTACATCAAATCCAATACATAGAAGAAGGGGAAACATCATGGGATCACCCTAGATTAACATAGCCTATGATCACAACGAAGATCACATCATGGGAGAGAGAGAAGAACACATAGCTACTGGTAGAAACCTCAGTCCCGAGGAGGGACTACTCCCGCATCATCGAGGGAGGAAGCAACGTCGATGGAGATGAATCCGGGGGCACTTCCCCGTCCCGGCAGGGCGCCAACACAGGAATTCTTGTCCCCCTAAGCTTGTTGGCGATGGCGGCGGAGATCAGAATTGCTTATGGAGAAAAGGGGTCTCGAATCAGGGTTTTCACGACGGGAGTATAAATAAGAGCCAAAGGGTGGCAGCGGGGGAGGTCCCAGTCGCCCAGGCGGCCACCCAGCGTGGGTGGACCCCTGGCCGCGCCAGGAGGGCGCCTGGGGGCTGTGGGCCACCCCAGGGCTCCATCCTTTGGCTGGAGGACTCTTCTAGAATGCTTATTTTTATATATATTTTCCCGGAATTTTCTGAGCGCTTTTAATAATGGGAAAACCTGAAATACAAAAACAGCAAAAAACAGAAACTGGCACTGGGGTGCACTGAGTTAATAGGTTAGTCCAAATATGATCAAAAGTGTATGAAAGTGTATCTAGATCATAGCAATATCACACAAAACATGCATGGAGCAAGAAGAAATTATAGATACGTTTGGGACGTATCAAGGTGAAGTGGTCGCAGGGCTGACGACGTCATCGTGGGGTCTATGCCGTCTTGCGCTTCATGAGGCAAGGAGGAACGCTGGAGATGTGCTTAAGGGCCTCCTCTTTCGAGGGCCCCGGTGTCGAGGCAGACGAGGTCTGCCTTCGCTTGCATGGCTTGATGCTAAGTGGAGGTCGTGATCCCCACGCGGGCAATCCCCCGAGCTGCATCGCTAGCCACGCTGGGCAGGAACGCCATGTCCCCGCCTGTGCTCCATGCAATGCTCGACGAAGAGGATCCGGTGGCGATGACAGTTGCGGAGGAAAGACGCCGTACCTCAAGGTTCCTGTTGACGAGATCGGCCCAGCGGCGCTCGTCAGGGATAGGCCCGATGTTGAAGTAGGGGCGCATCTCTCGAACGAGGGAGAGTGCCTCGTCAAATGGCAAGAGCACCTGTGGAGGATTCTCCTTGGGAGTCGATGAGGACGTCGGGGACGCTGTCGAGGCGCGAGTCAAAGGTCGGCGCCGTGGAGCCCACCGATCTGGAGAGGGCGCGCTTGCCGGATAATGCCACCGCGTTCGGAGGAAGTAGGGCGATGACGTGGAGTGGAGGAAGAAGATATCTAGTGGTTGTACGGATGCATCAAGTTGTTCGCGAACGGGGAAGGTTAGACACGAAGCTGTTTCTGAGCCTAAGTCGGTGGTTATGACAACGCGAGGCGGGGCCAGAATGGCTCGAGACGGAGCCAGATCCATAGCCCCCATGTGGAGAAGACGGGTCACGTCATTCTCCTCGCATGTCGGTGAAGCGTTCTCTTCTCCTCGACAACCTTCCGGTGACACAGGAGGCACAGATGCGTCGAGGAACTGTCAGAGACGAGTGTGTCGGTCCTCTTGGCTGATTGGTGAAGGTGGTCGGAGTAGAGTAGGCGTCGATGCACCCGGCGTTGCGCCGATTTGCGACGCTCGTTGGACGAGAGGCCGGTTGGAGAGAGCCTCCTGCTCTCCCGTGGCACCTTTGTTGATGGGCTCATCATGGGTGCGGGTGTCGGCGGTGAAACCGTGCCTCGCGCGGCTTCTTCCGTGTCCGCCTTTGATGAGGATCGTCCTCGGCAAATCCCATGGTAAGGTACCCTGGGTTTAGATCGTAGAGAGAGGTGCAGGTTGGCGATATTCGTCGGCTAGCAGGAGACAGGTATTTACCCTGGTTCAGGGCTCTCGATCATTAAAAACCCTACTTCCTGCTCTTTTGCATTATGATGAAGGAGAATACAGTGGAGGTCTCATCGAGAGTGCTCTCGCCAAAGGTGGAGTTATGAGATTGGATGCCCTAGACCTCCCCTCTCCCAGCCTTTATATACTAGGATGGGTCGCAAGGAGTCCATCTAGGTTTACAGAGGCAGTTGCCTAATCTAGCTTTAGTCTTGGATGCCAAGTCTTGGTTCCATAATGGCGTCGAATCCTATGTCGGTGCAGCCGCCGGTGCTTTGAGTGGGCTAGTCCTAGGCCAATCGAGGCGCCTAGCGAGCCTTCTGTCTTGACACGCACCAGGTACCCTCATCCGTAGGAGTCGTGGGGGCATCCCCTCGTCAGTAGCCCCCGACTGCCTAGGGGACTCAGAGAGTCGCGCAGGGACTCAAACCTGTAAACAACCCAAGTAGTGTGTGGCACATTGTTGCAAGTCATCACTTGTTGTTCGTGAGAGATAGCTTTTCGAGGGATGATAAGCTAAAAGGGCCCAAAGCACTCGACTGGTCGAGCCTCGGTGAATTGCTCTAGTCACAAATACCACAGTAGCCCGATCAAGCTCGCGTCCCTCGAGGACATGAACGAAGGCTTCATTGGTCATGACTTCGTTCTTCATATCTATGATTCTATCCGGCGGCGAATCTCCCTTCCTTCTTCTTTCTTTGTTCTTGTTTAGGAGTTAAGCCTACAGGGCTTGTGGCTCCGTCTCCATGGTTATCCCTACTGCCCATTTTGGGTGCACACCCATGATGAGGGTTCTACCTTGGTGTTTCTGGAGACTAGCTAGAAAACTTTTGCTCACCAGTTTAATCTGCGCAAAGGTGATGGCCTTTGTTGTCGATTTGATGGAGAGGAGACCCTCTATGTTAGGTATTTTGATGCTGATGGGAATCGGCTGGAGCCGTGCTGGGAGAGCTCAAGCGGCAGCGACTTGGGGGGCTCAAGTGATACTCGAAGCTCTGCACCTGGTGATGGCTCGTATGGTCGAGGCATTACTTATTCCCGCTCCTCCATCTCATCATCTGGTGGTGGTGGTGGTGATAGCTACTCTAGTTTTGAGCAGGACACTTAGGATGTCAAGCTATCGATCAAGCGGGCTCGCTGATAGGGCAAGGGTATCAAGCTGACCATCAGGCTTAGGGTATCAAGCTTACCATCAGGCGAGCTTTTCATGTAGACTTAGGGTTTAATTTTTCTTTGTTCGTGATGACGCCCGAAAATTTGTCGGGTGGGTCTTTTGAATATAAAGAATACTTTTGTTACTCTTGTGTAAATAAATATATCAGAATCTTTTATATTGAATCGATTGGAGTGCTTTAGTCCTTGTCTTCTTCTTCTTATTAACTGGTCTTTGATCTATCGGGTGTGCGAAAGCGCTGCCGATGGGAGTAGCCCCCGAGGCTTCGTTCAATCGTTTGCGATTAGGTGGAGGCTCTAAATTATCGGGTGCCTCAACAGGTGTGCTATGTTTAGTTCTTAGTGGGAGTAGCCCTCGTGTTTACTCGTCATTGCTTGCAATCGAGTGTAGGATCGTGAAGTATATCACTTCTTTGGTTGGGGGATCCACCGAGCGTATTGAGGTTCGATGTTGCGCTCTTTTTCTTTGCTGTGTGCTTCTATATAATTTGCTGTATTTTGCAAGAATGGGTTTCGTGACGTAGCGAGTGTGATTACTTCCTCGAGGTTATGTGCTCAAGCCCCCGAGTGCTTGACTGTAAAATTTCGCGAGTGCGAATAACGCCTCGAGGGGGAGAGGTGTCGTAGCACCCTCAAGGCCCTGAGGGCCTGAGTGTAAAATGTCCCGAGTGCGAATAACGCCTCGAGGGGTAGCGGTGTTGTAGCATGCTCAAGCCCCTGAGGGCTTGAGTGTAAAATGTCGCGAGTGCGAACAACACCTCCAGGGGGAGCGGTGTTGTAGCGCACTCAAGGCCCCGAGTGCCTGAGCCCTCGTATGGTATGGCGGAACTCGTGTTTTATTGTTGTGGTGCTTGCTTTACATAAGTGGCTAAGAATTCGTACTGAGTATTGTCTTAACAGCCTAAAAGGGAGTAGGGGAAAAAGAAGCGGACAATCTATGGGTAGAAAAGACGTAGGTTCGGCACATTCCATGGATTGCCAATGTCTTCCTCAGTCCTCAGGTTCTTCAGCCTGTAGGCCCCTCCGACTATTACTTCAGAGATTATGTAGGGTATTTCCCATTGTGGGGCGATTTTGTGCACCTTCCCATGTTTTAGCTGGAGCACGAGGTCGCCTACGTTGAACAACCTGGTGCGAAGTCGGCTTCTTTGATAGGTGCATAACTTTTCTTGGTATCCTTCTGATCGCGATAGGGATATGTCTCGCGCTTCGTGAGTTGTATCCTTGTCGTCTTCGAGCGCATTTTCTTATTCTTCTTCTTCTTCTTCTTCGTACCCGGTGATGCGCGGGGCGCTGAGTCTTAGGTCATGTGGAAGTACTTCCTCGGCGCCGAACACCATGAAGAAAGGAGTGTACTGGTTTGAGGTGTTGGGTGTGGTGCGCAAGCTCCACAGCACGGCCGTAGTTCTTCGACCCAATTTCCCGCAGCTTGCTCCAGTGGTGCGAGGAGCCTCTTCTTGATGCCACCATAGACCAGGACCTTAGCTTTCTCGACCTGTCCGTTAGACTGTAGGTGCGCGACTGATGCGGAGTTGATTTTGATGCCTAGGTCCATGCAGAAATTCTAGAATTCGTCTGCTGTGAAATTTGTGCCGTTGTCGGTGATGATGTTGTGCGGAACTCCGAAGAGGAATATTATAGGATTGATGAAGTTTAAGACCGTATGGTCGGTCGAGCTGGTGATGGGTACTGCCTCGATCCAAATTGTGAATTTGTCGACTACAACAAGGAGATGGGTTCTGCCTCGATCCACATTGTGAATTTGCGGCCTTTAGAGGATTTCTTCCCCCGTTTAGTTGGGTTGCTTCCCCCGTTAGCCGCGCCAATAAATGATTCTTGATAACCCACAAGTCTAGGGGATCAATTGTAGCTTTTCGATAAATAAGGATGTCGATCCCACGAGGAGCAGAAGGTGTTGATAAGTGACACTCGATAAAGAAAAGGCTGCACACACTCAAAGGTAAATATTTAGGGGTTTTTGGTTTAAGCAACATAAAAGTAAAAGACAAGCAAAGTAAACAGGGTAACTGAGGAGTAGCAAGCGGCCCAATCCTTTCAAAAGGATAAGCCTAGGAACTAAACTTATAAAAGCTAAAGCGTTCTCGAGAACACACGGGAGAGATAGCCAAGTTACTTTCACCATACTCCGCCAAGTAATATGTATAATGTTGATAAGTGTTGGTGGGTGGATCAATGCTAGTACACCTTCTAGACTAAGATAAGTGTACTCTTATGATTACACACCTTGAAAGCATCCGTTAATACAAGGTAGTAATTAAGGAATAAGCCTAACCATAGCATTACGATCAAGGATCCATAACTCCCTTGTGCAAAAGTGTGCGAACTGAGGTTCAGGTTTCTGTCACTCTGGCAACCCACCATAAGCATCCTTTGTGCACAATGTATTCCTCTAGGCCCATGAAAGGTGAAGTGTTAAGTGTTCGACTCACATAGCACCACTAGAGAAAGAATAACACCACTTAAGTATCAAACAACACATAACACTTCAACATCATATGACTACTAACAACTAGACTTCTCCCATGTTCTCAAGAACTAAAGTAACTACTCACAAGACATAAAAGAGATCATGATCAGAGGTGATAGATGGGTGGCAAACAATCTGGACACAATGATATTTCTCCAACAAAACTCAATAGCATTCACCACAAAGTAGTAATCAACACGAACAGAGTAGAGAGGTTAGATAGTACGGATTACAACACAAGTTGCAATTGTGAGATGAGATGGGATGGAGATGGAGATGGTGCTGATGTTGTGGATGATGTTGATGATGATCTCGATTGTAACGACCCGGTCCCAAAAGGAACCAAGTCTACTGTGCTTCTGTGCTATCCCTAGATCAGTATGCTAGCACACACAGTACTCGATGAAATACCATGAATCACATGTCAAAAAGTAACGTAAATACATGGTATTTATTACCTTATAGCCTTTGGGCTAGAATACACCGCGGAAACAAGCAATACATAAGTGGAGTCCCATCAACACCAACGGCAAAGTTGAGTGTAGACATCGTAACCCTACATCGTATCACTTACTCGTCGTATACAATCCTGCAACACCGAAGGTTACAGCCCAAAATGGGTCAGTACTTTGAATGTACGGCAAGTTACTCCCAAAAGAATATATAACAGACCTATCTTCTACATGCAATTTTGGCTGGTGGAAAAGCTCTAAGAGTTTCAATTTGCATAAAGCTGATTTTGTCCTACTCAAAGAGTATCATAATAGTACTACAAAGCTCATAATATGATTGAATTGGTTTCTCCAAGTCAATCTATTCCCAAAGTTGATTAAACCCGATTGATTAATTAAATATGATGAGATCCGTCAACATTCCCACTTCTAGATGCTCAAAGTTGTCCGTAACCGGGGACACGGCTAATCATGATCAGTTTGTACACTCTGCAGAGGTTTGTGCACTTTTCCCCACAAGACTCGACCACCTCCTTTTTAGTTCGTCACACTGCATGTTGTATGAGAACCGGAAGGTCGAGACATGGTATTTTAGAAGAGTTTCCCTCACTCTGGCGGTGCCCATCCCACCTACTCATAACTACGTTCGTAGCACCACCTAGTAAGAGTCACTACAACTAATCAACCAAGCCAGAGCCCATAATAGCTTGTGGCTGCACACGTAAGCTTCTAGTTATGAAAAATATGATAGATCCCTTTAAGCCTGGGTGGCATTCCGCAGTGATTACTGGCCATCTCCAGGTCACTCAGGCAAATCCACTGGTTCCTCCAGGGTGCCCCCAACCATTCCACCCAGGTGGTTCATTAAGATTATCTTGGTCCTGTTTACTACTTAGTCACTCATACCTCATAATGGATCACTTCCCAATCCACGTCTACTTAGCAAAGCAGTATAATTCTACACGGTGGCGACAATGATATAAGGTTCAGACCTACCTCAATGAACTACTAGGTGTAATAGCATAGCATAATATATAATCCTATCAATGCATAATATTTAAGTTGGACTACAATGCATATAAAAAATATAGGTAATACTGGAGCATGATCAAAAGAGTAACTTGCCTGGATCCTGACGATGAAATATTCTACTCGTAGTCATCTCTCCATCTCGTTACAATATATCTAACGGTAAAAGAGAAACACTTCAACACACAACTCAATCCAAAGTGAAGATCCAAATAAGATACAATTACAACATAAATATTTAGTTCTTACTATTAATAAAATAATTACTATGGCATGGATAGGTTGAGATAGGATCAAGTTGGATTGGATGGAAATATGATGGAAATCATATATCCGAGGATTGTAAAATCAATTGGATATGTTGAAGGTTGATTATAAAATCAATTAGATGGAGAGTATGTCAAACTCAGTTGGTTTGTCCATATGAATATTTGAATAGGAAATCAATTCTTGGATTGGATTGAAAAAGATCCGATAGAAATCGTGATGATCTTGTTGAGAAGATTGAATTTTTGTAGCCAAATTTATATAAAAAAAAGAGATATACTAAATGGAAGCTAAGACGAAGATTTGAGGTCAAAATAGTGTATTTATATGATGGAAAGAATGTGACAATTGTCCAAACAGAAAGATTTGATATTAAGGATCAAATTTGATGAAGAAAATATTCCGAATAAATTATAGAATAAGATGTATACCAAATATACACAAATTATAAAAATAAATTTGAGTTAAATTTCGAATTACCAAAAGTGAAATATTACTGGACCAAAATAAACTACATGTTCTAGGGAATCCGGGGATATGAAATTTGTCGAAATCCGACTTACGGGATAGAAGATATGAATTTCTGAAGTTTGACTATTTTTGCTAAAATGAATTACGGGATTAATAAAAAGTATGCAAAATGGCGAGTTCTGATAGGTCTGTACCCATTCGATTTTTACAAAATAAAATGATGAACAAAGAGGGGAGAAAGGCTCACCGGAGATCTCGCCGGAATTTTGGAAAAAGGTCTCCGGCGTCAACGAACAACCGAACGGGGTAGAGGATGATTTGGACGACTCGATGGACAAGGTTATAACTGCATGTTCGCCTTCGGATAGCCGAGAAGTTCCGCCAGAGTAAAGAAGAACAAATGAAGAGCACAATGACACGGACGGCGTGCTCCGTCCTTGCAATCGAGAGGAAAAATATGTCACAACGGTGCGCATCGGCAAGGGGGAAGAAACTAGAGGAAAAAATATGGACTAGGTACCTTTCTTGGCGACAAAAATCTTCACCGGAAGTGTGGATGCATGTTTACTCCGATGAGAAATTGCGCACGAAGGAGAGGGATTTGAAGAGGGACTTTATGCGTGGGGATGTGTGGTTCAAAGGGGTCCTAGGGGCGGTATTTATAGGGTCATGGGAGGTCCATAGAAGGAGAGTGAGCAAGGTTTTGGAAATGGAGTTAATGACATTCATGGAGAAATAATGGGCATTAAAAGCGAGGTTTTGGAAATGGAGTTAATGTCATTCATGGAGAAATAATGGCATTAAAAGCATTAAAGTGAGGTTTTAATTGCCTGAATGAATTCCTTATAATGTGCTACGAATGTAGACTTCATATCGAATCGGTCAAGGAATTAAGTAGGAGGGGAGGAACGTGTCCAGGTGCCATGTACCTCGTTTTTTCTGTAATGAGTGACTCATTCGTTCATGAACGTGAGACAGAAGAAGATGATATGAGCCTTAGTGGAAATTAGGTCAAGGGAGGAAAAAGACAGAGGGAAAATAAATCAGAAACATGGGCTCGGCTCAGATGATCTAGGATTTATATTTTCTAATACCTAACAACACTAAAATTCTGGATTATCAAATCCCTCCCAAAGTCGAAACATATATGTAGACTAAATAAAATATAGAGATTATAGAAATATATTTCTCTTTGAATTAAATGTTATAAATAGATTTTTATCAACCAAAATTCATTTAAGGCACTAATAAATTCCCCAAATTAGTTTTAGGGTTTTATAAATACCAAAATGATTACAAAAAAATAATCAAGTGTTCAAATGAGCACTTTAAAAAAATTCAATACTATCTTCGAAGAAGTCATATTATCTCCTCTCATTTTATTCAATAAATTGTTGGAAATATTTAAATATCTCTTAAACGTCAATATCAAATAAACTCAAATTTCAAATAAAATTCGAGAATGAGTATGGGACCACAATAAATTTGAGAAAGTCATTTTATTCTCGCTCTAAAATATTTAATTGTGGTTCCTACCAAATTTCAAAAAGACAAAAGAAAGAAAATCATTATTTGAATTTGGAATAAACTTCACAACAAAGATTTTTATTATTGGATAAATGATTATCCAAATTTTATTAAATGATTTGTAAAGGTTTTAAACAAAAACTCAAAAGAAAAGTTTTCGTTTACTCTATAATTCAAACAAGTCAATCAATATTATATTATTTATTAACATTCCAAAATTTTGAAAAATTTGGGATGTTACAAACTACCACCCTTAAAAGAAATCTCGTCCTCGAGATTTGCAAAGGCTAGAAAGAAATGGTTTGGGGTCAAGGTTTCTTGGGTTACTTCCCCATGATCTTGGCATAACATTATGAGGCTTGCAGTTTATCTTCACTTCTTGTTTGAGGGTTGTCTTCCACCGATACAATTCCATATGCTTCCGTTACTTAAATCATATCCCGGGGCTCGTGGCTCTAGGCACCAGTTCTGAACCTTAACCAGGGTGTGGTTCGCATCATTTACCGCACCAGGGTGTTAGGGAACTACCACCCTTAGAAGAAAGCTTATGGGGTCTCCAAAATTCTTCATACCATGATAGTTCTTCATCAAGCATCCAAAGATAAGAATCTGCATCTCCCCAAAGAACAAGTCTTTCTATAAAATACATAGGTTCCAAAACTACCTATCAAGACGCTCATGGTGGTCAAAATAACTTCCAAATGAAGCTTCTTGAAAATCTTCATGTTTCTTACTCACCGTACAACCTACGTTAGGCACAATGCATGTCTACAAAGAGTAATGCGTCTTACCATTCTATGGTTTAGGCTTGTCGCATCGGCACTCTACTAAGGGATTTTTAGGCTCACCGATTTACCAATCCAACATACAAAAGTTTACAATAAGAGTCTTCGGTATGGGGGCCAATCCATCCCGTACTCAAATTATTACTTCATATGCAGATAGATGAATCTGGTATTGTAACACTCAGTCTTTCTCACTCCTCTTAAAGAGCTCTTCAACTGCAAAACTAATAAAATGTTTTTGGGTGGCGATGATCCTACATGGTTTGTGCTAACACTTGCACCCATAGAATAGGGAACTTCCGTCTTCAACAGTTGTGTTCTCCTTGCAAATGGGCAATTCTTGTCCCTTCTATATTCTGAATCCAATCTTCTACTTTGACTGGGTCACTGGTCTCATCAAAATATTAATGTCCATCTATGGGTTTCAAGGTTGGTCAGAGATGAGATAGAATTTTAGAGAGAAGAGGAGATGGATACCTACACAACAATTATCAAACAACTAACATACATAATAGACTCGTTTACTATGTTTTCGTCAGAAAGTCTTCATTCCCTTCGGTTCTTCAAAGTCTTTGATACAAGGAGTTTCATCGATGTGATGGTCTTCTGATACATCATCCGTTTCTCACACCTCTCAAGGTTGTAAATAAATCCTACGGAATACGTATCCTAAAAACACAAATTAAAATCTAACAATTCAAATGACACCAATAATTAAATCAACAGCGAGAACTCCGAGAAAAATCCAAATATCACTCATAAAGTCAATCAAAAACAATTCCTATGGTACCTTCCTCCACATGAGCCCGCATGGTCGGGCACTCTACTCGCACTCTTTCGTTCATTTCACAGCTCTCATGGTGGGCTTGGATACTATTGGTATTGTGTAATATATTCCTTAACTTCTTCACAAGCATCTTAGTCTTGGATCTATCTGGGTCTTCTATGGGTCTTGAATAATCTTGGGATCTTTAGAGTCTTCAAATTCTTTGAGTCTTCCATACTTCCATACTTCTAATTCACGTTGAAAACATCTATTCTCCGAAATGGTCTTGAGTTGTCCAATATCTTGTCCTTCCCGAAGAGACATAACACAATCCTTCTTAGTGGTCAAAGTGGCATGTGTATAGTCTAACTTGTTTGGGATGAGAGGGAGTGTTTGGTAAAACTTAGAAAAGATTAGTAGTAATGGATTTTTTTTAAATAATATTTTTAGAGAGTATACTTCCTAATGGCTTTCCAGTTTCTAGGGCCACGACCTACAGTCAACATGTGCTCTGATACCATCTTGTAACGACCCGGTCCCAAAAGGAACCAAGTCTACTGTGCTTCTGTGCTATCCCTGGATCAGTATGCTAGCACACACAGTACTCGATGAAATACCATGAATCACATGTCAAAAAGTAACGTAAATACATGGTATTTATTACCTTATAGCCTTTGGGCTAGAATACACCGCGGAAACAAGCAATACATAAGTGGAGTCCCATCAACACCAACGGCAAAGTTGAGTGTAGACATCGTAACCCTACATCGTATCACTTACTCGTCGTATACAATCCTGCAACACCGAAGGTTACAGCCCAAAATGGGTCAGTACTTTGAATGTACGGCAAGTTACTCCCAAAAGAATATATAACAGACCTATCTTCTACATGCAATTTTGGCTGGTGGAAAAGCTCTAAGAGTTTCAGTTTGCATAAAGCTGATTTTGTCCTACTCAAAGAGTATCATAATAGTACTACAAAGCTCATTATATGATTGAATTGGTTTCTACAAGTCAATCTATTCCCAAAGTTGATTAAACCCGATTGATTAATTAAATATGATGAGATCCGTCAACATTCCCACTTCTAGATGCTCAAAGTTGTCCGTAACCGGGGACACGGCTAATCATGATCAGTTTGTACACTCTGCAGAGGTTTGTGCACTTTTCCCCACAAGACTCGACCACCTCCTTTTTAGTTCGTCAAACTGCATGTTGTATGAGAACCAGAAGGTCGAGACATGGTATTTTAGAAGAGTTTCCCTCACTCTGGCGGTGCCCATCCCACCTACTCATAACTACGTTCGTAGCACCACCTAGTAAGAGTCACTACAACTAATCAACCAAGCCAGAGCCCATAATAGCTTGTGGCTGCACACGTAAGCTTCTAGTTATGAAAAATATGATTGATCCCTTTAAGCCTGGGTGGCATTCCGCAGTGATTACTGGCCATCTCCAGGTCACTCAGGCAAATCCACTGGTTCCTCCAGGGTGCCCCCAACCATTCCACCCAGGTGGTTCATTAAGATTATCTTGGTCCTGTTTACTACTTAGTCACTCATACCTCATAATGGATCACTTCCCAATCCACGTCTACTTAGCAAAGCAGTATAATTCTACACGGTGGCGACAATGATATAAGGTTCAGACCTACCTCAATGAACTACTGGGTGTAATAGCATAGCATAATATATAATCCTATCAATGCATAATATTTAAGTTGGACTACAATGCATATAAAAAATATAGGTAATACTGGAGCATGATCAAAAGAGTAACTTGCCTGGATCCTGACGATGAAATATTCTACTCGTAGTCATCTCTCCATCTCGTTACAATATATCTAACGGTAAAAGAGAAACACTTCAACACACAACTCAATCCAAAGTGAAGATCCAAATAAGATACAATTACAACATAAATATTTAGTTCTTACTATTAATAAAATAATTACTATGGCATGGATAGGTTGAGATAGGATCAAGTTGGATTGGATGGAAATATGATGGAAATCATATATCCGAGGATTGTAAAATCAATTGGATATGTTGAAGGTTGATTATAAAATCAATTAGATGGAGAGTATGTCAAACTCAGTTGGTTTGTCCATATGAATATTTGAATAGGAAATCAATTCTTGGATTGGATTGAAAAAGATCCGATAGAAATCGTGATGATCTTGTTGAGAAGATTGAATTTTTGTAGCCAAATTTATATAAAAAAAAGAGATATACTAAATGGAAGCTAAGACGAAGATTTGAGGTCAAAATAGTGTATTTATATGATGGAAAGAATGTGACAATTGTCCAAACAGAAAGATTTGATATTAAGGATCAAATTTGATGAAGAAAATATTCCAAATAAATTATAGAATAAGATGTATACCAAATATACACAAATTATAAAAATAAATTTGAGTTAAATTTCGAATTACCAAAAGTGAAATATTACTGGACCAAAATAAACTACATGTTCTAGGGAATCCGGGGATATGAAATTTGTCGAAATCCGACTTACGGGATAGAAGATATGAATTTCTGAAGTTTGACTATTTTTGCTAAAATGAATTACGGGATTAATAAAAAGTATGCAAAATGGCGAGTTCTGATAGGTCTGTACCCATTCGATTTTTACAAAATAAAATGATGAACAAAGAGGGGAGAAAGGCTCACCGGAGATCTCGCCGGAATTTTGGAAAAAGGTCTCCGGCGTCAACGAACAACCGAACGGGGTAGAGGATGATTTGGACGACTCGATGGACAAGGTTATAACTGCATGTTCGCCTTCGGATAGCCGAGAAGTTCCGCCAGAGTAAAGAAGAACAAATGAAGAGCACAATGACACGGACGGCGTGCTCCGTCCTTGCAATCGAGAGGAAAAATATGTCACAACGGTGCGCATCGGCAAGGGGAAGAAACTAGAGGAAAAAATATGGACTAGGTACCTTTCTTGGCGACAAAAATCTTCACCGGAAGTGTGGATGCATGTTTACTCCGATGAGAAATTGCGCACGAAGGAGAGGGATTTGAAGAGGGACTTTATGCGTGGGGATGTGTGGTTCAAAGGGGTCCTAGGGGCGGTATTTATAGGGTCATGGGAGGTCCATAGAAGGAGAGTGAGCAAGGTTTTGGAAATGGAGTTAATGACATTCATGGAGAAATAATGGGCATTAAAAGCGAGGTTTTGGAAATGGAGTTAATGTCATTCATGGAGAAATAATGGCATTAAAAGCATTAAAGTGAGGTTTTAATTGCCTGAATGAATTCCTTATAATGTGCTACGAATGTAGACTTCATATCGAATCGGTCAAGGAATTAAGTAGGAGGGGAGGAACGTGTCCAGGTGCCATGTACCTCGTTTTTTCTGTAATGAGTGACTCATTCGTTCATGAACGTGAGACAGAAGAAGATGATATGAGCCTTAGTGGAAATTAGGTCAAGGGAGGAAAAAGACAGAGGGAAAATAAATCAGAAACATGGGCTCGGCTCAGATGATCTAGGATTTATATTTTCTAATACCTAACAACACTAAAATTCTGGATTATCAAATCCCTCCCAAAGTCGAAACATATATGTAGACTAAATAAAATATAGAGATTATAGAAATATATTTCTCTTTGAATTAAATGTTATAAATAGATTTTTATCAACCAAAATTCATTTAAGGCACTAATAAATTCCCCAAATTAGTTTTAGGGTTTTATAAATACCAAAATGATTACAAAAAAATAATCAAGTGTTCAAATGAGCACTTTAAAAAAATTCAATACTATCTTCGAAGAAGTCATATTATCTCCTCTCATTTTATTCAATAAATTGTTGGAAATATTTAAATATCTCTTAAACGTCAATATCAAATAAACTCAAATTTCAAATAAAATTCGAGAATGAGTATGGGACCACAATAAATTTGAGAAAGTCATTTTATTCTCGCTCTAAAATATTTAATTGTGGTTCCTACCAAATTTCAAAAAGACAAAAGAAAGAAAATCATTATTTGAATTTGGAATAAACTTCACAACAAAGATTTTTATTATTGGATAAATGATTATCCAAATTTTATTAAATGATTTGTAAAGGTTTTAAACAAAAACTCAAAAGAAAAGTTTTCGTTTAATCTATAATTCAAACAAGTCAATCAATATTATATTATTTATTAACATTCCAAAATGTTGAAAAATTTGGGATGTTACATCGATGATGCCCGTGACATTGATGATGATGATGGCGACGATCTCCCCTTCCGGGAGGTGATCTCCCCGGCGGAATCTGCCCGCCGGAGATGGCTTTTCTCCTCTGTAGGTTTCCGCCCCGTGGCGGCGGCGAAACACGGAAACTATTCCTCTTTTTAGGGTCTGATAGGCGAGAGGGGGCACCGAGGGGGCCCACCAGGTACCCTTCTGGCTGCCTGGTGGGTCCCCTCACCTCCATCCTCGGTGATTCCCAGTCAATTCCCATAAAAACGATCCCCGTAAATTTTCATCGCATTTGGACTTGATCTGATTCATCAACTTGGTGTCCACTTTTCACCACTGAATCCCGGTTCTGCTTCTTCGGCACCGGAAATTTTTAAACTATGTAAAACAAGCCAAAACAACATAAGAACAATACTTTAAAGTGGAATATATCAATGAATAGGATGAAATTACAATATAAAATAGTGATGATTTTTTGATGTATCACCGTGTCGAGTCCCAGGTTGCGAAGGGCCACGCCAGTGATATTGCTTTAAGCTCTGAAGCTGACGCATGTGGTCTGCTAGAAAACTTCTTGCAGGCGACGCAGCATCGTACGATGTCTTCCGCGTTTCTCATGGCGGTTGGCCTGTAGAAACCTTCTCAGAATGCTTTGGAAGCAAGAGCCCGGCTGCTTGAATGGTTCCCAAAGATTCCCTCGTGAATCTCAAGGAATAGTGCTTTTTCGTCTTCTTCCTCGACGCACCTTTGAAGAACCTCGGAGATGCTGTGTTTGTAGAGCTCCCAGTTGATGATGGTGAAGGCTTTGGATCATCAAGTGATGCGACGGGCTTCTATGACGTCTTGCGGTAAGAGGTTGTATATCAGCTAATTGAGGAAGGGTCTTGTCGACGCTGGTCCTTCGGGTGGTGGTGGGTTTTGTTCTGCATCCTCGTCTCCAGCTTCGCTCTCATCGATTGGGTCAACTATTGCCACTTTTTCGGGCCCGGTAACCTTTTTGACTGTTACGCTTGTGGTGGCGGTGTCATTGGTCGTGGTTCATTCGGGTGCCTTTGCTGGCTATATGGATCAATGTCTGATGCGTTCTAGGAAGACGCCAGGTGGTTTCGGTCCACGGGTAGATCCGATCACTGCGAGTTCGTCAGCTTCCGTGTTGTTTGCTCTTGTGACGTAGTTGAGTTCGCATCCGTTAATACAAGGTAGTAATTAAGGAATAAGCCTAACCATAGCATTACGATCAAGGATCCATAACTCCCTTGTGCAAAAGTGTGCGAACTGGGGTTCAGGTTTCTGTCACTCTCGCAACCCACCATAAGCATCCTTTGTGCACAATGTATTCCTCTAGGCCCATGAAAGGTGAAGTGTTGAGTGTTCGACTCACATAACACCACTAGAGAAAGAACAACACCACTTAAGTATCAAACAACACATAACACTTCAACATCATATGACTACTAACAACTAGACTTCTCCCATGTTCTCAAGAACTAAAGTAACTACTCACAAGACATAAAAGAGATCATGATCAGAGGTGATAGATGTGTAGCACACAATCCGGACACAATGATATTTCTCCAACAAAACTCATTAGCATTCACCACAAAGTAGTAATCAACACCAATAGACTAGAGAGGATAGATAGTACGGATTACAACACAAGTTGCAATTCTGAGATGAGATGGGATGGAGATCGAGATGGTGCTGATGTTGGGGATGATGTTGATGATGATCTCGATGATTCCCGTGATGATGATGATGATGATGGCGACGATCTCCCCTTCCGATAGGTGATCTCCCCGGCGGAATCTTCCCGCCGGAGATGGCTTTTCTCCTCTGTAGGTTTCCGCCCCGTGGCAGCGGAGAAACATGGAAACTCTTCCTCTTTTTAGTGTTTTCACCCCAGGGGGGGCCTTATAGGCGAGAGGGGGCACCAAGGGGGGCCACCAGGCATCCATGAGGGTGCCTGGCGCGGCCAGGAGGGGGGCCGCGCCAGGCACCCTTCTGTCTTCCTGGTGGGTCCCCTCACCTCCATCCTCGGTGATCCCCAGTCAATTCCCATAAAAATGATCCCCGTATATTTTCATCGCATTTGGATGATCTGATTCAGCAACTTGGTGTCCACTTTTCACCGTTGAATCCCGGTTCTGCTGCTTCGGCACCGGAAATTTGTAAACTTTGTAAAACAAGCCAAAACAACATAAGAACAATACTTTAAAGTGGAATATATCAATGAATAGGATGAAATTACAATATAAAATAGTGATGCTTTTTGGACGTATCAACTCCCCCAAGCTTAGACCTCGCTTGTCCCCAAGCGATTGCTAAGCTCGGTAAACCTGTCCACAAGTTTAGAGAGTGAAGCGTCGATAAAAGAATACGGACAAGAAGCATTAAGATTTCTCACCAAACTGAAGCATCCTCAACAGCAACCTCAACTCATAAGGTCCTTATGAGAAACTAGTAACAATTATAACAAAGTAGGACCTGGAAAACTCATCAAATCATGGAAAACATAGCTTTGGTCAAGGAACAACTAATAACTTTTACTTTTGCTCTTTCACTTATAATGGAACCAGTTGAAGCTTTGGAAAGAACATGTTATCAGTCAAGAAGTGCACATGTTAACACAAAGGAAGATGTTTACTAAGCAAGCTTTTGCAAACAACTCACTTATCAAAAGATAATGTCCAGAAAGATGTAACATGATAACTTTCAATGCAACTTTGTATGCAAGAATCTTTATTAACATCAAGTGTCTGTTCTCTCTCAAGAAGGAAGGAAGTAGGAAGAACTGACTCATCACAAAATAAAGGATAAACCCCGTGCAAAAGGGTAAGCAGGGAAAACTCATGTGCCATCTCTAGATCAAACAGAATAAAAACAGACTTTTTGGAGGTGCATGATCCGTCAACGACTATTGATAGATAACTCGCTCACTTCATGATTTGGACAAGTTTTGAGGAACGGCTCCCATGTGGGGACGATCACATCCCCTTAAATTCCTTTGTTTATCACTCATAAATGGGCGCAGGAACTTGTGTGTTAGTATTTATCTTTTACGTGCTGGGCACTCATGCCAATCCCTTCTCGTATTAGGGGTTTGTAGATTAGGCATGCAATCCCAAGATAAAACTTGTCCACATTAAGAAGATCATGGGTTACCCACCACTTCCTCATGAGCTGAATCAGTGGCACAAAACAGAAGATTTTGAACATCTAGAGATAACATAGAAATTATATACTTTAGGAGTGGGAGTGGAATACCACAAATAGGAAGGTATGGTGGACTCAAGTGGAAGATGTTGGTTTCAAGTTATGGAAGTACAAGCAGAATTCCGCTAAGTACAGAGATTTGGCTAGCAAGGCTTTGAGAGACCAGACAATTGATGAAAACTTAGATGCAAGCAATACAAAGCATAAATATTAAAACTAGCATGAAACATCAAGTTGTCTTCCTTGTCAACATAACACTTCAAGCATAATAACACAAAGGTTTTGGCTATGTCGCTACTTTGAGAAAAACATGCTTGTTGTTATGACCAAAGCTATACTTGCCAAGATTTAAATAAAGTTTTCGAAGCCATACCTGATATAAGGTCAATACTCCCAATAAGAATCAGCTCATAATGTCGATTGCGTGAAGAGAATACCGAGTGCAGCGAAGAAACCAATAGACTTCTCATTAATATTCCTTCATAGACAACCCCACATTCACGGATACAAAAGCTCTCCACAAAAGGAGTGATAGACCTCAAAGCAACACCTATTTCATAAATTAACTTCCCTAAACATGATACGACTCTACTTAACTCCTAAAGACAAAGATAAAGATAAAGATACCTGGCACTCCCCCAAGCTTGGAACAAGCTAAGGGGATGCCATTACCCAAGGAGATTTCACTCCTCATTCTTGTTCTTCTTAGTCACGTACTCCTTGGAGAAGCGCTTCCATGGCAGTTGTTCTCCAGTCTCGAAGGACATTCTCGTCTCCAAGATCCTGCACTCAGCACCTAAACCCATGCGCAGAAGCTTTAGTTCATACTCACAGTTCTAGTTCTGCAGATCATAGATCTGTGCTTGGAACCCATAAACTTTTTCTTCTAGTGCGGCCAGACTTGACCACATCTCCTTCATCTTCTTCTTGTGGGAAGCCTCGATCTCATTCATGATGTTGAAGTTAGCTTCAACACCGCGCTCCACCATCTTCTTGAACTTGAAGACCTCATGTTCCATCTCCTCCAGCCGCTCCTCGGTGCTCCCTTCCTTGACTGGTCCCTTCAGATCTTCCTTGTGGAGAACACCGTCGTCCACACGAAGGACCTGGGGGTGCTTCCTCACCTCAGCAAGGTAAGGGTTGATGACGTTGACGACGAACTTGTCCTTGGGGGAACTTGGGGAAGCCATGGCACCTAGATCTGCTGAAAGTTTTCCTGGCAGAAACAGACCGAGAAAGAAAACACGCGAAATCAAGAGATACGTTGCCGGGACTATCCGGGAAAATATATAGAAAAAATTTCCGCAACAGAAGGAAGGTTGCAAGCCTAGGTGGAGTCGGAGTCGGAGTCCAGGGCACCTAGGAGGGTGCCTGGCGCGACCAGGAGGGGGGAGGGTCTCCTGGGCCCCCTGGAGTTCCTCTTCGGCTCCACTCGGGCTTGGAATTTTCCTAATTTTTTAAAAACTTTGAAAAGTAAACTTTTATTGACGTTCGCGATGTTTCCTTACCGTAATACATACCTTTTCTTATTATGCTCCTGCCGGAGTCTGAAACAGGGCTGCAACATGCTCTTCATGAGTTCTTATATATATCATGTTTATATCCACATTGATTGGATCACCTGCCATATAATGTTTGAGTCTTTGTCCATTCACAACTTGAGGTTTGGTGCCTTAGAAATTATTGATCTTGATTGCACCAGACCGATATACTTCTTCGATAAGAAAAGGCCCTTCCCATCTGGAAAGTAGTTTACCTGGAGAAAACCTGAAACGAGATCTAATCAACAAAACTTTATCACCAACATTAAATTCACGTTTCAGAATGCTTTTATCGTGCCACTTCTTTACCTTTTCCTTGAGTAATTTAGCGCTCTCGTAAGCTTCACTCCTCCACTCATCTAGAGAAGTCAAGTTCATGAGACGCTTTTCACCAGCTAACTTTGGGTCAGCATTTAGCTCTCTGACAGCCCAGAAAGCCTTGTGCTCTAAATCTAATGGTAAATGTCAAGCCTTGCCATAGACCATTTTATACGGAGACATGCCCATGGGGTTTTCGTAAGCAGTTCTATACGCCCACAAAGCATCTCCTAGCTTCTTTGACCAGTCCTTTCTAGAACTATTTACTGTCTTCTGTAAGATCAACTTGATCTCCCTATTGGTGAGATCAACTTGCCCACTAGTTTGAGGGTGGTAAGGTGATTCAATCCTATGATTGACATCGTACTTGTCTAGAGCTTTCCTAAAAGCTCCATGTGTGAAGTGTGACCCTCCATCTGTCATGAGGTACCTTGGTACTCCAAACCTAGGAAAAATTACATCCTTGAGCATTTTCAAAGATGTCTTGTGATCAGCACTCTCAGTGGGGATTGCTTAAACCCACTTGGTTACATAATCAACAGCAACTAATATGTGTGTGAACTTGTGTGAAGGAGGAAAAGGACGCATAAAATCAAAACCCCAGCAATCGAAAGGTTCGATCACTAGTCAGTAATTCATAGACATCTCATTTCTCCTGCTAATATTACCAACTCTCTGACACTTATCACAAGATAGAACGTACCTTCGGGCATCCTTAAAAAGAGTAGGCCAATAAAAACCTGATTGTAAAAATTTATGTGCGGTCCTTTCACCAGCATGATGTCCTCCATAGGGACTATCGTGACATTGTCGAAGAATGTCCTGTTGCTCGTGCTCCGGTATACATCTTCTCACGATCCCATCTGGACCCTCTTTGAAAAGATGTGGATCATCCCAAAAGTAGTGCCTCAAATCCGTGAAGAATTTCTTCCTCTGCTGAAATATAAAACTTGGAGGCAAAAACTTTGCAACGATAAAATTAGCATAATCTGCAAACCCAGGGTCGGAATGAGATTGTAATTTTACAACAACAAGTTGTTCATCTGGGAAACTATCGTTGACTGGAATGGGATCGTGCGGAATGTCTTCCATCCTTGAAAGATTATCCGCCAGCGGATTATTTTCTCCTTTTCTATCGACAATCTGCAAATAAAATTCTTGAAGGAGTACCCATCTAATGAGTCTTGGTTTGGCATCCTTTTTCTGCATAAGATACTTAATGGAAGCATGGTCAGTATGAATAATAACATTAGAATCAACAATATACGGTCGAAAGTTATCACAAGCAAACACCACTGCCAAGAATTCCTTCTCGGTAGTAGCATAATTCTTTTGAGCATTATCAAGTGTCTTCCTGGCATAGTGGATGACATTCAACTTTTTGTCAACCCATTGTCCTAATACAGCTCCAACAGCAAAATCACTAGCATCACACATAATTTCAAAGGGAAAATTCCAGTCAGGTGGTTGTACTATAGAAGCGGTTATCAAGGCTTTCTTAAGAACTTCAAAAGCTTCCTTACAATCTTCATCAAATACAAAAGAGAATCCTTCTAGAGAAGATTGGTAAGGGGTCTCGAGGTCTTAGAAAATCCCTTGATAAAACTTCTATAGAAACCAGCATGACCTAGAAAACTACGAATACCTTTGATGTCCCTTGGATAGGGCATCCTTTCAATAGCTTCAATTTTTTCCTTGTCCACTTCAATTCCCCTTTCAGAAATCTTGTGTCCAAGAACTATCCCTTCGTTAACCATGAAATGGCACTTCTCCCAATTGAGCACCAAATTCGTTTCTTCACATCTCTGCAAAACTTTATTAAGATTGTGGAGACAGTGGTCAAAGGAGTTTCCATAGACGGAAAAGTCATCCACGAAAACTTCTACAATCTCCTCACAGAAACCATGAAATATTGCAGACATACACCTATGAAAAGTAGCAGGTGCATTACACAAACCAAAAGGCATACGCCGATAAGCATATGTACCATAAGGACACGTAAAGGTGGTCTTCTCTTGATCCGCGGTGTTAACGTGAATCTGGGAGAAGCCAGAATACCTGTCAAGATAGCAGAAGTGGGTGTTTTTAGAAAACCTCTCGAGCTTCTGATCAATAAAGGGCAGAGGATAGTGGTCCTTCCTGGTGGCCTTGTTCAACTTCCTGAAATCAATACACATTCTATATCCAATATGTGACACCCTGGTTTTCGGCCCCTTTTTATTTGCAACTTTATTTGCTGATTTTCTGGAGTTTGAAATCATTTGCTTGAATTTTATCAACTCAGATGGCCTTGATCACTTGGGCCTAATTTTTCCCCTAGGCCAAGTGACCCCTAAACCCTTCTCCCCTATGGCTATGATCAAGCTTTGGTCAAACTAGCCCTTGCCCTATTTTTATTTTTCTTAAAAAACCCTTTTCACTAAAGGAAATTGGTCTTTTCCCTCTCCTTTTTGAAGCTAGCCTCATTTCTGCTCCTCCTGTTGTCCTGAAACTTTTTGTGCTAAGAAAGGGGGACAGGCCTCATGATTCTATGCAAAAACATGGGCAAGATTAGTACAAAATTTCCCATCTAGAAATTCTTTTCCATTTCTGACCAGAGAGGCACTTTGTGAAGCAAGTAGCCTGTAGACTTATCCTTTTGCCTTGAAATTTTTACCGCATAAGCACCTTCCTAGATAACCCAGGCACACCAAGTTTCATCCCCAAAATCCTATCCAAACTCTCTGGAGAAATTCTCAAACTTTCCAGCAGAAACACATTTTTGAAGCTAGCAAGTGTTTGAGCCCACCTGCTAGCCTCCCAACCCCTCACCCATGCTACTGGACGTTAGATACGTGCCAAGGACACAGTGCGCACGCCCTGGACGCCCTCAGTGCACGCGTGCCAGGGGTGAGCACGCGCACTTCCTACCACAGGCGTGCTCTGGCCGTGGCCGTGAGGTCGCCATCACGGGCACCCCGCACCCCAAGCACCCGCGGCCGCTTGCGTGTGTCTGTAGCCGTCGTGGCACACCCATGCGCCACCTGGCTCACCCCAAAGCCCCGCCGCCCGCCGGAGACCTCGTCGTCGCCGCCGCGGTCTGTCTGAATCCCGCGCGTAGTGGCCACAGTGGCACGCACGCCTCCGCGTTGCCCGCGTCGTCTTCCCCGCGTCCCCTACCCCTAGCAAGCACGCGAGGCACTAGAACACCCACAAAGCCGCACCGCCTGTTGATGCAGAGCCTCCGCCGCAGCCATGCCTGATCCGTCTCGTCGCCCCGCTGCTGCAGAGACCCTGGGCACGCACGCGTGCTACACCGTCATCAGAACCTCCTAGAGCTCACCCGAGCCTCCACTCCTCACCCGCACGCAAGCACGGCGCCGTCATCTTCTGTCCGGCGACACCCGGAGGGGAATCGACACCATGGCTATAAATTGGTGCCTCCCTTGCTCGTAGCCACCACCACACACCCCCACTCCACTCGCAGAAGGAACACTCAAGGAGGAAGTCGGCCGGGGAGGCCCCTGGTCGGAGATCACATCGCAGCGCCGCCGCCACCGTAGCTGGAGAAGAACCTAGCGAAGCCGTCAGGCCACCGTTCGAGGAGTTTTGGGTACGTAGCTGCTCGCCCTGATGCCCTGCGTCTCCTCCCCTAGCCCTAGTTCACCTCCGAGGCCTCCTCGCCGGCGAACCACCGTTGCCAGAGCCGCGGCCTCTGTCTCTCACTACTAGGAAAAAGCTTATAGGTAGAGGCTTAACAGTAGCGTCCTTTAAAGACAGGCGCTACTGCTAATTAGCAGTAGCGCGCTATATGGACGCTCGCTATTGATATGCCTGTATCAGTAGCGCCCTTCCGTTACGCCCGCTGCTGCTAATGTGGACCCAACTTAACCCAGAGGCCCGCAAATAGCAGTAGCGCGTGATCTATTGGGTCGCTACTAGTAAAAGAATAGCAGTAGCGCCGTAGCGGTACAGGCGCTACTGGTAAGGCGCAGCACCCACCTTTTCCACCAACCATCCCCATCCCCCCTCCTCTCTCTCCCTCACTTGCTTCTTCCTCATTCCTTCTCCTACCTCTTGTCCATCTCCATTAATGCATTACACCATCTCCATTAATGCACTACACAATATCTTCATTAATGCAATATCTCTCTCTTTCCTTCTAATTTTCTCCTCCTCCACCACCACATATCATGCATAAATGCATCTAGCTATCTCTCTTTCTCACCTTTGTCTCCTTCCCCTCACTAGGTAGTGCAAGCTTCTCCCAAGTGTGATATTTTAACAAAAGGTATATACTTTCTCTCTCTCTCTTAATTAATTACTAGCTAGCTAGGTACGTTGATGCATGAGATGAGATGTGATATGAGAGTTTGCCTATGTTTTGCTGAAATGTCGATTTACTTCCGTTTCGGCGAATTTCGGGCAAACTCTATATGTCCTATTTTTAGGAAGGTCATGCCAAATTTTTGTATGAGTTTGATATGCATATGCATGTCGTTATAATATTTTGTTTGTATAACTCGTAGGCGACCATGAAGGTCTGTGGAAGGATGGTGGATAGATACTTGCGATCCGCAGTGGACGACATGGTTGAAAAAAATGAAAAGGAGATTTTATGTCCTAGTCGAGAATGCAAAGAAGGCGTCTGGCTGGACCCCTTTAAGGGTGGACGTTTGAAGGCGCACCTGCTTAGATACGGTTTCATGGATGGCTATACTCGATGGATAACTGAAGATGATGATGACGATATCGACGGTGCAACCAATAACCCCATGGCAGCGGATGAAGAGATGATTGATGGATCCGAAGACGAAGAGGGTGCTGGAAATGACGGCGGAGAAGAGGCCGCACATGGTAATGGCGGAGAAGATCAGACCGAACATGACGGAGAAGATGCGGACATGACGGATCCTTCGTCGCTACTAAATTCAATCGTGCGGGACCCTCATGTTCGAGACCTGCTTCGCAAGAAGACGACTAGCGACAGAGCTGGTTCTAGAGAGGAGGCCAAGTTGGAGCAACTGGAGGTAGACTCGAAGACTCCATTGTATGATGGTTGCGCTCCTGAGGTGACCCGCTTGAGTTTCACGCTCGAACTTCTAAAGATGAAGGATAAAAACAAATGGAGCGACAAAAGCCTCGATGATCATCTCAAGTATCTAAACAAGACAGTTCTTCCCCCGAGGAACCTTTGTCCTACTAGTATCGATGAGGCCAAGAAGATTGTGTGCCCTCTTGATCTGCCGCACATTAGATACCATGCATGCATCAACGATTGCATCATTTATCGGAACGAGAACGCAGAAAAAACCAGTTGTCCGGTGTGCAATGCTGATAGATACAAGAAGGCCGGAAATAAATCTCCTCAGAAATTTGTATGGTACTTTCCGATCATTCCTCGTCTTCAGCGTTATTTCGTAGATCCTAAGGAAGCTGAGCTCATGCGGTGGCACGCGGTCAGGAAGGTGCCCGATGATGGAGATGATCCGAAGATGAGACACCCTGTGGATGGAAGCCAGTGGAGAGCGTTGAACGCCGAATATGGATTTCATCTTGATCCAAGGAACGTCATGCTTGGCGTGAGTTCAGATGGCATGAATCCGTTTGGAAAGCAGAACACCAACCATAGCACATGGCCCGTGTTTGTATGGATGTACAACATTCCCCCGTGGAAGTGCATGAAGACAAAGTACATACACATGAGCATTCTGATTCAAGGGCCGAAACAGCCGAGAAATAATATTAATCTATATCTCGAGCTATTGAAAGAGGAGCTAGAAATGTTATGGAAATCACCAGTGAAGCCATGGGACGCTTTCGAAAAAGAATATTTCTATATGAAAGCCGCGGTGCTGACGATGGTGCACGATTATCTCGGTTACGGATATGTATCAGGCCAGGTGTGCCATGGATATTGCGGATGCACGAGGTGCATGGACGATACAACGTCTCAGCAGCTAACGAAAGATGGTGGGTCTGCAAAAATTGTGTACATGGGGCATCGAAGATGGCTCGAGAAGAATGACCCGTGGAGAATCCGTGGAGATCTATTCAATGGTGAGGCTGAGCATCGAGGACCTCCATGTAAGAGGAGCGGCGCCGAAATTGATGAGTTGTTGAAAAACTGGAAAGAGTGCCCCGCGCCTAGAAAGATGAAAAAACCGGAGCCGCTGCTGAAGGTATGGAAAACAAGGTCTGTTTTCTGGGACTTGGAGTACTGGCCCAAACTCGATACACCTCATTGTCTTGATCAAATGCATATCACGAAGAATGTTCTCGAGAGTTTTCTTGGCACACTGATGAACATGCCGGAGAAGACCAAGGATGGGCCGAAGGCAAGAAGAGACTTGGAAGATTTGGAAATAAGGGAAGATCTCCACATGCCTCGTAAAACGGCTGAGACAGAGACGGAGACAGAGGCGGGGGACAGCAGGCGGGGCAAAAAAGTAAAGAAGAAGGAAGAGAAATATTGCCGCCCTTCTTGCTTCACCTTCAATACGAAGGAGATCGATCAATTTTTCAAGTTTCTTACCGGAATAAAAGTTAGTTCCGGTTACTGTGGGAAGATAAGCAGATATCTAGACATGCAGAAAAAAAGGTTCAGCGGGATGAAGTCTCATGACTGTCACGTGATGATGATGCAGATACTACCGGTTTCCCTTAGAGGGATAATGGACAAGCACGTCCGTGACACGCTTACTGGTTTCTGTAATTTTTTCGATGTTATCTCTCGAAAGTCGATCAGTTCGAAGCAGCTCACAAGGCTACAGGAAGAGATTGTTATCATACTATGTGATCTCGATATGTACTTCCCGCCCGCGTTCTTTGACGTCATGGTGCATCTGTGTGTCCACATTGTGGACGACATCATCGACCTTGGCCCGTCATACCTGCACAACATGATGCCGTTCGAGAGGATGAATGGGGTCATCAAAGGTTTCGTTCGTAACATGTCCCGACCAGATGGAAGCATCGTACAGGGCTATCTGACACAAGAGTGCATCTCTTTCTGCGAGAATTATCTAGGCAACGGAGATGACGACGTCCCTGTTGTTGGTTTGCCTGTTAACAAGCACCATCGGAGGCTCGGAGGAGAAGGTCACACCAATGGTCGGAGGGAACTGCATGTCGACCACTCGGATCGACGCAATGACTTTGACAGGGCAAACTTAGTAGTGCTACAACATCTTGACATGGTAGACCCTTTCGTGACACTGCACAAAGAAACCATCGCCAAGAAGTACCATGACCAGGGCCTACGCAAGACGGACGCCCAAGTTACTAGAGAGCATAACTCCACTTTCTTGCCTTGGTTCAAAGAGCATGTTCTTGCCAATCCCCCGGAAGAGGGGTCTACAGACGCATTGCTCATATACGCCTTAGCACATGGCCCTGCTGTCAACTTCCTCACCTCTCAGGCACACGATATAAATGGATACACGTTCTATACGGAGGCCAGAGATATGAAAAGTGATTTCCAGAACTCGGGGGTGACGATAGAATGCATGACTGACGACAACGGCTCAACTGACAGATATTACGGAAGGGTCGAAGAGATCTGGGAGCTTAACTACTCTGGACTACACAATGCGACGATGTTCCGTGTCAGATGGGCTAAGAATGTCGAAAGAGAAAACCGGTATTTCACTACTATGTCTATACCCGACGCCAAGAGCGCTACCGTGAACGTCATCACCAAAAATGAGCCATGGATACACGCTAAGCACGTGACACAATGTTTCTACATAACCGACCCGAGCAATCCCAGCCGTGTTGTCGTGAGGAGAGGAAAAAGAAACATCGTCGGAATGGATGGAGTCGCCAACATAGAAGACTATGACTAGTACGGCAACCCGATGAGGGAAGATGACGACGAAGATGAAGCATATGTCAAAAGAAGAATGAAGACTACATTACCTATGAAAGATCGTACTCCATGGAAAAGGAAAAGTCACAACGAGGGCCTAAATTATTCGGAAACGAACAAAAAAGGAAAGAAACTAATCACTAAGAAACGTCCTCGACGCTGAGAAACTAAATGTGTGTTGTAATCTATATATGTATCTATTTTGTATACTTGCACTTTAACCGCGTTATCGATCGGTCAAATTATATATTGCCGCTGTTAAATATACATTATATAAATTGTATCGGTCGTTGTTCGGAAAAAAATTAAAAAGGAAATGGAAAGAGGAAAAGAAATGCCAGAAATATCAGTAGCGGGCCCTGTCAGAGCGGGCTACTGCTAAACTTTAAACGTAGAAGTAGCGCGCGCTGACAGGGCCCGCTACTGCTAAGTTTCACTTAAACCGGTCGGGCAGGTTCTTCTTTTCATTCCCCTCTATCTCTCCCTCTCGAATTCCTCCCCGGCCGCCGTCGTCGTCGCCGCGCCTCCCCGCCCTCGTCGCCCCGCCTCCGCCGCCCTCGTCGCCTCGCCTCCCCGCCCTCGTCACCGCGCCTCCGCCGCCCTCATCGCCTCACCTCCGCGGCCGCCGTCGTCGTCAAGCCGCCGCCGCCACCATCGATCTGCTCGTTAAGCCCCCTGCCCCGTTTCCTCCATCATCCATCGATCTTTCCCCGTCCCCAGCCTTCACTACTGCCGCACAACTCGATGATGCCTCCGGCTTCACTTCATCTCACCCTCACTGCTGCGCGCAATAGCCTTTCACGAGCATTCCGTCGAACACGACAAACAAATGCCGGATCTTGGTCTCTAGATGCCCTGTAGAAACTGAAGGATGTCAAGATCCAGTTCTAAAACTGAAGAATTACTCAAAATTGAATAATTTCCAGTGGCTTGTAGAATTACTCAAAACTGAAGAATTGCTCAAAACTGTATAATTGGAAGTGGCCTAGTATATTGCAGTTTCTCAAAATAAACAGAACTCCATCACCAGTACAGTTTTAACTCTCAACTCCATCACCCGTATAATTACTGCTTTCTGAAAATGTGAAAAAAAAATGCCAATGGCTAGCTGCACGTACTCCATCAATATTACTCCAAGTACAGTTTGAACTCTGAACTCCATCACCAATTTTCAACAGATTAGAGGGACAACAACGAGTAGGCCAATCAAGCATGCAAAAAATTGGAATCACACCTTCTGCTTTATTGTTTTATTTTTTAAAATTCATACAGTGTACTCTTAATAAAAATTTGTTATCCTGCAAACTCTGTTCTGTTTAGGAGTACAAAGTTTAACAGTACCAACATGCAAGGAATTGTGCAAGTTAATTGTGCAAAACAACAAGAGATCTTCTTTTTATTATTAGTAAAAAGTGAATCATCAGTAGGTCTGATCACTGTTGAAGTACTCTACTTAGTGTAACTCTGAAGAGTTGTTCTGTCTAATTGTGTGCGTGGGTATATGCTTAAGACAGAACAATCTGATGGAACAAAACACATGGTCCCCAATACCCATCTTATTATGCTCTGTGCAACACCATGTGCTCATTACTCACTAGGCCAGATTTGCATCTCAAAACCTTGCACTCTACCGATTTGAATGAATAATATAACAGTAATATTTAATATTGTTTAGGAGTTTGTATGAACTTTTCGAGTTGATAATGCAAATGAAATGATATTCTGTACGAATTTTCTTCTTTTTCCATATGCAGGGATCCGAGGGGCCTATGTTTTGCCGGAATGTTGATTTATTTCCGTTCCGGCAAATTTCAGGTTCCCGATATGTCCACTTTTTAGCAAAGGTCATGCCGAAATTTACCGTGAATTTCGACATGACTTGTGCTACAAAGTATGACATATCGAGTTCCCGGTATTTGATAGGACGGTATTTAGTCCTTTTTTTATAGTTTGAGAATTAAACTTGGAGACTAAATATATCGTAGGAAACATGTCGACCAACGACAAAGCCGGTGCAAATGAAGATTTTGACTACCAGCAGCATGAACACGCCTTCCTCGACCATATGTCTTCTCAGCTACGAGACAAAGGTCCAAATGCCGCTAGTGCGATGGACGCCGAAATCGAGTCCGACAGCACTCCTGATGGCACCGATGGCACTGACACCGGCGCCACCGACACCGGCGGCGCTGAAGCCGCTAATGAACCAGCAAATAAGAAAAAGGAGAGGGTACGAAAACCAAACAAGCTCGGCACCGACAAACTGCTAGTGACAGAGGTGCATCCTGGAAAATTACAGCCAATAGCGCCGGCGGAAGCTCGCAAGTGCTACGGCAACCAAGTCGGATGCATCCTACGGGAAACCGCGAGCATCAACGACTATGACTTGAGGAGTATACCAAATATGGAACATTTACTCCTTACGAAGCTGCACAACAGATTCAAGTTCCCGGATCGGGATGAGAGAAAAACTCCATGGGATCATGATGCCATGACTGACATAAATGCCGCCGCCATGGTCAAGTTCAGCAACGCATTGTCCGCGTGGAAAGTGAGGGTGAAACGATTGATTGAGAAGAACAAACCTTAGTCCAAGATTTTTGCGGAGAATACATCACTTACGGAAGCTGAGTTCTTAAAATTCAAGGACACTTGCGCTACCGACGAAGCCGAGCTTAGGCCCGCGAAATTCAAGGGGCTTCAGAAAATGAACACAGGGAAACACCGCCTCGGAAGCCGTGGTTACATTGGCAAAAGGCCCATATGGGACAAGGAGGACGCGGAACATGAAGCCGCGGGGATCCCAGACCCCTTGGCGGAGTTCACCGACCCGCAAGAGTATGACTTCTTCAGGGCCCGCTACAAGTGGGACTCGAAGCAAAAGGTTTGTTCCACGGACGCACCCACGAGGGAATTGATGAGATTACTGGTAATATTTTTTTCCACCTTATATTAGCTTCTCATCAAGTCAGAATACACGTTGTAGTAACATTTGTAAATTGTCCACGTTTCTTTCGCAGAAAGAGCAACACAAGCTTGATGCCGAAAGAGACTCATCGTCTCAGTCGACGATGAGGCCCAAGTGGGACACCCATCTCAACCGGGCCTTGAACATAATGAAGGGCCTCCCTTTGGACACTCGGCCGCAGCATGGACGTGTGCACGGCGTCGGAGACAGTGCCCATTGGAAGCACTACTACCACGAGGACCCTGAGGCCAAAAGGAAGAGAAGGAAGTTTAGTCAGGTCAACATCGACGAGAAGGTGAAGCTTGCGGTTGAGAAAAAAGCAGCTGAGACCGAACAAGCGACCAAACAAGAGATGATCAAGTCGGCAGTTAATGCAGCTTTAGCTGCCTGTAGAGATGAGTTTGCAGCTTCGGTTTCATCCTTGATCCCGGCTGTTATCGAGTGGACGAAGCAAAATCCAGACAAAACGGCAGCGGATTTTCGCCATACTAGCTTCGTCGGGAGAAACTCGGTGAACATCGCACCAGCGGGGCCTGCTCTCGCATCCGGACATGCTCCATTAGCCGCTCATAGCAGCCCGTCCTCTGTCTCTGGCGTGCTAGGCAGGCCTTCGCCTTTGGCTGAGCTCGACGCCCTGACGGTAATTACGCGTCACACCAACATATCTATAATATATCCCTTTTTCGTTGCCTTTTGGATGTCTGACGCCGTAGACATGTTTTCACAGGCCGAGAGAACCCCGTGCACCTTACTATACATGATCAATGGCCAGACGGTGGATGTGGGAAAGGAAACGATAATAAATCCCACGGATCGGATGATCCACACCATGCAGATGCCCAATACCAGTTTCAAGGTTTCCGTGGCGAGTGTCAAACCGGGCCACGAGGATTTGGCTCCTCCGGTACAACTCGGGGGAGAGCAATACGAGACCCCTAAGCGGCTTGCAGACTACAAGGGCTATTTCATCCTATGGCCGAAGGGTCTTCTTCTTGTCGAGTCGGCCGACGTGATGACCACACCAACGACAACACATCCCCAAGAAGGTATGAACACCACCACCCCGCCTCCGCAATTATTAGCGCCGCCCGTTATGCTGGGTGAGAGCGGCGAGCGACGCGAGGAAGGCGGTCCAAGCAGAGTGGATCGTGATTACTCCCCCGTGCTCCAGCAAGCAATGGATGATGACATGGACGAGGATGGTGACCCTATGCAATTCCTCAACACCGCCTTCATTAATCAGGAAGTAGAAATGATGAGTCAGCCATATGAGTCGGCCAATAAGGAGCATGTGGACGAGGAGATGGATATTCTGTCGGAGCAAGAGCATCCTAGGTCTGAGTGCAAAAATTCTCTCTTCGTGCAACCCTTGCAGGACACGCCTCCAGATGCCGCCTCAAACTAGCATGAACAACCCTTGCTCAGCCCGTCAACACTTGGGTTGGCAATCAAGGGCGCTATGAAAGGCTCATCACAACCTCTCCCCCAAAAGAAGCCGAGGAAGAGACCGAATAGGAAAGACTTAGCTGCCAAAAAGGCTGTCAATGCTTCTAGCAGCAAGTCGGTTCCGCCAACCGGTTTTGCAGACCGTGTACCGATGAAAGGCACGGCGTCGATCAATGTCGCGGGCGAGCCGATCCTCCCGCCGAAACCGCTGGAGAGCATATCAGGGGATCTCAGGAGACTGCACGACCATGGACTACCGACAGAGAAAAGGCTTCTCGCGTCGAAGGATCCAGGATATCCATTTTATGCGGTGCGTGTGCCTCCGGGCATGGGCTACATCGACACGGCGCCTGCGGAAGTGTTCTTCCTGCGGTTTGATCACATCTTTGAAATGTTCCTCACTAGGCGACTCGATTTTACGATCGTCCGCCTTTTTGCGCTCCATATGAGCTTTGTCATCAAAAGAGAGGAAATCTCGAAAATCGCGGTGGCAGATCCATACTACATGCATGAGTCCTTGTCGCTGCTAGGGAGTACATCGAAAATTTCATGCTGATGAATAAGGAGAAGGAAATGGTTCTCGTGCCTTATCATCCAATGTAAGTCATTTCCCGATTTCCTTTACATTTCAATCATTTCTTTGCTCATATGGAGGCTAGCAAATTTGAGGTGCATTTATTTTGCTCAGCGAGGGGCACGCCGTCCTTATCGTTCTTTTCCCGCGAGTCTCCCATGCCGTGTATTTCGAGTCGTCTAGGAACTTCAAAAGGAAGGACTACACCAAAGTAATGAGTCTTCTGGATTCCGCTCTCCAGGGCTTCGGCATGAGGGGTGGCCACATCGAGAAAAAGTCACGAAGGAAGGGCGCGCCGTGTTTCTCGCATAAAACCAACTTCTGCAGTATCCATCAACCGGAAGGAAGTACAAATGATGGATACTATGTCATCCATCTCATGATGGAGTTCAGAAAGGATCAGCAACGTCTTCGCATGGCAAGAAAAGATGACAATCATATCATGATATGGGAAAAAAACTTAGCCGAACCGGATTATAAAGTAAGAGATGACTTCTTTCGCATCCTGAAGGATATTGCAACCATCATCATGAAAGAAGTCGTCGACAAGAAGGGGATGTTCTACCACGGCCCAATATCGCGAGCTGATGTTAAAACTCGCGTAGGAATGCAGCTTTTGGACATTACGCCGTTCAATAAGCTAGGGTGCGTCCACCCAGATATGGATGGATGGAAGTTCTAGTGTATTGACTATGCCGATGGTGATGTCTCGATTGAATTTATACTTTTGGACGCGATATGAAACCTTTTTGATGTAATTTAACGGTCATGTTGAACTACTTGCGTAACGCTTGCTAGCTAGTGAATTAGTTGGGGTACCATGAACAACGTGTGTATATTATATTATGTATGTTACTTTATGTTGCATCTATTCACTAACTTTTTGTCTTCGTGTTGCTCAAGTATATTATGTTGTGTACTATTGTTGAATTCCTATAATGAATATGCATCTCTAATAGGTACATAGATCATCGATGGCGAAGAAGTGCTATGCCGTGTACATAGGGAAGGTTCCAGGAGTGTACGATGAGTGGCCAGAGTGTTAGGACCAAGTGCACCGGTTCCCGGGCGGCAGCCAAAGAGGGTTCAATACCAGAGAGGAAGCGGAAGCTAGTTACTTGAGATTTACGATAGCGCGAGAGGAAGATCGGAGGCGGCGCTTCATGAGCTACTACATAAGTCCACTCTTCCTCATAGTGACCGCTCTTCTAGTATATATCATAGTTTAGATGGATGATGAAACTTGCTTGTAGTTGCATGTATTTAAGATATTGTGACAACTTCTATCGCTATTTTAGAGATGACATGATGAGAGACATCATTTGTGTTGGATATGAGAGATCATGATGATATATATATATGGTCATCAGATTATTTTATGTGTATGATATGATGAGATTTGTACTTTGTAGAAAACCTGTGTATGTGTATGAGACTATATTGTATAATACCTGTACAAATACAGCAAAAATACGATGGGAAAAAGAAACAGAAAATGAAAAATAAATACCAGTAGCGCCCTGTTAACTGTACGCGCTACTGGTATTAGTAGTAGCGGACTCTAAGGGGGGCGCTACTGGTGTAGTAGTAGCGGGTGCGTACGCGCGCTACTGCTACAAGTTAGCTGTAGCGTGCTAGCAGTAGCGCGCCCTAGGGCGCTACTGATAAGCCAAAAGGGGGCGCTACTACTAGCCTTTCTCCTAGTAGTGTCCCTCTCTGTTTATTTCAACCTAACGCCCTGACCCCACCCGTCAGCCACTCCAGCCGCTCCGAACCGGTATAAGTGGAGGCGCCCGTGTAGGTTTATGCCTTCGACGTGGCCCTCTCTGGTTATTTCCTGAAAATCATTTTAAATCCATTTAAAATTAATGTTTGACCAAACTTTGACCATGAATATCTCCTAAACCACAAGGCCAAATGAGTTGATTCTTTTTGCTACATTTTTCTTTTGAGCCCCTCTTCAAGTTGACAAAATTTGGGAGATTGGATCACTGTTTAGGTCAACTGGACAGTGAAGGAGTACTTTGGACTTATTTCTATTTGCCACTTGTTTATTTTTTTCAGAGGGTGACCAAGTGCTTGCAGGAGACCAGGAGTTCAAGGATACTCCACTTGACCAAGGCAAGCCATAACAATCTGGTCATGAGGAGCTTAAGTTGTTTTTGATGATTTAAATCATTTACTTGGGTTTATTTTAATTGCCTTCACATTGCTTGCTAATAAAAATAAATAACCATAATAAGTTGATTGGTATAAATATGCCATGCTACTGATTTTATCATGTCACTCTAGTACATGTTATCACCATGTTTATTTTTTTGCCATGCCTATGCCGGAATCATTCTAGTGATGATCGTGCTCCGGGTTGTATGTCATGCTAGTAGTTGCATATGCATGATAGTAGTTCATACGCATGCTATGTTGCCATGTTTTCATATTGCTTTTTCACCAGAACCTAATGAACAAAATTGTTGACCAAGTGCCACCGAACCGATCTTATCCGTGCAGCCACATTCGCTTGTATGGGAGGGCCTTGACTCGTGCTATCGTAGTGCCTTCTACGGATATCACCCAGTAGGGGAGGTTATGCACGCACGCTACCCTGATCAGGTAGGTGGTGATAATCTCGACATCCATAGTTGTTTACTCGGGAGTCCCTGTTGGGACAGTTTGGCACAAGGTGGCCGAGTGGTTATGGTGGTAACGTGGAAACCTAACCGCAGGGATACCCAAGACCGTGTGTCGGTGAGTCCGTAGGGAGGTAACGCGGTTGTCGGGTTTTGTTTGGAGATGGCCTAGTCCACTCCTGCGGTACGAGTTCCAAGGATCCTGTGGGACAAGTACCGAGGTGCTGGATGGAGGAGGAACTCCATAATGTGGATAACGTGCTGATACAAGTGATGTTCATGAGACAAGTGTTACTTATATTCTTGCCATGTTTGCCATGTTATTGTTTGCATTATTGCCATGCTATTGTTTCTCCTGATGACTTGGCTGTTATGAGCTTGCAAGTACATTCAATGTACTGACCTGGCGTGTCATGCCAGATGCAGGAGGTGTTGCACCTGAAGAGTTGGCTGAGTTGTACTACGCGAACTAGGCCGTGTCCCAGCAGTGTCCCCGTGGATTGGAGTCCCGCACCTCGTTATTCCGTTGCCGTAGAGTCCTTCGTCGATCGTATCGAGGCCCTGAGATGTGACATAAGTAATGTTGATAGTGTTGCCGCACGAGATGTGCCTCCATGCCTCGTAGCAGTTGTAATCTCGAACCTATACCTGTATAATTTCTATGAAGCGGTTGTATTTTGTACCAATATGTTGTGCATTGCCAGAAGACTTGATCTCTGGGCTGGCAATGTAAGGTAAACCGGTTCCTCTGAGCCGGGGTGCCACAACGATTGGTATCAGAGCTACGCTGACTGTAGGACACGCTCGCTAGGCCGCGCGCTAGAGGAATGTTAGTCTAGAGTCTTGCTTGATCTGTGCACCTTGAGTGATGCATTGGTTGATGCATGGCATGTAGATGCATTTATTTTTGCTAATGGCTAACCCTGTGAGTGTAGATGGCACCCGTTCCATACCCCTTTGAGTACGAGGCGTCACCGACAGGCTTTCCGTCACTGCTCCACCGAGTTTGGCTCCGTCTGTACCCGCAGGGAGAAGACCCGATGTTCCAGGTGTACTGCGAGAAGCTGGCTGACTACGTACACGAGTACCGAGCTGAGGTGTTCCTGTTCTCGAGCTCCACGTATGGCAGCCTTTCGCGTTCCGCGAAGGGAGGACCCGCCTCCACCCCAGAGCAGGCTATTCTCTATGCTTACCTTGAGGCTCTCGTTGACCCGCGTCACCATGAGGTCGGGATGCAGCTTCACCCAGGTCTTTCTCACTACCCCACGTTGTCTCCCACCGGGCAGATCCTTTTCCCGCCGGACTCGGAGTGCGACCGGACGATGGTGCCCCTCGCTCGCTACATGGTCGCTCAGTACGAGCTGGTCATTAGTGTTGCTGAGGAGTTGGCTCGTTCCCGGGAGGCACTCGCGTCTATCAGAAGTATTCAGTCACCCCCTCCACCGCCTCCCACGTATACTCCGGTGCCAGCTCCACCTATTCCACCTGCACCCACCCCACCGACACCAGGTGCTCAGATAGTTGTTCGGTGCGAGACCCCAGAGGAGTGGGCCGCGTTGACTGCTACCCCTGCTGCTCCCATGCTTAGCCAGCACACTCCTCCTTCCTCTGAGGGAGAGCCCTCTCGTCAGCGTCGCCGCCTTGACATCCTTACCCGCAGCGCGATCCACGTTGCTAGTTCTGACTCCGAGGATAGTTCCGATGGTTCCGCTGACTGCCAGTGCCCGCTCCCTCACGACTAGGACGAGGTCGAGTAGTATGGTCGTTTCTACCGTTATGATATGCATGTTGTCAACTGCCGTATGAGCAGTACTCATTATGCTATCCTTCTAGTTGTTATTTATGAGGTCATGATGCTATGTATAATTATGAGGTTGCTTCGCTCTTTCGTTCGGATTTTGTTGATGATGTTCTCATATTCCCTGTTTTGGTGTAGGTGACTTAGACGGATCCTTGCTTGCTTTCTCTTATATGGCACCACGCCTGGTTCTGTGCTGATTCTTAGTCCGCCGTCCGGGGTGGATGCCTCCTTTTTCCTTCTCTTTCAGCGACTGTCTTGTGTTCTGAGCTGCTTTTCAGCCATCTCAGGCAGTCGCTGAGTTTCTTTTCGCAGTGGAGACCCTATGTTCTGAGCTGTTTTCTCGGCCGTCTTAGGGGACCTCAGCCTTCTTCTTAATCACCCTGCTCCAAGCTCTGAGCTGTTTTGCGGCCGTCTTGAGCAAGTGGTGAGTTACCCCGGCAACGCCACAGATCCGAGTTGTCAAGACCGTTCTGGTGGCCGCTGGATTAATTGCCGTTTTATAAAGAGATTCAGATGATCACCAACCACCAACTCTTGGAGTTTCGAGTTCCTTCCGTTTTGCCATCACTTGGCCTATTTCCCTCTTTGTGGTTTCTCATGATATTGGTGCTCTATTTGGGAACGGATATAGGATGAGGCGAGGTGAGTGCAGCAACTCGGGTGATGACGACACCCCCCGTTGTCGATCCGCTAGGCAAGCTGGACTGTCACCCGAGTGTCCACCACCTCCTCCACCACAAGCCCCTACCACAGAGCAGGTTATCAGGATGTTTGAGGAAAGAAGGAACCTGGAGCTCATGGAATTACTGCGAGGCATGTAGAACATTGTGGGACAGAATCAAAATCAAGGGTCACGTTCCAAGCTATCTGACTTTCAGCGCACCCGACCACCGAGCTTTGATCAGGAAACAGACCCCATTGAGGCTGATGATTGGCTGAGAACCATGGAAAAGAAGCTGGAAATCGCTCACTGTGATGAGGTGGATAAGGTTCCATTTGCCACCCATTACCTTGAGGGCTATGCCGCAGACTGGTGGGACAATACCAAGGCAGTATGGCCTACGGGAGAAGATATCACTTGGGAGAGATTCAAGCAGAAGTTCCGCACTTACCATATCCCCACCGGAGTGCTGAAAACCAAGTAGAGGGAATTTCTCGCTCTTGTCCAAGGCAGCATGACTGTAACTGAATATTTGAACAAGTTCAACCATCTGGCAAGATACTCGGTTCATGATGTGACCACTGAAGAGAGAAAGGTAGACCGCTTCCTTGGTGGTCTTAGCCCCACTCTCCGTTGTCAGCTCAGCATGCTGGACTTCCCAGACTTCCAGACACTCGTCAACAAGGCACTCATAGCAGAACGCGAATACAAGTCGGTCGCCGAACTCAAGGGAAGTTATGAAGACCGCAAGCGCAAGTATGAGCCCAAGAAGACCCCGTACGAGCCATATTCCCAGAAGCCCCGAGTGGTACAACCCGTTCCCCAGCAGGCTCAAGCCAATTCCAAGCCCGCCTGGAACCGCGGTCTCTCCGCAACCGACAAGCCGACCACTCAAGAGAAGTCTAACCTCAACCCCCAAGCCAAAGAAGACTACATTCGTAAGGGCGCCTGCTTTAATTGTGGGAAACAAGGACACTTTGCCAGAGACTTTCATAGCAAGCCGGGGAACCCAGCACCTCAAGTCAACAACATCCGGGGGCAGAACAACTATCGCCAGGCTCGATTCAACCACGTCTCGGCCGAAGAAGCCCGCGGATCCCCCGACGTGTTCATCAGTATGTTTCCTATTTATAACATACCGCATCTATATTATTTGATTCCGGGGCAACCGATTCGTTTATATCGCGGAGTTTCGCCACCCAAAACAATTTTCCTATTGATCTTTTGGACACAATTGTGGTGGCCAAAACCCCTGGAGGTGTGCTCAGAGCAGACAGTATATGCAAGGACCCGACCATTGAAATATATGGAGTGAAGTTCCCTACCTCTCTCATGGTGCTGGAACACAAGGGACTTGATGCAATCCTTGGAGTGGATTGGCTCACCACCCATGAGGTCCGCCTTGCCTTCAAGACCCGGATAGTGGAACTGGTTACCCCGGACGGAAAGGCAACTCAATTCACAGCTATTGGTATGCCACGCAAGAAGGAAGCAACGGTATGCCAGATCACCACCTCAGAGATGGACAAGATTCCGGTTGTCAGAGAGTTTCCAGATGTGTTCCCAGAAGAATTGCCGGGTATGCTGCCAAACAGGGAGATGGAGTTCGCCATCGAGCTTGTTCCCGGTACTTCCCCTATATACAAGAAGTATTACCGGATGCCTTCCACCGAACTGGTGGAACTAAAGAAACAACTGGATGAGCTATTGCAGAAGGGGTACATTCGCCCCAGCACCTCACCTTGGGGGTCACCGGTATTATTTGTCAAGAAGAAAGATGGCACTTTGCGGATGTGTGTGGACTACCGCCCCCTGAATGAAGTCACCATCAAGAACAAGTATCCACTGCCACGCATCGATGACTTGTTCGACCAACTGAAAGGTGCCCGGGTATTATCTAAGGTCGATCTTCGTACAGGCTATTACCAGATGAAGATCCGAAAGGAGGAAATTCCCAAGACAGCCTTCACCACCAGATATGGCTTGTATGAGTTCACGGTCATGTCCTTCGGCTTAACGAATGCCCCAGACTATTTCATGGGCATGATGAACAAGGTCTTCATGGACTTGCTGGACAAGTTCGTGGTGGTATTCATTGATGACATACTCATATACTCCAAAAGTGAAGAAGAGCATAAGCAGCACCTCCGTACGGTGCTGGAACGACTGCGAGCTCATCGCCTTTATGCCAAGTTCAGCAAGTGCGAGTTCTGGTTAAAGGAGGTGGGATTTCTGGGTCACATTCTGACGGCTCAAGGAGTAGCCGTAGACCCCAGCAAGGTGACCGATGTGTTGAATTGGAAGCTACCAACCACCGTGACGGAAGTCCAAAGTTTCTTAGGATTGACGGGATATTACCGCCGATTCATTGAAGGGTTCTCCAAGATAGCCAAGCCAATGACCGAGTTGTTGAAGAAGAACCAGAAATTTGTCTGGACCAAGGAGTGCGGCGAAAGCTTCGAGCAACTCAAGACCAAGCTAACCTCAGCCCGTGTTTTGACTCTGCCGGACATCCACAAGGGATTTGATATATATTGCGATGCCTCCAAGCATGGCCTTGGCTGCGTGCTAATGCAATAAGGAAATGTTGTAGTGTACGCCTCCAGACGGCTACGCCAACATGAAGTAAACTACCCCACGCATGACCTGGAGCTGGCTGTTGTGGTACACGCATTGAAATTGTGGAGGCATTATTTCATCGGGCAACGGTGTGAGGTGTACACCAATCATAAAAGTCTCAAGTACATCTTCACACAGCCAGACCTCAACCTTAGGCAGAGAAGATGGCTCGAGTTGGTCAAGGATTACGATCTCGGGATGAATTATCACCCGGGAAGGCTAACGTGGTCGCCGACGCCCTTAGCCACGAGCCAAGTTCAGTGAGTGCGCTCTGGGAAAGGCTTCACCCTCAGCTATGGGAGGAAGTCACTAAACTCAACCTCGTGTTGTGTGACTCAATGACCAGGAAGATATTGGAAATCACCCCAACCTTGGTAGAGGAAATTAAGGGAGCACAAACTCAAGATCCGGAAATTCAAGAAATCAAGGGACGGATTCCGTGTGGCAAGGACGAATCCTTTCACCTGGATACCCAAGGAGTGCTATGGTTCGAAAACCGAATCTGTGTAATGGACCAGGCTAATTTGAGACAGCAAATACTGCGAGAAGCACATGAGTCCGCATACTCTATCCACCCCGGCAGCACCAAGATGTACCGGGATTTGAAGACCACAATTTGGTGGCCCGGAATGCGCAAAGATATCGCATACTATGTGGCATGCTGCGACATATGCAACCGAGTCAAGGTCGGGCGCCAAAAGCCAGCTGGACTGCTGCAACCCCTGCAGGTTCCGCAATGGAAGTGGGATGACATATGCATGGACTTCATTGTAGGGCTCTCAACGACCGCCCGGGGTCACGATTCCATATGGGTAGTTGTGGATATGCTCACCAAAGTGGCCCACTTTATTCCCGTCAGGGCCACTTACCAAGCTGATCAATTGGCAGAGTTATACATGTCCCGGATTGTCAGTCTGCATGGAATACAAAAGACCATCACCTAGACAGAGGGTCAGTGTTCACGTCGGCATTTTGGCTACGACTTCACGAAGCCTTGGGGACCGTACTAAAGAACATCACCGCTTACCATCCCCAAACAGAAGGCCAGACAGAGCAAGTAAATCATATATTGGAGGATATGCTCAGGGCATGTTTATTAGCCCACGGGTCCAAGTGGGAGGACTGCTTTCCATACGCAGAATTCTCATAAAACAACAGCTACCAGGCCAGCCTCAAGATGTCACCCTTTGAAGCATTATATGGGTGGAAATGCCGCACCCCATTGAACTGGTCACAGACAGGGGAGAGCCGCATCTTTGGCACCGACTTAATGCTTGAAGCAGAAAAGCAAGTCAAGGAGATTCAGGACCGGTTGAGAGCCGCCAAGTCTCGACAAAAGAGTTACTATGACACCGTGAACTTTGAGCCTGGAGAATACGTCTATCTCCGAGTGACGCCAATGAAAGGAGTAAGGAGATTCCAGACCCGGGGAAAGCTTGCCCCAAGGTATGTCGGGCCATTCCCAATAATGGCTAAGAGGGGAAAAGTAGCGTACCAACTGGAATTACCCCCGGAAATGGCAGATATCCATGACGTATTCCATGTATCGCAACTTCGCAAGTGTGTCTCGCCACCAGTCAAACGAGTGGATGTGAAGGAGTTAGAGCTGGCCCAGGATCTGACATATGAGGAGAAACCAGTAAGGATTTTGGATGAGATGGAAAGCACTACCTGCAGTAAGGTGATACGGTTTTACGAGGTGCTCTGGGAGCGCCATACTGAGGAAGAAGCCACGTGGGAAAGGGAAGAGTTTCTCAGGGCTGCATATCCGTATCTGTTCCCTGAGCAACCAAATCTCGAGGAAGAGATTTACCATAAGGGGGGTAGGTTTGTGACACCCTGGTTTTTGGCCCCTTTTTATTTGCAACTTTATTTGCTAATTTTCTGGAGTTTGAAATCATTTGCTTGGATTTTCTCAACTCAGATGGTCTTGATCACTTGGGCCTAATTTTTCCCCTAGGCCAAGTGACCCTTAAACCCTTCTCCCCTATGGCTATGATCAAGCTTTGGTCAAACTAGCCCTTGCCCTATTTTTATTTTTCTTAAAAACCCCTTTTCACTAAAGGAAATTGGTTTTTTCCCTCTCCTTTTTGAAGCTAGCCTCATTTCTGCTCCTCCTGTTGGCCTAAAACTTTTTGTGCTAAGCAAGGGGGACATGCCTCATGATTCTATGCAAAAAAATTGGCAAGCTTAGAACAAAATTTCCCCTCTAGAAATTCTTTTCCATTTCTGACCAGAGAGGCACTTTGTGAAGCAAGTACCCTGTAGACTTATCCTTTTGCCTTGAAATTTTTACCACATAAGCACCTTCCTAGATAACCCAGACACACCAGCAAAAACACATTTTTGAAGCTACCAAGTGTTTGAGCCCACCTTCTAGCCTCCCAACCTGGATCACCCCAAAGCCGCGCCGCCCGCCGGAGACCTCGTCGTCGCTGCCGCGGTCTGTCTGAATCTCGCGCGTAGTGGCCACAGTGGCACGCACGCCTCCGCATTGCCCGCGTCTTCTTCCCCGCGTCCCCTACCCCTAGCAAGCACGCAGGGCACCAGAACCCCCTCAAAACCGCGCCGCCTGTCGATGCAGAGCCTCCTCCGCAGCCACGCCTGAGCCGTCTCGTCGCCCCGCTGCTGCAGAGACCCTGGGCACGCACGCACGCGTGCTACACCGTCATCAGAACCTCCTAGAGCTCACTCAAGCCTCCACTGCTCACCCGCACGCAAGCACGGCGCCGTCGTCTTCTGTCCGGCGACACCCGGAGGGGAATCGACGCCATGGCTATAAATTGGCGCCTCCCTTGCTCGTAGCCACCACCACACACCCCCACTCCACTCGCAGAAGGCACACTCAAGGAGGAAGACGGCCGGGGAGGCCCCTGGTCGGAGATCACATCGCAGCGCCGCCGCCACCGTAGCTGGAGAAGAACCTAGCGAAGCCGTCAGTCCACCGTTCGAGGAGTTTCGGGTACGTAGCTGCTCGCCGTGATCCCCTGCGTCTCCTCCCCTAGCCCTAGTTCACCTCCGAGGCCTCCTCGCCGGCGAACCACCATCGCCGGAGCTGCGGCCTCTGTCTCCGTCTCTGTTTATTTCAACCTGACGCCCTGACCCCACCCGTCAGCAACTCCAGCCGCTCCGAACCGGTATAAGTGGAGGCACCCGCGTAGGTTTACGCCTTCGACGTGGACCTCTCTGGTTATTTCCTGAAAATCATTTTAAATCCATTTAAAATTAATGTTTGACCAAACTTTGAACATGAATATCTCCTAAACCACAAGGCCAAATGAGTTGATTCCATTTTGTACATTTTTCTTTTGAGCTCCTCTTCAAGTTGACAAAATTTGGGAGCTTGGCTCACTATTTAGGTCCACTGGACATTGAAGGAGTACTTTGGACTTATTTCTATTTGCCACTTGTTTATATTTTTTAGAGGGTGACCAAGTGCTTGCAGGAGACCAGGAGTTCAAGGATAATCCACTTGACCAAGGCAAGCCATAACAATCTGGTCAGGAGGAGCTTAAGTTGTTTTTGATGATTTAAATCATTTACTTGGGTTTTTTTTAATTGCCTTCACATTGCTTGCTAATAAAAATAAATAACCATAATAAGTTGATTGGTATAAACATGCCATGCTACTGATTTTATCATGTCACTCTAGTACATGTTATCACCATGTTTATTTTGTTGCCATGCCTATGCCAGAATCATGCTAGTGATGATCGTGCTCCGGGTTGTATGTCATGCTAGTAGTTGCATATGCATGATAGTAGTTCATACGCATGCCATGTTTCCATGTCTTCGTATTGCTTTTTCACCAGAACCTAATGAAAAAAATTGTTGACCAAGTGCCACCGAACCGAGCATATCCGTGCAGCCACATTCGCTTGTATGGGCGGGCCTTGACTCGTGCTATCGTAGTGCCTTCTACGGATATCACCCAATAGGGGAGGTTATGCACGCACGCTACCCTGATCAGGTAGGTGGTGATAATCTCGACATCCATAGTTGTTTACCCGGGAGTCCCTGTTGGGACAGTTTTCCACAAGGTGGCCGAGTGGTGATGGTGGTAACGTGGACACCTAACCGCAGGGATACCCAAGACCGTGTGTCGGTGAGTCCGTAGGGAGGTAACGCGGTAGTCGGGTTTCGTTGGAGATGTCCTAGTCCACTCCTGCGGTACGAGTTCCAAGGATCCTATGGGACAAGTACCGAGGTGCTGGATGGAGGAGGAACTCCATAATGTGGGTAACGTGCACAAACTCTGCAGAGTCAAAATCTATTCGAATTGCCGCGTCCTCGGTCATGGGACACAGTTCGTACTAGGTCACACGGAGGTCAACACTAATCTGTTTATTAATATGAATGTTAATGCTGAAACTATGGTCATGTGATTGGTTGGGTGGTAACTGAGGACACCTAACCCGTTGAGTGGTTGAGCTACGACCCGTATGATGGTGGGTCAAGAGATGGCCCGGTTACCGAGTCCGCACGACTCGGAGGTAAGATGGATGAATCATGTGATGTTCATGAGACAAGTGTTACTATTATTCTTGCCATGTTTGCCATGTTATTGTTTGCATCGTATCGTATCGACGCTCTGAGATGTGACATAAATAATGTTGATAGTGTTGCCGCATGAGATGTGCCGCCATGCCTCGTAGCAGTTGTAATACCGAACCTATGTACCTGTATAATTACTATGAAGAGGTTGTATTCTATACCAATATGTCGTGCATTGCCAGAAGACTTGATCTCTAGGCTGGCAATGTAAGGTAAACCGGTTTCTCTGAGCCGGGGTGCCACACAATAATATCCTCTGAGGTATTAGTTCATTTTTATCATTAGGAACAACAGTTATACCTCCTTTCTTAGGAACACAATGAACCACACTTACCCACTTACTATCAGCTACAGGATAGATGATACCTGCGGCTAGAATTTTGAGAACCTCCGTCCTAACCACGTCCTTCATATTTGGGTTCAACAGTCGTTGATGATCAACAACTGGTTTAGCATCGGGCTCGAGATTGATAGTATGTTGGCAAATGGATGGACTAATACCCTTGAGATCATCAAGAGTATAGCCAATAACACCTCGGTGTCTGCGGAGTGTCTCCAATAATCTCTCTTCTTCATACCCTGAAAGGTTAGAATTGATAATAACAGGATATACTTTCTTTTCATCTAAAAGCATACTTGAGCGTATCGGGTTGTGGTTTTAGATCAAACACCGGGTCTTCTTTTGGTTGCGAGAGGATTCCTAATGGTTCAACCGGGAGGTTGTGCTTCAGGATAGGAGTTTGTCTTAAAAATATGTCTTCTAGTTCATCCCTCTCCTGCATATGTATGTCATTCTCGTGGTCTTCCATAAATTGCTGCAAAGTATCATCAGGAGGAATAGCAATATAAGGAATTTCTTCAATAATTTTGTCATTACTTGAAAAGTCAGTACCACGATGCTGCTTAGAAAACTTAGAAAAATTAAATTCATACGGCTCACCGTTGAATTCAACAGAAACTTTACCTTTCTTGCAATCTATTATAGCTCCACAAGTGCTAAGGAAGGGCCTACCAAAGATAATAGGGCAAAAACTATCTTGCACTGAACCAAGTACAATAAAGTTAGTAGGATATTTTACCTTCCCGCAGAGTACTTCAACATCTCTCACAATCCCAACTGGAGAGATTGTTTGTTTATTTGCAAGATGAATCATGGCATCAATGTCCTCGATCTCACACGGCTGAATCTCGTGCATGATCTCTTGAAAAGGTGTGACGGGAATAGCGCTGACGGTAGGCCCCAAATCACATAGCCCATAGTAATTATGATCTCCTATTTTGACAGATACAACTGGCGTACCTGAAATTGAGCCCTTGTTCTTGGTTGTGACAATGTTAGTGGAAACATCACAAAAACGAATAGTGGATTCTTCAATATCACTGGTTACCAGATCCTTGACCATTACAACTTGAAGCTTGACCTTGATCATATCCTCAGGTTCGTCAGTCGTCCTTCCATTTTTGTTTAGAATACCTGTAAAAAAAGAGTGCTCCTTTATGCTTGAGGGATAGGGAGGATGTTCATACACAACTGCAGGTAAAACAGGATCAGTAACATTAATCTCAATAGGTGACTCCTTGAAAGGTTTATGATGTTGACTCTCCTTCTTCTTAGAAGAATCAATATGAGAAGCAAAGTCCTTGCAAAAGTCAACCATTAGCTGGGAATCAAGACCAATTTTAGAGCAAAAGGTATTAAAGTAATCATTCTTTACATAACTCTCAATGTAATCATGCTTATAGTTTATAGTGGGTTCAATACCTTTATAAATTTCCCAGTCTTCAGTGTTCTTCTAGATCCTTTCTATAAGATCCCATTTTTCTTCCATACTTCTGGTCTGGAATACCCTGCTAGAGGAGGCATCCAACATCTCTCCTTGTCCTGACGAGAAAGCCTGGCATAAAAATTTGTAAGTATAATTTCCTTGGGGAGCTCATGGTTTGGGCATTTGAGCATCAGGGACTTCAGTCTCCCCCAAGCTTGAGCGATGATATCTCCGTCGCGAGACCAAAAGTTGTAGATGTAGTTCCTGTCTTGGTGAATTTCACGAAGAGGATAAAACTTTGCATAAAAGAGAGACATAAGCTCTGGCCATTCAAGCAGATCGGAGTTATCGAGTAGCTTATACCAATCTGAAGCTTTATCTTTGAGTGATATAGAGAATAGTTTCTTCATGACGAACTCCATTGTTACACCTGCAAGATTAAATAAAGAACATAATTGTGATAAATATAGCAGGTGTTCTCACAGATGTCCTTCTCCTGTATAACGATTAGACAAGACATGATCAATACCAGGTGGTATTTTATAGGGCACAATTTTAGTAGGGGTAGGAGTGACCACCACAGTCGTGGGGCGGCTCCTTACCAGCAATGAACCAACAGTAGCAGAGTCCTTAAGGACTGAAAGTAACAACAGAAAATAAAGGTTTCCTTACCGGATTCACTTACCAATAGCGCTACACACCCCGGCAACGGCGCTAGAAAAGCTCGTTGATGGCGGTGAAGTTAATAGGTTTAGTTGGGTTGGTTCCCTCGTTAACCGCGCCAATAAACTATTCTTGATAACCCGCAAGTCTAGGGGATCAATTGTAGATTTTTGATAAATAAGGATGTCGATCCCACGAGGAGCAGAAGGTGTTGATAAGTGACACTGGATAAGGAAAAGGCTGCACACACTCAAAGGTAAATATTTAGGGGTTTTTGGTTTAAGCAACAGAAAAGTAAAAGACAAGAAAAGTAAACATGGTCACTAAGGAGTAGCAAGTGGCCCAATCCTTTCACAAGGATAAGCCTAGGAACTAAACTTATAAAAGCTAAAGCGTTCTCGAGAACACATGGGAGAGATATCCAAGTTACTTTCACCATACTCCGCCAAGTAATATGTATTGTGTTGATAAGTGTTGGTGGGTGGATCAATGCTAGTACACCTTCTAGACTAAGATAAGTGTACTCTTATGATTACACACCTTGCAAGCATCCGCAAGTACAATGTAGTAATTAAGGCATAAGCCAAACCACAACATTACGATCAAGGATCCATAACTCCCTTGTGCAAAAGTGTGTGAACTGGGGTTCAGGTTTCTGTCACTCCGGCAACCCACCATAAGCATCCTTTGTGCACAATGTATTCCTCTAGGCCCATGAAAGGTGAAGTGTTAAGTGTTCGACTCACATAACACCACTAGAGAAATAACAAAAAAACTTAAGTATCAAACAACACATAACACTTCAACATCATATGACTACTAACAACTAGACTTCTCCCATGTTCTCAAGAACTAAAGTAACTAATCACAAGACATAAAAGAGATCATGATCAGAGGTGATAGATGGGTGGAAAACAATCTGGACACAATGATATTTCTCCAACAAAACTCAATAGCATTCACCACAAAGTAGTAATCAACACCAACAGAGTAGAGAGGATAGATAGTACGGATTACAACACAAGTTGCAATTGTGAGATGAGATGGGATGGAGATGGAGATGGTGCTGATGTTGTGGATGATGTTGATGATGATCTTGATGATGCCCATGACGATGATGATGATGATGGCGACGATCTCCCCTTCCGGGAGGTGATCTCCCCGGCGGAATCTGCCCGCCGGAGATGGATTTTCTCCTCTGTAGGATTCCGCCCTGTGGCGGCGGCGAAACACGGAAACTATTCCTCTTTTTAGGGTTTTCACCCCAGGGGGGTCTGATAGGCGAGAGGGGGCACCGAGGGGCCCACCAGGTACCCTTCTGGCTTCCTGGTGGGTCCCCTCACCTCCATCCTCGGTGATCCCCAGTCAATTCCCATAAAAACGATCCCCGTAAATTTTCATCGCATTTGGACTTGATCTGATTCAGCAACTTGGTGTCCACTTTTCACCACTGAATCTCGGTTCTGCTGCTTCGGCACCGGAAATTTGTAAACTATGTAGAAAAAGCCAAAAAAACATAAGAACAATACTTTAAAGTGGAATATATCAATGAATAGGATGAAATTACAATATAAAATATTGATGCTTTTTTGATGTATCACCGTGTCGAGTCCCAGGTTGCGAAGGGCCACGCCAGTGATATTGCTTTAAGCTCTGAAGCTGACGCATGTGGTCTGCTAGAAAACTTCTTGCAGGCGACGCAACATCGTACGATGTCTTCCGCATTTCTCATGGCGGTTGGCCTGTAGAAACCTTCTCGGAATGCTTTGGAAGCAAGAGCCCGGATGCTTGAATGGTTCCCAAAGATTCCCTCGTGAATCTCAAGGAATAGTGCTTTTTCTTCTTCTTCCTCGACGCACCTTTGAAGCACCTCGGAGATGCTGCATTTGTAGAGCTCCCTGTTGATGATGGTGAAGGCTTTGGATCATCAAGTGATGCGACGGGCTTCTGTGACGTCTTGCGGTAAGAGGTTGTATATCAGCTAATTGAGGAAGGGTCTTGTCGACGCTGGTCCTTCAGGTGGTGGTGGTTTTTGTTCGGTATCCTCGTCTCCAGCTTCGCTCTCGTCGACTGGGTGAACTATTGCCACTTTTTCGGGCCCGGTAACCTTTTTGACTGTTACGCTTGTGGTGGCGGTGTCATTGGTTGTGGTTCATTCGGGTGCCTTTGCTGGCTATATGGATCAATGTCTGATGCGTTCTAGGAAGACGCCAGGTGGTTTCAGTCCGCGAGTAGATCCGATCACTGCGAGTTCGTCAGCTTCCGTGTTGTTTGCTCTTGTGACGTAGTTGAGTTCGCATCCGTCAAAATCACCTTCGAGGATATTGTATAGCTTCTGGTATGCTGACATAGTATCTACGACAGCTTCACAATCTCTCATTTTTTGTTGGACGACGAGATTTGAGTCTCCCTAGATGAGTAGGCGAGTTGCACCGCAGGCTTTTGCCATGCACATGGTGTGGATGAGTGTTTCGTATTCTGCTTCATTGTTGGATTCCTTTTCAAAGATTATCTGGAATATATATTTTAGCTTGTCTCCCTTGGGTGAAATTAGCACGACGCCTGCTCCGACTCCTTCTTGTCTCATCAATCCATCGAAGAACATTTTCCACGAGTTGGAGAGGTATGGAGGGCCAGGTTTTAGGACTTCCATCCACTCGACAAAGAAATCGGGGAAGACTTGTTCTTTGATTGTTGTTGGGTGCTTGAACCATAGGTCACGAGAACTGAGCTTGATTTTCCACTGGGCGAATCATCCTGTGGCATCCGTGTTGTTGAGGATATCTGAGAGTGGTGCACTGCTGACCACTATTATTGGGTGCTCGTCAAAGTAGTGCGATACCTTGCGAGAGGTCATGAAGACGGCGTAGACGAGTGTCCTATAGTGCGGGTATATATGCTCAGAATGTGTGACGACTTCACTAAGGTAGTAGATCGGTCTCTTGATGCCTTGTACTTTTCCTTCTTTAGCGCGCTCGACAACAAGTATAGTGCTGATGATGCTGCTCCGAGCGGCGATGTAGAGGGATAGGGGCTCTCGTTCCTTGGGGACTGCGAGGATTGGTGGAGTTGATAGGGTTTTCTTTAGGTCTGCGAATGTGTTTAGCGCTTCCTCTGTCCTCGAACTTTCCACCTTTCCTGAGTAGTTGGTAGAAAGGCAAAGTCCTTTCCCCTAGCTTGTTGATGAAGCGGCTCAGGGCGGCGAGTTGTCCTATGAGTTGTTGTACTCCCCTTATGTTTACGGGTTCTTGCATTGGGGCGGGTGCTTGAAATTTTTCTGGGTTGGCTTCGACTCCTCGTGCGGACACCATGTATCTTAGTAGCTTGCCGGCTGGTAAGCTGAAGACACATTTCTTGGGCTTGAGTTTGATGCGGTAGTGGTTGAGTGCTCCGAAGGTTTCACGTAGGTCTTTGAGGAGTGTGTTTTCCTAGTAGGTTTTGATGACGATGTCGTCCATGTAGACTTGGACATTTATTCCTATTTGGTCTTTTAGGCAAGCCTACATCATTCGTTGATAGATTACTCCGGCGTTCTTGAGTCCGAAAGGCATTGTCATGTAACAGAATACACTATAGGGTGTGATGAACGATGTGTCATCTTCTTCTTCTTCTTTCATCCTGATTTGATTGTAGCCTGAATACGCGTCGAGAAATGAGAGAAGGTCGCATCCTGAAGTGGAATCGATTATTTCATCTATCAGAGGCAGGGGAAAGTGATCTTTCGGGCAATGCTTGTTGACTGTCCCATAGTCGACACACATGCGTAATACTTCAATGTCCTTCTTGGGTACAAAGACGGGGTTTGCGACCCACGTGGCCTTCTTTGTTTCGCGGAATAATTTAGCGTCAAGTAGCCTACTGACTTCTTCTCCTATGGCTCTGCGTTTCGACTCGGAGAATCATCACGGGGCCTGTTTCACTGGTTTTGTGTTTGGATAGATTTGCAGTACGTGTTCAGTGAATTCTCTTAGGAGTACTGGCATGTCGGCTGGGCACCAAGCAAAGATTTCCCATTCTTCGCAGAGGAACTTTAGGAGAGCATTCTCCTATTCTTCGGATACGTGCACCATTTTGTCTGGGTCTGTTGGGTGCACCTGGTGGGTCATCGTGTCGCTGTTGATACTGAAGTCCTTAGTGATCTCCTTAAGCTCGATGCGGCTGGTGAGTGGGAAGATGCTTTTGTCCGCCACCATGGCTATTTCCGTGAGTTCCTGATGTGCCCCGAAGGTGTCGGAGACTTTATGAGAATCTCGGTTGCATTTATCTGATTTGATAAAATATCCATTGATCGTGATGACTCCGACGGGTCCTGGCATCTGGAGCTTGAGGTATGCATAGTGTGGGATGGCCATGAACTGGGTGAAAGCTGGTCTGTCGAGTATGGTGTGGTATTGTGATTGCCACTACCACTTCCAACTCGAGGGCCTCTCTTCTGAAATTGCTCTTGCCCCCGAAGATAACTTCGATGTTGATTTTTCCTAGGGGTGAGCTTGCTTTCCCCGGTACGACACCGTGGAGGGTGATGTCCGAAGTTTTCAATGCGGATTGTGGGATAAACATCTTTTGTAAGGTTTTGGAGAAAATGTCGTTCATGCTGCTACCCCCATCCATGAATACTCGTGACATGTTGCGGCCTCCAATCTGCGCTTCAAGGACTAGTGGAGTGTGTCTTTGCCTTGGGATACCTGGCGGGCGGTCCTTTTGCGAGAAGGTGATGCCGACCTTTGAACCCCATAAGTAGTATGGTGCTTCTAGTTTGAGTTTTGTCACCATGTATATTTGGCGGGTGGTCGCTTCTTCCTACTTTTTTTATGGGCACCCTTCTTGCATCATGTACACCCGACCATGCGCTAACGGCCAGGTTTCTTCCCCGAGTGCTAACGATGCTGCTCCTCGGGTGCACTCTGCTCTGTGCTGTACATCTGCCTAGTGTGCTTTGGGGAGTTCGCTAAAGAGCTGACACTTTCCGAGGCTATGGGTTGCTCTGATTTCTCCTTCTTCGTCCTCATAAGAGAGGATTGTACAAATCACATCTAGCTAATCTTGGGGAGTGAGGGTCTTCGAGCCACCTATTTGCTTCCGTCTTCCCTTTACGGATTGGTTGGTGGCGTCATGGTGCTTGGCGAGCTTGTGCACGAGTGATGCTTTTTGCGAGAGCGGTTACTCGGGCACAACTCAACTCTGTCATTGATCCAGAAGTCTCGAATTCTCTTGGCGAGGTCATGTGGTCTGCCGGTGAGATCTTAATGGCTGGTTGTGACTACTTCGCAGCGAGTTCTTGAGCTAGAGAAATTTTGATGTTGAGTTACGGTGCCGCGACTAGTGTTGGCTTTTGTTTCGCGGTTTCCAGTTGAACTTAGTCCCCGATCGGAGAGTGGCTCGTCGCTTGATGTAGTCCTAGAACCCTCCTAAAACTAGGATCAGACTCACACGCCGATTGGGTGCTTTCGATCGCGAGATCGGAAAGTGGGTGGTGAGGTTGACGGTTCCGAGCAGATCGGCTCCTGCTTGGATCATTGATGGAGTCGCCGAGTTGTCGGTTGCTGATCATGGAACCGCCGAGATCTGAATCCGACTTGCATCTTCCCATGATTGACCTCCGGAAGCTTCTCCATCACCAAGATCGCATGCGGGATGCGCCGTGAGTAGTTACCCTTGGACCATGGGTCCATGATCACTATATAGATGATGTCTTCTCTCTAATATTTTGCTTCAATGTTTAGCAATTGTGAGATGCCTATCATGATCAAGGCACCTATGTATTAATTCATGCTTTTCTATGTTGGGATCCGATGGATTATGAGATGATGTTCAGTTTGTGTTGAGTAATATATTTGGTTTACCTTTATATTTTTGTTCTTGAGTATTCTTGCATGTTCTCCATTGCGTTTGTTGCTTTGTCTAAGTAGTAGATTGCAAATCCAAGAGGGACTGTAATGCTTGATTTTGGGTTCATGCCCCTCGATGTCTAGCTTGACTGACACAAGCATGAGACTAGGGGATGTGTTGTAGCCACTAGGGGTAAAACAGTGGTGCTTGTGACTGCGTGTTGCAAGGATTGCTTACATTACGCATAGAGTGTTAAGGCAGTTGTCCGTTGCTTGGGGTTCGCAACTTAATACCAACGAGATGTTATGGATTGATATCTCAAGGTGGATGATTAGTGAGTAGATGCTGATGAATAAACGGTCTACTTGTTTTGGTGTAATGCTCATACGATTGAGCCTCTTTAATTTCCGGTAGCATAATTAGCATTGCGGTGCGTTTATAATTCTGCCAATTGTCGAACTATAATTTGTTCACCCATCATAGTTGTTTACCGTATTTTTGGAGAGACACGTGACTAGTGAAAGTCATGACACCTTGTCCATATTTGTTTACCGTCTCTTGTAAACAGAAAGGTCGGACAGATTGACAACCTCTCTAAACTCGTTGGGAGTAAAGTTATTTATGTCTTGTGTGCAGGTCCAGGTTAAGCGAGTAATATCTTTCAGATCTCGCATTGCTCGTTTCATGTAACAACCCGATTCACTAAGAATCCAAGTCTCTGTGCATTCTGTGCTAGTCCTAAGTATGGTTGAATCGGTCTACACCAATTCCAACCTGTTGGGAAACGTAGTAGAAAACAAAAAATTTCGGCCTACGAATCAAGAACCCAAGATCATCCAAGAAGATTGCATACAAGGTTTTACGTCATGGCTCACCAAACGATGTAGCGGAAGTAGAGTTGGTGAAGACCGTTAGTGCAGATCCCCGCAGCTAGGAATTTCAATGACCTCCCAACCGCGAGGATATCGATCCCGCATACCGTTCCACGATCCATTGCGCGATTTGTCACTCGAACCGTCCCGCGATCCGTCCCGATCAAGTCCCACGAACAAGTCCCTCGAACATGATCTCCGAGGAAGAAGAAGGACCTCGAAGAAGGATCAAAGGTATGATCCCTCTACCGGTATCCACACATCCCCATGTAGCAATCCAGCAGCGCTCCGCCGTCCAGAGAAGAACGCCACCGAGAGAAGCTAGAGGGAGAAGAGCCTAGCGGCGTCCGGACTAGAACGATCTAGCCCGAAGAGAATTAGAGGCGCGTGGGATTTAGCTGGGGCAGCCTTGGGGCTTTTCTGGTGTGTCTTTGGGGCTACCCCTGCCCCCGAATATATAGGTGGAAGCCTGGGGTCGCAACTTGGGCGAGGGTTCTCCCCAAAGTCGGTTTTGGCCACCAGGAGGAGTCCCACACGGATTCCCCGCCGAAACGCCGCGGACCCCGGCGTCCTGGTCCAAAACGCCAGGGACCCTGGCGTCTGGGCCTTGGACTCAAGGAAAGTCCTTTTCCTTCCAAGATACGACCTTGTGGACCTTCCTACTTGGTCTAACGTCGTTTTCCGCGGTTTGGAGAGTTCCTTAACCCTTAGGATACTTCCATAAGCTCCCGGGAACCTTCCGAAACCTCCCGGAACATTTCCGGAAGTCCCAGAACAATTTTACCGATGTTCCATAACCTTTCCACAACTATTACCGAATGTTGCAAAACCTTCCAAGACTATCACGGATGTCCTGTTACCACTTCAAGACTCTTCTTGAATGTTCCGGAATCATTCGAGACCGTTCTCAAATATTCTAAAACCATTCGGCACCACCTAGAACACTTCTAGTGCTACCTGGAAACACTTCCGGTTCCACCCGAAACAATTCCGGTACCCTTTCTCTTTTCATCTCCTAGTTCTCTAACAGATTACTACTCGTTAAGTGTGTGACCCAATAGGTTCGGTATAATGCGGACATGACTCGGAACATCTTCCGGACATAGGTCAACAGCCTTTTGTCAATAGCCAATAATCAACAGCGGAGCCATGGACACCCATGTTGACTCCCGCACATACACGAATAAACTTCGAGTGAACCTTTATGTTTAGTCATGTACCATTCCCTTTGCTTCGCGATATATGACAAAGTTAGAGGAGAGAAGTTTGGCACCCATGTGTAACAACTTCTTGAACACAAGCCACTTGTTATCCTCTTTGCTCGTTTGTCTCTATTTCTCGTTATTGTATTCCAGTATCCCCGTGATTAAATCACAATGCGTCTGGCCAGACTAGAATGGATACCGTCATACCGAGTGGGCCCAAAGTCAATATCTCTTCATCGTGAAGGAGCAAATCACATTCTTGAACTATCACAATCACTAGCCACACCATCTGACATACCCATAACTTATTTTACTACTTCCCATTTACGGGAGGATTCATCTAAGAACCAAAGCATGTCTTCCTGTGTGAAGCAACTCGATACTCTCATGGTCTAAGGAATTACGTATATCATAACATTTCATGATATGACTTATAACGTAGTTACGATGTGATCTCTAAGTATATCATTCAATACTGGGGTTGGTTCAACATCATTGTTCTGCTAACAATATGTTCCCATTGCTACTGACATCCTTGTTACAAGAACAATGCCCATGATTAAGAAAACGTAATCATCAGTTAGCACATGAGCTGGTCTTAGAGGCTAAACCAGGAACTCTTGGTGTTTACATTTCCACACATGCAAGTGAGTTTTCTTCTGAATCTCATAGTCAGGGTCATTGCAATTATAGCACAGAAATATAAACATTAATTAAGAACACGGAAATATATATAATAACATTTTATTATTGCCTCTAGGGCATATTTCCAACAGTCTCCCACTTGCACTAGAGTCAATAATATTATCAGTGCTTGAGCACTTTACACCTATGGCATACCGGTGTAATACATGCTTCATTTGTGGTATAGACTTCATCATCGGATCTGACGTTTCAGGCCCGTTTGTATCTTGCATATCTTCGCGTTTTCACGCTATCATAAAATTCACTAATTTTATCAGTTTAGCTTTGTATATGTTTGAATCATTTGGCAGGACCTTGGTTCCTTTAGAATAAGTCATGAAATCATTCATCAATGTTCCATGAACTTCAAGCATCTTGGAAACCATACCATGTTCATGAACTGATGATTCAAAATACCCTCCCTTGTTACTTCTTTAAGGAACAATATACTTAGCCTCTGTTATAGAATTCGCCACAGTATCTAACTTAACACAATTCCTCCATACTGTGCCACCTTTATGTGTGAAACACATAATCCCAATTAAAATCGAAAATCGGACGGAGTAAGTATGAAGACTGAAGTGGTGTAACTGTTTACATCAAAAATTCAGCTGGTGTAACTCATTACAACGAGCCATTCATTCTCTCCATTTTTCCGAGAAACATATCTTATCTATCATAAGTTTAACTTTTCACTGTTTGTCCAATGATCAACATATTGATCACTTTGGTATCTAGCTCACAACCTTTTGGAGCACTGGACATATCTGGTCGTTTTACATATTATGGTGTACATGATTAATCCAAACACACAGGTGAGTGGAATTCAATTCACGTGTTTTTGCTTATCTGTGTTCATGAACACCGATTTCCGCAAACAACTTTTCACCGTGACCTCGGCAAGAACATCCTTCTTGGCGTATTCATACTAAACTACTTTAGTATCATGTCAACATGTAATGTTGGCTTTAGCATGATCAGGCACTTACTATCTACATAGATCACTGTGCTCAATACTAATGCTATATTAGCCCAAGTTTTCAACTGAAAACTATTTCCAATGAAGTCCTTATTCGTGTCAAGAAATTTATATCATTTCTAATCAACAATATGTCATCAACATAAGGTTTTAGAAATATCATTCAGCTCCCACTTACTTTCTTGAACATTCAAGCATCTTCGTTATTCCTGATGAAAACAAACTCTTTTGGCAATTTCATCAAAACGAAAATTCCAACTCCATTATGCCAGCTTCAGTCCATCACTGGACATCCAAGGCTTGCATCTATTTTAGCATCCTTTGAATCGACAAAACATTCCGGTCGTATCACGTATACGTCCTTTGTTATATTTTCGGGTAGGAACTTTGTTTTGACGTTCATTCTACCATATCCTATAAATGAGATATGTAGTAATTGCTAATATAACCCGAATTGACTAAAGCATCTCTACGGTCGACACTATTTCGCCGTAGTCAACGTTTGAACTTGCTAGAAAACAATTTTCCAACGAGTTGAGCTTTATCGATAAAACAATTTCATCCGAATCAATTATAGATCCATATATATATTCTTCAGACTTTTAGTCTTTCAGAGGGTCTACCAAGTTCAAAACTTGACTTACTTCCATGGATACTATCTCGGATTATATGGAATTTAGCCCAATCCCGGTCCCATCAACGCTTCTTTGTATATCACAGGTTTATCATTGTCGAACAATAATATCTCGTCTTACATATCATGAATGTTTGTACGAGTTTTGTCTAACCTGTGTGGTTCAGCTGCACACTTATTTGAAGATTCAACAATCTTTAACAAGTTGCACTGTCCTCCCACTCACCTTTTTGTAAGAAACTATTTTCTTCCAAACACATTGTTCTTAACTGCAAACAATTTTGCTTTTGTGTAGTGATAGAGGAATACCAAACCCTTTTGGAATAACCTTAACAAAGTAGCACTTATCTGATTTGGTGTTTTGAGCATGTCAAACACATGTCTCATATACCCAAATTTTAAGAAAAGACAATATGGTTTTAACACTTCCATTCCACATCTAATATGGTGTCATTTCAACAGATTTGATGGTGCTCTTTTCAGTGTAAAAGACGTAGTCTCTAATGCATAACTTTAATAAGTATAATGGCAAATTGATAAACGTCATATTTGATCTTACCGTGTCATACATGGCTTGATTACATCTCTCGAACACTTTACTCATAGTGGTGTTCCGGGAGACGCAAGTTATGACACTTCTTCACAACTCATCAGACGTTCGCTAAACTTGTAACTCAAATATTACTTTCTACAATGTAATTTACAGAAGCTTTATTTCCTCATTACAATGAATTTCTATTTCACTCTAAAATTCCTTGAACATTTCAAAGATTTCAGACGTATGTCTGTATTGAACAGATATCCTCATATCTATTTCAACTCATGAGTGAAGATAGGGAATCCACTGCACACAACTACACTTATTGGACTACACACATCATCATGTATGATTATCAATAGTTTAGTTGTCCGTTCATGTATGGCCTATCAACGGTGTTTTAGTCACATTACTTCGAGACAAAGATCAGAAGCGTCAAGTGATTCATAGTCATATGACTCGAAAGTCCATCACTTATGGAAATTCTTCATGCATGTTATGTCACTTGTGATAAACGGTAGTGCCACATCTATGTGGTATTTCTGTCAGTCTTGCGACATTTAGCGTCAATGTTATGGATGTTTAAGTATTATTATCAAGATTCATAACATACAACCTATTCATAATGGAAGTATGGCCTTTACGTTATTCATAGCTTTGAACAACTCTCTTGCAACAAACATGATTCAAAATGATGTTTTGCAACAAGGCTAAAGTTTAGTAACAATTTACTCAACTCTAAAATGAATTATGAAGATAATCATAGAGTCAACACACGGTATAGTAAACCTTTTACCGTGTTCCCGAGCGTGTCAAAACTCATCATTAGCTAGTCATAAAGGCCATAGTATTTCTTGTATCGAGTTGCAACAATATGCAATCGATGTGATATTCCGGTGATCAACAGTTTAATCACAATATACAGAATCCACAATTAACTGCTTAATCATGATTCCCAAGAATTACATCTCTTGACCAGCAATGAATTCATCTATAACTCCGTATGACTTTCATTTCTGAGCTGGTTATTCCAGTCTTCTTTCGTTTTGCCTTTATACGTATCATAGTTCTATTTCCAATGTCACTCCTACTCACAAAAGCTCACACATGATTAAGGATGGCACGGGCCATGGACTTTCCGGCGTGTAAGTCTTACTAACACCGTTTGGAACTTCCTTTCCCTTAATTCCCATCATCATATGATCGGTGTTCTTCTGGATCCCACACTTATCAGTTTTGTTTGAGCACAATGAACATTTTTCACTAATGCTTACAATCATACATTGTACTAGATATCTTATATCCTATATCAATTGTCTTACTACTGAAAACAGTTTTTCAGTTCCATGAATGTCAAGTAACTATCCCAAATGTTTCGAAGTTCGGGTTTCATGGTGGTGAAGACAATGCACTTAGCTGTGGTGGAATTCTAGCATTTTGGATTATGGACGTAAGTCACATCATCCATAGCATCAGCGGGAGAGCATCAAAAATTTGCGATAGGACAAGCTCCTTCTCGACACCATTGAGGATAGTCCTCACAATACGGTACCAATCGTAAAGTTTTTACCAGATAATACAGTTAATCAAAATCAATTGGGAAGGTGGTAACGCGAGCCATTATTCTACAACGATAATGCAAATACTAAGACTTTGTTCATAATTAAGTTGCACTAGTGATTAATCAATTTAATTACTTAGTGCACTCCCACTCAGATCAATATCTCTCGTAATTGATGCTGGAGTGATTCAAGATCCGACCCAATCATCCGCCGTTGATGTGACATCACTGATGACTTAGACTGGACCGGTAGGCCAACTTGCCAGTCACGCCAAAGGTGATTCTTGTTCATCTTTCGATGGGCGTGTTCCGGTAGCAAACTTTTATCCAAACTGTCAAGATAACCAAGTGTAATGTGCTGTGTGTTCTTTTAACACACCCGTCTTTTATGCGTCACACCGTGTGCACCCATGTGACATGACCTGCTCCGGTGTGAAACATAGTATAGACGGTGCTACAGTTGGGAGAACACTATCAACTTGATATTGTTTTGCGAGAGATCACCCTAATAAAATACGACTACCGCGCATCAAACAAGGGTGCATCAAAGGGATAAACATCATAGGCAGTTCATAAAATTATGTGATATAGTATAGCCCTTTGCTTCGTGAAGTCTTCACTGTCTTCACGTCGTCGTGGTTGAAGTCACCGTGTCCAACAACTTTTTCCTTGGCGCCGGGATCATCACCACGGCTTCCGGCATGTGCGTCGGGGTCCACCTCCGCATCGTAGATCATCACCTTTCATCTATCTATTGCTTTGCCTCGAGCTAATAAACAGTTCTGGCATGAAGGCCATAATTAAGTGACAATCATATGACTCCAGTCATCATGCCGTACCACGACACGCAGGCCGCGAATAAATTTTACATAACATATAGCATCTCATACAAACACATTGCAAATCTTGAAGGCTATACCACATCACATGCATACTCTGCAAAAACGAGTTAGATCGCCATCTACACGGGTTGTTGCAACTTTTATCGTGGTTGTTAAGCAGGTTTACAAGGCAAACGAGAAACCCTAGATAAAACAAAACACGATACTTCTTTTGTTGCTAGTTTAACGTTGGGGGTGCGTGCAGCAACTAATGCCACAAGCCAAACTTCGTTCAACGCGTGACCCCCGTGTGGTTTTGTGTTCATAAAATCCACAAGCCCCTCCATGTTAAATCTTCTATTGCGAGATTAAGATGAGATCCAAGGAGTTTGATGTAGACCATGATCAAGGCAACCAGCATACTAAAAGCAGCATAGAGGGATCCATGGAAAACTCAATCCTTGTAGCAAAACCTCAACTTGCCATCAAGCATAGAAAAAATCACATGACAGGGAAGCAACAGGAAAATCAATGCCTCATATCACACATATGATCTAGACCTAAACATGCATCTAAACAAGGATCGCTCTGATACCATTGTTGGGAAACGTAGTAGAAAACAAAAAATTTCGGCCTACGAATCAAGAACCCAAGATCATCCAAGAAGATTGCATACAAGGTTTTAGGTCATGGCTCACCAACCGATGTAGCGGAAGTAGAGTTGGTGAAGACCGTTGGTGCAGATCCCCGCAGCTAGGAATTTCAATGACCTCCCAACCGCGAGGATATCCATCCCGCGTACCATTCCACGATCCGTTGCGCGATCTGTCCCTCGAACCGTCCCGCGATCCGTCCCGATCAAGTCCCACGAACAAGTCCCTCGAACATGATCTCCGAGGAAGAAGAAGGACCTCGAAGAAGGATCAAAGGTATGATCCCTCTACCGGTATCCACACATCCCGATGTAGCAATCCAGCCGCGCTCCGACGTCCAGAGAAGAACGCCACCGAGAGAAGCTAGAGGGAGAAGAGCCTAGCGGCGTCCGGACTAGAACGATCTAGCCCGAAGAGAATTAGAGGCGCGTGGGATTTAGCTGGGGCAGCCTTGGGGTTTTTCTGGTGTGTCTTTGGGGCTACCCCTGCCCCCGAATATATAGGTGGAAGCCTGGGGTCGCAACTTGGGCGAGGGTTCTCCCCAAAGTCGGTTTTGGCCACCAGGAGGAGTCCAACACGGATTCCCCGCCGAAACGCCGCGGACCCCGGCGTCCTGGTCCAAAACGCCAGGGACCCTCGCGTCTGGGCCTTGGACTCAAGGAAAGTCCTTTTCCTTCCAAGTTACGACCTTGTGGACCTTCCTACTTGGTCTAACGTCGGTTTCCACGGTTTGGAGAGTTCCTTAACCCTCCGGATACTTCCATAAGCTCCCGGGAACCTTCCGAAACCTCCCGGAACATTTCCGGAAGTCCCGGAACAATTTTACCGATGTTCCATAACCTTTCCACAACTATTACCGAATGTTGCAAAACCTTCCGAGACTATCACGGATGTCTTGTTATCACTTCAAGACTCTTCTTGAATGTTCCGGAATCATTCGAGACCGTTCTCAAATATTCTAAAACCATTCGGCACCACCTAGAACACTTCTAGTGCTACCCGGAAACACTTCCGGTTCCACCCGAAACAATTCCGGTACCCTTTATCTTTTCATCTCCTAGTTCTCTAACAGATTACTACTCGTTAAGTGTGTGACCCAATAGGTTCAGTTTAATGCGGACATGACTCGGAACATCTTCCGGACATAGGTCAACAGCCTTTTGTCAATAGCCAATAATCAACAGCGGAGCCATGGACTCCCATGTTGACTCCCGCACATACACGAATAAACTTCGAGTGAACCTTTATGTTTAGTCATGTACCATTCCCTTTGCTTCGCGATATATGACAAAGTTAGAGGAGAGAAGTTTGGCACCCATGTGTAACAACTTCTTGAACACAAGCCACTTGTTATCCTCTTTGCTCGTTTGTCTCTATTTCTCGTTATTGTATTCCAGTATCCCCGTGATTAAATCACAATGCGTCTGGCCAGACTAGAATGGATACCGTCATACCGAGTGGGCCAAAAGTCAATATCTCTTCATCGTGAAGGAGCAAATCCCATTCTTGAACTATCACAATCACTAGCCACACCATCTAACATACCGAGAACTTATTTTACTACTTCCCATTTACGGGAGGATTCATCTAAGAACCAAAGCATGTCTTCCTGTGTGAAGCAACTCGATACTCTCATGGTCTAAGGAATTACGTATATGATAACATTTCATGATATGACTTATAACGTAGTTACGATGTGATCTCTAAGTATATCATTCAATACTGGGGTCGGTTCAACATCATTGTTCTGCTAACAATATGTTCCCATTGCTACTAACATCCTTGTTACAAGAACAATGCCCATGATTAAGAAAACGTAATCATCAGTTAGCACATGAGCTGGTCTTAGAGGCTAAACCAGGAACTCTTGGTGTTTAAATTTTCACACATGCAAGTGAGTTTTCTTCTGAATCTCATAGTCAGGGTCATTACAATTATAGCACAGAAATATAAACATTAATTACGAACGCGGAAATATATATAATAACATTTTATTATTGCCTCTAGGGCATATTTCCAACACAACCATCCCTTTATTAAAAGTTCCCACTCAAATTCTTATTAAGGTGAAATATCTGTCAAGACCATCCAACAACAATAATGCCCAGTTGCTCAAGGTTGTCCATAACCGTGGACACGGCTAGTCATGATCAGTTTTTACACTCTGCAGAGGTTTGTACACTTTCCCCACTGGACTCAACCCGAAGATTGAGACATAGTCTTTCATAGGAGGTTGCCTCCACCCTTTGGTAGCCGGTACACCTATCATATCTACATCAGCTAGCTACTAGGGCCAGGTTCCCCACAACTTACTCATCTAAGCCAGAGCCCATATAGCCAGTGGTTGTACATGGAAGCTACTAGTCACACTGTCTGTCCGATCTTTTTGAGCCTGGACGGCGCCCACTTCGTCAGAGGGTACTCGCCATGACGCACCCGGTTCACCACCAAAACAACCATTCGGGAAGTATTTATCCCTGGTTCGGCACGAGCCCCAGGATGCATTCCCTGCCCGTCCAGAGGTGATTTCTATTTAAGTTTGCTAGTCATGTCATTAATCCTCACATAGCTCAAATGATAACTCAACCAATCCCTGTCTACAAAGCAATAGCAGTATATAACAACCACGATCCTAGGGAGACAATGAAATACAAGGTCAGAGCATATGGCTATCCTACTAGGTTTAAAGCATAACTAATATATAGTCCTACACATGCATAGAGTGATAATTTTCTACATGCATAATAAAAAAATATAGGTTGAGGTATGGTCAAAGTGTAACTTGCCTTTTCCATTCGGTGAAGTTCTTTGCTCTCAAGATTCAAGATTCTGAAGATTCTGAAGCACATGTGCCCAATACCGAAGCACATGACGACGAAGAAGAACAAGTACAGATTATGAATCTATCGCAAGAGCAATCACTTATAGTCGCTCAATCTGCTGGCCCTTCAAGAGCCAACCCAATTGCTCCTCTGCAAAGGATTCGCGCGCGTTCGCGCCCCTGCCAAGATACCCAGATTGAATCCAATTACCCTCGTGAAACTTTTCCTATATTCAAGGGTGCTGGTTATTCTTCAAGGCATGGACCGGAATTCAACTTGGAACAACATCGGAAGCGTCATCGGTTCTTTGGTGTCTGTCCATATGCTTTAGACCGCACCGCAGATGATCTTCGCTTTTGGACTGCAGAGCAACAAGTCTTATACACCAAAGTCTTCTGTCAGCAAGGAGTAGTAATTTTAGGCACAAGTTTCTGGACATGCGAAGTCTTTCCACTGCCACTTGCTTTCAGAACGTTGTCGAAACTATAGAAAATCAGAATTTGACTCGGTTGTTTGCTTTGAGCACTCCCTTCAATTCTGAGCTCATCAAACAATTCTATGCAACTCTATATGTTTCTGGTGATGCAAATGAACCCAGCTCATGGACGTTGGAATGGTTGATACAAGGAAAAGTCTTCAGGATGTCCTCTGCTAAATTTATGGAGATTGTCAACCTTCCAAGGCATTCTGGAGTCCAAGAAAAGATTCACTTAGAACCTGACATGTCAGTCGAAGAATTTTCTACGCTGTTAGACCCCGAAGTCACTGCTAACTACATTCCTGAAAACATTCGTCTGAAGCACTTGAACTTCATTTCAAGGACTTGATTCTACATCTTGTCCAACTAATTGATCCCTTTGAGTACTGCTTCGGAAGAGTCGAACATTTATCCAGAAACAAGACATGCTATTATGAAGCTCACTCATGGTCTTCTCTTTGATTTTGAAGACTGCTTCATTAGGAACTTGGTTCATGCAGCTGAGCTACCTTTCACTCTGAAACCTTATTCTCCTTGGCTGCAAGTTGTATGTGACTATGGCTGGAACAAAGACTTTGTGGCTCGCCATCACCCGAAGCTTTTCTCGCCACCAGTGCGTGACTCTTTGGCATTATTGAGAAAGCCCAATGATCCTTTTGCCACATATGTTGGTGTGCGCCATGAAGTCAATGAGCGAAACTTATCAAAGACGTTCCAGAAAGAGTGCCATCATTTTGAATTTAACCTTCGATCGCAGCAAATGCTTGAAAACTATATTGAAGCCAATCACCGCCAAATGCAATTTCTTGCTGATGAGATCAACAGAGTTGGCAACATTGTACTCAACAACAATCAGTATTTGCGTGTTCTCAAACGCCATTCCTGGAAGGGGCTCCGGAAGTTCAACTCTGTCAAAGGCCTTCGTAAAGATCGCATCTACAAAGAATATGAGCACCTCAAGCGACACTTTTCACGTGATGACTCTGTGGACTGCCCGAATCCGAAGATCCCTCCCCTGCACAAGATTGATGAAGTATTCTTCGTCAATGAACCTGAACCCATATGGCCTGATACCGTCTCCGAGAATGACTCCATCACTTCAAAGGACGACGACGGCCTCGATGACAGCGACCTCGACATCAACCTCATCACTCAGACACGCCACGAAGCTATTCCTACGTCTTCTTCCGAAGAAGAATCCTCAGGCGATCAGTCTTCGTCGCATGAGTCTTCGTTCTCAGGGTGCTGATGCCGGGCAATAGATCTCTCGAACCTTTTCTCAACCTTTTGTCCAATCATTGACAAAAAAAGGGGAGAATGAGGGCTTCGATGAGTTAGTTTTGCATCGGGGAAAGGGTTCTTTCTATTCGCTTTTTCTTCGTTTGGTTAAGTTACAACAAACATTCCATTCTTTTCGATTAGGTTGTAACTTAAGTTTAACTTTGGTCATGCTACTCCTGTGCTACAGTTAAGTTTTAATAACCCCTTTGCTTGCAAGTATTGCTTCGCACCTTCTATCTTGCAGGTGGTTATTATTTTCTAAGTCACAGGTCATTGGAAGCAATTGCATACATTCCTGGATATATATCTTCAAATGCAATTGTATTCGCTAAGATATCTGTTTTTCTATCCACCGAAGAAAATCATCTCAAGCATTAACTTCGATTATATAAATCTTTGATGCTTGCATTCAGGGGGAGGGAAAAACTTCATATCTTAGAGTTTGTCCCATCACTTCACAAAAACTTCAATATCTTTTATCGATGCCTGTTTTGTCAACAATAGTCCAAAAAGAGGGAGATTGTAAGAGCAAAGTTTTGCCCCCGTGTGTTTTGGATATTGCTGGACAAGACAGTAGAGGAACTAACAATCTTTTCTAGTGTAAACAGTTGTATAGGTTCCTGAAGGACAAGCTAGGTGATAAAGCTTCAGGGAAGGTCTTCAAGTTATCGAAGCATAACCCACGGATCGAAGCTTAATCACGAAGGATGACCCCCAAAAATGAAGGTGTCCCGAAGCTCTACTCATTGAAGGAAATGAAGAAGACGGCGCAAGACTTAGATGTTTTTGTGTAGTTCTTTTTCGGTTCTTTGAGTCATAGGACAAACCGTACTATCAAGAGGGGTATTTAGTTTGTGGACACCGAAGTCATTGAGAAAATGCTCAGATCAAATCCAAACCAAGTGAGAAGCCAGAGCGAAGAAATCTCATGTGCACTAAGTTAAGTTTCGGTAGAAAAGACTTTGTTCTTTGGCTACTGAAGCAGAACTAAGTCCGTGAGTCAGCTTTACTTGTTCCTCAAGTAAAGTTGTGCAGTAATGACAAATCCGACCGTTGTGGACACGTGTCAAGATGTCACCTCGGGTCAATTTGATCATTCCGCACCTTGGGATCGCCAACTATAAATACGTCGTCCCCTCCTCCATTTGCGGGTGGCTGCTCTGAGATAATTCCAAGAGAGACTGAAGAGAGCACCCCAAGAACGCCACCGAAGCAAAACCCAAAATCCAGAAAACTGAAGCCTAAGTCCCATTGATCTGAGTAGATTCGAGATGACTTAGGTGAAAGCTTGCTAGCCTTTTTATCTTGGAGAACTGAAATTCTCCTAGACGTTTAGAGTGTTGTTCTTCAAAGAGCGAAGAGTAATTGTCGCCTCGAAGTCCAGTTTGTCAAAGGTTTCGGTGATTTCCTCAATAATCAACCACGAGTGAAGAACTGACCAAGCTCAAGGAGTTTGGTGCAGTGGAGCAACGGACGGAGAGAGATTTGCTCCAGGTGTTCAATCACCAGTTCCTCCAACCAGACGTAGCGCTTTGCAGAGCGTGAACTGGTCGAACAAACATCGCCGAGTCCCAGTTCGTTTTACTTCAAGCATTTACCTTCAGTATTGCATTTGCTTCGCAGTTATGCTTCAATGTGTTTTGATTCACTGCATTTAGTTTCGCTTCCAGTTTTACTTCACTATTCCGCACTACTTATGCTTCACTTCAAAAGTTTCAGTAAAATTTTTTGAAGTGATCATTCACCCCCTCCCCCTCTGATCACATACTTGGAATTTCAAACCCTTTCTTGGCTTGATCCATTTTGAGCCTCTCCAATCAATGATCATTAGCTGGTGATGTCTACGCACGCTTCTATTGTTGTAGACTATGTTGGGCCTCCAAGCGCACAGGTTTGTAGGACAGCAGCAATTTCCTTCAAGTGGATGACCTAAGGTTTATCGAACTCAGGGAAGTAGAGGTTGAATATGGTCTCTCTCAAGCAACCCTACAATTAAGATACAAGAAGTCTCTTTTGCCCCGAACACACCTAATACAACTAGAAGTTGTATAGGTGCACTAGTTCGGCGAAGAGATGATAGAATATGGGTGATAGGTGTGGCAAAACAAAGTAATATCAATCTGTAATAAAAATGCAGCAAGCAAAAAATTGGTAAACATGAGCACAAACGGTGTTGCAATGGTGGAAACAAGGCCTAGGATTCATACTTTCACTAGTGGGAACTCCCAACAACATTAACATAGTCTAATCACATGATATTTCCACTAAAACATGCATTGGAGACGTACTCGGAGGTCATTCCTTTGTGGTCAAGAGAGGACGAGATTATGTAGGCCTACAAAAGCACACCTCAAAGTTCGTTGTTCTCAATCTATGGATTTCCCAATGACATTGCGGCCATCCAAATAGAGTACCACAATCATCACAACATATCTCAACGATAGTCAAAGACAAGCACCAAGAGACTCTCAATCTTCAATCTGCACACAAAAGAGGAAATCACTCATGAAAATATTCTTCTAACCCATGTCCAATAGACAAATGTCACCATGGTCTCGGGGATTATACTAGATAAGATCAAGTGAGTACATCAATCCAATACATAGAGGAAGGGGAAATATCATGGGATCACCCTAGATTAACATAGCCTATGATCACAATGAAGATCACATCATGGGAGAGAGAATTGACCACATAGCTATTGTAGAAACCTCAGCTCCGAGGAGGAACTACTCCCGCATCATGGTGGGAGGAAGCAACATCGATGGAGATGAATCTGAGGGCTCTTTCCCGTACCGGCAGGGTGCCGGCACAGGAATTCAGGTCCCCGAAAGCTTGTTGGCGTTGGCGGCGGAGATCGGAATTGCTTCTGGAGAAAAGGGATCTGGAATTAGGGTTTTCGCGACGCGAGTATAAATAAGATCCAAGGGGGCAGCCGGGGGACCACCAGGGAGTGAAGGCGGCCTCCCGGCGCGTCCCCACCATAGGCTGCGCCCCCTGGCCGCCTAGACTCCTAGTGGGGCCCCTCTAGCCCCCCTTTGGGCGTCTGGAAGCTTCCGGGTCACTGATTTTTTATATATTTTTCCCGGATTTTTTCTGGCACTTTAAGTAATTGGAAAAATTGAAATATAGAAACAGCAGAAAACAGAAACTAGCACTGGGTGCACTGAGTTAATAGGTTAGTCCAAATATGATCAAAAGTGTATGAAAGTGCATCAAGAGTATAGAAATATCACCCAAAACATGCATGGAGCAAGCAGAAATTAGAGATACGTTTGGGACGTATCAACATCCCCAAGCTTAGTTCCTGCTCGTCCTCGAGTAGGTAAATGATAACAAGCATAATTTCTGTGGTGGCATGCTACCTACCATATAAGAACTTTTAAGTAAGGCAAGCAAGGTATGTAATTCAATTCAAGTCATAACAGGCATGAGTCTATATTAGCATTGAAACAAGCAACATAAGAACATAAAGGTGCAAGAGCTCTCGCTGTTCGTGACTCGAATGACTCCAAATGGTGTGTGCATGCAAGAAGAGGGAGATGGGAATATGAGAGAGTAAAAACTTAATATTTTTGTTGAGAACTCAATCTACTAAAGTTTCACACTTGATCTTGTTTGGAATCTTATCTTGACTCATCCCTAGACCACTAGCCAGGTACAAGCCAAACTGATCCACTCCCTTTCGATATTTTGAGCACTCATGCAATGGATGAGCGTAAGCAAGAAAGTTGACACTTAGGATGGCAAAGAGAGAGATGTTGGAGGTGGAAGACAAAAATTGTGTGAAAGGCTCACATCAATGAGGACAATCATAGGCAAGAGAAAGCCAAATGATAGATATGATGTCAGTATCGAGTAGGGATTTCCATGCAACGGATGCACATATGAGCTATGGAAAGCTCTTCAATGGAACTAGTGGGGGTGCATCCAACTTGCTTTCCCAAGAATACCTAGAGCTCATTTGTGGAGGCTCATCACTGGAATATACAAGCCAAGTTCTATAGTGTGAAGGTCCCCACATAGCTATATGCATATATGATCATCTCTATGGAGTACAAGATATAAGAATGGAGTACGAGTGTGGATCTTTCAAAAGGAATAGTAGTGTTGCCCCCTTCTCTCTTTTTATTTCTTTTACTCTTTTTATTTTTTTTATTTTTTGTGTGGCCTCAATGGCTCTTTCTATTTATCTCTCATTTGTCCTCTTGGGATCTTTTAATTTGTCCTCTTTGGGATCTTGTGTTTTGTTCTCTTCGGGATCTTTTCCGCACTTTAGGGGCAACACTCTATATATTATAAGAAGTATAGAAGATCATTCACACTTTACAAAAGTACTCAACATAAAGAAGATGAAGCTATCATGATGTATGCAAATGTATGCCTCTGCCAGTGTAGCAGGATGTGCAATGATACTGGCGCGTCATGTAGCAATTATTAGGGCAAGGCTGATCCGTCCCAAACGTATCTATAATTTCTGCTTTCTCCATGCATGATTTGTGTGACTTTGCCATGTTTTTCTTGAACTTTCATACACTTTTTATCATATTTAGACTAACCTATTAACTCAGTGCACCCAGTTGCCAGTTCTTGTTTTCTGCTGTTTTTGTATTTCAGGTTTTCCGTCCATTAAAAGTGCCAAATAAATTCCTGAAAATTCCAATAAAAAATCAGACCCGGAAGCTTCCCGAATAATCAAGAGAGGAGGGGGGGGGGTGGACCCACCAGGGCCCCAGGAGGGTCGCTGGCGCGGCCCCACCCTAGACCTCGCCAGGAGGCCTCCTGGCTGCCCTATGGCCCCTCTCGGTGCCCCTCTTCGCCTATATTTACCCCCCTTGACAGAAACCCCTAATATCGATCTGCTATTCCCGTTCTACTCTCTGTACCACCTCCGCCGCTGTTTCAAGATCGGGGCTGCCAGGAGAAGCTGCCCCGACACCCTTCCAGAAGGAGGAATCCCCTCCGGGAGACCATCCATCGCCATGGACGCCTCCCGGATGTGCCGTGAGTAGTCCCTCTTGGACCAGGGGTCCGTGAGCAGTAGCTATGTGATGTACTCCTCCCCTCTTTGTGCTTTCACTTTTGAGACCTCGTGAGCTGCCTCAATGATCGAGGCACTTTTGTAATGTTTGTGTTGCTATGCTGAATTTGCTGGGATCTGATGGATTATGAGATTATGTTCAGATTGTGATGATTTATATATTTGGTTCTCTTTTATTTGTGTTCTTTAGTAAATTCTTGCATGTTCTCTGTTTCCGTATTTTACTTTGGCCAAGTGATTTGTTGCAACTCCAAGAGGGAGCGTTATGCTTGATTGTGGGTTCAGCCCCTTGATGTCTAGCTTCAGTGACACAAACATGAGACTAGGGGATGTGTTGTTGCCACCAGGTATAAAACAACGGTGGTTCTACTTGCGGGTGCAAGGATTGTTTACTTTATGCATAGTTCTTTTAATGCAGTTTTCTGTTGCTTTGAGCTTAAACTTTGGGTGGGATTCGCAACTTAATACCAGCGAGATGTCCTGGATAGATATCTCAAGGTGGATGATTCGTAGTAGATGTAGATGGATTTTGGTCTACTTACCTTGGCGTACTGCCCATTTCTTTTGAGCCTCTTCCTTTCTTTAGTAGCATAGTTAGAATTGCGGTGCGTTCATAATCCTGTCAATTGCCCAGCTGTGATTTGTTTACCCCGCTAGAACTTTTATCGTCTTTTGGGAGAGAGACATCACTAGTGAACATCACGGGACCCCGGTCCATATTCACACCATTTTTTACACCTTCAATTTACTTTCAGTCTTTACTTTCATTTTCCACTACTATTATCTCTTGCGTTGATCCTTTGTAAACAGCAAGGCCGGAGGAATGGACAACTCCTCTGTACTCGTTGGGAGAAAATTTGTTGTGTGTGCAGGTCCAGGTGAAGTTAGCAACCTCGGCGCCATTGTTCACTTTACCACCTTCTTGTATCTCTGCGAGTCCTACGGGAGACAAACCCTATCCTCTACATAGGGGAAATTCTGCTGCTATACTACATCTCACGTTCCACTTGGGGTAACCAACGAGGAGCGAGAGAAGTATCTTCCTTGCTAGCATCAAGCAATTTCTAGCGCCGTTGCCGGGGACTCCAGTCTACAAGATAGGGGAGTTTCACACTATCTTTTATCTTTGCTTTTTAGTCTTGTTTGTTTACCTTTCAGATTTTACTTTTGTGTCCCTTATCGAAAATACAAAAAATAACTGTTACTTTGCTAGTAGTTACCATGATGGATGGTCCTTTTTCTTTTGGTGAGGTACAAGTACTTACCTTTACTCAGAGAGGTGGTGAAAGTCTGAAAGATGCTTGGTATAGAATTAATGATTCTCAAAAGAGGGCCACCAAGAAGAAATCTACTACTATCCTTCTTAGAAATTTTTATGTTGGGATTAGTTCTTGGAATAGGTTTGTTTTAGACACAGCTATCAATGGGAACTTTATAGAGGCTCCAGTTTGGGAAGCCCTTAATATTATTGAAAATCTTGTTGGAAGTCTCCCCATTCCTAGTATTAAGGAGGACATTACTCTAGCTCACATTTTGAGAAAACTTGAAAAAATAGAGTTAGAGATGCCAAGTATCGATAAGGTAAATGAGTTGTATCGTAAGATTCAAGGGAATTTGAATAGTCTAAATAGCTCCATGAAAAAAATTATCAAAACTTTGGAGACTATAAAATCACTTGATGAGAAGTCTTCTAGGATAGAAAAGATTGAGGAAGTTATTGAAACTCTAGGAACTACTTTTTCCTCAATCAAAACCAAAAAGGATGAAACTCCGGCAAGAAAGGAACCCAAGTTCGTTTACGTCCCTAAGGTTCCTCGAGCTAAAGCTGACACACCTATGGCCAAAAGAGTTGAAAAAGTGAAAACTTTGAAGGAGATACCTATCTTTAATTTTGAAACTCCAATTGATTTTCCTCCTTTTGATTTTATCCCTAGAAGCATTTTTATTCGATCTTTATTTGAGAAACCTCTACGAAGATAGAGGCTTTCAAACAAGTGAGCCTTAATGATATCTCTACCTCCTTGATAGATAGTAGTGATCTAGACTTTGACAACTACTCCTTACCTGAAGTTATTGGTTTCCTACACAAGATGTCTAGAGACAGCCACACTAGCACACTTAATCTTGCATTCGCAGAGCATATCACCAATGCTCTAGTCAAAGTTAGGGGGAGAAGCTTAGACTAGAAGCCTCCATACCTAGGAAGCTAGAAGATGGTTGGGATCCTATGACAAAAATTAAATTGAATAACTTCTCTTGCTTTACCCTTTGTGATGTTGGAGCTAGTACCTCCGTTATGCCCAAAAGAATGTATGATATGCTTGAATTGAAACCTTTTGATCCTTGTTCTTTTGTTGTTCGTATTGTCTATTCTTCCATAAAGAAACCTTTGGGGAAGATCGATGATGTTCTTATCATTGTCAATGAAAATTATGTTGCTGTTGATTTTACTATTATGGACATTGAGTGTGAGCCCTCTTGTCCAATTATTTTGGGACGTCCTTTTCTTCGTACCGTGGGTACTGTTATTGACATGAAAGAGGGGAATATCAAAGAAGCGCTTTCGGGAGGCAGCCCACAACGAATTTAGGTTTTCCTTTTTGTTTTCCTTCTGTTTTCAGTGGTCTTGATGATTGTTACTACTGTAGCAATATCATTGTTGTATCACCCCCGGTGTTAGTAGAAGTAGTCACTACAGTGATCCCCTTGGTAATGATCATCACTGTTTTTTAATCAAGCCATGATCACCTTTGATCATAGCTCTTTCAAATTCCAACACTGATAAAATTTTCAAATAAGTGTGGATTATAATCTTGCTCCAAGAATTGTGGGAGATTGTTAATCATCTGGCAAATGGTTAAACCAAATCATCCTTAGTCATTAAAAGAATCCCAAGTCAATGGTGATTATGAAACCAATGGTGTTGGGTTATCAAAATTTTCATGGAAATTAAAATGGAAATGGAAATCATAGTTAAACCAAGATTGTGAAACATGTTAATACAATGCCTAGCAATCATTAGGCCATGATTTATATAACAATAGATATTTTATTAAAGTTGTTTAGTAATATTCAGGAATATAAACAATAGCTTGGGAATAATTAAATTGCCTTGGATTTTATTTAAACTAGTGACAAAATAAAGTTGCACCAAAAATTGTGCAATCAATTTTTCTAAATCCCTAAAGGTCAGTGGGCCATGATAAACCAACCTTGGGCGTTTATTGCAATACATAAATATAATAAACAATTCAAAACAGTGGTTATAATAGCACTTTAAACCCTTATCATGTAAATAAAATATTAAAAGAAATTATAAAAGTTCCAATCTTTTTGTGGCACTCTAGTTTTGTGCAATGTTAATTACGGATCCACTTACAAGTTTTACAAAAATGCTAAAGTAGCTAAAACAAATTAAAACATAAAAAAAGAACAGAAGACAATAAATAAAAGAAAAAGAAAAACACTAAACCCTCGCCTAGGGCGAGGCCCACCCCGACCCTTCTTCCTCAGCCCACAACCTCTCTCCCGTGTCTTCAACCTCCCGCTACAGTGCAGGGAGAAATGCCGACCGAGTCGAGCCGCTCGTCGCCGCCGGACCACCCCGCCACACCTTGCGTCGCTACGGTGGCCGGGGATGGATAAGAAGGAACCCCCCACCCCCCGAGCCCCCAAACACCTAGCACGCTACTCCCCCCCCCCTCTTTTCTCTTGATCTGTACCAACCCGATCCCGCCATGGCCGCACCTCCATGGCCGCCGTGGCCACCAAGCTCCCAGGCATGGGCTAACTTGTCCAGGAGCTCTCCCGTCGGCCGGCACGCCCTCCTCGCGCATCAATTTTGGCCGGGACGGACGGGAGACGCCACCCCCTCATCCTCTTCCCCACCACAGTCACCACCGTCCGATGCTCGATTCGCCAACTCTAGAGCTCCCCCATGCCCGCTGCCCTCACCGACGTGTGCACGGTGAGCTGCCGCTTGTTTTTCCCCTTCCCCTTCGTCGTGTAGTGCCGCAGAACGCCGCCCCCGTCACGGCGTGCTCCGGCCGCCGTCGGGCCTCGTCGCCACCGGTGATGTGGTTGCCCCCGTTCGTCCACGGAGTCCCCAGTAGATGCGCGGCGATTTCCCCTTTCGTTTGAGCCTGAGCGCGGACCAAATGGTCGCCGGAGGCATCCGTTTTCTCGCCAGCGCCGCCGCCTTGCCCTGTAGATCGTCGCCGACGAGAGCACGGGGTAACCCCTTGGTTAATCTCCTTTTACTTAAGTTAGTTAAACCTCCCGTTGTCACTGACACGTGGGCCCAAGGCTAGTAAAAAAAAATAACTAAAATTTTTTAGGATAATTTCCTATGTGACTTACATGTGGGCCCCAGCCTTTGTTAAGTTAAACTAACTGTTAGATTAATTATGTCTCACTGACTGCTGGGTCCCACTGGATAATTAGACTGATTAAAATAGATTTACAATTTAAAAGTATGACATGTGGGGTCAGGGGCTATTTAAATAAATAAAAATGTTTTATTAGGCCACTGTGAGGCTGACTTGTGGGACCCTCATGTCAGGTTTGACTGGTCAAATGCCACTGTTGTGGATAATGTTTTCGATAATGTTCTATTATAATAATAAATAAATTCCAGAAATTGATTTAATTGATTTAAACTTTGAAATTCAATATATTTTAAACCGTAACTCCGATGAAAATATTTTATACATGAAACTTGATCAGAAAAATGCAACAAATACGAATTCACTACCCATATACCCACCACACCCCTCTAACAAACCGAACCCAAGACTTTCCTCCTCCGGATCGTTTGTCCGGTAATTACCCGGTACCGGAAAAACTTTCCGGATGGAAATGTTCTGAACATAAAAGTTGTTCGGAATACATCAATGATCACGGATACACTATTATTGTTGTGTATTTACTGTTTCTCCCCACTTATTCTCCGGTAGACCCCGTTGCCGAGTACGACTACTTCATCTTCGACCGTTCCGCTCCCGCGAGCTTCCAGGAAAGCAGAGCCATTCTCTACCCCGGATATCGCCTATCTTTTCCGACTTTGTTGCACTAGGCATTACTGCTGCTGTTGCTATGTTACAATCCTATTCAATTGCATAGCCTGTTTTTTTCGCCACTTGATGTACCCTCCTTTATCCTATGCTTCCTTATAAATATATACCATATTCAGTAGTGAACCCTGTGCATTGTTAGCTAGGTTTAGAATAGAGGGTCGTGACCACTCTGGGGAGTGAACACGAATACAATATTATAACAGCAACAGGTTCGGTACAATGCAGACACCGCCTAAGGCCCCCTAGATCGGCTCTGCCGAGACACATCAAGTGGATCTATCAAGGAGTAATCCTTTTGCTCCACTCGTTGCTGACTCTGTATAGCCGCTCTAGGTACCCGAGCAACGGTTGTCCTTAAAGGTAAGAGTCGGGCGACCCAAGGGTGCCCGCGAGCGGTATTGCGTCGGGAACGACAGGGAGGGTACGACCGACGTTACTGGCGTGCTTGGCCCCTGCTCGTATCTCGCGAGAGTTACCAAACCACGAAAGTCGAGCTCTACCAAGAGCACACGCGACATAAGGTAAGGAGTCGGTTCACCTTGTTGGTAACCGCAGAGACTTGGTGGGACGACAGGGCAGGCACCAATGTACTGGTGGTCCTGGCTGCTGTCGTTGTCTGCGGGTCAGTTAAGTTGAGGCAATGATAACGGTTGTCATGCAGGTTAATTAAAATGCTAAATGGTTCGGCGAATGACTTGAGAGGCCCGTTGGTCTGTATATGCTACCTTCAGGTGGGATAAGGAGTTATGGGCCCCTCTGCGTCGTAGTTTGTCCGAAAGCTCTTCAGACGTCAGCAGTACCGCGGCCTGCGCCGGGAAGTGGTATCTTCTTCGTCCGGACGGTGTATTTGTATTTTCTTTTGCTTCACCGGCCGGTCACTCACCGTGTAGAAGCGTGAAGGGTGAGGGTTCCTAGACTCCTGATCGTATAAGATATAGTCCGGCGGATGGCCTCTCTGTTGAGCCTAGGATGGGCTGCGGCGTGTCGGATAGCTTTCGTGGAGCGTTCCCTAACAAGGTTCCCACCACCCTGGAGATCTGAGCGTGCAGGATGAACAGTAGTGCACCCCTGCAGGGAGTTTAATCTATTCGAATAGCCGTGTCCATGGTAACAGCACGCTTTATGCTAAAGCTGTATCTTACCACTACAAACTACTACTATTAAACTGTATGGTTCCGGGTCTTCTTCCTCGCAGGGAAGTCGAGGAAGGGAACTCGGAGGCATTATTATTATTAATCACTACAACTTATATTATACAATGCTGCAGCAACTTCTGCTGCATTGTTACTCTATGCTTTATATAAACTGTTAGTTGTTCTCTTCTTGTGCTCCAAGACTCGTCAGAAGATACTAGTCTTCGATAGGCCTAGCTTCTTACCCTTATTCTGATTTCTGCCTTGCAGTCCACCATATACAGCCTCCCCTTTCCATTTGATACAATGCATATATGCTTAGTAGCGGACGTAAGACTCGCGGGTATGCTAGATACTCACCCTTGCTTTATTTTCCCCCTTTATGTTTTTCCTGATCAGCCGCTGCAGTCGACGTTGGATCCTTGGAGTCCAGGAGCAGGAGATCCCCGATGCCGACCACCGCAACATGAAGATCCACGACTCCTTCTACGACGTCGAGTTCCCCGTTGACCAGGAGTAGTTTGGAGGTTCCCAGGCAGGAGGCCTCACCTTTTCGATCTGTTGTGATTTTTGCTAGCCTTCTTAAGGCAACCTTGTATTCTTGTGTCTGTACTCAGATACTATTTCTTCCGCTCACTTTGCGCTCTCGAGTTGTTGTATTCGAGCCCTCGTGGCCCTTGGATTGTATTAAACAGCTTGTACTATTTTATTTGTAGAGTTGTGTTGTGATATCTTACCGTGAGTCCCTGATCTCGATCGTGTACCTTGCGTGTATGTTTACTGTACACAGTCTGATTTTGGGGGCGTCACAATTGTATCTTTACTTTTCAAGCTTTGTGCCAATTATAGCCTCATATGACAAGGGAAGTGAAAGTTGTGACATGCTTTCCAGAAAATAGATTCGGTCCTCGTGACGGGAAAAATCGTAGAAAATTACCAGTTCATCTCTTTTAGCTGATGTTTTTACACAGCGTGCTCTATACAATCACGGAACTTTCGTATGTTGTGAGTTTTTTTATTTGAGTTGCACAAGTATCCCTACAAAATTCTTTACTACCTGTTGTTCTGTTTTTCACAGATTCTACCACGTTTTGTCTTTCCTAACTTTTTCAAACCTTAAGCTTGCTTTTTCTTTGCAAAAACCTTTTGGCAATCTTGAGAAACGGTAGCTCTTCAAGAATATCTTTATTTTCAGTAGAGGAAAATCATTTTAATTGGGTAGTAACCTCTTTAATCAGTTAAAGTGAGTTATGTATGAAGGGAGTTTTCAAGTGTGCGATGGAAGATGATGAAAGAAGATCCCGGAGTGTCAAACGCTCAAGCTTGGGGATGCCCACGTGCACCCCCAGTAAATATTCAAGGAGACTCAAGCGTCTAAGCTTGGGAATGCCCCCGTGCATCCCCTTCTTCATGCTTTATGTGCTAGGCTTGGAGCTTCTCGCTCATTACCTTTCTTAGGTTTGTTTTTGCTTTGTTTGCTGTTCATGACAAGTTAGACCCCAGCTTTCTTTTGTGTGGGAGAGAAACACGCTCCGCTTGAACTAAAACTCCCATAGGATTTGCATGCTTATTCTCTTAGCTGTGAGTTGTTCTTTTTCTTTTCTTAGCTGCTGCCCTGTTTAGTTATTGTGCTTTAGTTTTCTTCTAGAGCTTTTCTTTTGTCTTAGGTTGAACTTTCTATAGGTTGCATGTTTTATCTTGTTAGACAGTTTGCCTATTGCACTGAGTTTTGTCTCTTGACTAGAAAGTAGGTAGTCGAAGTTGTTATTCTCTTTGTAGTAGTAACTTGCAATAGTTTTGAGGTATTGACTAGAGTAATGTTTGAACTTTTGGTGTCAAGAGCTCGAGCCTATTAGTGATAGATGTCGTATTTAGGGCAATCCATGTGATTTTCGAAAACCAAACCCCCTGTTGAGAACTCTAGCTACTAGATGGATCACTAACCTCTGGAGGGTTCGAATATTAGAGTAAACTCACGTACCACGAGTTGAGGATACGCAAGGATAACCAAACCCCCATACACTCATCCTCGGGGTACTTGTCTCTTTGTGAACCTCCTGATTAGATTGAGAGTTACCGATAATAAGTGCATGAGTTCTTCGGACTAATGTGAGTATTCGAAAGTTGACACTTCCACCTTCCCATATTTTTCTAGCCTCTCCCGTGCCGTGCAATGCCTCCTTCTCACTCCGAGAGTTGGCGTCCACCTTCGCCGGTACATCCAAACCCTTGGCATGATACACTCTGTCATTATAAACCTCCTTATATCTTTCCTCAAAACAGCCACCATACCTACCTATCAAGGCATTTCCATAGCCTTTCTGAGATACATTGCCATGCAACATCCACCTTCTCATGACTTGATCTTCATGTCATACTCAGGTAGTAAATAATTTTTTTGGGGCACTTCTGCAACTCAAATCAAAAAACTCAGAACATACGCCCGAAAGCTAATTGTATAAAGCATTCTTTCAAAAAAATTCAGATCAAAAAGATGATATGGTGATTTATCGTGAACTTTTTCGTCCAACGACAGAATCTGTTTTCTAGACAGTAGTAACATCCATCAAGACCACTAAAAACTGAAAGTAAAAACTCAAAGTGAAGATAATAATGGTTGTCTCCCTAGAGCTCTTTCTTTATAGCCATAAAGATAGGATTAAGATTTTAAAGATGCTCTCATAGGAATAAGAGTTGAAGAACAAAAGAGAGCATCAATGTTGGGACCCGGGGTTTGCGTATGTAATTCCTTTCACAACTCAATCATATGGTGAGCCGAGAGCCGTACCCACTTGTCTAAGAAGACAAGGCCAAGAACTGAACACTCTCGGAAAGCATCGAACGTGAGGGGCATCCCATCAAGGCCGGCTGATCAACTGAGATGGGTCCTCATCGTCCGCTCACAAGTCTAAATGTTTATGGGTGGTGAAATCCCATACTCATAGACAAGTCGCCTCAACCATATTCTCAATCGAATTTTAACACTTACATAAACAAACTCCAGCCCGATCACTTAGTCGGGGTCTCGGGCGGGCTCAATCGTACAACAAAGTGTACGATGTGACAGAGTCACAAGCAATCGCATCGCAATTCCCCAAGAAGCGCAGATCTAAGGGCCACTTGGTGTATAAAAGATCGCCGGCAAGAACACATATAAGCTATAGAACCCCACACTAACAAATGCACATAATAATCATACACGCAACATACATGTCCAGTGTAAACAGCAGGTACACATTGCATGAATTCTACAAAGTTTACAACTTTATTGACTTCTATATAGAGAAGACACAGAGCTCACAAGACCGTGATCCAACATTACATCATTCAAGCTGAAGAAAATTATGTCTGGGTACAGAAAAGTTTAACAAATGGCTTAGAGAAGCCTTATTTATAAACAAGCCCTTCCACGAGGGACCAGACCTCTGTCTGGGACTACACTAGCTTGATTTGTCGTCGAGCTCCAGGAAGAAGTCACCTTCGGGGTCAGTGGGTTCATCTAAAGACATAAATAAGCAAACGTGAGTACAAAGTCGTACTCAGCAAGACTTACGTAGGAACTATACTAGTCATGCTCAAGTTTCAAGGCAAAGGGAGATGGGGTTTCAATGCAGAAGTTCCATCTTTGACTTGGCTAGTCCTGTACTACGAATACCAGAATGAGGTAAGAAGCGTACACGAGTCCATCTATCCAAGTCTCCCAAACAATACTCCACTATGGATCCTTCCTCGACTTCCCACGAGAAAGCACGCCATAACACTCACACTTATCTTGGTATGTATTAGAGTTTCCGTTGAAGTTTTCTAATAATCAAGCACAGATAACCAAGTAGTCCATGACCACGGACGCGGCTATTCGAATAGTTTTGTTAACCCTGCAGGGGTGTACTACTACACACGCATGACCATCAGTTACCGCCAGGTCTCGACACCATTCAAGGGGTGCCAGCAAGAATGTCCACCACAACACTTCGCCCACAAGATCTGATCTAGCCCAGAGAGTGTCCTATCTGAGGGGGATCCGTAAGGAGGTCCGGCCGAGGTTCCAATACGGCCTCAAACGATGTGTGCAGGGTCCCAAGCCGGTCTGAGTAGCCGTTCTTCCACTTTGCAGACCATGCCACAGCCCTACCAGAACTTGCGAACTAATGCGACTTCTAGGGTTCGAAACGGGGTGAGGTACTAGGTCGAGAGGGGTCAGTGAGCCAAATGTGTGGTTGGACTCTTTGTCTCTGATCACCATAAAAGAACTCGGGCTTAAGGCGGTGTTCAACGAGACAACCCACTGTGTACTCCTACACAGCCACTCATTGTTCACCTTATTTAGGTCAAGTTCACCAACACATTTCCACCATCATCATCATGATCACTACCATCCCGACTCACAAAAGAGTAACCTGATTGTAACTCTAAGCATGCAATAAGCAGTAACAGTTGCAGGGGCCACATAATATCAATCAACTCCTACATATGCTAGGATTGTGTTTTTTCTTACTATTGTGACAAGATGATAGGTCATGCAAAGGAATGGGTTCAACTATGCGGTAGAAACGTACCATGGTGATCATCCTAAACAATGCGTAAGCGAGACTGAGAGGGAAGTGGGATTTTATTGACATAATCAATGGGGGTTTGCTTGCCTTGCTGACGAGGGTCATACGAGGTATCTGCAACGGAGGGGGTGATCTCAGGTTCCGGCTCCACCTCTTTCGATAGCAAACAACACAAAAAAGCAATCAATATAATTGACAATGCACAATCACATGATATGATGTTATAGCATGTAACATCCCAAAATTTTCAAAATTTTGGAATGTTAATAAATTAGATATAATAATAATTGTTTGCTTGATACTATTGATTTTCACTAGGATCTAAAACTTTCAGAGTTTATTGAATATTAAAATGAGAGGGAATAAAATGACTTTCCCTAATATTCACCGTTGGTGTTTTGGAATTTATTATTTTAAAAAATCTAACAAATTAAAATGAGAGAAGGTAATATGACTCCTTCACTATAAAAGAAAGTTGGAAATGTTTTAATGTGATTTTATTTTAATTGGAGTTATTTAAATATTTTTCCATTCAAAATAATAATTTGAGAGAAGATAAAATGACTTCTTCAAAGATAAAATGGATTGGGAATTATTTAAATAATTATTAAAGTTTTTTGTTGATTTTGCAAATAATTTATAACTAAATAAAGTTATTGAAAAATTTCTTTATTTTTATTTAGCTTGTTGGAAAATATGTTCATTGCATAATTTTCTTTGGATTATTTGAAGAATTTAGGAATTTATTTCATATTTTTCTAATGAGTATTTATTTTCGTAAAATTGTTTGACGTTTCGGTTTTAAAGAAAAAGAAAAACTCGTATCCAGCCAGCCCGGTAGCTCTTTCTCGTTGCGGACGCAATTGAGTCCAAAACGGACCCAATTTTTTTTCCTTTCCTTCTCTGTCTATAAATAGAGATTTAGGGGAAAATCCCTTTTCTTTTCTTTTTCTCATTTTTTTTGAAACCCTAGCGGGGCCCGTCCGTGGACCCCTCCTGTCGGCGCCGCCGCCTCGGAAGTCGCCGCGCCGCCGCTGTCGTCTCGCCGCGCCGACGCCCTGTCCGCGCCAAACCGCGCGCCCCGCCACCAAAGCCTCACCGGCAGCAACAGGGGGCCCTCACGCATCGCCACGCCCAGGCCCCCTCCCCTCGCCGCCGCGCCACCGTCCGCGCCGCCACCTCGCCGGACGGCACAGCCGGCCCCGCTGCTCCTCGGCTGGTTGCACCGCCGTCGCCTCGGCCGCCTTGCGCGCCGCGCGCTCGGCCACGCCGTCCACCGCAGCCCCCGTGCCGCGTCGTGCCGCTGCCCTAGGCCGCCGCCGCCACCTCTCCGGAACTAGCCGCCGCCACCTCGCCGGCCCCCACACCATGCCGGAGCGCAGCCTCGCCGAAAAAACGGATTTCGCCGATCTGGGCGAGGACCCGATCGCTTTTTGCGAATTTTTTTTTTGCGAATAGGTCCTTTTTGCAGAAAAGACCCTATTCTCGTTCTCGCAATATCTCCAAATCCGTGTGTCGGAATCAGGTGAAACGTTTTCCTACACGTTGATATTGTTCTGTACTTTAGCATGGAATCAACTTTTCACACTTTGCACACTTTTGAATTTGAATTTATTTCAAATTCAAATTCAAATTTAAATCCCGGAGTCCGTATCTTTTAAACCGTTGATCCAAATCGTGTGATTCTTTTTTCGTTGGATCACTCGTTTCATGTATTTTCCGTGTATATCTTATGGACACAAAAATTCATATGTTTCTTGATCTGTTTAAAATCAAATTCATTTCAAATTTGAACCCGCTATGACCTGTGTTGTAGTATTCCGTTTCACATGATTCCTTTTGCATATCGGATCGTTTGAGACATGTTATCGGTAAGATTCACACACTTTTCATGTGGGCATGATTTTCACCTTGAATTCATAACTCTGTAGTCACAAATCTTTTCTGATATTTCTTTATATGTTGACTCTCTTGAGTTCACCTTCCACCTGTCACATTCGAGCACATCGACACTGGTGTCGTTTCAAGCCTTTTTGTTTTTGTTTTGTTGCTAAAACCTTTGTGTTTATTTGTTAATCTTTTGGTTCCTTTATGTGTGATTGGTTATGTCGTATCTTTCATTTACGATAGATTGTTCGGAGTGTGACGAGTAGAGTTGACTGGAACATGAGAGCGAAGAACTTTATCGAAGATACAAGGCAAGTAAAACTTTGACCATTTCAAAACCTATATTTTTACTTATGCATGTAGTAAATATCACCCTATGCATGTGTAGGACTAGTATATGTACTTATGCTGCAAACCTGGTAGGATAGCCATATGATCTTATCATGTTTGCTTAGACAACCTAGCACGTGCTTGCTATATATTGTCTATGCTTGTAGATGTGGATTGGCTTGAGAATACATTGAGTTGTGTGAGGATTTAATGAATTGACTAGTAACCTTAAATAGAGTTCACCTCTGAACCGGAAAGGAGAGCATCCTGGGGCTCGTGCCTTATCTAAAGAGGGACCATGGTTGAATGCTTCCCGAATGGTATGGTTTTGGTGGTCGACAGAACGTCATGGTATCTACCCTCTGAACGTAAGTGGGCGTCATCGAGGCTCAAAAAGATGAGACATACTTGGTGACTAGAAGCTTCCATGTACAGCCGCTGGACATATGGGCTATGGCTTAGTTGAGTACGATGTAGGAAGCATCTCCCGTGCAAAGCTAGTAGATGGAGATGTGATAGGTGGTACAGGCTTGCCGTTGGGTTTGGGTGACCTCTTATGAAAGAGTTCGTCTCAATCTTCGGGTTGAGTCCAGCTGGAAAAGTGTACTAACCTCTGCAGCGTAAAAACTAATCATGATTAGCCGTGTCCCCGGTTATGGACAACCTTGAGCTACTAGATATTACTGTTACTGGAGGATCTTGACAGATGAATCACCATAATAAACTTGAGTGGGAAAGATTTAATAAAGGGTGTGGATTGGGACTGGTGTTGCCAATTAAATCTTAAGTAGTAAGTTAAACTAAAATTTTCACTAGGTAGATTAGGAAAAATCAGCTTTCTGCAAAATAAAACCAAAAGCGTTTCCTTTGACTTATCCTTGCATGTAGCGATAGGTCTGTTATATCCTGTTTCGTGTGACTTGCCGTACAAATCAGATGTACTGACCCGTTGTCGGGCTGTAACCTTCGTTGTTGCAGGATTGTATACGACGAGTAAGTGATGCGATGTAGGGTTACGATGTCTATACTCAACTTTGCCGGCGGAGTTGATGGACGTCACGAAGCTTTTATTCTATTTTCCGCTGTATTCTATTTGTAAGCTAGCCTTGAGCTATGCAGGTATGTTTTATTGTAATACTGGATCTTCGATGTAATATATATGACATGTGGTTTATTCTTGATACTACATCAGGTACTGTGTGTGCTAGATATTGATCCAGGGACTAGCACAGAATGCACAAAGACTTGGGTTCCTAGTGAATCGGGTCGTTACAGATGGTATCAGAGCCCATGTTGACTGTAGGTCGTGACCGTAGAAAATGGATAGGAAAATCCATAGGAACAAAACTATTATTCCACTCTTTAGTTAATTACTCTTTTAAATAGTATCGCCCATCTATTATTCATTTTCTGAACTCCTTGTCTTGTTTTACATGTAAATGACCATACTAGTTGCTTATGACCCTGAAGGCGTGACTTTGAGAAGTACATCATCAACCTCTTGATCAATTGAAGTTACAACCACCGGAACTAGAAGGAGTATCCTATGAGGGACAATAAGCTTTGACACTACGAGAGGATCTTGAAGATCAGCTTAGCTGAGAAGGATGAAGTTTAGATTCAGACCACCACTATTATGCTAATTTAGATAAATGAATTGCGCGTAGTATGATGAGATCGTATGTCTTGCACATATGGCCTTACTCTAGGTTTGCTTTTGTGGTGTGTCGTTTGAGTGAATTATTGATTGATGTTGTGTTTTGTGCCTTGCGTTTCTACGTGAGTAGAATAAGTTTATGTTTCATTAGACCCCCATCTATTTAGTATGCTTCAAGACTGAAGAAGACATAACAACAAGAAGAATAAGTTGACAAATGACTCGACGATATGAAGATTTCTTCGACATCGTGAAACTGAAGCTACCGAAATTGAAGACCTGAAGACTTGAAGACCTGGAAGATTCAACGTCTCTACCGTTAGATCATTTCCGTGATCTGTCATCTCTTGTGTTTTACTGACAGCTACACATCAAAACTTATTTACCAAAACTAGTGTGATGATTGTATGGGTATCTCTCTCTATCTCTCTCTCTACCTCGCTATCTACATTCTATTCCCCCTCATCCTCATCCCTAAACTGAAGAAGATACTACAATGGTTGCTATTGTCAAGACTGGAAATAAGAGGGATGCAACCAACGAAGAGTTCAAAGTTAACCTCATGTGCCAAGATCCTTACAACAAGCAAGCACAATCTTGTTGAAGGAATAACCACGAAGGAAGTTGTAGTTCACCAGTGCATGTTTTGTAGTAGTTTGCGCAAACCTGAGTGTTGTGAAGAAACGATAGATGTTTTTTTTGGCTTGCAGAACAAATGGATTTGTCTGAACCCAGTTCATGAAAAAGAAGGACTTATGCAATGCTTGTGAGGATGACCGAGGGTTAGATTGCATGATTCGCGAAACCATATAAAATGTAATGATTTGGGTGCGGAATGGATTGGCCCCCATGCCGACTACTCTTATTATTCGCTCTTGCTATGCGTGATAGTAAATATTGAGTGACTTACATATAGCAAAGAGACGACGATGTTAATCCCGAACCATAGAATGGTACGATATTTGACCCCTATATAGGATTATCGTTAATAATACTAAGTTAAACGGTGAGTATAGGCCAAGACCATTTCCTGCAGGTATCCCGTAAAAGTATTCTTGATGACTACCATGAGGGAATCGATAGTTGCTTAGTATTGGCGCCTGACTTGTCAGCCATGGAGCTTCGGTATATGGAATACTCCGCTTCTGCTAACGATTCAAGATCTCCAAGGAGTACGAGGAATGTATGAAGGATGCCATCGATGGATTAAGATTTGGAAGACCGTGTCGCATTCCTATTAAGGGTGGTAGCACCCTAGACCATTAACGGATCAGTGGGCTGTCATGAAGACCCAAAACCTAACCTTTTCTTTCTAGCCTTTTCGAATCTCGAGGACGAGATTCCTTTTAAGGGTAGTAGTCTGCAACATCCGAAAATCTTCCAAATTTTGGAATGTTAATAATTTAGATATAATAATGATTGTTTACTTGATACGTTTGATTTTCACTAGGACCTAAAACTTTCGGAGTTTATTGAATATTAAAATGAGAGGGAATAAAATGACTTTCCCAATATTCACCGTTGGTGTTTTGGAATTTATTATTTAAAACAAATCCAACAAATTAAAATGAGAGAAGGTAATATGACTGCTTCATTATAAAATAAAGTTGGAAATGTTTTAATGTGATATTATTTTAATTGGAGTTATTTCTATAATTTTCCATTCAAAATAATAATAAGTTGAGAGAAGAGAAAATGACTTCTTCAAAGATAAAATGGAGTGGAAATTATTTAAATAATTATTAAAGTTTTTGTTGATTTTGCAAATATTTTATAACTAAATAAAGTCATTGAAAAATGTCTTTATTTTTATTTAGATTTTTGGAAAATATGTTCATTGCATAATTTTCTTTGGATTATTTGAAGAATTTAGGAATTTATTTCATATTTTTCTGATGAGTATTTATTTTTGTAAAATTGTTTGAAGTTTTGGTTTTAAAGAAAAAGAAAAACTCGTATCCAGCCGGCCGAGTAGCTCTTTCTCGCCGCGGACGCAATTGATCCAAAACGGACCCGATTTTGTTTTTTTTTGTTTCCTTCTCTGTCTATAAATAGAGATTTAGAAAAATCCCTTTTCTTTTCTTTTTCTCATTTTTTTGAAACCCTAGCGGGGCCCGTCCGTGGACCCCGCCTGTCGGCGCCGCCGCCTCAGAAGTCTCCGCGCCGCCGCCGCCGTCTCGCCGCGCCACCGCCCTGTCCGCGCTGGACCGCGCACCCCGCCACCAAAATCTCGCCGGCAGCCGCCGCCACCTTGTCGGATGGCGCAGTCGGCCACCGCCGCTCCTCGGCTGGTTACGCCGCCGTCACCTCGGCCGCCTTGTGCGCCGCGCGCTCAGCCACGCCGGCCACAGCAGCCCCCGTGCCGTGCCGCCCTGCTACCCTGGGCCGCCGCCGCCACCTCTCCAGAACTCGTCGCCGCCACCTCGCCGACCCCCACACCTCGCCGGAGCGCAGCCTCGCCTGAAAAACGGAGTTCGCCGGAGTACCCGTTTTCAGATCTGGGCGAGGACCCGATCGCTTTTTGCAAAATTTTTATTTTGCGAATAGGTCCTTTTTGCATAAAAGACCCTATTCTCGTTCTCGCAATATCTCCAAATTCGTGTGTCGGAATCAGGTGAAACGTTTTCCTACGCATTCATGTTGTTCTGTAATTTAACATGGAATCAAGTTTTCACACTTTGCACACTTTTCAATTTGAATTTATTTCAAATTCAAATTCAAATTCAAATCCCGGATTCCGTATCTTTTATACAGTTGATCCAAATCGAGTGATTCTTTTTGCGTTGGATCACTCGTGTCATGTATTTTCCGTGTATATCTTATGGACACAAAAATTCATATGTTTCTTGATCTTTTTAAAATCAAATTCATTTCAAATTTGAACTCGCTATGACATGTGTTCTAGTATTCCGTTTCACATGATTCCTTTTTCATATCGTATTGTTTGAGACATGTTATCGGTAAGATTCACACACTTTTCATGTGAACATGATTTTCACCTTCAATTCATAAGTCCATAGTCAAAAATATTTACCGTTAATTCTTTATCTGTTGACTCTCTCGAGTTCACCTTCCACCTGTCACATTCGAGCACATCGACACTAGTGCCGTGTCAAGCCTTTTGTTTTTGTTTTGTTGCTAAAACCTTTGTGTTTGATTTGTTAATCTTTTGGTTCCTTTATGTGTGATTGCTTATGTGGTATCTTTCCTTTATGATAGATTGCTCGGAGTGTGACGAGTAGAGTTGACTGGAACGTGAGAGCGAAGAAGTTCATCGAATGTACAAGGCAAGTCATACTTTGACCATTTCACAACCTATATTTTTACTTATGCATGTAGTAAATATCACCCCATGCATGTGTAGGACTAGTATATGTACTTATGCTCCAAACCTGGTAGGATAGCCATATGATCTTATCATGTTTTCTTAGACAACCTAGCACGTGCTTGCTATATATTTGCTATGCTTGTAGACGTGGATTGGATTGAGAATACATTGATTTTTGTGAGGATTTAATGACTTGACTAGTAACCTTCAATAGAATTCACCTCTGGACGGGCAGGGAGAGCATCCTGGGGCTCGTGACTTATATAAGGCGGGACCAGGTTTAAATGATTCCCGAATGGTATGGTTTTGGTGGTCGACAAAACATCATGGTATCTACCCTCTGAACATAAGTGGGAGTCGTCCATGCTCAAAAAGATCAGACATACTTGGTGACTAGAAACTTCCATGTACAGCCGCTGGCCATATGGGCTCTGGCTTAGTTGAGTACGATGTAGGAAGCCTCTCCCGTGCAAAGCTCGGAGATGTAGATGTGATAGGTAGTACCGGCTTGCCGTTGGGTGTGGGTGACCTCTTCTGAAAGACTTTGTCTCAATCTTCGGGTTGAGTCCAGCGGGAAAAGTGTACTAACCTCTGCAGAGTAAAAACTAATCATGATTAGCCGTGTCCCCGGTTATGGACAACCTTGAGCTACTAGACATGACTGTTACTGGAGGATCTTGACAGATGAATCACCATAATAAACTTGAGTGGGCAAGATTTAATAAATGGTGTGGATTGGGACTGGTGTTGCCAGTTCAATCTTAAGTAGTAAGTTAAACTAAAATCTTGACTAGATAGATTGGGAAAAATCAGCTTTCTCCAAAATAAAACCAAAAGCCTTTCCTTTGACTTATCCTTGCATGTAGCGATAGGTCTGTTATATCCTTTTTCGTGTGACTTGCCGTACAAATCAGATGTACTGACCCGTTGTCGGGCTGTAACCTTCGGTGTTGCAGGATTGTATACGACGAGTAAGTGATGCGATGTAGGGTTACAATGTCTATACTCAACTGTGCCGGTGGAGTTGATGGAAGCCACGAAGCTTTTATTGTTTTTTCCGCTGTATTCTATTTGTAAGCTAGCCTTGAGCTATGCAGGTATGTTTTATTGTAATACTGGATCTTCGATGTAATATATATGACATGTGGTTTATTCTTGATATTACATCATGTACTGTGTGTGCTAGCTATTGATCCAGGGACTAGCACAGAATGCACAGAGACTTGGGTTCCTAGTGAACCGGGTTGTTACATAGCATGAGGTTCATTTAGCTGATGTGTTGAACATTCTATTTAAATGAAGTTCATTGCAAAGTCATTTGAAAATTCACTCAAAATTTGAATTTGAAAAGGATCCATATGCACATTTGCTTCTGTTCACCCAATTTAAATTGGTCAAACATGAAAAGAAAGTCCATATTCCTAATCCTTGCATTTTTCTGATAATTTTTCATATATTATATGTCCAATTTTGGATTTAAAATGAATTGGTTATGAATTTCCAAAGTTTAATTCATTTTCTACCTTTTCTGGATTTTCTTTTAATTAGAAAACCATATACTGCATCATAGCTGACGCAGGGGGTGCTCTGACTAGTGGGGCCAGCATGTCAATGACTCTGTTTAAAACCCGAATCAATTAAACTAACAGAGAGGGATTAGGGGGTCTAGGGCCCACATGTGAGTGACTTAGTGGGGGGATTAGGGTGTGGGGTTAGTGGCTAATCACCCTGGCCACATGGACCTCGCCGGCGGCGAGGCTCCGGCGACCATCCAGCACGGTGGAGTCCGCGGGGACGGCGCCACAGTGGCCCGTTCACTACTAGGAGAAAGCCTAGTAGTACCGCCCCTTTTTGGGTCATCAGTAGCGCCCCCCCGGCCCGCTACTGATAGCCCTCTACAGCTAACTAGTAGCAGCAGCGCACGTACGCACACGCTACTACTACACAGGGATATCAGTAGCGCCTCCCGTAGTGCCCGCTACTACTAATATTGGCAGCAGCGCCCCCTGTACCAGGCACTACTGCTATATGTAATGGGCGCTACTGGTATTTATTTTTTATTTTCTGTTTCTTTTTCCCATAGTATTTTTTTTGTATTTGTACAGATATTATACAATATAGTCTCATACACATACACAGGTTTTCTAGAGAGTACAAATCTCATCATATCATACACATAAAATAATCTGGTGACCATATATATATATATATCATCATGATCTCTCATATCCAACACAAATGATGTCTCTCGTGATGTCATCTCCAAAATAGCGATAGAAATTGTCACAATATCTTAAATACATGCAACTACAAGCAAGTTTCATCATCCATCTAAACTATGATATATGCTAGAAGAGCAGTCAATATGAGGAAGAGTGGAATTATGTAGTAGCTCATGAAGCGCCGCCTCTGATCTTCCTCTTGTGCTAGCGTAAATCTCAAGTAACTAGCTTCCGCTTCCTCTCTGGTATTGAGCCCTCTTTGATTGCCGCCCGGGAACCGGTGCACTTGGTCCTGACACTCTGGCCACTCATCGTACACTCTTGGAACCTTCTCTATGTACACGGCATAGCACTTCTTCGCCATCGATGATCTATCTACCTGTTAGAAATGCATATTCATCATAGGAATTCAACAATAGTACACAACATAATATACTTGAGCAACACGAAGAGAAAAAGTTAGTGAATAGATGCAACATAAAGTAACATACATAATATAATATACACACGTTGTTCATCGCACCCCAACAAATTCACTAGATAGCAAGCGTTACGCAAGTAGTTCAACAGGACCGTTAAATTACATCACAAAGGTTTCATGTCGCTTCCAAAAGTATAAATTCAACCGAGACATCATCATCGGCATAGTCAAAGTTTGCACGGTCTTGACAATACACTAGAACTTCCATCCATCCATATATGGGAGGACGCATCCTAGTTTATTGAACGGCGTAATGTCCAAAAGCTGAATTCCTACGCGAGTTTTAACATCAACTCGCGATATTGGGCCGTGGTAGAACATCCACTTCTTGTCGACGACTTCTTTCATGATGATGGTTGCAATATCCTTCAGGATGAGAAAGAAGTTATCTCTTAATTTATAATCCGGTTCGGCTATGTTTTTTGCCCATATCATGATATTATTGTCATCTTTGCTTGCCATGTGAAGAAGTTGCTGATCCTTTCTGAACTCCATCATGAGATGGATGACATAGTATCCATCGTTTGTACTTCCTTCCGGTTGATGGATACGGCAGACGTTGGTTTTATGTGAGAAACATGGCGTTCCCTTCCTTTGTGACTTTTTCTCGATGTGGCCACCCCTCATGCCGAAGCCCTGGAGAGCGGAATCCAGAAGACTCATTACTTTGGTGTAGTCCTTCTTTTTGAAGTTCCTAGACGAGTCGAAATACATGGCATGGGAGACTCGCGGGAAAAGAACGATAAGGACGGCGTGCCCCTCACTTCACAAATTAAATGCACCTCAAATTAGCTAGCCTCCATATGAGAAAAGGAATGATTGAAATGTAAAGGCAATCGGGAAATGACTTACATTAGATGATAAGGCACGAGAACCATTTCCTTCTCCTTATTCATCAGCATGAAATTTTTGATGTACTCCCTAGCAGTTTTAAGTTCATAGTCACCGAGCGACAAGAAGGACTCATGCATGTAATATGGATCTGCCACCGCAATTTGCGAGATTTCCTCTCTTTTATGACAAAGCTCATATGGAGCGCAAAAAGGCAGACGATCGTAAAATCGAGCCGCCAAGTGAGGAACATCTAAAAGATGTGATCAAACCGAAGGAAGGACACTTCCGCAGGCACCGTGTCGACGTAGCCCATGCCCGGAGGCACACGCACCGCATAAAGTGGATATCATGGATCCTTTGACGCGAGAAGGATTTTCTCTGTCGACAGTACATGGTCGTGCAGTCTCCTGAGAGCCCCTGATATGCTCTCCAGCGGTTTCGGTGGTAGGATCGGCTCGCCCGTGACATGGATCAACACCGTACCTTTCATCGGTACATGGTCTGCAAAACCGGTTGGCGGAACCGACTTTCTGCTAGAAGCATTGGCATCCTTTTTGGCAGCAAAGTCTTTCCTACTCACTCTCTTACTCGGCTTCTTCTGGGGGAGAGGTTGTGATGAGCCTTTCATAGCGCCCTTGATCGCCACCCCAAGTGTTGCCGGGCTAAGCACCTTTTCACGTAGACCATCGCCTTGTTCATGCTGGTTTGAGGCGGCATCTGGAGGCGTGTCCTGCAAGGGTTTCACGAAGAGAGACTTTTTGCACTCAGACCTAGGATGCTCCTGATCTGGCAGAATATCCATCTCCTCGTCCAGATGCTCCTTATTGGCCTAGTCATATGGCTCACTCATCATTTCTACGTCGAGATTGTAGCCGGTATTGAGGTACCGCATAGGGTCATCATCCTCCTACATGTCATCATCCTTTTCTTGCTAGAGCACAGGGGAGAAATCACGATCCACTCTGCTTGGACCCCCTTCCTCGCGTCGCTCGTTGTTCTCACCCAGCATAACAGGCAGCGCTAATAATTGCGGAGGCGGGGTGGTGGTGTTCATACCTTCTTCGGAATGTGTTTTTGTTGTTGTGGTGATCACGGCGGACGACTCGACACGAAGAAGACCCTTCGGCCATAGGATGAAAAAGACCTTGCAGTCTGCAAGCCTCTTAGGGGTCTCGTCTTCCTCTCCCTTGAGTCGTACCGGAGGAGCCAAATCCTCGTGGCCCGGTTTGACACTCGCCACGGAAACCTTGAAAGTGTTACTGAGCATCTGCATGGTGTGGATCATCCGATGCGTGGGATTTATTATCGTTGCCTTTCACACATCCACCGTCTGGCCATCGATCATGTATAGTAAGGTGCACGGGGTTCTCTCGGCCTGCGAAGACATGTCTATGGTGTCAGACATTCAAAAGGCAACGAAAAAGGGATATATTATAGATATGTTGGTGTGACGCGTAATTACCGTGAGGGCGTCGAGCTCAGCCAAAGTCAAAGGCCCGTGTAGCACGCCAGAGACAAAGGACGGGCTGCTATTAGCGACTGATGGAGCATGTCCGGATGCGAGAGTAGGCGCCGCTGGTGCGATGTTCACCGAGTTGCTCCCGACGAAACTAGGACGTGGAAAATCCGCTGTCGTTTTGTCTGGATTTCACTTTGTCCACTCGATAACAGCCGGGATCAAGGATGAAACCGAAGCTGCGAAATATTCTCTACAGGCAGCTAAAGCTGCATTGACTACCGATTGGATCGTCTCGTCTTTGGTCGCTTGTTCGGTCTCAGCTGCTTTTTTCTCGACCGCAAGCTTCACCTTCTCGTCGATGCTCACATGACTAAACTTCCTTCTCTACCTTTTGGCCTCAGGGTCCTCGTGGTAGTAGTGCTTCCACTGGGCACCGTCTCCGACGCCGTGCACACGTCCAGTCTGCGACTGTCGTAGTCCAAAGGGAGGCCCTTCAGTACGTTCAATGCCCGGTTGAGTTGGGTGTCCCACTTGGGCCTCATCGTCGACTGAGACGATGAGTCGCTTTCGGAATCAAGCTTGTGTTGCTCTTTCTGCGAAAGAAACGTGAACCATTTACAAATGTTACTACAACATGTATTTTGACTTGATGAGAAGGTAATATATATAAGGTGGAAAAAATAATTATTACCAGTAATCTCATCAATTCCCTCGTGGGCTCGTCAATGGAGAAAACCTTTTTCTTCGAGTCCCACTTGTAGCGGGCCCTGATGAAGTCATACTCTTGCGAGTCAGTGAACTCCGCCAACGGGTTTGGGATCCCCGCGGCTTCACGTTCCGCATCCTCCTTTACCCATATGGGCCTTTTTCCAATGTAACCACGGCTTCTGAGGCGGTGTTTCCCCTTGTTCAATTTATGAAGCTCCTTGAATTTATCGGACCTAAGCCTGGCTACATCGGTAGCGCAAGTGTCCTTGAATTTTAAGAACTCAACTTCTGTAAGTGATGGATTCTCCGCAAAAATCTTGGCCATAGGTTTATTCTTCTCAATCAATCGTTTCACCCTCACTTTCCAAGCGGACAATGCGTTGCTGAACTTGACCATGGCGGCGGCATTTATCTCAGTCATGGCATCATCATCCCACGGATGTTTGCTATCATCCCGTTCGGGGAACTTGAATCTGTTGTGCAGCTTCGTAAGGAGGAGATGCTCCATATTTGGTATACTCCTCAAGTCATCGTCGTTGATGCTCGCGGTTTCCCGTAGGATGCATCCGACTTGGTTGCCGTAGCACTTGAGAGCTTCCCCCGGCGCTGTTGGCTCGAATTTGCCACGATGAACCTCTGTCACTAGCAGTTTCTCGGTGCCGAGCTTGTTTGGCTTTCGTAACCTTGACATCTTCTTCTTATTTCCTGGTTCATTACCAGCTTCGGCGCCGCTGGTGTCAGTGCCATCGGCGCCGCCGGTGTCAATTCCATGGGTGTCATCATGAGTGTTGTTGGACTCGATTTCGGCGTCCATCGCATTAGCGGCATTTTGACCTCCTAGCTGAGAACACATATGGTCGAGGAACGCGTGTTCATGCTGATGGTACTCAAAATCTTCATCTGCCCCGGCTTCGTCGTTGGTCGACATGTCTCCTATGATATTTAGTCTCCAAGTTTAATTCTCAAACTATACAAAAAGGACTAAATACCGTCCTATCAAATACCGGGCACTCGATATGTCATACTTTGTAGCACAAGTCATGTCGAAATTCACGGAAAATTTCGGCATGACCTTTTCTAAAAAGTAGACATATCGGGAACCTGAAATTTTCCGGAACGGAAATAAATCAACATTCCGGCAAAACATAGGCCCCTCGAATCCCTGCATATGGAAAATAGAAGAAAATTCGTACATAATATCATTTCATTTGCATTTTCAACTCCAGAAGTTTATACAAACTCCTATACAATATCATTTCAATTTCATTTTCAATTTCCAATGTTCCTAAACAACAAATAACTACTGTGCTAAGCTCCTAAACAATGCTCCTAAACAACAACAAAATCCTACACAACAAACATGGCATAGGCATTTTCACAAATACCTACTGTGCAAGAAAAATTACGGGAGGGGGTGAGGGAAAAAGTAGGGAGGAGGGGAGAGGGAGGGCGGAGGGGAGAGGAGGAGGGGAGAGCTGGGAGGGAGGACTATCTAGATGCTCGACGGCGACGGTGGCGAGGGAGAGAGGTGGGGCGGGGCAACGTCGGCCGTGGCGGTGCAGAGGAGGAGGAAGAGGCGGGGCAGCGGAGGCGCGGCGACGAGGGCGAGCCCACGGAGGCGCGGCGACGACGGCGGGGAGGCCGAGTTTGAGAGGGCCGGAGAGAAGTGTGGCAAAGAGAGAGCGGGGAATGAAGAAGAAACCGCGCCCCCAGCGGTTTAAGTGAAAACTAGCAGTGGTAGTAGCGGGCCACCTGTTAGGGCGCACTATTGTTATTTAGTAGTAGCGGGCCCACTGGCAGGGCGCGCTACTGTTATTTAGCAGTAGCGGGCTCACCGGTAGGGCGCGCTACTACTATTTCAAACATTTTTTTCTTTCTCTTTTTATTTTCCTTTTATATAATTTATATAATGTATATTTAATAGCGGCAATACATATGTACTCCATGTATTACAACACATATATATTAATTTGACTGATCGATGATGGTTAAAGTGCGAGTACACAAAATAGATACATATATATATATACAACACACATTTAGTTTCTCAGCGTCAAGGACGTTTCTTAGTGGTTAGCTTCTTTCCTTTAATGTTCGTTTCAGAATAATTTAGGCCCTCGTTGCGACTTTTCCTTTTCCATGGAGTACGATCTTTCAAAGGTAATGTAGTCTTCATTCTTCTTTTGACATATGCTTCATCGTCATTGTCATCTTCCCTCATCGGGTTGCCATACTGGTCGTAGTCTTCTATGTTGGCGACTCCATCCATTCCGACGATTTTTCTTTTGCCTCTCCTAATGACAACACGGCTGGGATTCCTCGGATCGGTTATGTAGAAACATTGTGTCACGTGCTCAGCGTGTACCCATGAATCATTTTTGGCGATGACGTTCACGGTAGCGCTCTTGGCGTCGGGTATAGACATAGTAGTTAAATACATGTTTTCTCTTTCGACATTCTTAGCCCATCTGACACGGAACATCGTCGCCTTGTGTAGTCCAGAGTAGTTAAGCTCCCAGATCTCTTCGACCCTTCCGTATAATATTTTAGTTGAGCCGTTGTCGTCATTCATGCATTCTATCATCACCCCCGAGTTCTGGAAATCACTTTTCATATCTCTGGCCTCCACATAGAACATGTATCCGTTTATATCGTATGCCTGATAGGTGATTCATATAGAAATATTCTTTTCCAAAAGCGTCCCATGTCTAGAATGGTGATTTCCATAACATTTCTAGCTCCTCTTTCAATAGCCCGAGATATAGATTAATATTATTTCCCGACTGTTTAGGCCCTTGAATCAGAATGCTCATGTGTATGTACTTTGTCTTCATGCACTTCCACGGGGGAATGTTGTACATCCATACAAACACAGGCCATGTGATGTGGTTGGTGTTCTGGTTGCCAGACGGATTCATGCCATCTGATCTCACGCCAAGCATGACGTTCCTTGCATCAATATGGAATCCATATTTGGCGTTCAACGCTCTCCACTGTCTTCCATCCACAGGGTGTCTCATCTTTGGATCATCTCCATCATCGGGCACCTTCCTGACCGCGTGCCACCGCATTAGCTCTGCTTCCTTAGGATCTACGAAATAACGCTGCAGACGAGGAGCGATCGGAAAGTACCATACAACTTTCTGAGGAGATTTATTTCCGACCTTCTTGTATCTATCAGCATTGCACACCGGACAACTGGATTTTTCTGCGTTCTCGTTCCGATAAATGATACATGGTATCTAATGTGCGGCAGATCAAGAGGGCACACAATCTTGTTGGCCTCATCGAAACTAGTAGGACAAAGGTTCCCTGTGGGAAGAACCGTCTTGCTTAGATACTTGATATGATCATCGAGGCTTTTGTCGCTCCATTTGTTGTTAGGCTTCGTCTTTAGAAGTCCGAGCGTGAAACTCAAGAGGGTCACCTCAGGAGCGCAACCATCATAGAATGGAGTCTTCGAGTCTACCTCCAGTTGCTCCAACTTAGGATCCTCTCTAGAAGCATCTCTGTCGCTAGTCGTCTTCTTGCGAAGCAGGTCTCAAACATGGGGGTCCCGCACGATTGAATTTAGTAGCGACGAAGGATCCGTCATGTCCGCATCTTCTCCATCATGTTCGGCTTGATATTCTCCGCCATTACCATGTGCGGCCTCTTCTCCGCCGTTATAATTTCCAGTGCCCTCTTCGTCTTCGGATCCATCAATCATCTCTTCATCCGCTGCCATGGGGTTATTTGCTGCACTGTCGATATCATCATCATCATCTTCAGTTATCCATCAAGTATAGCCATCCATGAAACCATATCTAAGCAGGTGCGCCTTCAAATGACCACCCTTAAAGGGGTCGAGACAGACGCCTTCTTTGAATTTTTTACACGGACATAAAATCTCCTTTTCGTTTTTTTCATTCATGTCGTCCACCGCGGATCGCAAGTATCTATTCACCATCCTTCCACATACCTTCATGGTCACCTGCGAGTTATATAAACAAAAGATTATAACTACACATGCATATGCATACCAAAGTAATACAAAAATTTGGCATGACCTTTCCTAAAAATAGGACATATAGAGTTTGCCCGAAATTCACCGAAACGGAAATAAATCGATATCTCGGAAAAACATAGGCAAACTCTCATATCACACACCCATACACACACACACACAAAAATATTTTCATTCATGAAAAGCACAATTTTTTACTCACATCTCATGCATTCACCTAGCTAGCTAGCTAGTATTTAATTAAGAGAGAGAGAAAGTATATACCTTTTTGTTAAAATATCACACTTGGGAGAAGCTTGCACTAGCTAGTGAGGGGAAGGTGACAAAGGTGAGAAAGAGAGATAGCTAGATGCATTTATGGTGGGAAGCAAGTGAGATGAGGATGAGATCGAGAGATGCGCATATGCATGGTGGTGGCCGGATCGAGGAGGAGCAAAGAAGGAAAGAGAGACATATTGCATTAATGGAGATGGTGTGGTGCATTAATGGAGATGGTGTAATGCATTAATGGAGATGGACAAGAGGTAGGAGAAGGAATGAGGAAGAAGGAAGTGAGGGAGAGAGAGGAGAGGGGAGGGGGTTGGTGAAAAGGTGGTTGCTGCGCCTTACCAGCAGCGCCTGTAACTGTATAGCGCTACTGCTATTGTATTAGTAGTAGTTCCCCTCCCATAAACGCGCTGCCGCTATTTGCGGGCCTCTGGGCTAAGTTGGGTCCACTTTAGCAGTAGCGGGCGAGACGGCAGGGCGCTACTGATAAGGTGATAGTAGTAGTGGGCTTTCCAGGGAGGCACTACTACTATCACTTGTCAGTTGGCTTTGGTGGGGACCACCTTTACCAGTAGCGGTTCCGTGGCGGGGGCGCTACTGCTAAAGGAATAGCAGCAGCGGTCCTCCAGAGGAGGCTCTACTGCTAATTATCAGTAGCTCCCCTCTTTAGAGGGCGCTACTGTTAGGCCTCTACCTATAATCTTTTTCCTAGTAGTTGTTTGAAGCGCCAAGACCATAAAATCGAAGCCCTAGCTCCCGCACGTCGATTATAACAAGCCACGGTGGCTGGGGTGCACCGTAGGGTCGGCGGCGACGAGCCCTTGCGGTGACAGCAGCACGGCCGTGGTGCGGATCTTGTTGCAGGGTGCTACATGAAGTGGGGATGGGTGAAAACGACGCAGCAGAGCACGGGGTAGAAGATGGACATGAACTTGAGCTCGTTTGGTTCACGGCTGCGCGTCAACAAGCAGCCCGGCGGCGAGGTTCTTCGGATCCTATGGCAAACGGCGGTAGAGAGCAAGGGGGTGTCCATGGAATAGATGAGGTGAAGCAGAAGCTCAGCACGATTGAAACGAAGGCGGTGGCGCAGTTGGAGATGCTTCGCAGACGTTGACGACGATTGCGACGGATTCGGGTTCGATTAGGTCACCATCTCCTCCAGATCAGCGTGGACGATGACACTGCGTAAGGGGAACACATTATTCTGGTCTATCTCCGGTGTTGGCTGCGGTTCCCATCGACGATGAACTGTGGCGGCGCTCGGGTCGATTGGGGGAACGCACAGAGAGTGGGGGAGACTGCGGCGCGAGGGGGAATGGACTAGGGCGGTTGCAGCGCGTCTCCAGGACACGTTGGAGGCAGCAGGGAGGCAACTGCGTGTCCTCGGCGTCGTCGTCGGCCCCGGCATGGCCGACACGCAGCAGTGCGTGCCCCTGCTTGAGGTAGACGACAAGGTGGGGAGTGGGCCTGGGACGGCTGGGGCTTGAGTTGCGCCAAAAGCCAGGTGAGCCCTTTTCTATTTTTCTTTATGTTTCACTTTTCTTCTATTTGTTTGATTTTCCAAATAAAATAGCAAAGTATTTTCATAAATGCTCTAATCTTTTATATGGTATTACATGACCAGTAGCTAGTCATATCCAGAGTTTGAACATTTTTTAATTCAATATATTTGAATTCAAATTCAAATAGGGGTATTTATTTAATTCCATGCTCCTGTTTGAATATTTGAAAATTCCATGAGCATGTATTTGAAACCACATCACTTGATATAAGATCACACTAATTTATGGGAGTTTTCAAAATTTCAAAATGAATTTTTGGAACAACTTTTATTATGTCCATTTGAATTAAATTCATCTAGGGGGTATTCTCTCTCCCATTTCAATTTCATTTGATTTTTTTAACATTAATCCAAGTGAGTCTTGATCCTAGCACATACCTAACAGAGGGTTCTGACAACTTGTCCCCACTAAATAGAATATCGTCTCGAGATTTAGAAGTCATCGGGAGGAAGGAGGGGTACTTGGCACTGAGATGGTGTTGTCTTTCCCACGTGGCTTCTTTCTCGGAGCGGTGTGACCATTGAACTTTCAGAAACTTAATCTTCTGACGGCGAGTGACACGCTCTGCGGAATCAAGAATACGAACGGGGTATTCTCGATATGAAAGGTCATCTTGGAGATCAAGTGTTTCATGGTCGACTTCGCGGATGCGGACCTTGAAGCAACGCCTGAGTTGTGACACATTGAATACATCATGTACTCGGGAAAGGTGCGGGGGATAGTTCAAGTTGGTAGGAAACTTCTCATCCAGATTTCACATGGGGCCAACTTGCCTTTGATACCGAATCGTTGGGTTCCCTTCAGAGGAGTAACCCGAAGGTAAGCCTTCTCATCCAGATTGTAGCTTTCTTGCCTATGATGACAAGACTGAGCTGCTTTCAATTGATCACGAACAATGCGAACTTGCTCTTCTGCTTCTTTGAAAATATCCGGTCCAAAGAGTTGTCTTTCACCGGTTTCTGACCAGTTTAGGGGTGTTCGACATCGTCGTCCATATAGGAGTTCAAAAGGAGCCATGTTCACACTAGATTGGAAACTATTGTTATAAACAAATTCGGTGAATGGAAGAGACTTCTCCTAATTCTTTCCGAATGAGATAACACAAGATCTGAGCATGTCTTCAAGAATTTGGTTAACCCTTTCAAATTGACCGCTAGACTGAGGATGGAAAGTTGTGCTAAAGGAGAGATGAGTTCCCATAGCATTCTGGAAGCTTTGCCAGAATCTAGAGGTGAAAAGGCTACCACGATCAGAATTGATTTCCGAAGGAACACCATGAAGAGACACGATTCTAGAGACATACAAGTCCGCTAACTGGCTATCAATAATAGACTCGCGAACGGGAAGGAAGTGACCAACTATGGAAAGTCTATCAATGACAATGAAGATGGCATCATTTCCTTTCTGGGTTTTTGGAAAGCCAGTGATGAAATCCATACTGACTTTGTCCCATTTCCACTCTGGAATAGGCAAAGGTTGAAGAGTACCAGTAGGTCTTTGGCGTTCGTACTTAATGCGACGACAAACATCACATTCGGCAACATATCGGCCAATGTCTCTCTTCATCCCAGTCCACCAAAATCTCTAGCGTAGATCTCGGTACATTTTTGTGCCACCGGGAATAATTGAGAGGGGTGTGTCATGGGCTCCTTTAAGGACGAGTTGCCTTAGATCCCTATTCTTAGGTACTACCAAAAGATTTTCAAAGAATACCGTTCCTTTGCTAACTGTGGAAAAACTTTTAGCAACTCCGCTAGAAATGTTCTCCTTGATCCAGCGAACACCTCGTGAACGCCTTTGGGCAACTATAATTTGATCCTCAAGGGTTGGTTTCGCCACCAAGTTGAAAAGAGATCGACGAGGAACAATCTCGAGATTGAGCTTTCGAAATTCCTCATGAAGAAGTGGTTTATAATGTTGTAACATGAGGTTGTTACAATACGACTTACGGCTTAGTGCATCAGCCATGACATTGGCTTTTCCTGGGGTATAAGAAATCGCTAAGTCATCATCTTTTACCAACTCTATCCAGCAACTTTTCCTGAGATTAAGATCTGGCTGGGTGAATATATATTTGAGGCTTTGGTGGTGGGAATAGATCTCACAACGAATACCAAGGAGGTAATGTCGCCAAGTAATCAAGGCATGAACTACGACAGCGAGTTTAAGATCATGGGTAGGATAGTTCTCTTCATGTGGACGCACCGGGCGTGAAGCGTAAGCTACCACATGTCGATCTTGCATAAGTATGCATCCTAACCCTTGCCGTGATGCGTCACAATAGATCTGGAAATCATTTTTGGTGTCTGGAGGCGCAAGTACAGGGGCAGAAGTCAATCTTCTTTTTAGCTCTCGAAAGCTTTCCTCGCATTTGCGGGTCCATTCAAATTTCTTATCTTTCTTGAGGAGTTAAGTTAAAGTCATTGCAACTTTGGAGAAGTTCTCAATGAAGCGGCGACAATAGCTTGGTAAGCCCATAAAGCTCTTAACTTGATTAACCGATTGAGGTGGAATCCAGTCAAGGACTGCCTGAACTCTCTCGGGATTGAAAACAATGCCTTTTGCAGAGATTACGTGGCCTAAGTAGGTCACTTCTGGTAGCCAAAATTCGCACATAGAGAACTTGGCATAAAGGCGGTGCTCTCGAAGTTTCATCAATACCAACCTAAGATGTTATGCGTTCTCTTGTTCCTTCTTCTAGTAGATGAGAATGTCATCAAGACAAACTACAACAAATTTATCTAAGTACTCCATGAAGATCGAATTCATCAAGCGCGAGCATGTGGCGGGGGCATTGGTTAAACCGAAGGACATGACTGTGAACTCGTAGAGACCATATTGAGTAGTGAAATCTGTCTTGGGAACGTCCTCGTTTCAGATTTTGAGTTGATGATAGCCTAATCTCAAATCCATCTTGGAGAAGACAGAGGATCCAGAAAGTTGATCATAAAGATCATTGATCCTAGGAAGTGGGTACTTGTTCTTTATCGTCGCTAGATTTAGCGGGCAATAGTCTATGCACATCCTTTCTGTTCCATCTTTCTTCGTTACGCACAGAACGGGGCATCCCCATCGAGATGAGTTAGGGAGGATGAATCCTTTTTCCAACAAAGCTGCAATTTGGATTTTAAGCTCAGCTAACTCATGTGGGGCCACTCTATATGGGCTTCTAGAAATTGGGGCGGTTCCTGGCATAAGATCAACTATGAATTCTACACATATGTCGGGTGAATAGGTTTAAGGAGTTGGGTTACTGGATAGTTTTCTTGAGGATGACTATGGCTTACTAGGGGCTAAAACAAATATGTCAGAGTAGCAAAGTACCCCAACACGATGGTTAGTGTAGTTATTCTTGCTACAAGAAATCTAAAGTGGGAGGAAGAAGTGCAAATGCATCAATATAGATTTCTAGAGTAAAGCCTACAACAAACTCTATGGAAATGTCGGGTATGCCACCTAACAAATCTTCTGGAAAGACATCCGAAATTGAGGGAAGGATTTTGCAAATGCATCAGATTACGAAGAAACCTGGGATGACTCGGACAACATAACGGCTGTAATTGCAAGAAAAGACAATTTTATTACAACATATAAAGAACACTTACATAAGATGCAAGAAATCACGACGCACAATGACTCTAGACAAGCGAAAACAACTTTCCTACGACTATAAGGAAGCAATCAACGAGATGTCCTAGCAAGACAAAGATGAGCCTAGTCCTATCTTCCCGTAGAAAAGATGAGGGTGAATCAGAACTCAGATTGATGAGGGTAAGGAGAAAAAAGAAGACTTACATTGTTCCCTTATATGCCTAGAATAAGTATATAACTATAGAAGGCTAGACTCGACTTCGACCAAGGCTGATAATCCTACAGTCAGTCCTGCTCTGATACCAAGTCTGTCGGGACCCAGGGTTTGCGTATGTAATTCCTGTCACAACTCAATCATATGGAGAGCCGAGAGTCGTACCCATTTGTCTAAGCAGACAAGGCCAAGCACAGAGCACTCTCGGAAAGCATCGAACGTGAGGGGCATCCCATCCAGGCCGGATGATCAACTGAGATGGGTCCTCATCATCCACTCACAAGTCTAAATGTTTATGGGTGGTGAAATACCATACTCATAGACAAGTCACCTCAACCATATTATCGATTGAATATAAAACTTACATAAACAGACTCTAGCCCCATCACTTAGTTGGGGTCTCGGGCGGGCTCAATCATACAGCAAAATGTGCCACGTGACAGAGTCACGAGCAATCGCATTGTGATGCCCCAAGCTGTGCGCATCTAAGGGCCACTTTCTGTATAAAAGACAGTCGGCAAGAACAAAACTCAGCTATCGAACCCCACACTAAGATATGCACGTTATAATCATACACGCAACATAAATGTCCAGTGTAAACAACAGGTACACATTGCATGGACTCTACAAAGTTTACAACTTTATTGACTTCTATATAGAGTACACACAGAGATCACAAGACTGTGATCCAACATTATATCAATCAAGCGGAAGGAAATTACTTCTGGGTACAGACAAGTTTAACCAACGGCTTAGAGAAGCCTTATTTATAAACAAGCCCTTCCATGAGGGGCCAGACCTCTGTCTGGGACTACACTAGCTTGATCAGTTGTCGAGCTCCAGGAAGAAGCCACCTTCGGGGTCAATGTGTTCATCTAAAAACATAAATAAGAAAACGTGAGTAAAAAGTCGTACTCAGCAAGACTTACGTAGGAACTATACTACTCATGCTCAAGTATCAAGGCAAAGGGAGGTGGGGTTTCAATGCAGAAGTGCCAGCTTTGACTTGGCTAGTACTATACTATGAATACCAGAATGAGGTAAGAAGCATACACGAGTCCATCTATCCAAGTCTCCCAAAAAATACTACACTATGGATCCTTCCTTGACTTCCCACGAGAAAGCACACCATAGCACTCACACTTATCTTGGCAAGTTTTAGAGTTTCCGTTGAAGTTGTCTAATAATCAAGCACAGATAACCAAGTAGTCCATGATCACGGACGCGGCTATTCGAATAGTTTTGTTAACCCTGTTGGGGTGTACTACTACACACACATGACCATCAGTTACCGCCAGGTCTCGACACCATTCAAGGGGTGCCGGCGAGGATGTTCACCACAACACTTTTCCCATAGCTAAGATCTAGTCCAGAGAGTCGCCTATCTGAGGGGGATCCGTAAGGAGGTCTGGCCGAGGTTCCAGTAAGGCCTCAAACGATGTGTGTAGGGTCCCAAGCCGGTCTGAGTAGCCGTTCTTCCACTTCATAGACCGTGCCACAACCCTACCAGAACTTGCGAACTAATGCGACTTCTGGGGTTCCAAATGGGGTGAATTACTAGGTTGAGAGGGGTCAGTAAGCCCAATGTGTGGTTGCGCTCTTTTTCTTGGATCACCATACAAGAACTCGGGCTTAAGGCGGTGTTCAACGAGACAACCCATTGTGTACTCCTACACAGCCTCTCATCGTTCACCTTGTTTAGGTCAAGTTCACCAACACGTTTCCACCATCATCATCATGATCACTACCATCCCGAATCACAAAAGAGTAAACTCATTGTAACTCTAAGCATGCAATAAGTAGTAACAGTTGCAGGGCCACATGATATCAGTCAACTCCTACATCTGCTAGGATTGTGGTTTTGCTTACTACTGTGACAACATGATAGGTCATGCAAAGGAATGGGTTCAACTATGCAGTAGAACCATATAATGGTGATCATCCTAAACAATGCATAAGTGAGACTGAGAGGGAAGTGGGATTTTATCGACATGATCAATGGGGTTTTTCTTGCCTTGCTGATGACGGTCGTACGGGGTATCTTCAATGGAGGTGGTGATCTCAGGTTCCGGCCCCACCTCTTTCGATAGCAAACAACACAAACAAGCAATCAATATAATTGACAATGCACAATCACATGATATGATTTTATAGCATGAGGTTCATGGTGCTGATGTTTTGAACATTCGATTTAAATGAAGTGCATTGCAAAGGCATTTGCAAATTCACTCCAAATTTGAATTTGAAAAGGATCCATATGCACATTTTCTTCTGTTCACCCAATTTAAATTGGTCAAACATGAAAACAAAGTCCATATTTATAATCCTTGCATTTTTCTGTTAATTTTGCATATATTATATGTCCACTTTTGGATTTAAAATGAATTAGTTATGAATTTCCAAAGGTTAATTCATTTTCTTCTTTTCTGGATTTTCTTTTAATTAGAAAACCATTTACTGCGTCATGCTGACGCAGGGGGTGCTCTGACTAGTGGGGCCATCATGTCAGTGACTCTGTTTAAAACCCGATGTAACTAAACATGTCAGTGACTTAGTGGGGGGATTAGGGTGTGGGGTTAGTGGCTAATCACCCTGGCCACGTGGACCTCGACGGCGGCGAAGCTCTGGCGACCATCCAGCACGGCGGAGTCCGCGGGGACAACGCCACAGGGGCATGTTTGAAGCTCCAAAACCACCAAATCGAAGCCCTGGCTCCCGCGCGACGATTGGAACAAGCCACAGTGGCTCGGGTGCACCATAGCGTCGTCGGCGACGAGGTCTAGCGGCGGCAGCAGCACGGGGAAGAAGATGGACATGAACTCGAGCTCGTTTGGTTCACGGCTGCACGTCGACAAGCATCCCGGCGGCGAGGTTCTTCGGCTCCCATGGCAAACGGCGGTAGAGAGAAAGGGGGTGGCCATGGAATAGATGAGGTGAAGCAGAAGCTCACCACGGTTTCAACGGAGGCGGTGGTGTAGTCGGAGATGCTTCACAGTGGCTGGAATCAAAGAAGATGTGTGGTGGCTCCAGCGAGACGTTGGCGAAGATTGCGACGGCTTCGGGCTCGATTAGGCACCATCTCCTCCAGATCGGCGTGGACGACGACGCTGCGCAAGGGGGACACGTTATTCTGGTCTATATCCGGCGTTGGTTGCGGTTCCTGTCGACGATGAACTGCGGTGGCGCTCGGGTGGATTGGGGGAAACACACAAAGAGCGGGGGAGACTGCGACGAGAGGGGGAATGGACTGGGGCGGTTGCAGCGCGTCTCCAGGACACGTTGGAGGCAGCAGGGAGGCAGCTGTGTGTCCTCGGCGTCGTCGTCGGCCCCGGCATGGCCGGCACGCAGTAGTGCGTGCCCCTGCTTGAGGTAGACGACAAGGTGGGGAGTGGGCCTGGGCGGCCGGGGCTTGAGTTGGGCCGCAAGCCAGGTGAGCCCTTTTCTATTTTTCTTTCTGTTTTACTTTTCTGCTATTTGTTTGCTTTGCCAAATAAAATAGCAAAGTATTTTTATAAATGCTCAAAATTTTTATATGGCATTACATGACCAGTAGCTAGTCATATCCAGAGTTTGAACATTTTTTAAATTCAAAATATTTGAATTCAAATTCAAATAGGGGTATTTATTTAATTCCATGCTCCTGTTTGAATATTTGAAAATTCCATGAGCCTGTATTTGAAACCACATCACTTGATATGTGATCACACTCATTTATGGGAGTTTTCAGAATTTCAAAAGGAATTTTTGGAGCAACTTTTATTGTGTCCGTTTGAATTAAATTCATGTGGGGGGTGTTCTCTCTCCCATATCAATTTCTTTGAATTTTTTTAACATGAATGCAAGTGAGTCTTGATCCTAGCACATACCTAACAGAGGGTTCTCACAATCAAGAAGCAAATACCAAACACATTTAAGTCTAACATGCTTCCTATGCGTAGGAATATTGCAATAGAATAATTCATTTAAGCTCAAAGCAATAAGCATAGGAAGGCAAAACAAGGGCAGCTTCAAAACCTTCAACATAAAGAGAGGGAACATGAAATTATTAAAATATCTATAAGCATATGTTCCCTTCTCATAATAATTTTTAGTGGCATAATGAATAAACTCAACAATATAAGTATCACATAAAGCATTGTTACCATGATCCACATGCAAAAGGGTACTCTTACTCTCCACATAAGCATAATATTTCTCATTGGTAATAGTGGGAGTAAGACTATCATAAACAACTTGAACACTATAGATTAATTGTATATTAGGAAGGTGGTGTTCAACATGGGAGTAATTCCCTCCATGATTATGACATGTTTCGTAAGGATAATTTCTCCTTATGTCATAGCTACCTTTACAATCACTATAGATAGGAGTTATAGCATCATCATAGTAGATAAGAGCATTATCATTGCTAGCAACTAAATTTGTAAACATGTTGTCTATATTCTTACTAGCAAAAGAATTATCAACTACTACATCACTAATGGGTAAAGGACTGCAATCCTATCATCCCCAAGCTTAGATCTTTTCATATCATCACTCTCAGAGTTGGTACCAAAAATATTTTCAAGATCGTAAGTAGCATTATCATCATTTTCCCACTCACAAAAAGTAACATGCATATCATAATCAAAATCATCTTCAATAGTGCCTACAGACTTAACATCAGGATAAAAATGAATGCAATCTAGCTCACCATCGTCCAAAAATTTATGTCCGTTAGGATAAAAATTGATGCGAGGAATATGATCAGGCCAGGTTGATACCCATTATTCTTCCTTCTTAATCCTCTTCCGCCTCCTCTTATTTTTCTTCTTCTTCACCTTAGGAGGGAGTGGTTGGAGATGAAGTTTGTCCACATATCCTAGTTTATCATTAGAAACAATAGGGGAAACTTGGGAGAAACTCTCCTTTTTATTAGTAGAAATATAAGAGACATTTTTATACTTTGGTAAAGTTCCCTCCTTTCAAATCTTACTTATGTAATAATTTTCATGGCAATTAACATCACAATAGAGATGGAAATTTTGTAAAGTGTTGTTTATTCCTAAGGCATTAACATCTAGCCAAGAAGTCTTTTCTGATAACTCTTCACACATCAAAAATAACATAAGTTCATCATAAAGATCAAGGGTGATCATGTTATCACACAATTGCTTAACAGTTATATTTTCAAAGTGCATGCATTGAAAATTAAAGTGACCCTCTATACAGCAACGTTCAAAAGTAAAAGGATATAGGTCACACAATTCTCTAGCAATTTCATTTAAATCTTTGACCCAAGTGATTGTTCTTTCATGCCTGGTTTCTTACAATACTTCTCTTATTCAATCATAGGCCTTTCACAAGGTCTATCCACTCCACAAAAATTAACATGGGTATATAAAACTTCATTTTCAGGAATTGGATCATGCATGTTGCAATCATCATGAACAATTACATTTTCTTTGCAAATCTCTTTAAAAGGTTCATGATGCTTGATCCAATTCTCCTTAGGCATATTAAGATGTGAAGAAAAATATTTGAGGAAATCAACAAGGAGTTTAGAATCAAGCCCAAACTTAGCACTAAACTTATTAAAACTTGCAATTTCAACAAAGGACTTAATGCAATCATACTCACAATTTATACCTGGCTCTTTACCTTTGTCGATCTCCCAATCAACATTATTGTGTTGAATTATTTCAAGGAGTTCCCATTTAGTATCAATCTTTTCATTTGTGAAAGAACCGATAGAGGAAGCATCGAGAAAGTCTTTATCCTGTCGAGAGAGCCTTGCATAAAAATTAGTAATAATTGTATCTTTGGGGAGACCATGATCAGGACATTTCAGCATTAATGTTTTCAGTCTCCCCCAAGCTTGAGATATGCTCTCTCCGTTATGAGGATAAAAATTATAAACATAATTCCTATTCTCATAAACTTCATGAAGAGGGTAAAACTTTGACTAGAAGAGAGACTGGATCTCTTCCCAATCTCGTAGGTGAGAATCATTTAGTAGCCTATACCATTCCAATGATTTTCTTTTCAGTGACAAGGCAAATAACTTCCTCATGACTCCACCTCTTGTCAAACCTGAAATCTTAAATAACTCACAAAGCTCAGTAAGTTTCAAAAATGGGTACTAGGATGGACTGCTCCATCCCCTGCATAGCAATCATTCCTAATTATTTCAATTATACCAAGTGGTATTTTGAATGGGATACATTCAGTAGGTGGAGGATACTTCTCTACCAAGGTAGTGGTAAAGAGGCCTTCCCCAAGAAGCGAACTAAGAGTGCAGTTTTCCATAAACATAACTAGTGAAAATAAAAACAAAAAATGAAAACATGTAATTGCAAGATCTAAAGATATACCTTCAAGAAATCACCTCCCCGGCAACAGCGCCAGAAATAGCTTGATGTCTACGCACGCTTCTATTCTTGTAGACTATGTTGGTCCTCCAAGCGCAAACGTTTGTAGGAAAGCAGAAATTTTCCCTCAAGTGGATGACCTAAGGCTTATCGAACTCAAGGAAGTAGAGGTTGAATATGGTCTCTCTCAAGCCACCCTGCAATTAAGATACAAGAAGTCTCCTGTGCCCCCAACACACCTAATACAACTAGATGTTGTATAGGTGCGCTAGTTTGGCGAAGAGATGGTAAAATATGGCTGATAGGTGTGGCAAAACAAATTAATATAAATCTGTAATAAAAAGTACAACAAGCAAAAAAGTGGTGAACGTGAGAACAAACGGTATTTCAATGGTGGAAACAAGGCCTAGGCTTCATACTTTCTCTAGTGGAAACTCCCAACAACATTAACATAGTCTAATCACATGATATTTCCACTAAAACACGCATTGGAGACGTACTCGGAGATCATTCCTTTATTGTCAAGAGAGGATGAGAATTATGTAGGGCTACAAAAGTACACCTCAGAGTTCGTAGTTCTCAATCCATGGATTTCCTAATGTCACCGTGGCTATCGAAAGGGAGTACCACAATCACCACAACATATCTGAAGGATAGTCAAAGACTAGCACCAAGAGACTCTCAATCTTCAATCCACACAAAAAATAGGAAATCACTCATGAAAATATTCTTCTAACCCATGTACAATAGACCGTTGTCACCATGGTCTCGGGGATTATACTAGATAAGATCAAGTGAGTACATCAATCCAATACATAGAGGAAGGGGAAATATCATGGGATCACCCTAGATTAACATAGCATATGATCACAATGAAGATCACATCATGGAAGAGAGAATTGACCACATAGCTACTGTAGAAACCTCAGCCCCGAGGAGGAACTACTCCCGCATCATGGAGGGAGGAAGCAACGTCGATGGAGATGAATCCGGGGGCACTTCCCCATCCCGGCACGGTGCCGGCACATGAATTCTAGTCCCCCGAAGCTTGTTGGCGATGGCGGCGTAGATCGGAATTGCTTCCGGAGAAAAGGGTTCTGGAATCAGGGTTTTCGCGACGCGAGCATAAATAAGAGCCAAGGGGCAGCCAGGGAGCCACCAGGGAGTGCAGGCGGTCTCCCGGTGCAGCCCCACGCTAGGTCGCGCCCCCTGCCGCCTAGACTCCTGGTGGGGCCCCTCTAGCCCCCCTTCGGGCGTTCGGAAGCTTCGGGGTCGTTGATTTTTTATATATTTTTCCTGAATTTTTTCTGGAACTTTAAGTAATGGGAAAATTTGAAATACAAAAACAACAAAATACAGAAACTGACACTGGGGTGCACTGAGTTAATAGGTTAGTCCAAATATGATCAAAAGTGTATGAAAGTGCATCAAAATTATAGCAATATCACCCAAAACATGCATGGAGCAAGCAGAAATTATAGATACATTTGGGACGTATCAGCGGGACTTGGATATCCATAATGACCCCTATGCATTCAACGAAGATAAATTGATTGAAACATACACGTTGTATCCTATTTCCTTTATCTCTTCAATACTGGACTTGTCTGAGATCTGATCATTGGCATCATTATACCTACTTCAATCTCGTTACTGACAAGTACAAATTTAGTCATTCTAGGATATTTCATCCTTGTGACCTAGTCACACATTGCGCAACTTTATGGATGCAATCTCACCGAGTGGGCCCACAGTATCTAGTCTAGATGGGCAAATCCCGTTCTTGATGCACACGCCTCAACATATTCCTTCATAATTCCCGAGAGATACCTTTATGGTCACCCTGTTATGGTGTGACGATTGAGGCAATCAGATCACCCTCTAATAATAGTGATTACATGTGATCTCATGATCTAAGGAGTAGACCACTACATTCCTTAACTAATAAAACACCAAACTTTATGACTTGATCGTGCTGCAATACTTATGTTGGGTATGTTCATCATATCATTCTCCCAATGATGTGACTGCATTGTCAATTGACATAAATGTCCATGATCGTGAAACTTTGATCATCGACTGACACGTGAGCTAGTTTGTTTAAGAGGCTAACTAGCTAGGAACCCTGGTTTGTTTACATACCACACATGTATCATTATTTCTACTGATAAAGTTATAGCATGGTATAAAACTTATTATGAACTTATTGAGATACACTATAATAATCATGAATTATTATTTTCCTTCAGAGCATATCTCCAACCGTCTCCCACTCGCACTAGATTACAAATAAACTAGCTGCATTTTTTACTTTATCATAACCACATATGGTATAAGTGTGTATTGATCGTGCTACTCGTGGAAGAGGTTTCATCAATGGCCTATGGTAATTCAGATCTGTATATCCTGTGCAACTTTGTAATGTCAACTTGCTTTGACATACCTTTCATTATCAGATAATGTTGGAGTATACGTTTGGCGGGTGATACATCCAAAACTTATCTATAATTTCTGCTTGCTCCATGCCTCTTTTGTGTGATATTGCTATGATATTGATGAACTTCCATACACTTTTGATCATATTTGGACTAACCTATTAACTCAGTGAACCCCAGTACCAGTTCCCATTTTCTGCTATTTTTCTATTTCAGGTTTCCCCCATATTAAAAGTGCTCCAAAAATTCGGGAAAAATCCAATAAAAAATCAGCGATACGGAAGCTTCGAGAAACACCGAGGGGGGGGGGGCAGAGGGGGCCCACCAGGGCCCCAGGCGCCCTCCCGGCGCGCCCTAGGGTGGGGCCGCGCCAGGGGGCCGCCTGGACCCCTAGTGGCCCACCTGGCTGCCCCCCTTCGCCCATATATTCCTCGTGACGTGAAACCCCCGTGACGGGAACCACTTTTCGCGATCTCTCCTCTGTTCCGCCGCCGCCGCGCTTCCAAGATCGGGAGCACCAGAAGACCTCTTCCTGGCACCCTGCCGGAGGGAGGAACCACCTCCGGGAGCTTCTCCACCACCATGGATGCTACCCGGGTGAACCGTGAGTAGTCCACCTTGGACCATGGGTCAGTAGCTATGTGATGTTCTCCTCCCCTCTTTGTTCTTCATGGATTAGACCTCGTGAGCTGCCCTACATGATCGAGGCACATATGTAATATTTCTGCTGTTGCTATGCTGAGTTTGCTGGCATCCGATGGATTATGAGATTATGTTCAGATTGTGTTTGAGTAATATATTTGATTCTCCTCTTTTATATTTATGTTCTAGAGTAATTCTTGCATGTTCTCCGTTGCTATTTATTGCTTTGGCCAAGTAGTAGGTAGTGACTCCAAGAGGGAGCGTTATGCATGATTGTGGGTTCATGCCCCCCAATGAATAGCTTGAGTGACAGAAACATGAGTCTATGGGATGTGCTGTTGCCACAAAGGAGAAAAAAATGGTGCTTGTATTTGTGGGTGCAAGGATTGTTTACTTTACGCAAAGTTCTTTAATGCGGTTGTCCGTTGCTTTGAGTTTACACTTTGGGTGGGATTCGCAACTTAATTCCAGTGAGATGTTCTGGATAGATATCTCAAGCTGGATGATTAGTAGGTAGATGCAGATGGATTTCGGTCTACTTGTCTTGGCGTACCGCCCATGCTTTTGAGCCTCTTCCTTTCTTTGTAGCATAGTTATCATTGGTTTGCGCACATAATCCTGTCAATTGCCCAGCTATAATTTGTTTACCTCGCATGGCTATTTTATCGTCTTTTGGGAGAGACACGTCACTATTGAACATCATAGGACCCCAGTCCATATTTCCAATATTGTTTACACCCACTATCAATTTACTACTTTATTTACTGTTCCATTGCTATCATTATCATTATTATCCCGTGCGTTTTATCCTTTGTGAACAACAAGGCCGGAGGAATTGACAAATCCTCTGCACTCGTTGGGAAGCAAAGTTATTTGCTGTGTGTGCAGGTCCAGGTGAAGTAAGCAACCCTGAGTTGTGAACGGCGCCATTGTTCACTTCACGACCTTCTTGTATCTGTTGGAGTCCTATTGGTTCGACAATCGACCTTAGCATCTTCGCTAAGGGTAAACCAACGAGGGGAGAGAAGTAAACTCTCGTAACATCAAAGCAATTTCTGGCGCCGTTGCTGGGGACTCCACTCTTCAAGATAGGGGAGTTGCACACTATATTTTATCTTTGCTTTTTAGTCTTGTTAGTTTACCTTTCAGTTTTTGCTTTCGTGTCCTTTATCAAAAATCTAAAAAAAATAATATTATGTCTAGTTCCTTACTTGCCAATCAATGTCTGACTTCTTTGAAACCAGATCTTATTGGCATGGAGGATTCACCAAGGATCAACAAAAGTGGTACAAGGAACACCGCTTGTCTCAAAAGGGTATACACTTATGGAAACAAATACAACAGCTGTATGAGGATGCTAGAAACTTGTGCTCAATATATAATATATCTTTCTGCAGGAATGAATCTTGTTGCTTTATGAGGAACAAACACCTTTCTTTCCAATGTGAGTACAATGATGATGAAACCTTAGCTTCTTATGCTAAGCGAAACTATGATTTTTAAGATGCAGAGCCAATAAAAGAATTTGTTGCTTATAAGGGTGCCTATGAAATTACTTCTCTTCTTAGAAATATTAATGATGCCCCTTACAAAGCTGAGAGTCTTTCTATACTTAACTATTGTTTGGAAAATTATGATGCAAATTATTATATTACTAATCATCTTGAGAAAATCTCTCCCCCAAAGGAAGAGACTAATGTTTTGCAGGACTCTATGAAAGAAGAAATTGATGAAACCGAAAGCTCCTTGGATGAAAAAGAGGAGGAGAGTGACGAACAAAAGGAGGAAGAATGGAGACATCCATGTCTACCTTCTAATGAGAGTAACTCTTTGAATCTTACCTTATATGACTGTTATGATCCTATGGATTCTTTTGAAATATCCCTTTTTGATGAAGTTGATGCCTTCTATGCTTATGGCCATGATGCCACTATGGATGATGCTTACGGAGATGAAATTTCTATAGCTCCTCATGTTAAGCATGAAATTTTTGCTATTGCACCCACACTTGATTGTCCTATTATCCTTTTGAAATCTCCAAATCATATTCCGGAGAATTATGCTCTTATTAAGGCTCAATGTGATGGGTTGCATTTATCTTATGTTCCTAAAGACCGTGTTGAAAACTATACACATGTACTTGTAGGTCATGAACAACATGATTTATGTGATAGTTATATTCTTGATGTTGTTCATGATACTACTGAAAATTATTTTGAGAGAGGAAAGATTGGTTGTAGAAACTTCCATGTTGCAAAAACACCTCTCTTCATGTTGAAAGTTTTGGAACTGTTCCTGTTCCACCTTTCTATGCATGTCACTTTGTGCTTCTTTGACTTATTCTCTTACAATATATCTATGCATAGGAAGTGGGTTAGGCTTAAATGTGTTTTATATTTGCTTCTTGATGCTCTCTTTTGCTTCAAGTCCTTATTCTTAGAGAGCATCATTTATAATCTTTATGCCTAGCTAATGGCTTTAAAGAAGCGCTTTCGGGAGGCAGCCCGCAATGAATTTAGGTTTTATTTTTTGTTTTTCTTCTGTTTTTAGTGGTCTTGATGATTGTTACTACTGTAGCAACATCGTTGTAACTTTAATTTTCAAGCTTTGTTCCATTTATAGCCTCATATGACAAGGGAAGTGAATTGTGACATGCTGTCCAGAAAACAGATTATGTCCTCGTGACTAGAAAATCACAGAAAAATCCCAGTTCATATTTTTGAGCTGAATTTTTTTACACAACATGCTCTATACAATTACAAAACTTTCGTATGTTCTGAGTTTTTTGATTTGAGTTGCAGTAGTATCCCTAAAAAATTATTTACTACCTGCTGGTCTGTTTTTCACATATTATGTCCTGTTTTGCCTCTTCTTTGTTTTGAAAACCTTAAGCTTGATTTTTATTTGCAAAACCTTTTTGGCAATCTTGAGAAACAATAGCTCTTCAAGAATATCTTTGTTTCCAGTAGAGAAAAAAATTATTTTATTATGGGTACTAACCTCGCTAATCAGATTATGACGAGTTATGTATGAAAGGAGTTTTCAAGTGTGCGAGGGAAGTTGATGAAAGAAGATTCAGGAGTGTCAAGCGCTCAAGCTTGGGGATGCCTCCATGCATCCCCAATAAATATTCAAGGAGACTCAAGCGTCTAAGCGTCGGGATGCCCCCGTGCATCCCCTTCTCCATCAACAATTATCAGTTCGTCTCTCGTTTCACTATATTTTTATCACTTCATATGTTATGTGCTATGCTTGGAGCGTCTCGCTCTTAGGTTTTATTTTTAGTTTTCTTTAGCTTTGCTTGCTGTTCATAGCAAGTTAGAACCCAGCTTTATTTGTGTGGGAGAGAAACACGCTCCACTTTCAAAATCTAGAACACAACATAGGATTTTTCATGCTTATCTTTGTTGTGTGTGTTCTTTGTCTTTTTCATAGCTACTGTCATGTTTAGCTCTTAGTTTTCATGCTTATATTTTTAAAGAGCTTTTGTTTAGTTTGTTGCTGGAACTCTCTTGAGTTTTCATTTTTATCTTGTTTAGAGAGTTTGTGTGACGCCCCCAAAATCAGATCGTGTACAGTAATCATACACGCAAGGTACACGATCGAGATTAGGAACTCACAGTGAGATATCACAACACAACTCTACAAATAAAATAATACAAGCTGTTTAATACAAGCCAGGGGCCACGAGGGCTCGAATACAACAGCTCGAGAGCACGAAGTCAGCGGAAGCAATAGTATCTGAGTACAGACACAAGAATACAAGGTTGCCTTAAGATGGCTAGCACAAAAACAACACGATCGAAAAGGCGAGGCCTCCTGCTTGGGAACCTCCAAACTACTCCTGGTCAACGGGGGGGGGGACTCGACGTCGTAGAAGGCATCGGGGATCTTCACGTTGCGGTGGTCGGCATCGGGGATCTCCTGCTCCTGGACTCCAAGGCTCCAACGTCGACTGCAGCGGCCGATCAGGCAAAACAGTAAAGGAAATAAAGCAGGTGAGTATCTAGTATACCCGCGAGTGTTACGTCCTCTAATAAGCATTATGCATTTGTATCAAATGGAAAGGGGAGGATGTAATAGTGTACTGCAAGATAGAAATCAGAATAAGGGTAAGAAGCTAGGCCTATCGAAGACTAGCATCTTCCGACGTTGTCTTGCAGCATGAGAAGAGAAACAGCCAACAGTTCATATAAAGCAATAAAGTAACAATGAAGCAGAAGTTGCTGCAACATTGTATAATAGTAATTTGTAATGATTAATAATAATAATGCCTCCGAGTTCCCCTCCTCGACTTCCCTGCGAGGAAGAAAACCCAGAACCATACAGTTTAATAGTATTAGTTTCTAGTGGTAAGATCCAGCTTCAGCATAAAGCGTCCTGTTACCGTGGACACGGCTATTCGAATAGATTAAACTCCCTCCAGGGGTGCACTACTGTTCAGCCTGCACGCTCGGATCTCCAGGGTGGCGTGAACCTTGTTAGGGAACGCCCCACCGAGGCTATCCGACACGACGCAGTCCATCCTAGGCTCAATAGAGAGGCCATCCGTCGGACTATATCCTATGCGCCAAGGGGTCTAGGTCCCTCACCCTTGCACGCTCCTGCACGGTGCGAGTCTGGCCGGTGAAGCAAAAGCAAATCCAAACACACCTGCTGCAGCAAAAGACAAGACCACCTCCCGGCGATCAGGCCGCAGTACTGCTGACGTCTGAAGATCTTTCGGACGAACTACGACGCGGAGGGCCCACACCGAAATCCCACGTGTAGGTAGTGCGTACAGACCAACGGGCCTCTCAAGTCATCCGCCGAACCACTTAGCATTTTAATTAACCTGCGTGACAACCGTTATCGTTGCCTCGACTTAACCGACCCGCGGTCAACGACAGCCGTCAGGACAACCAGTACATCGGTGCCTGCCCTGTCGTCCCACCAAGTCACTGCGGTTTCCAACAAGGTGAACCGTCTCCTTACCTTGTCTCGCGTGTGCTCTTGGTAGAGCTCGACTTTCGTGGTTTGGTAACTCTCGCGAGATACGAGCAGGGGCCAAGCACGCCAGTAACGTCGGTCGTACCCTCCCTGTCGTTCCCGACAATATACCTCTCGCGGGCACCGTTGGGTCGCTCGACTTCTTACCTTTAAGGAGAACCGATGTTCAGGACCCTATGGCGGCAAGAAAAAGTCAGCCTCGAGTGGAGTACAAGGATTACTCCTTGATAGCTCACACTTGAGGTGACTAGGCATAACCCAGATAGGGGCCTTTGGCGGTGTCTGCTTTGTTCCGTACCTGTGCATTTGTATATATTGTATCCGTGTTCACCCCCCCGAGTGAATCACGGCCCGCTATCTAGTCCTAGCTAACAATGTGCAGGGTTCACTACTGAATATATGCATAATTATAATAGGCAGCATAGGATAAGAAAGGTACATCAAGGGGCGACAAAATCAGGCTATGCAATTAAATAGGATTGTAACGTAGCAGCAGCAGTAACGATGCCTAGTGCAAGAAAGTACGGAAGGGTAGGCGATATCTGGGGAAGAGAATAGCTCTGCTTTCCTGGAAGCTCGACGGTAGGGGTCGGGTCGTCGACGAAGTAGTCGTACCCGGCAGTGGTGTAGTCGGCGGTAGCAGCAGGGTCTACCGAAGATTAAGGGGGGAAGAAACAGTAAATACACAGCAATAATATACAAACATAGGCATGACATGACAGATGAAATGTTAACGGTGTCCTAACGCAGTGCAATGCATGTTGTTCGGAGCGGGAATTCATCCGGGGATGAACTACCGGCTCCGGGTGATTACCGGACAGGGTTTCCGGAGGGGGAATGGTTCATGCCGGAGGTGTCATGGACATCTGATAAAGATAACGGCGGTGTATCCGTGTTAGTTGAACCATTCCGGACAACTTTCGTGTTCGGAATAAATTCATCCGGATACTTTAATAGTACCGGACAAATAGTCGGACAGACGGTCCGGAGGGGGGAATGTCGATGTTCGGTGTGTTAGGGGGGTGAGGTAGACATACGGGTTGCGTATTCGTATTCGGTATAATTTTCTGATCAATTTTCATGTACAAAGTTTTTTGATCTGAGCTACGGTTTATTTTCTATGATTTTCTAAAGTTTTAAGCATTTTAAATCATTTTCTAAATCATTTTTAAATTATTTTTATTAATTAACAGAAACATTATCCACAGCCCAGTTGACTGGTCAAACTGACATATGGGACCCACATGTCATCCTCACAGTCAAATAATTTTTTTTTATTAATTTAATTACCCTGGACCCACATGTCAGTCATACATGTTATAATTAGCAATTTTATTAATTCATAAAAGGGCAGGGCCCGCATGTCATCCAAACAGGGGGGTTAACTTGTTTGTTTAATTAATCAGGGTTAGTGGATTAATATGGGGGGGGGGGCACTGGCCCACATGTCAGGGGGGATTAGGGGCTAATGATGGTTAGCACCCTGGCTAACCACCCGTGGACACGATGCACGCCGGAGCGAACCCAGCGCCGCGGCGAGGCGCAGCCGCCCACTTCGGCGACCATTGGCTCCGCCGAGAAGTGCTGCAGGACCCGGGCAACGACGCCCATCGACGGCGCAGTCCTACGAAGCCAGGGGATGGCCGGAGCCATGCTGGGGTCCGGGCGGCGATGCAAGACCGTCCGTGGCCACCGGCCGGAGGGAAGCGACGAGTCTAGCCACTAGGGCGCGGGGCCGCGGCCAAGCGCAGGTAGGCGCGAGCGATGGTGTACGTGCATCAAGTGCCCTCCCCTTGAGGTTTTGGAGTTTGATGACAAAACGGTTAAGGGACTGATGTGTTTGTGAGTATACACAGGAGAACAGTCCCTGATGAGGTGTTTAACCACCAATGTCGACCCCCCCAAAATGTTGAGGAACATTGGAGAAATCGGTGTGTTTCCTGAAGAATGAAGTTGCGCGAAATCCTGAGGAAGTAGGATCCTGAAGCGTTCGGTTGAAGCTGAAGCTGAAGACGATCCTGAGGAAGTTCGCGCTGAAGACGAAGTTGAAGCGTAGTCTTCGCTAAGAGTTTTTATACTTCTTGAGTAATGAAGTTGCGCGAAATCCTGAGGAAGTAGGATCCTGAAACGTTCGGTTGAAGCTGAAGATGAATACGATCCGGAGGAAGTTCGCGCTGAAGACAAAGTTGAAGCGTAGTCTTCGCTAATACTTTTTATACTTCTTGAGTCATAAGAAAACACCGCACTGTTGGAGGGGTTGAAGAAAACGAGTTCCGAAGGTCTGAGGAAGTGCTCAGTTAGGAATCCTGAAGAAAAACCCTGAGGAAATCTCCTGCAGTAGAAGTTCAGTTCCTCGGGTGTCTGAGACGTTGTTCTTCAGGACACTGAGGAATTTGTCTTCGGTTGAGGAGTCTGGAGACTGCGAGTAAAGTTCTCCTGAAGAGAGAGAAATCTCATGCAGTAGAAGTTCAGTTCCTAGGGTGTCTGAGACGTTGTTCTTCAGGACACTGAGGAATCTGTCTTCGGTTGAGGAGTCTGGAGACTGCGAGTGCAGTTCTCCTGAAGAGAGTGAGATCTCCTGCAGTAGAAGTTCAGTCCTCATGTGTCTGAGACGTTGTTCTTCAAGACACCGAGGTAACTAACTTCGGTTGAGGAGTCTGGAGAGAGAATACTTTGACCGTGCCACGTGTTGCGTGGTGAGAGGCTAGAACTTGTCTAGCAACGGTCATTTCCGAGGGCATGAGAGTAATTGCATGCATGGGCATTTATGTCCTTTCACCTCGGGTTGCTCCGCGGCTATAAATAGCCACCCCCAGCCCCATTTGTGGGTTGGCTGCTCCGAGAGAAAAACTGACACTTGTCATTTGAGAGCAACCCACCTCTGAGGAAACTGAAGAACCTATGTGAGGAAAACCACCAGCCTGAGTAGTTGAGCATTTCTGACGAAGTCGGTTTGAGTGATCCGAAGCTTTTTACTCTTGAAGACTTTGATCTTCCAGCCGGTGTAGAAGTCTTCAGTCTGAGGAAGTCAAGATGCAATTGTGACTTCCCGGAGTGACTGAGTCTGTAAAGGTTTCGGGAGTCTACCTTGAAGACTCACCTGAGTTATTGGACGGAGTCTGAGGACGTTAGTTCAAGGAGAACAAGGTGAAGACTATTTCTTCTGAGTTGAATCTCAGCCTCTCCAGCCAGACGTAGAGTTGTCACAGCAACTTGAACTGGTCTACCAAACCATTGTCTTCAATTTCTGGTGATATCTCCTCAATCTCTTAAGCCTCCGTATTATGTCTTCAGTATGTATGTTGACTGCTTGTGCTTCAGCTCTCCCTCTGCTATTAGTCTTCATACTATGCATCTGAAACATTTCTGCTTATCTGAATTGATTTATTTCTGTTGCATTATGATGAGCTGCCGTGATGATTACATTCTGTGAAGTTTTATTTCTTCATGATTTTGGTTACTTCTTCAGCTTCATGATTGCTTCAGTCCTGAAGAAAATCAAAATCTGGTAGAAAAATTGAAAATCTCCCATTCACCCCCCCTCTGGTCGTTATATTGCACTCTCAATTGGTATCAGAGCAAGGTACTCCCTTGTTCTATGTGATTCGGTTTAACCACCTGGAGTTTTAGTTATGTCGACCTCAGGTACAATGAGCGTTGCCTCAAACTGCCCCATCTTCGACGGAACAGACTATCCATACTGGAAGAACAAGATGAGGATGCATCTTGAAGCCATTGACAAGGATCTGTGGGACATTGTTGATCAAGGCATTCCTGAAGCAAATCTGATGACTGCTCCCGAAGTTGTCAAGAAAAACTGGCAGCTTGATGCAAAAGCTCGAAGCATCATTGGTGGTCATCTCAATAAGGCTCAGTTCAACCGTATCAGTGGTCTGGATACTGCAAAGAAGATATGGACAAGACTGTCTAAAGTTAATGAAGGAGTCTCAGCTCAACGAGACTCACGAGTTGACACACTCCGCAGTCTCTTCAATCGGTTCAAGAGGTTGGATAATGAGCACGTGCAACAAACCTTTGACAGACTCACTGACATATCCAATGGACTTCAAGCTCTTGGTGTTGTTGATATCACAGATCATGAAGTTGTGAAGAAACTGCTGAGGCCACTAGATGACTCATTTGAGTTCCTATCACTGATTATTCAAGAAAGGCCGGACTTCAAGACTCTGGATCCAGCAGACATTCTCGAGCGCCTCAATGCTCATGAACTGAAGCTCTTTGAAAAACGAGACTTATACAGCCCCACGCCTAAGGTCCGCGCGCTAAAAGCTAGAGCACGAAGAGTGTCCTCTGATGAAGAGTCTGAGGCTGATACTGATAATCCTGAGACTCTCAGCCGTGAACTTGCTCTCCTTACCAGAAAGTTTCAAAGGTTCACGAAGAAGAATCGCTTCGGAAATTCCTCAAGATCGTCCTCAAGAAAAAGCAAAGATGATGATTCTGTCGAAGCTAGAAAGAGAGTTTTCCACAAGTGCAAGAAACCTGGGCATTACATCGCTGAGTGTCCTCTATGGGAAAAGGAAGCTAAACTGAAGAAGAAGAAGAAAGGGAAAGATGAAAGTTCTGATGAAAAGACAAAGAAGAAATCCTCAAGATCCTCAAGGTCTACTGGATACAGGAATAGCAGTTCCCGTAAGGCTCGCGCTTATCTCGGGAAAGAATTGGACTCGGAAGAATCTGGTTCCAACCCTAATGCTGAGGAAGAAGAATCTGAAGAATCTGAGGGTGTGGCTGGTTTGGCTCTTGCCACGACACTTGTCTCAAAGTCAATCTTCAGCACTGAAGAATTTGGTCCATCACATGCTGATGATGAAGCTGAAGACACAACTCCTTCCTTCTGCTTCATGGCCAAGTCCTCCAAGGTATCTTCTTACTCATCATCAGATCAACCCTCTGATAAAGAACCTGATGAAAACTATGCTAAACTTGCTAAACTTGCATCTAAACAACAACGTGCACTTGAAAAGACTCAGTTCTCATTAAACAATAGTGATGATATGTTGGTTGAGGAAATGACGAAGACTCAAAAGTTGACTGATGAATCAAAAATTCTTCAGTCAAAGTTTGATGACTTGTTCAATCGGCATGAGGCACTCCTTACTGATCATGAAAAGCTGTCTCATGAGTTCCTCATGAGGAAACAAGAACTTGAACGTGTAAGGATGTCTCATGACGATCTAAAGAAAGAAAATGATTCACTCCTCTCCCAACAGATCATCATGCCACAAGAAGGATTCAATCCTCCCTGTTTAAGATGCATTGAACGTGATCAAATTATATCTGTGTCTAGTTCCTCAATGTCTTCAGAATCTGTTATTTCTATTACTTCTGTGGTATCTAACCCCTCATCTAAGGATACCATAGATATTGCTGAAGAAAATGCTAGGTTGAAGAGTATACTGGAAACAGGCATGTTCAAGAGTCTGAAAGGACATCAGACTCTCTGTGACATTCTCAAGAAACAGATCCTCAACAGAAACCCGAGAAAAGAAGGCATCACATTCACTCAGAGACTCAACCCTGATGGGTCTTACTGGAAACCTGAACAATATCCTGAGACCATTTGGGCTCGAGCAATGATGCCTCCTCCTGATCCCTATACCTTATATGGTTATGATGTTGTTTCTTCAGACGTGATGACTGAGTCATTTGACTCAAACTATAAACTGTTTAAGAAAGGTAATGGTGAGGTATTTGCCAGATTCATCGGAACTAACTGCAGGAACGGTCCTCCAGTCAAGCAGATCTGGGTGCCAAAGGACCTCATCACTAACCTTCCTGTGAATGCAGATGCAAATGAGCTGAGGATATCATCTGAGGACGATACCTCAAAAGGAAATGATTATAATCATGTATCTGCTAACCATTTTGTTCACAGGGAAGCTCCTCATAAGAATGCTTACTCATTTGTTTATCCTGATGCTGCCATCTCTCACCCCATTAGGTCTCACCATCCTCATCAATCCTCATGTGCCTCAAAACCACCCATAAAGATGTGGGTGGTTAAGAACTAATCATTCTTGCAGGGACATGTCCTGAGGCAATTACAATTTCTGCAGATCATATGCCCAGGACAACAATAAATGAGTCAGTTGAAGAATAATTATATTGTTTGATTTCTAAGAATCAATCCTGAGGAACATCCTGAGGAATTAATTCTGAGGAATCTTAAACTCCTCAAACTGAGACTGGCTCATAACTTGCTGTATGAGATACTAATTCATCTGCAGGGAAAGACTGAATGGGTGATGGATAGTGGATGCACAAATCACATGACTGGTGACAGAAGTCTTCTTATGGAATCATCACTAAGTCCTTCAAAGAAAACCATCACCTTCGCTGATAAAGGTAAAAGTAAGGTATTGGGTCTCGGCAGAGTGGCTATCTCTCGAGACCAACATATTGATAAATTCATGCTTGTTGAATCTCTTGGATACAACTTGATGTCTGTATCTATGCTGTGTGATCTTGATCTCGCTGTTCTCTTCGGAAAACATGGTTGTATTGTCTTCATGATTAGCGATAAATCCATAGTCTTCAGTGGGGTTAGGAAAGGTGACCTGTATATTGTAGATTTCTCTGAAGGTCCTCAGGTTGCTACATGTCTCTTGGCACGAGCCTCAGAGTGCTGGCTATGGCATCGAAGACTCGACCACGCTGGAATGAGAAATCTTCAGAAGCTGGTACTGAAGAAACATGTCCTCGGGATTGAGGAAATCAGATTCTCAAAGGACCGGCTCTGTGGTGCCTGCGAAGCTGGAAATATGACCAAGGACAATAACCCAGCGAAGACCATCATGACTACTACGAGACCATTGGAATTGCTTCACATGGATCTATTTGGTCCTCCAAAGTATTCGAGCTTTGGAGGTAACATGTATGGTCTTGTTATTGTTGATGACTTCTCACGATACACTTGGGTGCATTTTCTTCTCTATAAGTCAGAAACTCCAGCAATCCTCAAGCGCTTCGCCCTGCGAGTCATGAACAACTACAACCTGAAGATCAAGCACATTCGAAGCGACAACGGCACTGAGTTCAAGAACTTCGGTGTGGAAGAATTCCTCGATGACTTGGGAATTGCTCATGAATTCTCTGCGCCATACACTCCTCAGCAAAATGGCGTTGTTGAGAGGAAGAATCGAACCCTCATCGAGATGGCTCGCACGATGCTGGCTGAGTACAATACTCCACTCAAGTGGTGGGCTGAAGCAATCAACACTGCCTGTCACATCGTCAATCGAGTGTATCTTCACAAGTTCTTTAATAAAACATCATACGAGTTAATGGTCGGTAAGAAACCCAATGTAAGTTACTTCAAAGTATTCGGTGCACCTTGCTGGATACGTGATCCTCATCACGAGTCCAAATTTGCACCCAAAGCATGTGAGGGTTTCATGCTCGGCTATGGTATCAACTCGCACACCTACAGAGTCTTCAACATTAGTCATTACAAAATTGTTGAAACTGTAAACGTGCATTTTGATGAGTCTGATGGCTCCCAAAGAGAGCACCTGCCACATGATTTAGGTGAAGCACCACCTGAAGAACAGATCAAGAAGATGGGTGCTGGTGACATCATTCCTATGGATCATTATGAAGAAATCCACATACCTCCTACTCCCGAAGAACACCCAAATCCTGAAGCGAATAATCCTGATGACGATCCTGATCCTGAGGCACCTGATACGCCTGAAGCTCCTGAAGCTCCTGAAACTGATGCTAAAGAATCTGACAGCAGTGACGAAGATGCGCCTCAAGATCATCCTCCTCGACTTCCTCGTGTGGCAAAAGAAGTTCAAGTGGACAAAATCCTTGCTGACATCAACCTACCAGGTCCTCTCACTCGTGCAAGAGCTAATCGCATAGCTAACTTTTGTGGGCATTTCTCGTTTGTATCAATTTCAGAGCCCACCAAAGTCACCGAGGCATTCCGAGAAGCGGAATGGATTCAGGCAATGCAAGACGAACTTCTTCAGTTTAAACTAAATGATGTTTGGGAACTAGTCAAACGTCCTGATCCTAGAGTTCACAATGTCATTGGCACGAAGTGGATCTACCGCAACAAACTTGATGAAGATGGACAAGTCATCAGAAACAAAGCTCGTCTCGTAGCTCAAGGATATACTCAAGTCGAGGGGATCGACTTCGGTGAAACCTTCTCTCCTGTAGCTAGACTTGAGTCCATTCGCATTATGCTTGCATTCGCTAATCATCATAATATCAAGTTATATCAAATGGATGTGAAAAGTGCCTTCCTCAATGGTAATATCGAGGAAGAAGTATATGTTGCTCAACCTCCAGGTTTTGAAGACGCCAAGAAGCCTGATATGGTGTACAGATTGAAGAAAGCCCTCTATGGACTGAAGCAAGCCCCTCGGGCTTGGTATGACACACTAAGGGACTTCCTCATCAGCAAGGGCTTCAAATCTGGTTCCCTCGACCCAACTCTTTTCACAAAACGATATGATGATGCATTATTCATATGTCAAATTTATGTTGATGACATAATATTTGGATGCACTAACAAGAAATACAGTGAAGAATTTGCATTCTTGATGAGTGAACAGTATCAGATGTCGATGATGGGCGAGCTGAAGTTCTTCTTAGGACTCCAAATTCGTCAACAACGCAATGGCATCTTCATCTCTCAGGAGAAGTATCTCAAGGAGTGCCTGAGGAAATTCGGAATGCAAGACTGCAAGGGCATCAAGACACCGATGCCTACAAACGGACAACTTGGCCCCGATGAAAATGGCAAGGACTACGATCAAAAGGTATACCGCTCCATGATAGGTTCTCTGCTATATCTCTGTGCGTCCAGGCCTGATATAATGTTGAGCGTTTGCATGTGTGCCCGATTCCAAGCGGCACCAAAGGAATCGCATCACCAAGCGGTGAAATGAATTCTTCGATATTTGGCTCACACCCCGTCGCTAGGCTTATGGTATCCAAAAGGCACACAGCTGGATCTCGTCGGGTACTCAGACTCAGATTATGCTGGAGATCGAGTGGATCGGAAGTCTACCTCAGGAACATGTCATTTCCTCGGACGTTCTCTTGTGTGCTGGTTATCGAAGAAGCAGAACTGCGTCTCCCTCTCCACCGCTGAAGCTGAATACATTGCTGCTGGTGCAAGCTGCTCACAGCTTCTTTGGATGAAGCAAACCCTGAAGGACTACGGCATAACCTGAAGAAAGTACCACTACTATGTGAAAATGAGAGCGCCATCAAGATCTCTCAGAATCCGGTACAACACTCGAGGACGAAGCATATTGAGATACGGTATCACTTTCTTCGGGATCATGTCTTGAAGGAAGATATCGTCATCAGCCACGTGAAGACTGAAGATCAACTTGCTGATATATTCACTAAGCCTTTGGATGAGAAGCGATTTAGCACTCTGAGGTGTGAGCTAAATATCTTAGATTCCTCAAACGTCTAGTGAATGGACACACATCCTAACGCTTAAACAATATTGAAGAGTCCTGATGCACAACACACGATGCGTCGTACTCCTCAACTCATGAGGAACTACCTTGCTAAGTGTGAAGAAATTAACGTGGAATTGACTCAAGATCCATACGACAATTGTATGGTATCATGTGTCTCATTCCCTATAAGGTGGGTAGCGCCACCGCCCAAACACCTCAGGATTTGGTGTTCCTCAACTTCCTCAGGATTTGATGTTATTGATCTTCCTCAGGATTCTAAGTCTTCATTACTGATGATTATTGTGTTTGTCCTCAACAGCGTTCACCTATAGTTATTGATCTTCAGTTTTTGCTTCTTCAACTAGGTGAACGTGATCGGACCCAACCCTCTGTGCTCACTTATCTAATCTATCTATCTCATATGCGTTCATCCGGAAATTATATATTCCTCAGGCTGAGACCTTAAGTCATCATCATTCGCCTGAGACCATTTGTCTTCGTCTTTAGCCTTTGTCCTCAAGATCATCAAATCACGGATTTTCTGTTACAACTGTCTTCAATTTGTTGCGATTTTACCGCACGCCGTAATTATCCACCATCACGATATCCACTAAGGATCCCAACAATCAGGGGCTATCTCGTCCACTAATTTCGCAACCCCTCAGTTTTTACCCCTCTATAAATAGCCCTCTACCCCCTCCTTCGGTCATTTACCTGCCAGAACCCTCTGTTAGGTATGTGCTAGGGTTAGCTAGTGCCTTTGCATCATGTCAAAATTTCAAAGGAAATCAAATTCAAAATCCAAATGGGAGAAGGAACACCCCCCAGATGAATTAATTCAAAAGGCCAGATAAAAATCTTTTCCAAAAATTCATGTTAGAGTTTTGAAAAGTCTTATAAATGAGTGTGATCACATATCAAGTGATGTGGGACCCACCCCATGCTCATAGATTTTTCATATATTCAAACAGTACCTTGGAATTAAAGAAATACCCCTTTTTGATTTAAAATTCAAATCATTTGAATTTTAAAAATGTTGAAAGTTTATGAGTGGCTAGTTTATATTATTATGAGGCCACATAAAGTTTTCAGCATTTAATAAAATGGTTTGGTATTTTTATCAGAGCCAAAACAAATTACAGAAAAAGAAAGGAAAGATTAAACAGAAGAAATTAGAAAACGTTACCTGGCGCCCAGGCGAAGCAGGCCCACCCAGCCCAGCCGTCCCACAGGGGCAGGGGAGTCTTCTTCCCCACCCCGCGCCTCCAAGCTGCTCGGTGGAATGCCACCGAGCTAGCTGGTGACGCCACGTCGTCGCCGAGGAGCTTCCAGCCCTCCCCGTGGCCCTTCTCGCACCTGGACACGCCCTGGAGAACGACGCATCCATTTCCCCCCTCCAGAACTTCCTCCTCCTCCTCCCGTGCTTGTTTCCGTCGCCAACTGATAGCGCCGCCGCTCGCCGTCGCAAGAACTCGTGGCCACTGACGTCGAGGAGCCGAACCAAGGTGTCCAAGCGCTTCTCCGTCGTCGTCTTCATCGACCTGCGAAAGGAATCGAAGCTGAATGCCTCCACGAGCTCACTAGCATCATCGTCTTCATCGCCGGCCGCCGCGGATCGACTTCGAATTCCGGCCAGCTACGAGCTTCCCCGAGCCCACAAGCCATCCCGTCTCGTTCGTGGTGAGCTTCTCACCGTTTTCCCTAACCTAGCACCCTCCCTCTCGTTCTCTATCCGGATTCGCCATGGATGCCGAAGCACGTCGCCGCCATGGATGAGCTCGAGGTCGCCCCTGTGCCCCTTCGACTCAACCAGCGCGCGCGTTTAGCTCCTGGTCATGCTAGCTTTCGAACGCGAGCGAGCTCAGCCCGAACCGTGCATGGTAACGTCGACTACGACCTCGCCGCTGTTCTGTTGCCGCCGGAGTCGTCGCCGTCGTCGCTTCCGACCTCCCCGTGAACCCCCGATGCCTCCAGAAGACGCGGGAGACCTCCAGGAGCAAGTTGGTGCCCTCCGTTTCCCCTCCCGTGGCCGGAATCGTCCTCCCCGTGCAGCTCCGCCGTGGTCCACTCGCCGGCGTCAAGCCGCCGGCGTGTCAGTGCTAACCCCCCCCCCCCCCCGGTTAATCACCTAATTAGTGACCCCTGGGTGACTGACCAGTGGGCCCAGTGGCTTAATTAAGACACTGGATTAAGTTAACCCACGGGTTAAGTTAACCAGCCACTGACAGGGTGGCCCCACATGTCAGCCCCCCCCCCTGACGCCAGCTTGACGTCAGCCTGACGCAGTAAATCATTTAAATGAATTTCCAGAGATTATTTGAATTAAAATAATTCCAGAAATTCCAGAAAATACCCCAAACTTTGGAAATTCATAAAAATTCCATATTAACTCCAAATTGGAAAAATAATGTATGAAAAATGATCAGGAGAAAATTATCTTTCCAAATATGCAAATTTCAACTATGTTTGATTTGAATTTAAAATGTGATCATTAGGATTTGCTATTTGATTTAAATGGAATTAAATCAAATTCAAATCAAATAATTTTGCAACTTGAACCATGGCAACATGTTACAATTCAATCACACATCAGAGGCATATCTTATACATTTGAAGATAATTCAAAATGATCAAACTATGTCACATACTACTTGGTTAATTCTAATTCAAATGTGGAATTTGAATTTGCATTTTAAATGCAATATATTCCACTTAAATGGAATTGTCTCACACACATCAAAACTTATACTTCAAGTTTCAACATTCATTCATGTGCTTGAGCATTGCATTCATATTGATTGCTACTTCGTGCTTTGTTTGTCGAGTAGAGGTGGAACCAGAGCAGGAGGCTACCCCCTTCGCTGAAGATCCAGAACCCGAACCTCGTCAGCAAGGCAAGCAAACCCCCATTGATCATGTCGATAAAATCCCACTTCCCTCTCATGTCTCTCTTATACATTGTTTAGGATGATCACCATGCTTCGTTTCTACCGCATAGATGAACCCATTCCTTTGCATGACCTATCTTTTGTCACAGTAGTAAGCAAACCACAATCCTAGCAAATGTAGGAGTTGTTTGATATCATGTGGCCCCTGCAATGTTACTTCTTATTGCATGCTTAGTATGATACCATGTTGTTACTGTGATGTGAGTCGGGATGGGAATGATCATGTTGATGATGGTAGAAAAGTGTTGGTGAATTGACCCTAATACAAGGTGAACGATGAGAGGCTGTGTAGGAGTACACAGTGGGTTTTCTCGTTGAACACCGCCCTAGTACGAGTTCTTGTGTGGTGATCCAAGAGGAAGAGTACAACCACACATTGGGCTCACTGACCCCTCTCAACTTACTAACTCATCCCTTTCGATGTCCAGATGTCGCAGTAGTTCGGAGTTCTGGTAGGCTTGTGGCCTGGATGCTAAGTGAGAGAACGGCTCAACCGAGACCGGCTTATGCACCACACACACATCGCTTGGGTCCACTTCGGTAAACCGGCCGGGTTCACGATAGTGGTAACCAACCCAAGTAGGCGGCTTTCTCGGACTAGATCGGCTATGAGGTAACAGTTGTGGTGAGCATCCTTGCTGGCACCCCTTGAATGGTGTCGAGATCAAAGGGGGTAAATGATGGTCATGTGTGTGTAGCGGTACACCCTTGCAAGGTTAACAAAACTATTCGAATAGCCGCGACCGCGGTTATGGACTGCTTGGAAATCTTAGCTTGATTATTAGACAACTTGAACAGGATACTTCTAAAACACACCAAGATAAGTGTGAGTTCTATGGCGTGCTTCCTCGTGGGGAAGTCGAGGAAGGCACCATAGTGGTGTATTGGTTGGAGGAAGTAGTGGACTCGTGTACGTTTCTTACCTCAAAGTCTGGTACTCGTAGTTCAGGATTAGCCAAGTCAAAGCTGGCACTTCTGCAAGTGAAACCCCACCTCCCTTTACCTTGATACATGTGCATGAGTAGTATAGCTCCTATGTAAGTCTTGCTGAGTATGCCTTTGTACTCACGTTTGCTTAATCTATGTTTTAGATGACGCCACTGACCCCGAAGGTGGCTTCTTCATCGAGCTGGACGACTGAAGTTAAGCTAGTCTAGTCCCAGTCAGCAGACTGGTTCCCTCGTGGAGGGCTTTGTGTTTAAATAAGGCTTCTTAAGCCATTTGTTAAACTTGTCTGTACTCAGACATAATTTGCTTCCTCCTGTGTTGTAATGTTGGATCACATGTATGTGATCTCTGTGTGTACTCTATAAGAGTTATAAATAAAATGTACACTTTGTAGAGAATTGCAATGGTACCTACTGTTCATACAAGGCATGTGTGCTGCGTGTATGTTTATAACATGCATGTCTTTGTATGGGTTTTCGAGACCTTAGTTGTGTTCTGGCTGGCGGTCTTTCATACACCAAGTGGCCCTTAGATGTGCGCAGCTTGGGGCATCGCGATGCGATTGCTCGAGACTCCGTCTCATGCACACTTTGTGGTATGATCGAGGCCGCCTTAGACCCCAACTAAGTGATCGGGCTGGAGTAAGTCTATGTAAGAGTGTTGAGATAGTCGGTAGTATGGTTGAGGCGACTTGTCTTTGAATATGGGAGTTCACCACCCATATCATTTGACTTGTGTGCGGACGATGAGGACCCATCTCAGTTGATCATGCGGCCTGGATGGGATGCCCCTCACGTACGATGCTTTCTGAGAATGTTAAGTGCTTGGCCTTGTCTGCTTAGACAAGTGGGTGCGGTTCTCGGCTCTCCATATGACTATGTCTTAACTGTACTTGCATACGCTAACCCCGGGTCCCGACAGACTTGGTATCAGAGCAGGACTGACTGTAGGACTAGTAGCCTTGGCCGAAGTCGAGTCTAGCTTTCTATAGTTATATAGTTACTCTGGGTATATAAGGGAACAACGTAAGGCTTCTTTTTTTCTCCTTACCCCCTTCGTTCTGAGTTCTGGGTCACCCTTATCTCATTCTACGGGAAGATAGGACTAGGCTCTCCTCTGTCTGATTAGAACATCTCGTTGATTGCTTCCTTATAGCCGTAGGAAAGTTGTGTCAGGTTTTCCTAGCATTGTTATAATGTTGATTTCTTACATCATATTATGTAAGTGCTGTTTTCATGATTGAAAGAAATTGTCATTTCTTACAATTACAGCCGTTATGCTGTCCGAGTCATTCCAGGTTTATCTCATAATTTGATGCATTTGCAAACTCCTTTCTGTTTCAGATGGCAGATCTTCCCCCTCGGCAGATTGTTCGTTTGACCAGGTGCCTCGGTGTGCGTGGCCATCCCGCCACGTTGATCGAGATGATGTCCTATGTGGGATATCGGTGGTACCCGGAGTACACCATCGAGGAGCAGTTTCACGACTTCAACCAGACCCAGTTCCACTGCATTGTCTGGATCTATCCGCACCACGTTGGAGTCACCCAGCCTATCCACTTTGGACATGGCATAGGCGTTACCGAGAACATGGCTGTGCAGGATGCTGCATATTCATGTATTACCCTGCTGAGAGAGGAGCACACCATGCTGAGAGAGACTTCATTCCGCTATATCCCTGCTGCACTCCCAGGAGAAGAGGGATATTACACCGGACTCTACTCAGATCACTCTGCAGAGGATCCAGCACTCCAGGTGACTGCTAGGTTTGCTAGTGACAGAGATCGTGATGCACGCGCTCTCCGTTTCGAGCTCCACGCCACCCGTGTTCGTCTGTATCGAGCACTGACACTTTTGGCACCCTTTGTGAGCGTTGGATCAGTTGAGTTTGATGCGAACTACCCAGCGAGGACTCAGATGCCTTCTCGAGTTGCTTGGCCCGAGATTGGAGGCATTTTTCCACCCCGTGGTCCTTTGCTTCCACCCTACACTGGACCTAGGCCCCATCCTTGCCCAAATGGATATCAGGGTCCACAAGCCTCCGTGTTTTCCGATGGTCACCTCCAGCTACCGGGATACACGGGTAACTTTTATGAGGACTACTATGGAGATGGAGATGAGTGAGACCGCCTGTGGTCTTACTTAGTGAGGATGTAGTAGTATCCTAGTATATTGTAAGCAAGGTGTCTAAGTTCCAGAGGCTTAGATAAATAATGTATAGGAAGTCAGAGTTCCTCTGAAGGATGTATCATCTTCATCACGTTTGTATTAGCTTGGTGCTTGTACTTAAACGATGTATGGTTCGATGACAGCTTGTGAATATATGGCTTGTATGCTTTTATCACCATGTTGTCAAGATGATTACTTCCTTTGCTCTGTAATCCTTCCAGTACTTCAATACCTTGTTTAGACTCTTCAACTCAACTCTGTTTGACTTTGATTTCACCTTCAGGATGTCTCAAGGAACCCGTGGCTAGGTTGGTCGTAACCAAGGTCATGGAAATGACCAGGAGGAAGGCAACCTTCCACCCCCACCCACGATGGCACAAGTTCTGATGGAAGTGGAGAGGAACTGCCGAGACTCTCACCACCTGTTGGAAGTTATTGCACGCAACACCACTCAGCAGCGCAATGAGCTGGTGTCCCTGAACGACTTCATCTGGCTTCATCCCCCGGTTTTCAGTTACTCCACCGAGCCCCTTCACGCCGATGACTGGCTCCACAGCATCGAAAGAAAGCTCCAAGAAGGCCGTGTTGCAACTGGTGACAAGGTCAGCTATGCCACCTATCACCTCGAAGGTGCAGCCAGTTCTTGGTGGGAGAATTTTCTGAATATGCGCCCCGTTGGACCACCTGCATCTTGGGAGGAATTCTGCACGTCCTTCCGCGAGCACCACATTCCCAAGGGTCTTATGGACCGCAAGCGTGAGGAGTTCTGCAACCTCACTCAAGGCAGGAGGACCGTTGACGAGTTCAGTCGTGAGTTCAACCGACTTGCTCGTTATACAACTGAAGAAGTCTCCACCGACTCCAAGAAACAAGAGAGGTTCCGTCGTGGCCTCAACATTGGACTCCGTCGTGAGCTCAACCTTCATGACTTTGCCACATTCCAGGTCCTTGTCAACAAGGACATCAAAGCAGAGGACATGAACACCCCCAACGACTTTCGCAAACACCCTAGAGATGATAGTTCATCCAGTTCTGGCTCCCAGAAGCGCAAGATCTGGATTCCAAATAGCATGTTCCGCCAGAACAACCCACCAAGGCCATCCTATGTGGCGCCTCGTCCACCCACCCAGTTCCACCCAGCTCCACCAAACAACCCAGCTCCACGCACTGTTTTCGGAGCTTGCTACAAATGTGGTCAGGCAGGCCACTATTCTTGCGAGTGTCCCCAGAACCAGCTCCAACACCAGAATGCTCCACCACGTGCCGGAGGCAACAACAACAACAACAACAATGGCCGTGGCAAGCCACCCCAGAAGGTCTACACCGCCAAACCCGCTCCTCCCGCCACTCGTGGACGTGTGAACCAGATTGCCGCCAAAGATACTGACGACACCACTGACGTCATTCTTGGTACGCTCCCAGTCAATTTTGTTCCTACTTCCGTTCTTTTCGACCCAGGAGCATCTCATTCATTCATGTCGGAAAGTTATGCACTTCGTCATGAGTTACCCTTTGTTGAATTGTCCACCCCGATGGTTATTCAAACTCCAGGGTCAAGATGGCAAACTAATAGAGTGAGCCATGGTAATCAAATTGCAATTGAGGGTCTAGTATTCCTTGCTTCACTCATAGCCCTCAAGTCTTCAGACATTGATGTCATCCTTGGCATGGATTGGCTATCAAGACAGAATGCCTACCTGGATTGCAGAGGCAAATCCGTGAAACTCACCCACCCTTCAGGAAAAACCGTCAACTATACCTCACCGAGAACAAGAAACCAAGTGCATTCCTTGAATGTACTTCCCCTTCCCGAACTTGAAGATATTCCGGTGGTTCGTGACTTCCCGGATGTCTTTCCTGAAGAGCTGCCGGGCATGCCACCGGACAGGTGTGTAGAGTTTATAGTGGATCTTGTTCCCGGAACCGCACCAATTTCCAAACGCCCATATAAAATGGCCCCACATGAGTTAGCTGAGCTAAAAACCCAACTTGATGCTTCTTTGGCAAAAGGCTTCATCCTCCCTAGCTCATCGCCATGGGGTTGCCCCATTCTGTTCGTAAAGAAGAAAGATGGAACAGAAAGGATGTGCGTAGACTATCGCCCGCTAAATTTAGTGACGATAAAGAAAAAATACCCATTGCCCAGGATCAATGATCTTTATGATCAACTTGCAGGATCCTCCGTCTTCTCCAAGATGGATTTGAGATTAGGTTATCATCAGATCAGAATCCGAAACGAGGACATTCCCAAAACGGCTTTTACTACTCGTTATGGTCTTTACGAGTACACCGTCATGTCCTTTGGTTTAACCAATGCCCCCGCCACATTCTCACGCTTGATGAATTCGATCTTCATGGAGTACCTAGATAAATTTGTTGTGGTTTATCTTGATGATATTCTCATCTACTCGAAGAACGAAGAAGATCATGCCGAACACTTAAGGCTGGTATTGATGAAGCTTAGAGAGCATCGCCTGTACGCTAAATTCTCCAAGTGTGAATTCTGGCTACCAGAAGTGACCTACTTAGGCCACGTGATTTCTGCAAAAGGCATTGCTGTGAATCCAGAGAGAGTTCAGGCCGTCCTTGACTGGACTCCACCTGAATCGGTTAAGCAAGTTAGAAGTTTTCTTGGCCTAGCCAGCTATTGCCGTCGCTTCGTCGAGAACTTTTCTAAAGTTGCAAAGCCTCTAACTGAACTCCTCAAGAAAGATAAGAAATTATTATGGACTCCCAAGTGCGAGGAAAGCTTTCAAGAGCTAAAAAGAAGATTGACTTCTGCACCCGTACTTGCACCTCCAGACACCAAAAGAGATTTCGAGATCTATTGTGATGCCTCACGGCAAGGGTTAGGATGCATACTTCTGCAAGATCGTCATGTGGTAGCTTATGCTTCACGCCAGTTGCGGCCACATGAAGAGAACTATCCTACCCGTGACCTTGAACTCGCTGCCGTAGTTCATGCCCTAACAACTTGGCGACATTACCTCCTTGGTAATCGTTGTGAGATTTATTCCGACCACCAAAGCCTCAAATATATTTTCACCCAGCCAGATCTTAATCTCAGGCAAAGACGCTGGATTGAGTTGATAAAAGATTACGACGTAGTAATTTCTTACACCCCAGGCAAAGCCAATTTCATGGCTGATGCACTAAGTCGTAAGTCGTATTGTAACAACCTCATGTTACAACAGTATCAACCACTTCTTCATGAGGAATTTTGCAAGCTCAACCTTGAGATTGTTCCTCATGGCTATCTTTCTACCTTGGTGGCGAAACCAACTCTTGAGGATCAAATCATAGTTTCCCAAAGGCGTGCACGAGGTGTTCTTCGGATCAAGGAGAACATTGCTAGCGGAGTTGCTAAATGTTTCTCCACAGATAGCAAGGGAATGGTATTCTTTGAAAATCGTTTGGTAGTACCTAAGAATAAGGAACTAAGGCAACTCATCCTCAAAGAAGCCCATGACACACCCCTCTCAATTCATCCCGGTAGCACAAAAATGTACCGAGATCTACGCCAGAGATTTTGGTGGACTAGGATGAAGAGAGACATTGCTCAATTTGTTGCCGAATGTGATGTTTGTCGTCGCATTAAGGCAAAACATCAAAGACCTGCTGGTACACTTCAACCTTTGTCTATTCCCGAGTGGAAATGAGACAAAGTCGGTATGGATTTCATCACCGGCTTTCCAAAAACCCAGAAAGGAAACAATGCCATCTTCGTTGTCATAGATAGGCTTTCCAAAGTTGCTCACTTCCTTCCAGTTCGCGAGTCTATAACTGCTAGTCAGTTAGCGGACTTGTACATCTCCAGAATTGTATCCCTTCACGGTGTTCCTTTGGAAATCAATTCTGATCGCGGTAGCCTTTTTACCTCTAGATGGGGAAGCTTTCAGAATGCTATGGGAACTCATCTCTCCTTTAGTACGGCTTTCCATCCTCAGTCTAGCGGTCAAGTCGAAAGGGTTAACCAAATTCTTGAAGACATGCTCAGAGCTTGTGTTATCTAATTCGGAAAGAATTGGGAGAATTCTCTTCCATTTGCCGAATTTGCTTATAACAATAGTTTTCAATCTAGTCTGAACATGGCTCCTTTTGAACTCCTATATGGACGACGATGTCGAACACCACTAAACTGGTCAGAAACCGGTGAAAGACAATTCTTTGGACCGGATATGATCAAGGAAGCAGAAGAGCAAGTTCGCATTGTTCGTGATCAATTGAAAGCAGCCCAGTCTCGTCAGAAAAGCTACTATGATCGTCATCATAGGCAAGAGAGCTACAATCTGGATGAGAAGGCTTACCTTCGGGTTACTCCTCTGAAGGGAACCCAACGTTTCGGTATCAAAGGCAAATTGGCCCCACGTTACATCGGACCTTTCCGCATTATTGCTAAACGTGGAGAAGTTGCCTACCAACTTGAACTACCTCCGCACCTCTCCCGAGTACATGATGTATTCCATGTGTCCCAACTCAAGCGTTGCTTCAAGGACCCCATCCGTGAAGTCGACCATGAAACGCTTGATCTCCAAGATGACCTTTCTTATCGAGAATACCCCATTCGTATTCTTGATTCCACAGAGTGTGTCACTCGTCGTCAGAAGATTAGATTTCTGAAAGTGCAATGGTCACACCACTCTGAAAGAGAAGCTACGTGGGAAAGAGAAGACCGTCTCACTGTCGAGTACCCCACCTTCCTCCCGCAGACTTCTGAATCTCGGGATGAGATTCTTTTGAGTGGGGGCGAGTTGTCAGAACCATCTGTTAGGTATGTGCTAGAGTTAGCTAGTTCCTTTGCATCATGTCAAAATTTCAAAGGAAATCAAATTAAAAATCCAAATGGGAGAAGGAACACCCCCCAGATGAATTAATTCAAAAGGCCAGATAAAAATCTTTTCCAAAAATTCATGTTAGAGTTTTGAAAAGTCTTATAAATGAGTGTGATCACATATCAAGTGATGTGGGACCCACCCCATGCTCATAGATTTTTCAAATATTCAAACAGTACCTTGGAATTAAAGAAATACCCCTTTTTGATTTAAAATTCAAATCATTTGAATTTTAAAAATGTTGAAAGTTTATGAGTGGCTAGTTTATATTATTATGAGGCCACATAAAAGTTTTCAGCATTTAATAAAATGGTTTGGTATTTTTATCAGAGCCAAAACAAATTACAGAAAAAGAAAGGAAAGATTAAACAGAAGAAATTAGAAAACGTTACCTGGCGCCCAGGCGAAGCAGGCCACCCAGCCCAGCCGGCCCACAGGGGCAGGGGAGTCTTCTTCCCCACCCCGCGCCTCCAAGCTGCTCGGTGGAATGCCACCGAGCTAGCTGGTGACACCACGTCGTCGCCGAGGAGCTTCCAGCCCTCCCCGTGTCCCTTCTCGCACCTGGACGCGCCCTGGAGAACGACGCATCCATTTCCCCCCTCCAGAACTTCCTCCTCCTCCTCCCGTCCTTGTTTCCGTCGCCAACCGAGAGCGCTGCCGCTCGCCGTCGCAAGAACTCGTGGCCACTGACGTCGAGGAGCCGAACCAAGGTGTCCAAGCGCTTCGCCGTCGTCGTCTTCATCGACCTGCGAAAGGAATCGAAGCCGAATGCCTCCACGAGCTCGCTAGCATCATCGTCTTCATCGCCGGCCGCCGCGGATCGACTTCGAATTCCGGCCAGCTCCGAGCTTCCCCGAGCCCACTAGCCATCCCGTCGCGTTCGTGGTGAGCTTCTCACCGTTTTCCCTAACCTAGCACCCTCCCTCTCGTTCTCTATCCGGATCCGCCATGGATGCCGAAGCACGTCGCCGCCATGGATGAGCTCGAGGTCGCCCCTGTGCCCCTTCGACTCAGCCAGCGCGCGCGTTTAGCTCCTGGTCATGCTAGCTTTCGAACGCGAGCGAGATCAGCCCGAACCGTGCACGGTAACGTCGACTACGACCTCGCCGCCGTTCTATTCCCGCCGGAGTCGTCGCCGTCGTCGCTTCCGACCTCCCCGTGAACCCCCGATGCCTCCAGAAGACGCGGGAGACCTCCAGGAGCAAGTTGGTGCCCTCCGTTTTCCCTCCCGTGGCCGGAATCGTCCTCCCCGTGCAGCGCCGCCGTGGTCCAGTCGCCGGCGTCAAGCCGCCGGCGTGTCAGTGCTAACCCCCCCCGGTTAATCACCTAATTAGTGACCCCTGGGTCACTGACCAGTGGGCCCAGTGGCTTAATTAAGACACTGGATTAAGTTAACCCACGGGTTAAGTTAACCAGCCACTGACAGGGTGGCCCCACATGTCAGCCCCCCCCTGACGCCAGCTTGACGTCAGCCTGACGCAGTAAATCATTTAAATGAATTTCCAGAGATTATTTGAATTAAAATAATTCCAGAAATTCCCGAAAATACCGCAAACTTTGGAAATTCATAGAAATTTCATATTAACTCCAAATTGGACAAATAATATATGAAAAATGATCAGGAGAAAATTATCTTTCCAAATATGCAACTTTCAACTCTGTTTGAGTTGAATTTAAAATGTGATCAGTAGCATTTGCTATTTGATTTAAATGGAATTAAATCAAATTCAAATCAAATAATTTTGCAACTTGAACCATGGCAACATGTTACAATTCGATCACACATCAGAGGCATATCTTATACATTTGAAGATAATTCAAAATGATCAAACTATGTCACATACAACTTGGTTAATTTGAATTCAAATGTGGAATTTGAATTTGCATTTTAAATGCAATATATTCCACTTAAATGGAATTGTCTCACACACATCAAAACTTATACTTCAAGTTTCAACATTCATTCATGTGCTTGAGCATTGCATTCATATTGATTGCTACATCGTGCTTTGTTTGTCGAGTAGAGGTGGAACCGGAGCAGGAGGCTACCCCCTTCGCTGAAGATCCAGAACCCGAACCTCGTCAGCAAGGCAAGCAAACCCCCATTGATCATGTCGATAAAATCCCACTTCCCTCTCATGTCTCGCTTATGCATTGTTTAGGATGATCACCATGCTTTGTTTCTATCGCATAGATGAACCCATTCCTTTGCATGACCTATCTTTTGTCACAGTAGTAAGCAAACCACAATCCTAGCAAATGTAGGAGTTGTTTGATATCATGTGGCCCCTGCAATGTTACTGCTTATTGCATGCTTAGTATGATACCATGTTGTTACTGTGATGTGAGTCGGGATGGGAATGATCATGTTGATGATGGTAGAAAAGTGTTGGTGAATCGACCCTAATACAAGGTGAACGATGAGAGGCTGTGTAGGAGTACACAGTGGGTTGTCTCGTTGAACACCGCCCTAGTACGAGTTCTTGTGTGGTGATCCAAGATGAAGAGTGCAACCACACATTGGGCTCACTGACCCCTCTCAACTTACTAACTCATCCCTTTCGATGTCCAGATGTCGCAGTAGTTCGGAGTTTTGGTAGGCTTGTGGCCTGGACGCATATAACCGTACCCCACTTCCCTCGCAACTTAATTCTGTCACAGGTACATGTTTGCTGAGGAATCGTATGGTTCTCATAGTCTCACTTCATCTGCAGCTCAGCTCGAACGTACAATTCCTCAGTCTCCTCAGCTGAAGAAAATGCCTCCTCGGCGCAAGCATACTGATACCGCAAAAGACTTGCCCCCTCCGCTATATGAAAAGCTGAAGACTCCCGAACGAGAAACCAGTGATGAACGTAAGAAACGGGTTCAGAAGATCACGAGGGAATGGGCCAAGCGTTGGGTGGCCTACCAATGGCTAAATCCTCAACATGAGGAAATGTTTGCAGTCAATCCTCAAACGCACTCGCAGCCGGGTCAAGAATCTGGTCCGTGATATGACTGCTTCAATACAAATTCCGCCTCAAGATCAGTCTCAACCCAGACAACAACCTCCGCCTCAGCACCGCAAAAAGGCTCCGGGAATGAAACCTTTCTTGAAGACCTCAACTAAGCCTCAAGTTGTTGGTTCCTCATGTCAACGAACAGATGGTGTTGCCCCCTCTTCAAGAATACACACTGATGAATCTGGTGCTCCTGAGGCCTCAACCACAATGCCTCAGCATCAGCTGAAGACCAAAACAGTTCTTCAACGGGACCCTCGCCCTTCACCAAAGAAAACTGCTATGCGTGGCGCCATCCATCATACTCCTCAATCTTCTGATGATGAAGATGAATTTGAGGATCTGGCCGGCTTCGTCGCCACTGAAGCTGATAAGATTGAATACGTGCGTGCTGCGGCCCGACGCAAAGCAGAAGCAACGGGTTCAGAAATCCCGCTTCTCCTTGATCCCAAGAAGATCTTGGAATACATTGATATCTGGTCTGTTAAGCCTGACACTCCGCTTGATGATTTGGACATCCCGAAAGACATCAAATTCTATGTTCAACAATTCCTCATAAATGAGATTCATCAACGAGATCTTCAGAAACAGCTGAAGGCCAAACTAAAGAAAGTCCTCAGTGACTTCAAAAAGAAACCTATCACTGAAGTTACTCCTCAGGAGTTCGTTGAGCATCAATGTGAAGTTCAACGTCTCAACATTGAGTTCGCTGCCAACCGGACATATATTGGCAAATCCAAGGAACGGATATCACATCAGATGGCCAAGTTGATGAAACTTTGCCAGCCTGCTTCCTCAGCACCCACGGATGCTTCTGCCAAAAGCCTCAAGCGCACGGCTGAAGCTCAACCCTCAACTCCACCCACTGCGAAAAAGCCTACTGTGGATGAACCAATTGACGCTACACCTCTGTCCTCAGCTCCTCCATCAAAACAAGTCGCTGAAACCACCATACTGGTTACTTCTGCATCAACTCCACCACAGAATCCTCAGCGCAGCTTAATCGTCTTCACACCACCACCTGCTGCCACACCCATTGTTCCCACTCCACCGTCCCCACCGCCACCAGTTATCACTGAAGTTGAAGACATGGACATCGACATCATGGATCATGGAACTCCTCGTGTTCATGATGAAGACTTTGGGCTGACCAACTCACCCACTCACACCGTCTTCTCCCCTGAGCCTCACTCTGATACAGTAACCGAGGTGCTTCCTGATACCTCTCTGCAATCTGAAGCCTCTGTTGGTGCATCATCCTCAGCGTCTGATGCAGATGACCCCGAAGCCTCCAGTGCTCCAACACACTCTGCTGTTGATACTGATGCTGCAGCCCACACTACTGCTGATACTAATGCTGCTGTAAATACTACCACTAATACTCATGCTGCTGCTCCCAAGTCTGACCAACCCGCCGCTGAAGCTGTAGCTGAGCACAGCACCAATGCTCCTCCTGAAGAAGAAAACAGTACCAACGCAAATGCTGACACCTCAAAGGATGGCTCTAAAGACAAACAGGCCACATCACCTCGACTTCCCAAGGTCCCCAAGGAGCCTGAAGCATCTGCTGCACCTCCACCTCAGCCTCAAGCCTCTCTTCAGATTGACGTGCCTCAAGCGCCTTCACCACCTCAAGGCCCAATTCAAGCTCGGTCCTTGTGTCCAAAACAGAAGCAACCAGTCTTCCGTGACCTTGAAGTTGATGACACTCCAAGCTTTGATGCTACTGATTTCTTCAATGCCATGAGTTTCTTTCAAGAGGGGATTCAAAATCCGTATCCCTCTGCTCCACCTCGAAAGCTGCTGAGGTTCTGGACTGCCACTCAGAAGAATTACTATGCTTCAGTGCTATATAAGCAAAACAAAATATTTCCACACAAGCATATTCCTCTGATGGATATGGAAGCACTTCCTTGCTTCAACAATGTGCTTCAGGATCTACATCATGCCCAGCTGCTTCAATTCTGCTCTGAATGCATACACTGGAATGAAGAGCTTGTGCTTCAGTTCTATGCCACATTGTATGTTTCAGGAAATCCTCTGGATATCACCACCTGGGTCCTCGAATGGATGACTGAGCATCATCACTACACCATCACTGTTCCTGAAGCAATTGATATACTTGAGTTGCCTCAGTGCACTTCCCCTGCGGCCTGTTCCTATGGGTCTCAAATTCTTCGAGATGACTTGATGAACATGCTCATGACGCCTCTGGCCCCTGAAGGCCCAGCTCGCACAAAGTTTCCAGTCTCTGAGCTTCAGTATCTGCCGAGTACATTGTATCGGATTCTGGCGAAAACCTTCTGCCCCATTAAAGGCTATGAATCCTCAGCTGAAGAAGTAGTTGGCGTCATGAAGAACATACTTCACAACCTCTGCATGTCTGGGCCGATCAACATTCCTGACTTCTTCTTCAGAACTCTTGTTGATGTTGCACAGAACCCACACATCCTGAAGCCATACGCGCCATGGATCATGAAGCTCATCCGAGCCGTAACAAGAATTGAGTATCAACCTGATCACCCGAATCACAGGACCTATCTTCCGCCTGTCGAAGTGCTTCAGCATACAATTTCCACAAATGACAAAGGAAAAGGCATCTTCTATGAAGAAGTTCTCCCGACCAATTCCCTCGGTGGAAATATTCGTCATCCTCAGTCTCGCACAACTGATGAAACCAGAACTCATGCCTCAACTGAGGATACAACTCAGGCTCTAATGATGACTGACCGAGAGCTTCTGATTAGTCTTCATCAGAAAGTTGATCGTAATCATGATTGGGTGAAGCGTCAGTTTTCTGAAATTCTCAGCTACATGGCTCAGACGCATTCTTCAGTGAAGAAAGTGCATCAGTATACTCATCATACATATCAACATCTTGATGCCTTGATGAAAGAAGTACTCACCCCTGAAGACCTTGCAAATTTGAATCTTCAACAGCCTCCGATTCCTGCAATCCGACCCCCGAGGCAATTCAGACGTTGCACAACTCCTCCTCCGGCCATGGATTCTTATTCTTCAAACCAGGAGATGACTGCTGAAGAAGCTGAAGACACTGCCGCCTGCCCTCACACTGCCACGGACTGCCTCAGGCGTGACTCACCTCAGCCTTGAAGCATATTCAAAGGGGCGTTAGCTTCAGTTTTTCCCTTTTTGTTCATTTTATGACAAAGGGGGAGAAATATGTTAGTCTTCAAGCGGGTCTTAGTTATGGGGTTCTTCAGTTACAACTCTCGTTCTTCAAACATTTTTTTTGTAACGAGTTGTAAACTGTCATTTTGGTGTTTGCCTGATACTGTTCCTTACTTACCTCATGCTATTTCCTCACGTTTATCATATATGCATGTGATTATCTCTACAAACATCTCTATCAATGCGTTGTTTAATTCCTCAAACACTTCATAACATGCACTGCTACAAAAATGCCTGGATATAGGGGGAGCTCCTCATATATCTCAAAATTCTTTAGATATTAAACATTCTTCAACTTATATGCATATCCTCAGGGGGAGCTTCACTATATTCAGCTTAATGTTAAAAATGTTCTTCAAAGTTTTTTTTATTCTTCAAACTCATAATTTTATCCCCGTTGAAGCTTAACCTGATTGTCATCAAATCACCAAAAAGGGGGAGATTGTAAGTGCATCAAGTGCCCTCCCCTTGAGGTTTTGGAGTTTGATGACAAAACGGTTAAGGGACTGATGTGTTTGTGAGTATACACAGGAGAACAGTCCCTGATGAGGTGTTTAACCACCAATGTCGACCCCCCCAAAATGTTGAGGAACATTGGAGAAATCGGTGTGTTTCCTGAAAAATGAAGTTGCGCGAAATCCTGAGGAAGTAGGATCCTGAAGCGTTCGGTTGAAGCTGAAGCTGAAGACGATCCTGAGGAAGTTCGCGCTGAAGACGAAGTTGAACCGTAGTCTTCGCTAAGACTTTTTATACTTCTTGAGTAATGAAGTTGCGCGAAATCCTAAGGAAGTAGGATCCTGAAGCGTTCGGTTGAAGCTGAAGCTGAATACGATCCGGAGGAAGTTCGCGCTGAAGACAAAGTTGAAGCGTAGTCTTCGCTAAGACTTTTTATACTTCTTGAGTCATAGGAAAACACCGCACTGTTGGAGGGGTTGAAGAAAACGAGTTCCGAAGGTCTGAGGAAGTGCTCAGTTAGGAATCCTGAAGAAAAACCCTGAGGAAATCTCCTGCAGTAGAAGTTCAGTTCCTCGGGTGTCTGAGACATTGTTCTTCAGGACACTGAGGAATTTGTCTTCGGTTGAGGAGTCTGGAGACTGCGAGTGCAGTTCTCCTGAAGAGAGAGAAATCTCCTGCAGTAGAAGTTCAGTTCCTCGGGTGTCTGAGACGTTGTTCTTCAGGACACTGAGGAATCTGTCTTCGGTTGAGGAGTCTGGAGACTGCGATTGCAGTTCTCCTGAAGAGAGTGAGATCTCCTGCAGTAGAAGTTCAGTCCTCATGTGTCTGAGACGTTGTTCTTCAGGACACTAAGGTAACTAACTTCGGTTGAGGAGTCTGGAGAGAGAATACTTTGACCGTGCCACGTGTTGCGTGGTGAGAGGCTAGAACTTGTCTAGCAACGGTCATTTCCGAGGGCATGAGAGTAATTGCATGCATGGGCATTTATGTCCTTTCACCTCGGGTTGCTCCGCGGCTATAAATAGCCACCCCCAGCCCCATTTGTGGGTTGGCTGCTCCGAGAGAAAAACTGACACTTGTCATTTGAGAGCAACCCACCTCTGAGGAAACTGAAGAACCTATGTGAGGAAAACCACCAGCCTGAGTAGTTGAGCATTTCTGAGGAAGTCGGTTTGAGTGATCCGAAGCTTTTTACTCTTGAAGACTGTGATCTTCCAGCCAGTGTAGAAGTCTTCAGTCTGAGGAAGTCAAGATGCAATTGTGACTTCCCGGAGTGACTGAGTCTGTAAAGGTTTCGGGAGTCTACCTTGAAGACTCACCTGAGTTATTGGACGGAGTCTGAGGACTTTAGTTCAAGGAGAACAAGGTGAAGACTATGTCTTCTGAGTTGAATCTCAGCCTCTCCAGCCAGACGTAGAGTTGTCACAGCAACTTGAACTGGTCTACCAAACCATTGTCTTCATTTTCTGGTGATATCTCCTCAATCTCTTAAGCCTCCGTATTATGTCTTCAGTATCTATGTTGACTGCTTGTGCTTCAGCTCTCCCTCTGCTATTAGTCTTCATACTATGCATCTGAAACATTTCTGCTTATCTGAATTGATTTATTTCTGTTGCATTATGATGAGCTGCCCTGATGATTACATTCTGTGAAGTTTTATTTCTTCATGATTTTGGTTACTTCTTCAGCTTCATGATTGCTTCAGTCCTGAAGAAAATCAAAATCTGGTAGCAAAATTCAAAATCTCCCATTCACCCCCCCTCTGGTCGATATATTGCACTCTCAGCTGGGCACGGCCAGAACATGGGCTGGGCGGGGAGAGCGCGAGGGCGGTCGTGGTCCGACCATGGCGGCCATGACGGTCGACGTCGACGAGGGAGGGACCTACGGCAGTGAATCGAGACGGAGAGGAGGTGGAACGGGGCCGGCAGCTCACCGGGAGCCGGAAGTGGATGGCAGCGGGCGCGGGGAAGGATGGGGGTGGCCGGAATCGCGCGGAGTTCGCCGGCTGCCGTGGTTGAAGGCGATGGAGCTCGCGCCGTCTTGAGGGCGACCAGGTCCGATTCCTTCAGCAGAGTGACGAAGTCAACGATGGCGCACCTCCTGGACGTGGCGGCGCGACGCGGGGAGCACGATGGCCGCGGTTGTTCACGAGCCCGCGTCCATGGCGGCTCGGGTGCGATTGGCGAAGACGAAGGCGAGGGGGCTCCAGATCCAGGGGGGCGCGGGGGACTACGGGCTAGGGTTCGCAGGGGGCGGGGCTTGGCCTTGTAGGCCGTCGGGGGATTTCCGGATGGCCTCCACGGAGGGGGGCTCGTCGCCGTGGCCTCGGCGGATGGGCGCCACGCCATGGTGCCTGTACGGGAGGAGGGGGATGACCGGGGGGTGGGCCATTCGGGCCGGTTTCGGTGGGGTGGGGGTTTAGTGGGCTGGGAGTTAGCCCAGGGGGAGGGGAAGGTTAGGGCTTTTGCTTTTCTGTTATTTTTCCTTTTTCTTTTCTGTTATTACCTTTTTGTAATTATTTTATATACCTAGGCAATTTTGTAAAATATGAGATGTGTCCCATATTTATTGTTACACCATATATTACTGCCACAAAAAGAGTGGGCAATAATAAAATTCATTTAGTATGATTTAAATATTAAATGATTTAAATAGGGTTTTTGGCCACTGTTTTGATTTGTTTAGAATTTTCCATAGCACAATAAATACCAATCCACACATGGAAGTGATCCACTGAATATTTGTGAATTTATAAAATTAGTTTCACCATTTTTGGAGAAAGTTTATATTCCACTCTATTTTTAATATTCAACAAAAGGCATTTAGGGTTTGCTTGAATTTCAATTCAAATGGCTTGTACTTGTTTTGATTCCAGATGATCAAGGTCCATGATCACCATGCATTCAAGAACATCAAAGTGGAATTTGAAATTTGAACTTTTCCAAGTTGATCAACAAAAGTTTTGAACAGTATAGATGAACAGTAACAGTGATTATTGTTCACTGACAGTGAGGGTGTTACAAATCTCCCCCACTACAAGAATTCTCGTCCCAAGAATTTAGGTGGTAGAGGGGAAAAGATCGGGGTATTCCTCGCGGAGACGATCTTCGCGTTCCCAAGTGGATTCATCCTCAGAATGATTCGACCACTGAACTTTGAGGAACTTGGTTGTCTTGTTGCAGGTCTTGCGTTCAAACTGGTCAAGAATACGACTCGGGTTCTCTTGATAAGTCAAGTCTTGCTGCAGTTCAATCATATCATGTTCCACTTCGCGGATGGGGTCCTTGAAGCAACGCCGGAGTTGCGACACGTGGAATACATCGTGGACTTGAGAGAGGTTCGGCGGCAATTCCAAACAGTATGCCACTAGTCCACTCCGGGAAAGAATACGGAACGGGCCAATGTAGCGAGGAGCTAACTTGCCTTTGATTCCGAAACGATGAGTGCCTCTCATCGGAGTGACACGAAGGTACGCGTATTCTCCAGGTTGATAAACCATTTCGTTGTGCTTGCGATCATAGTTGCTCTTCTGGCGGGACTGAGCATCTTTCAAGTGTTCACGAATAACGCGAACCTGATCTTCGGCATGCTGAATAATGTCCGGACCAATGAGAGTTCTTTCTCCAGTTTCCGACCAATTCAGAGGGGTTCGACACTTACGTCCATAGAGAACTTCAAAGGGTGCCATCTTCAGACTAGCTTGATAGCTATTGTTGTACGAGAATTCAGCAAATGGAAGAGATTCCTCCCATTTCTTACCGAATGAAATGACACAAGCTCGAAGCATGTCTTCGGGCACTTGGTTGACTCGTTCGACTTGTCCTTGCGACTGGGGGTGATAAGCGGTGCTGAAATTTAGGTGAGTGCCCATAGCTTCTTGGAAACTATCCCAGAACTTTGAGGTGAAAATGCTGCCTCGGTCGGAACTGATCTCCAACGGAATACCGTGGAGCGACACGATTCTGGACACATATAAGTCGGCTAACTGACTAGCAGAGATCGTTTCCTCGACAGGCAGAAAATGAGCAACCTTGGAGAATCGGTCGATGACGACAATGATGGCATCATGACCTTTCTGTCATCGGCGAAATCCGGTGACGAAGTCCCATTTCCATTCAGGAATAGAGAGTGGTTGCAGAGTACCAGCAGGTCTTTGATGTTCAGCTTTCACGCGACGACAAACGTCACACTCATCAACATGACGAGCAATGTCTTGTTTCATGTTGGACCACCAGTACCGCTGACGAATGTCTTGGTACATCTTGGTACTACCAGGGTGAATCGACAAAGGTGTATCATGAGCTTCTTTCATGACATCAGAGGCGTAATTCAGGTTGGCCTTGGCTACCGGAACCACTAAACGACCCTTGAAGTACACCGCATTATCATCATTTGCATCAATAGTGAAGAATGAGGGCTCTCTGCTGGCGACACGACGCTTAATCTTCCAAATGTCAGAGTCATAATGTTGTACCGTCTTGATGCGGGTGTCGAGGTCTGGTTGGACCACCAGGGAGTTCACATATCCTTGCGGAACAATTTCGATGTTCATCTTGCGGAGTTCTGCATACAGACGTGGCTTTTGCACCTGAACTTCAAGTTCACTACAATAGGCTTTGCGGCTTAAGGCATCGGCCACCACATTAGCTTTGCCAGGAGTGTAAGAAATTCCCATGTCGTAGTCGGCTATTGTCTCGAGCCATCTCTGTTGGCGGGGATTCAGGTCTGGTTGCGTAAACAGGTACTTCAGGCTTTGGTGGTCGGTGAAGATCTCGCAACGATTACCGACGAGGTAATGTCACCACAGCTTCAATGCATAAATTACTGCTGCCAATTCGAGATCATGAGTTGGATAGTTTTCTTCGTGAGCACGCAACTGACGAGAGCCATAAGCAATCACTTTGCGCTCTTGCATTAGGACACAGCCTAATCCTTGACGAGACGCGTCGCAATAAATCACGAAGTCCTTCTGAGTATCAGGCGGAGCAAGCACTGGGGGTGAAGTGAGCTTGTCCTTGAGAGCTTGAAAACTTTCTTGACATTTATAAGTCCACTCAAACTTGACGCCTTTGTGAAGCAGGTTAGTCAGAGGCTTGGCAATCTTGGAGAAATTCTCAACAAAACGGCGGCAATAGCTGGCAAGGCCGAGGAAACTTCGGACTTGCTTGACAGTCCTGGGCGGAGTCCAATCAAGAATAGCCTGGATACGTTCGGGGTTGACGGCAACGCCATCCTTGGAAATCACATGACCAAGGTAGGTTACTTCAGGAAGCCAGAACTCACACTTTGAATACTTAGCATAGAGTTTGTGTTCCCGAAGCTTTTCCAGTATAAGACGAAGAAGATCAGCATGTTCTGCATCGGTCTTGGAGTAAACCAATATATCGTCCAGATAAACCACGACAAACTTCAATCTGGAGAAAGTGGATGGGGCATTCGTCAAGCCAAAGGACATGATAGTGTACTCGTATGAACCATAGCGAGTAATGAATGCGGTCTTCGGGATGTCCTCATCACGGACCCGGATTTGATGGTAACCCAACCTTAAGTCGAGTTTTGAAAACACCGTGGATCCAGCAAGTTGATCATAAAGATCATTGATCCGAGGGAGGGGGTACTTGTTCTGTATCGTGGCTTGGTTGATAGGTCGTTAATCTTGGACCAAACGGTTCGTGCCATCACTCTTCTTGACAAAGAGCGAAGGTGCTCCCCAAGCAGAGGAACTAGGACGGATGAAGCCTTTCTTGAGGGCCGTGTCGATCTCCTTCTTCAATTCAAGGAGGTGGTGAGGTGGCATCTTATATGGGCGCTTGGCAATAGGGACGGTGCCAGGCTTCAAGTCGATGACAAATTCAACTTCTCTAATCGGGGGTATCCCCGGTAGTTCTTCTGGGAATACGTCGGTAAAATCACAAACAATTGGGACTTTCTCAATCCCTTCGAGAGGTGCGACATTCAAGGCATTCAGAGCATATATACGAGCTTCGGCATTCATCGACACAATGGCAGTGTGACTCAAAATTGCGCCAGAAGGATGAAGAAGTTGGATGACCTTGGTGCCACAGTAAAGTGCGGCATTGTGGGTTTTCAGCCAATCCATGCCAAGGATAAGGTCGATGGTGGAGGTTTTCAGAATGTGTGGAGAAACCATGAACTCAAATCTTTCGATCTTGACAGTGAGGTTAGGTGCAACCATGTCGACACGACACTGGGTACCGGGAGTCCGGACTATTAAGGGGGTATGCATCTTTTCGTGGTAAATTCCATGATTAGAAGCGAATGCTCCAGACATAAATGAATGCGATGCTCCTGTATCAAATAAAATAGTAGCAGGTATTGAGTTAACGAGGAGTGTACCCATCACAGTAGCGGGCTGTTCCTGAGATGCTTCAACATCAATGTTGTAAGCATGACCACGAGCATGAGGATTTGACCCAGTATTATAGTTGAGGGTCCCATTGTTGCCACGACCATTTCCGCGGCCAGCAGGGTGAACTACCAGTTGATTCTGTCGCTGAGGGCAGTCTCTGGAAATATGGCCTGGCTGACGACACTTGAAACACAAGCCATCTTGAGGACGGAGGGGTGCAGTCTCAGTCTTCGGCTGTCTCGGCGGGGGCGGAGGCAGACGAGGTGCAACATACGACGGCCTTGGTGCAGGGGCAGTTGGACGCATAAGACTGTGTGGAAGCCAAACGCGTTGCTTCTCTGCTGTGCCCGAAGATGAGCCAGCATCACGGGGGCGCCTCGGCGAACCACCGAACTTAAGGTGAGCTGTCTCAAGAGTGATAGTCTGGTTCACCATGGTGGCGAAGTCGGGGAAGACGTGCAAAGCCAGTGCAAGCTAGAGATCTGGTTTGAGCCCATCACGGAACTTCTCTTTCCTACTTGCATCATTGGGGAGGTCACTTGCAGCATAGCGGGAGATGCGGAGGAATTCCCTCTGGTATGCCTCGACAGTTTTGTTGCCCTGAACGAGGTTGCGGAACTCAGCCTTCATACGGTTCATAATCGCCTGGGGGACATAACGAGCGCGGAAGTCAGTCTTGAAATCATTACAGGTGATGACAGTCCCTTCAGCTAGCGAGCCCTTGTAGGTGTCCCACCACTGAGCAGCGGGACCACGCAGGAAATAGGACGCGAAGTTGACATAATCAGCAGCGCTCACATTAACGAACTCCAGCTGACGAGTGATGTCACGAAGCCAATCATCGGCTTCCAGCGGCTGTTCCGGTTGGTGGAAGAGAGGGGGATTGAGACGCATGAAATCCCGCAGAGTAACCACAGGCGGTTGGTTCTGGTGTTGGTTCTGGTTCTGGAGCTGATCTATGACTCCTTGCATAAACACTTGGTTCATCTGAAACTGCTACATCATCGCGGCCATGTAGTCCGGCGGCGGAGGTGGATCGTTGGCACCACGACCACGACTACGACCACCACGACCAGCCATCCTGCTAGAATTTAACAGGGGTATTTCAGCGATGAACATTTTAACGAGATACCGGAAAAGAGTAAGAGGTAAAGCGATAACAAAGAGGAGGCGCGGATATATAGGAGTAGTCATATAAGACATACACATCCACACATAGAATCAATCGAAAATCGGGCAGCGTAACGTCGTAGAAATTAACGAAAAAGGACACACTAGGCGGCGCGCAGACCGCGGTAAGGATTACACGACGCGACATAGATTCCACTATGTCAATCTCGCCGCAAGAAAATTGTTGGCCACAGGAGTTAATGCCAGAGGACGCGCGGCCTGCCCAGAATGAGAATGGGATCCGCGGTCCGGGACCTGGGGTAGAACTCCTGCAACACGACTCAATCAATGGGGAAGCACCAAAACGCCGGATGGAATCAAGAGAACGTGATCCTAATGTCAGCGTTTGTAAAACTTACCAGCAAGGATAAGAGAGAAGATTCCACTATGTCACATTTTATTATGGGTACTAACCTCGCTAATCAGATTATGACGAGTTATGTATGAAAGGAGTTTTCAAGTGTGCGAGGGAAGTTGATGAAAGAAGATTCAGGAGTTTAAAGCGCTCAAGCTTGGGGATGCCTCCATGCATCCCCAATAAATATTCAAGGAGACTCAAGCGTCTAAGCTTCGGGATGCCCCCGTGCATCCCCTTCTCCATCAACAATTATCAGTTCGTCTCTCGTTTCACTATATTTTTATCACTTCATACGTTATGTGCTATGCTTGGAGCGTCTCGCTCTAAGGTTTTATTTTTAGTTTTCTTTAGCTTTGCTTGCTGTTCATAGCAAGTTAGCACCCAGCTTTATTTGTGTGGGAGAGAAACACGCTCCACTTTCAAAATCTAAAACACAACATAGTATTTTTCATGCTTATCTTTGTTGTGTGTGTTCTTTATCTTTTTCATAGCTACTGTCATGTTTAGCTCTTAGTTTTCATGCTTATATTTTTAAAGAGCTTTTGTTTAGTTTGTTGCTGGAACTCTCTTGAGTTTTCATGTTTATCTTGTTTAGAGAGTTTGTGTGACGCCCCCAAAATCAGACCGTGTACAGTAATCATACACGCAAGGTACACGATCGAGATTAGGAACTCACGGTGAGATATCACAACACAAGTCTACAAATAAAATAATACAAGCTGTTTAATACAAGCCAGGGGCCACGAGGGCTCAAATACAACAGCTCGAGAGCACGAAGTCAGCGGAAGCAATAGTATCTGAGTACAGACACAAGAATACAAGGTTGCCTTAAGAAGGCTAGCACAAAAACAACACGATCGAAAAGGCGAGGCCTCCTCCTTGGGAACCTCCGAACTACTCCTGGTCAACGGGGGTGACTCGACGTCGTAGACGGCATCGGGGATCTTCACGTTGCGGTGGTCGGCATCGGGGATCTCCTGCTCCTGGACTCCAAGGCTCCAACGTCGACTACAGCGGCCGATCAGGAAAAACAGTAAAGGAAATAAAGCAGGGGAGTATCTAGTATACCCGCGAGTCTTACGTCCGCTACTAAGCATTATGCATTTGTATCAAATGGAAAGGGGAGGCTGTAATAGTGGACTGCAAGATAGAAATCAGAATAAGGGTAAGAAGCTAGGCCTATCGAAGACTAGCATCTTCCGACGTTGTCTTGCAGCATGAGAAGAGAAACAACCAACAGTTCATATAAAGCAATAAAGTAACAATGAAGTAGAAGTTGCTGCAACATTGTATAATAGTAAGTTGTAATTATTAATAATAATAATGCCTCCGAGTTCCCCTCCTCGACTTCCCTGCGAGGAAGAAAACCCAGAACCATATAGTTTAATAGTATTAGTTTCTAGTGGTAAGATCCAGCTTCAGCATAAAGCATCCTGTTACCGTGGACATGGCTATTCGAATAGATTAAACTCCCTGCAGGGGTGCACTACTGTTCAGCCTGCACGCTCGGATCTCCAGGGTGGCGTGAACCTTGTTAGGGAACGCCCCACGGAGGCTATCCGACACGACGCAGCCCATCCTAGGCTCAACAGAGAGGCCATCCGTCGGACTATATCCTATGCGCCAAGGGGTCTAGGTCCCTCACCCTTGCACGCTCCTGCACGGTGCGAGTCTGGCCGGTGAAGCAAAAGCAGATCCAAACACACCTGCTGCAGCAAAAGACAAGACCACCTCCCGGCGATCAGGCCGCAGTACTGCTGATGTCTGAAGAGCTTTCGGACGAACTACGACGCGGAGAGCCCACACCGAAATCCCACGTGTAGGTAGTGCGTATAGACCAACGGGCCTCTCAAGTCATCCGCCGAACCACTTAGCATTTTAATTAACCTGCGTGACAACCGTTATCGTTGCCTCGACTTAACTGACCCGCGGTCAACGACAGCCGTCAGGACCACCAGTACATCGGTGCCTGCCCTGTCATCCCACCAAGTCACTGCGGTTACCAACAAGGTGAACCGTCTCCTTACCTTGTCTCGCGTGTGCTCTTGGTAGAGCTCGACTTTCGTGGTTTGGTAACTCTCGCGAGATACGAGCAGGGGCCAAGCACGCCAGTAACGTCGGTCGTACCCTCCCTGTCGTTCCCGACAATATACCTCTCGCGGGCACCGTTGGGTCGCCCGACTTCTTACCTTTAAGGACAACCGTTGTTCAGGACCCTATGGCGGAAAGACAAAGTCAGCCTCGAGTGGAGTACAAGGATTACTCCTTGATAGCTCACACTTGAGGTGACTAGGAATAACCCAGATAGGGGCCTTTGGCGGTGTCTGCTTTGTCCCGTACCTGTGCAGTTGTATATATTGTATCCGTGTTCACCCCCTTGAGTGAATCACGGCCCGCTATCTAGTCCTAGCTAACAATGCGCAGGGTTCACTGCTGAATATATGCATAATTATAATAGGCAGCATAGGATAAGAAAGGTACATCAAGGGGCAACAAAATAAGGCTATGCAATTGAATAGGATTGTAACGTAGCAGCAGCAGTAACAATGCCTAGTGCAAGAAAGTACGGAAAGGTAGGCGATATCTGGGGAAGAGAATGGCTCTGCTTGCATGGAAGCTCGACGGTAGGGGTCGGGTCGTCGACGAAGTAGTCGTACCCGGCAGCGGTGTAGTCAGCGGTAGCAGCAGGGTCTACCGAAGATTAAGGGGGGAGGAAACAGTAAATACACAGCAATAATATACAAACATAGGCATGACATGACAGATGAAATGTTAACGGTGTCCTCACGCAGTGCAATGCACGTTGTTCGGAGCGGGAATTCATCCGGGGATGAACTACCGGCTCCGGGTGATTACCGGACAGGGTGTCCGGAGGGGGAATGGTTCATGCCGGAGGTGTCGTGGACATCCGACAAAGATAACGGGGGTGTATCCGTGTTAGTTGAACCATTCCGGACAACTTTCGTGTTCGGAATAAATTCATCCGGATACTTTAACAGTACCGGAAAAATCATCGGACAGATGGTCTGGAGGAGAGAATGTCGATGTTCGGTATGTTAGGGGGGTGAGGTAGACATACGGGTAGCGTATTTGTATTCGTTATAATTTTCTGATCAATTTTCATGTACAAAGTTTTTTGATCTGAACTACGGTTTATTTTCTATGATTTTCTAAAGTTTTAAGCATTTTAAATCATTTTCTAAATCATTTTTAAATTATTTTTATTAATTAACAGAAACATTATCCACAGCCCAGTTGACTGGTCAAACTGACATATGGGACCCACATGTCAGCCTCACAGTCAAATAAAACATTTTTATTAATTTAAATTACCCTGGACCCACATGTCAGTCATACATATTATAATTAGCAATTTTATTAATTCATAAAAGGGCAGGGCCCGCATGTCATCCAAACAGGGGGGGTTAACTTGTTTGTTTAATTAACCAGGGTTAGTGGATTAATATGGGGGGGCGCTGGCCCACATGTCAGGGGGGATTAGGGGCTAATGATGGTTAGCACCCTGGCTAACCACCCGTGGACACGATGCACGCCGGAGCAAGCCCAGCGCCGCGGCGAGGCGCAGCCGCCCACTTCGGCGACCATTGGCTCCGCCGAGAAGTGCTGCAGGACCCGGGCAACGACGCCCATCGACGGCGCAGTCCTACGAAGCCAGGGGATGGCCGGAGCCATGCTGGGGTCCGGGCGGCGATGCAAGACCGTCCGTGGCCACCGGCCGGAGGGAAGCGACGAGTCTAGCCACTAGGGCGCGGGGCCGCGGACAAGCGCAGGCAGGCGCGTGCGCTGGGCAAGGCCAGAACGTGGGCTGGGCGGGGAGAGCGCGAGAGCGGTCGTGGTCCGACCATGGCGGCCATGACGGTCGACGTCGACGAAGGAGGGACCTACGGCAGTGAATCGAGACGGAGAGGAGGTGGAACGGGGCCGGCAGCTTACCGGGAGCCGGTAGTGGATGGCAGCGGGCGCGGGGAAGGATGGGGGTGGCTGGAATCGCGCGGAGTTCGCCGGCTGCCGTGGTTGAAGGCGATGGAGCTCGCGCCGTCTCGAGGGCGACTGGGTCCGATTCCTTCAGCAGAGTGACGAAGTTGACGATGGCGCACCTCCTGGACGTGGCGGCGCGACGCGGGGAGCACGATGGCCGCGGGTGTTCACGAGCCCGCGTCCATGGCGGCTCGGGTGCGATTGGCGAAGACGAAGGCGAGGGGGCTCCAGATCCAGGGGGCACGGGGGACTGCGGGCTAGGGTTTGCAGGGGGCGGGGCTTGGCCTTGTAGGACGCCGGGGGATTGCCGGATGGACTCCACGGAGGGGGGCTCGTCGCCGTGGCCTCGGCGGATGGGCGCCACGCAATGGTGCCCGTACGGGAGGAGGGGGATGACCGAGGGGTGGGCCATTCGGGCTGGTTTCGGTGGGGTGGGGGTTTAGTGGGCTGGGAGTTAGCCCAGGGGGAGGGGAAGGTTAGGGCTTTTGCTTTTCTGTTATTTTTCCTTTTTCTTTTCTATTATTACCTTTTTGTAATTATTTTATATACCTAGGCAATTTTGTAAAATATGGGATGTGTCCCATATTTATTGTTACACCATATATTACCGCCACAAAAAAATTGGGCAATAATAAAAGTCATTTAGTATTTGATTTAAATATTAAATGATTTAAATAGGGTTTTTGGCCACTGTTTTGATTTGTTTAGAATTTTCCATAGCACAATAAATACCAATCCACACATGGAAGTGATCCACTGAATATTTGTGAATTTATAAAATTAGTTTCACAATTTTTGGAGAAAGTTTTGTTCCACTCTATTTTAATATTCAACAAAAGGCATTTAGGGTTTGCTTGAATTTCAATTCAAATGGCTTGTACTTCTTTTGATTCTAGATGATCAAGGTCCATGATCACCATGCATTCAAGAACATCAAAGTGGAATTTGAAATTTGAACTGTTCCAAGTTGATCAACAAAAGTTTTGAACAGTACAGATTGTTCACTGACAGTGAGGGTGTTACAAATCTCCCCCACTACAAGAATTCTCGTCCCGAGAATTTAGGTGGTAGAGGGGAAAAGATCGGGGTATTCCTCGCGGAGACGATCTTCGCGTTCCCAAGTGGCTTCATCTTCAGAATGATTCGACCACTGAACTTTGAGGAACTTGGTTGTCTTGTTGTGGGTCTTGCGTTCAGACTGGTCAAGAATACGACTCGGGTGCTCTTGATAAGTCAAGTCTTGCTTAATTTCAATCATATCATGTTCCACTTCGCAGATGGGGTCCTTGAAGCAGCGTCGGAGTTGCGACACGTGGAATACATCGTGGACTTGAGAGAGGTTCGGCGGAATTCCAAACGGTATGCCACTGGTCCACTCCGGGAAAGAATACGGAACGGACCAATGTGGCGAGGAGCTAACTTGCCTTTGATTCCGAAACGATGAGTGCCTCTTATTGGAGTGACACGAAGGTACGCGTATTCGCCAGGTTGATAAACCATTTCGTTGTGCTTGCGATCATAGTTGCTCTTCTGGCGGGACTGAGCAGCTTTTGGCCACTGTTTTGATTTGTTTAGAATTTTACATAGCACAATAAATACCAATCCAAACATGGAAGTGATCCACTGAATATTTGTGAATTTATAAAATTAGTTTCACAATTTTTGGAGAAAGTTTATATTCCACTTTATTTTTAATATTCAACAAAAGGCATTTAGGGTTTGCTTGAATTTCAATTCAAATTGCTTGTACTTGTTTTGATTCCAGATGATCAAGGTCCATGATCACCATGCATTCAAGAACATCAAAGTGAAATTTGAAATTTGAATTGTTCCAAGTTGATCAACAAAAGTTTTGAACAGTACAGATGAACAGTAACAATGATTACTGTTCACTGACAGTGAGGGTGTTACAGTTTGCCTGTTGCACTGAGTTTTGTGTCTTGACTTGAAGTAGGTAATTGAGGTTGCTATTCTTTTGTAGTAGTAACTTGCAATAGTTTTGAGGTATTATTTTGAGTAATGTTTGGACTTTTGGTGTCAAGAGCTTTAGCCTATTAGTGATAGATGTCGTATTTTGGGAAATCCGTGTTTACTTTCAAAACTTACAAAATTAGTTGAGAACTTTAGCTACTAGATGGATCACTACTCTTCTGAGGGGTCGAATATTAGAGTACACTCACGTACCATGAGTCGAGGATGCGCAAGCATAACCAAACCCCCATACACTCCTCCTCGGAGTACTTGTCTCTTTGTGAAACTTCCTTATTAGATTGAGAGTTACCGATAATAAGTGCATGAGTTCTTCGGACTAATGTGAGTATTCAAAAGTTGACACTTCCACCTTCCCATATTTTTCTAGCCTCTCCTGTGCCGTGCATTGCTTTCTTCTCACTCCGAGAGTTGGCGTCCCCCTTCGCCGGTACATCCAAACCCTTGGCATGATACGCTGTGTCATCATAAACCTCCTTATATCCTTCCTCAAAAAAGCCACCATACCTACCTAACAAGGCATTTCCATAGCCTTTCCGAGATATATTGCCATGCAACATCCATCTTCCCATGACTTGATCTTCATGTCATACATGCTACTTGCTTGATCGATGAGCCGCATGCTAGTTGGTCCTTGACCTAATCATTGCTACATGACGCGCTAGTATCATTGCATATCCTGCTACACTGGCAGAGGCATACATTTGCATACATCATGATAATTACATCTTCTTTATGATTTGAGTACTTTTTTAAAGTGTGAAAGATCTTTTATACTTTTTGTAATATATAGAGTGTTGCCCCTAAAGTGAGGAAAAGATCCCAAAGAGGATAAATTAAAAGATCCCAAAGAGGACAAATTTAAAGATCCCAAAGAGGACAAATGAGAGAAATAGAAAGAGCCATTGAGGCCACCAAAAAATACAAAAAAATAAAAAAGAGAAAACGAAATAAAAAGAGAGAAGGGGGAACACTACTATTCCTTTTGAGAGATCCACACTCGTACTCCCTCTTATATCTTGTACTCCATAGAGATTGTCATTTATGCATATAGCTATGTGGGGACCTTCACACTATAGAACTTGGCTTGTATATTCCAATGATGAGCCTCCTCAAATGAGCTCTAGGTCTTCTTGAGCAAGCAAGTTGGATGGACCCCACTAGTTCCATTGGAGACCTTACCTTAGCTCATATGTGCATCTGTTGCATGGCAATCCCTATTCCTCACATCATATCTATCATTTGGCTTTCTCTCGCCTATGATTGTCCTCATTGATGTGAGCATTTCACACCCTTTTGTCTTCCTCCTCCACCATATTCTCTCTTGGCCATCCTAAGAGTCAACTATCTTGCTTATGCTCATCCATTGCATGAGTGCTCAAAATGTCGAAAAAGGAGTGGATCATTTTGACTTGTACCTGGCTAGTGGTCTGGGGATGAGTCAAGACAAGATTCCAAAGAAGACTAAGTGTGAAACTTTAGTAGATTGAGTTCTCAACACAAAAATACTTTTTCCCGTATATCCCTATCCCCTTTCTTGCACGCAAACATCATTTGGAGACATTCAAGTCACGGACAGCGAGAGCTCTTGCACCTTTATGTTCTTACGTTGCTTGTTTCAATGCTAAATATAGACTCTTGCCTGTTATGACTTGAATTGAATTACATGCCTTGATTGCTTTACTTAATAGTTCTTGTATGGTTGTTAGCATGTCACCACAGAAATTATGCTCTATTCATTTACCTACTCGAGGACGATCAGGAATTAAGCTTGGGGATGTTGATACGTCCAAAACGTATCTATAATTTATGCTTGCTCCATGCCTCTTTTGTGTGATATTGCTATTATATTGATGAACTTCCATACACTTTTGATCATATTTGGACTAACCTATTAACTCAGTGCACCCCAGTGCCAATTCCTATTTTATGTTGTTTTATTTTTCAGGTTTCCCCCATATTAAAAGTGCTCCAAAAATTTGGGAAAAATCCAATAAAAAATCAGCGATACGGAAGCTTCGAGAAACACCGAGGGGGGGCAGAGGGGACCCACCAGGGCCCCAGGCGCCCTCCCGGCGCGCCCTAGGGTGGGGCCGCGCCAGGGGGCCGCCTGGACCCCTGGTGGCCCCCCAGGCTGCCCCCCTTCGCCCATATATTCCTCGTGAGGTGAAACCCCCGTGACGGGAACCCCTTTTCGCGAGCTCTCCCCTGTTCCGCCGCCGCCGCGCTTCCAAGATCGAGAGCACTAGAAGACCTCTTCCCGGCATCCTGCCGGAGGGAGGAACCACCTCCGGGAGCTTCTTCACCACCATGGATGCTTCTCGGATGAACCGTGAGTAGTCCACCTTGGACCATGGGTCTATGATCAGTAGCTATGTGATGTTCTCCTCCCCTCTTTGTTCTTCATGGATTAGACCTCGTGATATGCCCTACATGATCGAGGCACGTATGTAATATTTCTGCTGTTGCTATGCTGAGTTTGCTGGGATCCGATGGATTATGAGATTCTGTTCAGATTGTGTTTGAGTAATATATTTGATCCTCCTCTTTTATATTTATGTTCTAGAGTAATTCTTGCATGTTATCCATTGTTGTTTATTTCTTTGGCCAAGTAGTAGGTAGTGACTCCAAGAGGGAGCGTTATGCATGATTGTGGGTTCATGCCACCCAATGACTAGCTTGAGTGACAGAAACATGAGTCTAGGGGATGTGTTGTTGCCACAAAGGAGAAAACAACGTTGCTTGTACTTGCGGGTGCAAGGATTGTTTAATTTACGCAAAGTTCTTTAATGCAGTTTTCCGTTGCATTGAGTTTACACTTTGGGTGGGATTCGCAACTTAATACCAGCGAGATGATTTGGATAGATATCTCAAGGTGGATGATTAGTAGGTAGATGAATATGGATTTGGGTCTACTTGTCTTGGCGTACCTCCCATGCTTTTGAGCCTCTTCCTTTCTTTGTAGAATAGTTAGCATTGGTTTGCGCACATAATCCTGTCAATTTCCCAGCTGTAATTTGTTTACCTCGCATGGATATTTTATCATCTTTTGGGAGAGAGACATCACTAGTGAACATCATAGGACCCCGGTCCATATTTCCAATATTTTTTACACCCGCTATCAATTTACTGCTTTATTTACTTTTCCGTTGCTATCACTATCATTATTATCCCGCGCGTTTTATCCTTTGTAAACAACAAGGCCGGAGGAATTGACAACTCCTTTGTACTTGTTGGGAAGCAAAGTTATTTGCTGTGTGTGCAGGTCCAGGTGAAGTAAGCAACCCTAAGTTGTGAACGGCACCATTGTTCACTTCACCACCTTCTTGTATCTGTTGGAGTCCTATTGGTTCGACATTCAACCTTAACATCTTTGCTAAGGGAAATTTGCCGCTACGCTACATATCACCTTCCACTTTGGGTAAACTAAAGAGGGGCGAGAAGTAAACTCTCGTAGCATCAGCGGGCGAGTGAGACTTTGTTTCTCAGTGCTTTACAATGACATCCATTTTGTCACGAGGACTTTACCACAGTGATGTGTACTGAAAACACACTCAGTCATAAGTCTAAACTTCTTATGCCAAACTTACCCATTTTCCACTTCTGAAGTATCTACATATTTTTCTATATGAATGTATATTTTGATAGAATGCCTCATGCGTTTACAACATTCAATCATGTTTCCTTAAAATCAAAGCTTTTCATGGTGATATCTCCAATCATACAGGTTAGTGACAAAACTTGCACCTTGGTAATGCTTTGTAGCCAAGTTCACTATCCTTCATGATTCAGAGAAGTATCCTCAGTTTCTTTCCAGATACTAAATATGTACACTTTGTTCAGGTTCGGTGGTTTACTCAAAAACCACCTCAGAGCCTATTCTTCTTTCCAAGAACTGGGGTCAACCTTTCTCGGATTCACAACATTGGTTTGTACAATAGAATCTATGTCCAAGGAATAGGGGATGTATTGTATCCCTATTCTTTCGTTAAAGCATTGTTTGTTTTATCAAGATTAACTCAATACATTTCCTAGTTATAAAAGCAAGAACTTATTTCTTATCTTGTCCTGTTTTGACCTTCTTCAGAATTCACTTCTAGGAAAATATTCTGACCTCTTAATGTTTATCAAACGAATTAATCTATCACAATAGATTTCAATGTCTAATGTACGCTCAATTTCATTTATGGAAGATTCATATATCTTTTTCACCGGTTATACCATTCTCAATATATCATCATATATATAAGAATGTTTGTTATGCTCCCACTCAAATATGTCAGTTACTAATCAAATTATGTCAGACATAATAGTAGATAACTCTCGTAGCTCCCACTCAAAATGTGTTGTCCACATATTAAGTTTTATGGAAATCTTTCAGCTCCCACCCAGTTTCATGATAATGTTGGTTCCTTGATATTTTGTTTAATTCAAAATCCCTTGACCATCCCATCAAGTCGAAAATTCATGATGAGAGATAATATCGTCCATATGCTTGATAGCAACTTCTCGTTGTACCAATTACAACTCCATCTTCAAATCGAGAATTTGAAGACAATGCAGTTTTAGGCAATGGACCCGACTATAGTATTGGGAATGAACGTCCTATTGATTTAAGCATCACTACATTTACTGTAGTCAATATTTGTTGAATTTTCCATAACATATTAGGTGCCAAATCGAGCTTTATGTTACATCCTTTTCTTATGACCCCATGGTTATCGGCAATATCAAATAAGTCCTTTACCTGATAAGATTCATGCAATCTTAAATGTAATGAAATGTGAGTTCTTTACTCCTTGTACTTTAGGTTTTCAATTGTTTCTTTGCAGTTTGCAAGAAAGTATTGTTTTTAGTATATCACTCATGACTGTTGTTCTGTACAGAACGTATTCATGAATCCTTCTTAAATCGGCAAACAACTTTAGACTATATGTCATGATCATTATCATCAGTACCTCCTCTACTTGCAGAGTTTTGGTTCTGGATTATGTTTCCATCACGCTACTCTATCATCTGGAGGCAAGGTCAATTATCAGGGTAATGCTTCCACTTTCTTCCATCAACTTACTCATCGGGAAGTTTCTTCACGACACACACCAAGTTAAGCAACACAAGTTTTGCTATCCTACTTCTAGTTTTGGAAGATGTGTCCTTTAGTTTCTTAAGATCTTACTACAAAGGTAGTTAGATCACATAAAACTTCCTAGAAACATGTCACACCATAAACATATGGAGTTTTGTTTCTACAGATTTTGGCTGGTTCACTATCATGGAGTCAGTGTTTTCTTATTGAATTTAATGACCCTAGACAATAATAACTGCAGTGAGGTAAGACTTTTCTTTAGACCATACAATATCTAGTAAAGTATGATTACAATGTTCAGGCACGTTATCACCTGAAGTAAGCATTGAAATTTGTGGTATGTTTCCACAAGTCTGTATGCCAAGAATAATACTTGTCACATTGATCATATCATAATGATGTGTATCCTATTGTTAATTCAATATCCTTCTTCATTCCGAGACTCCTTTGATCTCTATCAAATGGTTTCAGAATTGTGTTTCGGTGAATGCGTATAGTCAACCAAATCTACAGATGAAGTCTATAATGATGCTCAGTACATGCTGAAAATAATACATCATTTATGTATAATAATCAGTACATACTTTGTTTTACCAAAATATGGGGTTTTAGTCATCTTGCCTGAGGAGGCATGGTGTGCATGAATTAATAGATCAAGCATATATGTATTTCATGATTTATGAATTCATCTCACGCACATAGTAACAACATGACTTTTGATTGAAGTGTCATTCTAATATGATGTCATCATTAAGTTTGGATATCACTTGAAATTATAGTGTTTTATAAATATCCATATTAACTATCATTGAGATCATAATAAGAATAACCTATTCATAATCAATATGTGACCATCAAAATATATCATTCATAATGTTGGAACAACCGACTTGTCTCAAAACTGATATGAGTAACTGTCTTGCAAGATGCAAGAGACAATATATAGTTCACCTCGATCGATTACAAAATACATATTCTAATCTGTAAAGTTGGTCCAAATGATAGATGTCGTGGAGAGTGTCATCGTCTATCAACTATCATGCTTGCCAATCACGCCATGTCTTCTTATCCTGTCCATGCAACAACAGACCCTGTTTTCATAAAACAGAAGAAGTATGACATACTTATCAAACTGCAAGATAAGGGAAAAGTATGACCCTGTTTATCGTATATACCTTTTACGTCGATGATCTCTCATGCAATTGGATCGACCTTTACAGATCGTTGTTTGGCCACGAACTCGAGAAGGGTGAAATATTCTCCTCTCGCGAGATACCCATGGCCAAAGTCCTTGTAACCGGGTGGAAGCGGCTGCAACACTCCAGATATCGCAAACTCATCTTTGGGACAATAGTCAAACTCATCCACAAGGCGTTGATGTATCCCATGCATTCTCGCCAAGTGGGTTTCCAAGCAGGTGTGTTCTTCCATCTTGGTTGAAAGAAAGTCATCCTCTAGCTCAAACTTGGCCACCCTTAATTACGATATGGAGATTAACTTAAGCTCGTCATTCATATTGTATGCGCTAGTGTCGTCGAAATGCACTCGCAACTCAGGTGTCGTCGAGTAGATCACATCATATTTGATCAAGAAGAATAATTCTCGTCGGTCACTAATATCCTCTTCATCTTTCTGATTTGCGGAGTCACTCGATGCATCTCCCAAATGCTCTTGTATCATGTACAATGTGTCCCTCCTTTTGAGCATTGCCATAAGGCGCAGGTACCAATCAATGAAATTTGATCCGTCTACTTTAAAAGCCTCACCACGCAAGAAAGATTTTAGGTCGAGATTGATATGTTGATCAGACATTATCTAAAAATATGTTTGCAAAGATATTAAGAATAAGTTCATAATTAGAGTTCATACGATAATCATATTATAAATGAGCTCACACCAAGTATTATTATCCATAAATAGTATTAGCGATTACACGATCCCCGTTCACTATACTACCCCCGGTCGTCACAGTCAGCAGCGTAGTTGCAAAGGTGGACATATAAAGTGTCGATTACATCATTCATGTGACTCATACTCGGTCTTTTGATATCTTGTGTTCTGAGGTCATGTCTGCACATGCTAGGCTCGCCAATCTTAACTTTAGTATATTATGTTGTTTAGCTAGGCCATGTCTCTGCACATGCTAGGCTTTCTAAACCTATCTAATGTGTGACACCTGATCGTCACGTGGTGCCTCATAGTGAAGATCTTTCCAAATAGTGCAAACTAAGGGATAACACTAATTTTGGAATCGAAAAGGGATCATCTTAGTGCTACCATCGAGTATCTAATACGAGCAATTTAAGATGTGAAAACTGATCTATTCGCTATAGTACCAAGTCTACGACACTTCCTATTTGTTGTGTTATCATGATGATCTACTAAAACTACTTACTAACCGAAATTATTTTTACTTTCACATCATGATCACAAGCCCCACTTGCAATAAAAATTTAGACGCCTCTACTTTATCTTTTTCATGTTTTACATCGCTGCTAGAGCTTTCGTAAACGAACCGTTTCTTACCTACGAATTTACTATCACAATGTTGATTATATAATTGTCTCTATTACACCCCTTACGGGGCCCTTTGTTGCCAATGTCACATCAGCTAGCGTAAGAGAGACAGACATACCCAAGGACACATATATGGTACAAGCCATATGTCGAGTGGTGGAACCAGTCTCACGTAAGCGTACGCGTAAGGTCAACCTGGGCCGCTTCATTAAACAATACCATGATATGAACAAGTGTACGTGAGAGAGTAACAATTATAGAATCAACGTCTACATCACCGATGTGTTCTAACCATACATAAACACTAAGAATAGACCGAGCTCTGATAGCACTGAAGGGTTTGATAGTAAAAACAATTTTTTTCTAACTAGCGTTGCCCATAACCCAAGATCTATCTAGCTGTATTTTTGTGATGGTAAAGGTTATGGTGACGTACCATTGTTGCAGTCCATAACGCGCAAAATGTTCCCAAAAATATGGTTTATGTATTCGTACAATTATTACGGCCTCTGAACCGTGTAGACGTCCCGATGCTGATGAGTGTCGCATGTGCAACACCTCATAGGACTTGCACACGGACGGTGCTCGACGACGTCTCCCGATCTCCGATACAGTACAGGTTGCAGAAGAAGATCCTTTCATACCGGAATCCCAATAGCACGATGGTATAGTGTGGTGGGGTTAACTCCCACGAAATCGTAGGAGAAAATGGGGAAGAAAAAGGCTCTTGCTGAATGAGGGGAGGTTCCGTAGAGATACGAGTTATTATGCTTATTAAAAAGAGCACCCTTCCTATCTTTATATTGGACAAAGGGGAGACCTTAATAAGTCTCCACCCCTAGCAATGTGGGACTAAACTCATGTGCTAGGGGGTGCGGCCAGCCAAGGGGTGTGGTGGCCATATGGCCGGCCCCTAGTGGGCCATGAGGGCCCACGGCGCCACCCTCTTATGGAAGGGGGCCTCCCTCCCCTTTCCCCTATTCACTAATCTAATCTGCTAGTTTGCCGTCAGCCAAAGATGACGGCTAAGGCATGAAACCCTGACGGCAACACAGTCGTCCACGATTTTATCTTCAACGACGTTCTTTGCCAGCAGCCAAAAATCGATCGATAGCATAGGCTATGTCGTCAGTCTTTTTAACCGGCAGCCGACAATGTACCGATTCTAGGCATCTGTTTATAGGTGGGCCTGATAAAATTGTATGGTCTGTTTAGCGAACGACAATGAGTTTTTATTTGTTAAAAAAATATGTGCAAGTTAAGGTTCACGTTCCCGTTCGCGTTGTCATTCCTATTCTCGTTTCCATTCACGTTCAGGGGAGCTGCCGCCGGCGATCAGGGTAGGCGTGGCCGGCGAGGTTGGCGAGCTGGGGAGGCGTGGCCGGCGAGGAAAGTGGAGGTGCGTCCGGCAAGGTTGGCAACTCGGGGAGCATGGCGAGGCAGGGGAGGTGCGGCCGGCAAGGTTGGCAAGTCGGGGAGCATGGCAAGGCAGGGGAGGTGCGGCCGGCGAGGTTGGCGATCCGGGGAGGCGTGATGAGGCAGGGAGGCGCGTCGGCGAGGTTGGAGAGTTGTGGAGGAAAGACGATCGACGAGCTAGAGGGGTGAGGTTCGAGAGGAAGGGGAGGGGGGTTGACCATGTTGTCCAAGACCTCGACGTCGAGTACTTTCCGGCGACGACTCGGTGACCAACAACGACGACAAAGCAAAGCTGACGTGACAGGCTCCTTGCTGATGCAATTCGGTCGATGTAATTTTACGACGATAAGCACCACACCACAAGGAAGCTGGCTCGATCGTTCAAAGCGCCCCTTAAAAACTAGGCCGATCTAGCTGGTCGATTGGCACAACCGTACGCAGGTAGTAGCCGGCTAGCCGGAACAGAAATACACGTACACAAAGAGACGCCGGCGTATGTGCCAAAGGCTCATATCGAGCCTGTTTGTTTTTCTTCTATTGATCTCGCCACACGGTTCAGGTTACAAGGGGCCAGACTACACGCATATAAATGCACGAGATAGACTAAAAGCTAACCGACTCGGGTTCTACTTCTAATACTATCCGGTGAATATTTCTGTGTACGAACCATCACCCCCCTAAACACGATTACCTCACTTCAAAGCTTGACACCGATCCTTCACCACATCTTCACAAACTTCTGTCGTCCTAAAGGTCTGGTTAGGATATCTGCAAGCTGATCATCGGTGCAAACATAGTTGACTTTAATCTTGCTTTCTTGGACGCACTCTCGTAGATAGTGATACCTCGTATCGTTGTATTTGTATCTATTACGATACACTGGATTCTTACACAAACAGATTGTAGACTTGTCGTCAATGTTGAGCACCACTCCTTTCGGTTCTTCACCTGTGAGGTCACCGAGTAGCCTTCCTAGCCACACACCTTGACACGCTGCGGTTGCAGCCGCAATATACTCAACTTCCCAGGATGATAATGCGACCACCTTCTTCTTTTGTGACAGCCAACTCACTATGTTTCCGCCCAAGAAATATGCCACGCCCGAGGTAATTTTACGGTCATCCATATCTTCTGCAAAGTTGCTATCACTATAGCCTAGTAGCTCCACCATCTCCTTCTCCCTCTCTCTCAAATAGACCAAACCGAAGTTTATTGTCCCTTTGATGTATCTGAGTATATTCTCCACAGCTGTCCATTGCTCCATCGTGGGTGCTTCCATGAAGCAACTCACTATGCCAACAGAATAGGCCAAGTCCGGTCGTGTATTCACAAGATACCTTAATCTTCCGACCACTTTTCTATACTCCGTTGCATCAACCGTGGGTGCTTCACTCTTCTTGCTAAGTTCAAGACGAGCATCTATTGGAACATGAGTTGGTTTGCAATCATTCATGCCAAAAATTTCAAGTACCTTCTTTGCATACGCCTCCTGGCATAGCGTGATCCCTTCCGGCTTTTGCTTTACCTCGATCCCAAGGTAGTAACTCAAGAGCCCTAGATCATCCATCTTGAAAATCTCTTTCATTTGCAGCTTGAACTTTGCAATCACCACTTCATCTGCTCCAGTAATCAAAAGGTCGTCGACGTAGATGCCAACTAGTAGATGATCCTTTCCTCGTCCTCGCTTATACATCGTATGCTCCAGTGGACTTTTCTCAAACCCGAGAGAAAACAATGTACTGTCAAGCTTGATGTTCCATGCCCGAGGGGTTTGTTGTAGCCCGTACAATGCCTTGTGTAGCTTCTATACCTTGTGTTCTTCTCCTTCTTGGATGTACCCTGGTGGTTGCTTCACATATATTTCTTCTTCTATCTCCCCAGTCAAAACGCGGATTTCTCATCCATATGATGTATCCTCCAAGATTCTTGATCCGCGAGAGAAATAAGTAACCTCATCGATTCCATCCTTCTAACTGGAGCGAACACTTCTTCGAAGTCCACCCCTTGGTCTTGCACGCATCCTTTAGCTACAAGCCTTGCCTTGTGCTTCACAAAATTCCGTTCGACATCTTTCTTTACTTTGTACACCCACTTGAGCTCTATCGGTTTATGTCTGTTGGGAAGATCCACAAGCTCCCATGCCTTGTTATCTTGGATTGATGCCAACTCTTCATCCATAGCACGACACCAACACTCCTTCATAATTGCGTCTTCAAACTTTTCTGGTTCCTCGATATGCAAACACCATTGCCCTTACTTCATCTTCACCGATTTTATTTGAAGCGCTTCCTTTGAAGAGATGTCCAACTCTCACCGTTTATCTGCTATTGAAGAAGATACACTTGCTTCTAAACTTTCCAAATTCCCTGTTTCTGGCGAGACACCGCCGGGATGCCTTATGGGGTGGACTTCTGGCGCCACGTCTTCGCCTGCTCCTAGCACGATCAAATAGTTGTGCTTTGCATCGTGGTCTTCTGGCACGACCCCGTTGGGGTGCCTTGTGTCGTGGTCTTCTGGCGCCACTTCTTCGCCTACGGTGGTGACTTCTATGTCAGTAGCATTGACACAATTTTGTGGAGGTTGATTATGATGGCAAACTTTTTCCTCCCCAAGCGTGAAAATTACTTTAGGCAACGCTTGAAAGTCCGGATCCTCCTTGTCCACTAGCTCGCACATCAGCATCATGTCTCCATCATCACCTTCTTCCACTATGAGCGCCCTTTGCTTCGGTGCTTCCTCGCAGTTAGCCTTGAAGAGTCCGAGGAGACCACACTTATGACACCTCACTTTCCTGATGTCAAATCTCCTCCCCGGTGGTGCAGCCGCGTCATCCGAGTTGGCGAAGTCCTTTCTAGCCGAACGCTGCTTCCCTTTCTTCTTGCCGACACTCGTGGATCCTCCTTTGTAAGCATGAGGTGCTCATCGTTCCTCCCGTCACCGAGACTGTGACGGATACGCTCATCATGAGCCTTGTACCGTCCAACTAGATCATCCACGGTGAGAGTCACGAGATCAACGCACTGCTCGATCGTCGTGACAATTTGAAAATACCGTGGAGGGGCCGCACTCAAGAACTGACGGACAACCGAGGCCTCCGTGAGATTTTCTCCAAGCTCTCGTATTCCATTGACTAGAGTTACCACCCGTGAAGCGAACGCGTCCACGGAATCATCGTCGCCCATGACCAAAGTCTCGTAGTTCCTTAGGAGAGTCTGGATATTGGCTTGCTTGACGTGGGTGTGTCCCTCGAACAGAACCTTCAGCGTATCCCATGCCTCCTTTGCCGTTGCTTTTGGCGATCAGCTGTTGAAGGACATCTATCGGCATCACCGAGTAAATTGTCGACGCCGCCCGCCTATCTTTGCGGTGCTCGGCTCCCTCCTTCTTGAACTCATCGCCACCTGGATCGACCGCATCCCACAGCACTTTGGCGTGGAGAGCGCACTCCATCAGCGCCTGCCAGATCCCGAAGTTTTCACAGTCGAATTGCGGATACCCAATCTCACCGGAGCAACAATTAATTTAGGTGCACCGGAGTACTCTGCCACCTGCTTGTTCTTGTCGTCGTTCTCCATGACCTCCCGTTACTAAAAGATCAACCTTTGCTCTAGAAACCAATTGTTGGCCCAGACCTCAACGCCGAGTACTTTTACGATGATAAGCAATTCGGTCGATGTACTTTTACAATGATAAGCACCACACCACACCACAATTCGGTCGATCCTTCAAAGCGCCCCTTAAAAACTAGGCCGATCTAGCTGATCGATTGGCACAACCGTACGCAGGTAGTAGCCGGCTAGCCGGAATACAAATACACGTACACAAAGAGACGCCGGCGTATTTGCCACAGGCTCGTATCGAGCATGTTTATTTTTCTTCTATTGATCTCACCACACGGTTCAGGTTACAAGGGGGCAGACTATACACATATAAATATGCACAAGATAGACTAAAAGCTAACCGACTCGGGTTCTACTTCTAATACTATCCGGTGACTATTTCTGTGTACGAACTGGACATAGTATCGTGGTTATTTCCAACAGACCAGGCAGTGAAGGTGCGCAAGGATAGGGAGGCGGGAGAAGGAAGTGGAGGGGCAATGAGGAAGGGGAGGCCAGCAAAGCAGTGGAGGGGTGGCGAGGCTGGGGAGGCCGGTGAGGTAGACGAGCTGGGGAGGAGGGGCGCTGAACAAGAAGATAAGAGATAGAGAGGCAGGGGCGTGCGTGCGTGGTGGGGAGGTGTGGTTGGTGAGATGGGTCTCCTGCCACATCATCGATCCATGGGACTGCCCCAGCCAATAGCAAACGAGTAAATATTTGTGTTTCTTTTTTATGTAAATTTCAATAAAAATAACTAATTTAATAATTTGAAATAAATATATAAATTTTGTCCATGTTCTCTAGGAATCATAAACCAGCACCACACCAAATTTCATGTTTTTAAGCATTGTTTGCATTTTCAAAAAAATAAAATAACGGATGCAACCATTATTCCTATAGCTATCTTTGCCATCAGCTAAAAAAGGCAGATGGCAAAGACTTTCTTTGTCGTCAGTTTGAAAAAGGCAGACGACAAAGTTCGTCTTTGCCATTAGCTAAAAAAATCTGATGGCAAAGCGCTCTTTGTCGTCTGCCATTCTTTGCCGTCCGCAGCTAATGGCAAAACTCCTTTTTTCCGTGAGCCACGACAAAATGTTGATGGCAAAGAAAAAACTGATGGCAAACTAGCAGATTCTAGTAATGATTGGGCTTCTTTCCAAAAGAAGGCCCAGTAAAAGTGGGTTGCATGTTTAATTTCAAATAAAATGGTATTTAATTATTAATTCACTTAATTAATATTAAATACAGATTATTGGATTCCTCTTGCTCCGGAACACCTTCTAGATCACTCTGAACACCTTTTGGATATACAGGAAACTTTTTCGATTCCTTCTTCTCTTTTCTCCAGTAATTCTGATAGTTCCAAAACGGTTTGCGATATGTCATCGAACCCTTAAGTGTGTTACCTTATGGTTCATGAACACTCCAGACATGACTGAGAGGAATTGTCCAAGATCTAATCATTCACATCATTATACCTAATTAATTCTCGTTACTGACAAGTACCACTTTACTCGTCCCGTGATATTTCATCATCGTGAACTAGTCACACGTTGCACATCTTTATGGATGTAATCTCGCCGAGTGGGCCCATGGTATCTATCTGTCATGTCGATGGACAAATCCCGTTCTTGATGCACACACCTCAACATAGTCCTTCGGAATACTCAAGATACACCTTTATGGTCACCCTGTTATGGTGTGACGGTTGATGCAATCAGAGCAGTCTCTGATAATAGTCATTAGATGTGATCTCACGGCCTACGTACTAGATCACTGCGTTCCTTAACTATTACAACACCGAACTTTATGACATGATAGTGTTCCAATACTTATCTTGGGTATGTACATCATATCATTCACCCAATGATGCGACCCCATTGTCGATCGACATAAATGTTTTTGATCGCGAAACTTCGATCATCGGTTGACACATGAGCTAGTACCTATAAAAGGATAACTAGAAACCCTGGTTTATTTACATACCAGACGTGTATCATTGTTTCTACTGATATAGTTATAACATGGTTTAAAAATTATTATGAACTTATAGATATATACTGTAATAATCATGTACTCCAACACTTAGACCTCTGGGTGCCCGGTGATTTGGCTCACGGGCACGGGTGTGTGGGGTCCTTGACTCCCAGGTGCCCGGTCTTCCCCCTGCCGGTAACCATCTGGCCCAGGTACTCGGGTTCTCAGATTCCCGGGTGCCCGGGCAACAAACCTAATCTCACGCCCTTGCCCGAGCACCCAGACACTTATTTCCGGGCATCCGAACATTGGCGATTGCAACGTCTCTTTCGGGAACGGGGTAAAAATACTCCCCCTTCTTCCATGTCCTATCAAGGAAGGCCACCACTAATTCTCCACATCTCCAAACCTCCATTTCTTCAATTCCAACTTCATCCTACACCCAATCTCCAAACCTCCATTTCTTCAGTTCCTATCCCGGCACTCTGTCGGAGGGACGATTGATCTCTGGAGGCTCCTCCATCACCATGTTTTCCTCCGAAATGCTTCATGAGTAGTCCCACCTTGGACCTAGGGTTCATGGCAGCAAGCTAAATGATGTCTTCTTTCCAATCTTATGCTTCATTGATTAGACCTTATGAGCCACCTATCATGATCAAGGCATATATCTTATTTTCTATGTTGTTATGTTCTATTTGGTGGGATCCGATGGATTATGAGATTATGTTCAGATTGTTTAAGCAATATATTTTGATCTCTTTTATATTGTGTTCTTGAGTAGTCATGCATGTTCTCCGTTGTAATTTATTGCTTTGGCCAAGTAATAAGTTGTGACTCCACGAGGGCGCATTATGCTAGATAATTGGTTCATGCCTCATGATGTCTGTCTTGAGTGACAGAAACGTGGGACTAGGGAATGTTTTGCTGCCATTAGGGGTAAAACAGCAGTGCTTATGACTGTGTGTCATAAAGATTGCTTACATTGCACATAGAGAGTTAATGCAGTTGTCCGTTGCTTTGAGTTTACATCATTTAGTTGTGGCTCGCAATTTATTACCAGCGAGATGCTAGATAGATATCTCAAGGTGGATGATTAGTAAGTAGATGTTGATGAATAAACGATCTACTTGACTTCGTGTAATGCCCATATAATTGAACCTTGCACTCTCTGCTATCATAATTAGAATGGCGATGCATTTATAGTTCTGTGAATTGCCCAACTTAAATTCGTTCATCCAACATAACTGTTTACCATCTTTTGGAAAAGAAACATCACTAGTGAGCGCAATGATGCCTCGATCCATATTCTCATCATAGCATACACCGCTATTATTTACTGCTTTACATTTCCTTTCAGTTGCATTATTACTATTGTAAGGCCCCCGATGCGGTGTTAACTCGAGTTAGTCGCTTTCGTGTCCCGCTCAAGTTAGTAGCGCATAAAAGGCTACCGACTCACGACACTCGCACTTGTGTAGCTGCCGGATTCTCGGCAACAGGTATAAGAACAATGAACTTTATACTAAGACATAAATATATAGAGTCCAGGGCATACATCGCCGCTGGTATTTATTACATCATCTCAGAGGTCCATAGACCCAACAGTACATAATGCAACAAGCGGAAGATAATCACGACCGAGTACGGTCAAAAACCAAATGTCCCTAGAGAGGGCTGCACATAAATAAGTCCACCCACGGAACGTCGGAACCCAACTATAGAATCTACTGAACGAAGTCATGCTCATCGTCGTCCTCCGGGGGCACCTCCACGAAGTATCGTCCGGTGCTCGGGTCGAGGTAGTAGTCAACTGCATCGGCCGATCAGGCAAAACAGTAAAAGCACAAAAGGAAAACAGGGGTGAGATTATATCATTACAGGATAACTAACTCCCTACGATAAGACAAGGTAACAGTAAAGGTTGCAGCCGCACTATCATATATGGTGGCTATCATTCTATTAGAGTAGAGGTAAGATCCAAGAATGCACGTGACATTGGGTCATAAGTCTGCTATCCCCCTACTTACGGAAAACATGACACAACCTTGAACTTCACTCAGTCCCCCTGGACGAAGAAAAGCGGCCAAGGTACTCACACGGTAGGAAAGTTTTAATTATGATCCAAATTGATGTTATTCTATGAACAAGGCGTAGGTCTCAAGTCGTCCATAACCGCGGACACGGCTTTTCGAAAAGATTTAATCCTGCAGAGGTGTACCAACTACCCATCATAGGCTTCGCATGTATGCCCGGTTTCCACTTGGCTAGGTAAGCGCCTGAAACTCTGGAATGTCAGAGTCCCTCTAACTAACAACACAAAATTCCGGGTGGCCCCCGGTGAATCGACACCCAACTCAAAAGCCGGCCGCGCTCTCGAATCGGTCTGTACCGTCTGTCGTAGGTTTGGATACCCGGTTAATCACACATGGGACACCGGGTCCTCAGCCGGACAAGGTGGGCCAGCCAAGGAACAAGTCCTCCTGACCCGGGGTGGTTTGCAAACAACTGGGGTACCACCAGCACACACACGTTTGCAAATAGTAAATCAGCTCGGGCCACCACTAGAACTTTTTGGAGCTAGGTAGGTAAGACAAGGGGACCCCATAGAATCCCACACGCGATTAGGCACGCTCGTCAAGAAACACAATACCCGGAACTCGGGACCTAGGTGACTCAAATGGAACAAAACACCTGGCGGGAACAGCCCGGTCTCCCCTCTTTCGTCAAGTATAATTAACATCATAATAATAAATATGAACCAACTTATTTAATAACGTCATATCCCAACCATAGCATAGGGTAAGCAGAAAGTTTTCCTAATCATACTATGCAATGGCTGAGCAGCGGTAACTTAGCAATACAAAGTGTTGCTGGGATGAGGGGATCATGGCTGTTTGGTTTTGATTAAGGAATAAGCAAGGTGGATAGGATCAAACAATCGTTCTATACTACAGCTAGGCAGGTAGGCAGAAAGGTATCAAGTAATGGTATGAATCTTCCCCTTGCCTGGGTAATCGGTCGACGGAGCAGACGTAGCAGGGTCCTCGGGCTCGGTGTCGGAAATCTCCACGAACGTCTACTCGGCGGTCTCAAGTGCTAACGTAAAGTACCGGCAAGGAAAAGCACACAAGTAAGCAATGGGTGCAATGCACAGGCAAAGATGGTATGATCAAGTTTAATAGACATGAGGTGACCCTATCTAGTCAGATTTAAATGAAGGTGGTGACGACATGTCAACAACTTCATATGCAATTTAGTTACGTTGAATGGCTTTGGTCTTGGCCTTAATTTTGGTGTAAGTAGCATGGCAACATGGCATGGCATGAAACAATAACAACAATTAACATAATAAACATCGTGAAAAATAATTAGCGATTCCGGAGACGGAGAGAAGTATCGGTGGAATTGACACCGGAAGACACAACAGAAGAAAAGGATCCAGCCACATTGCATATGACAATATGCTAGGGGCTGGTTTGAGATTGCAAGAATTGGAGACAACATGGAACAGAACTTGACCTGATCAGATGAACGAAATTCAACATGCACTGAAGTTGAAAAGAATGCAAAGAAAGGAAGGAAGGGTTTTGAAATGGCTAATTGATCACACCATGTCCATTTGAGTTGCACAAAACACCAAAATGGACATCACCATCTGAATCCTTGAATTTTCCTACCCCAAAACCATATAAAATATGGCACCAGTGGAATTTGCAAAACACAGTCGCAATTACAAAGGAATTCAGGGGTCTGTGTGAAAAATGCACCACTTTGCATTCTGGAAAAGATCAAATGGACAGACAAACATCACCACACTGATCCTTGGGGAAAACTAACCCAAAGTCATATATGGTGTTGCCATATTTGAATTTTGAAAAGCACCTTGCAATTTCAAAAGAAATGAAGGGCCTATTTCAAAATTACTACCACTCCAAAATTTGAGAGGGAATGATGCAAAATGGACATCACCACTGTGATCAGTGGGAAAAACTACCCCAAATTCATATATTGGATTACATGTTTGGGATACAATGCTCAAAACCCAAAATCAGATTTGAATTTGAATTCAAATCAAAATTTGGAAATTTAAACAGAAAAGGAAAAAAAGAAAAAAGCAAAAGAAAAGAGCTTAGCCGCGTGGGCTGGTCTCGGGCACAAAACAGCCCACTCTAAACTCACAATGGGCTCAGCCCACTGACCTCATGGGCAGCTACTCGCTGACGCGAGGGGCCCATTTGTCAGCCTCCTGAAATAAAAGAAAAATAAACGGGGGGCATGCGCTTGCTGGGACTTGAACCCACGCCGCGCCCCTCTCCACTTGCCCCCCAGACCACTGCGTTCCGCTGCGTTGGCTGAACAAACATGTGATGCAGAAAAGATAAGCCAACCATGGATGGTTAACTGAACCCGAAACGCATCCGACAACACCCGTTGCAGAGGAACTCCGGCGACCCTCACGTCAGCACCGGGGCGTCTCCGGCGTGACCACACGGCACGAGTTGGAGAGGGCACATCCACGATTATGTGGGTGCCCTTGGAACTGCATGGGGCCTAGCTGAGGCGAGGCTAGGCTCAACTGAAGTTGGTGGCACACGGAGGCTCTGAACACTGACAGAGATGCAGCATGCGACGCGGCGATCTTCTGGCGAGGCTAGGCTCGCACACGCTACTCCGATGACCTCACGGCTGCACGCTGCGCGTAGACGGGACAACCAACTACTAGCCAGCCCCTGGATCTGGCCCCTAACTCCACGACGGCGATGCTACGCTCAATAGAAAAAAGGGTAGCGCCATTGCACCGCAAGCTTCAGACATGGCGGGCTCAGTGACTAAATCATGTGCAAGGGTCCTCCTTTGAGGCCATACGCGCGGTCAGAGCATGCCTAGAGAACGTACGAGCTCACCCATGGACATGCCATGGACAGGGCGACCACGGTGGCTCGACGACGACGAGTTGCGCGGCAGGATCCTATGGCTAACTCGGGCACGAAATTACGCAGCGCTACGGGCTGAACGGAAAGGCTCGGCTCACCTTGTGGGTCACGTCGAGTGCACCAGCCTTGCCGTAGAGGAAGGAGGCGAGCTTGAAGATGAGGAGGTGGTGCGGGCTCCCCGGCGACGTCCACGGCTCCGCACCGAATCCGTGCCTCCCTCTGGTTCCTGCGACCAGGAACGGATCGAGAACACGCAGGGGAGGTTGCTAACAAACGCACGGTCAAGGAAAGCAGAGTATGGCGAGGAATTTGAAGAAATCGGCCGGCGGCCATGGCGGAACAGGGGAGGACCTCGGGGTCGAACCAGGCGGCGGCGGAACCTGGAGGGAGGAAGGGGAACCTAGGGTTCCCAGAACCCGCTCGGGGCCAGCTTATAAAGGGGGGAGGCCCCCTGGCCACGCTGGGCGTCATCGACATCGACGATGTGCCGGCTGTGAGAGAGGAGGTCGGAGGGGACATCAGCCACGGTGGAAAGGCGACCACGGTGGCCCCTCCCATCGCGATCCCACGGCCAGGACTCAACTAGCGTACCGCTTCGCTGTCCTGGGTCTAGTTGGGTTGCGGGGAAGAGAGGCCCAGTTGGCCTGGGCTTCGGTCCGACATGGAAAAAAAGGAAAAGGTGTCACAACCCCAAGTTAGGTATGTGCTAGGATCAGAGGTACCTTGCATTCATGCCAAAAATTCAAAAAGAAAATCAAAATTTGGGGAAAAGAAAAGCCCTGAGAAATTAAATCAAATGGCTAGATAAAATTCTTTTTCCAAAAATCATTTGAATATTTGGAAAATTCCTATAAATGGTGCTGATCATTTTAAAAATGGCTTGGGAGCAATTCCATGCTCATGGAATTTTCTAATATTCAAACAGTGCCTTGGAATTAATAAAATAACCCTATTTGAGTTAAGATTCAAATTATTTGAATTTTAAAAATGTTGAAACTTTATAAGTGGCTAGTCTATTTTATTATGAGGCCATGTAAAAATTTTCAGCATTTTTAAAAATGCCTAGCTATTTAATTTAGAATGGCCAACATATTACAGAAAAGAAAATAGAAAAGAAATAAGAAAAGGGGCTTACCTGCGAAGAAGCCCGACTAATCACCCCGAGCCCACCAGCCTGGCCCAGCCCGCCGAGTCCGCTGTCATCTTCCTCAAGAAGCTCCGTGGCGAGCCAGGGCGCGTCGTGGACGCCACCTCGACGCCGGGGACCTTCCAGGCGAGCCCGAGGCTTATCCTCCCGCCGTAGATACCTCCTGGACGTCGTGCTTCCTTTCCCTCTCCTCGCAGCCATTTTCCCTCTTCGCACCGCTCGAATTTACCGTCGACAGAGAGATCACCGGAGCGCCCCGCCATGGAAGGCGCAGCCACCGTGACCTAGAGCTCCATCAAAGGTGTCCCTCGAGCTCTTCATCGTCGACTACGTCCGTCTGCAGAAGATGGATGTCGGGACCCGGGGTTAGCGTATGCAAGTACAATTAAGACATAGTCATATGGAGAGCCGAGAACCGCACCCACTTGTCTAAGCAGACAAGGCCAAGCACTGAACATTCTCGGAAAGCATCGTACGTGAGGGGCATCCCATCCAGGCCGGATGATCAACTGAGATGGGTCCTCATCGTCCGCACACAAGTCAAATGATATGGGTGGTGAACTCCCATATTCAAAGACAAGTCGCCTCAACCATACTACCGACTATCTCAAAACTCTTACATAGACTTACTCCAGCCCGATCACTTAGTCGGGGTCTAGGGCGGGCTCGATCATACCACAAAGTGTGCACGAGACGGAGTCTCGAGTAATTGCATCGCGATGCCCCAAGCTGCGCACATCTAAGGGCCACTTGGTGTATGAAAGACCGCCAGCCAGAACACAACTAAGGTCTCGAAAACCCATACGAAGACATGCATGTTATAAACATACACGCAGCACATATGCCTTGTATGAACAGCAGGTACCATTCCAATTCTCTACAAAGTGTACATTTTATTTATAACTCTTATAGAGTACACACAGAGATCACATACATGTGATCCAACATTACAACACAGAGCGGAAGAAAATTATGTCTGAGTATAGACAAGTTTAACAAATGGCTTAAGAAGCCTTATTCAAACACAAAGCCCTCCACGAGGGAACCAGTCTGCTGACTGGGACTAGACTAGCTTAACTTCAGTCGTCCAGCTCGATGAAGAAGCCACCTTCGGGGTCAGTGGCGTCATCTAAAACATAGATTAAGCAAACATGAGTACAAAGGCGTACTCAGCAAGACTTACATAGGAGCTATACTACTCATGCACATGTATCAAGGTAAAGGGAGGTGGGGTTCACTTGCAGAAATGCCAGCTTTGAATTGGCTAATCCTGAACTACGAGTACCAGACTTTGAGGTAAGAAGCGTACACAAGTCCACTACTTTCTCCAACCAATACACCACTATGGTGCCTTCCTCGACTTCCCCACGAGAAAGCACGCCATAGTACTCACACTTATCTTGGTGTGTTTTAGAAGTATCCGGTTCAAGTTATCTAATAATCAAGCTAAGCTTTCCAAGCAGTCCATAACCGCGGACGCGGCTATTCGAATAGTTTTGTTAACCTTGCAAGGGTGTACCGCTACACACACATGACCATCATTTACCGCCTTTGTACTCGACACCATTCAAGGGGTGCCAGCGAGGATGCTCACCACAACTGTTACCTCATAGCCTATCTAGTCCAAGAAAGCCGCCTACTTGGGTTGGTTACCACAATCGTGAACCCGGCCGGTTTACCGAAGTGGACCCAAGCGATGTGTGCATGGTGCATAAGCCGGTCTCGGGTGAGCCGTTCTCTCACTTAGCATCCAGGCCACAAGCCTACCAGAACTCCGAAGTTCTGCGACATCTGGACATCGAAAGGGATGAGTTAATAGGTTGAGAGGGGTCAGTGAGCCCAATGTGTGGTTGTACTCTTCATCTTGGATCACCACACAAGAACTCGTACTAGGGCGGTGTTCAACGAGACAACCCACTGTGTACTCCTACACAGCCTCTCATCGTTCACCTTGTATTAGGGTCGATTCACCAACACTTTTCTACCATCATCAACATGATCATTCCCATCCCGACTCACATCACAGTAACAACATGGTATCATACTAAGCATGCAATAAGAAGTAACATCGCAGGGGCCACATGATATCAAACAACTCCTACGTTTGCTAGGATTGTGGTTTGCTTACTACTGTGACAAAATGATAGGTCATGCAAAGGAATGGGTTCATCTATGCGGTAGAATCGTAACATGGTGATCATCCTATACAATGCATAAGCGAGACATGAGAGGGAAGTGGGATTTTATCGATATGATCAATGGGGGTTTGCTTGCCTTGCTGACGAGGTTCGGGTTCGGGGTCTTCAACGAAGGGGGTGACCTCGGGCTCCGGCTCCACGTCTATCAGCAACATGACAATCATAGGATCAACATAATGTACAATGCACAATCACATGAATGAATGTTGAAACTTGAAGTATAAGTTTTGATGTGTAAGGCAATTCCATTTAAGTGGAGTATATTGCATTTGAAATGCAAATTCAAACTCCACATTTGAATTCAACTTAGCCCAGTTGTATGTGATAAAGTTTGATCATCTTGAAGTATTTTCAAATGTGTATGATATGCCTCTGAAGTGTGGTTAAATTGTAGCTTAATTCCATGGTCCAAGTTGCAAGATCAATTGATTTGAATTTGAATTAAATTCAAATAAACCAAATGACATATGCTACTGGTCCCATTTTAAATTCAACTCAAACATAGTTGAAAGTTGCATATTTGGAAAGATAATTTTCCCCTGATCATTTTTCATATATTATTTGTCCAATTTGGAGTTAATATGAATTTTCTATGAATTTCCAAAGTTTGGGGTATTTTCTGAAATTTCTGGAATTCTTTTAATTCACTTTGATTTTATGGAAATTCATTTAAATCAATTATTGCATCAGCATGTGGTCATGCTGACGTTGGGGGGGGGGGTCTGACTGGTGGGCCAGGGGTGTCAGTGTCACATGGGTTTAATTGAAACGGTTTAAACTTAACCAGGGGGTTAAGTGCCTAGGGGCCCCACCTGTCATTGACCTGGGGTCAATTAGCAGGGGGGTTAACCCCTAATGACAGTGGCCTCACCGGCGGCTAGCCGCCGGTGGCCACCAGTGCGGCGGCGCTGCACGGGGATGGGGCTCCCGTGGTCCAAATCGAGCGCCGCAACCACCGAGACTTCGCTCTTGGTGCTGCGCATCGAATGGAACCGTGTGGGGGACCTGGGAGGCACTGGTTTGACGGCGACGACGAGCCCTAGCGGCGGCGGAGCTGCTGGCTCGAGGTGAACTCGGCTACGGGGCACCATTTGGGGCGGTTTTAGGCTGGATCGAAACAGAGGAGCTCTGCGGTGACAACGGATAGGGTGACAGGGTCGAAAGCTTTGCGTAGGGTCGTCAACGACGAGCATGGCGGCTCTGTGCTCCGGCGTCCATGGAGGAAAGAGCTAGAGGAGGCGAGAGGTGTCGTGGCTTGAGGGGAAAATCTCACCGAGACGCAGGGAGTGCAACGGTGCAGTCGATGGAGTCGAGGAGGGAACGTGGCCGGAGTATTTGACGACGACGAGTCGCGGATCCGGCGAGGGCTCGAGGACGATTGCGGCGGCTTGATTCCAAATCATGACTCTGCCTGCTTCGGGAAGAGGAAGTCGACGACGGCGAGTATGAGGGACACCGCAGCTTGAGCTCTAGGGCACGGTGGCCACGTCTTTCACGGCGGTGCGCTCCGGCGAGTTCTCGGGTGGCGACGGAAACGAGCACGGGAGGAGGAGGAGGAAGCTCTGGAGGGGGGGAATGGGCTCACGGCGTCTCCAGCGTCTCTGTGGCGTCGCTAGAAGGCGCGGGAGGGCAGGTGTCGTCGGGAGAGGCGGCGACGTGCCCAGCTAGCTCGGTGGCATTCCACCGAGCAGCTTGGAGGCGCGGGGCGGGGAAGAAGACTCCCGTGCCCCTTTGGGCCGGCTGGGCTGGGGTGGGCTGACTTCGCCTGGGCGAGAGGTAAGTTCTTTTCCCTTTTCTGTTTAATCTTTCCTTTCTGTTTTTCTATATATTTGTTTTGACTTTGGTAAAAATACCAAATCATTTTATTAAATGCTGAAAACTTTTATGTGGCCTCATAATAAGATAAACTAGCCACTCATAAACTTTCAACAGTTTTAAAATTCAAAAAATTTTGAATTTTAAATCAAAAAGGGGTATTTCTTTAATTCCAAGGTACTGTTGGAATATTGGAAAAATCTATGAGCATGGGGTGGGTCCCACATCACTTGATATGTGATCACACTCATTTATAAGACTTTTCAAAACTCTAACATGAATTTTTGGAAAATATTTTTATCTGGCCTTTTGAATTAATTCATCTGGGGGGTGTTCCTTCTCCCATTTTGATTTTGAATTTGATTTCCAAGATTTCTTTTTGAAATTTTGACATGATGCAAAGGCACTAGCTAACCCTAGCACATACCTAACAGAGGGTTCTGACAACTCGCCCCCACTCAACAGAATCTCGTCCCGAGATTCAGAAGTCTGCGGGAGGAAGGAGGGGTACTCGGCAATGAGACGGTCTTCTCTTTCCCACGTAGCTTCTCTTTCAGAGTGGTGTGACCATTGCACTTTCAGAAACCTAATCTTTTGACGACGAGTGACACGCTCTGTGGATTGAAGAATACGAACGGGGTATTCTCGATAAGAAAGGTCATCTTGGAGATCAAGCGTTTCATGGTCGACTTCGCGGATGGGGTCCTTGAAGCAACGCTTGAGTTGGGACACATGGAATACATCATGTACTCGGGAGAGGTGCGGAGGTAGTTCAAGTTGGTAGGCAACTTCTCCACGTTTAGCAATAATGCGGAAAGGTCCGATGTAACGTGGGGCCAATTTGCCTTTGATACCGAAACGTTGGGTTCCCTTCAGAGGAGTAACCCGAAGGTAAGCCTTCTCATCCAGATTGTAGCTCTCTTGCCTATGATGACGATCATAGTAGCTTTTCTGACGAGACTGGGCTGCTTTCAATTGATCACGAACAATGCGAACTTGCTCTTCTGCTTCCTTGATCATATCCGGTCCAAAGAATTGTCTTTCACCGGTTTCAGACCAGTTTAGTGGTGTTCGACATCGTCGTCCATATAGGAGCTCAAAAGGAGCCATGTTCAGACTAGATTGAAAACTATTGTTATTAGAAAATTCGGCAAATGGAAGAGAATTCTCCCAATTCTTTCCGAATGAGATAACACAAGCTCTGAGCATGTCTTCAAGAATTTTTTTAACCCTTTCGACTTGACCGGTAGACTGAGGATGAAAAGCTGTACTAAAGGAGAGATGAGTTCCCATAGCATTCTGAAAGCTTCCCCAAAATCTAGAGGTAAAAAGGCTACCGCGATCAGAATTGATTTCCAAAGGAACACCATGAAGGGATACAACTCTAGAGATGTACAAGTCCGCTAACTGGCTAGCAGTTATAGACTCGTGAACCGGAAGGAAGTGAGCAACTTTGGAAAGCCTATCTATGACAACGAAGATGGCATTGTTTCCTTTCTGGGTTCTTGGAAAGCCGGTGATGAAGTCCATACCGACTTTGTCCCATTTCCACTCGGGGATAGACAAAGGTTGAAGTGTACCAGCAGGCCTTTGATGTTCTGCCTTAATGTGACGACAAACATCACATTCGGCAACAAATTGAGCAATGTCTCTCTTCATCCTAGTCCACCAAAATCTCTGGCGTAGATCTCGGTACATTTTCGTGCTACCGGGATGAATTGAGAGGGGTGTGTCATGGGCTTCTTTGAGGATGAGTTGCCTTAGTTCCCTATTCTTAGGTACTACCAAACGATTTTCAAAGAATACCGTTCCTTTTCTATCTGTGGAGAAACATTTAGCAACTCCGCTAGCAATGTTCTCCTTGATCCGGCGAACACCTCGTGCACGCCTTTGGGCAACTATAATTTGATCCTCAAGAGTTGGTTTCGCCACCAAGGTAGAAAGATAGCCATGAGGAACAATCTCAAGGTTGAGTTTGCGAAAGTCCTCATGAAGAAGTGGTTGATACTGTTGTAACATGAGGTTGTTACAATACGACTTACGACTTAGTGCATCAGCCATGACATTGGCTTTGCCTGGGGTGTAAGAAATTTCTATGTCGTAATCTTTTATCAACTCAATCCAGCGTCTTTGCCTGAGATTAAGATCTGGCTGGGTGAAAATATATTTGAGGCTTTGGTGGTCGGAATAAATCTCACAACGATTACCAAGGAGGTAATGTCGCCAAGTTATTAGGGCATGAACTACGGCAGCGAGTTCAAGGTCATGGGTAGGATAGTTCTCTTCATGTGGCCGCAACTAGCGTGAAGCATAAGCTACCACATGTTGATCTTGCAGAAGTATGCATCCTAACCCTTGCCGTGATGTGTCACAATAGATCTCGAAATCCTTTTTGGTGTTTGGAGGTGCAAGTACGGGTGCAGAAGTCAATCTCCTTTTTAGCTCTTGAAATCTTTCCTCGCACTTGGGAGTCCATAAGAATTTCTTATCTTTCTTGAGGAGTTCAGTTAGAGGCTTTGCAACTTTAGAAAAGTTCTCGACGAAGCGACGGCAATAGCTGGCTAGGCCAAGAAAACTTCTAACTTGCTTAACCGATTCAGGTGGAGTCCAGTCAAGGACGGCCTGAACTCTCTCGGGATTCACAGTAATGCCTTTTGCAGAAATCACGTGGCCTAAGTAGGTCACTTCTGGTAGCCAGAATTCACACTTGGAGAATTTAGCGTACATGCGATGCTCTCTAAGCTTCATCAATACCAGCCTTAAGTGTTCGGCATGATCTTCTGCGTTCTTCGAGTAGATGAGAATATCATCAAGATAAACCACAACAAACTTATCTAGGTACTCCATGAAGATCGAATTCATCAAGCGTGAGAATGTGGCGGGGGCATTGGTTAAACCAAAGGACATGACGGTGTAATCGTAAAGACCATAACGAGTAGTAAAAGCCGTTTTGGGAATGTCCTCATTTCGGATTCTGATCTGATGATAACCTAATCTCAAATCCATCTTGGAGAAGACGGAGGATCCTGCAAGTTGATCATAAAGATCATTGATCCTGGGCAATGGGTATTTTTTCTTTATCGTCGCTAAATTTAGCGGGCGATAGTCTACGCACATCCTTTCTGTTCCATCTTTCTTCTTTACGAACAGAACGGGGCAACCCCATGGCGATGAGCTAGGGAGGATGAAGCCTTTTGCCAACGAAGCATCAAGTTGGGTTTTTAGCTCAGCTAACTCATGTGGGGCCATTTTATATGGGCGTTTGGAAATTGGTGCGGTTCCTGGAACAAGATCCACTATAAATTCTACACACCTGTCGGGTGGCATGCCCGGCAGCTCTTCAGGAAAGACATCCGGGAAGTCACGAACCACCGGAATATCTTCATGTTCGGGAAGGGGAAGTACATTCAAGGAAAGCACTTGGTTTCTTGTTCTGGGTGAGGTGTAGTTAACGGTTGTGCCTGAAGGGTGGGTGAGTTTCACGGACTTGCCTTTGCAATCCAGGTAGGCATTTTGTCTTGATAGCCAATCCATGCCAAGGATGACATCAATGTCTGAAGACTTGAGGGATATGAGTGAAGCAAGGAATACTAAACCCTCAATTGCAATTTGATTACCATGGCTTACTCTATTAGTTTGCCATCTTGACCCTGGAGTCTAAATAATCATCGGGGTGGACAATTCAACAAAGGGTAACTCATGACGAAGTGCATAACTTTCCGACATGAATGAATGAGATGCTCCTGGGTCGAAAAGAACAGAAGTAGGAACAAATTTGACTGGGAGCGTACCAAGAATGACGTCAGTGGTGTCGTCAGTCTCTTCGGCAGCAATCTGGTTCAGACGTCCACGAGTGGCGGGAGGAGCGGGTTTGGCGGTTTAGACCTTCTGGGGTGGCTTGCCACGGCCATTGTTGTTATTGTTGCCTCCGGCACGGGGTGGAACGTTCTGGTGTTGGAGCTGGTTCTGGGGACACTCGCGAGAATAGTGGCCTGCCTGACCACACTTGTAACAGGCTCCGAAAACAGTGCGTGGAGCTGGGTGGTTTGGTGGAGCTGGGTGGAACTGGGTGGGTGGACGAGGCGCCACATAGGATGGCCTCGGGGGGTTGTTCTGGCGGAACATGCTGTTGGGGATCCAGATCTTGCGCTTCTGGGAGCCAGCACTGGATGAACTGTCATCTCTGGGGTGTTTGCGAAAGTCGTTGGGGGTGTTCATGTCCTCTGCCTTGATGGCCTTGTTGACAAGGACCTGAAAGGTGGCAAAGTCATGAAGGTTGAGCTCGCGACGGAGTCCGGAGTTGAGGCCACGACGGAACCTCTCTTGTTTCTTGGAGTCGGTGGAGACTTCTTCGGTTGCATAACGAGCCAGTCGGTTGAACTCACGACTAAACTCATCAACGGTCCTTCTGCCTTGAGTGAAGTTGCAAAACTCCTCACGCTTGCGGTCCATGAGACCTTTGGGAATGTGGTGCTCGTGGAAGGACGTGCAGAACTCCTCCCAAGATGCAGGTGGTCCAACGGGTCGCATAATCAGAAAGTTCTCCCACCAAGAACTAGCTGCACCTTCGAGGTGATAGGTGGCATAGCTTACCTTGTCACCAGTTGCAACACGTCCTGCTTGGAGCTTCCTTTCGATGCTGCGGAGCCAGTCATCAGCGTCAAGGGGCTCGGTGGAGTAACTAAAAACCGGGGGATGAAGTCGGATGAAGTCATTCAGGGACACCAACTCATTGCGCTGCTGAGTGGTGTTGCGTGCAATAACTTCCAACAGGTGGTGAGAGTCTCGGCGGTTCCTCTCCACTTCCATCAGAACTTGTGCCATCGTGGGTGGGGGTGGAAGGTTGCCTTCCTCCTGGTCATTTCCACGACCTTGGTTACGACCAACCTGGCCACGGGTTCCTTGAGACATCCTGAAGGTGAAAACCAAAGTCAAACAGAGTTGAGTTGAAGAGTCTAAACAAGGTATTGAAGTACTGGAAGGATTTCAGAGCAAAGGAAGTAATCATCTTGACAACATGGTGATAAAAGCATACAAGCCATATATTCACAAGCTGTCATACAAACCATACATCGTTTTAGTACAAGCACCAAGCTAATACAAACGTGATGAAGATGATACATCCTTCAGAGGCACTCTGACTTCCTATACATTATTTATCTAAGCCTCTGGAACTTAGACACCTTGCATACAATACACTAAGATACTACTACATCATCACTAAGTAAGACCACAGGCGGTCTCACACATCTCCATCTCCATATTAGTCCTCATAAAAGTTACCCGCGTATCCCGGTAGCTGGAGGTGACCATCGGAAAACACGGAGGCTTGTGGACCCTGATATCCATTTGGGCAAGGATGGGGCCTAGGTCCAGTGTAGGGTGGAAACAAAGGACCATGAGGTGGAAAATGCCTCCAATCTCGGGCCAAGCAACTCGAGAAGGCATCTGAGTCCTCACTGGGTAGATCGCATCATACTCAACTGATCCCACGCTCACAAAGGGTGCCAAGAGCGTCAATGCTCGATACAGACGAACACGGGTGGCGTGGAGCTCAAAACGGAGAGCGCGTGCATCACGATCTCTGTCACTAGCAAACCTAGCAGTCACCTGGAGTGCGGGATCCTCTGCAGAGTGATCTGAGTAGAGTCCGGTGTAATATCCCTCTTCTCCTGGAAGTGCAGCAGGGATATAGCGGAATGAAGTCTCTCTCAGCATGGTGTGCTCCTCTATCAGCAGGGTAATACATGAATATGCAGCATCCTGCACAACCATGTTCTCGGTAACGCCTATGCCATGTCCAAAGTGGATAGGCTGGGTGACTCCAACGTGGTGCGGGTAGATCCGGACAATGCAGTGGAACTGCGTCTGGTTGAAGTCGTGGAACTGCTCCTCGATGGTGTACTCAGGGTACCATCGATATCCCACATAGGACATCATCTCGATCAACGTGGCGGGATGGCCACGCACACCGAGGCACCTGGTCAAACGAACAGTCTGCCGAGGGGGAAGATCTGCCATCTGAAACAGAAAGGAGTTTGCAAATGCATCAGATTATGAGATAAACCTGGAATGACTCGGACAGCATAACGGCTGTAATTGCACGAAAAAGACAATTTCTTACAACATGGAAACAGCACTTACATACGATGTAATAAAACATGGATCATAACCATTCTAACAAACCGATCACAACTTTCCTACGACTATAAGGAAGCAAACAACGAGATGTTCTAATCAGACAGAGGAGAGCCTAGTCCTATCTTCCCGTAGAATAAGATGAGGGTGACTCAGAACTCAGAACGAAGGGGTAAGGAGAAAAAAGAAGCCTTACGTTGTTCTCTTATATACCCAGAGTAACTATATAACTATAGCAAGCTAGACTCAACTTCGGCCAAGGCTACTAGTCCTACAGTCAGTCCTGCTCTGATACCAAGTCTGTCGGGACCCGGGGTTAGCGTCTGCAAGTACAGTTAAGACATAGTCATATGGAGAGCCGAGAACCGCACCCACTTGTCTAAGCAGACAAGGCCAAGCACTGAACATTCTCGGAAAGCATCGTACGTGAGGGGCATCCCATCCAGGCCGGATGATCAACTGAGATGGGTCCTCATCGTCCGCACACAAGTCAAATGATATGGGTGGTGAACTCCCATATTCAAAGACAAGTCGCCTCAACCATACTACCGACTATCTCAAAACTCTTACATAGACTTACTCCAGCCCGATCACTTAGTCGGGGTCTAGGGCGGGCTCGATCATACCACAAAGTGTGCACGAGACGGAGTCTCGAGCAATCGCATCGCGATGCCCCAAGCTGCGCACACCTAAGGGCCACTTGGTGTATGAAAGACCGCCAGCCAGAACACAACTAAGGTCTCGAAAACCCATACGAAGACATGCATGTTATAAACATACACGCAACACACATGCCTTGTATGAACAGCAGGTACCATTGCAATTCTCTACAAAGTGTACATTTTATTTATAACTCTTATCGAGTACACACAGAGATCACATACATGTGATCCAACATTACAACACAGAGCGGAAGCAAATTATGTCTGAGTACAGACAAGTTTAACAAATGGCTTAAGAAGCCTTATTCAAACACAAAGCCCTCCACGAGGGAACCAGTCTGCTGACTGGGACTAGACTAGCTTAACTTCAGTCGTCCACCTCGATGAAGAAGCCACCTTCGGGGTCAGTGGCGTCATCTAAAACATGGATTAAGCAAACATGAGTACAAAGGCGTACTCAGCAAGACTTACATAGGAGCTATACTACTCATGCACATGTATCAAGGTAAAGGGAGGTGGGGTTCACTTGCAGAAATGGCAGCTTTGACTTGGCTAATCCTGAACTACGAGTACCAGACTTTGAGGTAAGAAGCGTACACGAGTCCACTACTTTCTCCAACCAATACACCACTATGGTGCCTTCCTCGACTTCCCCACGAGAAAGCACGCCATAGTACTCACACTTATCTTGGTGTGTTTTAGAAGTATCCGGTTCAAGTTATCTAATAATCAAGCTAAGCTTTCCAAGCAGTCCATAACCGCGGACGCGGCTATTCGAATAGTTTTGTTAACCTTGCAAGCGTGTACCGCTACACACACATGACCATCATTTACCGCCTTTGTACTCGACACCATTCAAGGGGTGCCAGCGAGGATGCTCACCACAACTGTTACCTCATAGCCTATCTAGTCCAAGAAAGCCGCCTACTTGGGTTGGTTACCACAATCGTGAACCCGGCCGGTTTGCCAAAGTGGACCCAAGCGATGTGTGCGTGGTGCATAAGCCGGTCTCGGGTGAGCCGTTCTCTCACTTAGCATCCAGGCCACAAGCCTACCAGAACTCCGAACTACTGCGACATCTGGACATCGAAAGGGATGAGTTAAAAGGTTGAGAGGGGTCAGTGAGCCCAATGTGTGGTTGTACTCTTCATCTTGGATCACCACACAAGAACTCGTACTAGGGCGGTGTTCAACGAGACAACCCACTATGTACTCCTACACAGCCTCTCATCGTTCACCTTGTATTAGGGTCGATTCACCAACACTTCGGGTAAGCAAACCCAGAACCCGAACCTCGTCAGCAAGGCAAGCAAACCCCCATTGATCATGTCGATAAAATCCCACTTCCCTCTCATGTCTCGCTTATGCATTGTATAGGATGATCACCATGTTACGATTCTACCGCATAGATGAACCCATAAACTTTGCATGACCTATCATCTTGTCACAGTAGTAAGTAAACCACAATCCTAGCAGATGTAGGAGTTGGTTGATATCATGTGACCCCTGCAACTGTTACTGCTTATTGCATGCTTAGTGGTACAATGAGGTTGCTTATGATGTGAGTCGGGATGATGATAAACGTGGTGTTGATGAAAGTGAAATGTGTTGGTGAACCTACCCTAATACAAGGTGAACGATGAGAGGCTGTGTAGGAGTACACGGTGGGTTGTCTCGTTGAACACCGCCCTAACAGGAGTTCTTGTTTGGTGATCCAAGATGAAGAGTACAACCACACATTGGGCTCACTGACCCCTCTCGGCTTACTAACTCATTCCCTTCGATGTCCAGATGTCGCAATAGTTCGGATTTCTGTAGGTATTGTGGCCTGGTAGCCAAGTGAGAGAACGGCTCATCCGAGACCGGCTTGCGCTCCACGCACACATCGTCTGGGTCCACTTCGGTAAACCGGCCGGGTTCACGATAGTGGCAGACAACCCAGATAGGCGGCTTTCATGGACTAGATCGGCTATGAGGTAACGGTTGTGGTGGCATCCTCGCTGTCATCTCTTGAACGGTGACACGCAAAAGGCGGTAACTGATGGCACGTGTGTGTAGCGGTACACCCCTGCAGGGTTAACAAAACTATTCGAATAGCCGCGTCCGCGGTTAAGGACTGCTTGGAAAGCTTAGCTTGATTATTAGACAACTTGAACTGGATACTTCTAAAACTCGCAAGATAAGCGTGAGTACTATGGTGTGCTTCTCGTGGGGAAGTCGAGGAAGTAACCATAGTGGTGTAATTGGTTGAAGAGATGTAGTGGACTCGTGTACGCTTCTTACCTATGGTACTCGTAGTTCAGGACTAGCCAAGTCAAAGCTGGCACTTCTGCAAGTGAAACCCCACCTCCCTTTACCTTGATACATGTGCATGAGTAGTATAGTTCCTATGTAAGTCTTGCTGAGTACGACTTTGTACTCACGTTTGCTTATTTTATGTTTTAGATGAACCCACCGACCCCGATGGTGACTTTTACCCGAAGCTTGAAGAATGAAGACTCAGACCAAGACCAAGCTAGTGTAGTCCCAGTCAGACGACTGGTTCCCTCGTGAAGGGCTTGTTTTTAGTTAAGGCTTCTCTAAGACATTTTATAAACTTGTCTGTACTCAGACCTACTTTGCTTCCGCTTGTTTGATGTAATGTTGGATCACATGCTTGTGATCTCTGTGTGCACTCTGTAAGAGTTATTAATAAATATGTATACTTTGTAGAGAATTGCAATGATACCTGCTGTTCATACAAGGCATGTGTGCTGCGTGTATGTTTATAACATGCATGTCTTTGTATGGGTTTTCGAGACCTTAGTTGTGATCTGGCTGGCGGTCCTTTATACACCAAGTGGCCCTTAGATGTGCGCAGCTTGGGGCCTCGCGATGCGATTGCTCGAGACTCCGTCTCGTGCTCACTTTGATGTATGATTGAGCCCGCCCTAGACCCCGACTAAGTGATCGGGCTGGAGTAAGTCTATGTAAGGGTTATAATACAATCGATAGTATGGTTGAGGCGACTTTTCTGTGAGTATGGGAATTCACCACCCATATCAGTTAGACTTGTGTGCGGACGATGAGGACCCATCTCAGTGGATCATCCGGCCTGAATGGGATGCCCCTCACGTTCGATGCTTTCCGAGAACGTTCTGTGCTTGGCCTTGTCTGCTTAGACAAGTGGGTATGGTTCTCGACTCTCCATATGATTGTGTTGTAGCGAGGCTTATATACGCTAACCCCGGGTCCCGACAGACTTGGTATCAGAGCAGGACTGACTGTAGGATTATCAGCCTTGGCCGAAGTCGAGTTGCCTTCTATAGTTATATAGTTACTCTGGGTATATAAGGGAACAACGTAAGGCTTCTTTTTTTTCCTTACCCTCTTCGTTCTGAGTTCTGAGTCACCCTAATCTTATTCTACGGGAAGATAGGTCTAGGCTCTCCTCTGTCTGATTAGCACATCTCGTTGTTTGCTTCCTTATAGCCGTAGGAAAGTTGTGTCAGGTTTTCCTAGCATTGTTGTAATGCTGATTTCTTACATCGTATTATGTAAGTGCTGTGTCTACATTGAAAGAAAATTGTTTTCTTGCAATTACAGCCGTTATGCTGTCCGAATCATTCCAGGTTTCTTCAAAATCTGATGCATTTGCAAAATTCTTCCCTCCTTTTCGGTTGTCCTTTTTGAAGAACTTCTAGGTGGCATTCCCGACAGTTCCATAGTGTTTGATGTAGGTGTTCTTCTAGAAACCTATAGTGATTCAATTGAAGTTCTTCCTCCCACTTTAGATGTCTTCTAGCAAGAAGAACCACACTAACCATCGTGTCGGGGTACTTTACTACTCTGACATATCTGTTGTAGCCCTTAGTAAGCCATGGTCATCCTTAGGAAAACCATCCAGTAACCCAACTATTTAAACGTAGCCAGCCGACAGATGTGTAGAGTTTATAGTGTACCTTATACCAGGCACAGCCCCAATTTCTAGACGCCCATACAAAATGGCCCCACGTGAGTTAGCTGAGCTTAAAATCCAACTGGAAGCTTTGTTGGAAAAAGGGTTCATCCGCCCTAGCTCATCGCCATGGGGTTGCCCTGTTCTGTTCGTAACGAAGAAAGATGGAACAGAAAGGATGTGCGTAGACTATCGCCCGCTAAATTTAGCGACGATAAAGAACAAATACCCACTGCCCAGGATCAACGATCTTTATGATCAACTAGCAGGATCCTCTGTCTTCTCCAAGATGGATTTGAGATTAGGTTATCATCAAATCAAAATCCGAAACAAGGACATTCCCAAAACGGCTTTTACTACTCGTTATGGTCTTTACGAGTACACCGTCATGTCCTTTGGTTTAACCAATGCCCCCGCCACATTCTCACGCTTGATGAATTCGATCATCATGGAGTATCTAGATAAATTTGTTGTGGTTTATCTTGATGATATTCTCATCTACTCGAAGAACGAAGAAGATCATGCCGAACACCTAAGGATGGTATTGATGAAGCTTAGAGAGCATCGCCTATACGCTAAATTCTCCAAGTGTGAATTCTGACTACCAGAAGTGACCTACTTAGGCCACGTGATTTCTGCAAAAGGCATTGCTGTGAATCCCGAGAGAGTTCAGGCCGTCCTTGACTGGACTCCACCTGAATCGGTTAAGCAAGTTAGGAGTTTTCTTGGCCTAGCCAGATATTGCCGTTGCTTCGTCGAGAACTTTTCTAAAGTTGCAAAGCCTCTAACTGAACTCCTCAAGAAAGATAAGAAATTCTTATGGACTCCCAAGTGCGAGGAAAGCTTTCAAGAGCTAAAAAGAAGATTGACTTCTGCACCCGTACTTGCACGTCAAGACACCAAAAGGGATTTCGAGATCTATTGTGATGCATCACGGCAAAGGTTAGGATGCATACTTCTGCAAGATCGACATGTGGTAGCTTATGCTTCACGCCAGTTGCGGCCACATGAAGAGAACTATCCTACCCATGACCTTGAACTCGCTGCCGTAGTTCATGCCCTAACAACTTGGCGACATTACCTCCTTGGTAACCGTTGCGAAATATATTCCGACCACCAAAGCCTCAAATATATTTTCACCCAGCCAGATCTTAATCTCAGGCAAAGACACTGGATTGAATTGATAAAAGATTACGACGTAGTAATTTCTTACACTCCAGGCAAAGCCAATGTCATGGCTGATGCACTAAGTCGTAAGTCATATTGTAACAACCTCATGTTACAACAGTATCAACCATTTCTTCATGAGGACTTTCGCAAGCTCAATCTTGAGATTGTTCCTCATGGCTATCTTTCTACCTTGGTGGCGAAACCAACTCTTGAGGATCAAATTATAGTTGCCCAAAGGCGTGCACGAGGTGTTCGCTGGATCAAGGAAAACATTGCTAGCGAAGTTGCTAAATGTTTCTCCACAGATAGCAAAGGAACGGTATTCTTTGAAAATCGTTTGGTAGTACCTAAGAATAGGGAACTAAGGCAACTCATCCTCAAGGAAGCCCATGACACACCCCTCTCAATTCATCCCGGTAGCACAAAATTGTACCGAGATCTACGCCAGAGATTTTGGTGGACTAGGATGAAGAGAGACATTGCCCAATTTGTTGCCGAATGTGATGTTTGTCGTTGCATTAAGGCAGAACATCAAAGACCTGCTGGTACACTTCAACCTTTGTCTATTCCCGAGTGGAATTGGGACAAATTCGGTATGGATTTCATCACCGGATTTCCAAGAACCCAGAAAGGAAACAATGCCATCTTCGTTGTCATAGATAGGCTTTCCAAAGTTGCTCACTTCCTTCCGGTTCGCGACTCTATAACTGCTAGCCAGTTAGCGGACTTGTACATCTCCAGAATTGTATCCCTTCACGGTGTTCCTTTGGAAATCAATTCTGATCGCGGTAGCCTTTTCACCTCTAGATGTTGGGGAAGCTTTCAGAATGCTATGGGAACTCATCTCTCCTTTAGTACGGCTTTCCATCCTCAGTCTAGCGGTCAAGTCGAAAGGGTTAACCAAATTCTTGAAGACATGCTCAGAGCTTGTGTTATCTCATTCGGAAAGAATTGGGAGAATTCTCTTCCATTTGCCGAATTTTCTTATAACAATAGTTTTCAATCTAGTCTGAACATGGCTCCTTTTGAACTCCTTTATGGACGACGATGTCGAACACCACTAAACTGGTCTGAAACCGGTGAAAGACAATTCTTTGGACCGGATATGATCAAGGAAGCAGAAGAGCAAGTTCGCATTGTTCGTGATCAATTGAAAGCAGCCCAGTCTCGTCAGAAAAGCTACTATGATCGTCATCATAGGCAAGAGAGCTACAATCTGGATGAGAAGGCTTACCTTCGGGTTACTCCTCTGAAGGGAACCCAACGTTTCGGTATCAAAGGCAAGTTGGCCCCACGTTACATCGGACCTTTCCGCATTCTAGCCAAACGTGGAGAAGTTGCCTACCAACTTGAACTACCCGCACCTTTCCCAAGTACACGATGTATTCCATGTGTCCCAACTGAGGCGTTGCTTCAAGGACCCCATCCGCGAAGTCGACCATGAAACGCTTGATCTCTAAGATGACCTTTCTTATCGAGAATACCCTGTTCGTGTTCTTGATTCAGCAGAGCGTGTCACTCGACGAAAGAAGATCAAGTTTCTGAAAGTTCAGTGGTCACACCACTCTGAAAAAGAAGCCACGTGGGAAAGAGAAGATCGTCTCAGTGCCGAGTACCCCTCCTTTCTCCCGCAGACTTCTGAATCTCGGGACGAGATTCTTTTGAGTGGGGGCGAGTTGTCACAACCCCAAGTTAGGTATGTGCTAGGATCAGAGGTACCTTGCATTCATGCCAAAAATTCAAAAAGAAAATCAAAATTTGGGAAAAAGAAAAGCCCTGAGAAATTAAATCAAATGGCCAGATAAAATTCTTTTTCCAAAAATCATTTGAACATTTGGAAATTTCCTATAAATGGTGCTGATCATTTTAAAAATGGCTTGGGAGCAATCCCATGCTCATGGAATTTTCTAATATTCAAACAGTGCCTTGGAATTAATAAAATAACCCTATTTGAGTTAAGATTCAAATTATTTGAATTTTAAAAATGTTGAAACTTTATAAGTGGCTAGTCTATTTTATTATGAGGCCATGTAAAATTTTTCAGCATTTTTAAAAATGCCTAGCTATTTAATTTAGCATGGCCAACATATTACAGAAAAGAAAATAGAAAAGAAATAAGAAAAGGGGCTTACCTGCGAAGAAGCCCGACTAATCCCCCCCGAGCCCACCAGCCTGGCCCAGCCCGCCGAGTCCGCTGTCATCTTCCTCAAGCAGCTCCGTGGCGAGCCAGGGCGCGTCGTGGACGCCACCTCGACGTCGGGGACCTTCCAGGCGAGCCCGAGGCTTATCCTCCCGCCGTAGAGACCTCCTGGACGTCGTGCTTCCTTTCCCTCTCCTCGCAGCCATTTTCCCTCTTCGCACCGCTCGAATTTACCGTCGACAGAGAGATCACCGGAGCGCCCCGCCATGGAAGGCGCGACCACCGTGACCTAGAGCTCCATCAAAGGTGTCCATCGAGCTCGTCATCGTCGACTACGTCCGTCTGCAGAAGATGGAGCCCCAATTCCTCCCCGAGCCGACACCATCGTCTCCAACATCTCGCCGGATCCGCGACTCGTCGTCATTGATTTCTCCGGCAACGCTTCATCCTCGCCTCCACCGTCTGCACCGTCGAGTTCCTTGCAACGCGGTGAGCTTTTCCCCTCAAGCCTTGGCACCCATCCCTTCCTCTAGCTAGAGATGCCATGTTCACCGGAGAACAGAGCCGCCCTGAACCTTGTCGGCGAGCCCCCTCTATGCAAACGTCCTTGCAACCTTGTCTTTCGCATGCGCCGTGCTCTTCCTCTCCGAACCAACCTAGCCCCGCTCCTAGTAGTTCCATGTAGCGATTTCCACCCCGCGGTCGTGGCTTCGTCACCGCAAAGCTTGACGCCGGCGAGCATTCAGAGCTCCCCAACCCTCCCCGTGGGCACGAGGTGATGCGGACGTGCACGAGGAGCACTCCAGTGCATTCCCCGTGCCAAACCGTGGCCAAAATGGCACTCCGGCGAGGCGTCGCCGTCCTCTGGGTCGCCGTCGTCATGACGCCGGGAGGGCTGTGTTGATTAGCACTAATCCCCTGCACTAATTCCCCCCAGTGTCACTGGCCAGTGGGCCCAGAACCCCCTAATCCCTGGTTAGTTTAAAACTAACCGGGTTAGTTAACCCAGTGAGGTTGACAGGTGGGACCCCCTAGTCAGTTTGACTGGTCAACCCCCCCTGCTGACGCAATAAATAAATAAAAAGAATTAATTTAAATCAGAGAATTTCCAGAAATTCCAGAAAATACCCCAAACTTTGGAAATTCATAGAAAATTCATATTAACTCCAAATTGGACAAATAATATATGAAAAATGATCAGGAGAAAATTATCTTTCCAAATATGCAACTTTCAACTCTGTTGGAGTTGATTTTAAAATGGGACCAGTAGCATATGTCATTTGAATTATTTGGAATTATTTCAAATTCAAATCAAATTCTTTTGCAACTTGGACCATGGAATTATGATGTAATTCAACCACACTTCAGAGGCATATCATACACATTTGAAGTTGATTCAAAATGATCAAACTATGTCATATTCAACTTTGCTAAGTTAAATTCAAATGTGGATTTTGAAATTGCATTTCAAATGCAATATACTCCACTTAAATGGAATTGCCTCACACACATCAAAACTTATACTTCAAGTTTTAAACATTCAATCATGTGCTTGAGAATTGCATTCATATTGATTGCTACTTTGTGCTTTGTTTGTCGAGTAGAGGTGGAACCGGAGCAAGAGGTCACCCCCTTCGTTGAAGATCCAGAACCCGAACCTCGTCAGCAAGGCAAGCAAACCCCCATTGATCATGTCGATAAAATCCCACTTCCCTCTCATGTCTCGCTTATGCATTGTATAGGATGATCACCATGTTACGATTCTACCCCATAGATGAACCCATACCCTTTGCATGACCTATCATCTTGTCACAGTAGTAAGTAAACCACAATCCTAGCAGATGTAGGAGTTGGTTGATATCATGTGACCCCTGCAACTGTTACTGCTTATTGCATGCTTAGTGGTACAATGAGGTTTCTTATGATGTGAGTCGGGATGATGATAAACATGGTGTTGATGAAAGTGAAATGTGTTGGTGAATCTACCCTAATACAAGGTGAACGATGAGAGGCTGTGTAGGCGTACACGGTGGGTTGTCTCGTTGAACACCGCCCTAACACGAGTTCTTGTTTGGTGATCCAAGATGAAGAGTACAACCACACATTGGGCTCACTGACCCCTCTGGGCTTACTAACTCATTCCCTTCGATGTCCAGATGTCGCAATAGTTCGGATTTCTGTAGGTATTGTGGCCTTGTAGCCAAGTGAGAGAACGGCTCATCCGAGACCGTCTTGCGCTCCACGCACACATCGTCTAGGTCCACTTCGGTAAACCGGCCGGGTTCACGATAGTGGCCGACAACCCAGATAGGCGGCTTTCATGGACTAGAGCGGCTATGAGGTAACGGTTGTGGTGGCATCCTCGCTGTCATCTCTTGAACGGTGACACGCAAAAGGCGGTAACTGATGGCACGTGTGTGTAGCGGTACACCCCTGCAGGGTTAACAAAACTATTCGAATAGCCGCGTCCGCGGTTAAGGACTGCTTGGAAAGCTTAGCTTGATTATTAGACAACTTGAACTGGATACTTCTAAAACTCGCAAGATAAGCGTGAGTACTATGGTGTGCTTCTCGTGGGGAAGTCGAGGAAGTAACCATAGTGGTGTAATTGGTTGAAGAGATGTAGTGGACTCGTGTACGCTTCTTACCTCAAGTCTGGTACTCGTAGTTCAGGACTAGCCAAGTCAAAGCTGGCACTTCTGCAAGTGAAACCCGACCTCCCTTTACCTTGATACATGTGCATGAGTAGTATAGTTGCTACGTAAGTCTTGCTGAGTATGACTTTGTACTCACGTTTGCTTATTCTATGTTTTAGGTGAACCCACCGACCCCGATGGTGACTTTTACCCGAAGCTTGAAGAATGAAGACTCAGACCAAGACCAAGCTAGTGTAGTCCCAGTCAGACGACTGGTTCCCTCGTGAAGGGCTTGTTTTTAGTTAAGGCTTCTCTAAGCCATTTGTTAAACTTGTCTGTACTCAGACCTACTTTGCTTCCGATTGTTTGATGTAATGTTGGATCACATGCTTGTGATCTCTGTGTGCACTCTGTAAGAGTTATTAATAAATATGTATACTTTGTAGAGAATTGCAATGATACCTGTGTTGTGATCTGTGAAAGGCATGTGTGCTGCGTGCATGTTTATAACATGCATGTCTTTGTATGGGTTTTCGAGACCTTAGTTGTGATCTGGCTGGCGGTCTTTTATACACCAAGTGGCCCTTAGATGTGCGCAGCTTGGGGCATCGCGATGCGATTTCTCGAGACTCCGTCTCGTGCACACTTTGATGTATGATTGAGCCCGCCCTAGACCCCGACTAAGTGATCGGGCTGGAGTAAGTCTATGTAAGGGTTATAATACAATCGATAGTATGGTTGAGGCGACTTGTCTATGAGTATGGTAATTCACCACCCATATCAGTTAGACTTGTGTCCGGACGATGAGGACCCATCTCAGTGGATCATCCGGCCTGAATGGGATGCCCCTCACGTTCGATTCTTTCCGAGAACGTTCTGTGCTTGGCCTTGTCTGCTTAGACAAGTGGGTACGGTTCTCGGCTTATATACATTTGAAATTAAAATCACTTTGAACTAGAGGCCACGTTTTTGGTGATGACAAAAATGACTTGAGGTTTTTAAAACCCTTGACATTGCAAAAGAAATGACTTGAGGCTTATATACGCTAACCCCGGGTCCCGACAAAAGGAACCCCCTTCTGTCCATTTTCCATTTAAATAAAACAGAAATGGTTAGGGAATTTTCCAGCACAAATTACAAGGAGTTTTAATGAACAAAAATATGCAAAATACTTCCTGTAATATTCCTCAATTTCTAAATATGGTTTGAGCATTTTTGCAACAACTAAAATGTGGAGCTCTTTTTGAAATTAAAATCACTTTGAACTAGAGGCCACGTTTTTGGTGATGACAAAAATGACTTGAGGTTTTTAAAACCCTTGGCATTGCAAAAGAAATGGCCTTGCCAAGTTTGAGGTTAAGGGGAGACCAAAAGAAAGTGGAACAATTCACCAAACATCCTTCTTGAACATTTTGATTGAATTCAAAAGCAATTCAAATGAGCTCCAATCTGAATGTCATTTGAAATTATCAAATGAAATTACATGAACTAGCACCATGCCACATTACAAAGTCAACAGACAAGGTACAATTACATGATGTTTTCTAGGAATTGCATGTGGGCTGTTACATCACTCCCTCACCAACACAGGATCTCGTCCCGAGATCTAAGCCTGAAATAACTCTGGATACTCGGAACGGAGATGATCTTCACGCTCCCACGTTGCTTCCTTCTCCGAATGATGTGCCCACTGAACCTTCATGAACTTGACGGTCTTGTTGTGAGTCTTGCGCTCCGACGTCTCAAGAACACGGACTGGACGCTCTGAGTAGGAAAGGTCCGCACTCAGCTGGATCTCGCCCAAGTCAACGGCCCGCTCTGGCTGCTTGAAGCACTGCTTTAGCTGGGACACACGGAACTCGTCATGCACCATGGATAGAATCTCTGGAAGTTCGACCCGAAAGGCAAGAGGTCCTCTAGTCTCAAGGATGCGAAAAGGTCCGACAAATCTTGGAGCGAGCTTTCCTTTGATGCTAAAACGGTGAGTTCCCCTCAATGGAGACACTCTCAGGTACGCCCAATCACCAACCTGAAACGCTACACCACGGTGCCTTATGTCATAATAGACCTTCTGCCTTGACTGTGGTGCCTTTAGGTGCTCTCGGACAATCTTCACTCTGTCCTCTGCCTCTTGGATCACATCTGGACCGATCAACTGACTCTCGCCTGTCTTGGACCAGTTCAAAGGTGTCCTGCACTTGCGTCCATACAAGACTTCAAATGGCGCTGCCTACAGACTTGCCTGATAGATGTTGTTGTAAGAGAACTCAGCATATGGCAAGCACTCTTCCCACTTCATGCCAAAGGATATCACACATGCCCGAAGCATGTCCTCGAGGATTGGGTTCACGCGCTCGACTTGCCCACTTGTTTGAGGGTGCTAAGAGGTACTGAACAACACTGTCGTACCAATCGCCTTTTGCAAGGCTTGCCAGAACTTAGAGATGAAAAGGATGCCTCTATCGGAACTGATCTTCATGGGAATGCCATGCAAAGACACAACTCTTGCGGTGTAGAAATCCGCCAACTGAGCTGCTGAAATGGAGTCCTTCATTGGAAAGAAGTGGGAAACCTTTGAAAGATTGTCAATGACAACAAAGATGGCAATGTTCTTCTTCTGCGACAAGGGGAAGCCACTGATGAAATCCATCTCTATGTGATCCCATTTCCACTCTGGAATCTCAAGTGGCTGAAGCAACCCTGCAGTCTTCTGGTGATGTGCCTTCAATCTCCTGCACACATCACACTGAGACATGTAACGGGCAACATTCCGCTTCATACGAGTCCACCAAAACCTTTGCTTGAGATCTTGATACATCTTTGTACTGCAAGGGTGAATAGACAGCTTGGAATCATGGGTTTCCTTCATGACGACCTCTCTGAGATCTCCCTCCTTGGGAACAACAACTCTCTCCTCGAAGAACACGATGCCGTCATTATGCACTGAAAAGCAACGGTACTTTGGAACTGAGGCGACAATACCCTGTTTGATCTTTTGTATCATTGAGCTGCAAGACGGAACTTCACGGATCTTCTCATGGATAGTGGGCTCTACCACAAGGTTGGCAAGGTAGCCCGCTGGAACTAGCTCGAGATTGAGCCTGCGAAAGGACTCACACAGATCAGGGTGGACCTTCTGCACCTGGATATTATTGCAATCGACCTTGAGGCTCAGCGCATCAGCTATGACATTCGCCTTCCCAGGCGTGTACTGAATATCAACTGTGTACTCAGTAATAGTTTCAAGCCACCTTCTTTGCCTCAAGTTCAGATTTGGCTGAGTGAACAAGTACTTCAGACTCTTGTGATCGGTGAACACATCCACCTTCCTCCCTAAGAGGAGGTGTCGCCAAGTGATCAAAGCGTGCACAACTGCTGCAAGCTCCAAGTCGTGCGTGGGATAATTCCTCTCACTCGTCTTCAACTGCCGTGAGGTATAAGCCACAATATTCCTGCCTTGCATCAAAACTCCGCATAGACCTTGCAATGAGGCATCACAAAACACCTGAAAAGGTTGTGGCTCATCTGGCGGCATGAGAATTGGAGTTGTGGTCAACTTCTCTTTCAACTCCTCGAAGGCTGATTGGCAAGCTGGTGACCAAGTGTACCGTTTGCCTTTGCACAACAATTCAGTCATTGGCATCGCTATTTTGGAGAAATTCTGCACAAACCTCCTGCAATAACTGACGAGGCCGAGAAAACTCCTTAGCTGCTTCACATTCTTTGGCGGATCCCACTCTTGAATAGTGCAGACTCGCTCTGGATAAACCGCAATTCCCTCAGCGGAAATAACATGGCCCAGAAAATTGACCCTGTCCAGCCGAAACTCACACTTGGAGAACTTGGCATAGTAACGGTGCTCTCTCAACTTTTGCAGCACCAGGCGTAGATGTTCCTCATGTTCAGCCTCTGACTTGGAATAGACAAGAATTTTGTCGAGGTAGAGGATCACGAACACATCAAGCCATTCTTGGAACAAATAGTTCATAGCTCTCATGAATGCCGGAGGGGCATTTGAGAAGCCGAAAGTCATGACTGTGAACTCATAAAGCCCATAACGTGTGCTGAACGCAGTCTTGGGAATGTCCTCTTCACGAACACGGATTTGATGATACCCCATCCTCAAGTCAAGCTTGGAAAATACCTTAGCCCCATTTAACTGTTCGAACAGATCATTGATGCGGGGTAGAGGGTATTTGTTCTTGATGGTCTTCTTGTTGATACCGCGATAGTCTTGTACCAAGAGGCTAGTACCATCCTTCTTCTGGACAAACAAAGCTGGTGCACCCCAAGGGGAAGTGCTCGCACTGATAAAACCGCCTGCCTCCAACTCTGTTAATTGCTTCTTGAGCTCAATCAAGTCCTTCGAACACATCTTGTACAGATGCCGAGAAATTGGCTGGGTACCAGGCTCTAGCTCAATAACGAACTCAATAGCTCGAACTGGGGGAATTTGGTGCAACTCCTCCGGAAAGACGTCTGAGAACTCACAGACAACTTTGACTTCTTCGAGCAAAGGTGCAACTCCTGCGTTCAAGGCGTACAACTGTGCTGGTCCTGCTATAGAGCCACAAGTGTACAAGACTTCTGCGCCTGAATCATGTGTCAACTTCACTGATCTGGTCGGACAATCAATATTGGCCTTGTGCTGTACAATCCAATCCATGCCCAAAATGACATCAATGTCGGAACGAGGCAAGACAATCAGGGATGATGTGAAAACAACGCCCTGAATACGGATCTCCACATCTGGTACAACCCTGGAAGACTCCACTCTAGAGCCCGGAGAACAAACCGAGAGCGGTCTAGGCAACTGCTCTCTCGGAAGGTTAAGTGACATAGCAAAGGCATTGGATATGAACGAATGGGAAGCTCCGGAATCGAACAGAACTGTCGCTGGAACTGAACACACAAGCAACCTACCAAAACAATCTCTGAAGACTGCTGAGCATCTGTGAGCATCACGTTGTTCACCCGAACTGCACGTGGCTGTGCCTTCACCATCGCAGTGCTCGGAGTAGAGCGAGGTGGAGGCGGTGGGAGCAGAGCAAAGCGCGGATCGGTGTAGTTGGGAGAAGTGTGCCCCGACTCTCTGCACTTGTAACAGATCACGCCTGACCTGGGCTGGGACTGCGGCCTGGGTGGCCTCGCGTGTGGTGGTGTAGAGCGAGGCCCCTGCTGAACTAGGACGGGAGGGCGGGCAAAAGTGCGGACAAGTGGCCCCCTCTGCTGGAACTGCTGCCTCTGCGGTTGTGCCTGCGTGACCCAAGTCTTTGCCTTCTTGTGGACCATCACTGCGGAGCTGTGCTCTCTCTGGCGCTTCCTGTCTGCATCCCACTCTGCTCTGGCTGACTCCTGGCGGATAGCCTGATCCACGAACTGCGAGAACAGCGTGGGGTTGCACTGGGTGAGTGTGTACTTGATCTCTGTGCTGAGACCCCCACGGAATCTGGCAATGCGCTTGGCCTTTGTGCTGACCTCCTCCGGAGCGTACCTGGCGAGCCTGACGAAGGCCAAGTTGTACTCCTGAACTGACCTGTCACCCTGTCTCAGAGCCAAGAACTCCTCTCGCTTCCTATCCATATAGCCACTCGGAATATGTGCAGCTCTGAAGTCTGCGACGAAGTCTCCCCACGTGATGATAGCATTGCCCTTGGATGTCTTGTAGGTATCGTACCAGCTGGCTGCTGCACCCTGAAGCTGGAAGGAGGCGAAGGTGACGTAGTCGATTGGTCTGACAGTGTTTGCATTGAAGTTCTTCTTGATTTCTGCGATCCAATCATCGGCTTCCTGCGGGTCTCGATCCTCGGAGAACCTGGGGGTATTGATAGAAAGGAACTGCTGTAGAGTCGTGTACTGTGGCCGATCACTCCTTTGGGAAGTTTGGTTCTGCAGCATCTGTAAGATCGCAGCTGTGCCCTGAGCCACTGCGGTCACAGCCTCCCCAAGGAGAGGGTTCTCTGGCGGCGGCATGTTAGCTCTTGGCATCCTGTATACAGGAACACTTATGAGAACATGGTAGAAACATTGACGAAACCAGAAGATAAAGCAATATTGACAACAAAACTTCCTCACGAGGTATGAGGAAGCCGAAGGCTGAATATCCACCAAGGTTAACCCGTAAAGTCGAAAGCTAGGTGCTACTTGAATCCCCAAATAGAGATCATCTGAATCCAAGATAATAATCTGCTAGAGAGCACACAACAATATATACGAGTGGTTGAAGACGTGAACGTTGAGACATCTGCCCTGAGCGGCCCGCCGAAGCGGTCTCCTATAGGGGGAGGAACCACATCCGGAGGATGCCAACCATCCCTGTATAGGAGTTTCACCTGAGGTACGCCGTAAGCGAGGTGGAGCTGTCAACCCCAAGTGTCGGCTTAGTGTTCTCAACGTACACCAACCCTTCTCGTCGCTAGCAAAAAATTATAGAGGAATCGGAGCCTCATGTAAACGAGAACCTAGATTTTCTTTGAAAGGGGATAAGTTGCAGAGAGAAAACAACGTTTCACTTCCTCGCGGAAAAAGGGGCTGGGAGGGTGGGGTAAGAAGAAAAAGAAAGAGTTCCTACTCTCCGATTTTTCCTTAGTAGCTACAAAATAGTTTCTAGACTGGACTTCGGCCAGTAAGGGGTCCTCCAGTCAGTCCTGCTCTAATACCAAGGCCCCCGATGCGGTGCTAACTCGAGTTAGTCGATTTCGCGTCCCGCTCAAGTTAGTAGCGCATAAAAGGCCACCGACTCACGACACTCGCACTCGTGTCGCTGCCGGATTCTCGACAAAAGGTATAAGAACAATGAACTTTATACTAAGACATAAATATATAGAGTCCAGGGCATACATCGCCGCTGGTATTTGTCACATCATCTCAGAGGTCCATAGACCCAACAGTACATCATGCAACACGCGGAAGACAATCACGACCGAGTACGGTCAACACCAAATGGCCCTAGAGTGGGCAGCACATAAATAAGTCCACCCACGGAACGTCAGAACCCAACTATAGGATCTACTGAACGAAGTCATCCTCATCGTCGTCCTCCTTGGGGAACCTCCACGAAGTATCGTCCGGTGCTCGGGTCGAGGTAGTAGTCAACTGCAGCGGCCGATCAGGCAAAACAGTAAAAGCACAAAAGGAAAACAAGGAGTTTTAATGCACAAAAATATGCAAAATACTTCCTATAATATTCCTCAATTTCTAAAAATGGTTTGAGCATTCTTGCAACAACTAAAATGTGGAGCTCTTTTTGAAATTCAAATCACTTTGAACTAGAGGCCACATTTTTTGTGATGACAAAAATGACTTGAAGTTTTTAAAACCCTTGACGTTGCAAGACAAATTCCTATGCCAAGTTTGAGGTTAAGGGGAGATCAAAGCAAGTGGAACAATTCACCAAACATCCTTCTTGAACCATTTTGATTGAATTCAAAAGCAAGTCAAATGAGCTCCAATCCTAATGCCATTTGAAATCATCACATGAAATTACATGAACTAGCACCATGCCAAATTACAAAGTCAACAGACAAGGTACAATTACATGATGTTTTCTGGGAATTGCATGTGGGCTGTTACAACTATCTCTTGTGTCTTTAACCTTTGTAAACAGCAAGGCCGGAGATATTAACAATCACCCTGTACTCGTTGGTAGAAAAGTTAGGTTATTTCTGTGTGCAGGTCTAGGTCAAGTAATTTCTAAGAATTAGGGAAGTTACTAGCCACCTACTTGTCGTCTTAAGAATCCTCCTGCTTCGATAAAACTTACAGTCCTCACGTAAGGCAAATTACTTCTATCTGCATCATAACCTTCCATTTGGGGTAACCAATGAGGAGGTGTTATCTGCACTCACCAGGTAGTCCCCGCAAAGCCTTGTCTTGAGCACCGCTTCAAAGAAGATTAACACTCCATCAAAGGAGTGTGAACTTCGGGATAAATTCATCGCGTCTCCCATGTAACTTGTGATTATTTCTTTACCCACACTTTTATTTGTACTAACTATATATGCTTGTTGGCTTGCTATCTTTTTTGTGTCCTAGCTTATTAGTTTGAGCTGGTTTTCCACTTAAGATTATCCATCTCGTTACATTACTAGATAATCACTTTAATCTACTGATGACCCTCAAGTGTAGGGGATCGCGATAGTCTTCGCAGGTAAGAAAACCCAATTTATTGATTCGACACAAGGGGATCCAAATAATATTTATAAGCTTTGATAGTTGAGTTGTCAATTCAACCGCACCTGAAAGATACTTGCTTAGCAACGAAATATAAGTGGTAACGGTGGTATGGAAGTGATAGTGGTAATGGATATAGATGTAGCAAAGCAACGAAAGTAAAAACGGTAAAGTAAAGTAACTTGTGACTAGTAGAATTAAAAACATTGTAGGCTAGGGGGACGGATGGTTGGGCGCTGCATGGATGAGAGACATCATGTGTTTTACTTGGGGCAAGGCACACAGAAAAGTAATGATCATCTAGGAATATATCAAACATTAGGCATGTATCCCGAAGGTAGTTGTACGTGCTTGCAATAAGAACTTGCATAACATCTTTTTTCCTACCATCCCGCTAAAAACGGGGCCAAGAGGAACTTATGGAGATTAAGGTCCTCCTTTCAAAGAGCACTGGAACAAAGCACTAACAATCAATGGATACATGGAATCCTCAAATTATAGTCCATCCCCTTTGGTGTCCCAAGGTGTCACCATTGGGATCGCCGGTTCCGGACTATCACAGGTTCATACAAATCATAGATAGGATCAAGAACAAAAATATATTCACGCAAACACATAGGGTTCAGATCTAAAATCATGGCACTCGGGACCAAATTGACAAGCAATAAGAACAACAAGTTGTAGCAAAGGTGATAAACACCATACTAGATGATACGCAACATGCCCCCAATAATCTGATAAAAATTTCATGATCTAACTCATCCAATCCCTACCATCCCCTTTGCCTACAGCAGGTAATTACTCACACATGAAAGGAGAAGTCATAAAGGGATGATTTAGTGGCGATGGTGATGATGATGGCGATGATTCCCCCTCACCGGAGGCCAAAACAACCTCCAGATTAGCTCTCCCAGAGAAGAGCAGAGGGTGGCGGCGGCTTCGCGACGAGAATTGGAAAAGCGACTTCTGTTCTGGGGTTTTCTCGACGAGGGTAAAAATAGGAGTCCTCATAGGGCACCAGAGGGGGTGGGGGCCTCCCAAGCACCCTGTTGGCGCGGCCAGGGGCCAGGCCTCGCCACCTGTCCGCCTTGGCCAGGGGAAGCCCCCCTCTATCCCTTTTTCTGACATGTGGCTCCTCACGGTGCATGGATTTTCTTTATTTTTTCCTTGAATTTTCTGAGACACCTAAAAATCCATTTTCCTACACACCAGAAAACCATACATGCAACTCTGCTGAAAACAGCGTCAGTCCGGGTTAGTTTCATTCAAATCATGCAAGAATGAGGTCAAAACAATAGCAAAAGTGTATGGAAAAGTTGATACGTTTGAGACGTATCAACTCCCCCAAGCTTAGCATATTTCTTGTCCTCAAGCAATTTAGTTCAACAAACTAGACGCGACAAACAAAACTTTGACAAACTGTTGTTGCTTTATTAGATGTATATAAGCATGTACTACCAACAAGAATAGCAAGTGTTGTCACCATGCTACAAGGACAATGCACGAAGCAATCCTTCTTTCATGAAAAAGTTTCAAACAACCATGAATGAATAATATGCTATTGAAAATCCATTTTCCCGCACACACGAAGACCATACAGGCAACTCTGCTGAAAACAGCCTCAGTCCGGGTTAGTTTCATTCAAATCATGCAAGAATAAGGCAAAAACAATAGAAAAAGTGTGTGGAAAATTCGATACGTTTGAGACGTATCAACTCTGCCAAGCTTATCATATTGCTTGTCCTCAAGAAATTCAGTTCAACGAACTGGACGCGACAAAGAAAACTTTGACAAACTCTTTTGCTTCATTAGATGTATATAAGCATGTACTACGAACAAGTCTAGCAAGTGTTGGAACAATGCTACAAAGACAATGCACGAAGCAGTCCTTCATTGATGTGAAAAGTCTCAAACAAACAGGAATGAATAATATGCTACTGAAAATCAAGACAGGATCACAATGCACATGGCTTGAACATACTAGAGTGGTATCTCGCTAGTCTCCATGAGTGAAGCAAAACATAAATGCAGAAGCTCCTTTGGAGTTTTAAAGGAGACTATAACTAAATATTTCAAAATGAGTGATATCACAAGCATGCAGAAGACAATGTGGTACTTTGGGACAATGCACATTGCACTCAAAATGAAAATTATGCTCTCAATAGTTGGTGCTTTGGAGAAAGAAAGGGAGATTCTTGAACCGTGGCTTTTGATGGCAAGGTTGAAAACCCATGGATGGAAGCAAAGACTAAAAAAGTACCAGAGCTCGCGGTTTTGAAAACAGAGATAAAATGTTTTTGAGAGTGTATCTTTCCAGTCAACGGTAACGGTAAAGGTTCTCAATATCTTCCATACCAACCATATTTTGTATTATTCCTACACTTGTGTTCCCTTACCATCTATCATAAACGATCCATGGCCAGCAATTGCGTGGTGCCTTCCATCTTGCCTCAATATGGAAGAGAAGATTGTGAGTCTCTCTCCACCTATCATTAGCAGTTAGTGGCAAACATTTAGTTCCATTTCATTATGTCATCAAGTATGGAGGGAAAGTGCAAGCTTTTATAAAAATGTAAGATAAGTGAGGACTGGGCATTCTCCAGACCGACCTCTGCCTCATAAATTTGACTAGAATAAACTTTGTCCAGGAGTAAAACATTTTTAGCATGGAAGATAATGATTCCCTCTAACGCCCCATGAGCTTGTACGGATACAAAAAGAGAAGTGCATTTGAATAATTTTGAGATGGTACATGAAAATCTTTGTTAGGATGGCCGGTAAATACCATATATAGGAAGGTATGGTGGAGTCATAAGGCGCAACTGGTTTCAGGGATATTTTATGCACAAGCAGAATTCCGCTTAGTACGGGCAAAGGCTAGCAAAAGACGGGGAAGTGACCAACTAGAGAGCAATAACGGTCATAATCATGCAAAGCGACAAAGTAACATTGAATCGGTCATGAAAGTGATATAACTATTCTGAAACAAAAATATCATCAAGGCTTGATAGACTTTCAGTCATAAACATGTGTAAGCATGTGCCAAGTCAATCCAAAAATTCTCCGAAGGGAAATACCACTTCAATATGCCAAGTCATGAACAATGAAATGCATGTAAATCATTTCAATAACACCTTATGCACTCCAGCTATTTGAAACTAGTCACAAGAAAGCATGAACTACTAGGAAAGCATTGTAAACATGGCAGTATATCGCTACAAGCTGGTCTCTAGATCATAAGTACAGGCATATGTACAAAAGTAGAAACAAAATGAGTTCATACCGGCTTTCCTTATTACATCCCTTCCGTCTATCTTCGTCATTATTGCCTCGTCGCTTTCATAATCGAACGTGGAAAGATATAATCAAGTGCAAATGCAACCATGGACAAGAGCTGAACTCTGCAACAAAAATAAACTAGAGAGAGAAAGGACATCTTCTTGTATTTTTCAAAGGTTAATCGAAAGAAAAATAAAGTAGAAATCTTTTTGTTGTTTTTGCAACTTAAGATAGAACAAAGAAGAACGGGCAAAAACTTTGAAAGTCAAAAGCGAACACAAACGGATAATACAATGGAAGGGGAGAAGGCACATACTCCCCCAATCTTAGGCTTTTGTCCTAAGTCGGTCTCGGCTACTGCGGGCCCCAGGAGCTTCCTACAGGCTCCAGGGTGGTACAGGTACGTCCATCCGTCATATGAAGTCTCGGGTGCGTAGATGGACGTCATGTTGTCCTCCCAAGAAGAAGGATCCCCTCCCCAAGAAGAAGGTCCCTCGCCCCATTAGGAAACATGATCCTACTCGGGGTGTGGAATCTCCTCCTGCTCCTCCTAAGCAACCCCGTCCATGGTATTGTGGAACTGCTGCTAGTCAACGAACTCATCCAGCTCGAGTGCGGTGCAAGACCATCCGTTCCTGCTAGCATAGTTAAACAAAAGTGGTGCGGGTAGAGGATCTGGCGAGTGGTAGTCTTGCCAAATCTCATAACATAAACAACATTACCAAACTCGGAAGTCCTAGTAACAAACTCATGCCTCTTCATAGCAGCAAGAGGAAAGTGTAAGAACGGAAAAGGCGCATTATTAGCATGTGCAGAGAGCTCGAGCCTCTCAAGAATAAGTGTGGCGTAAACGCCACCAAAGTGAGGTCATTTGCCGCTGTTAGCAAAAAGGCGGCGAGCAATAAAAGAATAAATATTATACTCGTTTCCTCCTGAGAGGGCGGCTGCCAAGATAGTAATATTTGGCCCCGAAATGTTGCTTGTGTTTTCATGAGCTAACACCCCTCGAGAAATATAATACGCACAATACCTTAGGTGAGGAAGAAAAATGTTGGAAATCTTCCCCCGCTGAACGTCCTTCGGGTCCTTGCTGCAAAGAGAAGTGAAGAGGTCTTCAACTCGGTGGGGTGAGTGGGTATCTTGGTCTTCCCAACATTCCGCACAACTAAAATGACATAGAACTCTGCCAACCGCATGATAATAACTTTCTCATATATTCTAAATTCAACCATAGCAGTTTTTTCATTGTATTTAAACCAATTGACAAAATAATATGTGAGTTTTGGGTACTGTGGCACCTGATGTGTCACAAGGCGTTTCAAACCTGCAGCTGCCCAAAGGTTATCAAACTCATTCTTAATACCTGTAGCCGTAAGAAAATCCTAACACAGGTACGTCATGGCACGTGTCGTGTCTGTCTCATAGAGAAATTCCGGTGGCACAATATCATCACTGTAACTCATCCTCGTAGAAGAGGATGAAGAGGCAGCTCTAGTTACTCTATCCGTAGTCTCGGGCCCCTTCTTCCCAAGCCATCCCTTAGCCTTTCCAAATAAACTCATTTCTGAAATTTTTTGACAGGTTACAAAAACGAGTATCTAAGCAAAATGAGTATAGGAAAACTACTCTACTCACTTCCCCAAGGCATGTACTTGCATCAAAACTTCAAATAAAATTCTAAACATGCATGCAAGCTCATATGAACAGAACCAAAAACTTGTAAATACTCATAAATGTGACCACAATTCAAAATTCTAATTCGAGGGGGTGGAGGAGTCACATACCAGGGATAAAATGCTCAAAATCTCAACTCAAATGATGGGCTGAATGGAGAGATTGAAATTTCGCTCCAAGAACAGCAAGAACTTGGGTTCCAACAGCAAAACACGAGTTTCTGAGTGAGAGAGAATGAGAGGAAGAAGACACGCCTGAAAAGGGGCCCTGGTGGGCCCAGGCGCCCTGGTGGCGGGACCAAGGGCCAGGCCGCGCCACCTGTCCGCCTGGACCAGGGATGGCCCCCCTCGTCATCCCTAGGTGACCCTGTGCTTCTTATTTTGTGGAAAATTTTAATATAATTTTTCTGACAACTTCATTTTTGAGAATTTTCCGAGGTAGCGAAAGCTGCAAAAACTTCCGGAGGCCTCGAAACAGTGGTTAAACATATGAAGTTTCAAAAGCATAAACTTTGGTACAGAAAGGTAGATGAAACCTAAAAGAAATGCAAATATAATAAGCTTCCCTTTTTTATTATATAAAACTTGTTTATTAGCAAGGTTGATCAAGTCTTACTACTAAACAAGTGATATATTAAGCAAAAAAGTTTCACTTCTTATAAGGCATTCATGGTACCTTTATTTGGAGGGAGACTGTCCCTACCATGATTATTTTATATTTGTGATGCACATGGAGAGGAAAATCCCAATCACCAATATTCACGGTCTCAATATTCTCAATGGAGTTAAGGCCATGCCTTTTATCGATCTTCTTCAAAAAATATATTGTGTGTTCTTTATCATTAACATTGAAAGTGACCTTTCCTGTATTGCAATCAATAATAGCACCTGTGGTATTAAGAAAAGGTCTACCAAGAATAATATACATGCTCCCATCCTCGGGCATGTCAAGCACAACAAAATCAGTAATAATCAAGCAATTACCAACTTCAGCATGAACATCCTCACAAATACCAATGGGAACGGCCGTTGACTTGTCAGCCATTTTAAGAGATATATCTGCGGGGATTAGTTTATCTAAGCAAATTATTTTGTAAAGAGATAAAGGCATAACACTCACTCCTGCACCAAGGTCTCATAAAGCAATTCTGACATAATTTTTCTTTATGGACCAAGGAATGGTGGGTATACCTGGTCACCGAGCTTCCCAGGAATCTTGCCACTAAAAGAGTAGTTAGCAAGCATAGTAGATATTTCCTCATTAGGGAATTTTCTTTTATTAGTCACAATATATTTCATATACCTTGAATATGGGGCAACTTAAATATAGCATCAGTCAAAGGAATTTGCAGAAAGAGAGGCTTCATCCATTCACAAAATTTATTGTAGTGCTCTTGTTCTTTAGTTTTGACAGACTTACCTGGGAAGGGCATTGGTTTTTGTACCCATGGTTCTCGTTACTTCCCATGCTTCCTTGCGATGAAGTCTTCTCTAGTATATCTCTTGCGTCTATCTCGTGCTTTTTCTTCTCGCACTTCAGGATGATCATTCTTCTCTTTATCTTTTTTGGGTTCAGCACCGTCTTTAGTTTCAGCATCGTAAGTAGATATGCGATTAGGATCAACAATAAGCTCTTCATCAACTATGGGATCATTTGAATTGTCAGCTTCCTTGTGTTTCTTCTTTTTCTTCTTAGGGGAGCTGACAATGTCTTCTTACTGCATTTGAGAATCTTGCTCGATCCTCTTAGGATGTCCCTCTGGATAAAGAGGATCTTGAGTATGGGTGCCCCCTCGGGTTTTAATCCTGTAATCCTGCATATCTTGTTTGGCATTGTTAGCTAGCAAATCGTTTTGTACATTAGAAATTTGTTCAAGCTGAGTTTGAACCATATGAAAATGCTTAACAAGGCCTTTACCATCATTAACAGTTCTAGCTAAAACATCAAAAACACACTTTTGATAGAAAGGGTATTATCATGCAAATGACTTTGAATCCTCTCATTAAAGTGATTTTCTTCATAATAAAATTATCAAGCTCATCTAAACATTGATCAGGAGGCTTGCCATGAGGGATGTCACTTGAATTGAAATTAAAAAGATAGTGTACCTCTACCTTAGGAGGGTGAGTAGTAGGCTCACAAAGTTTTTCAATAGGAGGTAGTTTCTTAACATCTTCAGCTTTAATCCCTCTCTCTTTGATAGAATTCTTAGCTTCTTGCATATCTTCGGGGTTCAAGACGAGCATTCCCTGCTTCTTTGGTAATGGAGGTGGTTCAGGGACAGACCAATCTTCATGATTTTTGGCTATCTTGCCCAGTAGTTCTTCAGCATCATTCGGTGTTCTTTCCCTAAAAACACAGCCAACACAACTATCTAGATAGGTTCTAGATTCATCAGTTAGACCAGCATAAAATATATCAAGCAATTCATTCTTAGGGACTCCATGTCCCGACCTAGCCTTGAGCAAAGTGCAATACCTCCCCCAACCTTTAGGGAGGTGCTCATCCTGCAACTTTTTAAAATTATAAATTCTTTGCAAAGCAGGATGTTATATATTGTCAGAACCCTCTGTTAGGTATGTGCTAGGGTTAGCAAGTAACTTTGCATCATGTCAAAATTTTCAAAAAGAAATTGAAATGGGAGAGAGAACACCCCCAGATGAATTTAATTCAAATGGCCAGAATAAAAGTTGCTCCAAATATTCCTTTTGCATTTTTGAAAAGTCTCATAAATGAGTGTGATCACATATCAAGTGATGTGGGACCAACCCCATGCTCATGGATTTTTCAAATATTCAAATAGGAGCATGGATTGAAATTTAAACCCCTATTTGAATTAAAGTTCAAATTATTTGAATTTTAAAAATGCCCAAACTTTACAAGTGGCTAGCCTATTATATTTTGAGGCCATATAAAAAGTTTCAGCATTTTATAAAATGCCTAGCTATTTTACTTAGCAAGGAAAACAAAATTACATAAAATAAATTAAGAAAGGAAAGATTAAACAGACAGGAAAATAGAAAAATCTTACCTCTCGCTCAGGGCGAGGCCCAAAAGCCGGCCCAGCAGCTCCTCCCCCTGTCATCTTCCTCCCCGCGCACCCAAGATGCTCGGTGGAAAGCCACCTAGCCAGCCGAGCATGCCGCGGCCTCCCCAGCCTCCACCTGCCCCTCCCGCGTCTTCTACGCTCACCAGGAGACGCCCAGGAGCACGCCTCCTCTATTCCCCCCGCCCCTCCAGAGCCGCTCTTTCCCTCTCTCTCGCCGAGCCCGACGACGACCCGAGCGCCACCGTCGCCATGGCGTGAAGTTTGTGTGGCCACCGTCGTCCCCGAGCCGCGCCATCGTGTCCATCGTCTTCCCCGTCCACGACTCCGTCGAGCTGCAGCAAGGAATCGAGCCGAGGCCCAGAGGAAGTGACGCCGCCTCAAGATCTTCTTCGCCGGACCCGCGAGACGCCGTCGTCAAATTCTCCGGCCATACAGCCTCCCAGGCCTCACCGTCTTCGCCGTTAGCTTTAGGGTGAGCTCTTGCACCTTTCCCCTAAGCTCGCAGCTCCTCCTTACCTCTGTAGCCAAATCCGCCATGAGACCCAAGCAAGCTCGCCACCTCGGTCGAGCCAGAGCTCGTTCTCGTGCCCCTGTCGTTTCCCCAGTGTGTGCGTTTGGCTCCTGGGTGCACTAGCTTTCATTTGCGCCAAGTTTCACCTAAAACCGTGCCCCCTAGCCTCGTCTACGACCTCGCTGGTTCTCTTCTTCCGCCGGAGCAGTCGTCGCCGCCCCTCTGGACCTCCCCGTGACCCCAGCTGCATCCATTCGACGTGCGAGAGCACAAGGAACACGCCGGTGCCATCCATTCCCTCTTCCGACAGTTCCCGATGAACTCCGGCGAGCAACAGTGCTGCCTCCGGCGACCTAGCCATTAGGATCTTAACCCCCAAGCTTAATCACCCTGGCCCCACTTGCAGAGAGACAGACATGTGGGCCAGCCCCTTGCTAATCCCCCCATGTTAGTTTAAATTGAATTAAACTGTTTTAATTAAATAAACAGAGACTGACATGTGGGACCCAGTGGTCAGTGGCCCCCTGACGCCAGCATGCTATCATGCTGACGCAGTAAATGCTTATTTGAATTAAAACAATTCCAGAAAACGCTTAAACTTTGGAAATTCATAACTAATTCATTTTAACTCCAAATTAAACATATAATATTTGTAAAATTATCAGAAAAATGCAAGGATTTTGAATATGCAATCTGTATTCATGTTTGACCAAATAAAAATTGGGTGAACAGTGGAAAAATTGCATATGCATTCTTTTGCAATTCAAATTGGAGTTTGAATTTGTAATTCATTTGCAATATACTCCTTTGAAATGGAATAACTCACACATCAGTGACACATACATCAAATTTCAACCTTCAACTCATTTGCTTGAGCATTGTCTTATTATTATTTTGATGTTTGTGTTCTTTGTCGAATAGAGGTGGAGCCGGAACCCGAGATCACCCCCATCCTTGAAGACCCCGATACTGAACCTCGTCAGCAAGCCAAGGAAACCCCATTGATCATGTCGATAAAATCCCACTTCCCTCTCAGTCTCGCCTATGCATTGTTTAGGATGATTACCATGCTACATTTCTACCGCATAGATGAACCCATTCCTTTGCATGACCTATCATTTGTCATAGTAGTAAGCAAACCACAATCCTAGCAGATGTAGGAGTTGATTGATATCATGTGGCCCCTGCAACTGTTACTGCTTATTGCATGCTTAGAGTGATACAATGTTGATACTGTTATGTGAGTCGGGATGGTAGCAATCATGTTGATGATGGTGGAAATGTGTTGGTGAATCGACCCTAATACAAGGTGAACGATGAGAGGCTGTGTATGATTACACAGTGGGTTGTCTCGTTGAACACCGCCCTAAGTCCGAGTTCTTGTGTGGTGATCCAAGATGAAGAATAAAACCACACATTGGGCTCACTGACCCCTCTCAACCTACTAACTCATCCCTTTCTTTGTCCAGATGTCGCAGTAGTTCGGAGTTCTGGTAGGTTTGTGGCCTGGTTGCTAAGTGAGAGAACGACTCAACAGAGACCGGCTTATGCACCACGCACATATTATCTGGGTCCACTTCGGTAAACCGGTCGAGTTCACGATAGTGGTAGCCAACCCAGGTAGGCGGCTTTCTTGGACTAGATCGGCTATGAGGTAACAGTTGTGGTGAGCATCCTCGTCGACACCCCTTGAATGGTGTCGAGGCTAAAGGCGGTAACTGATGGTCATGTGTGTGTAGCGGTACACCCCTGCAGGGTTTAAAAATATATTCTAATAGCCGCGTCCGCGGTAAGGGACTGCTTGGAAAGCTTAGCTTGATTATTAGACAACTTCAATGGATACTTATAAAACTTGCCAAGATAAGCGTGAGTGCTATGGAGTGCTTTCTCTTGGGAAGTCGAGGAAGGCACCATAGTGGTGTAATTGGTTGGAGACATGTAGTGGACTCGTGTATGCTTCTTACCTCAAGTCTGGTACTCGTAATTCAGGACAAGCCAAGTCAAAGCTGGCACTTCTGCTTATGAACCCCACCTCCCTTTACCTTGATACATGTGCGTGAGTAGTATACCTCCTACGTAAGTCTTGCTGAGTACGACTTTGTACTCACGTTTTCTTATTCTATCTTTTAGATGAACCCACTAAACCCGAAGGTGGATTCTTCCTCGAGCTCGACGACTGAAGACCAAGCTAGTGTAGTCCCAATCAGACGACTGTTCCCACGTGGAAGGGCTTGTTTATAAATAAGGCTTCTCTAAGCCATTTGTTAAACTTGTCTGTACTCAGACCTACTTTGCTTCCGCATGCTTGTTGTAATGTTGGATCACGGTCTCATGATCTCTGTGTGCACTCTGTAAGAGTTATCAATAAAGATGTAAACTTTGTAGAGAACTGCAATGATACCTGCTGTTCATACTAACATGTGTGTTGCGTGTATGATTATATCATGCATGTCTTAGTATGGGTTTTCGAGACCTTAGTTGTGATCTTGCTGGCGGTATTTTATACACCAAGTGGCCCTTAGATGTACGCAGCTTTGGGCATCGCGATGCGATTGTTTGTGACTCCGTCACTTGCACACTTTGATGTATGATCAAGCCCTACCTAGACCACGACTAAGTGATCGGGGTGGAGTAAGTCTATGTAAGGGTTATAATACAATCGATAGTATGGTTGAGGCGACTTGTCTATGAGTATGGGAGTTCACCATCCATATCATTTAGACTTGTGTCCGGACGATGAGGACCCATCTCAGTTGATCATCCGGCCTGGATGGGATGCCCCTCACGTTCGATGCTTTCCGAGAATGTTCTGTGCTTGGCCTTGTCTGCTTAGACAAGTGGGTACGGTTCTCGTCTCTCCATATGATTGTGTTGTAGCGAGTCTTGCATACGCTAACCCCTGGTCCCGACAGACTTGGTATCAGAGCAGGACTGACTGTAGGATTATCAGCCTTGGTCGAAGTCTTGTCTAGATTGCTATAGTTATATAGTTACTCTGGGTATAAAAGGGAACAACGTAAGGCTTATTTTTTCTCCTTACCCTCATCGTTCTGAGTTATGAGTCACCCTCATCTTATTCTACGGGAAGATAGGACTAGGCTCATCTATGTCTTACTAGAACATCTCATTGTTTGCCTCCTTGTAGCCGCAGGAGAGTTGTGTTCGGTTTGCTAGAGTGATTGTGCTTCCTGATTTCTTACATCGTATGTAAGTGATGTTTCCATGTTGTAAGAAATTGTCTTTTCTTGAAATTACAACTGTTATGCAGTCCGAGTCATTCCAAGTTTCTTCATAATCTGATGCATTTGAAAACTCCTTATTTCTGTGTCAGATGGCGGATCTTCCCCCTCGGCAGATTGTTCGTTTGACTAGGTGCCTCGATGTGCGTGGGCATCCAGCCATGCTCATCGAGATGATGTCCTTCATTGGCTATCGATGGTATCCTGAGTACACCGTTGAGGAGCAGTTCCTTGACTTCAACCAGACTCAGTTCCACTGCATTGTCAGTATCTACCCGCACCACATTGGAGTCACTCATCCTATCATCTTTGGACATGGCATTGGTGTGACTGAGAACATGGCTGTGCAGGATGCTGCATACTCATGTATTACACTGCTGAGAGAGGAGCATGCGATGCTTGGTGGGTCACCTTTCCGCTGTATCCCTGCTGCACTTCCAGGAGAAGAGGGATATTACACCGGATTGTACTCAGATCACTCCTTGGACGATCCTTTGCTTCAGATCACTGCTCGGCACGCTTGTGATAGAGATCGTGATGCACATGCCCTTCGTTTTGAGCTTCACGACACTCGTGTCCGTCTGTATCGAGCACTTACACTCCTGGCTCCTTTTGTGAGTGTTGGATCAGTGGAGTATGATGCTATCTACCCAGTCAGGACACAGATGCCTTCATGAGTTGCTTGGCCCGAGATTGGAGGTATTTTTCCACCCCGTGGTCCTCTGCTTCCACCCTACGCTGGACCTCGGCCCCATCCTTGCCCAAATGGATATCAGGGTCCACATGCCTCCGTGTTTCCCGATGGTCACCTTCAGCTTCCGGGTTACATGGGTAACTTCTATGAGGATTACTATGGAGATGGAGATGAGTGAGACCGCATGTGGTCTTTCTCTAGTGAGGATCTAGTAGTATCTTTAGTATTATGTACGCAAGGTGTTCTAAGTTCCAGAGGCTTAGATAAATAATGTATAGGAAGTCAGAGTGCCTCTGAAGGATGTATCATCTTCATCACGTTTGTATTAGCTTGGAGCTTGTACTAAAACGATGTATGGTTTGTATGACAACTTGTGAATATATGGCTTGTAGGCTTTTATCACCATGTTGTCAAGATGATTAGCTTCTTTGCTCTATGATTCTTCCAGTACCTTCAATACCTTGTTTAGACTCTTCCAATCAACTCTGTTTGACTTTGGTTTTAACCTTCAGGATCTCTCAAGGAACCCGTGGCCAGCTTGGTCGTGCCCATGGTCGTGGGAATAAACCGGAGGAAGGCAATCTTCCACCGCCACCCATGATGGCTCAGGTTCTGATGAAGGTTGACATTAACCGCCGAGACTCTCACCTGTTGCTGGAGGTCATTGCCCGCAACACCACTCAGCAGGGCAACGAGTTGGTGTCTTTGAATGACTTCATCCGGCTTCATCGCCCGGTTTTCAGCTACTCCACCGAGCCCCTTGACGTCGATGACTGGCTTCGCAGCATCGAGAGGAAGCTCCAGGAAGGCCATGTTGCAGATGGTGACAAGGTCAACTATGCCACCTACCACCTCGAGGGTGCAGCTAGATCTTGGTGGGATAATTTCGTGAACATGCGTCCCGCTTGACCGCCCACAACTTGGGATGAGTTCTGCACTTCATTCCGTGAGCACCACATTCCAAAGGGTCTTATGGACCGCAAGCGTGAGGAGTTCTGCAACCTCACCCAAGGCAGGAGGACTGTTGACGAGTTTATTCGTGAGTTCAACCGACTGGCTCGTTATGCTACTGAAGAGGTCTCCACCGACGCCAAGAAGCAAGAGAGGTTCCGTAGTGGACTCAATTCTGGACTCCGTCGTGAGCTGAACCTACATGACTTCGCCACCTTCCAGGTCCTTGTCAACAAGGCCATCAAGGCGGAGGACATGAACACCCACAATGATTTCCGCAAGCACCCTAGAGATGATGGTTCATCTAGTTCAGGCTCTCAAAAGCGCAAGATCTGGATCCCCAACAACATGTTCCGCCAGAACAACCCACCGAGACCATCCTATGTGGCGCCTCGTCCAGCAGCTTCGTCCCACCTAGCTCCAACTAACAACCCAGCTCCCCGCACTGTCTTTGGAGCCTGCTAAAAGTGTGGTCAGGCAGGCCACTACTCCCGCGAGTGTCCCCGGAACCAGCTCCAGAATCAGAATGCTCCACCCCGTGCCGGAGGTAACAACAATGGTCGTGGCAAGCCACCCCCAAAGGTCTTCACCACCAAACCCGCTCTTCCCGCCAATCGTGGACGTGTGAACCAGATCTCAGCTAAAGAGACTGACGACACTTCTGACGTCATTCTTAGTACGCTCCCAGTCAATTATGTTCCTACTTCCGTTCTTTTCAATCTCGGAGCATCCCATTCATTCATGTCGGAAAGTTATGCACTTCGTCATGAGTTTTCCTTTGTTGAAATGTCAACCCCAATGATAATTCAAACTCCAGGATCAAGATGGCAAACTAATAGAGTAAGTCATGGCAATCAAATTGCAATTGAGGGTTTAGTATTCCTTGCTTCACTCATAGCCCTCAAGTCTTCAAACATTGATGTCATCCTTGGTATGGATTGGTTATCAAGACAAAATGCTTTTCTTTGTTGTAAAGCCAAGTCAGTTAGACTTACCCATCCTTCAGGCCAGACAATAGATTATTCCTCACCAAGATCGAGAACCCAGATACATTCGTTGAATGTGCTTCCCCTTCCCGACCTTGAAGATATTCCGGTGGTTCGTGACTTCCCGGATGTCTTTCCTGAAGAGCTGCCGGGCATGCCACCAGACAGATGTGTAGAGTTCATAGTGGATCTTATGCCAGGAACCTCACCAATTTCCAAACGCCCATACAAAATGGCCCCACGTGATTTAGCTGAGCTTAAAATCCAGCTTGAAGCTTTTTTGGCAAAAGGATTCATCCGCCCTAGCTCATCACCATGGGGTTGCCCCGTTCTGTTCGTAACAAAGAAAGATGGAACAAAAAGGATGTGCATAGACTATCGCCCGCTAAATCTAGCGACGATAAAGAACAAGTACCCACTGTCCAGGATCAAAGATCTTTATGATCAAGTTGCTGGATCCTCTGTCTTCTCCAAGATGGATTTGAGATTAGGTTATCATCAAATCAAAATCAGAAACGAGGACATTCCCAAAACGTCTTTCATTACTCGTTATGTTGTTTACGAGTACACCGTCATGTCCTTTGGTTTAACCAATGCCCCCGCCACTTTCTCGCGCATGATGAATTCGATCTTCATGGAGTACTTGGATAATTTTTTTGTAGTTTATCTTGATGACATTCTCATCTACTCGAAGGACGAAGAAGAACATGCCGAACATCTTAGGTTGGTATTGATGAAACTTCGAGAGCATCGCATGTATGCTAAATTCTCCAAGTGTGAATTTTGGCTACCAGAAGTGACCTACTTAGGACACGTGATTTCTGCAAAAGGCATTGTTGTCAATCCCGAGAGAGTTCAGGCCATCCTTGACTAGACTCCACCTGAATCGGTTAAGCAAGTTAGGATTTTCTTGGCTTAGCAAGCTATTGCCGCCGCTTCGTTGAGAACTTTTCTAAAGTTGCAAAGCCTCTAACTGAACTCCTCAAGAAAGATAAGAAATTCCAATGGACTCCCAAGTGCGAGGAAAGCTTTCAGGAGCTAAAAAGAAGATTGACTTCTGCACCCGTACTTGCGCCTCTAGACATCAAAAAGGATTTCGAGATCTTTTGTGACGCCTCATGGCAAGGGTTAGGATGCATACTTATGCAAGATAGACATGTGGTAGCTTATTCTTCGCGCCAGTTGGGTCCACATGAAGAGAACTATCCTACCCATGATCTTGAACTCGCTGCCGTAGTTCATGCCCTGACAACTTGGCGACATTACCTCCTTGGTAATCGTTGTGAGATCTATTCCGACCACCAAAGCCTCAAATATATATTCACCCAGCCAGATCTTAATCTCAGGAAAATATGCTGGGTTGAGTTGATAAAAGATTATGACTTAGGAATTTCTTACACCCCAGGCAAAGCCAATGTCATGGCTGATGCACTAAGTCGTAAGTCGTATTGTAACAACCTCATGTTACAACAGTGTCAACCACTTCTTCATGAGGAATTTCGCAAGCTCAATCTTGAGATTCTTCCTCATGGCTATCTTTCTACCTTGGTGGAGAAACCAACTCTTGAGGATCAAATCATAGTTGCCCAAAGGCGTGCACGAGGTGTTCGCCAGATCAAGGAGAACATTGCTAGCGGAGTTGCTAAATGTTTCTCCACAGATAGTAAAGGAACGGTATTCTTTGGAAATCGTTTGGTAGTGCCTAATAATAGGGAGCTAAGGCAACTCATCCTCAAAGAATCCCATGACACACCCCTCTCGATTCATCCCGCTAGCACGAAAATGTACCGAGATCTACGCCAGAGATTTTGGTGGACTAGGATGAAGATAGACATTGCTCGATTTGTTGCCGAATGTGATATTTTCGTCGCATTAAGGCAGAACACTAAAGACCTGCTGGTACACTTCAACCTTAACCTATTCCAGAATGGAAATGGGACAATGTCAGTATGCATTTCATCACTGGCTTTCCAAAAACCCCGAAAGGAAATGATACCATCTTCGTTGTTGTGGATAGACTTTCAAAAGTTGCTCACTTCCTTCCCGTTCGCGGGTCTATAACTGCTAGCCAGTTAGCGGAATTGTATGTCTCTAGAATTGTGTCTCTTCATGGTGTTCCTTTGGAAATCAATTCTGATCGTGGCAGCCTTTTCACCTCTAGATTTTGGGGAAGCTTTCAGAATGCTATGGGAACTCATCTCTCCTTTAGTACAACTTTCCATCCTCAGTCTAGCGGTCAAGTTGAAAGGGTTAACAAAATTCTCGAAGACATGCTCAGAGCTTGTGTTATCTCATTCGGAAAGAATTCGGAGAATTCTCTTCCATTCACCGACTTTTCTTATAACAATAGTTTTCAATCTAGTCTGAACATGGCTCCTTTTGAACTCCTCGATGGACGACGATGTCGAACACCCCTTAACTGGTTAGAAACCGGTGAAAGACAATTCTTTGGACCGGATATGATCATGGAAGCAGAAGAGAAAGTTCGCATTGTTCGTGATCAATTGAAATCAGCCCAGTCTCATCAGAAAAGCTACTATGATCGTCATCATAAGCAAGAAAGCTACAATCTGGACGAGAAGCCCTACCTTCGGGTTACTCCTCAAAAGGGAACCCAACGATTCGGTATCAAAGGCAAGTTGGCCCCACGTTACATTGGACCTTTCCGCATTCTTGCTAAACGTGGAGAAGTTGCCTACCAACTTGAACTACCCCGCACCTTTCCCGAGTACATGATGTATTCCATGTGTCACAACTCAGGCGTTGCTTCAAGGACCCCATCCGCGAAGTAGACCATGAAACGCTTGATCTCCAAGATGACCTTTCTTATTGAGAATACCCCGTTCGTATTCTTGATTCAGCAGAGCGTGTCACTCATCGTCAGAAGATTAAGTTTCAGAAAGTGCAATGGTCACACCACTCTGAGACAGAAGCCACGTGGGAAAGAGAAGACCGTCTCAGTGCCGAGTACCCTTCCTTCCTCCTGCAGACTTCTGAATCTCAGTACGAGATTATTTTGAGTTGGGGAGAGTTATCAGAACCCTCTGTTAGGTATGTGCTAGGGTTAGCAAGTAACTTTGCATCATGTCAATTTTTTCGAAAAGAAATTGAAATGGCAGAGAGAACACCCCCCAGATGAATTTAATTCAAATGACCTCCAAAAATTCCTTTTGCATTTTTGAAAAGTCTCATAAATGAGTGTGATCACATATCAAGTGATGTGGGACCAACCCCATGCTCATGGATTTTTCAAATATTCAAACAGGAGCATGGATTTAAATTTAAACCCCTATTTGAATTAAAGTTCAAATTATTTGAATTTTAAAAATGCCCAAACTTTACTAGTGGATAGCCTATTATATTGTGAGGCCATATAAAAAGTTTCAGCATTTTATAAAATGCCTAGCTATTTTACTTACCAAGGCAAAAAAAATTACAGAAAAGAAATTAAGAAAGGAAAGATTAAACAAACAGGAAAATAGAAAAGTCTTACCTCTCGCTCAGGGCGAGGCCCAACAGCCGGCCCAGCTGCCCATCCCCCTGTCGTCTTCCTCCCCGCGCGCCGTCGCCATGGTGTGAAGTTTCATGGCCACCATCGTCCCCGAGCCGCACCATCGTGTCCATCGTCTTCCCCGTCCACGACTCCGTCGAGCTGCAGCAAGGAATCGAGCCAAGGCCCAAAGGAAGTGACGCCGCCTCAAGATCTTCTTTCCCGGACCCGCGAGACGCCGTCGTCAAATTCTCCAGCCACACAGCCTCCCCGGCCTCGCCTTCTTCGCCGTTAGCTTCAGGGTGAGCTCCTGCACCTTTCCCCTAAGCTCGCAGCGCCTCGTTCCCTCTGTAGCCAAATCCGCCATGAGACCCAAGCATGCTCGCCGCCTCGGTCGAGCCAGAGCTCGTTCTCGCCGCCCACGTCTACGACCTCGTCGGTTCTCTGCTTCCGCCGGAGCAGTCGCCGCCGTCCCTCAGGACCTCCACGTGACCCCCAGCTGCATCCATTAGACGTGCGGGAGCACAAGGAACACGCCGGTCCCATCCATTCCCTCTTCCGTGCCCTAAATCGAGTACCCCATGAACTCCGGCGAGCAATAGTGATGCCACCGGCGACCTAGCCATTAGGATCTTAACCCCCAAACTTAATCACCCTGGCCCCACTTGCAGAGAGACACACATGTGGCCCAGCCCCCTGCTAATCCCCCCTGTTAGTTTAAATCGAATTAAACTGTTTTAATTAAACAAACAGAGACTGACATGTGGGACCCAGTGGTCAATGGCCCCCTGACGCCATTAAATGCTTATTTGAATTAAAACAATTCAGAAAATGCTTAAACTTTGGAAATTCATAACTAATTCATTTTAACTCCAAATTAAACTTATAATATATGTAAACTTATCAGAAAAATGCAAGGATTCTGAATATGCAATCTGTTTTCATGTTTGACCAAAGAAAAATTGGGTGAACAGTGCAACATTGCATATGCATTCTTTTGCAATTCAAATTGGAGTTTGAATTTGTAATTCATTTGCAATATACTCCTTTTAAATGGAATAACTCACACATCAGTGACACATACATCAAGTTTCAACCTTCAACTCATGTGCTTGAGCATTGTCTTATTATTGTTTCGATGTTTGTGTTGTTTGTCTACTAGAGGTGGAGCCGGAACCCGAGATCACCCCTTCGTTGAAGACCCCGATACTGTACCTCGTCAGCAAGGCAAGCAAACCCCATTGATCATGTCGATAAAATCCCACTTCCCTCTCGGTCTCTCTTATGCATTGTTTAGGATGATTACCATGCTACGTTTCTACCGCATAGATGAACCCATTCCTTTGCATGACCTATCATTTGTCAAAGTAGTAAGAAAACCACAATCCTAGCAGATGTAGGAGTTGATTGATGTCATGTGGCCCCTGCAACTTTTACTTCTTATTGCATGCTTAGAGTGATACAATGTTGATACTGTTATGTGAGTCGGGATGGTAGCAATCATGTTGATGATGGTGGAAATGTGTTGGTGAATCTACCCAAATACAAGGTGAACGATGAGAGGTTGTGTAGGAGTACACAGTGGGTTGTCTCGTTGAACACCGCCCTAAGTCTGAGTTCTTTTGTGGTGATCCAAGATGAAGAGTACAACCACACATTGGGCTCATTGACCCCTCTCAACCTACTAACTCATCCCTTTCGATGTCCAGATGTCGCAGTAGTTTGGAGTTCTGGTAGGTTTGTGGCCTTGCTGCTAAGTGATAGAACGGCTCAACCGAGACCGACTTATGCACCACGCACACATCATCTGGGTCCACTTCGGTAAACCGGCCGGGTTCACGATAGTGGTAGCCAACCCAGGTAGGCGGCTTTCTTGGACTAGATCGGCTATGAGGTAACAGTTGCGGTGAGCATCCTCGCCGACACCCCTTGAATGGTGTTGAGGCCAAAGGCGGTAACTATTGGTCATTTGTGTGTAGCGGTACACCCCTGCAGGGTTAACAAAACTATTCGAATAGCCGCGTCCGCGGTAAGGGACTGCTTGGAAAGCTTAGCTTGATTATTAGACAACTTCAATGGATACTTATAAAACTTGCCAAGATAAGCGTGAGTGCTATGGAGTGCTTTCTCTTGGGAAGTCGAGGCAGGCACCATAGTGGTGTAATTGGTTGGAGACATGTAGTGGACTCGTGTATGCTTCTTACCTCAAGTCTGGTACTCGTAATTCAGGACAAGCCAAGTCAAAGCTGGCACTTCTGCTTATGAACCCCACCTCCCTTTACCTTGATACATGTGCATGAGTAGTATAGTTCCTACGTAATTCTTGCTGAGTACGACTTTGTACTCACGTTTTCTTATTCTATCTTTTAGATGAACCCACTAAACCCGAAGGTGGATTCTTCCTCGAGCTCGACGACTGAAGACCAAGCTAGTGTAGTCCCAATCAGACGACTGTTCCCACGTGGAAGGGCTTGTTTATAAATAAGGCTTCTCTAAGCCATTTGTTAAACTTGTCTGTACTCAGACCTACTTTGCTTCCGCATGCTTGTTGTAATGTTGGATCACGGTCTCATGATCTCTGTGTGCACTCTGTAAGAGTTATCAATAAAGATGTAAACTTTGTAGAGAACTGCAATGATACCTGCTGTTCATACTAACATGTGTGCTGCGTGTATGATTATATCATGCATGTCTTAGTATGGGTTTTCGAGACCTTAGTTGTGATCTTGCTGGCGGTATTTTATACACCAAGTGGCCCTTAGATGTACGCAGCTTTGGGCATCGCGATGCGATTGTTTGTGACTCCGTCACTTGCACACTTTGATGTATGATCAAGCCCTACCTAGACCACGACTAAGTGATCGGGGTGGAGTAAGTCTATGTAAGGGTTATAATACAATCGATAGTATGGTTGAGGCGACTTGTCTATGAGTATGGGAGTTCACCATCCATATCATTTAGACTTGTGTGTGGACGATGAGGACCCATCTCAGTTGATCATCCCGCCTGGATGGGATGCCCCTCACGTTCGATGCTTTCCGAGAACGTTCTGTGCTTGGCCTTGTCTGCTTAGACAAGTGGGTACGGTTCTCGGCTCTCCATATGATTGTATTGTAGCGAGTCTTGCATAAGCTAACCCCGGGTCCCGACACATATGAGCAAGAAAATACTTAGCAACAAAAGTTTGAGCTAATCCTTTAGGAATTTTAATAGAACGATGAGGTAGTGTGTCATACCATGCTCTAGCACCCTAATACGTCCAAAAGGTATCTATTATTTCTTCTTGCTCCATGCCTCTTTTGTGTGATATTGCTATGATATTGTTGAACTTCCATACACTTTTGATCATATTTGGACTAACCTATTAACTCAGTGCACGCCAGTGCCAGTTCCTGTTTTCTGCTGTTTTTCTATTTCAGGTTTCCCCCATATTAAAATTGCTCCAAAAATTCGGGAAAAATCCAATAAAAAATCAGCATGGAAGAAGCTTAGGGAATCACCGAGGGGTGGGGGGGGGGGGCAGAGGGGACCCACCAGGGCCCTAGGCGCCCTCCCGACGCACCCTAGGGTGGGGCCGCGCCAGGGGGCCGCCTGGACCCCTAGTGACCCCTATGTTCAGATTGTTTTTGAGTAATATATTTGGTTCTCCTATTTTATATTTATTTTCTATAATAATTCTTGCCTGTTCTCCGTTGTTATTTAGTGCTTTGGCCAAGTAGTAGGTAGTGACTCCAAGAGGAAGCGTTATGCATGATTGTGGGTTCATGCCCCCCGATAACTAGCTTGAGTGACAGAAACATGAGTCTAGGGGATGTGATGTTGGCACAAGGGGGAAAACAACGGTGCTTCTACTTGCGGGTGCAAGGACTGTTTACTTTAGGCAAAGTTCTTTAATGAAGTTGTCCGTTGCTTTGAGTTTAGACTTTGGGTGGGTTCGCAACTTAATACCAGCGAGATGTTCTGGATAGATATCTCAAGGTGGATGATTAGTAGGTAGATGCAGATGGATATCGGTCTACTTTTCTTGGCATACCGCCCATGCTTTTGAGGCTCTTCATTTTTTCATAGCATAATTAGCATTGGTTTGCGCACATAATCCTCTCAATTTCCCAGCTGTAATTTGTTTACCTCGCATGGTTATTTTATCGTCTTTTGGGAGAGAGACATCACTAGTGAACATCATAGGACGCCGGTCCATATTTCCAATACTGTTTACACCCACTATCAATTTATTGCTTTATTTACTTTTCCGTTGCTATCTCTATCATTATTATCCCGTGCGTTTTATCCTTTGTAAACAACAAGGCCGGAGGGATTGACAACCTCTCTGTACTCGTTGGGAAGTGAAGTTATTTGTTGTGTGTGCAGGTCTAGGTGAAGTAAGCAACCTTGAGTTGTGAATGACGCCATTGTTCACGTCACCACCTTCTTGTATATGTTGGAGTCCTACTGGTTCGATACTAAACCTTAGCATCTTCGCTAAGGGAAACTTGATGTTGTCTACATCTCAACCTTCCACTTTGGGTAACCAACGAGGGGGCGTTAATTCGTACCATCAAAAGCAATTTCTGGCGCCGTTTCCGGGGACTCCACTCTTTAAGATAAGGGGAGTTTCACACTATCTTTTACCTTTGATTTTTAGTCTTGTTAGTTTACTTTTCAATTTTTATCTTCTTGTCTTTTATCAAAAAAAAAATTATGTATAGTTCCTTACTTGCCAATCAATGTCTGACTTCTTTGAAACCAGATCTTATTGGAATGGAGGATTCACCGAGGATCAACAAAAGTGGTACAAGGAACACCGCTTGTCTCAAAGGGGATACACTTATGGAAACAAATACACCAGTTGTATGAGTATGCTAGAAACTTGTGCTCAATATATAATATATCTTTCTGCAGGGATGAATCTTGTTGCTTTATGAGGCACAAACACCTTGCTTTCCAATGTGAGTACAATGATGATGAAACCTTAGCTTCTTATGCAAAGAGAAATTATGACTTTGATGATGCACAGCAAATAGAAGAATTTGTTGCTTATAAGGGTGCCTATGAAATTACTTCTCTTCTTAAAAATATTGATGATGCCCCTTACAAATCTGAGAGTCTTGCTATACTTAACTATTATTTGGAAAATTACGATGCAAATTATTATATTACTGATCATCTTGAGAGAATCTCTCCACCAAAGCCCCTTGGATGAAGAAATTGTTGAACCCGAAAGCCCCTTGGATGAAAAAGAGGAGGAGAGTGATGAAAAAAAGGAGAAAGAATGGGGCCATCCATGTCTACCTTCTAATGAGAGTAACTCTTTGACTCTTACCTTATATGAGTGTTATGATTATATGGATTCTTTTGAAATATCCCTTTTTGATGAAGTTGATGCCTTCTATGCTTATGGCCGTGATGCCACTATGGATGCTGCTTACGGAGATGAACTTGCTATAATTCCTCATATTAAGCATGAAATTTTTGCTATTGCACCCACACTTGATTTTCCTATTAACCTTTTGAAATCTCCAACTCATATTCCGGAGAATTGTGCTCTTATCAAGGCTCAATGTGATGGGTTGCATTTATCTTATAATCCTAAAGACCGTGTTGAAAACTATACATGTGTGCTTGTAGGTCATGAACAACATGATTTATGTGATAGTTATATTCTTGATTTTGTTCATGATACTAATGAAAATTATTTTGAGAGAGGGAAGTTTGGTTGTAGAAATTTCCATATTACTAAAACTCCTCTCTTTATGTTGAAAGTATTGAAGTTGTTCTTGTTCCACCTTCCTATGCTGGTTTCTTTGTGCTTCTTTGATTTATTTTCTTACAAGATGCCTATGCACAGGAAGTGGGTTAGGCTTAAATGTGTTTCATATTTTCTTCTTGATGCTCTCTTTTGCTTCAAAATTCTTATTCTTGTGAGAGCATCTTCTATAATCTTTTTGCCTAGCTTAAAGGCGTAAATGAAAGCGCTTGTTGGGAGGCAACCCCAGATGTTTTTACTTCTGTTTTTAGTGGTCTTGATGATTGTTACTAATGTAGAAACATCATTGTATCTTTACTTTTCAAGCTTTGTGCCATTTATAGGCTCATATGGCAAGGAAAGTGAAAGTTGTGACATGCTGTCCAGAAAACAGATTCTTTCCTCATGACTAGAAAAATCACAGAAAAATCCCAGTTCATCTTTTTGAGCTCAAATTTTTACACAGTGTGATCTATACAATTACGGAACTTTGGTATGTTCTGAGTTTTTTGATTTGAGTTGCAGAAGTATCCCTAAAAAATTCTTTACTACCTGGTGGTCTGTTTTTCACAGATTCTGTCCTGTTTTGGCTTTTCTTCGTTTTGCAAACCTTAAGCTTGCTTTTTCTTTGCAAAAACTTTTTGGAAATCTTGAGCAACAGTGGATATTAAATAATATCCTTATTTCAAGTAGAGAAAAATTATTTTATTATGGGTACTAACCTCGCTAATAAGATTATGATGAGTTATGTATGAAGGGAGTTTTCAATTGTGCGAGGGAAGATTATGAAAGAAGATTAGGAAGTGTCAAGCGCTCAAGCTTGGGGATGCCCCCAAGCATCCCCAATAAATTATCAAGGAGACTCAAGCGTCTAAGCTTGGAATGCCCCCGTGCATCCCCTTCTCCATCAACAATTATCAGTTCGTCTCTCGTTTCACTATATTTTTATCACTTCATGCGTTATGTGCTATGCTTGGAGTGTCTCGCTCTTAGGTTTTATTTTTATTTTTCTTTAGCTTTGCTTGATTTTCATAAAAATTTAGAACCCAGATTTATTTGTGTGGAAGAGAAACACTCTCCACTTCCAAAATCTAGAACACAATATAGGACTTTTCATGCTTATCTTTTCAAAGAGTTTTTGTTTAGTTTGTCGCTGGAACTCTCTTGAGTTTTCATGGTTATCTTGTTTAGAGAGTTTTCCTGTTGCATTGAGTTTTGTGTCTTGAATTGAAGTAGGTAATTGAGGTTGCTATTCTTTTGTAGTAGTAACTTGTAATAGTTTTGAGGTATTGTTTTGAGTAATGTTTGGACTTTTGGTGTCAAGAGCTTTAGCCTATTATTGATAGATGTCGTATTTTGGGCAATCCATGTTTATTTTCAAAACATACAAATTAGTTGAGAACTTTAGCTACTAGATGGATCACTACTTTTCTGAGGGGGCGAATATTAGAGTACACTCACGTACCATGAGTCGAGGATGCGCAAGGATAACCAAACCCCCATACACTCCTCCTCGGGGTACTTGTCTCTTTGAGAACCTCCTATTAGATTGAGAGTTACCGATAATAAGTGCATGAGTTCTTCGGACTAATGTGAGTATTCGAAAGTTGACACTTCCACCTTCCATATTTTTCTAGCCTCTCCTATGCCGTGCATTCCTTCCTGCTCACTCCGAGAGTTGGGTCCACCTTCGCCGGTACATCCAAACCCTTGGCATGATACGCTCTGTCATCATAAACCTCCTTATATGCTTCCTCAAAATAGCCACCATACCTACCTAACAAGGCATTTCCATAGCCTTTCAGAGATATATTGCCATGCAACATCGATCTTCCCATGACTTGATCTTCATGTCATACATGCTACTTGCTTGATCGATGAGCCGCATGCTAGTTGGGCTTTGCCCTAATCATTGCTACATGACGCGCTAGTATCATTGCATATCCTGCTACACTGGCAGAGGCATACATTTTCATACTTCATGATAGTTACATCTTCTTTATGATTTGAGTACTTTGTAAAGTGTGAAAGATCTTCTATACTTCTTGTAATATATAGAGTGTTGCCCCTAAAGTGAGGAAAAGATCCCAAAGTGGACAAATTAAAAGATCCCAAAGAGGACAAATGGGAGAAATAGAAAGAGCCATTGAGGCCACCATAAAAATACAAAAAAATAGAAAAAAGAGAAAAAAAATAAAAAGAGAGAAGGGGCACACTACTATTACTTTGGAGAGATACACACTCGTACTCCCTCTTATATCTTGTAGTCCATAGAGATTATCATTCATGCATAGAGCTATGTCGGGACCTTCACACTATATAACTTGGCTTGTATATTCCAATGATGCGCCTCCTCAAATGAGATCTAGGTCTTCTTGAGCAAGCAAGTTGGATGCACCCCCACTTGTTCCATTGGAGAGCTTACCTTAGCTCATATGTGCGTCCGTTGCATGGCAATCCCTACTCCTCACATCATATCTATCATTTGGCTTTCTCTCGCCTATGATTGTCCTCATTGATATGAGCCTTTCACACCCTTTTTGTCTTCCTCCTCCACCATATTCTCTCTTTTCCATCCTAAGTGTCAACTTTCTTGCTTACGCTCATCCATTGCATGAGTGCTCAAAATTTCAAAAAGGAGTGGATCATTTTGACTTGTACCTGACTAGTGGTCTGGGGATGAGTCAAGATAAGATTCCAAAGAAGACCAAGTGTGAAACTTTAGTAGATTGAGTTCCCAACACAAAAATACTTTTTTCTCGTATATCCCTATCCCCTTTCTTGCACGCAAACACCATTTGGAGGCATTCGAGTCACGGGCAGCGAAAGATCTTGCACCTTTATGTTCTTATGTTGCTTGTTTCAATACTAATATAGACTCTTGCCTGTTATGACTTGAATTGAATTACATACCTTGATTGCTTTACTTAAAAGTTCTTATATGGTTGCTAGCATGTCACCAGAGAAATTATGCTTTTATCATTTACCTATTCGAGGACGAGCAGGAATTAAGCTTGGGGATGTTGATACGTCCAAAATGTATCTATAATTTCTGCTTGTTCCATGCCTCTTTTCTGTGATATTGCTATGATATTGATGAACTTCCATACACTTTTGATCATATTTGGACTAACCTATTAACTAAGTGCACCCCAGTGCCAGTTCGTATTTTCTGCTGTTTTTCTATTTCAGGTTTCCCCCATATTAAAAGTGCTCCAAAATTCGGGAAAAATCCAATAAAAAACCAGCGTAGAAGAAGCTTAAAGAATCACCGAGGGGGGGGGGGGGCAGAGGGGACCCACCAGGGCCGAGGAACCCTCCCGGCGTGCCCTAGGGTGGGGCCGCGACAGGGGGCCGCCTGGACCCCTGGCTGCCCCCTTGGCCCATATAATCCTCGTGGCGTGAAACCCCCGTGACGGGAACCCTTTTTCGCGATCTCTCCTCTGTTCCGCCGCCGCCGCGCTTCCAAGATCGGGAGCACCAAAATACCTCTTCCCGGCACCCTGACGGAGGTAGGAACCACCTCCGGGAGCTTCTGCACCACCATGGATGCTTCCCGGATGAACCGTGAGTAGTCCACCTTGGACCATGGGTCTATGATCAGTAGCTATGTGATTTTCTCCTCCCCTCTTTGTTCTTCATGGATTAGACCTCGTGAGCTGCCCTACATGATCGAGGCACATCTGTAATATTTCTGTTGTTGCTACGCTTAGTTTGCTGGGATCTGATGGATTATGAGATTATGTTCAGATTGTGTTTGAGTAATATATTTGATTCTCCTCTTTTATATTTATGTTCTAGAGTAATTCTTGCATGTTCTCCGTTGCTGTTTATTGCTTTGGCCAAGTAGTAGGTAGTGACTCCAAGAGGGAGCGTTATGCATGATTGTGGGTTCATGCCCCCCGATGACTAGCTTGAGTGACAGGAACATGAGTCTAGGGGATGTGCTGTTTCCACAAGGGGGAAAACAACGGTGCTTGTACGTGCGGGTGCAAGGATTGTTTACTTTACACAAAGTTCTTTAATGAAGTTGTCCGTTGCTTTGAGTTTACACTTTGGGTGGGATTTGCAACTTAATATCAGCGAGATTTTCTGTATAGATATCTCAAGGTGGATGATTAGTAGGTAGATGCAGATGGATTTCGGTCTACTTGTCTTGGCGTACCGCCCATGATTTTGAGCCTCTTCCTTTCTTCATAGCATAATTATCATTGGTTTGCGCACATAATCCTGTCAATTGCCCAACTGTAATTTTTTTACCTCGCATGGTTATTTTATCGTATTTTGGGAGAGAGACATCACTAGTGAACATCATAGGACCCCGGTCCATATTTCCAATACTGTTTACACCCACTATCAATTTATTGCTTTATTTACTTTTCCGTTGCTATCACTATCATTATTATCCCGTGCGTTTTATCCTTTGTAAACAACAAGGCCGGAGGAATTGACAACCTCTCTGCACTCGTTGGGAAGCAAAGTTATTTGCTGTGTGTGCAGGTCCAGGTGAAGTAAGCAACCTTGAGTTGTGAACGGCGCCATTGTTCACTTCACCACCTTCTTGTATCTGTTGGAGTCCTACTGGTTCGATACTAAACCTTAGCATCTTCACTAAGGGAAACTTGTTGTAGTCTACATCTCAACCTTCCACTTTGGGTAACCAACGAGGGGGCGTTAATTCGTACCATCACACCCTCCTTCAAAGAAAAAGGAAGAAGCTTAGTAACATAATAATTTGTCTTCTTGTCCTCCGTAGAGAATAAGCCACATAGATCAGTGAGTTTTGTAAGGTGTGTTATAGCGTCATCGTTTTCTCTGCCATAAAAGGGCTCAGCTTAAACTGTTGATATAAGTGAAATATCAACAGAGAAATCAAAATCAGCATCTTCAAAGCAAATAGGAGATGAACCAAATTTAGAATCTGGGGTAAACTTGGTCTTCATGGAGTGATTTTCAAGCAGCTTCTTAACAACACCGGGGTTAGAGTCATCACACTCTGTAAGTTCCCTGCATAAATCATCATCAAGCTCAATATAATCATCATCAAGCTCAATATAATCATCATCAAGGATTCTTTCCTTGATACCACTCAAGTCTGGGTAACCAGAAGACCTGCAAATAGGATAACGTGTAACATGAATTTCAATTCCAGATTGTTTTGCAGCCTTAGAAATTTGAGATTCACGATAGCGACCGAGAGAACCGGTCTCCTCAAAACTTGTGGAAGCATCATCAAAAGTATAATACATAGTAACAGACTCAGTAGAAGCAGCATGTGGTGGTGGTTAAACAAGCTTACTCATAACAGAAGGTGAATCAAGTGTAGCACTAGTGCTAAGAGTGGTAACTTTTCTTGTAGTGGATGGTAAAATCAGGACCTTGGGGTCTCCTTTCTTACACATAGAGGATAAATTCGAGCAAGAATAATAACTTCAAGAGCTATGATCCCCAGCAACGGCGCCAGAAAACTGTCTTGATGACCCACAAGTGTAGGGGATCGCGATAGTCTTCGCGGGTAAGATAACCCAATTTATTGATTCAACACAAGGGGATCCAAAGAATATTTATAAGATTTGACAATTGAGTTTTCAATTCAAGAGCAACTGAAAGATACTTGCTTGGCAACGAAATATAAGTGGTAACGGTGGTATGGAAGTGATAGTGTTAATGGATATAGTGGTAGCAAAGCAACGAAAGAAAAACGGTAAAGTAAAGTAACGCGTGACTAGCAGAATTAAAAACACTGTAGGATAGGGGGAGGATTGTTGGGTGCTACATGGATGAGAGACATCATGTATTTTACTTGGGGCAAGGCACATAGAAAAGTAATGATCATCTAGTCATATATCAAACATTAGGCATGTATCCCGAAGGTATTTGTACGTGCTTGCAATAAGAACTTGCACAACATCTTTTGTCCTACCATCCCGCTACAAACGGGGCCAAAAGGAACTTGTGGAGATTAAGGTGCTCCTATCAAAGAACACCGGAACAAAGAATTAACAATCAATGGATACATGGAATCCTCAAATTATAGTCCATACCCTTTGGTGTCTCAAGCTGTCACCATTGGCATCGCCAGTTCCGGCCTATAACAGGTGCATACAACTCATAGATAGGATCAATAACACAAATATATTCATGCAAACACATAGGGTTCAGATCTGAAATCATGTCACTCGGGACCAAAGTGACAAGCAATAAGAACAACAAGTTGTAGCAAAGATGATAAACATCATACTAGATGATAAGCAACATGCCCCCAATAATCTGATGAACAATTACAAGATCTAACTCATCCAATCCCTACCATCACCTTTGCCTACAATAGGGAATTACTCACAGATGAAAGGAAAAGTCATGGAGGGATGATGTAGTGGCGATGGTGATGATTCCCCCTCACCGGTGGCCAAAACAGGCTTCCGAATAGCCCTCCGGGAGATGAACAGAGGGTGGCGGCGGCACCGCAAAGAGAATTGGAAAAGCGACTTCTGTTCTGGGGTTTTCTCGACGAGGGTAAAAATAGGAGTCCTCGTAGGGCACCAAAGGGGGTGGGGCCTCCCAGGTACCCTAATGGCGCGGCCAGGGGCCAGGCCGCGCCACCTGGCCGCCTGGCCCAGGGGCAGCCCCCCTCTGGCCCTCCTTCTGACATGTGGCTCGTCCCGGTGCATGGATTTTCTGTATTTTTTCCTGGAATTTTCGGAGACACTTAAAAATCCATTTTCCTGCACACAAGAAAACCAGACATGCAACTCTACTGAAAAATGTGTCAGTCCGTGTTAGTTTCATTCAAATCATGCAAGAATGAGGTCAAAACAATATCAAAAGTGTTTGGAAAAGTCGATATGTTTGCGACGTATCATCTTCCTAATCCTAAATTTGGTAATTAAGTTTAAATTTTTTAATCACCTATTCACCCCCTCTAGTTGACCATATCGGTCCTTTCATTATGTATTCAACACATGTTAACTTTTAACACAAGATGGTGATCGAAACATATCAATATGAAATCTACTTTCGAAGATCTCGTCAAGACGAATTTAATGGTAAAAACCAATTTTAAATGAGGGCATCAGACTAATAATTTAAACTATTAAATTTTGATAAAGTTCTTACCAACATGAGAAATTTTGTCCTATATGAAATTATGCATACTATGTGTTTGTGCTTCTTGTGAATAATTAGCACCTATCAAAACATCCATTGGTCATCAACTTCAAATAGTGTGACTGCATAGACACCCAAGATATTCGACGATATGCTAAAAATGTACTATAATGGTTATCAATTATCATGATCAATATTTACCTTTGATAAGTAAATTGTATTCGATGCGTTGGGCACATCTTCTGGCCGCCGAACCAAACCAAATGCCGCTCTTCCGGTTAGGGTGTATTTTGGTTAACATCTCTCCCTTTGTCAGCATTGCATACACTACCCAAATCAACCTGGCTAAGCAAATATAGGCTAAAAACCAACATCTTCATGTTGTTTGTTTATCTGCATTCACTCCAGCTAAGCTGTGGGGAAAAAGGGGGAGGCGCTGTTTGGTTGCCCACTTAACCAGACAGAAATACAAGGCATCGTTTTTGGTTACATGTGTCGCATGTAGTCTGGTAACCTCCTCATTGAGGTGGTGAGATTACCAGCACACTAACTAGGCACGTAGCACGAAAACAAAACATAAACAACACACAAATAGCACATAACATAGTAAGAGAGTACCCAACGATACCACAAGTTCTCATCCAACAAAACTACTTAAACAAAGCACTTAAATAAACCTCCCTAATGCACCTAGACATTCATGGAATTAGCCTCATCGTGTTTCCCGAACTTGTTCACCACCTTAATGCCATCGTGGTTGAACACGATGACCTTGAGGGTGTCGGGAGTAAGCAAATTGAACGTCACCATATAACTGATCTTGATATTGTGGACAGCGGTGAAGGTTTCCCAGCCCTGATCGAGGGTGACTCTGCCGTCTACCAGGCGAACGATCACCCTCCATGCACAGCCGGTGTTGGTATTCATCCTGAACTTTGTCGGCACGAACGGGAAGTACTTCATGAACTCCAGGGGCACTGGCAGGGAGGCCAAGTTTGCAACATTGATGACCTTGCAGAACGAGTTTGGAAACCTCAGGAGCGTAGTGCCTGTAGTTCCGACACTTGGCTGGTGTGGCGTCCGGGATGTCGTCGCCCATGACCTCCACCAGCTCCTCAGGCGGTACCTCTTCCTTCCCCTTATCCATGTGCGTCACCACCTCCTTCCCCTTCTCCATGGGCTCCACGATCTCCTTGACCTTGCCAATCTGCATGAATAACATGAATATCAAAGGTTGATCGGCAATAATCCCACACCAGTTATAAATAACCACCCACGATGCTCACTACCCACAACCCCTATAAATAACCACCATGATGCTCACTACCCACCACCTGACTTAGTTATCCCTCTTCCACCTCTAGCTCTTCTCCTACATCTACCCACACCACTAACCACCAACATGACCACCAACCCTAACCCATTTCCATGGGGCATTGGATGGGGGTCTTTCTTCCTTGGGGCCTCAAAGGTGACTTCACCGGGTTCAAGAACAACATGTAAGTGTGCTCGAACTTCACCAGCATCCAAGATATGAGCCAAGAAGGCATCTATGTGGTAAGAGATCTACATCGGAGGAGTGGAAGACCATGATGCCTGACCCGGTGAACAAAGCTCAATCAATAGACATACTGCGTTGGGCCATGGATCAGACAGACATCGATGACCCTTTACAGTGGGTAAGATGGGCCAAGTATAGGGCGTACATGGCTCTTGATGACCACCATGTCGCAGATTTCTGGGCTAAGACAGGGGACGATTACAATGTGATGCAGGGCGTGGTCACCCCTTCCGAAGGACGACTATCGTGGTGGTGTCACGGCAAGTATCATCTTAAGATGATTAGTGCGGGGCTAGCGTGCTCATACGTTTCAAGCTTATCGACTTTTCCAAACACTTTTGCTATTATTTTGGCCTCATTCTTGCATTATTTGAATCAAACTAACCCGGATAGACGCTGTTTTCAGCAAAGTTGCCTGTATGGTTTTCTTGTGTGCAAGAAAAAGGATTTTTAGGTGTCCAGGTAAATTCTAGTAAAAATAGAGAAAATCCATGCACCGGGAGGGACAACTGATCAGAAGAGGGGACAAAGGGGGGCCACCCCTGGCCTAGATGGCCAGGTGGCGCGGACAGGCCCCTGGCTGCACCAGGACGGCGCCTGGGTGGGGACCACCTCGTCTGGTGCCCTACCTTGGCTCCAATTTTTACCCGAGACTGAAAAACCCCAGAACAGACGTCGTTTTTCCAATTATCATCGCGGAGCCACCGTCGCCCTTAGTTCTTCTCCGGGAGAGCTAATCTAGAGGCTGGTTTGGCCTCCGGGGAGGGGAAATCGTCGCCATCGTCATCACCATCTCCACTCCATCACCCTTGCATGACTTCCCCTTTCATGTGTGAGTAATTCCCTGCTGTAGGCGAAGGGGATGGCAGGGATTGGATGAGTTAGATCATGTAATAGTTCATAAGATTGTTATCATCTACTATGGTGTTTATCATATTTGCTACTACTTGTTGTTCTTCATGATTGTTACTTTGGGTCCGAGTGCCATGATTTCAGATCTGAACCCTATATGTTTTCATGAGTATATTTGTGTTCTTGATCCTATCTATCCGAAACAGGTGATCCCAATTGTGACAACTTGGGACAGTAAAGGGGATGGACTATAATTGGAGGATTCCATGGATCCATTGATTGTTAATGCTTTGTTCCGGTGCTCTTTGGTAGGAGCACCTTAATCTCCATAAGTTCCTTCTGGCCCGGTTTGTAGCGGGATGGTAGGACAAAAGATGTTGTGCAAAGTCTTATTGCAAGAACGTACAACTACCTTGGAATACATGTCTAATGTTTGATATTTGCCTATATGATCATTGCTTTTTTGTGTGCCTTTCCCTAAGTAAATTACATGTTATTTCTCATCCATGCACCGCCCAACCATCCATTCCCCTAGCCTACAGTGTTTGAATTCTGCTGGTTACAAGTTACTTTACTTTCGCTGTTTTACTTTTGTTGCTTTGCCACCACTATTTCCGTCACCACCATCACTTTCGTATCACCGTTACTAATTATATCTCATTGCCAAGCAAATATCTTTTAGGTGCGGTTGAATTGACTACTCAACTATTAAAGCTTATAAATATTCTTTGGCTCCGCTTGTGTCGAATCAATAAATTGGTTTATCTTACCCGCGAAGAATGTTGCGATCCCCTATACTTGTGGGTTATCAAGACTATTTTCTGGCGCCGTTGCCGGGGAGCATAGCTTTATTTACAATCTACTTGGAGTTATTTTTCTTGCTGCGATTTATCCGCTATGGGTAAGAAAGGAGACCCCCAAAGTTCCGGTTTTACCATCCACTACAACAAAAGGTATTGTTCTTAGCACTAGTGCTACGCTGGATTCACCTTCCATTATGAGTAAGTTTGTTTCACCACCACCACATGTTGCTTCTACTGAGTCCGTTACTATGTCTGATACTTTTGATGATGCTTCTAGTACTTCTGATGAGATTGGTTCACTTAGTCGCTTTGTTGAGTCTCAAATTGCTAAAGTAGCACGACAGTGTGGGATTGAAATTCCTGTTACACGTTATCCAATTGGTAGATCCTCTGGTTACCCAGACTTGAGTGGTCTCAAGGAAGGAATTCTTTATGATGATTATATTGAGCTTGATGATGACTTGTGTAGGTAGCTTACAGAGTGTGTTGACTCTGACCATCATGTTGTTAAGAAGCTGATGGCTTCTCGCCCCTCGTTGGTTACCCCAAGTGGAAGGTTGAGATGTAGCGTAGCATCAAATTTTCCTCCATGAAGATACCAAGGTTATAAATCTAGTAGGACTCCAAGGTTGACAACTAGCTGACAACGGCGCCAGAAATTACTTCTAGCTAGCAAGTTGTCTTGGACCTGCACACTGAAACAAATAACTTTGCTCCCAACGAGTACAGAGAGGTTGTCAATCTCTCCGGCCTTGTTGTTTACAAAGGATAAAATGCAAGGGTAGATAGTGATAGTGATAATTGCTATGGAAAGTAAAAGCATAAAATAAAGTGGAGGTGTAAACGGTGGTGCAAATATGGACCGGGGTCCCATGATGTTCACTAGTGATGTCTCTCTCCCAAAATTCAATAAAATAGCTAAGTTGGGTAAAGAAGTTACAGCTCGGCAATTGACATAATTATAAACGCACCACGATGCTAATTATGCTACTGGAAAGCTAGAGGCTCAAAAGTATGCGCAGTACGACAAGGTAAGTAGACCAAAATCCATCTACATCTACTCACTAATCATCCACCTTGAGATATCTATCCAGAACATCTCGCTGGTATTAAGTTGAAAGCCCCACCCAAAGTATAAACTCAAAGCAACAGACAACTGCATTAACAAACTTTGCGTAAGGTAAACAATCCTTGCAACCGCGGTTACAAGCACCGTTGTTTTCTCCCTGGTGGCAACATCACCTCCCCAAGTCTCATGTTTATGTCACTCAAGCTAGACATCAGGGGGCAAGAACCCATAATCATGCATAAACGCTCCCTCTTAGAGTTACTATCTACTACTTGGGAAAAGCAATAAAAAGTAACATAGAACATGCAAGAATTACTCAAGAACAAAATATAAAAGGTAAACCAAATATATAACTCATCATGATCTGAACATAATCTCATAATCCATCGGATCCAGCAAACACATCATAGCAACAGTAGGAAAATTACATAGATGCCTTCATCATGTAGGGCAACTCACAAGGCTAAGAATTAAAGCAGAATATTGGAGAGAAGACATCACATAGCTACTGGTCATGGACACATGGTCCAAGGAGGACTACTCGCGGCACATCCGGGAAGCCTCCATGGTGGTCGAGAAGCTCTCGTAGGTCAATCCGCCCTCCGGCAAGGTGTCGGGAAGAGGTCTTCTGGTGCTCCCGATCTTGGAAGGGCTGCGGCGGCGGAACATAGAGGAAATTCACGATGCGGGGGTCTCTCCGAGGGTTTTCAGAGCGAGGGGTAAAAATAGGCTGAAGGGGGCACCAGGCGGTGGCCCCACCTCCCAAGCACCCTGGTGGCGCGGCCAGGGAGGGGGTCGCGCCACCTGGCCGCCTGTGTGGGGTACTTCTTCGGTGATTCCAAAAGCTTCCTGTAGGCTGATTTTTTATCTGATTTTCTTGGATTTTTTTAGATTTGTAAATATGGGTAAAAACCTGCAACTTACAGACATCAGCAATAGAAACTGACACTGGGTGCACTGAGTTTGTAGGTTAGTCCAAATATGTGTAAAAAGATATAAAATTGTAGAAAAACACATAGCAATGTCACATAAAAGAGCATAGAACAAGAAGAAATTATACATACGTTTGGGATGTATCAACATCCCCAAGCTTAATTCCTTCTCGTCCTCGATTAGGTAAATGATGACACAGATAATTTTTGTGGTGACATGCTAACACACGTATAAGAACTTCAAAGTAAAGCAAGTAAGATATGCAATTCAAGTCAAGATAATAAAAAGCAAGAGTCTATATCTAGTACTGAAACTAGCAAAGTATGAACATAAAGGTGCAAGAGCTCTCGTTGTCCGTGACTCAAATGTCTGCAAATGGGGTTTGCGTGCAAGAAGTGGGAGATGGGTTTAGAGAATAAAAAATAATATATAGTTTAATTGAGAACTCAATCTACAAAAACTTCACACTTCGTCTCCTTCGAGATCTTATTTTGACACATCCCCAGACCACTAGTCAGGTACAAGTCAAACCGCTCCTCTCCCTTTCGACTTTGAGCACTCATGCAATGGATGAGAGCGAGCAAGATATGTTTGCACTTCGGATGGAAAAGAGAGGAATGAGGGGGAAGGAAGACAAAAAAGTGTGAATGGCTCACATCAATGAGGTAAATCATTGGCGAGAGAAAGCCAAATGATAAATATGATGTGAGGAGTAGGGATTTGTGACGCCCCCAAAATCAAGTCGTGTACAGTAATCATACACGCAAGGTACACTATCGAGATCAGGGACTCACGGTAAGATATCACAACACAACTCTACAAATCAAATAATACAAGTTGTTTAATACAAGAAAGGGGCCACGAGTGCTCGAATATAACAGCTCTAGAGCAAAAAGTTAGCGGAAGAAATAGTATATGAGTACAGACACAAGGTACACATGATCTGCCTTAAGAAGTCTAGAACAAAACAACAACGATCAAAAAGGCGAGGCCTCCTTCCTGGGAACCTCCAAACTACTCCCGGTCCTGGTCAAAGGGGGTCTCGATGTAGTAGAAGACATCTGGGATCTCCTGCTCCTGGACTCCAAGGCTCCAACGTCGACTGCAGCGGCCGATCAGGCAAGAGAAAAAGGGGGAAATAAAGCAAGGGTGAGTATCTAGCATACCCGCGAGTCTTACGTCCGCCACTAAGCATTTATGCATTTGTATCAAATGGAAAGGGGAGGTTGTATATAGTGGACTGCAAGGTAGAAATCAGAATAAGGATAAGAAGATAGGCCTATCGAAGACTAGCATCTTCCGATGAGTCTTGCAGCACAAGAAGAGAACAACCAACAGTTCATATAAAGCATAAAGTAACAATGCAGCAGAAGTTGCTGCAGCATTGTACAATAGTAAGTTGTAATAATTAACAAAAATAATGCTTCCGAGTTCCCTTCCTCGACTTCCCTGCGAGGAAGAAGACCCAGAACCAACAGATTAATAGTAGTAGTAGTTTGTAGTGGTAAGATCCGGCTTCAGCATAAAGCGTCCTATTACCGTGGACACGGATATTCGAATAGATTAAACTCCCTGCAGGGGTGCACTACTATTCATCCTGCACGCTCGGATCTCCAGGGTGGCGGGCACCTTGTTAGGGAACGCTCCACCAAAGCTATCCGACATGCCGTAGCCCATCCTAGGCTTAACAGAGAGGCCATCCGCCGGACTATATCCTATGCGATCAGGGGTCTAGGACCCTCACCCTTCACGCTCCTACATGGTGCGTGGCTGGCCGTTGAAGTAAAATCAAATCCAAATAAACCACTCGAGCGAAGAAGACACTACTTCCTGGCGCAGGCCGCGGTACTGCTGACGTCTGAAGATATTTTGGAAAAACAACGACGCAGGGGAGCCCATAACTCCTTATCCCACGTGAAGGTAGTGCGTATAGACCAACGGGCCTCTCAATTCATCCACCGAACTATTTATAATTTTAATATTATCTCACAGACAACCGTTATCGTTGTCTGACTAACAACACAATGGACAACGAACAGCAACAAGAACCACCAGTAAGTCGGGGCCTGCCCTATCGTCCCATCAAAGCACGTGGTTACCAACAAGGTGACCCGTCCCCTTACCTTGTCTCGCGTGTGATTTTTCGTAGAGCTCGACTTTTCGTGGTTTGGTACCTCTCGCGAGATACGAGCAGGGGCCAAGCACGCTAGTAACGTCAGTCGTACCTTCCTTGTCTTTCCCGACGCAATATCGCTCGCGGGCACCGTTGGGTCGCCCTACTCTTACCTTTAAGGACAACTGTTGCTCAGGTACCTAGAGCGGCTATACAGAGTCAGCAACGAGTGGAGTACAAGGATTACTCCTTGATAGCTCACACTTGATGGTGGCTCGGCAGAGCCGAGCTAGGGGGCCTTAGGCAGTGTCTGCAGTGTACCGTACCTGTTACAGTTATAAAAAATTGTATCCGCGTCACTCCCCTGAGTGATCACGACTCTCTATCTAATCCTAGTTTGCTAACAAAGCACATGTCTCACTACTAAATAATGCATAAGTAATAAGAGGCAGCATAGGATAAAGGAAGGTACATCAAGGGGTGACAAAAATAGGCTATGCAATCTAATAGGATTGTAACGTAGCAGCAGCAGCAGTAACAATGCCCAGTGTAAGAAATGTACGGAAAAGATAGGTGATATCTGGGGAAGGAAATGGCTCTGCTTGCCTGGAAGCTCGACGGTAGGGGTACGGTCGTCGACGATGTAGTCGATCACAGGGGCATCGGCAGCGGTCGTCGGGACTACCGAACAATAAGAGAGGGGGATAAACATTAAATACACAACAATAATAGCAATAAAAATATAAGACATGGCAAACGCAAAGTTAATGGTGTTCTAACGCAGTGCAAGGTTTATTTCTCGGAGCGGGAATTCATCCGGGGATTAACTACCAACTCAGGGTGATTATCGACAAACGGCCCAAAGGGGGAAGGTTCCATGCATGTAGTGTCGTGAATATCTGACAGACATGTGGATAGTGTAACCGTGATCGTTGTTGCATTCCGAACACTTTTATATTCAGAACATTTCCATCCGGAAAGTTTTACCGGTACCGGGTAATTACCGGACAGACGATCCGGAGGGGGAAAGTCTCGGGTTCGGTATGTTAGAGGGGTGCGGTGGGTATGCGAGTAGCGTATTCTTATTCGTTATATTTTTCTGATCAAGTTTCATGTATAAAGTTTTTGAATCTGAGCTACGGGTTAAATGATATTTATTTTCAAAGATTTAAATCATTTAAATCAATTTACGGAATTTCTTTTATTAATTAAATGGAACATTATCCAGACGATTATCCAAAACAGTATTGACAGGGTGTTCCCACATGTCATAGACAGTGGCATTTAAATTATTTTATTTAATATAGTGGGATATATGGAATTCGATTTAGATGTGGACCATGGCTGTGTAAATGCTGCAACAGTGTAGTCCAGTACGGTCCATTTTGGCTTGCTGACTTCGATGGACCGGCCGTTGGAACAACTGGACCGACCGTGGAATCTTGCGGTGGAAGGAAAATGGTTGGTCCTTGGTTAATAAATACTCGTCGTCTCCCTCACCCCATATCCTCATTTATGTCAACACCATAAAAATAATCCGTGAAGAGTGCTTCGAGAAACAACAAGATGCCATACAACAGCAAGAAAATTTTAGTTTTTCATTCCAGAAAACTGACAACACTTAACATTTGGGAAATTTAATTAATCAGAGAGGGCCCACATGTCAATCACTCATATCTATTTAAAACATTTCATTTTATCTAAAATAGAAAAGGGCCCACATGTAAGTATCATGAGGGGGGTTTTCTCTGGTTATTTTAGTTCACATGTAATTAGAGGGGGGTATAGGGCCCATGTGTCATTAACCCATTAGAGGGGGGTATTGGGCCACGGTAGGAGGCGTGGGTGGGCTCAATCAAAAGAGGGGTTCGAGCCGCGTCCATTCCTCCAGTTTTCGCGAGTTGGTTCGGAGCACAACAACGACTAGGACGATTCCCGCGGCGGCCGGAATACTTTGAGGGCGGCGCGATGGAAACAGCGGCCTACGGCGACGGAATCGACGAGGAATAAGGGGGTTTCGGGGGGGGGCTGCTCATACTGAGTGCGCAGGGGAGGCAGTGGGCTCGGTGGAGCTCGGAGCGACACGAATCACCGCGGCGGTTGCCGGCGGCCGGGTGGATGTCGATGACGAATACGTAGCATGTGGTGCGTCCCGGCCCGATTCAACGTGCGGGGGCGACCTGAAGGAGCCTGGCGGAGCTCCTGGACGTGCTCGCATGGTCTTGGGGGAGGGTGGACGCGCCAGCAATGAGGACGTGGCCACGGCTGCGGTGGCGAGATCGCTCTGCTCGGGTGAATGCGAGGGAGAGGAGTGGGAGATGGCGCCGGGGGGGCCTAGGGTTAGGGTTGAGGGGGCGGCCTTATCCCGCCGGTGAGCCGCGGGATGGCCGCAACGGCGGCACGGCTGGCCATGGATGGGGCACAGGCGTCCACGAGCCCCCCGGTAAGCAGTAGGAAGAAGAAGAGGGATGGGGCCGGCGTGCGCCGTCTATGCCCCAGGCGTAGATAGGTGTTTTTCTTTTGTTTGTTTTATTTTATTTTTCTTTCTCTTTTCTTTTATGTTTCTTTTTTTAGTCACATTTAGATTTTTTTTAAATTATGAGACTTGCTCCATTATTTGTATTACCCTATGTAGCAATGCTACAAAAAGTTTGGTGATTAAATAAATTCATTTGAATATTGTTGTTTATTTTAAAAAGGTTTTTTGTACTGTTTTTCTACTATTATTAATTGATTGCAATGTTTAGATATTGCAATAAATGCTCACTGCAGGTTTATCATGGTCCATTGGTTTTTAGGGATTTTACAAAAGTGGTTTCACAATGTTTGGACAATGTTTTATTTCCACTTAAATTTTTGGCAATTCAATTTGGTTTAAATTGACAAGGGCATGATCGAAGGTGATTAGAGACTTGCTAATCACAGAGATTTAATATTAACAAAAGTTTTAATGTTGACTGACACTGAGTCTGTTACAAATCTCCCCCACTACAAAGAATTCTCGTCCCGAGAATTAAAAGGTAGTGGAAGGGGTAAAGCTTTGGTTTCGTATTCTAACGAATCTTCTGATTCTTGTTGCCCTCTTCGAAGAAGTTAATCCTTCTCGTTGAGGTCTTCATTTCTCTGCATCAGTGCATCTTGACGAGTGACCATACTTCTAACGTTGTCTTAATCGTACTTACGGATAGGTTAGGAGGGCAAACTTAAGGGGGTCGAAGCGGTACTAGGTTAATCAACCAAGGCTGACCAAGAGAATGGGGTACAATGTATCTCCCGAGTCTAATCCCAAGGGAATACATCGAGAGAAACAAAAGAAGGTATGAGAAGTTTTCAAGCGGATATGCAAGTATTCGACGATGATAACGGAGGATGAAAAGGGGTCCACAGCATCAGGCATAAGCACTGAGTCTGATACCAAACTGAATATCACAAGGTAGAAGACTCGTGAGTTGCATACAAGGTCAAGCAAGAGGAATAACCTCGAGAACAGAAAGGTACAAGAGAGCCAGGTTTCGATCCTGGTGGAACTGTGGGTTATGGGCCCATGTTGAATAAGAAGGGTGGTGACAGACAATGCGATCATGTTGCAAGGTAAGTCAGAGGACAGTTTGTTAGCTATGTCGGCAACAACATCGGTACGAAGGGCGAGGGACGAAGAGAACCATTTTCCTGCTCGTTAAGACGAGGCGGACCAATTAGCAAAGTTCTCGTCCATCGGTGGTCGCCAAAAAGTTATCAACAATAGTAACAGGTTGTACGAACAAGGTAGTACACCGAAGGTTTACATAAGCAATGAATTATCACTGCCCAGACGACTTACCTCAGAAGAAAGATTAAACAGACCAATGGAAAGTAAAAGCTGATCATCAGATCAAATAGACCAATGGAAGGGAAACGTGATTATCCGATTAAACAGACCGATGGGAAAGAAATTATGGTTAAACACAAGCATTAGGCGTATATCATTCTCAAGGGAAAGAAGAGCAAGATATACATGACCAAATTTGTATTGGCAGAGAGTCAAGGATGTTTGTCGATGATAACACAGACCATGGAGGGGCCAGGATGGCATTCCTCACCATGAGGTTAATCGACACTTGGAAGGCGCCAATGTGTTGATATTGATTACGTCACATTTTGTCAAGAGGTTTTTTTAGCCATTTATGACAGTGAGGAGAACCCCCCCCCCCACTGCCTTTATATTAGTATGTCAGTCAGAGTGCAAGCTATACATGGAGAAGGAGAGGGGGTGAGGGGGGGTCAGGAAGAAAGCATATACAACGAGGGGGGATGTTACACAGAGGGAAAGGGGGAGAAGGGAAGTGTGGGGGAAGTTACAAAAGAGAGTTTAAGATATTTGTGATGAGGGGACCAGGCCCCTCTCTAGACATATGTCTGAGCATATCAAAGTCCTTCATAAACCTCTGCCTCCAAGATTCAACAAAAGGACGCAAACCACGAAAATGCTTGTCATTCCTCTCCTTCCAAAGGCTCCATGAGGCCACAATAAACACCTCCATGAATAGTCGTTTGGAACAAGCAGTTTTAGCAGCATGGATCATATCAATCCTTCCACCGGAGCTCACCCAAACAATCCCCAGCTTACACCAGTAGGTCTTGCTAAAGGGACATCAAAAAACATATGTTCAACGGTCTCCTCCGGCGGAACACCAGTAATCATTATTTTGCTGTCACAACCCCAAGTTAGGTATGTGCTAGGATCAAGAATCACTTTGCAGCATGTTAAAAATTTCAAAAGAAATTGAAATGGGAGAAGGAACACCCCCCAGATGAATTAATTCAAAAGGCCAGATAAAAATCTTCAAAAATTCATGTTAGAAGTTTGAAAAGTCTTATAAATGAGTGTGATCAGATATCAAGTGATGTGGGACCCACCCCATGCTCATGGATTTTTCAAATATTCAAACAGTGCCTTGGATTTAATCAAAAACCCTTACTTGAGTTAAGATTCAAATTATTTGAATTTTAAAAATGTTCAAAATTTATAAGTGGCTAGTATATTATTTGGTGAGGCCATATAAAAATTATGAGAATTTAAAAAATGGTTTGCTAATTATTTAGTTAGCCAAAACAAATGTCAGAAAGAAAAACAGAAAAGAAAAAGGCAGAGAACTTACTTCTCGCCTAGGGCGAAGCCCACCTCCTTCTGGCCGGCCCAGCCCACCCGAAGTCCTCTGTCGTCTACCTCCCCTACCCCCAAAGCAGCTCGCTGGAGAGGCCGAGCACGCCGTGGACGCCACCTCGACGCCCAGGGGCTTCCAGGCCTCCCCATGAATCCAAAGTGCGCCACGGAGACGCCCTCGACTCCCTCCTCCATTTTCCCCACCTCGGATCGCTTTCCCCTCCCTCCCAGTGCGATTCCACCGACGCCCGCGAAGAACACCGGAGCACCCCGCCATGGATTCCATGGCCACCGTCATCTAGAGATCGAACCAGCGTGTCCGCCGTGCTCGCCGTCATCGGCTTCGTCGACTATTAGAAGAAGGCGCCCCAATTTGGACCAGAGACGACGCAGGCTTCTTCGAATCGTCGCCGGCCGCCGGAGTTTGAAGTCGTCGATTCGTCGCCACCAGCCCATCCCCGCGCCCGCTGCACTCTGCCTCGAGTCCGCGGTGAGCTTCTAAGCTTTTCCCCCAACCTGGCGCATTCCGGTTCGAGCTCTAGGCCATTTTTCCATGGTCGCCGGAGAGCAGTGCCGCCACGGTCGTCATCGGCAAGCCACCGTAAAGCAGCCGAGCCCGCAACCTTGTCCTTCATGTTCCCCTTCCCCTGCTGCGTCGATCTAGCCTATACCCGCTCAAAATGGCGTTTAGTAGCGAGCTTTGCCTTTCCTCCGTGCTTCTGCCGCTGTAAAACTCAACGCCGGCGTCACTCCGATGGCCCCCGAGGTCGCCTGGACCTTCCCTGCGACGTGCGACTGCACGGGCTGCATTTTGGAACAAGAGGCGCACCAATTGGTGGCCGGGAACCCATTCCCTGAGTGCGCCGCCGCGTACTGGTGCCACCGGCGGCTAGCCGTCGGCGAGGCCATCGGATTAGGGGCTAAACCCCCCATGTTAGTTGACCCCAGGTCAATGACAGGTGGGCCCCCCAGCCCTTAACCCCTCTGTTATTTTTAAACAGAGAGGGATTAACCCCACTATGGCTGACCACTTGACCCCACACGTCAGCCCCCCCCCCCCTCGACGTCACCCTTGCGAAAGCCTGATGCAGTAATTCGAATAAATGATTTTATAAATTAAGAAAGTTCCAGAAAAAGGCTGAAACTTTGAAAATTCATAGAAAATTCATATTAACTCCAAATTGGACAAATAATATATGAAAAATTATCAGGAGAAAATAAGATATCCAAATATCCAACTTTCAACCATGTTTGAGTTGATTTTAAATTGGGATCAGTAGCATTTGCTATTTGATTTAAATGGAATTAATTCAAATTCTTTTCAAATGCTTTTGCATTTTGAACCATATCAACATACTACATTTCAAACACACATCAGAGGCATATCATACACATTTCAAAATGGTTCAACTTGATCAAACAATGTCATATGAAACTTGACTAAATTGAATTCAAATTGGAGTTTGAATTTGGAATATACTCCATTTAAATGGAATTGCTTCACATATCAAAGCATATACATCAAGTTTCAACCTTGAACCATGTGATTGTGCATTGTATTTACATTTCTGCCTTGTTTGTTGTTTGTTGAGTAGAGGTGGAACCGGAATAGGAGGCTGCCCACTTCGTTGAAGACCCCAAACCCGAACCTCGTCAGCAAGGCAGGAAAACCCCCATTGATCATGTCGATAAAATCCCACTTCCCTCTCATGTCTCGCTTATGCATTGTATAGGATGATTACCATGCTACATTTCTACCGCATAGATGAACCCATTCCTTTGCATGACCTATCATTTGTCACAGTAGTAGGCAAACCACAATCCTAGCAACTGTAGGAGTTGATTGATATCATGTGGCCCCTGCAATTGATACTGCTTATTGCATGCTTAGAATGATACCATGTTGATACTGTTATGTGAGTCGGGATGGTAGTGATCATGATGATGATGGTGGAAAGGTGTTGGTGAACCTACCCTAATACAAGGTGAACGAGGAGAGGCTGTGTAGAAGTACACGGTGGGTTGTCTCGTTGAACACCGCCCTAAGTCCGAGTTCTTGTGTGGTGATCCAAGATGAAGAGTACAACCACACATTGGGCTCACTGACACCTCTCAGCTTACTAAATCATCCCTTTCGATGTCCAGATGTCGTAACAGTTCGGAGTTCTGGTAGGTCTGTGGCCTGGCTGCTAAGTGAGAGAACGGCTCATCCGAGACCGGCTTATGCACCACGCACACATCACTTGGGTCCACTTCGGTAAACCGGCCGGATTCACGATAGTGGTATCCAACCCAGGTAGGCGGCTTTCTCGGACTAGATCGGCTATGAGGTAACAGTTGTGGTGAGCTTCCTCGCCGACACTTCTTGAACGGTGTCGAGTACAAAGGCGGTAACTAATGATCATGTGTGTGTAGCGGTACACCCCTGCAGGGTTAACAAAACTATTTGAATAGCCGCGTCCGCGGCTAAGGACTGCTTGGAAAGCTTAGCTTGATTATTAGACAACTTGAACTGGATACTTCTAAAACACACCAAGATAAGTGTGAGTTCTATGGCGTGCTTTCTCGCGGGGAAGTCGAGGAAGGCACCATAGTGGTGTAATTGGTTGGAGAAAGTAGTGGACTCGTGTACGCTTCTTACCTCAAAGTCTGGTACTCGTAGTTCAGGATTAGCCAAGTCAAAGCTGGCACTTCTGCAAGTGAAACCCCACCTCCCTTTACCTTGATACATGTGCATGAATAGTATAGCTCCTATGTAAGTCTTGCTGAGTATGACTTTGTACTCACGTTTGCTTAATCTATGTTTTAGATGAACCCACTGACCCCGAAGGTGGCTTCTTCATCGAGCTGGACGACTGAAGATCAAGCTAGTCTATTCCAGTCAGACGACTGGTTCCCTCGTGGAGGGCTTGTGTTTAAATAAGGCTTCTTAAGCCATTTGTTAAACTTGTCTGTACCCAGACATACTTTGCTTCCGCTTGTTGTTTTAATGTTGGATCACATACTTGTGATCTCTGCGTGCACTCTGTAAGAGTTATCAGTAAAATGTATACTTTGTAGAGAATTGCAATGATACCTACTGTTCATACAAGGCATGTGTGCTGCGTGTATGTTTATAACATGCATGTCTTTGTATGGGTTTTGGAGACATTAGTTGTGATCTGGCTGGCGGTCTTTCATACACCAAGTGGCCCTTAGATGTGCGCAGCTTGGGGCATCGCGATGCGATTGCTCGAGACTCCGTCTCGTGCACACTTTGTGGTATGATCGAGCCCGCCCTAGACCCCGACTAAGTGATCGGGCTGGAGTAAGTCTATGTAAGAGTTATGAGATAGTCGATAGTATGGTTGAGGCGACTTGTGTGTGAATGTGGGAGTTCATCACCCACATCATTAGACTTGTGTGCGGTTGATGAGGACCCATCTCAGTTGATCATCCGGCCTGGATGGGATGCCCCTCACGTACGATGCTTTCCGAGAACGTTCTGTGCTTGGCCTTGTCTGTTTAGACAAGTTGGTACGGTTCTTGGCTCTCCATATGACTATGTCGTAGCGGGACTTGCATACGCTAACCCCGGGTCCCGACAGACTTGGTATCAGAGCAGGGCTGACTGTAGGACTAGTAGCCTTGGCCGAAGTCGAGTCTAGCCTTCTATAGTTATATAGTTACTCTGGGTATATAAGGGAACAACGTAAGGCTTCTTTTGTCTCCTTACCCCCTTCGTTCTGAGTTCTGAGTAACCCTCATCTTATTCTACGGGAAGATAGGACTAGGCTCTCCTCTGTCTGACTAGAACATCTCGTTGTTTGCTTCGTTGTAGCCGTAGGAAAGTTGTAATCGGTTTGTTAGAGTGGTTATGCTTCCTGATTTCTTACATCGTATGTAAGTGTTGTTTCCATGTTGTGAGAAATTGTCTTTTTCTTGCAATTACAGCCGTTATGCTGTCCGAGTCATTCCAGGTTTATCTCATAATCTGATGCATTTGCAAACTCCATCTTTCTGTTTCAGATGGCAGATCTTCCCCCTCGGCAGATTGTTCGTTTGACCAGGTGCCTCGGTGTGCGTGGCCATCCCGCCACGCTGATTGAGATGATGTCCTTTGTGGGATATCGATGGTACCCTGAGTACACAGTTGAGGAGCAGTTCCTTGACTTCAACCAGACCCAGTTCCACTGCATCGTCAGGATCTACCAGCACCACAATGGAGTCACTCAGCCTATCCACTTTGGACATGGCATTGGCATGACTGAGAACATGGCTGTGCAGGATGCTGCATACTCATGTATTACCCTGCTGAGTGAGGAGCACACTATGCTGAGAGAGACCTCGTTTCGCTATATCCCTGCTGCACTTCCAGGAGAAGAGGGATATTACACCGGACTCTACTCAGATCACTCTGTAGAAGATCCAGTACTTCAGATGACTGCTAGGTTTGCTAGTGATCGAGATCGTGATGCACGCGCTCTCCGTTTTGAGCTTCACGCCACCCGTGTTCGTCTGTATCAAGCACTGATACTCTTGGCACCCTTCGTGAGTGTTGGATCAGTCGAGTATGATGCTATCTACCCTGTGAGGACTCAGATGCCTTCCCGAGTTGCTTGGCCCGAGATTGGAGGAATTTTTCCACCCCGTGGTCCTTTGCTTCCACCCTACGCTGGACATAGGACCCATCCTTGCCCAAATGGATATTAGGGTCCACAGGCCTCCGTGTTTTCCGATGGTCACCTTCAGCTACCGGGATACGCGGGTAACTTTTACGAGGACTACTATGGAGATGGAGATGAGTGAGACCGCCTGTGGTCTTACTTAGTGAGGATGTAGTAGTATCTTAGTATATTGTACGCAAGGTGTCTAAGTTCTAGTGGCTTAGATAAATAATGTATAGGAAGTCAGAGTGCCTCTGAAGGATGTATCATCTTCATCACACGTTTGTATTAGCTTGGTGCTTGTACTAAAATGATGTATGGTTTGTATGACAGCTTGTGAATATATGGCTTGTATGCTTTTATCACCATGTTGTCAAGATGATTACTTCCTTTGCTCTGTAATCCTTCCAGTACGTCAATACCTTGTTAGATTCTTCCAATCAACTCTGTTTGACTTTGGTTTTCACCTTCAGGATGTCTCAAGGAACCCGTGGCCAGCTTGGTCGTAACCAGGGTCGTGGGAATGAACAGGAGGAAGGAAACCTTCCACCCCCACCCACGATGGCTCAGGTTCTGATGGAGGTTGAGAGGAACCGCCGAGACTCTCAACATTTGCTGGAGGTCATTGCCCGCAACACCACTCAGTAGCGCAACGAGTTGGTGTCCCTGAACGACATCATCCGGCTTCATCCCCCGGTTTTCAGTTACTCCACCGAGCCCCTTGACGCCGATGACTGGCTTCGCAGCATCGAGAGGAAGCTCCAAGCAGGCCACGTTGCAGATGGCGACAAGGTCAGCTATGCCACCTATCACCTCGAAGGTGCAGCTAGCTCTTGGTGGGAGAACTTCCTGAATATGCGTCCCGTTGGACCGCCCGCATCTTGGGATGAATTCTGCACTTCCTTCCGTGAGCACCACATTCCAAAGGGTCTTATGGACCGCAAGCGTGAGGAGTTCTTCAACCTCACCCAAGGCAGAGGGACCGTTGACGAGTTTAGTCGTGAGTTCAACCGACTTGCTCATTATGCTACTGAAGAGATCTCTACCGACGCAAAGAAGCAAGAGAGGTTCCGTCGTGGACTCAATTCCGGACACCGTCATGAGCTCAACCTGCATGACTTTCCCACCTTCCAGGTCCTTGTCAACAAGGCCATCAAGGCAGAGGACATGAACACCCCCAATGACTTTTGCAAACACCCTAGAGACGAGGGATCATCTAGTTCCGGCTCTCAGAAGCGCAAGATCTGGATCCCCAACAGTATGTTTCGCCAGAACAACCCACCGAGGCCATCCTATGTGGCGCCTCGTCCACCAACTCAGTTCCACCCAGCTCCACCAAACAACCCAGCTCCACGCACTGTCTTTGGAGCCTGTTACAAGTGTGGTCAGGCAGGCCACTACTCTCGTGAATGTCCCCAGAACCAGCTCCAGAATCAGAATGATCCACCCCGTGCCGGAGGCAACAACAATGGTTGTGGCAAGCCCCCCCAGAAGGTCTACACCGCCAAACCCGCTCCTCTCGCCACTCGTGGACGTGTGAACCAGATTGCCGCCGAAGAGACTGACGACACCACTGACGTCATTCTTGGTACGCTCCCAGTCAATTATGTTCCTAATTCCGTTCTTTTCGACCCAGGAGAATCTCATTCATTCATGTCGGAAAGTTATGCACTTCGTCATGAGTTATCCTTTGTTGAATTGTCCACCCCTATGATTATTCAAACTCCAGGGTCAAGATGGCAAACTAATAGAGTAAGCCATGGTAATCAAATTGCAATTGAGGGTTTAGTATTCCTTGCTTCACTCATAGCCCTCAAGTCTTCGGATATTGATGTCATCCTTGGCATGGATTGGCTATCAAGACAGAATGCCTACCTTGATTGCAGAGGCAAATCAGTGAAACTCACCCACCCTTCAGGAAAGACCGTCAACTACACCTCACCCAGAACAAGAACCCAAGTGCATTCTTTGAATGTACTTCCCCTTCCCGACCTTGAAGATGTTCCGGTGGTTCGTGACTTCCCGGATGTCTTTCTTGAAGAGCTGCCGGGAATGCCACCCGACAGATGTGTAGAGTTTATAGTGGATCTTGTGCCAGGAACCACACCAATTTCTAGACGTCCATACAAAATGGCCCCACGTGAGTTAGCTGAGCTTAAAACCCAACTGGAAGCTTTGTTGGAAAAACGCTTCATCCGCCCTAGCTCATCGCCATGGGGTTGCCCCGTTCTGTTCGTAACGAAGAAAGATGGGACAGAAAGGATGTGCGTAGACTATCGCCCGCTAAATTTAGCGACGATAAAGGACAAGTACCCACTGCCCAGGATCAATGATCTTTATGATCAACTTGCAGTATCCTCTATCTTCTCCAAGATGGATTTGAATTAGGGTATCATCAAATCAAAATCCGGAACGAGGACATTCCCAAAACGGCTTTTACTACTCGTTATGGTCTATACGAGTACACCGTCATGTCCTTTGGTTTAACCAATTCCCCCGCCACTTTCTCACGCATGATGAATTCGATCTTCATGGAGTACATAGATAAATTTGTTGTAGTTTATCTCGATGTCATTCTCATCTACTCGAAGAACGAAGAAGAACATGCCGAACACGTAAGGCTGGTATTGATGAAACTTAGAGAGCATCGCCTGTATGCTAAATTCTCCAAGTGTGAATTTTGGCTACCAGAAGTGACCTACTTAGGCCACGTATTTCTGCAAAAGGCATTGCTGTGAATCCCGAGAGAGTTCAGGCCGTGCTTGACTGGACTCCACCTGAATCGGTTAAGAAAGTCACGAGATTTCTTGGCCTAGCCAGCTATTGCCGTCGCTTCGTCGAGAACTTTTCTAAAGTTACAAAGCCTCTAACTGAACTCCTCAAGAAAGATAAGAAATTCCTATGGACTCCCAAGTGCGAGGAAAGCTTTCAAGAGCTAAAAAGAAGATTAACTTATGCACCCGTACTTGCACCTCCAGACACTAAAAAGGATTTCGAGATCTATTGTGACGCATCACGGCAAGGGTTAGGATGCATACTTCTGCAAGATAGACATGTGGTAGCTTATGCATCATGCCAGTTGCGGCCACATGAAGAGAACTATCCTACCGATGACCTTGAACTTGCTGCCGTAGTTCATGCCCTAACAACTTGGCGACATTACCTCCTTGGTAATCGTTGTGAGATCTATTCCGACCACCAAAGCCTCAAATACATTTTCACCCAGCCAGATCTTAATCTCAGGCAAAGACGCTGGATTGAGTTGATAAAAGATTATGACTTAGGAATTTCTTACACCCCAGGCAAAGCCAATGTCATGGACGATGCACTAAATCGTAAGTCGTATTGTAACAACCTTATGTTACAATAGTATCAACCACTTCTTTATGAGGAATTTCGCAAGCTCAATCTTGAGATTGTTCCTCATGGCTATATTTCTACCTTGGTGGCGAAACCTGTTGGATATATGCTCTAGAGGAAAATAATATATGATTATTCCAATATATCTAAGAAAGTTGATAAACAGTTTCATACCGTGCTAGAACTGCATCAGTGAAACAATGATGCAGGTGTGGTATAGAAACCCCAGAGTTCCTAGTTAGCCTCTACATCGATAACTAGTTCATGGTCAACATGATGGTCGTGGTTTCGCGATCATGGACAATTAAGTCTCTTGACTATGAGGTCACCTCACTGGCTAAGTGACGTGATGAACATTACCCAAAGTAAGCATTACAGGATGATCAAATCTTGTGAAGGTTCAGTGTTGTAATTACAGAACGTGGTAGACCGTTCCTTTGACCGTGAGTACGTGCATAATCACTATCTTCCCGGATGCTTTGACTTACATCCCACCACCTGACTGAAATATGCGGGTCATAACGGTTGTATCTTAGGTATTCCGTGGAGATACGTTGAGGAGTATTGTTTACAAGAGAGGGATTTGTCAATCCATATAATGGATAGATACTCAGGGCCCACTCGGTGAGATTCCATCCATGAAGCTGCGCAGCGTGTGACTAGGTCACGGGGATGAATATCACGGGAACGAGTGAATGAGGATTTAGTTCGGAACGAGATTGAACCAGACATAGGATGTCATTGATCGAATCTCAGAACAATCCAGTATCGCTGACAAAGGGAATGCTATACGGCGTAAGGTCCAATCGGTGTTGATATCCGGAATGCACAGGGGTCATTATGGGATCCAGGTCCCGCTGATGATCATTGACTGTTGCCTCTGCTCGGTCATGACTGGATTGTTCTCGGACCGTAGGGTAACACACTTAAGGGCTCGATGAAATCGGAGACCTTTTCGGAACCATCGGAACAACCAGAGAATTAAGGAGACAATATCGGAGGAGTACCGTATTGAACCGAAACAAGTTCGGAGTGAGCCGGAAGAGTTTCCAGAGCACCGAGAGATGAAATAATATGTTTTAGTTATTAATTAATTGAATTAATAATTAAAATCATTTTATTTCTAATTAATATGTGCTATGGGCCTTAGTGGAGAAAAAGGCCCATTAAGGAATTAAAGGGAAAAGAAAAAAAAGAAAAAGGGGGGGGAGGCGCCATGGGCCCTAGGGCCCATGAGGGGAGCGCCCCCTCTCCCCCCTTGGCCGGCCAACTCCACCCCTTAGCAAAGGGGACTTTAGTCCCACATTGCTAAGGGAGGTGGGTTGACTCACTTCCCCAGCCTATATAAAGACAGGCAGGGTGCACATAATTAATACACAGAAATTCGTGAGAAAATAAATATAACTCCGAATTGAGATCGGTTTTCTCCGGTCTCCTCCCCTCTCTGGTCTCTTCCACGGTGGGCTCCCTAGTGTGAACCTGTAGTGGAATTGAGACCTCTCTGCTAGAATCGGAGGCCGTCGTGCTGCCGAAGCTCCGTCCGGAGGTCTGCTTCCGCCCCCTCCGCTGGATCGGAGAACGGAGGTCGTCATCGAGTCTCGTATGTGTGCGAGTACTACGAGGTGCTGCACGTGTGGCACTACACCCATCCGGGTGCTCAACACAGCCAGGGGGCTGTGAAACTTGATCGGCTACATCAACCACGTTTGCGGGAACGTTTCCCGCGCAACGGACTACACCCCGAGGTATGTTATTTCCGCACTACTATCTGTTACGGTAATACGGCTAGCTAGATTTTGGGTTAAGGGAACGCTAGTTAGAAAAATTTGTGTTTCTGCTGCGAACCCCACAGTGGTATCATGAGCTAGGTCTATGCTTAGTATTACTGTACGGATAGAACACATCGGGGATGTGGGCGTTGATTGTATGATTGTTACCCTCTCACGTGCACTTGTTCATATCTGCGGCATTGTTTGATGAAGCGGCCCCCGACCGACTTTACGCGTACTCTTACGCGAGACTGGTTCCACGCTTGACATACGGCTTGTACCGTATCAAGTGGCTAGGGGGGTGTCTGTCTCTCTACTTTAGCGGATATGGCATATGCAACGGAGGGCCCCGTGCGGGGTGTAATAGAGACAATCGTATGGTTGACGTTGTGGTTGACTCGTAGGTTAAAACCTATTTAACTATGAAAGCCCTAGCAGCCACGTAAAACTTGCAATATACAACTAGACCGTCTAAACCTTGTATTGCAAAGTCGGGGCTATCGTTTGTTTGTTTGTGATGTAGTGATAGCTTTGCTATATATTACTAGTGAGTAGTAATCGTCATCATAAAACAAACTAAAATGGAGACACTGTAGACTTAGTGTTGCCATAGCCCAGACATCTTAAAACTTGCTAGTATAAGATACACGACGGTAGCATGTGATAAGATGATCCCTTAACAAAGCCAAACACAAGTATTCTACCGAAGTGTGCACCACCTGGAAGGTTCTCCCATATGGCTTGATGCTCCGTACATACCGGAGTTGTCCTACATATTCAATGGAGTTCGCATGAGGTTGGGTTCGGCAAGCCTGGCATATGTAAATATGGCCTTGCTGAGCAGCATATAACATGGAGGTTAATTTGGCGAGCCTAGCATATGAAGATATGGCCTCGGAATACTAGAGATCGAAAGATCGAGCATGAGTCACAGTATATATAAGATAATGTGATCGCACAAGTTGTTGTCTACCTTTGAAACTGACCCGTCGGCCGTGTGATATTCGAGGTCGGGCAGTGAATCTGGATCATGTAATCACTAAAACTTCTTAGGGATGAAATGTTTTAGTGCGAGCTCATATGATTATATGAACTCTTTTGTTGTGAACTAGTCTTAATTGTGTTCCTTGCAATTATGTTTGTAGAAAAATGGATAATACCCAGTACCTTGAAATGGTTTCCTTCTTACATGGTGAAAGACTTAGAGAAAATGGGTCAAACTTTGCTGATTGGTATTCACGCCTTAGGACGTCGCTCAAGAGAGCAGACATCTTGTTTACAATAGAAATGCATGTGGAAGAACATCCGGACGATGATGTTGGCGATCAAGAGATACTTGATCATTATGCTCGCAGAGAGAAATGCTCCGTAGTCTGGAATGTCATGTTCTTCAGCATGTCAGAGGAGTTGGGCCTACAGTTACAGGACACTGGCCCATATGACATGATGGACACGCTAAAGACAATGTTCGTACGTGAGTTCAGAATTGCCAGATTTGAGTTAGAAAGCAAGTTTCTATCTACAAAGATGGAAGAACGCACAAGCCTTGATGATCACTTAGACAGGATGCATGAGATGTACCTGACCCTAGTGGAGGACTATGAATATTGGACAATGAACGAAAGCACCACGGAAGATTTTGCAATAAATACGTTATTGCACTCACTCCCTCCGAGTTATGGTGATTATGTTCATAGCTATGTCGGAAGAGGAGCTAACATGAGTCTCCAGAACTTCATGACTGATCTCTTGACCACGGACATTGCTCCTTTTCGAGGATGCAGAAGTCATCGATGGAGACTGCATACAAGGTTTTTGATCTGATCTCTTGGGGAACGCGGCAGAAAACAAAAAATTTCCGCACTACGAACAACCCAGGACCACTATGGAGACTGCATACAAGGTTTTTGATCTGATCGTTACCGACTCGTAGCACAGCGGAAGTAGAGTCGATGTAGATCGTTGGTGCAGACCCCCGCAGCTAGGATTTACAACCTCCCAACCGCGAGGATGTCCTCCCTCGTCTGCTCCTCGGACAGCGCTCCGAGAGGCGGTCGGACAGTCCCTCGGACGATGTCACGGACAGCCCTTCGGGAGGCCCCTCGAAACTCGATCGGTAACTCGGACAGCCCTTCGGGAGGACCCTTGAAACTCGAACGATAATTTGGACAGCCCTTCGGGAGGACCCTCGAACAGCCCCTCGGGCAAAAGATCGAAACTACGACCTCTCTACGGGGTTGCACACATACGGTGTCATCTATCCGGCAGGGCTTCGCCGTCCAGAACTAGTTCCTACCGGAACCCAGACAGCCTTTCGGCTCTACGAAACTATTTCGTGGGAGGGAGAGAAGAAAGCCAGATCATGCAATGGCACTTGTTGAGAGTTCAAGTGAGAACTTGGATCAGATTTGAGAGACCCCTCTCCACCCCTATTTATAGGGTGAGAGGCTATGGGGAAAAACCCAAAATGCCCTCCAAACTGCATCATTGCCTGCATCATCATGCAAGCTGCATCATCGCCTGCATCATCATGCAAGCTGCATCATCATGAATAGTGTATCCACTATTCATGAAGACATTTATCTGCGACCGTAAAATCCGAAACTTTTCTGTAGGTCTTAGAAAAATTCCAGTACCCACTAAAAGGATTTTGGACGCGTTCCGAAACAATTCCGGATTAGTGATTTTCATCTGCGAAAAGCAACCAAAGCGGTTCCGGCAGCTCCGGAACATTTCCGGTTTTTTCTCTCTGGAAAAATCCCAGAAGTTCCCAGAACAATTCTGGCACCCTCCAAGAATTTCCAGGCGTGTGCCGAAACCATTTTGACTTAATGATATATTCCGAAACAACTTTTCGGTTTTACCGAAATTATTCCGGTGTTCTCTTTCCGGAACTTTTCCGTTTTCTCCGAAACCTTTCCGGTGACTTTCTCTCAGACTCCCTGTCTAGTATTCAGCAGATAGATGACCCTTAAGCGTGTGACCCTATAGGTTCGGTGAAGTATAGACATGACCCGGAACACTTTCCGATCAATGATCAACATCGGAGCCGTGGACACCCATATTGACCCCTATACCCACACGAATAAATATTCGAGTGAACCTCCAGTTGCCGTGTGCTATTCCTGTTGCTTCGTGATATGTTACAAATACCCGAGGTGAGACTTATCGGCATCCCCGTGGATCAACACTTGTCCACTATGCCAGTTACCTCGTTACTAGTATTGTTCTCTTTTCTCGTTCCCGCGTTCTGGCATCCCTGTGATCAAATCACACTGTGTCTGGCCAGACGATGGTGGATACCGTAACACCGAGAGGGCCCGAAGAATATCTCTCCATCGACGGAGGAGCAAATCCCAATTTTGAGCTACCTAATTCCTTGTCATACTTTTCCGTGAACCCGTAAGCCGCCGTAATAGCCACCCTTTTACAGATGACGTTTAACAAACCCCAAAGTTCACGAAGCAAGTACGAAGGAACTCGATACTCTCATGGTCTAAGGAATTATGCAAACGCTCAACTTTCTCTGTGTTATAATCCATTAACTGGTGACGAATGTATCTCATAGCATAACATCAATCTGGGTCGATTCAACACAAATGTTCTTCTAACATTGTGCCCTCAAAATTGCCGGCATAGTCATGCCCATGATCAGGAAAACAGAACCATCATGCAACACTTGAGCTAGTCTTAGAGGCGAGACTAGGAATATATATTTTTTATCCGTTTATTATTCCACACGTGCATATGAGTCTTCCTCCGAGCCTCGTGGTTATTGCAGACTCGAGAACCATAGCAGTTATAGCATGGAATATAAACATAATTAGGAACATGGGGATAAATAATAACATTTATTATTGCCTCTAGGGCATATCTCCTACAGACTCCCACTTGCACTAGAGTCAATAATCTAGTCAATGCTAATGCACTTTACACCTACGGCATACTGGTGTAAAATATGCTTCACATGTGGTATAGCCTGATGTCCAACGGATCTGACAACTTCAACTCCGTGTGTATCTTTGCATATCCTCGCGTTTTCACGCTTTCACAAAATTCATATTTTGTGTGGACTTGGCTTTGTATATATGTGAATCACTGGTCGAACCTTGATTACTCAGACTGAGCTATGGAGCAACTATCTTCAATAGTGTTCCATTGACCAAAGCCATATTGGAACCATACTAAGTTCATGAATGAACTATATGATTCAACATTTTCTTTGTTGCTTCTAAAGCAGCAACATACATAGCCATTTGTTATAGAATTTCGCCACAGTAACCTGTTATGAACAATTCCAACTTACTGTGCCACCATATTGTGTATTACACACACAAAAACTTTAACTCAAATCGAAAATCGTATGGAGCATTGATGAAAACCGTATCGATGTAATTACTTACAACAAGTTCTTCATAATCTCTTCTTGCGAGAAAACATGTCATCAGTGCTACTTTAGTACTCAATGACATTTTTCACTGTTGTCCCACGATCAGTTCTTTGATCACTTTGGTATCTATACTCGCAACAACTTTGGAGTATTGGACATATCTGGTTGTTTTACATACCATGGAATACATGATTAATCCCAACACGAAGGTGTGTGGAATCTCCATTATGTAATTTGCTCATCAGTGTTTTGGGACACTGAGTCTTGCAAAAACTCTTTCCATGTGACTTTGGCAAGAATCACTCCTTGTCGTTTTTAACGCTAAACTGTTTTAGCACCTTGTCAATATGTATTTTGGCTTAGCCCTATTAGGCAATTATATCTCGTAGATAATTATGCCTAATATCAAGACAACTTAGCCCAAGCACTTCGTTGAAAAACTATTTTCAATGAAGTCTTAATTTGTGTCAAGAAATTTATATTATTTCCAATTAACAATGTGTTAGGCACACAAGGTTTTTAGAAATATTATTATGCTCCCACTTACTTTCTTGTAGCCACAAGCATCTTCGTTATCCATCGATGAAATCAAACTCTTTTGATTATTTCATCAAAAACGAAGATTCCAACTCCATTATGCTCTCTTTTGTCCATCGCAGGAACTCTGAAGTTTGCATACTTACTAGCATCCTCTGGACTGACAAAATACCTTGGACTGTATTTCCAAGGCAGTATTTCCATCTCATGGAAATCCTTTTGGCATCCATGTTTCATATCTCATGAATGAAATACGTATTAATTGCTAGTTTAACCCGAACCGACTTTAAGCATCGCTACGGAGAGACAATCTCGCCGTAGTTAATTCCTTGAAATTGTTATAAGCAACAAGTCGAGCTTTATGGATAAAACATTTTTATCCGTATCAGTTTATAGTTCCATTAATATTCGTTAGACTCTAAGTCTTCCGAATGGTCCATCAAGATACAATCTTGAATTACGTATATGGAAACTATCTCGGATTTGTATTGGCATTTAGCCAATTCCGGAGTCAGGGCCCATCATCGCTTCCTTGATTATCGTAGGTATGCTGTTGTCTAACAACAATATCTCGTTTGCGCACCTGAGAGGTTTGCACGAGTTTTGCCTACGTGGCTCAGTTGCAAGTTTGACCGAAGTCCATACATCTCATGTAGAGGCTTCCGTATCAGTTGCAGTAGGAAACTCTGGAATCACTTCCAAGGTTCCTTTCCTTTGATCTGATGACGAAGATACTGTTATCTCGTCGAGTTGCACTGTCCTCCCACTCACCTTTTTTCAAGAACCATTCTCTTTAAAAGCATACCGTTCTTTGTGGCAAAACCTTTTGCCTCGGTATAGTGGTGGAGGAATTCCCAATAATTTGGGATAACCTACAAAGTAGCACTTGTCTGATTTGGAATAGGTTTGTAAACAGTTTACACAATCCCCATATTCCAAATGTTAAGAAAAGATAAAACATGGTTGGGCGTACCATACCATGGCGTCATTTCAACAGACCTGATGGCGCTCCTTTAAGTGTAAAAGCCGTAGTCTCTAAAGCATTACATTAAAAGGGATAATGGCAAATTGATTTATGCCATCTTTGATCTTACCATGTCATAAATGGTTTGATTACATCTTCAAGGACATTCCACTTGCAGTGGTGTTCCGGGAGGTGCAAGTTATGAAAACTCTTTTCACAACTCATCAGACATTGGCTAAACTTGTAACTCAAAAATTCCTTTCTGCAATCAAATTGTAGAAACATAATTTTCTTGTCACAATAACTTTCACTTCATTTTTGAAAACCTTTCGAATGATTTCAAAAGATCCAGACTTACGTCTCATCAAGTAAATATCCATATATCTACTTGAGTCTTTTCTGAAGATAGATAAATCCACTACTAACAACATTTATCGGACTACACACATCAAATGTATGATCACCAATAAGTTTGTTGTTCGTTCCTCATGGCCTGTGAACGGTATTTCAGTCACTTAACTTTTCGGACGAAAGTTGCAAGTGTGAGATGATTCATAATCAAATGACTTCAAAATCCATCATTATGGAATTTCTCCATGCGGGTTTCTCCAATGTGACCAAATGCAGTGCCACACATATGTGGTATTCTTTTAGTCTTTCGACATTTAGCGTCATTGTTATGGATGTATCATATTACCATCAATATTCGTAACATACATCCCATCCCCGATGGAAGCATGGCCCTTTATGTTATTCATAATACTGAACAACAATTGTTCTTTTATGAACAACCTTCTTGCAACATACTTTATGCAATGGGCTAGAGTGTATAAAACTCTAAAACGAATTATGAAAATAAATACAGATGGTGATACACCGATGGAAGGTATAGTAACTTTTACTATGTTCCCAGCGCGTATCTAAAACTCATTACTGGCAAGTCTTTTAGGCCGTAGTGGTTCTTGCATCGAGTTGCAACAGAATGCAATCGAGCGGGTATTCCTGTGATCAACTTTTAATCATAATACCCAAGAATTATGGACTAACTGTTTAATCACAATTCCCAAGAACTATTTATTTTTGACCAGCCTTCCATACATCAATAACTTTCATGACTTTTATACATGAGCTGGACATTCCAGTCTTCTTTCTTTTTGCCCTTATACTTTTAACAGTTTAACTTTCAATATATTTCTCCTACTCTCAGAAGAAGCACCCAACTTTAAGAGTGGCGTTAGCCCCGGACTTCCTAGGCGTGTGAGTCATACTAACACCCTTTGGACATTTCCTTTCTCTTTAAGTTGTTTGTTTTATTCACCTTCATCATATGACAGGCGTTCTTCTGGATCCCTCTCTTATCAGTCAAATGTCCAGTAAACACTGTACTAATACTTTGCAAACAGATATTGCTTTGGATATCTCATATCTTTTAGCCTTTGTCTGTATCTGAAAACAATTTTCAGTTCCATGAATATTACATAACTATCCCAAACTTGTGAAGTTCGGGTCTTATGGAAGCAAACGTATTGCACTTGACCACAATGGAATTCTAGCTTTTGGATCGAAGGACGAGAGTCACATCATCCATAGCATTAGCGGGAGGACACCGAAAGCATGCGATAGGACAAAATCCTTCTCGGCACTCTTGAGGACAATCCTCGCATTACGTTACCAACCGTAAAGTTTTAACCAGATATTTAACAGCTTATTCAATTTTAATAGGGAAGGTGGAAACGCGAGCCATTATTCTACAACTATTAGCAAATTATACTTAGACAGTGTTCATAATTAATTGCACTCAGAATTAAACAAGTTAATTCTAAAATGCGCTCCCACTCAAATCAATATCTCTCAAAATTGATTATGAGTGATTCAAGATCCAAATATTAATACAACGCCATAGAATCATCATCTCATGACGAGGATTTTGATTTGGTAGGCCAACTTGCCGATCACATCTCTATGTGACTCTTGTTCATCTTTCGATGCGTGTGTTCCGAGCTCAGGACGATCCTGCCATGAACGTCAAGACAACCAAGTGATCTTGCTGCGAGGTCTGACCTCACCCGCCTTACATTTCTCCAGTCGTTCGTACCCATGCATCCATGGCGCACCCCGAAAGGATAGATGCTGTGACGGTGCTACATTTGGGAGAACACTAACTACTTGATATTTTAAGTGAGAGATCACCCTAATAAAAAGCGACTACCGCGCAATCAAGAAGGGTGCAACTTAAGGGATAAACATCTCAGGTAATTCATAATTGCATGATATGGTATAGCCCCTTCTGACGGAGAAGTCAAGTATTTTCTTCGTCTTTGGCATTTGCGTCGGAGTTCACCTTCGCGAAGTTTGCCACCACCTTGTCGATGCACCAAATAATATTGCTATCTCTATAGCTAATAAAATAAGTGCATTACATAAGGTTGACTCGCAGGTCATTAAAGTGACAATCATATGGCTCCAGCCATCATGCCGAATCATGACACGCAGGTCATGTTAATAAATTTACATTATATAGTCATCTCATACATAATCAAATTAATATGAGCTTTGCTATACCACATCACATGCACATCCTGCAAAACCAAGTTAGATGCCTCTAATCGGTTTATGCAAAATTTTATTTTACGTGGCTTCTAAGGTTTTGACTTAAACCGCAGCTACCAACGTTTATCATCAAGCATGATTATTCAAGTCGCTAGATTAACTTTGCGGGGTGTATGAAACACGAGATAATAAAATCTCGAGCCCCATACTGAACTTCGTCATACGCGTGATCCCCGTGCAGATCATATCTGCATTGCCCTTTAGTCTGCAGAATTTCTTCTTTCTCTAACTATGGTGGAATTCAACGAACTGTTAGCACTTCTTTGATCAATCAGGATCGCAGATTGCCAGAACTTTGAAACTCCACCATACTGTTATTGAGATCAGAAATACACAAATTCCAGGGAAGCAACAAGAACATCGGGTAACAGATTTCATCTGCCACCCGCATAAATAATTTTCAGCAATAGATCTGATCTACTCTAAAATTATATTATGCAATACCCATACATCTCTATGTATTCTAGATCGCAACATGCATCTACGCATAGCACGGCTCTGATGCCACTGTTGGGGAACGCGGCAGAAAACAAAAAATTTCCGCACTACGAACAACCCAGGACCACTATGGAGACTGCATACAAGGTTTTTGATCTGATCGTTACCGACTCATAGCGCAGCGGAAGTAGAGTCGATGTAGATCGTTGGTGCAGACCCCCGCAGCTAGGATTTACAACCTCCCAACCGCGAGGATGTCCTCCCTCGTCTGCTCCTCGGACAGCGCTCCGAGAGGCGGTCGGACAGTCCCTCGGACGATGTCACGGACAGCCCTTCGGGAGGCCCCTCGAAACTCGATCGGTAACTCGGACAGCCCTTCGGGAGGACCCTTGAAACTCGAACGATAATTTGGACAGCCCTTCGGGAGGACCCTCGAACAGCCCCTCGGGCAAAAGATCGAAACTACGACCTCTCTACGGGGTTGCACACATACGGTGTCATCTATCCGGCAGGGCTTCGCCGTCCAGAACTAGTTCCTACCGGAACCCAGACAGCCTTTCGGCTCTACGAAACTATTTCGTGGGAGGGAGAGAAGAAAGCCAGATCATGCAATGGCACTTGTTGAGAGTTCAAGTGAGAACTTGGATCAGATTTGAGAGACCCCTCTCCACCCCTATTTATAGGGTGAGAGGCTATGGGGAAAAACCCAAAATGCCCTCCAAACTGCATCATTGCCTGCATCATCATGCAAGCTGCATCATCGCCTGCATCATCATGCAAGCTGCATCATCATGAATAGTGTATCCACTATTCATGAAGACATTTATCTGCGACCGTAAAATCCGAAACTTTTCTGTAGGTCTTAGAAAAATTCCAGTACCCACTAAAAGGATTTTGGACGCGTTCCGAAACAATTCCGGATTAGTGATTTTCATCTGCGAAAAGCAACCAAAGCGGTTCCGGCAGCTCCGGAACATTTCCGGTTTTTTCTCTCTGGAAAAATCCCAGAAGTTCCCAGAACAATTCTGGCACCCTCCAAGAATTTCCAGGCGTGTGCCGAAACCATTTTGACTTAATGATGTATTCCGAAACAACTTTTCGGTTTTACCGAAATTATTCCGGTGTTCTCTTTCCGGAACTTTTCCGTTTTCTCCGAAACCTTTCCGGTGACTTTCTCTCAGACTCCCTGTCTAGTATTCAGCAGATAGATGACCCTTAAGCGTGTGACCCTATAGGTTCGGTGAAGTATAGACATGACCCGGAACACTTTCCGATCAATGATCAACATCGGAGCCGTGGACACCCATATTGACCCCTATACCCACACGAATAAATATTCGAGTGAACCTCCAGTTGCCGTGTGCTATTCCTGTTGCTTCGTGATATGTTACAAATACCCGAGGTGAGACTTATCGGCATCCCCGTGGATCAACACTTGTCCACTATGCCAGTTACCTCGTTACTAGTATTGTTCTCTTTTCTCGTTCCCGCGTTCCGGCATCCCTGTGATCAAATCACACTGTGTCTGGCCAGACGATGGTGGATACCGTAACACCGAGAGGGCCCGAAGAATATCTCTCCATCGACGGAGGAGCAAATCCCAATTTTGAGCTACCTAATTCCTTGTCATACTTTTCCGTGAACCCGTAAGCCGCCGTAATAGCCACCCTTTTACAGATGACGTTTAACAAACCCAAAAGTTCACGAAGCAAGTACGAAGGAACTCGATACTCTCATGGTCTAAGGAATTATGCAAACGCTCAACTTTCTCTGTGTTATAATCCATTAACTGGTGACGAATGTATCTCATAGCATAACATCAATCTGGGTCGATTCAACACAAATGTTCTTCTAACATTGTGCCCTCAAAATTGCCGGCATAGTCATGCCCATGATCAGGAAAACAGAACCATCATGCAACACTTGAGCTAGTCTTAGAGGCGAGACTAGGAATATATATTTTTTATCCGTTTATTATTCCACACGTGCATATGAGTCTTCCTCCGAGCCTCGTGGTTATTGCAGACTCGAGAACCATAGCAGTTATAGCATGGAATATAAACATAATTAGGAACATGGGGATAAATAATAACATTTATTATTGCCTCTAGGGCATATCTCCTACAGTTCATAGCTATGTCGGAAGAGGAGCTAACATGAGTCTCCAGAACTTCATGACTGATCTCTTGACCACGGACATTGCTCCTTTTCGAGGATGCAGAAGTCATCGATGGATAAGGTATATACTTGATGTACTTTATAAATGTTTACTCCCTTATACAACATGTGCAGTAAATGAGTATCTGATACTTATTCTATTTTATGAAAACAGAACCTGCTGTTGCATGGACGGGAAGAGGTGAAATCAAGGATTGATGGACATCAAGTCAGTTGATGGCCAACATGGATTCCACCGAGACATCTATCATAGGAGATACTTAGAGTATTAGATAAATCTTATGTAATCATTATAGTATGAACACTTAGTTGTGTGTCTTGCATCTCGCGAGACAAAGTTATTCATGTAATGAGACAAGTCAGTTGTCCCATCTTTATGAATAAAAGTGTGCTTATACTTTGATTACGTCTTGATTTATGATATGATAGAAAGCATTTATAAAACTACTATTATTGTCAAGAAATATTCAATGTTTAATGATAAAGTTGTCTTGATTATAACAAGTCAAAGATCTGATTGCATGAGGTGAATTCATAACTGATGAATTCATTAAATGTATGATCTATTAACTTGTGAGTTCATTATCGAATGAAAATCATAACTTGATTGCATGAGATGGATTAGATACACGATCTATGAACCTCTGCAATAAATATAATCATGACAAGGTTCTAGAAAGTAGAACTTGTGCCAATCATTATACATAAATGATGTAGAATGGGCATGTGAGTTATCATTAAAGACTTCATATGATTAATTGAAAGTTGTATTCAATTGAGATCATAAAACTGATATTCAGGAATCACAGTAAGAAGTGAGAATACAAGGATACATATCACTACGCTACGATCCGGAGTGAAAAGTATTGATATTGACATAATGAGAGACTTGTGGAAGTTGTACCACAAACTACGATGGAAGTTGAAAGTGCTAGACTACTTAAGCCATTCGTAGTCATACTAAACCGTAGTATGGTCTAAACGTTCTTTCCCCTAGCACTATAGTTATTTTCGAATAAGTTGTTTAATTCATTAAGTTAAAACACCCACTTCATGAATAGGAAACCATCCTGAATCTAACGAGACATGATAGCTCCATAACTGATGGTGTTATAAAGTTTCTTAAAAGAAAGAATTTCTTTGTAATAAAACTACGAGCAATTGAAATTACATATTCTCCCCGAATAGCAAAATGTGTGTTGCTTAATTGGTAATACGAGAAAAGTCTCTCGACACGGATCCAATGGGAGATAATGGAAACTTTGACCGGGGTATTGGACCTTGCCTTCAGAATATCAGAGTATTGCAACGGAAGCATGTTCCGCTGTAATGACACTGCATAAAGGAAGGATATGCCAAAGATGATTGATCTTGGTATATGAGTTGAAGCCATTGTTGAATTTAGAAGGTTATCATGAATACGTTCTGTACAGAACAATAATCATGAGTCTTCTTAATAAAACAATAAGGGAATAATATTGCTTGAAGACACAAAGGAATGATGGTAGCCTAGAACACGAGGAGAAATGAAATAATATTGAATTACATTAAGGATGGCTCACGTCCCGTGAAATAAATCGGTTATTTCATATTCTCGACAAACTGGAGAGTTATTGAGAATAATGTAATGGACATAAAGCATTATTTGGTTATGACCAAAGTTCAATGGTGATTGACTACGGAAACGTAGGAATTCTTTAAGCAATAAAATATTTCATTTACACTACGATGGACCATAGCCTGAAATTGCATCTCAGTCAAATTTGGATTTGAAAGGGAATTGTAATGGGCAAGACGAAGGTTACTTCGTTAAAAGGATGGACTATAGTACCTCAAGACAGGAACCCTCAAACTTGATTTGATCAAGTGATTTTGTGATGACCAAAATATTGAGTGGGCCTGCAGTTTCATGAAACTGAGTGGGAGCTTTGAAGACTTCCCTGAAACTTGGAATGCAGAGGGCATTTTCTGAGTGGGAGCTTTGGAAGCTTTGTCATTATGTGAGACATAGTGAACAATAAAATGACTTGATGAAAGCTGAACCACAAATATATGAGTATAAGATGGATATATTTGAGTGGGAGCAGGATCATTGTCTCAAACATATATGCATTGATATGTGTGAAGAATGATCTCATATGTATATATATGGATATGCATTGATTGTGTATATAGAGAATCGTCTTATATACATATGTGCATTATGATATATATAGAGCATAAGGCAAATAAAATACAAGATTGCAAGAATCTTCTTTTATGTGAAATACCAACACATTACACGTTGAAATCTATATGAGTAGATTAAGATACGGATAATGAAACGAAGTGAAGGTTGGAATAATCTTCTAGACAAGAAACAGGTTCTTGTGACTAGAAATTATATAATGGATGAAATCCAAATATCACAAGCAATGTCTTGATGGAAGAATAGAGATGCACCATGTACTTGACATGTGATCTTGTATGTTCTTGACATATGATTCTACCATATAACATGCGTTGTGAATCCAACAACAGAATGACTCAAAAGTTCTTGGAAGAAGAACAGATTCCGATGTGCTTTAGGAGTAAAACACAGAATCTGAATAAAGTCCATGCATTCAGTATAGAGAGGCATACTGAGGACTATTCTCTAAAATATAGAAAGGATAATAGACTTGAATGTAATGCAAGATTACAATTGCAAGCCATATTATGGGTCTATATGGAATTAGAGACATCACGAAAGACATGAAAGGAATGTGAGCAAAATTCACGGTACTACAAACATAATTCTACTTAAGAAAGTAGACGTATGGATAAAAGTTTAGCGTTAGAAGTATTGGACTTCTGGCTGAGTGTATTTCCCAGTATATATGACTAAGGATGAGTCTTCTAAAGACTGAACCAAGAGATCATTGGAGGATACTGTGAAATAATAGTCTCACTCTCCCGCGAAACTTATATCCAACCATTATATGATAATGAGTGGTATGTCAAAAGAGCTTTTGACCTATACCAGTTGCAAAGGAAACATACGAATCTGAATTGGTGCAGTTCGTTGACGAACCCTCTTCCATGAGCGTGCATGATCAATGAAACACTTATGTGATAAGATGTTTATGATCGGAAAAATGCGGCTAGATTAGTAGCACTCTAGTGCAAGTGGGAGACTGTTGGATATATGCTCTAGAGGCAAATAATATATGATTATTCCAATATATCTAAGCAAGTTCATAACCAGTTTCATACCGTGCTAGAACTGCATCAGTGAAACAATGATGCAGGTGTGGTATAGAAACCCCAGAGTTCCTAGTTAGCCTCTACATCGATAACTAGTTCATGGTCAACATGATGGTCGTGGTTTCGCGATCATGGACAATTAAGTCTCTTGACTATGAGGTCACCTCACTGGCTAAGTGACGTGATGAACATTACCCAAAGTAAGCATTACAGCATGATCAAATCTTGTGAAGGTTCAGTGTTGTAATTACAGAATGTGGTAGACCGTTCATTTGACCGTGAGTACGTGCATAATCACTATCTTCCCGGATGCTTTGACTTACATCCCACCACCTGACTGAAATATGCGGGTCATAACGGTTGTATCTTAGGTATTCCGTGGAGATACGTTGAGGAGTATTGTTTACAAGAGCGGGATTTGTCAATCCATATAATGGATAGATACTCAGGGCCCACTCGGTGAGATTCCATCCATGAAGCTGCGCAGCGTGTGACTAGGTCACGGGGATGAATATCACGGGAACGAGTGAATGAGGATTTAGTTCGGAACGAGATTGAACCAGACATAGGATGTCATTGATCGAATCTCGGAACAATCCAGTATCGCTGACAAAGGGAATGCTATACGGCATAAGGTCCAATCGGTGTTGATATCCGGAATGCACAGGGGTCATTATGGGCATCCAGGTCCCGCTGATGATCATTGACTGTTTCCTCTGCTCTGTCATGACTGGAGTGTTCTCGGACCGTAGGGTAACACACTTAAGGGCTCGATGAAATCGGAGACCTTTTCGGAACCATCGGAACAACCAGAGAATTAAGAAGACAATATCGGAGGAGTACCGTATTGAACCGAAACAAGTTCGGAGTGAGCCGGAAGAGTTTCCGGAGCACCGGGAGATGAAATAATATGTTTTAGTTATTAATTAATTGAATTAATAATTAAAATCATTTTATTTCTAATTAATATGTGCTATGTGCCTTAGTGGAGAAAAAGGCCCATTAAGGAATTAAAGGGAAAAGAAAAAAAAAAAGGGGGGGGGGGGGGAGGCGCCATGGGCCCTAGGGCCCATGAGGGGTGTGCCCCCTCTCCCCCCTTGGCCGGCCAACTCCACCCCTTAGCAAAGGGGACTTTAGTCCCACATTGCTAAGGGAGGTGGGTTGACTCCCTTCCCCAGCCTATATAAAGACAGGCAGGGTGCACATAATTAATACACAGAAATTCGTGAGAAAATAAATATAACTCCGAATTGAGATCAGCTTTCTCCGGTCTCCTCCCCTCTCTGGTCTCTTCCACGGTGGGCTCCCTAGTGTGAGCCTGTAGTGGAATTGAGACCTCTCTGCTAGAATCGAAGGCCGTCGTGCTGCCGAAGCTCCGTCCGGAGGTCTGCTTCCGCCCCCTCCGCTGGATCGGAGAACGGAGGTCGTCATCGAGTCTCGTATGTGTGCGAGTACTACGAGGTGCTGCACGTGTGGCACTACACCCATCCGGGTGCTCAACACAGCCAGGGGGCTGTGAAACTTGATCGGCTACATCAACCACGTTTGCGGGAACGTTTCCCACGCAACGGACTACACCCCGATGTATGTTATTTCCGCACTACTATCTGTTACGGTAATACGGCTAGCTAGATCTTGGGTTAAGGGAAAGCTAGTTAGAAAAATTTGTGTTTTCTGCTGCGAACCCCAACAAAACCAACTCTTGAGGATCAAATCATAGTTGCCCAAAGGCGTGCACGAGGTGTTCGCCGGATCAAGGAGAACATTGCTAGCGGAGTTGCTAAATGTTTCTCCACAGATAGCAAGGGAACGGTATTATTTGGAAATCGTTTGGTAGTACCTAAGAATAGTTAACTAAGGCAACTCATCCTCAAGGAAGGCCATGACACACCCCTCTCGATTCATCCCGGTAGCACGAAAATGTACCGAGATCTACGCCAGAGATTTTGGTGGACTAGGATGAAGAGAGACATTGCTCAATTTGTTGCCGAATGTGATGTTTGTCGTCGCATTAAGGCAGAACATCAAAGACCTGCTGGTACACTTCAACCTTTGCCTATTCCAGAGTGGAAATGGGACAAAGTCGGTATGGACTTCATCACCGGCTTTCCAAAAACCCAGACAGGAAACGATGCCATCTTCGTTGTCATAGATAGGCTTTCCAAAGTTGCTCACTTCCTTCCAGTTCGCGAGTCTATAACTGCTAGCCAGTTAGCAGACTTGTACATCTCTAGAATTGTATCCCTTCACGGCGTTCCTTTGGAAATCAATTTTGATCGTGGTAGCCTTTTCACCTCTAGATTTTTGGGAAGCTTTCAGAATGCTATGGGAACTCATCTCTCCTTTAGTACAGCTTTCCATCCTCAGTCTAGCGGTCAAGTCGAAAGGGTTAACCAAGTTCTTGAAGACATGCTCAGAGCTTGTGTTATCTCATTCGGAAAGAATTGGGAGAAGTCTCTTCCATTTGCCGAATTTGCTTATAACAATAGTTTTCAATCTAGTCTGAACATGGATCCTTTTGAACTCCTATATGGACGACGATGTCGAACACCACTAAACTGGTCAGAAACCGGTGAAAGACAATTCTTTGGACCAGACATGATCAAGGAAGCAGAAGAGCAAGTTCGCATTGTTCGTGATCAATTGAAAGCAGCCCAGTCTCGTCGGAAAAGCTACTATGATCGTCATCATAGGCATGAAAGCTACAATCTGGATGAGAAGGCTTACCTTCGGGTTACTCCTCTGAAGGGAACCCAACGTTTCGGTATCAAAGGCAAGTTGGCCCCATGTTACATCGGACCTTTCAGCATTCTTGCTAAACATGGAGAAGTTTCCTACCAACTTGAACTACCCCCGCACCTTTCCCAAGTACGTGATGTATTCCATGTGTCCCAACTCAGGCGTTGCTTCAAGGACCCCATCCGCGAAGTCGACCATGAAACGCTTGATCTCCAAGATGACCTTTCTTATCGAGAATACCCCGTTTGTATTCTTGATTCCGCAGAACGTGTCACTCGTCGTCAGAAGATTAAGTTTCTGAAAGTGCAATGGTCACACCACTCTGAGAGAGAAGCTACGTGGGAAAGAGAAGACCATCTCAGTGCCGAGTATCCCTCCTTCCTCCCGCAGACTTCTGAATCTCGGGACGAGATTCTGTTGAGTGGGGGCAAGTTGTCACAACCCCAAGTTAGGTATGTGCTAGGATCAAGAGTCACTTTGCATCATGTTAAAAATTTCAAAAGAAATTGAAATGGGTGAAGGAACACCCCCCAGATGAATTAATTCAAAAGGCCAGATAAAAATCTTCTCCAAAAATTCATTTTAGAAGTTTGAAAATTCTTATAAATGAGTGTGATCACATATCAAGTGATGTGAGACCCACCCCATGCTCATGGATTTTTCAAATATTCAAACAGTGCCTTGGATTTAATCAAAAACCCTTACTTGAGTTAAGATTCAAATTATTTGAATTTTAAAAATGTTCAAAATTTATAAGTGGCTAGTATATTATTTGGTGAGGCCATATAAAAATTATGAGCATTTAATAAAATGGTTTTCTAATTATTTTGTTAGCCAAAAAAATGGCAGAAAGAAAAAGAGAAAAGAAAAAGGCAGAGAACTTACCTCTCGCCTAGGGCGAAGCCCACCTCCTTCTGGCCGGCCCAGCCCACCCGAAGTCCTCTGTCGTCTACCTCCCCTGCCCCCAAAGCAGCTCGCTGGAGAGGCCGAGCACGCCGTGGACGCCACCTCGACGCCCAGGGGCTTCCAGGCCTCCCCAGGACTCCAAAGTGCGCCACGGAGACGCCCTCGACTCCCTCCTCCATTTTCCCCACCTCGGCTCGCTTTCCCCTCCCTCCCAGTGCGATTCCACCGACGCCCGCGAAGAACACCGTCGCACCCCGCCATGTATTCCGCGGCCACCGTCATCTAGAGATCGAACCAGCGTGTCCCCCGATCTCGCCGTTATCGGCTTCGTCGACTAGCAGAAGGAGGCGCCCCAATTTGGACCAGAGACGACGCAGGCTTCTTCGAATCGTCGCCGGCCGCCGGAGTTTGAAGTCGTCGATTCGTCGCCACCAGCCCATCCCCGCGCCCGCTGACCTCTGCCTCGAGTCCGCGGTGAGCTTCTAAGCTTTTCCCCCAACCTGGCGCATTCCGGTTCGAGCTCTAGCCCATTCTGCCATGGTCGCCGGAGAGCAGTGCCGCCACGGTCGTCATCAGCAAGCCACCGTAAAGCAGCCGAGCCCGCAACCTTGTCCTTCGTGTTCCCCTTCCCCTGCTGCGTCGATCTTGCCTATCCCCGCTCCAAATGGCGTCCAGTAGCGAGATTTTCCTTTCCGCCGTGCTTCTGCCGCCGCAAAACTCAACGCCGGCGTCACTCAGGTGGCCCCCGAGGTCGCCTGGACTTCCCTACGACGTGCGACTGCATGGGCTGCATTTTGGTACAAGAGGCGCACCAATTGGTGGCCGGGAACTCCTTCCCTGAGTGCGCCGCCGCGTACTGGTGCCACCGGCGGCTAGCCGCCGGCGAGGCCATCGGATTAGGGGCTAAACCCCCCTGTTAGTTGACCCTAGGTCAATGACAGGTGGGGCCCCCAGCCCTTAACCCCTCTGTTATTTTTAAACAGAGAGAGATTAACCCCACTGTGGCTGACCACTGGACCCCACACGTCAGCCCCCCCCTGAAGTCACCCTTGCGCAAGCCTGACGCACTAATTCGAATAAATGATTTTATAAATTCAGAAAATTCCAGAAAAAGGCTGAAACTTTGAAAATTCATAGAAAATTCATATTAACTCCAAATTGGACAAATAATATATGAAAAATGATCAGGAGAAAATAAGTTATCCAAATATCCAACTTTCAACCATGTTTGAGTTGAATTTAAATTGGGATCAGTACCATTTGCTATTTGATTTAAATGGAATTAATTCAAATTCTTTTCAAATGCTTTTGCATTTTGAACCATATCAACATACTACATTTCAAACACACATCAGAGTCATATCATACACATTTCAAAATGGTTCAACTTGATCAAACAATGTCATATTGAACTTGACTAAATTGAATTCAAATTGGAGTTTGAATTTTCAACTCAATTTGCAATATACTCCATTTAAATGGAATTGCTTCACATATCAAAGAATATACATCAAATTTCAACCTTCAACCATGTGATTGTGCATTGTATTTACTTTGGTACCTTGTTTGTTGTTTGTCGAGTAGAGGTGGAACCGGAACAGGAGGCTGTCCCCTTCGTTGAAGACCCCGAACCCGAACCTCGTCAGCAAGGCAAGCAAACCCCCATTGATCATGTCGATAAAATCCCACTTCCCTCTCATGTATAGGATGATTACCATGCTACGTTTCTACCGCATAGATGAACCCATTCCTTTGCATGACCTATCATTTGTCACAGTAGTAGGCAAACCACAATCCTAGCAACTGTAGGAGTTGATTGATATCATGTGGCCCCTGCAATTGTTACTGCTTATTGCATGCTTAAAATGATACCATGTTGATACTGTTATGTGAGTCGGGATGGTACTGATCATGATGATGATGGTGGAAAGGTGTTGGTGAATCTACCCTAATACAAGGTGAACGATGAGAGGTTGTGTAGGAGTACACGATGGGTTGTCTCGTTGAACACCGCCCTAAGTCCGAGTTCTTGTGTGGTGATCCAAGATGAAGAGTACAACCACACATTGGGCTCACTGACCCCTCTGAGCTTACTAACTCATCCCTTTCGATGTCCAGATGTCGCAACGGTTCGGAGTTCTGGTAGGTCTGTGGCCTGGCTGCTAAGTGAGAGAACGGCTCATCCGAGACCGGCTTATGCGCCACGCACGCATCACTTGGGTCCACTTCGGTAAACCGGCCGGGGTTCACGATACCCAGGTAGGCGGCTTTCTCGGACTAGATCGGCTATGAGGTAACAGTTGTGGTGAGCATCCTCGCCGACACTTCTTGAACGGTGTCGAGTACAAAGGCGGTAACTGATGATCATGTGTGTGTAGCGGTACACCCCTGCAGGGTTAACAAAACTATTCGAATAGCCGCGTCCGCGGTTAAGGACTGCTTGGAAAGCTTAGCTTGATTATTAGAAAACTTGAACTGGATACTTCTAAAACACACCAAGATAAGTGTGAGTGCTATGGCGTGCTTTCTCGTGGGGAAGTCGAGGAAGGCACCATAGTGGTGTAATTGGTAGGAGAAAGTAGTGGACTCGTGTACGCTTCTTACCTCAAAGTCTGGTACTCGTAGTTCAGGATTAGCCAAGTCAAAGCTGGCACTTCTGCAAGTGAAACCCCACCTCCCTTTACCTTGATACATGTGCATGAGTAGTTTAGCTCCTATGTAAGTCTTGCTAAGTACGACTTTCTACTCACGTTTGCTTAATCTATGTTTTAGATGAACCCACTGACCCCGAAGGTGGCTTCTTCATCGAGCTGGACGACTAAAGATCAAGCTAGTCTAGTCCGAGTCAGACGACTGGTTCCCTCGTGGAGGGCTTGTGTTTAAATAAGGCTTCTTAAGCCATTTGTTAAACTTGTCTGTACCCAGACATACTTTTCTTCCGCTTGTTGTTTTAATGTTGGATCACATACTTGTGATCTCTGCGTGCACTCTGTAAGAGTTATCAATAAAATGTATACTTTGTAGAGAATTGCAATGATACCTACTGTTCATACAAGGCATGTGTGCTGCGTGTATGTTTATAACATGCATGTCTTTGTATGGGTTTTTGAGACCTTAGTTGTGATCTGGCTGGCGATCTTTCATACACCAAGTGGCCCTTAGATGTGCGCAGCTTGGGGCATCGCGATGTGATTGCTCGAGACTCCGTCTCGTGCACACTTTGTGGTATGATCGAGCCCGCCCTAGACCCCGACTAAGTGATCGGGCTGGAGTAAGTCTATGTAAGAGTTATGAGATAGTCGATAGTATGGTTGAGGCGACTTGTCTGTGAATATGGGAGTTCATCACCCATATCATTAGACTTGTGTGCGGACGATGAGGACCCATCTCAGTTGATCATCCGGCCTGGATGGGATGCCCCTCACGTACGATGCTTTCCGAGAACGTTCTGTGCTTGGCCTCGTCTGTTTAGACAAGTGGGTACGGTTCTCGGCTCCCCATATGACTATGTCGTAGCGGGACTTGCATACGCTAACCCCGGGTCCCGACATTTGCAGAATGCAATGCCAGCGATGCAACATGTTCCTAGTGTTTAGAAGCTCCGACAAGAGAAGCCATGCAAACACCTTCCATTTATTTGTGCATTTTGTGGCCCAAATCCATTGGAAAGCCACATCAGCCTGGACATATCTGAAGAAGTGGAGGTAGAACTTACACGAACTAAAGTGATCCCCCCAGACACACACCCAAGAGTCCTCTCGTCCATCCGCCAGACTAGCATCCGCAGCCAGTCTTTGAAGTTCGCCCAGCTCCATCCTAGCCGGTTCCGAGAGAGGCAGTACAAAGTAGGTGCTAAGGGTTGTGGCTGTCAGCATGCCTTGGACAGACACATCTGGGTTTGTTGTATACGAAAAAAGCCTTGGGAAATTTTCTTCCAGCACATCACCCAGCCATGCATCCTTCCAGAACAGTGTACTCTCCCCATCACCAACAGTCACCGAGGTCACAGCCCTATAGGCCGGGGACAACTACAGGACGTCCCGCCACAAGAATGATCCGCACGGATCAGCCGCATGTGGAATTGAGTTAGGATACTATGATCCCCAGACCAGCTTAACCCAGGGGACCTCCTGCTTGTTGAAGAATTTATGGAGCTGCTTGAGCAGCAGTCCCTGATTTTGTAGCTTTAGGTCTATAACTCCTAAACCCCCTTTCTTTTTAGGCTTGCACACAAGCGACCAAGCAGCCAACGAGCTGCTCTAGGTATCATCCCCACATTTCCTAGTCCACGGACACTGACGGCGTAGTTTATCAACATGGTCGATCACCTTGGGGGCAGTTTGATGGAGCACATTGCATAGATAGTGATCGAGGTGATAACCGAGTTGACAAGTGTGAGTTTAGATCCATAATCCAATAGGGAGGCAGAAGTGGAGAGGCGGCGCTCCATCGAGCACACCATCGGCATCAGGTCTGTCACGGTGGGGCGTGTCGTGCCCACGGACAACCCAAGATAAGTGAACGGCATGGTCCCCACGGTACATCCCAAATTGTTGGCTACAACAGTCGTCATTTCGTTTGAAGTATTGATTGGGATGAGGGTGTATTTTTGAAAATTGATTTTCAGGCCAACCGAGACAGCATAGTCTTGGAGAATTTGTTTCATACGAACCACTTGATCCAAGGCCGCCGGCATGATCACAATGGTGTCGTCGGCGTACTGTATCACAGGGTAATCGCCATCCACCATATGGATCGGAAGCAGGAGATAACCTTTTCTGAACTCGTCATTGATGGAGACTTGGAGCAGGTCAGCAGCTAGTACAAAAATCAGTGGCGACAGCGGATCGCCTTGCCTCACCCACCTCTTGCAGAAGAACTGTCTCCTAGGTGTGCCATTGAGAAGCACAACCGATTTACCATAGGAGAAGAGGCTACGAACCCAGCCCAACCAAACCTCATTAAAACCCATATGCTTCAGTATATCAATCATGGGCCCATGTTCGATGGTGTCAAACGCTATAGAAAAATCAAGCTTAAGGATCACACATTCATTCCCAGAAGCCTGACATTGGTGGATGAAATCAAAAGCCCACACTAGGAAGTCCTGGATGGATCTTCCACGAAGAAAGCCATATTGGTTACGATGAATGATCTTAAGGATGAGCTTCTGAAGACGATTAGCTAGGATTTTCGTGATGAGCTTGAGGCAGAAGTTAAGCAATGTGATGGCGCGATAGTCGTTAGCCGTCTCCGGAGATTGCACTTTGGGAATCAGGGTAATGAAGCCCTCGTTGACACTCTCCAAGTCAAGCGTACCTGCATGGAAGTCAACACAGAACTGATAGAAATCTTCCTTGATCACATCCTAGCAGGTTTTCAGGAATCTACCACTAAACCCATCCAGGCCAGGAGCCCTGTCACCCGGCATGTGTTTGACCACCTCGTCAATTTCCTCAGTGGTGAAAGGTATTGTGAGCTCATATAGACCCTCGACTTTTTTGATGATATTGGGCAGATTAAATCTCATATTCATAGGATTGGATTGAACCAGCCTTTCTCTATAGGTGTGGTATAGCATTGCTTCCTTCCCTACATGATCAGTGATAGGCACATCATCCGCATTCCTGAGCGAGGCAATGGAGTTTCTCCTGAAACTTTCAGTCGTCACTCGATGAAAAAAATTGGTGTTCCAATCAACAAATTTGAAGTACCTGATCGTGCTTCGACGTTTCCAGTATAGTTTTTTGCATTCAAGAAATTTGAGGAGGTGTTTTTTCAGAATGGTCCTGAAGTTTCTCTCGGGGGTCGATAGAGTGCGTAAGTTTTCCAGCGCATCCAGGTCATTCAGAATATGATTAGAGTTGGTGATAAAGAGAGATAGCCTCGAGGAACTTTTACTCCAGTGTTTGAGATCACGTCGAAGCGTTTTCAGTTTCTTACAGTGAACAGGAGCAGAATTCGGGGCATAGCAGCGTTTATTCCAAGATGTTTCAACCGTCCCAAGAAACCCGGGGAGAGAGATCCAATAATCCTCAAATCAAAACAGCTCAGATTTAGGAATCTTGGTTTGAATGCAGACATAGCAGGGGGCATGATCTGAAACTGGCTTTCCAAGAGGCAGTACCACTGTGTTCCGTTATTTGACAGCCCAGCCTATCGAGGTGAAGTGCCAATCAAATTGTTCGAGCAAGGGGTATGCTTGCATGTTACTCCACTTGTATGATCGCCCCTAGATCGGCAATTCTACCTGCGAGTGGAACCGAATAAATCATTAAAAAGCAGCATATCATTAGCACTACCCCCCCCTCTGTTTCGATTATCTGAGGCTCCGATGAAGTTAAAATCACCCACTAAGAACAAATCTTCCCCATTTGGTATGTCAAGTTCAAAGAACCAATCAGAGAAAACATTGTGATTCGGTCCGGAGCACGGAACATATACATTCAGTAAAGTCCAGACATCATCAAACTGTGCGAAGAAAATTTTATACCTAGCGCAAACTGTTCAGAGAGAACAACCAAACCAGTAAACATAGAACTCATCCAAATAGTGCAAATACCACCAGAATTACCAACTGACGGAATATAAGAAAGCTTATAAAATTTCTTAGGGCATAAAAGTTTGATATAACTAAGATCAAAAGCTTCATGTTTGGTTTCTTGGAGAAAAACTATGGAGCATCCACTGGATTCAATGGCATTGCGAACAGCTAAATTTTTATCATCAGAGTTTACCCCCTGATATTCCAGCAAAGCATATTCCAAGATTTATTATTAAGCATCTAAAGAAAATTACTGCTTAGACTGATGGACGCCCAAGAGAAGCTTCCTTGCGCTGAGGTCGTCCATGGGAAAGCCACACAGGCTTGAGCCCATCTTCTGCAGGGTCTTGATCGGAGTGGGAGGTGGAGGTGCGTCCTTAGTTGCAACATCTATGACCAGGCGTAGCCCATTGGAGGGAGTATGCAGAGTGGGAGCATCGAGCACCGAAGGGGCAGCACGGGGTTTGACCATGGATGCCGCAGGTTTTGTGTCAGCCATGGAGGGACGGAGGAAACAATCATAGCAGGTGGATCGAGTGTTTCTCCGGAGCTGAGTAGTGAAAATCAGCCTGGTTTCATTAGCAATTTGCTTCCCAAATCCCTCTTGACCCGACAAGCTGGAGCTGCTCAGGTTGCTTGGGAGCATAGAACCCTCCTCAGTGTCTGAATCTAGCGATTCAGGGAAGGGAGTGAGCGTGCAGTTGTTGGTACTGACAATAGTAGAAGCTTCAGGCATCAGTTCAGACCAGAGCGTGGCAGGGAACAGACTGAACGGCCATGAAACGAGCAGCAGCAACCACACGGAGGACAAGTGTGGCAGGATTCAAGGGAAAGGACCCTGAAGTCTGATTGACTTGAGGTTTAGGATACCATGTGATGCGCTTGACGTACTTACAGAGAAGGATCGAACGAAGCCAGAGCAGGTATTCAGTATTGTCTGGGACCTCAATGCCTAAGTTTGCCCCATGTGCACGTTCAAATTGCAGCCCAGAATTGTGTGTACCATTAACCAGATCATCCGCATCTGCAACCACATCCGAGTAGACCGACCACTCGTCCTGAGGGTCGTCAGAGTCATTATATTCCTGTCGGACTCCATCCATCAGGGAGGGTCCATTGTATTCCAGAAGTTGCCGCAGATCAACTCCCATGTAATCAGGTTGAACAGGTTGATCAACCGGCCAAGCTCCCCGGCCATCCTCTTGCGGAACCTAGGCATTGACAGCCCCTGGTTCCATGCCTCATCCACTTGCTGTTGTAGCATGATTTGCTGATCAAGTTGCCACTGTTGTGCCGCATAGAGATATGGGATCTCAAATGGGTGGGGTGAAGCATTCATAGGCGGAACATCATCTTCATTACCAACCAGTCCAGGGATAGTATGCCTACCATTGATAATGTAAATCGGCACTCCAAGATCTACCCATACTGGGAAGAGTACCAATCCTGCGAACCACCAAGCTATGCGGAACCTGAGCAATGTCACTGATGATCACCCTAACTAGCACTCTCTCCTTCTTGTGTCCTGGCCTATGTCATAGATCTAACTTGGCAAACAGCGAGACAACTTTGTTGATGTAGTGATCAGTTTGATAGTCCATAGGAAACGCAAGTATAGCAACCCAGGCAACATATTCAAAGGGGCAGAGACGCATATTGATGCCTTCATCATGAGGGATGAACGAAAACAACAAATCATCATCTAAAGGATCAAGTTGATGCGGGCTTTCTCTAAAGATCTGGTCACACAACACCACATCCTCAAAGGCAACAATGCCCACCCCAATGGGGTAAACAAAGTGATCAGGCACTTCGAGCAGGAAATCATCACGCATAACGCTAACCACATCCTCCAGAACCATCTGCTTGTGATGATCCGGGATCTCATGGCGCACAATAACCATAGCATACCTCTCATGGTTGAGGGGCGGGTCGTCGATGACAACCAAGCTCTAGCCCAGACGATGCGCGGGACCTCGCTCGAGCTCCGCTCCCATCGGAAGGAACTGAAACGAACGCGCAGGGAAATTCGCCATGGGAGGTCCTCGGAGGCGAGACGACAGAGGTTGGGCGCAAGCAGAGCAATGTCGGGTTTGTGTCAGCTTTGGAAAGTGCAGGGTATCAATACAAGGAAGGGAAAGAGACACCCTATCGGCTGTCGATTCAGTTATTTGGAATTTTCCTTTTTTAGGGCGCCATACCAAGTTTACTTCATGTTTGACCTTTTTACCCCTGACAACATCTATTGGCCTCATATCTCTGGAGCCACGATTTGCACCAAATCTGGGGACAATTCTCTTCTTCCAAATAAGGCGAGACCTGGAAGAGTGACATGTCCAAGCCATGTGGCCCATGAGACCACAAGCATCACATTTGAACCGGGAAGGGCATTGACGATGATTATGATTTTTGCTGTCACAAATAAGACACATCGAGACCACACCGGGCCCCCTAGGCCCCAGATGGTAGTGAAATTCTTAGTCAGAGCACTTGCAACTCGAGCAAGTGGACGTATGTTTCTCATAAGACACAGGTCCATGGTCATAATCCCTAGGATTTTTGCCAAGAGCCTGCAAAATGAGCCTAGAAGGCGGGATAACAGATAAATGCAATATCCCTCAAATTTCTGAGTCAGTATATTGTGGCACCCCGGCTCAGAGGACCGGAACGCCCCGTGCTCCATCCCAGAGATCAAGTCTTCTGGAACACGGCACTGCTTGATATATAAATGAACAACTTTCTATTACCGAAGATAGGGGTACAAGGGGTCTATTACAATTGTAGCGGAGACACAACTTGCTCCGCAGGCTAGCCTTGGCTCTACACCAAGCAGCAACATAACTCTCTAGCAGCGGAATATAACTCGGCAGCGGAAAAACAACGGCGGTGATGAACTCCAATCCACAGGGACACTGGCTGGAACGCCTCCTAGCTCGCAAACACCGGGAACGTCGTCCTACGCATCCAAAGCACGGCCTACAAATCTGGCATGACACGCCAGGTCAGTACATTGAATGTACTTGCAAGCTCACAACAACCATGCATCAAGGTCAAACAATAACATGGCAACAGGTTCAAGTATATTAGTGAATTAAACAGGTGAGCAACAATATCATGCAAACAGATATTCATCAAGCATATTATCAGCATTAAGACTAATGCACACACAATCATCGTTTAAGGTCACATGGACCCCACATGATCATCGCATGATCACGTGGCTTACCTCGGAGTCCTTACAGACTCAAGCACCGGGTCACCTCGTAACCAGACCACTTCCACGGGTCGTCGCACGACCAAACGGGTCATTGCATGACCAATCTACTTACCACAGAAAGACCACCGAACTCATGTTGATCATATGGTGTGACCTAGTACGAACTGTGTCCATTACTGTGGACGCGGCTATTCGAATAGATTTGTGTGACTCTGCAGAGTTTGTGCACTTTACCCACACTATGGAGTTCTTCCTCCACCCAGCACCTTGGAACTTGTCCCACAGGATCCTTGGAACTCGTACTGCAGGAGTGGACTAGGACTTCTCCAACGAGACCGTTCTACCGCGTGTCCCTCTTACTGTATCACCGACATCCCGTCTTGGGTAGACCCTGTGTCCTTCCGAGACTGACCGTCACATGGCCCTGACCATCACTTGGTCCATAAACTTTGTCCTCCTCAGGGACCGCGCGCATAACAATTTGGCTGTCAAGACTACCGCCGCCTGCCTGATCATGGAAGCCGCACGCGCGTAGCCTCCCCTACCTTGGTGATACGCATAAGAGAACCAAATTTTTAACGCGCATAACAATGGAGCAGAAGTTGCTGCAGCATTGTATAATAGTAAGTTGTAATGATTAATAATAATAATGCCTCCGAGTTCCCCTCCTTGACTTCCCTGCGAGGAAGAAGACCCGGAACCATATAGTTTAATAGTAGTAGTTTGTAGTGCTAAGATCCAGCTTCAGCATAAAGTGTCCTGTTACCGTGGACACGACTATTCGAATAGATTAAACTCCCTGCAGGGGTGCACTACTGTTCAGCCTGCACGCTCGAATCTCTAGGGTGGCGTGAACCTTGTTAGGAAACGCCCCACCGAGGCTATCCGACACGACGCAACCCATCCTAGGCTCAACAGAGAGGGGTCTAGGACCCTCACCCTTGCACGCTCCTGCACGGTGCGTGGCTGGCCGGTGAAGCAAAAGAAAATCCAAAAAAACACACCGTCCGGACGAAGAAGACACCACTTCCCGGCGGAGGCTGCGGTACTGTTGACGTTTGAAGAGCTTTCGGACAAACTACGACGCAGGGGAGCCCATAACTCCTTATCCCACGTGAAGGTAGTGCGTATAGGCCTTTGCGGACTCTCAAGTCATCCGCCGAACCATTTAGCATTTTAATTAACCTGCGTGACAACCGTTATCGTTGCCTCGACTTAACCGACCCGCGGTCAACGACAGCAGTCAGGACCACCAGTACATCGGTGCCTGCCCTGTCGTCCCACCAAGTCACTTCGGTTACCAACAAGGTGAACCTTCTCCTTACCTTGTCTCGCGTTTGCTCTTGGTAGAGATCGCCTTTTCGTAGTTTAGTAACTCTCACGAGATACGAGCAGGGGCCAAGCACGCCAGTAACGTCGGTCGTACCCTCCCTGTCGTTCCCGACACAATACCGCTCGCGGGCACCGTTGGGTCGCCCGACTTCTTACCTTAAGGACAACCGTTTCTCAGGTACCTAGAGCGGCTATACAGAGTCATCAACGAGTGGAGTACAAGGATTACTCCTTGATAGCTCACACTTGAAGGTGGCTCCGCAGAGCCGAACTAGGGGCCTTAGGCGGTGTCTGCATTGTACCATAACTGTGCAGTTGTAAATATTGTATCCATGTTCAGTCCCCTGAGTGGTCACGGCCCGCTATCTAATCCTAGCTAACAATGCGCAGGGCTCACTGCTGAATAATGCATAATTATAATAGGCAGCATAGGATAAAGGAGGTACATCAAGGGCGACAAAAACAGACTATGCAATTGAATAGGATTGTAATCGTAGCAGCAGCAGTAACAATGCCTAGTGCAAGAAAGTACGGAAAAGGTAGGCGATATCTGGGGAAGAGAATGGCTTTGCTTGCCTGGAAGCTCGCGGGTAGGGGCAGGGTCTTCGACAAAGTAGTCGTACCCGGCAGCAGTGTAGTCGGCGGTAGCAGCGGGGTCTACCGAAGAATAAAGGGGATAAACACAGTAAACACAAAGCAATCATCGAAAACAAATACATGGCATGACGTATGCAAAGTTAACGGTGTTCTAACGCAGTGCAACACACGTTGCTCGGAGCAGGAATTCATCCGGGGGATGAACTACCGGCTCCGGGTGATTACCGGACAGGGCGACCGGAGGGTAAATGTATCATGCCGGAGGTGTCGTGGACATCCGACAAAGATAAGGGGGGTGTATCCGTGTTAGTTGAACCATTCCAGACAACTTTCGTGTTCGGAATAAATTCATCCGGCGGGTTTTTACCGGCACCGGGAATTATCTACAGACAGCCCGGAGGGGGGGATGTCGATGATCGGTGTGTTAGGGGGGTGTGGTAGACATACGGATAACGTATTCGTATTCGTTATATTTTTCTGATCGATTTTGATGTATAAATTTTTTGAATCTGACTTACGGTTTAAAAGATATTGAATTTCCAAATTTAAATCATTTAAAATCATTTTCTAGATTTATTTTATTTAATAAATAAACATTATCCACAACAGTGGAGTTGACTGGTCAAACCTGACCAGTGGGTCCCACTGTTCAGCCTCACATTTCTAATAAAACTTTTATTTAAATTTAATTATCCATTGGACCCACATGTCATAAACTATTAGCATTTTTATTTATTTTAACTTAATTCCTTATAGGTGCGACCCAGTTGTTAGTGAGAGACAACTAACAGTTTTATTAATTTAAACAAATGGCCTAGGGCCCACATGTCATAGACTCACGTGCTAATTCCAGTTATACTAATCTGAGATGATTAATCTTGTGCGGGGGCCCACAGGTCATTGGCAAGAAGGTGGTTTGTTGCTAACCACCCCACTTTCAGGGCGGGGCCCACCGGGCAGTGTCACTGTGAGTTTGCCGTCGACGGCGGTTTCTCCGGCGATGGCCGTGCGTTGCGGGCGACACACCATTCGTGACACCGTTTGCTCCATTGGGTTCCTGGGGATGCACCGCGTCGAGTGGTGGCGACGACTTGGCCGGAAGTTCGTCGGAGTAGCGACGACGATGAGCGTGGCGGCGGCCAGTAAACCGGCGAGGAGTAAACGTTCGAATTAGGGTGCCATTTTGCGTGCCGCTAGATCCTACGGAAACTGCGTGGTGCACTACGTCGATTGGTGCTACGTGCGCGAGCTAGAACAGACCATGGTCACGGCTACGTCGAGGCGGGAGGCGGCCGGAGTACGGACGAGGTGGACACGACGGTGGAGTACACGGATGCGAGCGCTGGGAGTACGGGAACCTGCGTGAGCTCACCGGGAGGCACAAGGAGGCTGGCGGGAGTTTAGTAGCGCAGGGTCTGGCCGGAATTCTCCTACAACTCCGGCGGCGGTGCGGAAAGGGAACGGCTCGATGTGCTCGGTGTAGTCCTCCCCGCGTTCGAATCGCTGCTCCGGGCGACGAGGACGTCGTCGAGGAAGCCCCTGGACACGGTGCGGCAGGCTATGGTGGCCATTGGCCGCGCGAGGGCGTGACGGCGGCGACGCCGGCTTCGGTGGAGTTCTACCCCGACGAGAGCGAGACGATGGGGTGGGTGGGGATTCGATCCAGTGGTCTAGGGTTAGGGTTGGGGTACAAGGGAGGGGGGCGCGGCCGCGACTTGTAGTCGCCGGGGAGCCGCCGGATTAGCGACACGGCGACGGCGGGCGCCGTGGCACCATGGATGGACTCCACGAGGGGTAAACAGGGGAGGGGGTTTAGGTGGGCTGGGGTGGGCTCAGCCCAAGGGGAACATGGGGGTTGGCTTGGTGGGCTTTGCCCCCAGGCGTAGTTTAGGGTTTTATTTATTTATTTGTTTTTCCCTTTTCCTTTACTGTTTGTATTTAATTTTTTTTGCTACCTATATAATTTTGTTCAACATGAAAATGGTTTGTATAATTGTATTACACCATGTAAGCATACCACAAAAAGTTTGGGGCTTTTCAAAAATGTTTTGCTATTTTTTTTGTGTTGCAACTATTAATTGGTGTTGTTTTGCTAGTTGTTTGAATTGTTTGATTTTTCCAGTGGCATAATAAAATACCATAACCACATGGGCATAGCCCACTGATTATTTGTGATTTAAGAAAAGTGGTTGCATAATTTTTGGACAAGTTTCATCTGCAACATTATTTTTAATATCAACAAAAGGTATTTTGGATTTGAGTTGATTCAAATTTGATCATGGCATGATTTAGAAACAGTGATTAGCAACAGTGATTATCATTAGCAAGGTGATTACTGTTCCATAACACTACGGGTGTTACAAATATCCCCCACTACAAGAATTCTTGTCCCGAGAATCTAAGCGGTAGAGGGGAAAAGATCGGGGTATTCCTCACGAAGACGATCTTCACGTTCCCAAGTGGCTTCAACTTCAGAATGATTTGACCATTGAACTTTGAGGAACTTGGTGGTCTTGTTGCGGGATTTGCGTTCAGACTGATCGAGAATGCGGCTCGGATGTTCTTGATAAGTCAAGTCTTGCTGCAGCTCAATCATATCATGTTCCACTTCGCGGATGGGGTCCTTGAAGCAGCGACGGAGTTGCGACACGTGGAACACATCGTGGACTTGAGAGAGGTTTGGCGGAAATTCCAATCGGTATGCCACGGGTCCACTTCTGGAGAGTATACGAAACGGGCCAATGTAGCGAGGAGCTAACTTTCCTTTGATCCCGAAACGATGAGTTCCCCTCATGGGAGTGACACGAAGGTAAGCTTGTTCACCGTGCTGATAGACCATTTCTTTGTGCTTGCAGTCATAGTTGCTCTTCTGACGAGACTGAGCAGCTTTAAGATGTTCACGGATAACGCGAACCTGGTCTTCAGCATGTTGGATAATATCCGGACCAATGAGAGTTCGTTCCCCAGTTTCTGACCAATTCAGAGGGGTTCGACACTTACCTCCGTAAAGAACTTCAAAGGGAGCCATCTGCAGACTAGCTTGGTCGCTATTGTTTTACGAGAATTCAGCAAATGGAAGAGATTCCTCCCATTTCTTACCGAATGAAATGACACAAGGTCGAAGCATGTCTTCAAGCACTTGATTCACTCGTTCGACTTGTCCTTACGACTGGGGGTGATAAGCGGTGCTGAATTTCAGATGAGTGCCCATAGCTTCTTGGAAACTATACCAGAACTTCGAGGTGAAAATGCTGCCACGGTCTGAACTGATCTCCAACGGAATACCATGGAGGGAAACAATTCTGGAAACATACAAGTCTGCCAATTGACTAGCAGAGATCGTCTCCTTGACTGGCAGAAAGTGGGCAACCTTGGAGAATCGGTCGATGACGAAAAAGATTGCATCATGACCCTTCTGTGATCGGGGAAATCCGGTGACGAAGTCCATTTCAATCTTGTCCCATTTCCATTCAGGAATAGAGAGTGGTTGCAGAGTACCAGCAGGTCTTTGATGTTCTAGAGAGGTGTTAGCTCGTAACAACACGAGCAACATTTCTGCGCCGGATGCGGCTATCCTGGCGAACGCCCTCTCAGGGGAGAGTAATTATAATGTAGGAGCATTAATTGCTCGCCTCCAGGCTGCTAATGGCAACAAGGGATATCTCTTTGGTGGCGTTTATGCCACACTTATTGGTGTGTCTCTTGAGCGCACCGCACATCCTGATGAGTAGCCTTTTACTTTTATAAGCTTTGCCCTTGCTGCCATGAAAAGGCATGATTTTGTTACCAGGACTTCCGAGTTTGGTAACCTTAATTATATTATGAGGTTTTTACTAACCACTATTCGAGAGATTCGTCTACCTACACCTCTTTTGTTTGACTCGACTCGCAGGAATGGATGGTACTTCAACGTTACCCAGTTCGACGAGTTTGTGGCCTAGAAGCAGTTTCATAACCCCATGGAGGGGGTTCTTCCTGATGAGGAGGATCCAATTACCAAGTGGGGTGAAGGGTATTATTATGCTTGGAGCGCGGAGCCTTCCTCATGGGAGGATCCCAGGACTTCAGTGTACGCACCTGAAGCCTCGTACGACCCTTGGACTCACTCGTACTACCCCGGAGCTGGAGTCTCCTAGGGACCGTAGTAGCCGTTACCAACTTAGGCAAAAAGCCTAAGCTTGGGGGATTACGCGTCCTTCTCCCCTTTCTAGTGTATTATCCATTTTTGTTCTCTTTGATCTTTTCAAAGTTTTTGCTGTTCTTCTTTGTTTTCTCTTAATTTGTAAAAACAACAAAAAGATTTCTCCTTTCTTTTGCTTTCGTTAAACCTTTGAAAAACCAAAAAATACTTCCTTTCTCTCTTTAGTTTGCTTTGTTTTCAGAGTTCAGCTCGAGTCCGTGATGGAGTTTGATTATATTTCCCACGTTCGATCGTGCAAGTGACAAGGCAGTAGTGACGAAGATTGACGGAAGGGATGAAATAAGGAAAACCGGTATGAACTCCTTTTGTTTCTACTTATGTACATATTCTTGTACTATGATCTAGAGACCATCTTGTAGCCACATAGTGTTATGTTTACAATGTTTTCCCAATGGCTCATGCTTTCTTTGTGGCTAATCCCAAATAGCTAGAGTGCATTATATGTTGTTGAAATGATTGACATGCATTGCATTGTTCATGGTTTGGCATATTGAAGTGGTATTTACATTCGGAGAATTCTTGGATTGACTTGGCACATGTTCACTGATGACCCTCAACTGTAGGGGATCGAGATAGTCTTCGCGGGTAAGATAACCCAATTTATTGATTCGACACAAGGGGAGCCAAATAATATTTATAAGCTTTGACAGTTGAGTTGTCAATTCAACCGCTCCTGAAATATACTTGCTTGCAACAAAATATTAATAGCAACGATGATACGATAGTGATAGTGGCAACAGCGGAAGTAAAATAGCAAAGGTAAATTGCTAGTAACTAGCAGGATTAAAACACTGTAAGTAAAACATGTAATAGATTTTAACACGAGGCAAGGCACATAGAAAAGAAAGGATCATCTAGGAAAATATCAAACATTAGGCATGTATCCCATAGATAGTTGTGCGTTCTTGCAATAAGAACTTGCACAACACTTTTGTCCTACCATCCCGATACGAACGGGGAAAAAATGAACTTATGGAGATTATGGTGCTCGTATCAAAGATCACCGGAACAAAGCATTAACACTCAATGGATACAAGAAATCCTCAAATTATAATCCATCCCCTTTGGTGTCCCAAGCTATCACCTTTGGGATTGCCGGTTCCGGACCATAATAGGTGCATACAACTCATAGATAGGATAAAGAATATAAATAAACTCATGAAAACACAAGTGGTTCATATCTGAAAACATGGCAATCGGGCCCAAAGTGACAAGCATTAAGAGAAACAAGTTGTAGAAAAGATGATAAACACAAAATTAGATGATAGGCAACATGCCCTCAACAATCTGACGAACTATTACATGATCTAACTCATCCAATCCCTACCATCCCCTTTGCCTACAGCAGGGAATTACTCACACATGAGAAGAGAAGTCATGGAGGGATGATGGAATGGTGATGGTGATGATGATGGCGATGATCTCCCCTCACCGGAGGCAAAAACAGCCTCCAGATTAGCCCTCCCAGAGAAGAACAGAGGGTGGCGGCGGCTCCGCGATGGAAACTGGGAAAACGACTTCTGTTCAGGGGTTTTATCGCCACGGGAATATATAGGGGCTTTGGTAGGGCACCATAGGGGGGAAGTGATGTCTACGCACACTTCTCTTGTTGTATACAATATTGGGCCTCCAAGCGCAGAGGTTTGTAGGAAAGCAGCAATTTCCCTCGAGTGCATGACCTAAGGTTTATCGAACTCAGGGAAGTAGAGGTTGGATGGTCTCTCTCAAGAAACCCTGCAATTAAGATACAAAAAGTCTCTTATGTCCCCAACACACCTAATACAACTAGGAGTTGTATAGGTGCACTAGTTCGGCGAAGAGATGGTAAAATATGGGTGATAGGTGTGGCAAAACAAAGCAATATAAATCTGAAATAAAAAGTGAAGCAAGCAAATAAGTGGTAAACGTGAGCACAAATGGTATTGCAATGGTGGAAACAAGGCCTAGGCTTCATACTTTTACTAGTGCCAACTCCCAACAACATTAACATAGTCTAATCACATGATATTTCACATAAAACATGCAATGGATACGTACTCGGAGGTCATTTATTTATGGTCAAGAGAGGACGAGAATTGTGTAGGGCTACAAAAGCACACCTTAGAGTTCGTAGTTCTCATCTACGGATTTCCCAATGTCACCGCGGCCATCCAAAGAGAGTACCACAATCACCACAACATATTTTAAGGATAGTAAAAGACAAGCACCAAGAGACTCTCAATCTTCAATCCACACAGAAAAGAGGAAATCACTCATGAAAATATTCTTCTAACCGATGTCCAATAGACCGCGGTCACCATGGTCTCGGGGATTATACTAGATAAGATCAAGAGAGTACATCAATCCAATACATAGAAGAAGGGGAAAAATCATGGGATCACCCTAGATTAACATAGCCTATGATCACAATCAAGATCACAACATGGGAGAGAGAATTGACCACATAGCTACTGGTAGAAACCTCAGCCCCGAGGAGGAACTACTCCCGCATCATGGAGGGAGAAAGCAACGTCGATGGAGATGAATCCGGGGGCACTTCCCCGTCCCGATAAGGTGCAGGCATAGGAATTTTTTTCCCCCGAAGCTTGTTGGCGGTGGCGGCGGAGATCGGAATTGCTTCTGGAGAAAAGGGTTCTGCAATCAGGGGTTTCGCGACGGGAGAATAAATAGGAGCCAAAGGGGGGCACCGGGGGTGGTCCAAGTCGCCTAGGAGGCCTGTGGGCGTGGCCTCCCTCCGGCTATCCTTCGGGCGTAAGGAGTCTTCTGGAACGCTGATTTTTTGTATATTTTTCCCAAAAAAATTTGGGCACTTTATAATAGGGGAAAACCTAAAATACAAAAAGAACAGAAAAGAGAAACTGGCATTGTGGTGCACTGAGTTAATAGGTTAGTCCAAATATGATCAAAAGTGTATGAAGTGTATCAAAAGCATAGCAATATCATCCAAAACATGCATGGAGCAAGCAGAAATTATAGATACGTTTGGGGCGTATCAACATCCCCAAGCTTAATTCCTGCTCGTCCTCGAGTAGGTAAATGATAACAGGCATAATTTCTGTGGTGACGTGCTACCAACCATAAAAGGACTTTTAAGTAAAGAAAGTAAGGAATGTAATTCAATTCAAGTCATAACAAGCAAGAGTCTATATTAGTATTGAAACAAGCAACATAAGAACATGAAGGTGCAAGAGCTCTCGTTGTCCGTGACTCGAATGTCTCCAAATGGTGTTTGCGTGCAAGAAGTGGGGGATGGGAATACGAGAGAGACAAATAATTATTTGTTGAGAACTCAATCTACTAAAGTTTCACACTTAGTTTTCTTTGGAATCTTATCTTGACTCGTCCCCAGAGCACTAGCCAGGTACAAGTCAACTTGATCAACTACCTTTCGATATTTTGAGCACTCATGCAATGGATGAGCGTAAGCACGAAAATTGACACTTAGGATGGAAAAGAGGGAGAGATGGTGGAGAAGGAAGACAAAAAGGTGTGAAAGGCTCACATCAATCAGGACAATCATAGGCGAGAGAAGGCCAAATCATAGATATGATGTGAGGAGTAGGGATTTCCATGCAACGGATGCACATGTGAGCTATGGAAAGCTATCCAATGGAACTAGTGGGGGTGCATCCAACTTGCTTGCTCATGAAGAACCAGAGCTCATTTGAGGAGGCTCATAATTGGAATATACAAGCCAAGTTCTATAGTGTGAAGGTCCCCACATAGCTATATGCATTTATGATCATCTCTATGGAGTACAAGATATAGGAGGGAGTACGAGTGTGGATCTCGCAAAAGGAATAGTAGTTTTGCCCCCTTCTCTTTTTTTATTTTGTTTTCTCTTTTTTCTATTTTTTGTATTTTTTTGGTGTCCTCAATGGCTCTTTCTATAAATCTCTCATTTGTCCCCTTTGGGATCTTTTAATTTGTCCTTTTTGGGATATTTTCCTCACTTTAGAAGCAACACTCTATTTTACAAGGAGTATAGAAGATCTTTCACACTTTAGAAAAAGTACTTAGCATAAAGAAGATGAAGCTATCATGATGTATGTAAACGTATGCGTCGGCCAGTGTAGCAGGAACATGTATGACATGAAGATCAAGTCATGAGAAGATGGATGTTGCATGGAAATGTATCTCGGAAAGGCTATGGAAATACCTTCATAGGTAGGTACGGTGGCTGTTTTGAGGAAGATATAAGGAGGTTTATGATGACAGAGCGTATCATGCCAAGGGTTTGGATGCACCGGCGAAGTATGCGCCAACTCTCAAGATGAGAAAGGGCAATGCACGGTACCGAAGAGGCTATAAAATATGGGAAGGTGGAAGTGTCAACTTTAGAATACTCACATTAGTCTGAAGAACTCATGCACTTATTATCGGTAACTCTCAATCTAATCAGGAGGTTCACAAAGAGACAAGTACCCCGAGGAGGAGTCTGTGGGGGTTTGGTTATCCTTGCGCATCCTCGACTCATGGTACGTGAGTGTACTCTAATATCCGATCCCTCCAAAGATTAGTGATCCATCTAGTAGCTAGAGTTCTCAACTAGTTTTTGTAGTTTTTGAAAATAAACACAAATTGCCAAAAATATGACACCTATCACTAATAGGCTAGAGATCTTGACAACAAAAGTTCAAACAATACTAACAACACTACCTCAAAACTATTGCAAGTTACTACTACAATTGAATAGCAACCTCAATTACCTACTTCAAAGTAAGACACAACTCAGTGCAACATCCAACTCTCTAAACAAGATAAACATGAAAACTTAAGATATTTCCAGCAACGAACTAAACAAAAGCTCTTGAAAAGATAAACATGAAAACTAAGAGCTAAAAAAAAGAAAGATAAGCATGAAAATCTATGATGTGTTCTAGTTTGTAGTGGAGCGTGTTTCTCTCCCACACAAAGAAAGCTGGGTTCTAACTTGTTGTGAACAACAAAAAAGCTAAATAAAAGTAGAAAGTAAAGAGCAAGACGCTCCAAGCATAGCACATAACGCATGAAGTGATAAAAATATAGTGAGACGAAGGACGAACTAATAAATTTTGATGAAGAATGGGATGCACGGGGGCATCCCCAAGCTTAGATGCTTGAGTCTCCTTGGATATTTATTGGGGATGCATGGGGGCATCCCCAAGCTTGAGCATTTGACACTCCCGGATCTTCTTTCATCATCATTCCTCGCACACTTGAAAACTCCCTTCATACATAACTCAGTATAAGCTGATTAGAGAGGTTAGTACCCATAATAAAATAATTTTTCTCCGCTGGAAATAAAGATATTCTTGAATAGCTACTTTTTCTCAAGATTGCCAAAAATATTTTGCAATAAAAAATGAAGCTTAAGGTTTGCAAAACGAAGAAAAGGCAATACGTGGCAAAATCTGTGAAAAACAAAACTGAAGGTAGTAAATAATTTTTTGGTGTACTTATGCAACTCAAATCAAAAACTCAGAACAGACGCTCGAAAGCTAATTGTATTGCTTTCAAAAAAATTCAGATAAAAAAGATGATCTGGTGATTTATCGTGAATTTTTCCGTCAAGGGACAAAATCTGTTTTCTGGACAGCATGTCACAACTTTTGAACTTTCTTGCCATCGGAGGCTAAACTTGGCACAAAGCTTGAAAATACAGATACAATGATGTTGCTACAGTAGTAACAATCATCAAGACCACTAAAAACTGAAAGTAAAAATTCAAAGTAAAGATAACAAGGGTTGTCTCCCTAGAGCTCTTTCTTTGTAGCTATCGTAGGAATAATTTTAATGATGCTCTCGTAGGAATAAGAGTTTAAGAACAAAAAAGAGCATCAATAAGCAAATACCAAACACATTTAAGTCTAACATGCTTCCTATGCATAGGAATATTGCAATAGAATAATTCATTTAAGCACAAAACAATAAGCATAGGAAGGCAAAACAAGTGCAGCTTCAAAACCTTCAACATAAAGAGAGGGAACATGATATTATTAAAATATCTACAAGCATATGTTCCCTTCTCATAATAATTTTAAGTGGGATCATGAATAAACTCAACAATATAAGTATCACATAAAGAATTGTTACCATGATCCACATGCAAAAGGGTACTCTTACTCTCCACATAAGCATAATCTTTCTCATTGGTAATAGTGGGAGTAGGACTATCATAAACAACTTGATCACTATAGATTAATTGTTTATTAGGAAGATGGTGTTCAGCAAGGGAGTAATTCCCTCCATGATTATGACATGTTTCATAAGGATAATTTCTCCTTATGTCATAGGTACCTTTACAATCACTATAAATAGGAGTTATAACATCATCATAGTAGAGAAGAGCATTATCATTGCTAGAAACTATATTTGTAAACATGTTGTATTTATTCTTACTAACAAAAGAATTATCAATTACTACATCACTAATGGTGTAACATCCCAAAATTTTCCAAAATTTGGAATGTTAATAAATAAATTATAACAATGATTGTTTGCCTGATATGATTGATTTTCACTAGGATTTGAAACTTATTTTGAGTTTAAATGTATATTAAAATGAGAGGGAATAAAAGGACTTTCCCTAATATTTATTTTTTGTGTTTTAGAATTTATTATTTAAAAAAATCAAACAAATTAAAATGAGAGAAGGTAATATGACTCCTTCGACATATTAAAAGAGTTGGTAAATGTTTTAAATAAATTATTTAGATTTTCTGGTAATCAAAAACATTTTTTAACTTAAGCCAATTTATTGGAGAGGATATAAAATGACTTATCCCCTGTGAATAAAGTGGGAAATATTTAGATTATTGTTTTAAAGTTTTTGAAATTTGTTATAATGCTCAAACAGATTTTGTTGCATTAAAATGATTTATCATCATTGTAATATAGCTGGAAAAGTATTTTTAACAATATTATTTTACTTTACTAATTTATTTTATAGCTGTGGCACTTTTTAATTTAGTATTTTATTATTCAAAAATGTTTTCTCGACGCGGTTGACCATTTCAAAAATTTAAAAAAATTGGGTTAATCTAGTTGGACCGCCAGTCGGCCCAGAAACTGTTTTTCTCCGAGGAGCTGTTTTAGCCTGGCTTGGATTTTTTTTTGCTCTTCCTATTTAAGGTTTTTCAGAATTTTCTTTGGAAACTCTAGCCAGTGGGACCCGCATCTCCACCGCCGGAATCCCTCCGTCGTCGAGCCTGCGCCGGGCACCGCCGCCGAGCCAGCCGTCTCGCCCCGCCGCCACCCCGGAGCCACGCCGCTTTCGTTCGCCCCCGCGAAGCCCCGTCGATCACGACGCCGCCCCCGCGCCCTGCCATCAGTCGCACCTCGCCGGACCTCGCCGCCGCTCGTCGGAGCCGACCGGTCCGCGTCGCCCGTCACCTCGGACGCCGCCACGCGCCTCAGCCCACGCCCCGACGAAGCCGCCTCCGCCCCGAGAACCATCGCGCCGCCGCGCCTCCACCCTTCGCCGCCGAAGTTAGCCTCTCGCCGGAGCACCACCTCGCCTCCATGTCGAGCTCGCCGGAGCTAGACGCCGGCGCCACCAACTGTCGCCACTACTAGTGAGCTACTCTTCGCCCTCGTTCATCGGATCTAGATCCAACGATCTAGATCCATTGACATAGATCTCAGATCTAGGGTTTTAGTTAACCGGAGTTGACCCGGTTTATCTTTCGTTAACTGATGTCGCTCGGTTTCTTATACAGTGAACATTCGCCGGAATTTCAGCGGAGTGAACGTTGTTCGTCCCGTAGCGTCCAGGGGCCTGTTCGTGATGAAGTAATTATTTTATTTATGGATGAGCCCTTTTTCATAGTTTGCACCCTAGAACCTTCATAGCCATATCTTTTAAACCATGTATTAGTATTATCATAGAGTTAACTTTCCACACATTTGCACATATTTGAATTTGAATTTATTCAAATTCAAATTTCTGGAGGCCGAATCTTTTATACCATTGATCCAATTCAATTGATTCTTTTTGCATAGGATCACCCATGTCATGTACTTTACGTAGACATTATTCATCTCCCATATTCAAATACTTCTGATCTATTTGAAATTAAATTTTATTCAAAATTCAACCTGTTATAACTCATGTTGTAGTATTTTGTTTCACGTCATTCTTTTTGCATATTGGTTCATTTGAAACATGCTATCAGCAAAAACCACACACCATTCTTATTGCCATGACCTTTGACTTGAATTCATAAAGTACTTAGTCATAATATTTTATGATGAAACTTCTTTATCCACTGACTCTCTTGAGTTCACTTTCCACCTATCACCTTCGAGCACATCGACACCTATACTTATCGAGCCTACTTCTTTTTGTTGCTAAACCTTGTTGTGTTTGTTTGTTGATCTTTGAAATCTTTCTTTTGGGCATGATTACTTATTTGATTTCTTACGTTGACGATAAATTGCTCGGAGTGTGACAAGTAGAGTTATCTAGATTGTGAGAGCGAAGAACTTCATCGAATGTATAAGGCAAGTTACACTTTGACCATACCTCATCCTATATTTTTCATTATGAATGTAGTACTTTATCACCCTATGCATGTGTAGGACTATTATATATTATTTATTGTTGCAAACCTGGTAGGATAGCCATATGATCTGATCTTGTATTCTTTGTCGCCTTAGTTCATGTTTGTTATATATTGCTATGCTTGTAGACGGGGATTAGCTTGAGAATACATTGAGTTGTCTGAGGATTTAATGACTTGACTAGAAACCTTAAATAGAATTCACCTCTAGAAGGGCAGGGAGAGCATCCTGGGGCTCGTGCCTTATCTAAGGCGGGACCAGGGCCAAATGCTTCCCGAATGGCTTCATTTGATGGTCTAAAGAACGTCATGGTATGTACCCTCTGAACGTAAGTGGGCGCCATCCAGGCTCAAAAATATCAGACACACTTTGTGACTGGAAGCTTCCATGTACATCCACTGGCCATATGGGCTCTGGCTTAGTTGAGTACGTTGTAGGAAGCCTCTCCCGTGCAAAGCTAGCAGATGTAGATTATGATAGGTGTACCGGCTTGCCGTTGGGTGTTGGTGACCTCTTCTGAAAGACTTCGTCTCAATCTTCGGGTTGAGTCCAATGGGTAAACTGTACAAACCTCTGCAGAGTCCAATGGGAAAAATTAGCTTTCTGCAAAATAAAACCATAAGGCTTCCTTTGACTTATCCTGCATGTAGATGTAGGTCTGTTATATCCTTTTTCGTGTGACTTGCCGTACAAATCAGATGTACTGACCCGTTGTCGGGCTGTAACCTTCGGTGTTGCAGGATTGTATACGCAAGTAAGTGATGCGATGTAGGGTTACGATGTCTATACTCAAATTTTCTAGTGGAGTTGATGGACACCACGAAGCTATTTATTGTTTTTCCGCTATAATCTATTTGTACGCTAGCCTTGAGCTATGCAGGTATGCTTTATTGTAATACTGGATATTCAATGTAATATTTATGACATGTGTTTTATTCTTGATATTACATCTTGTACTTTGTGTGCTAGCTAATTATCCAGGGACTAGCACAGAATGCACAGAGACTTGGATTTTTAGCGAATCGGTTCGTTACAGATTGTATCAAAGCCCATGTTGACTGTAGGTCGTGACCCTAGAAAATGGATACGAAAAGACATAGGAACAAAAATATTTTATCACTCTTTGATTACTTACTCTCTCCCCTAGTATCTCTCATCTATAATTAATCTTCTAAACTCCTTTTCTTGTTTTAATGTAAATATCCCTACGAGTGGCTTATGCCCCTGAAGATATGATTTTTGAGAAGTACATCATCAACCTTGTGGATAAATTCTAGTTACCACTGGCAAAACTAGCAGGAGTATCCTATGGGGTTCAATAAGTTTTGACACTATGAGACGATCTTTAAGATCATCTTAGCTGATAAGGATGAAGTTTAGATTCAGACCACCACTTATATGTGAAGTTAGATAAACGAGTTGCGCATAGTATGATGAGATCATATGTCTTGCACATATGACCTTACTATATGCGTTGTTTGTGTGGTGTGACTTTTGTGAACTTCATTGATTGATGTTATGTGATGTTGTGTGCACGTAGGTTTTTTTCCCGTTTCTTGTTTGTGTGCATGTGCTTGGTGCTATCTTTATATTATTTTCTTGTCCGTATCCTATTTTCCCCTAACCCTTGTCGTTTGGGTTCAATAGATGGAGTATGTAGTAGGACTCGCCTTTTCTGGGGCGATGAATAGACTGAAGGTGGAGCAATGGATTCATGATATGGAGGAACACATGGAGCTTAACAAGGTTGGAAGTGAGGACATGGTCCACTATGCTGTCAAGTACTTGGTAGAAGAGGCTGCTACTTGGTGGAAAATGCATCACGCGATTAGCGAATCAAGAAAGAAGATTACTTGGAAGGAATTTATAAATGTTTTGCTGGGATCACGCCTCATCACCCCGATGCAAAGGACGGTGAACCTTAAGAGGCCCCGTGCTTGCAAAATTTGCGGGAATGTAGGACACTCCTACGAAGGACACCGAGATGGATGTCCCTATTGTGAGGAAATTCACTTGGGTGAAGAATGTCCCACTGCTCAAGTCACATGTTTTATAAGGAAGTGATCATTACCCCGCTCACTGTCAACTTTATATCTTGACGCAACAAGTAATCCAACAACAAAAGGAAGGAATGTATAAAATTATCCATGAGTTCAGGGAATCACCCGTGAAGAAGAAAAACAAAGATCTTAGCGAATTTCAGTGTTACCAGTGCAGGAACAAGGGACACTATGCCAACATGTGTCCAGGATTGAAGAGAAAGAAGAAGATGTGAACATGGGAGCAAAGACGTCGACATATTGAAGCTTATTTTTTGCAATTGGAGAATATTATATTCATAGGTGTGCACTAAGTGTACAGTGGTACCTTTTAATGTTAGTTGGAGATGTGGACCAATGTGTGTTTTTGCTAAGGATGAAATATATGTTTTATGTCATGTTTGTTTTGTTTGGTTTTTCTTTTGTCCTTGACCTTGATATGTCTTTGTTTGATGTTGTGTGTTGCGCTTTGCATTTCTTCTATGCGAGTAGAATAAGTTTACGTTACCCTAGACCCTCACCTATTTAGTATGCTTCAGGACTCAAGGAGACACAACCAGAAGAAGAATCGCTTGACAAGTGACATGACGATATGAAGATTGTTGTGCAAAAGTGAAGCTATCGACATAGAAGACTTGAAGACCTGGAAGATGCAAAGTTTCTACCGTTAGGTCGTTTCCTTGAGCTGTCACTTCTTGTGTTTTATTGACAGCTACACATCAAAACTATTTTAAAAACTAGTGTGATGTTTGTATGGGTATCTCTCTCTCTATATCTCTCCCTACATTATATTCCCCCTCAACCCAACCCCTACCCGGAAGGAGTTAGTACAATGGCTGCTAATGTCAGTACTGGAATAAAGATCGATGCATCCAATGAAGACTTCAGAGTTAACCCCATGTGCTAGGATCTTCCAACAAGCAAGCACATTGTTACCGAAGGAAGAACCCTGGAGGGAGTTGTAGTTCACTAGTGCAAGTTTATATTAGTTTGCGTAAACCTGAGAGTTGTGAAGAAACGATAGATGTTTTGTTTGGCTTGCAGAACCATGCATTTATCTAAACCCATTTCATGAAAAAGAGGAACTGTCTGCAATGCTCTTGAGGATATCCGAGTGTTAGATTGCGAGATTCTCTAAACCATATACAAGGTAATGATTTGGATGCGGAATAGATTGGCCCTCATGACGACTACTCTTAATATTCACTCTTGCAATGCGGGATAGTAAATCTTGAGTGACTTACCTATGGTAGAGAGACGACGATTTTAATACTGAACCATAGAATGTTAAGATGTCTGACCGCAGTAGAGGATTACCATTGATAATCATAAGTTATATGGTGAGAAAGCCAAAACCGATTTTCTGCAGGAAACCCTTTTGTTGACGACCATCAGAGCCTCGATATTTTAGTGTTGGCACTAGACCCGTTGTCCATGAATGTTCAATATATGGAAGACCAATCTTTTGCTAAGGATTCAAGACTAAAAGAGTATGCAAAATATTTATGAAGGATGTCATCGGAAGAAAAAGATTTTTGAAGATAGCTTCAAATTCATTTTAATGGTGGTAGTACCCTAGACCCTCGGAGGATCAATGGATTTTCAAGGAAGACCCGAATCCTGACGTTTTTCTTTCTAGCCTCTTCGAATCTCGGGGACGAGATTCATTTTAAGGGTGGTAGTCTGTAACATCCTAAAATTCTCCAAAATTTGGAATGTTAATAAATAAATTATAACAATGATTATTTGCTCGATATGATTGATTTTCACTAGGATTTGAAACTTCTTTTGAGTTTAAATGAATATTGAAATGACAGGGAATAAAAGGACTTTCCCTAATATTTATTTTTGGTGTTTTGGAATTTATTATTTAAAACAAATACAACAAATTAAAATTAGAGAAGGTAATATGACTCCTTCGACATATTAAAAGATTTGGTAAATATTTTAAATAAATTATATAGATTTTCTGGTATTCAAAAACATTTTTCAACTTAAGGCAATTTATTGGACAGGATATAAAATGACTTATCTCCTTTGAATAAAGTTGAAAAATATTTTTGTTATTGTTTTAAAGTTTTTGAAATTTTTTATGAGTATTATAAATAACTCTAAAATTATTTAAGGCATTTTTATAATGCTCAGACAGATTTTGTTGCATTAAAATGATTTATCAAAATTGCAATATAGCTGGAAAAGTATTTTTAGCAATATTATTTTATTTTACTAATTTATTTTATTGCTGTAGCAATTTTAAATTAGTATTTCATTATTCAATAATGTTTTCTCAACGCGGTTGACCATTTCAAAAAATTTAAAAATTGGGTTAATCTAGCTGGGCCGCCAGTTGGCCGAGTAACTGTTTTTCGCTGTGGAGCAGTATGAGCCTGGTTTGAAAAAAAATTCTTTTGATCTTCATATTTAAAGTTTTTCAGAAAATTTCTTTTGATCTTCATATTTAAACCTAGCCTGCGGGACCCGCATCGCCGCCGCCGGAATCCCTCCGCCGTCGAGCCCGCGCCGGCCATCGCCGCCGAGCCGGCCGTCGAGCCCCGCTGCCTCCGTCCGCCCCCGCGAAGCCCATCGATCGCGACACTGCCGTTGTGCCCCGCCATCGGTCGCACCTCGCCTGTCAGAATCCTAATTTAGGTTTGTGCTTTGCTAAGCTAGCATTTTTTTCATCATGAAATTTTTTGCAAAAGAAAAAGAATTGGGGCAGCAAAAATCCTCAAAATAATTTTAATAAAAAGGCCAGACAAAAATCTTTTTCCAAAAATGATTTGAATTTTTTGAAAAGTCTCATAAATAGGCATGATCACATTTCATGTGAAGTGGGTCCCACTCCATGCTCATTGATTTTTCTAAAAGTCCAAAATGCCCTTGGAAATTAAATCATTATTGTATTTGCAACTGAAATTATTTAATGATAACTTAATTCCGAAACTTGGAAAATGGATTTATATATGTCCCATTAGCTCAGATAAAAGTTTTCAGAATTTTAGAAAATGTTTTGGTTGCAAAATAAAAAAAAACAAAATTACATAAAAGAATAAAAGAAAAAGAAGAAGCAGAGCTTACCTGGCGCCTAGGGCGAGGCCCACTTACCTTCTGGCCTGGCCCGGCCCAACCTCTTCGTGTCTTCTTCCTCCTCTGCCAGAAGGAGAGACGGCCGAGCCGTGCGTCTTGCATGGTCACCACCTCCTGCTTCTGGCCAGCACAGAGGCTCCGCGTCCTAATATTCTCGCCACTGTGGACGACCCAAATTCCCCCCTTCCTTACCCCCTTCGCACTGGCCTTTCTTCTTCCTCCCCGGCGAAATCCCGCGCGGTCCCGAAACCCTAGCAGAGAACGCACCTGTGCCCGCGTGGCCAACGATGACGAGAAGTGCCACAGCAGTGTCTAGCTGCTCCGCCGTGGACGACTTCATCGATTCCCCCTGCCAATTGGAGCAAAGGAGCTACCTACGAGACGCCATCTTCATCGAGCCGCCGCGGCCACCGATAACTCCGACGAAGAATTACTCCGCCGCCAGGACCTTCCCAGCCGCACCGAGCCCCTCTTAGTGATCCCGGTGAGCTCACGGTGGTCCCCCACTTTACCGTTCCTCCTCCCGCACCGTGCTTCACCTTGATCGAGAAGGTCAGTGGTCCGGCCGCCGCAAGCTTCGACGTTGCCGTGGCTGCAGAACTCCCCTTGACCCCCCCCCGCCTCGCCCTACCAGATGCGCAAGCGCACGGGGCACACGCCCGTACCCTCCAACCCCCTCCCCGTGCCTTCCAGTGAAGCACCACCGTGGCCAGAGGCCGCCGGCGTCAAGCCGGCCATTAGGGCCTAATTGCCCTACTAATTCCCCCCTAAACCCTATGACAGTGGGCCCAGGCCCCCCTAATTAGACCCCGTTTAAATTAAACAGAGGGGATTAACCCCAGTCACTGACCGGAGGGCCCCACTGGTCAGTTGGACCAGTCAACACAGATGACGTCAGCCAGACGCAGTGCTGACGCAATAAAGTTAAATCTTTTATTTAATCCAGAAATTCCAGAAAATAATCAAACCTTTGAATTTAAATAACTTTTAAACCGTAACTCAGATTGAAATGATTTTTATATGAAAATTGATCAGAATAAAATTATCTATCCAACTAACAATCTTTCAACCATGTTTGAAATGTTTACAATGATAGATCAGTAGCATTTTTCTATTTGGTTCATTTGGTTAACTTCAAATAAATCACTAAAGCCATTCCAACTTCAACCATTGCAATGCAATACATTTCACATGGATATAAGAAGCACAACAAACCCATGATCATCATCATACCATGCCATATTGATTGTGCATCGTACTTTATCAATTGTGTACTTTACTTCTAGTGCTTCGATGATTGCATCTTCTCGGTAGGAGTTGATCTCAGAGACGAGATCAACCTCAAGTCATAAGAGTGTTACATCGTGATCGTCAGCAAGGCAAGCACCCCCTCTTTGATCATGTCGATAAAATCCCAGTTCCCTCTCATTCTCTCTTATGCATGTATAGGATGTCACCATGATACGTTCTACCGCTTAGTTGAACCTATTCCTTTGCATGACCTATCATTTTGTCACAGTAGTAAGCAAACCACAATCCTAGCAGATCTAGGAGTTGTTTGATATCTTGTGGCTCCTGCAACTGTCACAACTTATTGCATGCTTAGAGTTTACAATGAGGCTAATTTTTTGTGAGTCGGGATGGTAGTGATCATGTGAATGATGGTGGTAACGTGTTGGTGAATTTGACCTAAATAAGGTGAACGATGAGAGGCTGTGTAGGAGTACACAGTGGGTTGTCTCGTTGAACACCACCTTAAGCCCGAGTTCTTGTGTTGTTATCCAAGACTAAGAGTACGACCACACATTCGGCTCACTGACCCCTGTCGGCCTAGTACCTCACCCTAGACCAAGTTCAGGAGTCGCAAGTAATTCGAACTTTAAACGATCTCAAGAAGGTACATCAAGGTAAGTGGTGGACGTAGGTTGTGGGCTCGTTGAATCAACTGATCATGATCGAGTTGAGCTTGATGGCACTCACACAACATTTGAGTCCGCATCAGAAAAATTGGCCGGATTCCGATTGTGGTCCCAACTCAAATAGGCGACTCCCTAGGACTAGAGATGGTGTCGTGAGTGAAGTGTTGTGGCAACATCCTCACCGTTACTTGCTTGAAGGGTCCTCTCCCAAGCGTAACTGATGCGTGCATGTGTGTAGCAGTACACCCTGCAGGGTTAATGAACTATTCGAATAGCCGTGTCCGCGGTTATGAACTACTTGGATAAGTGTGAGTGCTATGGCGTGCTTCCTCGTGGGGAAGTCGAGGAAGTATCCATAGTGGTGTATTGATTGGAGACTTGGACTCGTGTACGTTTCTTACCTCTTTCTGGTATTCGTAGTACAGGACTAGCCAAGTCAAAGCTGGCACTTCTGCATTGAAACCCCACATACCTTTGCCTTGATACTTGTGCATGAGTAGTATAGTTCCTATGTAAGTCTTGCTGAGTACGTCTTTGTACTCACGTTTTCTTATTTTATGTTTTAGAGACGAGACCACTGACCCTGATGGTGGCCTCTACCTCGAGCTCGACGTGGACTAAGTCGTAGAGTTCCAGACAGTAGCCTGTGCCCTTTGGAGGGTCGTTGTATTTTCTTCCAGGCTTATTAAGCCATTTGTTAAACTTGTATTTACTAAGACATAATTTGCTTCCATTGATGTTTGATGTAATGTTGGATCACAGCCATGTGATCTCTTCTTGTAATACAACTACTATGTCTGCTATGTTTAGCAGATGTTATAAAGACTATGAGTTTGTAGAGTTCATTTTGTGATTACCTATTGTTTACACTAGACATGTATGTTGTGTGTATGATTATAACGTGCATGTCTTAGTGTGGGGTTCGATAGCTTAGTTGAGTTCTTGCCGGTGGTCTTTTATACACCAAGTGGCCCTTAGATGTGCGCAGCTTGGGGCATCGCGATGCGATTCCTCGTGACTCTGTCACATGGCACACTTTGTTGTATGATTGAGCCCTCCTGAGACCCCGACTAAGTGATCGGGATGGAGTCTGTTTATGTAAGTGTTATGATTCAATCGATAATATGGTTGAGGTGACTTGTCTATGAGTATGGGATTTCACCACCCATAATCAATTAGACTTGTGAGCGGACGATGAGGACCCATCTCAATTGATCATCCATCCTGGATGGGATGCCCCTCACGTTCGATGATTTCCGAGAGTGTTCTGTGCTTGGCCTTGTCTTCTTAGACAAGTGGGTACGACTCTCGGCTCCCCTCTAGTATGTTCAAGCTTTGTGCATTGTAATCTTGTCTTGATTTTCAGTAGTATATTATCTTCTTTTAGTTGTTTGTGATCAATCACTTGAAAGAAGGATTGCTTCGTGCATTGTTCTCATAGCATTGTTTTGATACTTGCTGAATTCTTTTCGTAGTAATGCTTATATACATCTATTGAAGCAAAAGAGTTTGTCAAAGTTTTCTTTGTCGCGTTCAGTTCATTGTACTGAATTGCTTGAGGAAAAGCAATATGCTAAGCTTGGGGGAGTTGATACGTCTCAAACGTATCTACTTTTCCAAACACTTTTGCTATTGTTTTGCCCTCATTCTTGCATGATTTGGATGAAACTAACCCGGACTAATGTTGTTTTCAGCAGAGCTTCCTCTATGGTTTTATTGTGTGCAGGAAAATGGATTTTTAGACGTCTCAAAAAATTCCCAGAAAAATACCAGAACATCCACGCACCTGAAGGAGCCAGAAGCCATAAGTGGGACCAGAGGGCAGCCAAGGGGGCCCCAGGCGCCCCCCCTGGCGCGACCAAGGGCGGGACCGCGCCCTCTGGCCTCCTGGGGGCCTCCCCCCTCCTCTGGTGCCCTACCGAGGCTCCTATTTATTCCTGTGACGGAGAAACCCCGAAACAGAAGTCGTTTTCCCAATTCACGTCACGGAGCCGCCGCCACCCTTTGTTCTTCTCCGGGAGGGCTAATCTTGAGGCTGTTTTGGCCTCCGGAGAGGGGAGTTTGTCGGGACCCGGGGTTAGCGTATGCAAGTCCCGCTACGACATAGTCATATGGAGAGCCGAGAACCGTACCCACTTGTCTAAGCAGACAAGGCCAAGCACATAACGTTCTCGGAAAGCATCGTACGTGAGGGGCATCCCATCCAGGCCGGATGATCAACTGAGATGGGTCCTCATCGTCCGCACACAAGTCTAATGATATGGGTGATGAACTCCCATATTCACAGACAAGTCGCCTCAACCATACTATCGACTATCTCATAACTCTTACATAGACTTACTCCAGCACGATCACTTAGTCGGGGTCTAGGGCGGGCTCGATCATACCACAAAGTGTGCACGAGACAGAGTCTTGAGCAATCGCATCATGATGCCCCAACCTGCGCACATCTAAGGGCCACTTGGTGTATAAAAGACCGCCAGCCAGATCACAACTAAGGTCTCAAAAACCCATACAAAGAAATGCATGTTATAAACATACACGCAGCACACATGCCTTGTATGAACAGCAGGTATCATTGAAATTCTCTACAAAGTATACATTTTATTGATAACTCTCACAGAGTGTGCACAGAGATCACAAGTATGTGATCCAACATTACAACATTCAACGGATGCAGAGTAGGTCTGAGTACAGACAAACTTAACAAATGTCTTAAGAAGCCTTATTTAAACACAAAGCCCTCCACGATGGAACCAGTCTGCTGACTGGGACTACACTATCTTCGTCTTCATTCGTCGAGCTCGAGGAAGAATCCACCTTCGGGGTCAGTGGGTTCATCTAAAACATAGAATAAGCAAACGTGAGTACAAAGTCGTACTCAGCAAGACTTACGTAGGAACTATACTACTCATGCACATGTATCAAGGTAAAGGGGGGTGGGGTTCAAAAGCAGAAGTGCCAGCTTTGACTTGGCTAGTCCTGAACTACGAGTATCAGACTTGAGGTAAGAAGCGTACACGAGTCCACTACATCTCCAACCAATTACACCACTATGGTGCCTTCCTCGACTTCCCCACGAGAAAGCACGCCATAACACTCACGCTTATCTTGGTAAATTTTATAAGTATCCAGTTCAAGTTGTCTAATAATCAAGCTAAGCTTTCCAAGCAGTCCCTTACCGCAGACGCGGCTATTCGAATAGTTTTGTTAACCCTACGGGGGTGTACATCTACACACACATGATCATCAGGTACCGCCTTAGTACACGACACCGTTCAAGAAGTGTCAGCGAGGATGCTCACCACAACTGTTACCTCATAGCCGATCTAGTCCAAGAAAGCCGCCTACCTGGGTTGGCTACCACTTTCTTGAACCCGGCCAGTTTACCTAAGTGGACCCAGCTGATGTGTGCATGGTGCATAAGCCAGTCTCGGTTGAGCCGTTCTCTCACTTAGCAGCCAGGCCACAAAGCTACCAGAACTCCGAACTACTGCGACATCTGGACATCGAAGGGGATGAGTTAATAGGCTGAGAGGCGTCAGTGAGCCCAATGTGTGGTTGTACTCTTCATATTGGATCACCACACAAGAACTCGGACTTAGGGCGGTGTTCAACGAGACAACCCACTGTGTACTCCTACAAAGCCTCTCATCGTTCACCTTGTATTAGGGTAGATTCACCAACACATTTCTACCATCATCCACATGATTGCTACCATCCCGACTCACATAACAGTAACAACATTGTATCACTCTAAGCATGCAATAAGCAGTAACAATTGCAGGGGCCACATGATATCAACCAACTCCTACATTTGCTAGGATTGTGGTTTTCTTACTACTGTGATAAATGATAGGTCATGCAAAGGAATGGGTTCATCTATGCGGTAGAAGCGTAGCATGGTAATCATCCTATACAATGCATAAGCGAGACATGAGAGGGCAGTGGGATTTTATCGACATGATCAATGGGGTTTTGCTTGCCTTGCTGACGAGGTTCAGGCTCAGGATCTTCAACGAAGGGGGCAGCCTCCTGTTCCGGTTCAACTTCTACTCGACAAACAACAAACAAGGTGTCGCGACCCGGGGTTAGCGTATGCAAGTACAGTTCAGACATAGTCATATGGAGAGCCGAGAACCGCACCCACTTGTCTAAGCAGACAAGGCCAAGCACTGAACATTCTCGGAAAGCATCGTACGTGAGGGGCATCCCATCCAGGCCGGATGATCAACTGAGATGGGTCATCATCGTCCGCACACAAGTCAAATGATATGGGTGGTGAACTCCCATATTCAAAGACAAGTCGCCTCAGCCATACTACCGACTATCTCAAAACTCTTACACAGACTTACTCCAGCCCGATCACTTAGTCGGGGTCTAGGGCGGGCTCGATCATACCACAAAGTGTGCATGAGACGGAGTCTCGAGCAATCGCATCGCGATGCCCCAATCTGCGCACATCTAAGGGCCACTTGGTGTATGAAAGATCTCCAGCCAGACACAACTAAGGTCTCGAAAACCCATACAAAGACATGCATGTTATAAACATACACGCAGCACACATGCCTTGTATGAACAGTAGGTACCATTGCAATTCTCTACAAAGTGTACATTTTATTTATAACTCTTATAGAGTACACACAGAGATCACATACATGTGATCCAACATTACAACACAGGCGGAAGCAAATTATGTCTGAGTGCAGACAAGTTTAACAAATGGCTTAAGAAGCCTTATTTAAACACAAAGCCCTCCACGAGGGAACCAGTCTGCTGACTGGGACTAGACTAGCTTAACTTCAGTCGTCCAGCTCGATGAAGAAGCCACCTTCGGGGTCAGTGGCGTCATATAAAACATAGATTAAGCAAACATGAGTACAAAGGCTTACTCAGCAAGACTTACATAGGAACTATACTACTCATGCACATGTATCAAGGTAAAGGGAGGTGGGGTTTCACTTGCAGAAATGCCAGCTTTGACTTGGCTAATCCTGAACTACGAGTACCAGACTTTGAGGTAAGAAGCGTACACGAGTCCACTACTTTCTCCAACCAATACACCACTATGGTGCCTTCCTTGACTTCCCCACGAGAAAGCACGCCATAGCACTCACACTTATCTTGGTGTGTTTTAGAAGTATCCGGTTCAAGTTATCTAATAATAAAGCTAAGCTTTCCAAGCAGTCCATAACCGCGGACGCGGCTATTCGAATAGTTTTGTTAACCTTGCAAGGGTGTACCGGTACACACACATGACCATCATTTACCACCTTTGATCTCGACACCATTCAAGGGGTGCCAGCGAGGATGCTCACCACAACTGTTACCTCATAGCCGATCTAGTCCGAGAAAGTCGCCTACTTGGGTTGGCTACCACTATCGTGAACCCGGGCGGTTTACCGAAGTGGACCCAAGCGATGTGTGCGTGGTGCATAAGCCGGTCTCGGGTGAGCCGTTCTCTCACTTAGCATCCAGGCCACAAGCCTACCAGAACTCCGAACTACTGCGACATCTGGACATCGAAAGGGATGAGTTAATAGGTTGAGAGGGGTCAGTGAGCCCAATGTGTGGTTGTACTCTTCATCTTGGATCACCACACAAGAACTCTTACTAGGGCGGTGTTCAACGAGACAACCCACTGTGTACTCCTACACAGCCTCTCATCGTTCACCTTGTATTAGGGTTGATTCACCAACACTTTTCTACCATCATCAACATGATCATTCCCATCCCGACTCACATCACAGTAACAACATGGTATCATACTAAGCATGCAATAAGCAGTAACATTGCAGGGGCCACATGATATCAAACAACTCCTACATTTGCTAGGATTGTGGTTTGCTTACTACTGTGACAAAAAGATAGGTCATGCAAAGGAATGGGTTCATCTATGCGGTAGAAACGAAGCATGGTGATCATCCTAAACAATGCATAAGCGAGACATGGGAGGGAAGTGGGATTTTATCGACATGATCAATGGGGGTTTGCTTGCCTTGCTGACGAGGTTCGGGTTCTGGATCTTCAGCGAAGGGGGTGACTTCTTGCTCCGGTTCCACCTCTACTCGACAAACAAAGCACGAAGTAGCAATCAATATGAATGCAATGCTCAAGCACATAAATGAATGTTGAAACTTGAAGTATAAGTTTTGATGTGTGTGAGACAATTCCATTTAAGTGGAATATATTGCATTTAAAATGAAAATTCAAATTCCACATTTGAATTCAAATTAACCAAGTTGTATGTGACATAGTTTGATCATTTTGAATTATCTTCAAATGTATAAGATATGCCTCTGATGTGTGATTGAATTGTAGCATGTTGCCATGGTTCAAGTTGCAAAATTATTTGATATGAATTTGATTTAATTCCATTTAAATCAAATAGCAAATGCTACTGATCACATTTTAAATTCAACTCAAACAGAGTTGAAAGTTGCATATTTGGAAAGATAATTTTCTCCTGATCATTTTTCATATATTATTTGTCCAATTTGGAGTTAATATGAAATTTATATGAATTTCCAAAGTTTGGGGTATTTTCTGGATTTTCTGGAATTATTTTTAATTCAAAAATCTCTGGAAATTCATTATTGCGTCATCACTACATCAGCATGACATCAGGGGCTTGACTCTGGTCAAACTGACCTGTGGGGTCACTCTGTCAGCCTCTCTGGGATAAAACCCTCTTAATTTAAATTAACAGAGAGATTAGAGGGGTTCTGGGCCCACCTGTAAGTGACTCTAGGGGTGGTTAATTAGTGCTAATCGCCCGTCCACGTCATCTCGCCGGCGGCTCAACGCCGGCGACCATCCAGCACGGCGGAGCTCCTCGGGACGGTGGTGCGGGGCATGATTCGCGGCGCCGGAGGCACTGGAGTGCAGCCCGTGCACTCGCGCTTCACGTGGAAGCCATGGTGTGGCCAGGGGTTGACGGAGACGACGGCGGGGACCTCCCCGGCGGCAACCGGAGCACGGCGGCAATGCGGATGGCGCTACCGTGAAAGCAGGGGGCAAGAAGTAGGGTGTTGTGCTCCTGGTGGCTCCGGGAACTCCATGGACACCATCACGAAGACAACGGTTCACAGGAGCGACCTCACTGTCGGCCATGGCGGTGAAGGAGCTCGGCTCCCATGGTGGCGTAGGATACAGAGCGAGAGGGGGCTAGCTAGGTGAGGGAAAACGCTCACCGAGATGCGGGGAGTGCGGTGGTGCAGAGGTTGGAGGCGGGGAGGGCTCAACGGCGACCGAATTCGGCGTGGATCTTCACGGTGGCCGGCGGCGACTTGGTGACGATGGCGGCGTCTCCGGGGCTCCTTGGCTCGATTCACCGCACGGGAAGATGAAGACGACGTTTGCGGTTCCTCTGGACAGCTCGAGGCGTCGCGGGGAGCACGGTGGCCACGCGGGTACAGCGGCCGCTCCGGCGCAAGCTTCGGGGGGTCGTCGTCGGCGTCGAGAACGAGTGAGAGAGAGGGAGGAAGAACTGCGCTCGTGGGGGAGAAGGTGCAGGGGACGTCCAGAAGCCTCCAGGCGCGAAGAGGTAGCGGAGGGAAGCTGCTGCGTGGCTGCTGTTCGTCGGCGGCGTCGGTGGAGTGCTGCATGCATTCCACCGAGCAGCTTCGGGGCGTGGGGAGGAAGACGCCAAGCGGGGAGGCTGGGCTGGGCCGGTTGAGGTGTGTGGGCCTCGCCTCTGGGCGACAGGTAGGTTCTTTTCCTTTTTCTGTTTAATTTTTCCTTTCTGTTTTTCTGTATATTTGTTTTGACTTTGGTAAAAATACCAAATCATTTTATTAAATGCTGAAAACTTTTATGTGGCCTCATAATAATATAAACTAGCCACTCATAAACTTTCAACATTTTTAAAATTCAAATGATTTGAATTTTAAATCAAAAAGGGGTATTTCTTTAATTCCAAGGTACTGTTTGAATATTTGAAAAATCTATGAGCATGGTATGGGTCCCACATCACTTGATATGTGATCACACTCATTTATAAGACTTTTCAAAAATCTCACATGAATTTTTGGAAAAGATTTTTATCTGGCCTTTTGAATTAATTCATATGGGGGGTGTTCCTTCTCCCATTTTGATTTTGAAATTGATTTCCAAGATTTCTTTTTGAAATTTTTGACATGATGCAAGGTTACTTGATCCTAGCACATTACCTAACAGAGGGTTCTGACACAAGGTAGCAAAGTAAATACAATGCACAAGCACATGGTTGAAGGTTGAAACTTGGTTTGCATGCTTGTGATGTGTGAGGCAATTCCATTTAAATAGAGTATATTGCAAATGAATTGCAAATTCAAACTCCAATTTGTATTCAATTTAGCCAAGTTGCAAATGCTATTGTTTGATCAGTGTAACTCATCTTGATATGCGTATGATATGCCTCTGATGTTCAAGTGAAATGTGGCATGTTGCTAAGGTTCAAATTGCAAAAGCATTTGAATTTAATTTGATTAAATTCCAATTAAACCAAATAGCAAATGCTACTGGTCCCATTTTAAATTCAACTCAAATATAGTTCAAAGTTGTATATTTGGATAGATTATTTTCTCCTGATCATTGTTCATATATTATAAGTTTAATTTGGAGTTAATATGAATTTTCTATGAATTTTCAAAGTTTGGAATAATTTCTCCCAATTTCTGAATTGAATTAAATAGAAAAGGCATTACTGCATCAGCATGACCTCATGCTGGCGTCAGGGGGCCTCTGACCACTGGGACCCACATGTCATTCTCTGTTCTGTTAACTAAAATGATTTGAAATAACTTGAGTTAACAGAGGGGATTAATTAGGGGCTGGCCCCACATGTCAGTGACTGCTGGGGGGGGGGATTAGTAGTCAAACTCGCTGGACACGTCAGCCTCGCCGGCGGCTAGTCGCAGGCGACTCGCAGACGCGGCGGCGTCCACGGAATCGGTGTTCCCGTGGCCCAAATCGAGCGCTGCAACCACTAAGACGTAGCTCTTGGTGCCGCGCGTTGAATGGGACCAAGAACAGGGGCTGGGGTGCCCTGTAGGCTGACCGGCGACGAGCTTTGCAGCGACAGTGGACCAGCGAGGTTTAAAGTGGGGCTAGAGGCCACGACTTGAAGCTGGGATGGTTGCGTTCGAATGCTAGGGCACCTGGGAGTCAAACGCGCGCGTTGGGTGAGACGATGGGGCACAGGGGCGACCTCGTCGTCGTCCATGGCGGCGACGTGCTTCGGCAACCATGGCGGCCGTGGCTAGAGACCAAGAGAGGGGGCGCCTGGTTGGGGGAAACAAGAAGGAGCTCACCACGAACTCGATGGCGTGGTCAGCGGGCTCGGGGAGGGTCTGGTGGTGGCGAATCGAGGAGGTGGTTCTCCGGCGACCGGCGGCGATTCGGTGAAGCTTGCGTCTCCTCTAGATCAAATCAAGGCGCCGTCTTCTGTGAGGCGATGAAGTCAAAGACGACGAACGCGCGGAACAATCTGGCTTGAGCTCTAGGCCATGGTGGCCACGTCTTCCACGGCGGTGCGCTCCGGCGAGGCTTCGGGCGGTGGCGAAAATGAGCACGGGAGGAAGGGAAGAAGCACTTGAGGGGGGGGCGATGGATCAGGACGTCTCCTAGATGTCTCCAGGCGAGGGGATAAGCCCTGGACATGCAGGCAGCTGCCTGCCGCGCCCACGGCGCTCGCCGGCGACCTGCGTGCCTGCCTGGCCGGGGTTGAAGACGCATGTGTCCCTGTGGGCTGGGCTGGGCCAGGTTGGGGGATGAGTTGGGCCACTTTGCAGGTGAGCCCTCTCATTTTTATTATTTCTTTTCTGTTTTTCTTTTCTGTTAATTTGTTTTGTTGTGCTAAATAAATAGCTAGGCATTTTATTAAATGTTGAAACTTTTTATATGGCCTTATAATATATTAGGATAGCCACTTGTAAAGTTTGAACATTTTTAAAATTCAAATTATTTGAAATTTAATACAAATAGGAGTTTTTGATTAATTCCAAGGTCCTATTTGAATATTTGAAAAATCCATTAGCATGGGGTTGGTCCCACATCACTTGATATGTGATCACACTCATTTATTAGACTTTTCAAAAATCCAACATGAATTTTTGGAGAAGATTTATTTCTGGCCTTTTGAATTAATTCATCTGGGGAGGGGGGGGTTCCTTCTCCCATTTTGCATTTGAATTTGAATTCCATTTGATTTTCTTTGATGAATGCAAGGTGAGTTTGATCCTAGAACATTACCTAACAGAGGGTTCTTACAACTCGCCCCCACTCAACAGAATCTGGTCCCGAGATTCAGAAGTCTGCGGGAGGAAGGTGGGGTACTCGGCACGGAGACGGTCTTCTCTTTCCCACGTGGCTTCTCTCTCAGAGTGGTGTGACCATTGCACTTTCAGAAACTTAATCTTCTGATGACGAGTGACACGCTCTGCGGAATCAAGAATACGAACGGGGTATTCTCGATAAGAAAGGTCATCTTGGAGATCAAGCGTTTCATGGTCGACTTCGCGGATGGGGTCCTTGAAGCAACGCCTGAGTTGTGACACATGGAATACATCATGTACTCGGGAAAAGTGCGGGGGTAGTTCAAGTTGGTAGGAAAATTCTCCATGTTTAGCAAGAATGCGGAAAGGTCCAATGTAACGTGGGGCCAACTTGCCTTTGATACCGAAACGTTGGGTTCCCTTGAGAGGAGTAACCCGAAGGTAAGCCTTCTCATCCAAATTGTAGCTCTCTTGCCTATGATGACGATCATAGTAGCTTTTCTGACAAGACTGGGCTTCTTTCAATTGATCACGAACAATGCGAACTTGCTCTTCTGCTTCCTTGATCATATCCGGTCCAAAGAATTGTCTTTCACCGGTTTCTGACAAGTTTAGGGGTGTTCGACATCGTCGTCCATATAGGAGTTCAAAAGGAGCCATGTTCAGACTAGATTGGAAACTATTGTTATAAGCAAATTCGGCGAATGGAAGAGACTTCTCCTAATTCTTTCCGAATGAGATAACACAAGCTCTGAGCATGTCCTCGAGACTTTGGTTAACCCTTTCGACTTGCCCACTAGACTGAGGATGGAAAGCTGTACTAAAGGAGAGATGAGTTCCCATAGAATTCTGAAAGCTCCCCCAAAATCTAGAGGTGAAAAGGCTACCACGATCAGAATTGATTTCCAAAGGAACACCATGAAGAGACACAATTCTAGAGACATACAAGTCCGCTAACTGGCTAGCAGTTATAGACTCGCGAACGGGAAGGAAGTGAGCAACTTTTGAAAGCCTATCTATGACAACGAAGATGGCATCATTTCCTTTCTGGGTTTTTGGAAAGCCGGTGATGAAGTCCATACCGACTTTGTCCCATTTCCACTCTGGAATAGTCAAAGCCATTAATGCGACGAAAAACATCACATTCAGCAACAAATCGAGAAATTTCTCTCTTCATCCTAGTCCAAAAAAACCTCTGGTGTAGATCTCCGTACATTTTTGTGCTACCGGGATGAATCGAGAGGGGTGTGTCATGGGCTTCCTTGAGGATGAGTTGCCTTAGTTCCCTATTCTTAGGTACTACCAAACGATTTCCAAAGAATAATGTTCCTTTACTATCTGTGGAGAAACATCTAGCAAATCCGCTAGCAATGTTCTCCTTGATCCGGCGAACACCTCGTGCACGCCTTTGGGCAACTATGATTTGTTCCTCAAGAGTTGGTTTCGCCACCAAGGTAGAAAGATAGTTATGAGGAACAATCTCAAGATTGAGCTTGCAAAATTCCTCATGAAGAAGTGGTTGACACTGTTGTAACATGAGGTTGTTACAATACGACTTACGACTTAGTACATCAGCCATGACATTGGCTTTGCCTGGGGTGTAAGAAATTCCTACGTCGTAATCTTTTATCAACTCAATCCAGCGTCTTTGCCTGAGATTAAGATCTGGCTGGGTGAAAATGTATTTGAGGCTTTGGTCGTCGGAATAAATCTCACAACGATTACGAAGGAGGTAATGTCGCCAAGTTGTCAGGGCATGAACTACGGCAGCGAGTTCAAGATCATGGGTAGGATAGTTCTCTTCATGTGGACGCAACTGGCGTGAAGCATAAGCTACCACATGTCTATCTTGCATAAGTATGCATCCTAACCCTTGCCGTGATGCGTCACAAAAGATCTCAAATCCTTTTTGGGGTCTGGAGGCACAAGTACGGGTGCAGAAGTCAATCTTCTTTTTACCTCTTGAAAGCTTTCCTCGCACTTGGGAGTCCATTGGAATTTCTTATCTTTCTTGAGGAGTTCCGTTAGAGGCTTTGCAACTTTAGAAAGTTCTCGACCAAGAGGCGACAATAGCTTGCTAAGCCAAGAAAACTCCTAACTTGCTTAACCGATTCAGGTGGAGTCCAGTCAAGGACGGCCTGAACTCTCTCGGGATTCACAACAATTCCTTTTGCAGAAATCACGTGGCCTAAGTAGGTCACTTCTGGTAGCCAAAATTCACACTTGGAGAATTTAGCATACAGGCGATGCTCTTTAAGTTTCCTCAATACCAGCCTTAGATGTTCGGCATGTTCTTCTTCGTTCTTCGAGTAGATGAGAATTTCATCGAGATAAACCACAACAAATTTATCTAAGTACTCCATGAAGATCGAATTCATCATGCGCGAGAAAGTGGCGGGGGCATTGGTTAAGCCCAAGGACATGACGGTGTACTCGTAAAGACCATAAAGAGTAGTGAAAGCCGTTTTGGGCATGTCCTCGTTTGTATTTTGATTTGATGATAACCTAATCTCAAATCCATCTTGGAGAAGACAGAGGATCCAGCAAGTTGATCATAAAGATCATTGATCCTGGGCAGTGGGTACTTGTTCTTTATCGTTGCTAGATTTAGCGAGCGATAGTCTGTGCACATCCTTTCTGTTCCATCTTTCTTCGTTACGAACAGAACGGGGCAACCCCATGCCGATGAGTTAGAGAGGATGAAGCCTTTTTCCAACAAAGCTTCAAGTTGTACTTTAAGCTCAGCTAACTCACGTGGGGCCATTTTGTATGGCCGTCTGGAAATTGGTGCGGTTCCTGGCATAAGATCCACTATGAACTCCACACATCTTTCGGGTGGCATACCCGGCAGTTCTTCAGGGAAGACATCCGGGAAGTCACGAACCCCCGGAACTTCTTCGAGTTCAGGAAGGGGAAGTACATTCAAAGAATGCACTTGGGTTTTGGTTCTGGGTGAGGTGTAGTTAACTGTCTTTCCTGAAGGGTGGGTGAGTTTCACTGATTTACCTTTGCAATCAAGGTAGGCATTCTTCCTTGACAGCCAATCCATGCCAAGGATTACATCGATGTTCGAAGATTTGAGGGCTATGAGTGAAGCAAGGAATACTAAACCCTCAATTGCAATTTGATTACCATGGCTTACTCTATTAGTTTGCCATCTTGACCCTGGAGTTTGAATAATCATTGGGGTGGACAATTCAACAAAGGATAACTCATGACGATGTGCATAACTTTCCGACATGAATGAATGAGATGCTCCTGGGTCGAAAAGAACGGAAGTAGGAACATAATTGACTGGGAGCGTACCAAGAATGACGTCAGAAGTGTCATCAGTGTCTTCGGCGGCAATCTGATTTACACGTCCACGGGTGGCGGGAGGAGCGGGTTTGGTGGTGTAGAACTTCGGGGGTGGCTTACCACGACTATTGTGGTTACCTCCGGCACGGCGTGGAGCATTCTGATTCTGGAGCTGGTTCTGGGGACACTCGCGGGAGTAGTGGCCTGCCTGACCACACTTGTAGCAGGCTCCAAAGATAGTGCGTGGAGCTGGGTTGTTCGGTGGAGCTGGGTGGAACGAAGCTTGTGGACGAGGTGCCACATAGGATGGCCTCGGTTGGTTGTTCTGGCGAAACATGCTGTTGGGGATCCAGATCTTGCGCTTCTGAGAGCCTGAACTGGATGAACCATTGTCTCTAGGGTGTTTGCGGAAGTCATTGGGGGTGTTCATGTCCTCTGCCTTGATGGCCTTGTTGACAAGGACCTGGAAGGTGGCAAAGTCATGCAGGCTGAACTCACGACGGAGTCCGGAATTGAGTCCACGACGGAATCTCTCTTGCTTCTTGGCGTCGGTGGAGACCTCTTCAGTAGCATAACGAGCCAGTCGGTTGAAATCACGACTAAACTCTTCAACAGACCTCCTGCCTTGGGTGAGGTTGCAGAACTCCTCACGCTTGCGGTCCATAAGACCCTTTGGAATGTGGTGCTCACGGAATGAAGTGCAGAACTCATCCCAAGTTGTGGGCGGTCCAAAGGGACGCATGTTCAGGAAATTCTCCCACCAAGAGCTAGTTGCACCCTCGAGGTGGTAAGTGGCATAGCTGACCCTGTCACCATCTGCAACATAGCCTGCCTGGAGCTTCCTCTCGATGCTGCGAAGCCAGTCATCGGCGTCAAGGGGCTCGGTGGAGTAGCTGAAAACCGGGGGATGAAGCCGGATGAAGTCATTCAAGGACACCAACTCGTTGCGCTGCTGAGTGGTGTTGCGGGCAATGACCTCCAGCAAATGGTGAGAGTCTCAGCGGTTCCTCTCAACCTCCATCAGAACCTGAGCCATCGTGGGTGGGGATGGAAGATTGCCTTCCTCAGGGTCATTCCCACGACCAAGCTGGCCACGGGTTCCTTGAGATCCTGAAGGTGAAAACCAAAATCAAACAGAGTTGATTGGAAGAGTCTAAACAAGGTATTGAAGGTACTGGAAGAATCACAGAGCAAAGGAAGTAATCATCTTGACAACAGGGTGATAAAAGCATACAAGTCATATATTCACAAGCTGTCATACAAACCATACATCGTTTTAGTACAAGCGCCAAGCTAATACAAACATGATGAAGATGATACATCCTTCAGAGGCACTCTGACTTCCTATACATTATTTATCTAACCCTCTGGAACTTAGAACACCTTGCGTACAATATACTAAGATACTACTACATCCTCACTACAGTAAAACCACAGGCGGTCTCACTCATCTCCATCTCCATTGTAGTCCTCGTAAAAGTTACCCGCGTAACCCGGTAGCTGAAGGTGACCATCGGAAAACACGGAGGCCTGTGGACCCTGATATCCATTTGGGCAAGGATGGGGCCTAGGTCCAGCGTAGGGTGGAAGCAAAGGACCACGGGGTGGAAAAATGCCTCCAATCTCGGGGCAAGCAACTCGAGAAGGCATCTGTGTCCTGGCTGGGTAGATAGCATCGTACTCCACGGATCCAACACTCACAAAAGGATCTAGGAGTGTAAGTGATCGATACAGACGGACACGGGTGGCGTGGAGCTCAAAGTGAAGGGCACGTGCATCACGATCTCTCTCACAAGCGTGCCGAGCAATGATCTGAAGCAAAGTATCCTCCAGGGAGTGATCTGTGTACAATCCGGTGTAATATCCCTCTTCTCCTGGAAGTGCAGCAGGGATATAGCGGAAAGGTGATCCTGCAAGCAGGGCATGCTCCTCTCTCAGTAGGGTAATACATGAGTATGCAGCATCCTGCATAGCCATGTTATCGGTCACACCAATGCCATGTCCAAAGAGGACAGGCTGAGAGACTCCAATGTGGTGCGGGTAAATCCTGACAGTGCAGTCGAACTGAGTCTGGTTGAAGTCAAGGAACTGCTCCTCAACGGTGTACTCAGGATACCATCGATAGCCAATGAAGGACATCATCTAGGTGAGCATGGCTGGATGCCCACGCACATCGAGGCACCTAGTCAGACGAACAATCTGCCGAGGGGGAAGATCCGCCATCTGAAACAGAAAGGAGTTTGCAAATGCATCAGATTATGAAGAAACTTGGGATGACTCGGGCAGCATAAGAGGCGACAATAGCTTGCTAAGCCAAGAAAACTCCTAACTTGCTTAACCGATTCAGGTGGAGTCCAGTCAAGGACGGCCTGAACTCTCTCGGGATTCACAACAATTCCTTTTGCAGAAATCACGTGGCCTAAGTAGGTCACTTCTGGTAGCCAAAATTCACACTTGGAGAATTTAGCATACAGGCGATGCTCTTTAAGTTTCCTCAATACCAGCCTTAGATGTTCGGCATGTTCTTCTTCGTTCTTCGAGTAGATGAGAATTTCATCGAGATAAACCACAACAAATTTATCTAAGTACTCCATGAAGATCGAATTCATCATGCGCGAGAAAGTGGCGGGGGCATTGGTTAAGCCCAAGGACATGACGGTGTACTCGTAAAGACCATAAAGAGTAGTGAAAGCCGTTTTGGGCATGTCCTCGTTCGTATTTTGATTTGATGATAACCTAATCTCAAATCCATCTTGGAGAAGACAGAGGATCCAGCAAGTTGATCATAAAGATCATTGATCCTGGGAAGTGGGTACTTGTTCTTTATCGTCGCTTGATTTAGCGGGAGATAGTCGACGCACATCCTTTCTGTTCCATCTTTCTTTGTTACGAACAGAACGGGGCAACCCCATGGCGATGAGCTAGAGCGGATGAAGCCTTTTTCCAACAAAGCTTCAAGTTGGACTTTAAGCTCAGCTAACTCACGTGGGGCCTTTTTGTATGGCCGTCTGGAAATTGGTGCGGTTCCTGGCATAAGATCCACTATGAACTCTACACATCTGTCGGGTGGCATACCCGGCAGTTCTTCAGGGAAGACATCCGGTAAGTCACGAACCACCGGAACTTCTTCGCGTTCAGGAAGGGGAAGTACATTCAAAGAATGCACTTGGGTTTTGGTTCTGGGTGAGGTGTAGTTAACTGTCTTTCCTGAAGGGTGGGTGAGTTTCACTGATTTACCTTTGTAATCAAGGTAGGCATTCTGCCTTGACAGCCAATCCATGCCAAGGATTACATCGATGTTCGAAGATTTGAGGGCTATGAGTGAAGCAAGGAATACTAAACCCTCAATTGCAATTTGATTACCATGGATTACTCTATTAGTTTGCCATCTTGAACCTGGAGTTTGAATAATCATTGGGGTGGACAATTCAACAAAGGATAACTCATGACGAAGTGCATAACTTTCCGACATGAATGAATGAGATGCTCCTGGGTCGAAAAGAACGGAAGTAGGACTATAATTGACTGGGAGCGTACCAAGAATGACGTCAGAAGTGTCGTCAGTCTCTTCGGCGGCAATCTGATTTACACGTCCACGGGTGGCGGGAGGAGCGGGTTTGGTGGTGTAGACCTTCGGGGGTGGCTTGCCACGACCATTGTTGTTACCTCCGGCACGGGGTGGAGCATTCTGATTCTGGAGCTGGTTCTGGGGACACTCGCGGGAGTAGTGGCCTGCCTGACCACACTTGTAGCAGGCTCCAAAGACAGTGCGTGGAGCTGGGTTGTTCGGTGGAGCTAGGTGGTACGAAGGTGGTGGACGAGGCGCCACATAGGATGGCCTCGGTGGGTTGTTCTGGAGAAAGATGCTTTTGGGGATCCAGATCTTGCGCTTCTGAGAGCCTGAACTGGATGAACCATCGTCTCTAGGGTGTTTGCGGAAGTCATTGGGGGTGTTCCTGTCCCCTGCCTTGATGGCCTTGTTGACAAGGACCTGGAAGGTGGCAAAGTCATGCAGGTTGAGCTCACGACGGAGTCCGGAATTGAGTCCATGACGGAACCTCTCTTTCTTCTTGGCGTCGGTGGAGACCTCTTCAGTAGCATAACGAGCCAGTCGGTTGAACTCACAACTAAACTCATCAACAGACCTCCTGCCTTGGGTGAGGTTGCAGAACTCCTCACGCTTGCGGTCCATAAGACCCTTTGGAATGTGGTGCTCACGGAATGAAGTGCAGAACTCATCCCAAGTTGTGGGCGGTCCAAAGGGACGCATGTTCAGGAAATTCTCCCACCAAGAGCTAGCTGCACCCTCGAGGTGGTAAGTGGCATAGCTGACCCTGTCACCATCTGCAACATGGCCTTCCTGGAGCTTCCTCTAAATGCTGCGAAGCCAGTCATCGGCGTCATGGGGCTCGGTGGAGTAGCTGAAAACCGGGGGATGAAGCCGGATGAAGTCATTCAAGGACACCAACTCGTTGCGCTGCTGAGTGGTGTTGTGGGCAATGACCTCCAGCAAATGGTGAGAGTCTCGACGGTTCCTCTCAACCTCCATCAGAACCTGAGCCATGGTGGGTGGGGGTGGAAGATTGCTGTGATGCCCCCAAAATCAATCTGTGTACAGTAATCATACACGTAGGGTACACGGCTGAGATTAGGGTGCCACGGTGATAATATCACATCACAACACTAAACACAAAAGGATAAACCAATATGTTACAATAAAGGGGGGTCACGCGGACCCGAATACATAAGTTATACAAGCCATAATATCTGAGTACAGACATAGTTAGTCAAGTTATGCCTTAGGAAGGCTAGCACAAATAACATGAGAGATACAGATCGAAAAGGCAAGGCCTCCTTCCTGGGAGCCTCCGAAACTACTCCTGGTCCTGGTCAGCGGGGGTCTTGACGTAGTAGTATCCGCCTCCGGGGTACTCCGGCTCCTGGGCTCCAACGTCGACTGCAGCGGCCGATTAGGCAAAACATAAAGGGGGAAATAAAGCAAAGATGAGTATCTAGTATACCCGCGAGTCTTACGTCCGCTACTAAGCATTATGCATTTGTATCAATGAAAAAGGGAGGCTGTATATATAGTGGACTGCTAGATAGAAATCAGAATAAGGTTAAGAAGCTAGGCCTATCGAAGACTAGCATCTTCCGACGTTGTCTTGCAGCATGAGAAGAGAAACAGCCAACAGTTCATATAAAGAAATAAAACAACAATGAAGCAGAAGTTGCTGCAACATTGTATAATATAAGTTGTAATGATTAATAAGAACAATGCCTCCGAGTTCCCCTCCTCGACTCCCTGCGAGGAAGAAGACCCGGAACCATACAATTTAATAGTAATAGTTTCTAGTGGTAAGATCCAGCTTCAGCATAAAGCGTCCTGTTACCGTGGACACGGCTATTCGAATAGATTAAACTCCCTGCAGGGGTGCACTACTGTTCAGCCTGCACGCTCGGATCTCCAGGCTGGCGTGAACCTTGTTAGGGAACGCCCTACCGAGGCTATCCGACACGACGCAGTTCATCCTAGGCTCACCCTTGCACCAAGGGGTCTAGGTCCCTCACCCTTGCACGCTCCTGCACGGTACGAGACTGGCCGGTGAAGCAAAAGCAGATCCAAACACACCTGCTGCAGCAAATAAGACAAGACCACTTCCCGGCTATCAGCCCGTGGTACTGCTGACGTCTAAAGAGCTTTCGGACGAACTACGACGCGGAGGGCCCACACCGTAATCCCACGTGTAGGTAGTGCGTACAGACCAACGGGTCTCTCAAGACATCCGCCAAACCATTTAGCATTTTAATATTATCTCGCAGACAACCGTTATCGCTGTCTGACTAACAACAAAACAGACAACAAACAATAACAAGGCCCACCGGTAACGTCGGGGCCTGCCCTGTCGTCCCGTCAAAGCGCGCGGTTACCGACAAGGTGAACCGTCTCCTTACCTTGTCTCGCGTGTGCTCTTGGTAGAGCTCAACTTTTGCGTGGTTTGGTAACTCTCGCAAGATACGAGAAGGGGCCAAGCACGCCAGTAATGTCGGTCGTACCCTCCCTGTTGTTCCTGACAATATACCGCTAGCGGGCACCGTTGGGTCGCCCGACTTCTTACCTTAAGGATAACCGTTGTTCAGGACCCTATGGCGGCAAGACAAATTCATCCTCGAGTGGAGTACAAGGATTACTCCTTGATAGCTCACACTTGAGGTGACTAGGCATAACCCAGATAGGGGCCTTTGGCGGTGTCTGCTTTGTTCCGTACCTGTGCAGCTGTATATATTGTATCCGTGTTCACCGTCCTGAGTGATCACGGCCCGCTATCTAGTCCTAACTAACAATGCGCAGGGTTCACTGCTGAATATATGCATAATTATAACAGGCAGCATAGGATAAGAAAGGTACATCAAGGGGCGACAAAATCAGGCTATGCAATTGAATAGGATTGTAATCGTAGCAGCAGCAGTAACAATGCCTAGTTCAATAAAGTACGGAAAAGGTAGGCAATATCTGGGGAAGAGAATGGCTCTGCTTGCCTGGAAGCTCGACGGTAGTGGCAGGGTCGTCGACGAAGTAGTCATACCCGGCAACAGTGTAGTCGGCGGTACCAGCAGGGTCTACCGAAGATTAAGGGGGGGGGAGGAAACAGTAAATACACAGCAATAATATACAGACATATGCATGACATGACAGATGAAATGTTAACAGTGTTCTAACACAGTGCAATGCACGTTGCTCGGAGCGGGAATTCATCCGGGGATGAACTACCGGCTCCGGGTGATTACCGGACAGGGTGTCTGGAGGGGAAGGGTTCATGCCGGAGGTTTCATGGTCATCCGACAAAGATAAGGGGGGTGTATCCGTGTTAGTGGAACCATTCCGGACAACTTTCGTGTTCGAAATAAATTCATCCGGCAGGTTTTTACCGGCACCGGGAATTATCAACAAACAACCTTGAGGGGGGGAATGTCGATGATCGGTGTGTTAGGGGGGTGGGATAGACATACAGATAGCGTATCCGTATTCTTTATCTTTTTCTGATCAACTTTCATGTATAAAGTTTTTGAATCTGAATTACAGTTTAAAAGATATTGAATATCAAAGTTTTTAAACATTTTAAATCATTTTCTAAATCATTTTTATATTATTTTTATTAATTAACAGAAACATTATCCACAACAGTTTGACTGGTCAACTGACATGGGGGTCCCACATATTAGTGACCCAAATCTAATAAAACATTTTTATTAAAAAAACACAAGGGGTGGCCCACATGTCATTGTAACAATTTAATATTTCTTTTATTAAAATTAAATACCCAGTGGGGGCCAACTTGTCATTGTAACCATTTTAATAAAATTATTTTTATTAAATAAAAAGGCAAGGGGGTTTTCTTTTCTGTTAATTAGGGGAGTTAGGGAGGTGGGCCCCCCTTGTCAGCGGGGTAACCCCAAGGTTTAGCAGAGGAGGGCTCGGCTGCCCATGGCGAGCCGGCCGGCGCCAAGGCCACCACGGCGGCGCTGCCGTCCCGGCGAGCAGGGGAGTAGCAGGTAGCGGGGCGTGGCCTCGTTGGGAACATGGGAGTGCAGCGGGATGGTCAGGGGGCGCTCGAGCTCTTGCTCGTCGGCCATGGTGGGAAGCGGGCGCAGGGAGCACCTACGGCGACGAAAAACGACGAGAGGAAAAAGGGATTTGGGGAAGATGCTCACGGTGAGCGCGAGGAGGTTCTCGGGGTGGTCAGACTCGCGTCGATGGCAACGAATTTGGTGCCGGTGGTGCGGCGGTCATGGCGGAGAGATCGTCGATACGCGTCGGCTGGTGCGGCACGGTGACGACCAAGTGCACCCGGTGGAGGAGGTGACCGCGGGGAGCCTACGGGACAGGTCCTCCGGGCGGGAGGAGGCCCGCGGCCGCGCGGGCTCGCGGTGCATGGCCGCGGCGGCGACCGCGGGTTCGGCGCTCCACCGAGGAGAAGGAGGCGCGATGAGAGGGGGGGATCTGGGCTGCTAGGGTTCGCTCTAGGGGGGGCGTCTGCCTTCTTGTAGTCGGCCGGAGCCGCTCGATTCGTGCCACGGGGGGTGCCTCGCCGGTGGCAGGGGTGGATGGGTGCCACGCCCCTCCTCTTCCTGTAGCGAGGAAGGGGATGGCCCCAAGTGGGCTGGGGGTGGGCTGGTGGTTAGCTGGGCCGGGGACCCAGTGGGGGAGGGGGGTAGATTAGGTTGCCTTTTATCTATTTCATTTCCTATTTTTCCTTTTCTTTATTTATGTTTTGTAATTGTTTTCAACCCTAGGCATTTTTGTAAAGTGTTATAGGTTGCCCATAATTACTGTTATAACATAGGCTAGTGCTACAAAAGATTTGGGCACTTTTAAAAGTCATTTAATATTTCTATTAAATATTAAATGATTTAAACAGGGTTTTTATCCACTGTTTTCATTTGTTTAGAAATATTTATAGATTAATAAAATCTCCAACTAGGTGGGACATGACCCACTGAATATTTAGGATTTAATAAAAGTAGTTTCACAATTTTTGGAGTAAGTTGATTTTGCACTTTAGTTTTTAATAATCCACAAAAGGCATTTGAAGATTTAAATTGATTTCAATTCAATGGTCATTTGAATTGAGCTAGGTATTGGTTTGATTCATCATGACCAAGGTCCATGATCACAATGCATTCAAGAATAACAAAGTGGAACTTGAATTTGAACTGAACCAAGTTGATCAAACAAAAAATTTGAACAGTAGTGATCAACAGTAATGGTGATTACTGTTCACTGACAGTGAGAGTGTTACAAATCTCCCCCACTATAAGAATTCTCATCCCGAGAATTTAGGTGGTAGAGGGGAAAAGATCGGGGTATTCTTCACGAAGACGATCTTCGCGTTCCCAAGTTGCTTCATCTTCAGAATGATTCAAGGTTGTCTTGTTGCGGGTTTTGCGTTCAGACTGATCGAGAATGCGGCTTGGATGTTCTTGATAAGTCAAGTCCTGCTGCAGCTCAATCATATCATGTTCCACTTCTCGAATAGGGTCCTTGAAGCAGTCTCGGAGTTGCGACACGTGGAATACATCGTGGACTTGAGAGAGGTTCGGCGGCAACTCCAATCGGTATGCCACATGTCCACTCCTGGAAAGAATACGGAACGGGCCAATGTAGCGAGGAGCTAACTTGCCTTTGATTCCGAAGCGATGAGTGCCCCTCATCGGAGTGACACAGAGGTACGCGTATTCGCCAGGTTGATAGACCATTTCTTTGTGCTTGCGATCATAGTTTCTCTTCTGGCGGGACTGAGCAGCTTTCAGGTGTTCACGGATAACGCGAACCTGATCTTCTGCGTGTTGTATGATGTCCGGACCAATGAGGGTTCGTTCTCCAGTTTCGGACCAATTCAGAGGGGTTCGACACTTACGTCCATAGAGAACTTCAAATGGTGCCATCTTCAGACTAGCTTGATAGCTATTGTTATACGAGAATTCAGCAAATGGAAGAGATTCCTCCCATTTCTTACCGAATGAAATGACACAAGCTCGAAGCATGTCTTGAAGCACTTGATTGACTCATTCAACTTGTCCTTGCGACTGGGGGTGATAAGCGGTGCTGAAATTTAGGTGAGTGCCCATAGCTTCTTGGAAACTATCCCAGAACTTCGAGGTGAAAATGCTGCCTCGGTCGGAACTGATCTCCAATGGAATACCGTGGAGGGAACAATTCTGGAAACATATAAGTCTGCCAACTGACTAGCAGAGATCGTCTCCTTGACAGGATGAAAATGAGCAACCTTGGAGAATCGGTCGATGACGACAAAGATCGCATCATGACCCTTCTATGATCGCGGAAAACCGGTGACGAAGTCCATTTCAATCTTGTCCCATTTCCATTCAGGAATAGAGAGTGGTTGCAGAGTACCAGTAGGTCTTTGATGTTCGGCTTTGACGCGACGGAAAACGTCACACTCGTCAACATATCGAGCGATGTCTTGCTTCATGTTAGACCACCAGTACCGCTGACGAAGGTCTTGGTACATCTTGGTACTACCAGGGTAAATGGACAAAGGAGTATCATGAGCTTCTTTCGTGACGCACGGGCTCAAGTTTAGATTGGGCTTACTCCTAGGGACCACTAAACGATTCTTGAAATACAACGTACCATCATCAGCAACAGTGAAGCATGATGGTTTTGTTCCTGCGATATACTTCTTGATCTTCTCGACATCAGAGTCACATGTTTGTATCCACTTGATGGTGCTGTCGAGGTCCGGCTCAACAACAAGGTTATTCACATGTCCCTGTGGAACAATTTCAAGGTTCAACTTGCGGAGCTCTTCATACAGAAGTGGCTGCTCTATCTGGACTTCAAGTTCAGAACATTAGGCTTTGCGGCTTAAGGCATCGGCCACCACATTAGCTTTGCCAGGGGTATAAAAAATTCCCATGTTGTAGTCGGCTATTGTCTCGAGCCATCTCTGCTGGCGGAGATTCAGGTCTGTTTGAGTAAATAGGTACTTCAGGCTTTGGTGGTCGGTGTAGATCTCGCAACGATTACCGACGAGGTAATGTCGCCACAGCTTCAATGCATAAATTACCGCTGCCAATTCGAGATCATTTGTTGGATAGTTTTCTTCGTGAGCACGCAACTGACGAGAGTCATAAGAAATCACTTTGCGCTCTTGCATTAGGACACAGCCTAATCCTTGACGAGACGCGTCGCAATAAATCACGAAGTCCTTCTGAGTATCAGGGGGAGAAAGCACTGGGGGTGAAGTGAGCTTGTCCTTGAGAGCTTGAAAACTTTCTTGACATTTATCAGTCCACTCAAACTTGACGCCTTTGTGCAGCAGGTTAGTCAGAGGCCTGGCAATCTTGGAGAAATTCTCAACAAAACGGCGGCAATAGCTGGCAAGGTCGAGGAAACTTCTGACTTGCTTGACAGTCCTGGGCAGAGTCGAGTCAAGAATAGCCTGAATACGTTCGGGGTTGACGGCAACACCATCCATGGAAATCACATGACCACGGTAGGTTACTTCGGGAAGCCAGAATTCAAACTTTGAGTACTTAGCATACAGCTTGTGTTCTCGAAGCTTTTCCAGTATAAGGCGAAGATGTTCAACATGTTCTGCATCGGTCTTGGAGTAAATCAATATATCATCCAGATAAACCACGACGAACTTGTCGAGGTATTCCATGAATATATAGTTCATCAATCTGGAGAAGGTTGCTGGTGCATTCGTCAAGCCAAAGGACATGACAGTGTACTCGTATGAACCATAGCGAGTAATGAATGCAGTCTGCGGGATGTCCTCATCACGGACCCGGATCTGATGGTAACCCAACCTTAAGTCGAGTATTGAAAACACCGTGGATCCAGCAAGTTGATCATAAATATCATTGATCCGAGGGAGGGGGTACTTGTTCTGTATCGTGGCCTGGTTGATAGGTCGGTAATCTTGGACCAAACGGTTCGTGCCATCACTCTTCTTGACAAAGAGCGAAGGTGCTACCCAAGAAGAGGAACTTGGATGGATGAAGCCTTTCTCGAGGGCCGTGTCGATCTCCTTCTTCAATTCAAGGAGGTGGTGAGGTGGCATCTTATATGGGCGCTTGGCAATAGGGACGGTGCCAGGCTTCAAGTCGATGACGAATTCAACCTCTCTAATCGATGGTATTCCCGACAGTTCTTCTGGGAAGACGTCGGGAAAATCACAAACGACTGGAACTTGCTCAATTCCTTCAAGAGGCGAGATGTTAAAAGCATTCATCATATAGATATGCGTTTCAGCATCACGGGTAATCCGGGTGGTGTGGTTAACAATCTCACCGGAGGGGTGAAAAAGTTGGACAGACTTGGTACCACAATACAGTGCGGCATCGTGGACTTTCAACCAATCCATTCCCAGGATGAGGTCTATGGTGGAAGACTTCAGAATGATGGGGGACACGTGGAATACAACTCCTTCGATTTCAACGGCGGTATTGGGCACCATCATGGTGGTTCGGCATTGGCCTATCGGGGTGCGAACAACCATCGGTGTGTTCATCTTTCCAAGCGTAAAGTTATGCGATAATGCAAATGCTTCCGACATGAATGAATGCGATGCTCCTGTATCAAATAAAACAGTAGCAGGTATTGAGTTAATGAGGAGAGTACCCATCACTGTAGCGGGCTATGCCTGAGCTTCTTCAACGTTAATGTTGTAAGCATGTCCACGAGTGTGAGAAGAAGACCCAGTGTTATAGTTGGGGATCCTGTTGTTGCTACGGCCACCAGGGTGAACTACCAGTTGATTCTGTCGCTGAGGGAAGTCTCTGGAAAAGTGACCTGGCTGATGGTACTTGAAGCACAAGCCATCTTGGGGACGGAGGGGTGCAGTCTCAGTCTTCGGTTGTCTCGGCGGAGGCGGAGGCAGACGAGGTGCAACATACGACGGCCTTGGTGCAGGGGCAGGTGGACGATACACACTGTGTGGAAGCCAAACGCGTTGCTTCTGTGCTGTGCCTGAAGATGAGCCAGCATCACGGGGGCGCTTCGGCGAACTACCGAACTTAAGTTGAGCGGTCTCCAGAGTTATAGTCTGGTTCACCATGGTGGCGAAGTCGGGGAAAACGTGCAAAGCCAGTGCAAGCTGGAGATCTGCTATGAGTCCATCACGGAACTTCTCTTGCCTACTTGCATCATTGGGGAGGTCACTTGCAGCATAGCGGGAGAGGCGGAGGAATTCCCTCTGATATGCCTCGACAGTTTTGTTGCCCTGAACAAGGTTGCGGAACTCAGCCTTCATACGGTTCATAATTGCCTGGGGGACATAACGAGCATGGAAGGCAGACTTGAACTCATTCCAGGTGACGACAGTCCCTTCAGCTAGCGAGCCCTTGTAAGTGTCCCACCACTGAGCAGCGGGACCACGCAGGAAATAGGACGCGAAGTTGACGTAATCAGCAGCGCTCACATTAGCGAACTCCAGCTGACGAGTGATATCACGAAGCCAATCATCGGCATCCAGCGGCTGTTCAGGCTGGTGGAAGAGAGGGGGATTGAGACTCATGAAATCCCGCAGAGTAACCACGGGCGGTTGGTTCTGATGCTGGTTCTGGTTCTGATTCTGGTTCTGGAGCTGATCTATGACTCCTTGCATAAACACTTGGTTCATCTGAAACTGTTGCATCATCGCGGCCATGTAGTCCGGCGGCGGAGGTGGGTCGTTGGCACCACGACCACGACCACGACCAACCATCCTGGTAGAATTTAACAGGGGTATTTCAGCGGTGAACATTTTAACGAGATGCCGAAAACGAGTAATAGGTAAAGCGACAACAAAGAGGAGGCGCGGATATATAGGAGTAGTCATATAAGACATACACATCCACACATAGACTCAATCGAAAATCGGGCAGCGTAACGTCGTAGAAATTAAGGAAAAAGGACACACTAGGCGGCGCGCAGACCGCGGTAAGGATTACACGACGCGACATAGATTCCACTATGTCAATCAAGCCGCAAGGAAACTGTTGGCCACAGGAGTTAATGCCAGAGGACGCGCCGCCTACCCAGAATGAGAATGGGATCCGCGGTCCGGGACCTGGGGTAGAACTCCTGCAACACGACTCAATCAATGGGGAAGCACCAAAACGCCGGATGGAATCAAGAGAACGTGATCCTAATGTCAGAGTTTGTAAAACTTACCAGCAAGGATAAGAGAGCAGATTCCCAGAGCATAGGTAAGGAGAAAAGGATCCTAATACCATCGATGTGGGCCCGTAAGAGAAATATTAAGTTAGCAAATTAGTTTTTCAAAGGCTAGACTCAACTTCGACCAGGTAGTGGTGCGGTGGCTTCCTACAGGCAGTCGGCACTGATACCAACTTGTGACGCCCCAAAATCAATCCGTGTACAGTAATCATACACGCAGGGTACACGGCTGAGATTAGGGTGCCACGGTGAGAATATCACAGCACAACACTAAACACAAAAGGATAAACCAATATGTTACAATAAAGGGGGGTCACGCGGACCCGAATACATAAGTTATACAAGCCATAATATCTGAGTACAGACATAGTTAGTCAAGTTATGCCTTAAGAAGGCTAGCACAAATAACATCAGAGATACAGATCAAAAAGGCAAGGCCTCCGGCCTGGGAGCCTCCGAAACTACTCATGGTCCTGGTCAACGGGGGTCTCGACGTAGTAGTATCCGCCTCCGGGGTAATCCTGCTCCTGGGCTCCATTGTCGACTGCAGCGGCCGATCAGGCAAAACATAAAGGGGGAAATAAAGGAAAGGTGAGTATCTAGTATACCCGTGAGTCGTACGTCCGCTACTAAGCATTATGCATTTGTATCAATGGAAAAGGGAGGTTGTATATATAGTGGACTGCAAGATAGAAATCAGAATAAGGGTAAGAAGCTAGGCCTATCAACGACTAGCATCTTCCGACGTTGTCTTGCAGCATGAGAAGAGAAACAGCAAACAGTTCATATAAAGCAATAAAATAACAATGAAGCAGAAGTTGCTGCAACATTGTATAATATAAGTTGTAATGATTAATAAGAACAATGCCTCTGAGTTCCCCTCCTCGACTCCCTGTGAGGAAGAAGACCCGGAACCATACAATTTAATAGTAATAGTTTCTAGTGGTAAGATCCAGCTTCAGCATAAAGCGTCCTGTTACCGTGGACACGGCTATTCGAATAGATTAAACTCCCTGCAGGGGTGCACTACTGTTCAGCCTGCACGCTCGGATCTCCAGGGTGGCGTGAACCTTGTTAGGGAACGCCCTACCGAGGCTATCCGACACGACGCAATTCATCCTAGGCTCACCCTTGCACCAAGGGGTCTAGGTCCCTCACCCTTGCACGCTCCTGCACGGTATGAGACTGGCCGGTGAAGCAAAAGCAGATCCAAACACACCTGCTGCAGCAAATAAGACAAGACCACTTCCCGGCTATCAGCCCGTGGTACTGCTGACGTCTAAAGAGCTTTCGGACGAACTACGACGCGGAGGGCCCACACCGTAATCCCACGTGTAGGTAGTGCGTACAGACCAACGGGTCTCTCAAGACATCCGCCAAACCATTTAGCATTTTAATATTATCTCGCAGACAACCGTTATCGCTGTCTGACTAACAACACAACGGACAACGAACAGCAACAAGGCCCACCGGTAACGTCGGGGCCTGCCCTGTCGTCCCGTCAAAGCGCGCGGTTACCTACAAGGTGAACCGTCTCCTTACCTTGTCTCGCGTGTGCTCTTGGTAGAGCTCGACTTTTTCGTGGTTTGGTAACTCTCAAGAGATACGAGCAGGGGCCAAGCACGCCAGTAACGTCGGTCGTACCCTCCCTGTCGTTCCCGACAATATACCGCTCGCGGGCACCGTTGGGTCGCCCGACTTCTTACCTTAAGGACAACCGCTGTTCAGGACCCTATGGCGGCAAGACAAAGTCAGCCTCGAGTGGAGTACAAGGATTACTCCTTGATAGCTCACACTTGAGGTGACTAGGCATAACCCAGATAGGGGCCTTTGGCGGTGTCTGCTTTGTTCAGTACCTGTGCAGTTGTATATATTGTATCCGTGTTCACCCCCCTGAGTGATCACGGCCCGCTATCTAGTCCTAACTAACAATGCGCAGGGTTCACAGCTGAATATATGCATAATTATAACAGGCAGCATAGGATAAGAAAGGTACATCAAGGGGCGACAAAATCAGGCTATGCAATTGAATAGGATTGTAATCGTAGCAGCAGCAGTAACAATGCCTAGTGCAAGAAAGTACGGAAAAGGTAGGCGATATCTAGGGAAGAGAATGGCTCTGCTTGCCTGGAAGCTCGACGGTAGGGGTAGGGTCGTCGACGAAGTAGTCGTACCCGGCAGCAGTGTAGTCGGCGGTAGCAGCAGGGTCTACCGAAGATCAAGGGGGGGAGGAAACAGTAAATACATGTCAGAACCCTAATTTTAGGTTTGTGCTTTTCTAAGTTTTCATTTTTGCATCTTGAAAAAATTGCAAAAGAAAAGGAATTGGGGAAAAGAAAAGCCCCAAAGAAGTTTAAATAAAAAGGCCAGAAATAAATCTTTTACAAAATTCTTTTGAATGTATTGAAAAATCCTAAAAATGAGTCTGATCATTTTAAAAGTGATTTCGGATTAATCCCATGCTCATAGATTTTTCAATAAATCAAATAGTGGCTTGGAAATTAAATCTTTTGCCTATTTGAATTGAAATTCAAATAATTTGAATTTGAAAAATTTCCAAAACTTGGGGTTGACTTCTATAGAGTCACCTAGGTTTTATAAAATTAATTGGATGTTTTTACAAATGCCCTAGCTTTTTTTTAAAGGGCAAAACAAATAACAGAAAGAAATAAAAAGAAAAACAGAGCAAAGCCTTACCTTGCGCCCACGGGAGAAAGCCCACCTGGCCCGGCCCATCTCCTCCCCTGTCGTCTTCCTCCTCGCCAGTAGGAGCGCTGGACGAGCCGTGCGCTGCGGGCATGGCCGCCACCTCATGCTCCCGGCCACGCAGGCCCTCCCCTCCTCTTCTCCTTTGCGCTGGCGACGCCTGGAAGCTCCCAGTTCCTTCCCCCCCCCCTCGCAGGTTCATCTCCCTCTCTCCTCTGCCCGTTCCGCGCACACCCGAGAACCGCCGGAGCACCGACGAGGTTTAGCGCGGCCACCGAGCTCCTTCCGGCGAGACAAGGTGTCTACGAGGATCCCCGACGACCGCCAGTTCGAGCCACCGCTTCAATTTGGGACGAGACGCAGCAGACGCGACGTTCCCTTGCGACTTCGCCACCGGCCGCCGACGACCCCGAGCTCTAATTCGCCGCGTCCAGCTTCTCCCCGGCCGTCTCGAGCTCGCCCTCGAGTTCAGGTGAGCACGAGCTTCATTTCCCCCCCATCCGCGCTTCCTCCCGACCCCTCTATCGTCGTTCGCCATGACCAGGGGCTCCAGCCACCGCTTCCCGTCGTCGTAGCCGTGGCCCAGGACCTCCTCAAGGTCCCCGGCATGCTCTAGGAGAAGCGCACGAGCGTGAGGCACGCTCCCATGCCTCCATCTCCCTCCCCCGTGGCCGAAATCACACTCCGGCGAGAGTGCCGCCGTGGCCCAAGCCACCGGCATTTAGCCGCCGGCCTGTTAGGCGTAAGCCCCCCCCTAATCTCTCTCTCTCTCTCACTGACACTGGGCCTAGGGCCCCTAATTAATCTGTGTTTTATTTAAACAGAAAACTAACTAACCCAGTGAGGCTGACAGGTGGGGCCGCCCTGTCAGTAGACTGGTCAAACCCCTGACGCCAGCATGATGCAGTGCTGACGCAGTAAATACAAAATCAATTAATTTATTCAGTAAATTCCAGAAAATAGCCTAAACTTTGAAATTGAATAACTTTTAAACTATAACTCCAAATTCAAAGTGTAATATATGAAAAATGATCAGGAGAGAATCCTCTATCCAAATTTCCAACCTTCAGCTATGTTGGAGTTGATATTAAAAAGGGATTAGTAGCTTTTGCTATTTGATTTAATTGGAATTATTTCAAATTCAATTCAAAAACTATTCCAACTTCAACCATTGAAATGCACCACACATCACTTGTAATTCAGAAGAATTTCACACATATGATCACTTGGATTACAAAGTACCAACTTTAGCAAATGCAAGTTAAACTAAATTGAATAACATTTGGAGTTTGAATTTGAATTTGCTTTTCAAATCAACTTCAATTAAAATGTGGCAATTCAAACATAGGTCACATCAGCACATTGCCATGCTATGTTTTGCATATTGAATGTGCATTGTATTATCTTGATTGTGCTTTACTTCCAGTGCTTCGGTGATTGCATATTCTCAGTAGAGTTAATCTCGGAGACGAGTTCAACCTCACGTCAGAAGAGTGTTACCTTGTGATCGTCAACAAGGCAAGCAGCCCCCTCTTTGATCATGTCTATAAATTCCCAGTTCCCTATCATTCTCGCAAATGCATGTTTAGGATGTCACCATGATACGTTCTACCGCTAGTTGAACCCATTCCTTTCCATGACCTATCATTTTGTCACAGTAGTAAGCAAACCACAATCCTAGCAGATGTTTGAGATAGTTGATATCATGTGGCCCCTGCAACTGTTACAACTTATTGCATGCTTAGAGTTGTTACCTGAGGCTACTTTGATGTGAGTCGGGATGGTAGTGATCATGTAAATGATGGTGGTAACGTGTTGGTGAATCTACCCTAAACAAAGGTGAACGATGAGAGGCTGTGTAGGAGTACACAGTGGGTTGTCTCATTGAACACTGCCTTAGGCCCGAGTTCTTGTGTTGTTATCCAAGACTAAGAGTACGACCACACATTGGGCTCACTGACCCCTCTCGGCCTAGTACCTCACCCCGGACCTGTCCAGGAGTCGCAAGTAGTTCGCCCTTTAACGATCTCAAGCAGGTGGAACCAAGGTAAGTGGTTGGCGTAGGTTGTGGCCACGTTGAATCAAGTGATCATGATCGAGTTGACCTTGACGGCGGTCACACAACGTTTGATTCCGCATCGGAACAATCGGCCGGATTCCGATTGTGGTCCCAACTCAAATAGGCGACTCCCTAGGACTAGAGATGGTGCCGTGAGTGAAGTGTCGTGGCAGCATCCTCGCCGGTACTCACTTGAAGGGTCCATCCCCAGGCGGTAACTGATGAGGCGTGTGTGTAGCAGTACACCCCTGCAGGGTTAATGAACTATTCGAATAGTCGTGTCCGCGGTTATGGACTACTTGGAGACCTTTATTTTATCATAGATAACTTGAACCGGATACTTCTAAAACACACCAAGATAAGTGTGAGTGCTATGATGTGCTTCCTCGTGGGGAAGTCGAGGAAGGCACCATAGTGGAGTATTGGTTGGAGAATGTTACTTGGACTCGTGTACGTTCTTACCTCTCTCTGGTACTTGTAGTTCAGGATTAGCCAAGTCAAAGCTGGCACTTCTGCAAGTGAAACCCCACCTCCCTTTGCCTTGATACATGTGCATGAGTAGTATAGTTCCTATGTAAGTCTTGCTGAGTACAACTTTGTACTCACGTTTGCTTATTCTATGTTTTAGAGACGAGACCACTGACCCTGATGGTGGCCTCTACCTCGAGCTCGACGTGGACCAATGTCGTATAGTTCCAGGCAACAGCCTGTGCCCTCTGGAGGGTCGTTGTATTTTCTTTCAGGCTTCTTAAGCCATTTGTTAAACTTGTCTTTACTAAGACATAATTTTCTTCCGTTGATGTTTGATGTAATGTTGGATCACAGACATGTGATCTCTGCTTGTAATACAACTACTATGTCTGCTCTGTTTAGCAGAAGTTATAAAGACTGAGTTTGTAGAGTTCATGTTGTGATTACCTGTTGTTTACACTGGACATGTATGTTGCGTGTATGATTATAACATGCATGTCTTAGTGTGGGGTTTGATAGCTTAGTTTTGTTCTTGTCGGCGGTATTTTATACACCAAGTGTCCCTTAGATGTGCGCAGCTTGGGGCATCGCGATGCGATTGCTCGTGACTCTGTCACGTGGCACACTTTGTTGTATGATCGAGCCCGCCCGAGATCCCCACTAAGTGATCGGGCTGGAGTAAGTCTATGTAAGGGTTATGATTCAATCGATAACATGGTTGAGGCGACTTGTCTATGAGTATGGGATTCACCACCCATAAGCATTTGGACTTGTGAGCGGACGATGAGGACCCATCTCAGTTGATCATTCGTCCTGGATGGGATGCCCCTCACGTTCGATGCTTACCGAGAGTGATCTGTGCTTGGCCTTGTCTGCTTAGACAAGTGGGTACGGCTCTCGGCTCTCCATGTGATTGCATTGTGATCGTAATTACATACGCTAACTCCGGGTCCCGACAGACTTGGTATCAGAGCAGGACTGCCTGTAGGATTATCAAACCATTGGCCGATGTCGAGTCTAGCATTCTATAGTTATATAGTTACTTTGGGTATAAGGGAACAATGTAAGACTTCTTTTTTCTCCTTATCCTCATCGATCTGAGTTCTGAGTCATCCTCATCTTATTCTACGGGAAGATAGGACTAGGCTCATCTATGTCTTTACTAGGACATCTCGTTGATTGCTTCTTTGTAGCTGTAGGAGTGTTGTGGTCTTTTCTGAGCCATCATTCCATAGTGTTTCTTTGGAAGTGATGTCCGTTATCCTGTAGGTTGCCTCAATTTCCATCCCCGTACAGCCGTTATGCTGTCCGTTTGTGACTTTGATGCTATTGCATTATAGTCTTCTATGTTAGCATAGAATTTTGTCCTAAATCCTATTCTGATTGTTGATTCTTATCACACAGAATGTCAGGTGCAAATTAAGGTGTTGATCCCAGTTCTGGTTACATAGACGGTGAAGAACCTCCACCACCACCCTCAACGGCAGAAATCATGATGGAGGCTGAGCAGAATCATCGTGATCAGACACGTCTTCTCGAGCGTATTGAGCAGAACACTTCTTGTCAGCATCATAGTGTTGTCACCATCCAGGACTTCATTCTCCTCATCCCACCAGTTTTCCGATGTCCTTCCGAGCCCCTTGATGCCGATGATTGGCTTCGTTCCCTCGAACATATGCTTGAGACAACCCATGTTGCTCCAGGTGATCGTGTGCTATTCGCGGCATACTTTCTGGAAGGTGCTGCTCTTCAATGGTGGGAGAACTTCGTGGCAATGCAACCAGTTGGTCACCTAGTGACTTGGCAAGAGTTCTGTGATGACTTCCGAGGATATCATATTCCGGATCAGCTGATGGAGCGCAAGAGAGAAGAATTTTGCAATCTGACCCAAGGAAAGATGACTGTTCATGAGTATAGGACTGAGTTCACTCGTCTAGCAAGTTATGCCCAAGAAGAAGTATCCACCGACGCCAAGAAACAAGCAAGGTTCCGCAAGGGACTTAGCCCCGTTCTACGTCATGACCTGAATCTTCACGAGTTCATCAACTTCAGGGACTTGGTCGACAAATCCTTCAAGGCCGAGTATGGAAATGAGTTGTATGAAGAGTCTCGCAAGCGTGATCGTGAGTTTTCCCAATCTTCTGGCCCAATTTCTCGAAAACGATGTGTATGGATTCCCTTCAATGATGTCAGTCGTGCTGTAAGTGCTTCCAGACCACCCCCCACCATATATCGTCCACCTCAACCCAATCTTCCTCCTTGGAATTTTGTTGGACAATCAAGTTCTCAAGTTCCTTTCATTCCACGTGGTGTTTGTTTCCAATGTGGACAATCAGGCCACAATGTTCGAGATTGTCCCCAAAATCATGTAGCCACCACACCTAATCCAAAGCAAGCTTTTCGTCGTGGTAAGCCACCACCCAAGACTTCCAATGTCAAGCCTCCTATTTATGAACATGGTTATGTGAATCAGGTATCCATTCTAGATTCCCACAAGTCAACCGATGTAGTACTCGGAACCCTTCCTGTCAATTCCACCCCAGCTTCGGTTCTGTTTGACCCAGGAGCATCTCACTCATTCATATCCCAGGATTTTGCACTGTCACATGACATCTCTTTTTCGATGTTATCCACCCCCTTAGTTGTGCAAGCCCCTGGATCTAGATGGCACACCACCATGGTGAGTCATGAAAATGAAGTTGCAATTGAGGGTTTAGTATTCCTTGCATCACTCATAGCCCTCAAGTCTTCAGACATTGATGTGATCTTAGGAATGGATTGGTTATCAAGACAGAATTCTGTCCTTGATTGTAAAGCCAAGTCAATGAAACTAACCCATCCATCAGGCCAGACAATCAAGTACACCTCACCAAGCTCTAAAACCCAGGTGCATTCTTTGAATGTGCTTCCTCTTCCAGACCTTGAAGATATTCCGGTGGTTCGTGACTTCCCGGATGTCTTTCCAGAAGAACTGCCAGGCATACCACCTGACAGATCTATAGAGTTTGTGGTAGATCTTATCCCAGGAACCGCACCAATATCCAGACGCCCATATAGAATGGCCCCACGTGAGTTAGCTGAGCTCAAAATCCAACTTGAAGCTTCGTTGGCAAAAGGCTTCATCCGCCCTAGCTCATCGCCATGGGGTTGCCCCGTTCTGTTCGTAACGAAAAAACATGGAACAGAAAGGATGTGCGTAGATTATCGGCCGCTAAATCTAGCGACGATAAAGAACAAGTACCCACTGCCCAGGATCAATGATCTTTATGATCAACTTGCAGGATCGTCTGTCTTCTCCAAGATGGATTTGAGATTAGGCTATCATCAAATCAAAATCAGAAACAAGGACATTCCCAAAACGGATTTCACTACTCGTTATGGTCTTTACGAGTACACCATCATGTCCTTCGGTTTAACCAATGCCCCCGCCACATTCTCGCGCTTGATGAATTCGATCTTCATGGAGTACCTAGATAAATTTGTTGTAGTTTATCTTGATGACATTCTCATCTACTCGAAGAACGAAGAAGAGCACGCAGAACATCTTAGGTTGGTATTGATGAAATTTAGAGAGCATCGCCTATATGCTAAATTTTCCAAGTGTGAATTCTGGCTACCAGAAGTGACCTACTTAGGCCACGTGATTTCTGAAAAAGGCATTGCTGTCAATCCCGAGAGAGTTCAGGCCGTCCTTGACTGGACTCCACCTGAATCGGTTAAGCAAGTTAGGAGTTTTCTTGGCCTAGCCAGCTATTGCCGTCGCTTCGTCGAGAACTTTTCTAAAGTTGCAAAGCCTCTAACTGAACTCCTCAAGAAAGAGAAGAAATTCGAATGGACTCCGAAGTGCGAGGAAAGCTTTCAAGAGCTAAAAAGAAGATTGACTTCTGCACCCGTACTTGCGCCTCCAGACACCAAAAAGTATTTCGAGATCTATTGTGATGCCTCACGGCAAGGGTTAGGATGCATACTTCTGCAAGATCGACATGTGGTAGCTTATGCTTCACGCCAGTTGCGGCCACATGAAGAGAACTATCCTACCCATGATCTTGAACTCGCTGCTGTCGTTCATGCCCTGACAACATGGCGACATTATCTCCTTGGTAATCGTTGTGTGATCTATTCCGACCACCAAAGCCTCAAATATATATTCACCTAGCCAGATCTTAATCTCAGGCAAAGACGCTGGATTGAGTTGATAAAAGATTATGACTTAGGAATTTCTTACACCCCAGGCAAAGCCAATGTCATGGCTGATGCACTAAGTCGTAAGTCGTATTGTAACAACCTCATGTTACAACCAAATCAACCACTTCATCATGAGGAATTTCGAAAGCTCAACCTCGAGATTGTTCCTCGTGGATCTCTTTTCAACTTGGTGGCAAAACCAACCCTTGAGGATCAAATCATAGTTTCCCAAAGGCGTGCACGAGGTGTTCGCCGGATCAAGGAGAACATTGCTAGCGGAGTTGCTAAATGTTTCAGCACAGATAGCAAAGGAACGGTATTCTTTGAAAATCGTTTGGTAGTACCTAAGAATAGGGAACTAAGGCAACTCATCCTCAAAGAAGCCCATGATACACCCCTCTCCATTCATCCAGGTAGCATAAAAAATGTACCGAGATCTACGCCAGAGATTTTGGTGGACTAGGATGAAGAGAGAAATTGCTCAGTTTATTTCTGAATGTGATGTTTGTCGTCGCGTTAAGGCAGAACATCAAAGACCTTCTGGTACTCTTAGACCTTTGCCTATCCCCGAGTGGAAATGGGATAAAGTCAGTATGGACTTCATCACTGGCTTTCCAAAAACCCAGAAATGAAATGATGCCATCTTCGTTGTCATAAATAGACTTTCCAAAGTTGCTCACTTCCTTCCAGCTCGAGAGTCTATAACTGCTAGCCAGTTAGCGGACTTGTATGTCTCTTGAATCGTGTCACTTCACGGTGTTCCTTTGGAAATCAATTCAGACCGTGGTAGTCTTTTCACTTCTCAATTTTGGGAAAGTTTCCAGAATGCTATGGGAACCCATCTCTCCTTTAGCACCGCTTATCACCCGCAGTCAAGTGGTCAAGTAGAAAGGGTCAATCAAATTCTCGAAGACATGCTCAGAGCTTGTGTTATCTCTTTCGGAAAGAAATGGGAGAATTCTCTTCCTTTTGCCGAATTTGCGTATAACAATAGTTTTCAATCTAGTTTGGGCATGGCTCTTTTTGAATTTCTCTATGGACGGAAATGTCGAAGACTCCTAAACTGGTCAGAAACCGGTGAAAGACAATTCTTTGGACCGGATTTGATTCAGGATGCAGAAGAGCAGGTTCGCATTGTTCGTGAGAAGTTGAAAACAGCCCAGTCTCGTCAGAAAAGCTATTATGATCGTCATCATAGGGAAGAAAGCTATAATCTGGATGAGAAGGCTTACCTTCGGGTTACTCCTCTGAAGGGTACCCATCGCTTCGGTATCAAAGGCAAGTTGGCCCCACGTTATATCGGTCCCTTTCGCATTCTCGCTAAACGTGGAGAAGTTGCCTACCAATTGGAACTACCCCCTCACCTCTCCCAGGTTCATGATGTCTTCCACGTCTCTCAACTCAGGCGTTGCTTCAAGGACCCCATCCGCGAAGTAGACCACGAAACGCTTGATCTCCAAGATAACCTTTCATATCGAGAGTACCCTGTTCATATTCTTGATGAAGCCGAGCGTAGCACCAGACGTCAGAAGATCAGATTCTTCAAAGTGCAGTGGTCACATCATTCAGAGAAAGAAGCCACCTAGGAACGAGAGGATCGTCTACAAGCTGAGTACCCCACCCTCTTCCCGACGTCTTCTGAATCTCGGGACGAGATTCTTTTGAGTGGGGGCGAGTTGTCAGAACCCTAATTTTAGGTTTGTGCTTTTCTAAGTTTGCATTTTTGCATCCTGAAAAATATTGCAAAAGAAAAGGAATTGGGGAAAAGAAAAGCCCCAAAGCATTTTAAATAAAAAGGCCAGAAATAAATCTTTTTCCAAAATTCTTTTGGATGTATTGAAAAATCCTAAAAATGAGTCTGATCATTTTAAAAGTGATTTGGGATTAATCCCATGCTCATAGATTTTTCAATAACCCAAATAGTGGCTTGGAAATTAAATCTTTTGCCTATTTGAATTGAAATTCAAATAACTTGAATTTAAAAAAATTCCAAAACTTGGGGTTGACTTCTATCGAGTCACCTAGGTTTTATAAAATTAATTGGGAGTTTTTACAAATGCCCTAGCTTTTTTTTAAAGGGAAAAACAAATAACAGAAAGAAATAAAAAGAAAAACAGAGCAGAGAATTTCAATTCAATAACAGAAAGAAATAAAAACAAACAACCCGAGAACCGCCGGAGCACCGACGAGGTTTAGCGCGGCCACCGAGCTCCTTCCGGCGAGCCAAGGTGTCTACGAGGATCCCCGACGACCGCCAGTTCAAGCCACCGCTACAATTTGGGACGAGATGCAGCAGACGCGACGTTCCCTTGCGACTTCGCCGCCGGCCACCGACGACCCCGAGCTCTAATTCGCCGCGTCGAGCTTCTCCCCGGCCGTCCCGAGCTCTCCCTCAAGTTCAGGTGAGCACGAGCTTCATTTCCCCCCCATCCGCGCTTCCTCCCGACCCCTCTGTTGTCGTTCGCCATGACCAGGGGCTCCGGCCACCGCTTCCCGTCGTCGTAGCTGTGGCCCAGGACCTCCTCGAGGTCCCCGGCATGCTCCAGGAGAAGCGCACCAGCGCGAGGCACGCTCTCGTGCCTCCATCTCCTTCCCCCGTGGCCGAAATCACACTCCGGCGAGAGCGCCGCCGTGGCCCAAGCCACCGGCGTTTAGCCTTCGGCCTGGTAGGCCTAGGCCCCCCCCTAATCTCTCTCTCTCTCACTGACACTGGGCCCAGGGCCCCTAATTAATCCATGTTTTATTTAAACAAAAAACTAACTAACCCAGTCAGGCTGACAGGTGGGGCCGCCCTGTCAGTTGACTGGTCAAACCCATGACGCCAGCATGATGCAGTGCTGACGCAGTAAATACAAAATCAATTAATTTATTCAGTAAATTCCAGAAAATAGCCTAAACTTTGAAATTGAATAACTTTTAAACTATAACTCCAAATTCAAAGTGTAATATATGAAAAATGATCAGGAGAAAATCGTCTATCGAAATTTCCAACATTCAGCTATGTTGGAGTTGATCTTAAAAAGGTATCACTAGCTTTTGCTATTTGATTTAATTGGAATTATTTCAAATTCAATTCAAAAACTATTCCAACTTCAACCATTGAAATGCACCACACATCACTTGTACTTCAGAAGCATTTCACACATATGATCACTTGGATTACAAAGTACCAACTTTAGCAAATGCAAGTTAAACTAAATTGAATAACATTTGGAGTTTGAATTTGAATTTTCTTTTCAAATCAACTTCAATTAAAATGTGGCAATTCAAACATAGGTCACATCAGCACATTGCCATGCTATGTTTTGCATATTGAATGTGCATTGTATTATCTTGATTGTGCTTTACTTCCAGTGCTTCGGTGATTGCATCTTCTCGGTAGAGTTAATCTCGGAGACGAGTTCAACCTCACGTCAGAAGAGTGTTACCTCGTGATCGTCAGCAAGGCAAGCAGCCCCCTCTTTGATCATGTCTATAAAATCCCAGTTCCCTCTCATTCTCGCAAATGCATGTTTAGGATGTCACCATGATACGTTCTACCGCTAGTTGAACCCATTCCTTTGCATGACCTATCATTTTGTCACAGTAGTAAGCAAACCACAATCCTAGAAGATGTAGGATTTGGTTGATATCATGTGGCCCCTGCAACTATTACAGCTTATTGCATGCTTAGAGTTGTTACCTGAGGCTACTTTGATGTGAATCGGGATGGTAGTGATCATGTAAATGATGGTGGTAACGTGTTGGTGAATCTACCCTGAACAAAGGTGAACGATGAGAGGCTGTGTAGGAGTACACAGTGGGTTGTCTCGTTGAACACTGCCTTAGGCCCGAGTTCTTGTGTTGTTATTCAAGACTAAGAGTACGACCACACATTGGGCTCACTGACCCCTCTCGGCCTAGTACCTCACCCCGGACCTGTCCAGGAGTCGCAAGTAGTTCGCCCTTTAACGATCTCAAGAAGGTGGAACCAAGGTAAGTGGTTGGCGTAGGTTGTGGGCACGTTGAGTCAAGTGATCATGATCGAGTTGAGCTTGATGGAGGTCACACAATGTTTGAGTCCGCATCGGAACAATCGGCCGGATTCCGATTGTGGTCCCAACTCAAATAGGCGACTCCTAGGACTAGAGATGGTGCCGTGAGTGAAGTGTCGAGGGAGCATTCTCGCCGGTACTCACTTGAAGGGTCCATCCCCAGGGGGTAACTGATGAGGCGTGTGTGTAGTAGTACACCCCTGTAGGGTTAATGAACTATTCGAATAGCCGTGTCCGCGGTTATGGACTACTTGGAGACCTTTACTTGATCATAGATAACTTGAACCGGATACTTCTAAAACACACCAAGATAAGTGTGAGTGCTATGGCGTGCTTCCTCGTGGGGAAGTCAAGGAAGGCACCATAGTGGAGTATTGGTTTGAGACTGTTACTTGGACTCGTGCACGTTCTTACCTCTCTCTGGTACTTGTAGTTCAGGATTAGCCAAGTCAAAGCTGGCACTTCTGCAAGTGAAACCCCACCTCCCTTTGCCTTGATACATGTGCATGAGTAGTATAGTTCCTATGTAAGTCTTGCTGAGTACGACTTTGTACTCTCGTTTGCTTATTCTATGTTTTAGAGACGAGACCACTGACCCTGATGGTGGCCTCTACCTCGAGCTCGACGTGGACCAATGTCGTATAGTTCCAGGCAGCAGCCTGTGCCCTCTGGAGGGTCGTTGTATTTTCTTTCAGGCTTCTTAAGCCATTTGTTAAACTTGTCTTTACTAAGACATAATTTGCTTCCGTTGATGTTTGATGTAATGTTGGATCACAGACCTGTGATCTCTGCTTGTAATACAACTACTATGTCTGCTCTGTTTACAGAAGTTATAAAGACTGAGTTTGTAGAGTTCATGTTGTGATTACCTGCTGTTTACACTGGACATGTATGCTGCGTGTATGATTATAACATGCATGTCTTAGTGTGGGGTTCGATAGCATAGTTGTGTTCTTGCCGGCGGTCTTTTATACACCAAGTGGCCCTTAGATGTGCGCAGCTTGGGGCATCGCGATGCGATTTCTCGTGACTCTGTCATGTGGCACACTTTGTTGTATGATCGAGCCCGCCCAAGATCCCCACTAAGTGATCGGGCTGGAGTAAGTCTATGTAAGGGTTATGATTCAATCGATAACATGGTTGAGGCGACTTGTCTATGAGTATGGGATTCACCACCCATAAGAATTTAGACTTGTGAGCGGACGATGAGGACCCATCTCAGTTGATCATCCGGCCTGGATGGGATGCCCCTCACGTTCGATGCTTACCGAGAGTGATCTGTTCTTGGCCTTGTCTGCTTAGACAAGTGGGTACGGCTCTCGGCTCTCCATGTGATTGCATTGTGATCAGAATTACATACGCTAACTCTGGGTCCCGACAATACACAGCAATAATATACAAACATATGCATGACATGACAGATGAAATGTTAAAGGTGTTCTACCGCAGTGCAATGCACGTTGCTCGGAGCGGGAATTCATCCGGGGATGAACTACCGGCTCCGGGTGATTACCAGATAGGGTGTCCGGAGGGGAAGGGTTCATGCCGGAGGTGTCGTGATCATCCGACAAAGATAAGGGGGGTGTATCCGTGTTAGTGGAACCATTCCGGACAACTTTCGTGTTCAAAATAAATTCATCCGGCAGGTTTTTACTGGCACCGGAAATTTTCGACAAACAGCCCGGAGGGGGGGAATGTCGATGATTGGTGTGTTAGGGGGGGTGGGATAGACATACAGATAGCGTATCCGTTTTTGTTATATTTTTCTGATCAACTTTCATGTATAAAGTTTTTGAATCTGAATTACGGTTTAAAAGATATTGAATGTCAAAGTTTTTAAACATTTTAAATCATTTTCTAAATCATTTTTATATTATTTTTATTAATTAACAGAAACATTATCCACAACATATTGACTGGTCAACTGACATGGGGGTCCCACATGTCAGTGACCCAAATCTAATAAAACATTTTTATTAAAAAAACACAGGGGGTGGCCCACATGTCATTGTAACAATTTAATATTTCTTTTATTAAAATTAAATACCCAGTGGGGGCCAACTTTTCATTGTAACCATTTTAATAAAATTATTTTTATTAAATAAAAAGCAAGGGGGTTTTCTTTTCTGTTAATTAGGGGAGTTAGGGAGGTGGGGCCCCCTTGTCAGCGGGGTAACCCAACGGTTTAGCAGAGGAGGGCTCGGCTGCCCATGGCGAGCCGGCCGGCGCCAAGGGCACCACGGCGGCGCTGCCGTCCCGGCGAGCAGGGGAGGAGCAGGTAGCGGGGCGTGGCCTCGTTGGGCCGGCACACGCACGCGAGGGCGCGTTCAGTGCGCGTGGCGAACAGGGGAGTGCAGTGGGATGGTCAGGGGGCGCTCGAGCTCTTACTCGTCGGCCATGGTGGGAAGCGGGCGCAGGGAGCACCTACGGCGACGAAAAACGACGAGAGGAAAAAGGGATTTGGGGAAGATGCTCACGGTGAGCGCGAGGAGGTTCTCAGGGTGGTCCGACTCGCGTCGATGGCAACGAATTTGGTGCCGGTGGTGCGGCGGTCATGGCGGAGAGGACGTCGATACGCGTCGGCTGGTGCGGCACGGTGAGGACCAAGTGCACCCGGTGGAGGAGGTGACCGCGGGAGCCTACGGGACAGGTCCTCCGGGCGGGAGGAGGCCGGCGGCCGCGTGGGCTCGCGGTGCGTGGCCGCGGCGGCGACCGCGGGTTCGACGCTCCACCGAGGAGAAGGAGGCGCGATGAGAGGGGGGGATCTCGGCTGCTACGGTTCGCTCTAGGGGGGGCTTCTGCCTTCTTGTAGTCCGCCGGAGCCGCTCGATTCGTGCCACGGGGGGTGCCTCGCCAGTGGCAGGGGTGGATGGGTGCCACGCCATTGCTCTTCCTGTAGCGAGGAAGGGGATGGCCCCAAGTGGGTTGGCGGTGGGCTGGTGGTTAGCTGGGCCGGGGACCCAGTGGGGGTGGGGGGTAGATTAGGTTGCCTTTTATCTATTTCATTTCCTATTTTTTCCTTTTCTTTATTTCTGTTTTGTAATTGTTTTCAACCCTAGGCATTTTTGTAAAGTGTTATAGGTTGCGCATAATTACTGTTATAACATAGGCTAGTGCCACAAAAGATTTGGGCACTTTTAAAAGTCATTTAATATTTCTATTAAATATTAAATGATTTAAACAGGGTTTTTATCCACTGTTTTGATTTGTTTAGAAATATTTATAGATTAATAAAATCTCCAACTAGGTGGGACATGACCCACTGAATATTTAGGATTTAATAAAAGTAGTTTCACAATTTTTGGAGTAAGTTGATTTTGCACTTTGGTTTTTAATAATCCACCAAAGGCATTTGAAGATTTAAATTGATTTCAATTCAAAGTTTATTTGAATTGAGCTAGGTATTGGTTCGATTCATCATGACCAAGGTCCATGATCACAATGCATTCAAGAATAACAAAGTGGAACTTGAATTTGAACTGAACCAAGGTGATCAAACAAAAATTTTGAACAGTAGTGATCAACAGTAATGGTGATTACTGTTCACTGACAGTGAGAGTGTTACTCTCCCCCACTATAAGAATTCTCATCCCGATAATTTAGGTTGTAGAGGGGAAAAGATCGGGGTATTCTTCACGAAGACGATCTTCGCGTTCCCAGGTGGCTTCATCTTCAGAATGATTCGACCACTGAACTTTGAGGAACTTGGTTGTCTTGTTGCGGGTTTTGCGTTCAGACTGATCGAGAATGCGGCTTGGATGTTCTTGATAAGTCAAGTCCTACTGCATCTCAATCATATCATGTTCCACTTCTCGAATAGGGTCCTTGAAGCAGCGTCGGAGTTGCGACACGTGGAATACATCGTGGACTTGAGAGAGGTTCGGCGACAACTCCAATCGGTATGCCACTGGTTCACTCGTGGAAAGAATACGGAACGGGCCAATGTAGCGAGGAGCTAACTTGCCTTTGATTCCGAAGCGATGAGGGCCCCTCATCGGAGTGGCACAGACGCGTATTCGCCAGGTTGATGGACCATTTCTTTGTGCTTGCGATCATAGTTGCTCTTCTGGCGGGACTGAGCAGCTTTCAGGTGTTCACGGATAACGCGAACCTGATCTTCTGCGTGTTGTATGATGTCCGTACCAATGAGGGTTCGTTCTCCAGTTTCGGACCAATTCAGAGGGGTTCGATACTTACGTCCATAGAGAACTTCAAAGGGTGCCATCTTCAGACTAGCTTGATAGCTATTGTTATAAGAGAATTCAGAAAATGGAAGAGATTCCTCCCATTTCTTACCGAATGAAATGACACAAGCTCGAAGCATGTCTTCAAGCACTTGATTGACTCATTCGAATTGTCCTTGCGACTGGGGGTGATAAGCGGTGCTGAAATTTAGGTGAGTGCCCATAGCTTCTTGGAAACTATCCCAGAACTTCGAGGTGAAAATGCTGCCTCGGTCAGAACTGATCTCCAACGGAATACCGTGGAGGGAAACAATTATGGAAACATATAAGTCTGCCAACTGACTAGCAGAGATCGTCTCCTTGAGAGGAAGAAAATGAGCAACCTTGGAGAATCGGTCGATGACGACAAAGATCGCATCATGACCCTTCTATGATCGCGGAAAACCGGTGACGAAGTCCATTTCAATCTTGTCCCATTTCCATTCAGGAATAGAGAGTGGTTGCAGAGTACCAGCAGGTCTTTGATGTTCGGCTTTGACGCGACGGCAAACGTCACACTCGTCAACATATCGAGCGATGTCTTGCTTCATGTTAGACCACCAGTACCGCTGATGAAGGTCTTGGTACATCTTGGTACTACCAGGGTGAATCGACAAAGGAGTATCATGAGCTTCTTTCATGACGCGCGGGGTCAAGTTTAGATTGGGCTTACTCCTAGGGACCACTAAACGATTCTTGAAATACAACGTACCATCATCAGCAACAGTGAAGCATGATGGTTTTCCTCCTGCGATATACTTCTTGATCTTCTCGACATCAGAGTCACATGTTTGTATCCACTTGATGGTGCTGTCGAGGTCCGACTCAACAACAAGGTTATTCACATGTCCCTACGGAACAATTTCAAGGTTCAACTTGCGGAGCTCTTCATACAGAAGTGGCTGCTCTATCTGGACTTCAAGTTCAGAACAGTAGGCTTTGCGGCTTAAGGCATCGACCACCACATTAGCTTTGCCAGGGGTGTAAGAAATTCCCATGTTTTAGTCGGCTATTTTCTCGAGCCATCTCTTCTGGCGGAGATTCAGGTCTAGTTGAGTAAATAGGTACTTCAGGCTTTGGTGGTCGGTGTAGATCTCGCAACGATTACCGACGAGGTAATGTCGCCACAGCTTCAATGCATAAATTACCGCTGCCAATTCGAGATCATGTTTTGGATAGTTTTCTTCGTGAGCACGCAACTGACGAGAGTCATAAGCAATCACTTTGCGATCTTGCATTAGGACACAGCCTAATCCTTGACGAGACGCGTCGCAATAAATCACGAAGTCCTTCTGAGTATCAGGGGGAGAAAGCACTGGGGGTGAAGTGAGCTTGTCCTTGAGAGCTTGAAAACTTTCTTGACATTTATCAGTCCACTCAAACTTGACGCCTTTGTGCAGCAGGTTAGTCAAAGCCTTGCAATCTTGGAGAAATTCTCAACAAAATGGCGGCAATAGCTGGCAATGCCGAGGAAACTTCTGACTTGCTTGACAGTCCTGGGCGGAGTCCAGTCAAGAATAGCCTGAATACGTTCGGGGTTGACGGCAACACCATCCTTGGAAATCACATGACCAAGGTAGGTTACTTCGGGAAGCCAGAATTCACACTTTGAGTACTTAGCATACAGCTTGTGTTCTCGAAGCTTTTCCAGTATAAGGCAAAGATGTTCAGCATGTTCTGCATCGGTCTTGGAGTAAATCAATATATCATCCAGATAAACCCCGACGAACTTGTCGAGGTATTCCATGAATATATAGTTCATCAATCTGGAGAAGTTGGCTGGTGCATTCGTCAAGCCAAAGGACATGACAGTGTACTCGTATGAACCATAGAGAGTAATGAATGCAGTCTTCGGGATGTCCTCATCACGGACCCAGATCTGATGCTAACCCAACCTGAAGTCGAGTTTTGAAAACACCGTGGATCCAGCAAGTTGATCATAAATATCATTGATCCGAGGGAGGGGGTACTTGTTCTGTATCGTGGCCTGGTTGATAGGTCGGTAATCTTGGACCAAACGGTTCGTGCCATCACTCGTCTTGACAAAGAGCGAAGGTGCTCCCCAAGCAGAGGAACTTGGACGGATGAATCCTTTCTCGAGGGCCGTGTCGATCTCCTTCTTCAATTCAAGTCCGAGGAATGGTGATTACTATTCACTGACAGTGAGAGTGTTACAATTGCCTTCCTCCGGGTCATTCCCCCGACCATGGGCACGACCAAGCTGGCCACGGGTTCCTTGAGACATCCTGAAGGTGAAAACCAAAGTCAAATAGAGTTGATTGGAAAAGTCTAAACAAGATATTGAAGGTACCGGAAGAATCACAGAGCAAAGGAAGTAATCATCTTGACAACAGGGTGATAAAATCATACAAGCCATATATTCACAAGTTGTCATACAAACCATACATCGTTTTAGTACAAGCGCCAAGCTAATACAAACATGATGAAGATGATACATCCTTCAGAGGCACTCTGACTTCCTATACATTATTTATCTAAGCCTCTAGAACTTAGAACACCTTGCGTACAATATACTAAGATACTACTACATCCTCACTACAGTAAGACCACAGGCGGTCTCACTCATCTCCATCTCCATAGTAGTCCTCGTAAAAGTTACCTGCGTAACCCAGTAGCTGAAGGTGACCATCGGAAAACAAGGAGGCCTGTGGACCCTGATATCCATTTGGGCAAGGATGGGGCCTAGGTCCAGCGTAGGGTGGAAGGAAAGGACCACGGGGTGGAAAAATGCCTCCAATCTCGGGCCAAGAAACTCGAGAAGGCATCTGTGTCCTGGCTGGGTAGATAGCATCGTACTCCACGGATCCAACACTCACAAAAGGAGCCAGGAGTGTAAGTGCTCGATACAGACGGACACGGGTGGCGTGGAGCTCAAAGCGAAGGGCACGTGCATCACAATCTCTATCACAAGCGTGCCGAGCAGTGATCTGAAGCAAAGTATCCTCCAGGGAGTGATCTGTGTACAATCCGGTGTAATATCCCTCTTCTCCTGGAAGTGCAGCAGGGATATAGCGGAAAGGTGATCCTGCAAGCAGGGCATGCTCCTCTCTCAGCAGGGTAATACATGAGTATGCAGCATCCTGCAGAGCCATGTTATCGGTCACACCAATGCCATGTCCAAAGAGGACAGGCTGAGAGACTCTAATGTGGTGCGGGTAAATCCTGACATTACAGTGGAACTGAGTCTGGTTGAAGTCAAGGAACTACTCCTCAACGGTGTACTCAGGATACCATCGATAGCCAATGAAGGACATCATCTCGGTGAGCATGGATGGATGCCCACGCACATCGAGGCACCTAGTCAGAGGAACAATCTGCCGAGGGGGAAGATCCGCCATCTGAAATAGAAAGGAGTTTGCAAATGCATCAGATTATGAAGAAACTTGGAATGACTCGGGCAGCATAACGGCTGTAATTGCAAGAAAAGACAATTTATTACAACATGAAAACAATACTTACATACGATTTAAGAAATCAGGAAGCATAACAACTATAGCAAACCGAACACAACTTTCCTACGGCTACAAGGAAGTAAACAGCGAGATGTTCTAGAAAGACATAGATGAGCCTAGTCCTATCTTCCCGTAGAACAAGATGAGGGTCACTCAGAACTCAGAACGATGAGGGTAAGGAGAAAAAAGAAGCCTTACGTTGTTCCCTTATATACCCAGAGTAACTATATAACTATAGCAAGCTAGACTCGACTTCGGCTAAGGCTCATAATCCTACAGTCAGTCCTACTCTGATACCAAGTCTGTCGGGACCCGGGGTTAGCGTATGCAAGTCCCGCTACGACATAGTCATATGGAGAGCCGAGAACCGTACGCACTTGTCTACGCAGACAAGGCCAAGCACAGAACGTTCTCGGAAAGCATCGTACGTGAGGGGCATCCCATCCAGGCCGGATGATCAACTGAGATGGGTCCTCATCGTCCGCACACAAGTCTAATGATATGGGTGATGAACTCCCATATTCACAGACAAGTCGCCTTAGCCATACTATCGACTATCTCATAACTCTTACATAGACTTATTCCAGCCCGATCAGTTAGTCGGGGTCTATGGCGGGCTCGATCATACCACAAAGTGTGCACGAGACAGAGTCTCGAGCAATCGCATCGCGATGCCCCAAGCTGCGCACATCTAAGGGCCACTTGGTGTATAAAAGACCGCCAGCCAGATCACAACTAAGGTCTCGAAAACCCATACAAAGACAAGCATGTTATAAACATACACGCAGCACACATGCCTTGTATGAACAGCAGGTATCATTGCAATTCTCTACAAAGTATACATTTTATTGATAACTCTCACATAGTGCACACAGAGATCACAAGTATGTGATCCAACATTACAACATTCAACGAAGCATAGTAGGTCTGAGTACAGACAAACTTAACAAATGGCTTAAGAAGCCTGATTTAAACACAAAGCCCTCCACGAGGGAACCAGTCTGCTGACTGGGACTACACTAGCTTGGTCTTCAGTCGTCGAGCTCGAGGAAGAATCCACCTTCGGGGTCAGTGGGTTCATCTAAAACATAAAATAAGCAAACGTGAGTACAAAGTCGTACTCAGCAAGACTTACGTAGGAACTATACTACTCATGCACATGTATCAAGGTAAAGGGGGGGTGGGGTTCAAAAGAAGAAGTGCCAGCTTTGACTTGGCTAGTCCTGAACTACGAGCACCAGACTTCAGGTAAGAAGCGTACACGAGTCCACTAAATCTCCAACCAATTACACCACTATGGTGCCTTCCTCAACTTCCCCACGAGAAAGCACACCATACCACTCACGCTTATCTTGGTAAATTTTATAAGTATCCAGTTCAAGTTGTCTAATAATCAAGCTAAGCTTTCCAAGCAGTCCCTTACCACGGACGCGGCTATTCGAATAGTTTTTTTAACCCTGCAGGGGTGTACCGCTACACACACATGATCATCAGTTACCGCCTTTGTACTCGACACCTTTCAAGAAGTGTCGGCGAGGATGCTCACCACAACTATTACCTCATAGCCGATCTAGTCCAAGAAAGACGCCTACCTGGGTTGGCTACCACTATCGCGAACCCAGCCGGTTTACCTAAGTGGACCCAGATGAGGTGTGCATGGTGCATAAGCCGGTCTCGGTTGAGCCGTTCTCTCACTTAGCAGCGAGGCCACAAACCTACCAGAACTCTGAACTACTGAGACATCTGGACACCGAAGGGGATGAGTTAATAGGCTGAGAGGGGTCAGTGAGCCCAATGTTTGGTTGTACTCTTCATCTTGGATCACCACACAAGAACTCGGACTTAGGGCGGTGTTCAACGAGACAACCCACTGTGTACTCCTACACAGCCTCTCATCGTTCAACTTGTATTACGGTAGATTCACCAACACATTTCTACCATCATCCACATGATTGCTACCATCCCGACTCACATAACAGTAACAACATTGTATCACTCTAAGCATGCAATAAGCAGTAACAATTGCAGGGGCCACATGATCTCAACCAACTCCTACATTTGCTAGGATTGTGGTTTGCTTACTACTGTGACAAATGATAGTTCATGCAAAGGAATGGGTTCATCTATGCGGTAGAAACATAGCATGGTAATCATCCTATACAATGCATAAGCGAGACATGAGAGGGAAGTGGGATTTTATCGACATGATCAATGGGGTTTTGCTTGCCTTGCTGACGAGGTTCAGTCTCGGGATCTTCAACGAAGGGGGCAACCTCCTGTTCCGGTTCAGCTTCTACTCGACAAACAACAAACAAGGTAGCAAATTAAATACAATGCACAAGCACATGGTTGAAGGTTGAAACTTGGTTTGCATGCTTCTAATGTGTGAGGCAATTCCATTTAAATGGAGTATATTTCAAATGAATTGCAAATTCAAACTCCAATTTGAATTCAATTTAGCCAAGTTGCAAATGCTATTGTTTGATCAATGTAACTCATCTTGATATGTGTATGATATGCCTCTGATGTTCAAGTGAAATGTGGAATGTTCCTAAGGTTCAAATTGCAAAAGCATTTAAATTTAATTTGATTAAATTCCAATTAAACCAAATAGCAAATGCTACTGCTCCCATTTTAAATTCAACTCAAACATAGTTTAAAGTTGTATATTTGGATAGATTATTTTCTCGTGATCATTTTTCATATATTATTTGTTAAATTTGGAGTTAATATGAATTTTCTATGAATTTTCAAAGTTTGGAATAATTTCTGCCAATTTCTGAATTAAATTAAATAGAAAAGGGATTACTCCATCAGCATGACCTCATGCTGGTGTCAGGGGCCTCTGACCACTGGGACCCACATGTCATTCTCTGTTCTGTTAATTAAAATGATTTGAAATAACTTGAGTTAACAGAGGGGATTAATTAGGGCCTGGGCCCACATGTCAGTGACTACTGGGGGGGATTAGTAGTCAAACTCGCTGGACACGTCAGCCCCGCCGGCGGCTAGTCGCCGGTGACTCGCAGACGCGGCGGCGTCCACGGAATCGGTGTTCCCCTGGCCCAAATCGAGCGCTGCAACCACTAAGACGTAGCTCTTCGTGCCACGCGTCGAATGGGACCAAGAACAGGGGCTGGGGTGCCCTGTAGGCTCACCGGCGACGAGCTTTGCGGCGAAAGTGGACCGGCGAGGTCGAAAGTGGGGCTAGAGGCCACAACTTGAAGCTGGGATGGTTGCGTTCGAATGCTAGGGCACCTGGGAGTCAAACGCGCGTGTTGGACGAGACGATGGGGCACAGGGGAGACCTCGTCGTCGTCCATGGTGGCGACGTGCTTCGGCAATCATGGCGGCCGTGGCTAGAGACCAAGAGAGGGGGCGCCAGGTTGGTGGAAACAAGCAGGAGCTCACCACGAACTCGATGGCGTGGTCAGCGGGCTCGGGGAGGGTCTGGTGGCGGTGAATCGATGAGGTGGTTCTCCGGCGACCGGCGGCAATTCGCTGAAGCTTGCGTCTCCTCTGGATCAAATCAAGGCGTCATCTTCTGCGAGGCGATGAAGTCGAAGATGACAAACGCGCGGGACAAGCTGGCTTGAGCTCTAGGCCATGGTGGCCACGTCTTCCACGGCGGTGCACTCCGGCGAGGCTTCGGGCGGTGGCAAAAACGAGCACGGGTGGAAGGGAAGAAGCACTGGAGGGGGGGAATGGATCGGGACGTCTCCCAGATGTCTCCAGACGAGGGGATAAGCCCTTGACATGCAGGCAGCTGCCTGCCGCGCCCACGGCGCTCCCCGATGACCTGCGTGCCTGCCTGGCCGGGGTTGAAGACGCATGTGTCCCTGTGGGCTGGGCTGGGGAATGAGTTGGGCCACTTTGCAGGTGAGCCCTCTCCTTTTTATTATTTATTTTATGTTTTTCTTTTCTGTTAATTTTTTTTGCTGTGCTAAATAAATAGCTTGGCATGTTATTAAATGCTGAAAGTTTTTATATGGCCTTATAATATATTAGGCAAGCCACTTGTAAAGTGTGAACATTTTTAAAATTCAAATTATTTGAACTTTAATTCAAATAGGGGTTTTTGATTAATTCCAAGGTCCTATTTGAATATTTGAAAAATCCATGAGCATGGGGTTGGTCCCACATCACTTGATATGTGATCACACTCATTTATAAGACGTTTCAAAAATCCAACATGAATTTTTGGAGAAGATATATTTCTGGCCTTTTGAATTAATTCATTTGGGGGGGTTCCTTCTCCCATTTTGCATTTGAATTTGAATTCCGTTTGATTTTTTTTGATGAATGCAAGGTGACTTTGATCCTAGCACATTACCTAACAGAGGATTCTGACAACTCGCCCCCACTCAACAGAATGTCGTCCCGAGATTCAGAAGTCCGCGGGAGGAAGGTGGGGTACTCGGCACGGAGACGGTCTTCTCTTTCCCACGTGGCTTCTTTCTCAGAGTGGTGTGACCATTGCACTTTCAGAAACTTAATTTTCTGACGACGAGTGACATGCTCTGCGCAATCAAGAATACGAATGGGGTATTCTCGATAAGAAAGGTCATCTTGGATATCAAGCGTTTCATGGTCGACTTCGCGGATGGGGTCCTTGAAGAACCGCCTGAGTTGTGACACATGGAATACATCATGTACTCGGGAAAGGTGCGGGGGTAGTTCAAGTTGGTAGGAAAATTCTCCACGTTTAGCAAGAATGCGGAAAGGTTCGATGTAACATGGGGACAACTTGCCTTTGATACCGAAACGTTGGGTTCCCTTCAGAGGAGTAACCCGAAGGTAAGCCTTCTCATCCAGATTGTAGCTCTCTTGCCTATGATGACGATCCTAGTAGCTTTTCTGACGAGACTGGGCTGCTTTCAATTGATCATGAACAATGCGAACTTGCTCTTCTGCTTCCTTGATCATATCCGTTCCAAAGAATTGTCTTTCACCGGTTTCTGACCAGTTTAGCGGTGTTCGACATCGTCGTCCATATAGGAGTTCAAAAGGAGCCATGTTCACACTAGATTGGAAACTATTGTTATAAGCAAATTCGGAGAATGGAAGAGACTTCTCCTAATTCTTTCCGAATGAGATAACACAAGCTCTGAGCATGTCCTCGAGAATTTGGTTAACCCTTTCGACTTGACCACTAGACTGGGGATGGAAAGCTGTACTAAAGGAGAGATGAGTTCCCATAGCATTCTGAAAGCTCCCCCAAAATCTAGAGGTCAAAAGGCTACCACGATCAGAATTGATTTCCAAAGGAACACCATGAAGAGACATAATTCTAGAGACATACAAGTCCGATAACTGGCTAGCAGTTATAGACTTGCGAACGGGAAGGAAGTGAGCAACTTTGGAAAGCCTATCTATGACAACGAAGATGGCATCATTTCCTTTCTGGGTTTTTGGAAAGCCGGTGATGAAGTCCATACCGACTTTGTCCCATTTCCACTCGGGAATAGGCAAAGGTTGAAGTGTACCAGCAGGTCTTTGATGTTCTGCCTTAATGCGACGACAAACATCACATTCGGCAACAAATCGAGCAATGTCTCTCTTCATCCTAGTCCACCAAAACCTCTGGCGTAGATCTTGGTACATTTTTGTGCTACCGGGATGAATCGAGAGGGGTGTGTCATGGGCTTCCTTGAGGATGAGTTGCCTTAGTTCCCTATTCTTAGGTACTACCAAACGATTTCCAAAGAATAATGTTCCTTTACTATCTGTGGAGAAACATCTAGCAAATCCGCTAGCAATGTTCTCCTTGATCCGGCGAACACCTCGTGCACGCCTTTGGGCAACTATGATTTGTTCCTCAAGAGTTGGTTTCGCCACCAAGGTAGAAAGATAGTTATGAGGAACAATCTCAAGATTGAGCTTGCAAAATTCCTCATGAAGAAGTGGTTGACAATGTTGTAACATGAGGTTGTTACAATACGACTTACGACTTAGTGCATCAGCCATGACATTGGCTTTGCCTGGGGTGTAAGAAATTCCTACGTCGTAATCTTTTATCAACTCAATCCAGTGTCTTTGCCTGAGATTAAGATCTGGCTGGGTGAAAATGTATTTCCGGCTTCGGTGGTCAGAATAAATCTCACAACGATTACCAAGGAGGTAATGTCGCCAAGTTGTCAGGGCATGAACTACGGCAGCGAGTTCCAGATCATGGGTAGGATAGTTCTCTTCCTGTGGACGCAACTGGCGTGAAGAATAAGATACCACATGTCTATCTTGCATAAGTATGCATCCTAACCCTTGCCGTGATGCGTCACAAAAGATCTCGAAATCCTTTTTGGGGTCTGGAGGCGCAAGTACGGGTGCAGAAGTCAATCTTCTTTTTAGCTCTTGAAAGCTTTCCTCGCACTTGGGAGTCCATTGGAATTTCTTATCTTTCTTGAGGAGTTCAGTTAGAGGCTTTGCAACTTTAGAAAAGTTCTCGACGAAGTGGCGACAATAGCTTGCTAAGCCAAGAAAACTCCTAACTTGCTTAACCGATTCAGGTGGAGTCCAGTCAAGGACGGCCTGAACTCTCTCAGGATTCACAACAATTCGTTTTGCAGAAATCACGTGGCCTAAGTAGGTCACTTCTGGTAGCCAAAATACACACTTGGAGAATTTAGCATACAGGCGATGCTCTCTAAGTTTCCTCAATACCAGCCTTAGATGTTCGGCATGTTCTTCTTCGTTCTTCGAGTAGATGAGAATGTCATCGAGATAAACCACAACAAATTTATCTAAGTACTCCATTAAGATCGAATTCATCATGCGCGAGAAAGTGGCGGGGGCATTGGTTAATCCAAAGGACATGACGGAGTACTCGTAAAGGCCATAACGAGTAGTGAAAGACATTTTGGGAATGTCCTCGTTTCGGATTTTGATTTGATGATAACCTAATCTCAAATCCATCTTGGAGAAGACAGAGGATCCAGCAAGTTGATCATAAAGATCATTGATCCTGGGCAGTGGGTACTTGTTCTTTATCGTTGCTAGATTTAGCGAGCGATAGTCTGTGCACATCCTTTCTGTTCCATCTTTCTTCGTTACGAACAGAACGGGGCAACCCCATGCCGATGAGTTAGAGAGGATGAAGCCTTTTTCCAACAAAGCTTCAAGTTGTACTTTAAGCTCAGCTAACTCACGTGGGGCCATTTTGTATGGCCGTCTGGAAATTGGTGCGGTTCCTGGCATAAGATCCACTATGAACTCCACACATCTTTCGGGTGGCATACCCGGCAGTTCTTCAGGGAAGACATCTGGGAAGTCACGAACCACCGGAACTTCTTCGAGTTCAGGAAGGGGAAGTACATTCAAAGAATGCACTTGGGTTTTGGTTCTGGGTGAGGTGTAGTTAACTGTCTTTCCTGAAGGGTGGGTGAGTTTCACTGATTTACCTTTGCAATCAAGGTAGGCATTCTTCCTTGACAGCCAATCCATGCCAAGGATTACATCGATGTTCGAAGATTTGAGGGCTATGAGTGAAGCAAGGAATACTAAACCCTCAATTGCAATTTGATTACCATGGCTTACTCTATTAGTTTGCCATCTTGACCCTGGAGTTTGAATAATCATTGGGGTGGACAATTCAACAAAGGATAACTCATGACGATGTGCATAACTTTCCGACATGAATGAATGAGATGCTCCTGGGTCGAAAAGAACGGAAGTAGGAACATAATTGACTGGGAGCGTACCAAGAATGACGTCAGAAGTGTCATCAGTGTCTTCGGCGGCAATCTGATTTACACGTCCACGGGTGGCGGGAGGAGCGGGTTTGGTGGTGTAGAACTTCGGGGGTGGCTTACCACGACCATTGTTGTTACCTCCGGCACGGCGTGGAGCATTCTGATTCTGGAGCTGGTTCTGGGGACACTCGCGGGAGTAGTGGCCTGCCTGACCACACTTGTAGCAGGCTCCAAAGATAGTGCGTGGAGCTGGGTTGTTCGGTGGAGCTGGGTGGAACGAAGCTTGTGGACGAGGTGCCACATAGGATGGCCTCGGTTGGTTGTTCTGGCGAAACATGCTGTTGGGGATCCAGATCTTGCGCTTCTGAGAGCCTGAACTGGATGAACCATTGTCTCTAGGGTGTTTGCGGAAGTCATTGGGGGTGTTCATGTCCTCTGCCTTGATGGCCTTGTTGACAAGGACCTGGAAGGTGGCAAAGTCATGCAGGCTGAACTCACGACGGAGTCCGGAATTGAGTCCACGACGGAATCTCTCTTGCTTCTTGGCGTCGGTGGAGACCTCTTCAGTAGCATAACGAGCCAGTCGGTTGAAATCACGACTAAACTCGTCAACAGACCTCCTGCCTTGGGTGAGGTTGCAGAACTCCTCACGCTTGCGGTCCATAAGACCCTTTGGAATGTGGTGCTCACGGAATGAAGTGCAGAACTCATCCCAAGTTGTGGGCGGTCCAAAGGGACGCATGTTCAGGAAATTCTCCCACCAAGAGCTAGTTGCACCCTCGAGGTGGTAAGTGGCATAGCTGACCCTGTCACCATCTGCAACATAGCCTGCCTGGAGCTTCCTCTCGATGCTGCGAAGCCAGTCATCGGCGTCAAGGGGCTCGGTGGAGTAGCTGAAAACCGGGGGATGAAGCCGGATGAAGTCATTCAAGGACACCAACTCGTTGCGCTGCTGAGTGGTGTTGCGGGCAATGACCTCCAGCAAATGGTGAGAGTCTCAGCGGTTCCTCTCAACCTCCATCAGAACCTGAGCCATCGTGGGTGGGGATGGAAGATTGCCTTCCTCAGGGTCATTCCCACGACCAAGCTGGCCACGGGTTCCTTGAGATCCTGAAGGTGAAAACCAAAATCAAACAGAGTTGATTGGAAGAGTCTAAACAAGGTATTGAAGGTACTGGAAGAATCACAGAGCAAAGGAAGTAATCATCTTGACAACAGGGTGATAAAAGCATACAAGCCATATATTCACAAGCTGTCATACAAACCATACATCGTTTTAGTACAAGCGCCAAGCTAATACAAACATGATGAAGATGATACATCCTTCAGAGGCACTCTGACTTCCTATACATTATTTATCTAAGCCTCTGGAACTTAGAACACCTTGCGTACAATATACTAAGATACTACTACATCCTCACTACAGTAAAACCACAGGCGGTCTCACTCATCTCCATCTCCATTGTAGTCCTCGTAAAAGTTACCCGCGTAACCCGGTAGCTGAAGGTGACCATCGGAAAACACGGAGGCCTGTGGACCCTGATATCCATTTGGGCAAGGATGGGGCCTAGGTCCAGCGTAGGGTGGAAGCAAAGGACCACGGGGTGGAAAAATGCCTCCAATCTCGGGGCAAGCAACTCGAGAAGGCATCTGTGTCCTGGCTGGGTAGATAGCATCGTACTCCACGGATCCAACACTCACAAAAGGATCTAGGAGTGTAAGTGATCGATACAGACGGACACGGGTGGCGTGGAGCTCAAAGTGAAGGGCACGTGCATCACGATCTCTCTCACAAGCGTGCCGAGCAATGATCTGAAGCAAAGTATCCTCCAGGGAGTGATCTGTGTACAATCCGGTGTAATATCCCTCTTCTCCTGGAAGTGCAGCAGGGATATAGCGGAAAGGTGATCCTGCAAGCAGGGCATGCTCCTCTCTCAGTAGGGTAATACATGAGTATGCAGCATCCTGCATAGCCATGTTATCGGTCACACCAATGCCATGTCCAAAGAGGACAGGCTGAGAGACTCCAATGTGGTGCGGGTAAATCCTGACAGTGCAGTCGAACTGAGTCTGGTTGAAGTCAAGGAACTGCTCCTCAACGGTGTACTCAGGATACCATCGATAGCCAATGAAGGACATCATCTAGGTGAGCATGGCTGGATGCCCACGCACATCGAGGCACCTAGTCAGACGAACAATCTGCCGAGGGGGAAGATCCGCCATCTGAAACAGAAAGGAGTTTGCAAATGCATCAGATTATGAAGAAACTTGGGATGACTCGGGCAGCATAACGGCTGTAATTGCAAGAAAAGACAATTTCTTACAACATGAAAAGAGCACTTACATACGATGTAAGAAATCAGGAAGCATAACAACTATAGCAAACCGAACACAACTTTCTTACGGCTACAAGGAAGTAAACAGCGAGATGTTCTAGCAAGACATAGATGAGCCTAGTCCTATATTCCCGTACAACAAGATGAGGGTGACTCTGAACTCAGAACTATAGCAAGCTGGACTCGACTTCGGCTAAGGCTCATAATCCTACAGGCAGTCCTGCTCTGATACCAAGTCTGTCGGGACCCGGGGTTAGCGTATGCAAGTCCCGCTACGACATAGTCATATGGAGAGCCGAGAACCGTACCCACTTGTCTAAGCAGACAAGGCCAAGCACAGAACGTTCTCGGAAAGCATCGTACGTGAGGGGCATCCCATCCAGGCCGGATGATCAACTGAGATGGGTCCTCATCGTCCGCACACAAGTCTAATGATATGGGTGATGAACTCCCATATTCACAGACAAGTCGCCTCAACCATACTATCGACTATCTCATAACTCTTACATAGACTTACTCCAGCCCGATCACTTAGTCGGGGTCTAGGGAGGGCTCGATCATACCACAAAGTGTGCACGAGACAGAGTCTCGAGGAATCGCATCACGATGCCCCAAGCTGCGCACATCTAAGGGCCACTTGGTGTATAAAAGACCGCCAGCCAGATCACAACTAAGGTCTCGAAAACCCATACAAAGACATGCATGTTATAAACATACACGCAGCACACATGCCTTGTATGAACAGCAGGTATCATTGCAATTCTCTACAAAGTATACATTTTATTGATAACTTTCACAGTGTGCACACAGAGATCACAAGTATGTGATCCAACATTTCAACATTCAACGGAAGGAGAGTAGGTCTGAGTACAGACAAACTTAACAAATGGTTTAAGAAGCTTTATTTAAACACAAAGCCCTCCACGAGGGAACCAGTCTGCTAACTAGGACTACACTAGCTTGGTCTTCAGTCGTTGATCTCGAGGAAGAATCCACCTTCGGGGTCAGTGGGTTCATCTAAAACATAGAATAAGCAAACGTGAGTACAAAGTCGTACTCAGCAAGACTTACGTAGGAACTATACTACTCATGCACATGTATCAAGGTAAAGGGGGGTGGGGTTCAAAAGCAGAAGTGCCAACTTTGACTTGGCTAGTCCTGAACTAGGAGTACCAGACTTGAGGTAAGAAGCGTGCACGAGTCCACTAAATCTCCAACCAATTACACCACTATGGTGCCTTCCTTGACTTCCCCACGAGAAAGCACGCCATAGCACTCACGCTTATCTTGGTAAATTTTATAAGTATCCAGTTCAAGTTGTCTAATAATCAAGCTAAGCTTTCCAAGCAGTCCCTTACCGCGGAAGCGGCTATTCGAATAGTTTTGTTAACCCTGCAGGGGTGTACCGCTTAACACACATGATCATCAGTTACCGCCTTTGTACTCGACAACTATCAAGAAGGGTCGGCGAGGATGCTCACCACAACTTTTACCTCATAGCCGATCTAGTCCAAGAAAGCCGCCTACCTGAGTTGGCTACCACTATCGTGAACCCGGACGGTTTACCTAAGCGGACCCAGATGATGTGTGCATGGTTCATAAACCGGTCTCGGTTGAGCCGTTCTCTCACATAGCAGTCAGGCCACAAACCTACCAGAACTCCGAACTACTGCGACATCTGGACATCGAAGGGGATGAGTTAATAGTCTGAGAGGGGTCAGTGAGCCCAATGTGTGGTTGTACTCTTCATCTTGGATCACCACACAAGAACTCGGACTTAGGGCGGTGTTCAACGAGACAACCCACTGCGTACTCCTACACAGCCTCTCATCGTTCACCTTGTATTAGGATAGATTCACCAACACATTTCTACCATCATCCACATGATTGCTACCATCCCGACTCACATAACAGTAACAACATTGTTTCACTCTAAGCATGCAATAAGCAGTAACAATTGCAGGGGCCACATGATATCTACCAACTCCCACATTTGCTATGATTGTGGTTTGCTTACTACTGTGACAAATGATAGGTCACGCAAAGGAATGGGTTCATCTTGTAGGGAAACGTAGTAGAAAACAAAAAATTTCGGCCTACGAATCAAGAACCCAAGATCATCCAAGAAGATTGCATACAAGGTTTTAGGTCATGGCTCACCAACCGATGTAGCGGAAGTAGAGTTGGTGAACCTCGTGGACGTAGTGGAATTAGATCTCGCAAGTTCTCCCAGGAACAGTCCCTCGATCAATCCCACGAACAAGTCCCGCGATCTAGTCCCACGGACAAGTCCCATGAACAAGCTCCTCGAAGAATGGTCGAAGGTACGACCCCTCCATTAGTATCCACACATCCCTTAGCAGCAATCCAGCAGCGCTCCGCCGTCCAGAGATGAACGCCACCGAGAAAACTAGAGGGAGAAAACCCTAACGGATTCCGATCTAGAACAGCGTCTAAACCGGGGTCTAAAAGTGGAGCAACGGGGTTTAGAGGAGGGAGGGTGGCGCATAGGCCTTGGGGATTGATTGTGTGTTTCTCCCCCTCCCCCTGGCTCACCTTATATAGGTGGCCAGGAGGTCTAGGGCGCAGCCCAAGGAGGATTGGGAGTCCAACTTGGACTCCCAAGCCTTCCAAACCTTCCCACACCTTCCCACCGGAAACCTGCCATAATGGGTTTTGGTATTCCCACCTGGAGGGGGATTCCTTCCCCTTGGTGTGCCCCCCACCCCTTGGCCGGCCAGGGCAGCCTAGGTGGCTTTCCCCCCAAGGCTAGGGGCGCAGGGGAGTGGGTGGTACTGCCCGGAACCTTCCGGAACCTTCCATGACCTTCTAGAAGCTTCCAGGACCTTCCGCGACATATCGGGACCGTTTCAGGACATTCCGGACACTTCTGGAGCACTTCCAAGACCTTCCGGGACCGTTCTCGGACGTTCCGGAGCCATCCGGATAGTTTACAAAACCATCCGAGTTACAATTTAAGCCACCCGATGACCGCGAAGGTTGTCAGGACGCCCAGCGATTATCCAGAAACTATTCCGGTTGATCCAGGACTTCCCCAGTACCATTCTCATATGATTCGGAACCACCTGGGACTACTCCAGAGTGATCCGGACATATCCTTAAATACCCAGAACTATTTCTGGTGCCCTTATGAACAATTCCATAAATCTCCGGAACTACTTCCGGTACCCGTATGAACTATTCTGCTTTGCTTCCACTAAACCTTCTACCATACTAGTATTCTAACAGACTACTGCTCGTTAAGTGTGTGACCCAATAGGTTCGGTATAATGCGTACATGACTCAGAACATCTTCCGGACATAGGTCAACAGCCTTTTTTCAATAGCCAATAATCAACAGCGGAGCCATGGACACCCATGTTGACTCCCGCACATACACGAAGAAACTTCGAGTGAACCATTATGTTTATTCATGTACCATTCCCTTTGCTTCGTGATATATGAAAAAGTTAGAGGAGAGATGTTTGGCACCCATGTGTAACAACTTCTTGATCACAAGCCACTCGTTATCCTCTTTGCTCGTTTGTCCATTTTCTCCTTATCGTATTCCGGTATCCCCGTGACTGAATCACAATGCGTCTGGCCAGACTATAATGGATACCGTCATACCGAGTGGGCCCGAAGTGAATATCTTCTTCATCGTGAAGGAGGAAATCCCATTCTTGAACTATCACAGTCACTAGCCACACCATCTGACATACCCAGAACTTATTTTACTACTTCCCATTTACGGGAGGATTCATCTAAGAACCAAAGCATGTCTTCCTGTGTGAAGCAACTCGATACTCTCATGGTCTAAGGAATTACGTATATGAAAAGATTTCATGATATGACTTATAACGTAGTTACGATGTCATCTCTAAGTATATCATTCAATACTGGGGTCGGTTCAACATCATTGTTCTGCTAACAATATGTTCCCATTGCTACTGACATCCTTGTTACAAGAACAATGTCCATGATTAAGAAAACGTAATCATCAGTTAGCACATGAGCTGGTCTTAGAGGCTAAACCAGGAACTCTTGGTGTTTACATTTCCACACATGCAAATGAGTTTTCTTCTGAATCTCACAGTCAGGGTCATTGCAATTATAGCACAGAAATATAAACATTAATTATGAACGTGGAAATATATATATAATAACATTTTATTATTGCCTCTAGGGCATATTTCCAACAGTCTCCCACTTGCACTAGAGTCAATAATATTGTCAGTGCTTGAGCACTTTACACCTATGGCATACCGGTGTAAGAAATGCTTCATTTGTGGTATAGACCTCATCTTCGGATCTGACGTTTCAGGCCCGTTTGTATCTTGCATATCTTCGCGTTTTCACGCTATCATAAAATTCACTAATTTTATCAGTTTAGCTCTGTATATGTTTGAATCATTTGGCAGGACCTTGGTTCCTTTAGAATAAGTCATGAAATCATTCGTCAATGTTCCATGAGCTTCAAGCATCTAGGAAACCATACCATGTTCATAAATGAATTTATGATTCAAAATACCCTCCTTGTTACTTCTTTAAGCAACAATATACTTAGCCTCTGTTATAGAATTCGCCACAGTATCGAACTTGACATAGTTCCTCCATACTGTGCCACCCTTACGTGTGAAACACATAATCCCAATTAAAATCGAAAATCGATCGGAGTAAGTATGAAGACTGAATTGGTGTAACTGTTTACATCAAAATTCAGCTGGTGTAACTTGTTACAACGAGCTCTTCATTATCTCCATTTTCTGAGAAACATATCTTATCTATCATAAGTTTAACTTTTCACTGCTTTTCCAATGATCAACATATTGATCACTTTGGTATCTTGCTCACAACCTTTTGGAGCGTTGGACATATCTGGTCGTTTTACATATTATGGTGTACATGATTAATCCAAACACACATGTGAGTGAAATTCAATTCATGTGTTTTGCTTATCAATGTTCATGAACACCGATTTCCTCAAACAACTTTTCACCGTGACCTCGGCAAGAACATCCTTCCTGGCGTTTTCATACTAAACTACTTTAGTATCATGTCAATATGCAGTGTTGGCTTTAGCATGATCAGGCACTTACTATCTTCATAGATCACTGCGCTCAATACTAATGCTATATTGGCCCAAGTACTTCAGCTGAAAACTATTTTCAATAAAGTCCTTATTTGTGTCAAGAAATTTATATCATTTCTAATCAACAATATGTCATATACATAAGGTTTTAGAAATATTATTCAGCTCCCACTTACTTTCTTGAATATTCAAGCATCTTCGTTATTCCTGATGAAAACAAACTCTTTTGGCAATTTCATCACAACGAAAATTCCAACTCCATTATGCTAGCTTCAGTCCATCACTGGATATCCAAGGCTTGCATCTATTTTAGCATCCTTTGAATCGACAAAACATTCCGGTCGTATCACATATACGTCCTTTGTTATATTTCCGTGTAGGAACTTTGTTTTGACGTTCATTCTACCATATCCTATAAATGAGATATGTAGTAATTGCTAATATAACCCGAACTGACTAAAGCATTTCTACGGTCGACACTATTTCGCCGTAGTCAACCTTTGAACTTGCTAGAAAACAATTTTCCAACGAGTTGAGCTTTATGGATAAAACAATTTCATCCGAATCAATTATAGATCCATATATATATTCTTCAGACTTTTAGTCTTTCCGAGGGTCTACCAAGTTCAAAACTTGACTTACTTCCATGGATACTATCTCGGATTATTTGGCATTTAGCCAAATCCCGGAGTCAGGGCCCATCAACGCTTCTTTGTATATCACAGGTTTATCATTGTCGAACAACAATATCTCGTTTTACATATCATGAATGTTTGTACAATTTTTGTCTAACCTGTGTGGTTCAGCTGCGCACTTCTCTGAAGATTCAACAATCTTTAACAAGTTGCACTGTCCTCCCACTCACTATTTTGCAAGAAACTATTTTTCTTCAAAACACATTGTTCTTAACAGAAAACAATTTTGCTTTTGCGTAGTGATAGAGGAATACCAATACTTTTGGCATAACCTTAACAAAGTAGCACTTATCTGATTTGGGGTTTTGAGTATGTCAAACATATGCCTCATATACCCAAATTTTAAGAAAAGACAACATGGTTTTAACAGTCCATACCACATCTAATATGGTGTCATTTCAACAGATTTGATGATGTTCTTTTCAGTGTAAAAGCCGTAGTCACTAACGCATAACTTTAATAAGTATAATGGAAAATTGATAAACGTCATATTTGATCTTTACCGTGTCATACATGGCTTGATTACATCTCTCGAACACTTTACTCATAGTGATGTTCCGGGAGACGCAAGTTATGACACTTCTTCACAACTCATCAGACGTTCGCTAAACTTGTAACTCAAATATTACTTTCTACAATCTAATTTGCAGAAGCTTTATTTTCTTGTTACAACGAATTTCTATTTCACTCTAAAATTCCTTGAACATTTCAAAGATTTCAGACGTATGTCTCTATTTTACAGATATCCACATATCTACTTCAACTCATGAGTGAAGATAGGGAATCCACTGCACACAACTACACTTATTGGACTACACACATCATCATGTATGATTACCAATGGTTTAGTTGCCCGTTCATGTATGGCCTATTAACGGTGTTTTAGTCACATTACTTCGAGACAAAGATCGCAAGCGTCAAGTGATTCATAATCATATGACTCGAAAGTCCATCACTTATGGAAATTCTTCATGCATGTTATGTCACTTGTGATAAAGGGCAGTGCCACATCTATGTGGTATTTCTGTCAGTCTTGCGACGTTTAGCGTCAGTGTTATGGATGTTTAGTATTATTATCAAGATTCATAACATACACCCTATTCATAATGGAAGTATGGCCTTTACGTTATTCATAGCTTTGAACAACTCTCTTGCAACAAACATGATTCAAAATGATGTTTTGCAACAAGGCTAAAGTGTAGTAACAATTTACTCAACTCTAAAATGAATTATGAAGATAATCATAGAGTCAACACACGGTATAGTAAACCTTTTACCGTGTTCCCGAGCGTGTCAAAACTCATCATTAGCTAGTCATAAAGGCCATAGTATTTCTTGCATCGAGTTGCAACAATATGCAATCGATGTGATATTTCGGTGATCAACAGTTTAATCACAATATACAGAACCCACAATTAACTGCTTAATCATGATTCCCAAGAAGTACATCTCTTGACCAGCAATGAATTCATCTATAACTCCGTATGACTTTCATTTCTGAGCTGGTTATTCCAGTCTTCTTTCGTTTTGCCTTTATACGTATCATAGTTCTATTTCCAATGTCACTCCTACTCACAGAAGATCATACATGATCAAGGGTGGCGCATGCCATGGACTTTCCGGCGTGTAAGTCTTACTAACACCCTATGGAACTTCCTTTCCCTTAATCCTCATCATCATATGATCAGTGTTCTTCTGGATCCCACACTTATCAGTTTTGTTTAGAGCACAATGAACATTTTCACTAATGCTTACAATCATACATTGTACTAGATATCTTATATCCAACATTAATTGTCTTACTACTAAAAACTTATTTTTCAGTTCCATGAATATAACATAACTATCTCAAACTTTTCGAAGTTTGGGTTTCATGGTGGTGAAGACAATGCACTTAGCTGTCGTGGAATTCTAGCATTTTGGATTATGGACATAAGTCACATCATCCATAGCATCAGCGGGAGAGCATCAAAAATTTGCGATAGGACAAGCTCCTTCTCGACACTATTGAGGATAGTCCTCACAATACGGTACCAATCGTAAAGTTTTTACCAGATAAAACAGTTAATCAAAATCAATTGGGAAGGTGGTAACGCGAGCCATTATTCTACAACGATAATGCAAATACTAAGACTTTGTTCATAATTAAGTTGCACTTGTGATTAATCAATTTAATTACTTAGTGCGCTCCCACTCAAATCAATATCTCTCGTAATTGATGCTGGAGTGATTCAAGATCCAACCCAATCGTCCGCCATTGATGTGACATCACTGATGACTTAGACTGGACCGGTAGGCCAACTTGCCAATCACGCCAAAGGTGATTCTTGTTCATCTTTCGATGGGCGTGTTCCGGTAGCAAACTTTTATCCAAACCGTCAAGATAACCAAGTGTAATGTGCTGTGTGTTCTTTTAACACACCCGTCTTTTATGCGTCACACCGTGTGCACCCATGTGACATGACCTTCTCCGGTGTGAAACATAGTATAGACGGTGCTACAGTTGGGAGAACACTATCAACTTGATATTGTTTTGCGAGAGATCACCCTAATAAAACACGACTACCGCGCATCAAACAAGGGTGCATCAAAGGGATAAACATCACAGGCAGTTCATAAAATTATGTGATATAGTATAGACCTTTTCTTCGTGAAGTCTTCATTGTCTTCACGTCGTCGTGGTTGAAGTCACCGTGTCCACCCACTTTGTCCTTGGCGCCGGGAACATCACCACGGCTTCCGGCATGTGCGTCGGGGTCCACCTCTGCATCGTGGATCATCACCTTGCATCTATCTATTGCTTTGCCTCGAGCTAATAAACAGTTCTGGCATGCAGGCCATAATTAAGTGACAATCATATGACTCCAGTCATCATGCCGTACCACGACACGTAGGTCGCGAATAAATATTACATCATATAGCATCTCATACAAACACATTGCAAATCTTGAAGGCTATACCACATCACATGCATACTCTGCAAAAACGAGTTAGATCGCCATCTACACGGGTTGTTGCAACTTTTATCGTGGTTGTTAAGCAAGTTTACAAGGAAAACGAGAAACCCTAGATAAAACAAAACACGATACTTCTTTTGTTGCTAGTTTAACATACGGGGTGCATGCAGCAACTAATGCCACAAGCCAAACTTCGTTAAACGCGTGACCCCCGTGTGGATTTGAGTTCATAAAATCCACAAGCCCCTCCATGTTAAATCTTCTATTGCGAGATTAAGATGAGATCCAAGGAGTTTGATGTAGACCATGATCAAGGCAACCAGCATACTGAAAGCAGCATAGAGGGATCAATGGAAAACTCAATCCTTGTAGCAAAACCTCAACTTGCCATCAAGCATAGAAAAAATCACATGACAGGGAAGCAACAAGAAAATCAATGCCTCATATCACACATATGATCTAGACCTAAACATGCATCTAATCAAGGATCGCTCTGATACCACTGTAGGGAAACGTAGTAGAAAACAAAAAATTTCGGCCTACGAATCAAGAACCCAAGATTATCCAAGAAGATTGCATACAAGGTTTTAGGTCATGGCTCACCAACCGATGTAGCGGAAGTAGAGTTGGTTAAGCTCGTGGACGTAGTGGAAGTAGATCTCGCAAGTTCTCCCAGGAACAGTCCCTCGATCAATCCCACGAACAAGTCCCGCGATCTAGTCCCACGGACAAGTCCCATGAACAAGCTCCTCGAAGAAGGGTCGAAGGTACGACCCCTCCATTAGTATCCACACATCCCGTAGCAGCAATCCAGCAGCGCTCCGCCGTCCAGAGATGAACGCCACCGAGAAAACTAGAGGGAGAAAACCCTAACGGATTCCGATCTAGAACAGCGTCTAAACCGGGGTCTAAAAGTGGAGCAACGGGGTTTAGAGGAGGGAGGGTGGCGCATAGGCCTCGGGGATTGATTGTGTGTTTCTCCCCCTCCCCCTGGATCACCTTATATAGGTGGCCAGGAGGTCTAGGGCGCAGCCCAAGGAGGATTGGGAGTCCAACTTGGACTCCCAAGCCTTCCAAACCTTCCCACACCTTCCCACCGGAAACCTGCCATAATGGGTTTTGGTATTCCCACCTGGAGGGGGATTCCTTCCCCTTGGTGCGCCCCCCACCCCTTGAACGGCCAGGGCAGCCTAGGTGGCTTTCCCCCCAAGGCTAGGGGCGCAGGGGAGTGGGTGGTACTGCCCGGAACCTTCCGGAACCTTCCATGACCTTCTAGAAGCTTCCAGGACCTTCCGGGACATATCGGGACTGTTTCAGGACATTCCGGACACTTCTGGAGCACTTCCAAGACCTTCCGGGACCGTTCTCGGACGCTCCGGAGCCATCCGGATAGTTTACAAAACCATCCGAGTTACAATTTAAGCCACCCGATGACCGCGAAGGTTGTCAGGACGCCCAACGATTATCCAGAAACTATTCCGGTTGATCCAGGACTTCCCCAGTACCATTCTCATATGATTCGGAACCACCTGGGACTACTCCAGAGTGATCCGGACATATCCTTAAATACCCAGAACTACTTCTGGTGCCCTTATGAACAATTCCATAAATCTCCGGAACTAATTCCGGTACCCGTATGAACTATTCTGCTTTGCTTCCACTAAACCTTCTACCATACTAGTATTCTAACAGACTACTGCTCGTTAAGTGTGTGACCCAATAGGTTCGGTATAATGCGGACATGACTCAGAACATCTTCCGGACATAGGTCAACAACCTTTTGTCAATAGCCAATAATCAACAGCGGAGCCATGGACACCCATGTTGACTCCCGCACATACACGAAGAAACTTCGAGTGAACCATGATGTTTATTCATGTACCATTCCCTTTGTTTCGTGATATATGACAAAGTTAGAGGAGAGATGTTTGGCACCCATGTGTAACAACTTCTTGATCACAAGCCACTCGTTATCCTCTTTGCTCGTTTGTCCATTTTCTCGTTATCGTATTCCGGTATCCCCGTGACTGAATCACAATGCGTCTGGCCAGACTATAATGGATACCATCATACCGAGTGGGCCCGAAGTGAATATCTTCTTCATCGTGAAGGAGCAAATCCCATTCTTGAACTATCACAGTCACTAGCCACACCATCTGACATACCCAGAACTTATTTTACTACTTCCCATTTACGGGAGGATTCATCTAAGAACCAAAGCATGTCTTCTTGTGTGAAGCAACTCGATACTCTCATGGTCTAAGGAATTACGTATATGAAAACATTTCATGATATGACTTATAACGTAGTTACGATGTGATCTCTAAGTATATCATTCAATACTGGGGTCAGTTAAACATCATTGTTCTGCTAACAATATGTTCCCATTGCTACTGACATCCTTGTTACAAGAACAATGGCCATGATTAAGAAAACGTAATCATCAGTTAGCACATGAGCTGGTCTTAGAGGCTAAACCAGGAACTCTTGGTGTTTACATTTCCACACATGAAAATGAGTTTTCTTCTGAATCTCACAGTCAGGGTCATTGCAATTATAGCACAGAAATATAAACATTAATTATGAACGTGGAAATATATATATAAGAACATTTTAATGCCTCTAGGGCATATTTCCAACACATCTATGTGGTAGAAACGTAGCATGGTAATCATCCTATGCAATGCATAAGCGAGACATGAGAGGGAAGTGGGATTTTATCGAGATGATCAATGGGGTTTTGCTTGCCTTGCTGACTAGGTTCAGTCTCGGGATCTTCAACGAAGGGGGCAGCCTCCCGTTCCACTTCAAATTCTACTCGACAACCAACAAACAAGGTAGCAAAGTAAATACAATGCACAAGCACATGGTTGAAGGTTGAAACTTGGTTTGCATGCTTCTGATGTGTGAGGCAATGCCATTTAAATGGAGTATATTGCAAATGAATTGCAAATTCAAACTCCAATTTGAATTCAATTTAGCCAAGTTGCAAATGCTATTGTTTGATCAATGTAACTCATCTTGATATGTGTATGATATGCCTCTGATGTTCAAGTGAAATGTGGCATGTTGCTAAGGTTCAAATTGCAAAAGCATTTGAATTTAATTTGATTAAATTCCAATTAAGCCAAATAGCAAATGCTACTGGTCCCATTTTAAATTCAACTCAAACATAGTTGAAAGTTGTATATTTGGATAGATTATTTTCTCCTTATCATTTTTCATATATTATATGTTAAATTTGGAGTTAATATGAAATTTCTATGAATTTTCAAAGTTTGGAATAGTTTCTGCCAATTTCTGAATTAAATTAAATAGAAAAAGGATTACTCCATCACCATGACCTCATGCTGGTGTCAGGGGGCCTCTGACCACTGGGACCCACATGTCATTCTTTGTTCTGTTAATTAAAATGATTTGAAATAACTTGAGTTAACAGAGGGGATTAATTAGGGGCTGGGCCCACATGTCAGTGACTGCTGGGGGGATTAGTAGTCAAACTCGCTGGACACGTCAGCCTCGCCGGCGGCTAGTCGCCGGCGACTCGCAGACGTGGCGGCGTCCACGGAATCGGTGTTCCCGTGACCCAAATCGAGCGCTGCAACCACTGAGACGTAGCTCTTGGTGTCGTGCGTCGAATGAGACCAGGAACAGGGGCTGGGGTGCCCTGTAGGCTCACCGGCGACGAGCTTTGCGGCGACAGTGGACCGGCGAGGTCGAAAGTGGGGCTAGAGGCCACGGCTTGAAGCTGGGATGGTTGCATTCGAATGCTAGGGCACCAGGGAGTCAAACGCGCGCGCTGGTCGAGATGATGGGGCACAGGGGCGACCTTGTCATCGTCCATGGCGGCGACGTGCTTCGGCAACCATGGCGGCCGTGGCTAGAGACCAAGAGAGGGTGCGCCAGGTTGGGGGAAACAAGAAGGAGCTCACCACGAACTCGATGGCGTGGTCAACGGGCTCGGGGAGGGTCTGGTGGCGGCGAATCGACGAGGTGGTTCTGCGGCGACCGGCGGCGATTCGGTGAATCTTGCATCTCCTCTGGATCAAATCAAGGCGCCGTCTTCTGCGAGGCGATGAAGTCGATGACGACGAACCCGCGGGACAAGATGGGTTGAGCTCTAGGCTATGGTGGCCACGTCTTCCACGGCGGTGTGCTCCAGCGAGGCTTCGGGCGGTGGCGAAAATGAGCACGGGAGGAAGGGAAGAAGCACTGGAGGGGGGGGGAATGGATCGGTACATCTCCCAGACGTCTCCAGGCGAGGGGATAAGCCCTGGGCAGGAAGGCAGCTGCCTGGCGCGCCCACGGCGCTCGCCGGTGACCTGCGTGCCTGCCTGGCCGGGGTTGAAGACGCATGTGTCCCTGTGGGCTGGGCTGGGCATGGCTGGGGGATGAGTTGGGCCACTTTGCAGGTGAGCCCTCTCCTTTTTATTATTTCTTTTCTGTTTTTCTTTTCTGTTAATTTGTTTTGCTGTGCTAAATAAATAGCTAGGCATTTTATTAAATACTGACACTTTTTATATGGCCTTATAATATATTAGGCTAGCCACTTGTAATGTTTGAACATTTTTAAAATTCAAATTATTTGAAATTTAATTCAAATTGGGTTTTTTGGTTAATTCCAAGGTCCTATTTGAATATTTGAAAAATCCATGAGCATTGGGTTGGTCCCACATCACTTGATATGTGATCACACTCATTTATAAGACTTTTCAAAAATCCAACATGAATTTTCAAAAAAAAAGGGGGGGCGGCTACCATGGGCCGAGCCCATCAGGATGGAGTGGCCGGCTCGGGCTGAGGCGGCCAGGCTGGGCCTCGCAGGCGCGCCGGCCCACGAGGTGGAGGCGGCCCACCCTGGCTGGCTGGACGGAGCCGCCCGTGCTCCCGAGCGAGCGGGCAGCGGCGGCTGGCGGCGCGTGCCGGCCGGCTCCTTTGAGGAGGAGGCCGAGGAGGGGTGCGGCGGGCCGCGGTGACCGGGATCCGGCCGGATCCGGTCAGGCCGACGACTGGCGGCGGCCTTAGGGCGTGGATCGGGCGGCGGCTTCGAGGTCGCGGCGGGGTCCCGAGGCCGGCCATGGCGCGGCGGGGTCCCGAGGCCGGCCATGGCGCGGCGGCTTGGCGGCTGAGCTCGCCGGCGGCTTCCTGTAGACGGAGAGGGAGAGATCAGGGGCAAGGGGGAAGAGGAGGGAAGGGAGAAGGAGGCTGGCCGGCGGCTTGCTCGCCGACGTGGAGGCGGCGGCTACCTCCACGGGCTGGAGGGAGAGAGGAGACAGAGGAGAGAGAGAGGAGATCCAGGGGGCGATGTGGCGCGTTCCTGGCCGTCAGATCGGCTGATCTGACGGTCCAGAACCCATTGGGCTGATCTCAGATCTGAGAATTAGGGTTTGGACGACAATTGGGGTGTTTTTCCAGATCTGGGGGGGCTAGTGGCTTAGGGAAACCCTAAGTGGGGTGGTGGTCTTTATATAGCATGGGTGGCTGGCAGTTTGCAAAAACATCATCGGTTTTTATCTCGCGCGCACGGTGCTCACGTTTCTGACCGCCGGGGGTCCGCAGTACCTCTGATTCGGGTAAAACTTCGAACTGCGCGATCGGTGCGTCGAGCCGGAGGCGTTCACCTCGCACTGGAACCGTTCCGAAATCACTTTCCGGCAAGCTATAAAAATATCCCGTTTAATTATTAAACGGGGTTTTTCGTTCCGTTGGTTGCGGCTGGTCTCGTGCGGTTTTCGCGACAGTGATCGGGTGAAACCCGATGTCGCAAAGGTCGGGTGTCAGGGTGGAAAGGGTCGGTCTCCGTCCGATACGAGATAAGAGGGGGAAAATAATCTCCGATCGATAAATCGGGGATGCAAACACCGCAAAAAATCAGACAATCAAACAATTCACACCGAAAACAAATTTTTTTAATTTTTGTGAAATCTGGGCTGTTACAGGCAACACACCAACAAGGGATCTCGTCCCGAGATCCACGACGATCCGGGGGGAGGGGGGGAGAAAGGAGAGTCGACGATCTTCAACACCACCAACAAGGGACTCTGCTCCATGTCGACGTCGAACTTCGGTTGAGATAAATTTCCGCAGAGAGACGACATCGTCGGAATAACGAAAACGTCAGTGACAAGAGGAAGAACGATCACGAAAACCAGATCAAGGGATAGTGATTTTCGACGCAAGTCGTAAAAACACCGACAAAAAGGAGGGATGGCAATGGATGACCCAGATGATTCCCGAAGTCAGAGAAGCTAAAGGTACTACAGGAATTCCCACCTGAGCTCGGAATCGAGACAATACGCTGCAAGCAAGGCATTGTAACGGTTCTGATACTCCACACACTCGAGATCCTAGAGTTTTGAAGGGGATAAGTCGAGAGTTAAAACACTTACGACACTTGTCGTGACCAGAGCAAAGGTAAGGAGTAAAAAGATTCCTACTCTCCGATAACTAACTTAGTAACTACAAAATAGTTTTTGTCTAGACTCGACTTCGGCCAGAGAGGGGATCCTACGGTCGGTAAGGCTCTGATACCAAGTTGTAAGGCCCGATATGCGGTACTGTTCCAGATCTAGGTGTTTCCACCCAGATCCGGGGACGAAGCACATATCGGTTCCACCGCGACATATGACAAAGCCATATGCCCCGGATTTCCAACATGATATCACAACATTACAGATACAGGATACAACATCTCATACAATCGGCATACAACTGCCTCAGATACAATACAACAGCGGAAGGTACATGTCTGAGTACAGACTACAAGAAAATGCCTAGTGGCAAAGAGAAAAACAACGATCCCATAACCACACGGGTCCAGGCCCTCCGCCGGGATCCGCCTAACTAGTCGTCGTTGAGTCTCCACGTGAAACGTCGATCACCGTACCTGTTGTCGATCAAGAACCCTGAAAAGAGTTTGGGGGTAGTATCATGAGTACAGAGGTACTCAGCATCCAACTGTAGTGGTCCACTGACCCAGCAAGGACTTCATCACTCGTCATTCTAGGACAACTAGTAGTTTACGGTAAGGAAGGGGTAAGTGGTGAGGTTGGTTCCCCACTAGCATTTATGAAGTGGCTAACGATCTAGAGAGTAAGATAAGAAGCCAAGCATTCGATGAGGAATCGCCTCCAACAAGTCTTACTATCATCTACTTACGCAAACATAACACCTATCCTATCCTTGTCCTCCTCTTCGCATTCCGACGAAGAAGAAGCAGTTAAGGCACACACACGCGTTGATCAAGTTATATTAAGATTATCTCAGTTGTTGTTGTCTATGAACAAGGAGTAGGTCTCAAGGCGTCCATAACCGTGGACACGGCTTCTCGAAAAGATTTAACCCTGCAGGGGTGTACCAACTGCCCATTACAAGGCTCCGCACGCATGTCCATCACTCTCAGTTGCTACCCATCATAGGCAACCATTTTATGATTTAGTTCCAAGAGACCCGAAACGACAAGTCCCTCTAGCTAACAACGAACAAATCCGGGTGGCCCCCGGTGAGACGACACCCAGCTCAGGAGCCGACCGCGCTCTCGATCTGGTCTCTACCGTATGACTCCAGGTTTGGATTGCCGGTTCATCACACATTGGGATAACCGGGTCCTCAGCCGGTCATGATGGGCCAGCAAGGGAACTATGTCCTCACTCGTCCGAGTTGTTTTAAATAATATCTGCCAGGAGCGACCCAACAGACACACACACGGTTTTCAAATGGTAAATCAGCTTGGGCCACCACTAGAAATGTTTGAAGCTAGGTAGGTAAGAAGAGGGGACCCCATAAAATCCCACACGCGGTTAGGCACGCTTAGTCTCAAAACCAATACCCGGAACTCGGATCCTAGGTGACTCGAATGGAACAAAGCGTCGGGGCGGGATAGCCTAGACCTTCCATCCTTCGTCGAATATAGTCAACATTTATAATAATAATCATATCATCAACAACAATATAATAAGGTGATATCCCAAACCCAGGGGTAGCAGGGTAACATCGTAGCATCCTAAGCATGCATACTAAGCAGGGGCTGAGCAACGAGCAATAGTAACATAGCAGTACAAGGTTTGCTGGGAGGGGACATGGCTGTATCGGTTTGAAAGAGGCTGTAAACATGTGGTAGGATCAAACATCGAACGTAACCTATACTAGCATGCAAACCGCTGGTTGAAATAGAATGGATCATAAGTAATGCAAGTCCTTGCCTGTTGATAAGTCGGGTTCCGAAGGTGTAGTCGATCGCAAGCTCGCATCGTCTCCGAGAGTATCCGTGGGAGCACACAAGACGGTAAACACTGGAAAGCAATCAATGGTTCACCACTATTACTACGGAGCAATACAAGAGCAAGCATCAACAAGAAGTAACACGAGACATCGCACCTACCGTCGAGAGCGGTTACTAACGATTTAAGTGGAGTACTCGTCACACACGACGAATACCGCACGTTTACGGTGGTTCAAGTTGTTTAGCTACAGGTGACCAAACAACAGTTATTAACATGGAAACTCAAGAAAGCATGGGATATCACACAAACAACTCAAGAGGTGAAGCACAAAGTAAACTATCTATGCTAGACAATTTAAGTGAGGCACAACCTAAACATGGCATAACACTAAGTGTCGCACGACAATTAAAGGATTTGGTACTGTTCTGCCCTAAACCATATTTTAAGTTGGTTAACACCAGCAAACAATAGCATAATCACAAAGAACACGAAAAACTAATCAAGTTACATATAAAGAACACCCCAAACGGAGTTACGGTTAAAAAGATATAAGCAAAACAATTTATGCACACATGCTGTATAAACAGGGGTAAATCTATATGCAAAAGTGCAGCAACATGACATATCAATACATGGGATGAAAGTAGACATGATGCTTAACAATATGAAATTGGAATCACTCAATTTCCGATAAACGGTTGCGAAGCAATCGTCGACCGAAGTTGCAACAAAATAACAGTTTCAACAATAGCAGCACAATAACATCATGATAGCTACTTTGGAGCAAGATATAAACATGATGCAGCAAGCAAATATGGCATGTGAATGCATGAAACTGAAGTAGAAACATTTATTAACGCAACACAAAAGGAATCAATGCAATAGGCCTCATGGATTTCTTACAATCATCATGCAAAGTTGCAACAAAATAATAACAGCAGCAAATAAAAGGAAAAGTAGCAGTTTAACGGCCTGATGCCCTGTTCAGCACACAATTACACAATCAAGATGAGCTCAAATGCAAATGCTCACCAAAGATGGATTAAAGTACACGCAATTCTGAGCAACTTTTGTTTTGGGGGCACGTTCATCGGAGCTACGGTTTAACGGGAAATTACAGCGCAAAATTGAATACAGCAAGCAATAATTCCAGACTTAGCAAAATAAAAAAAATAACAGCAGAGAGAGAAAAAAAAATGGGGGGCGGCTACCATGGGCCGAGCCCATCAGGCTGGAGTGGCCGGCTCGGGCTGAGGCGGCCAGGCAGGGCCTCGCAGGCGCGCCGGCCCATGAGGTGGAGGCGGCCCACCCTGGCTGGCTGGACGGAGCCGCCCGTGCTCCCGAGCGAGCGGGCAGCGGCGACTGGCAGCGCGTGCCGGCCGGCTCCGCCGAGGAGGAGGCCGAGGAGGGGTGCAGCGGGCCGCGGTGACCGGGATCCGACCGGATCCGGTCAGGGCGACGACCGGCGGTGGCCTTAGGGCGTGGATCGGGCGGCGGCTTCGAGGTCGCGGCGGGGTCCCGAGGCCGGCCATGGCGCGGCGGCTTGGCGGCTGAGCTCGCCGGCGGCTTCCTGCAGACGGAGAGGGAGAGATTAGGGGCAAGGGGGAAGAGGAGGGAAGGGAGAAGGAAGCTGGCCGGCGGCTTGCTCGCCGAGGTGGAGGCGGCGGCTACCTCCACGGGCTGGAGGGAGAGAGGAGACAGAGGAGAGAGAGAGGAGATCCAGGGGGCGACGTGGCGCGTTCCTGGCCGTCACATCAGCCGATCTGACGGTCCAGAAGCAATTGGGCTGATCTCAGATCTGAGAATTAGGGTTTGGACGAGAATTGGGGTGTTTTTCCAGATCTGGGGGGGCTAGTGGCTTAGGCAAACCCTAAGTGGGGTGGTGGTCTTTATATAGCATGGGTGGCTGGCAGTTTGCAAAAACATCATCGGTTTTTACCTCGCGCGCACGGTGGTCACGTTTCTGACCGCCGGAGGTCCGCAGTACCTCCGATTCAGGTAAAACTTCGAACTGCGCGATCGGTGCGTCCAGCCGGACGCGTTCACCTCGCGCTGGAACTGTTCTGAAAACACTTTCCGGCGCGCTATAAAAATATCCCGTTTAATTATTAAACGGGGTTTTTCGTTCCGTTGGTTGCGGCTGGTCTCGTGCGGTTTTCGCGACGGTGATCGGGTGAAACCCGGTGTCGCAAAGGTCGGGTGTCAGGGTGGCAAGGGTCGGTCTCCGTCCGATACGAGATAAGAGGGGGAAAATAATCTCCGATCGATAAATCGGGGATGCAAACACCGCAAACAATCAGACAATCAAACAATTCACACCGAAAACAAATTTTTTTAATTTTTGTGAAATCTGGGCTGTTACAGGCAACACCACCAACAAGGGATCTCGTCCCGAGATCCACGACGATCCGGGGGGAGGGGGGAGAAAGGAGAGTCGACGATCTTCAACACCACCAACAAGGGACTCTGCTCCATGTCGACGTCGAACTTCGGTTGAGATAAATTTCCGCAGAGAGACGACATCGTCGGAATAACGAAAACGTCAGTGACAAGAGGAAGAACGATCACGAAAACCAGATCAAGGGATAGTGATTTTCGACGCAAGTCATAAAAACACCGACAAAAAGGAGGGATGGCAATGGATGACCCAGATGATTCCCGAAGTCGGAGAAGCTAAAGGTACTACAGGAATTCCCACCTGAGATCGGAATCGAGACAATACGCTGCAAGCAAGGCATTGTAACGGTTCCGATACTCCACACACTCGAGATCCTAGAGTTTTGAAGGGGATAAGTCGAGAGTTAAAACACTTACGACACTTGTCCTGACCAGAGCAAAGGTAAGGAGTAAAAAGATTCCTACTCTCCGATAACTAACTTAGTAACTACAAAATAGTTTTTGTCTAGACTTGACTTCGGCCAGAGAGGGGATCCTACGGTCGGTAAGGCTCTGATACCAATTTGTAAGGCCCGATATGCGGTACTGTTCCAGATCTAGGTGTTTCCACCCAGATCCGGGGACGAAGCACATATCGGTCCCACCGCGACATATGACAAAGCCATATGCCCCGGATTTCCAACATGATATCACAACATTACAGATACAGGATACAACATCTCATACAATCGGCATACAACTGCCTCAGATACAATACAACAGCGGAAGGTACATGTCTGAGTACAGACTACAAGCCAATGCCTAGTGGCAAAGAGAAAAACAACGATCCCATAACCACACGGGTCCAGGCCCTCCGCCGGGATCCGCCTAACTAGTCGTCGTCGAGTCTCCACGTGAAACGTCGATCACCGTACCAGTTGTCGATCAAGAACCCTGAAAAGAGTTTGGGGGTAGTATCATGAGTACAGAGGTACTCAGCATCCAACTGTAGTGGTCCACTGACCCAGCAAGGACTTCATCACTCGTCATTCTAGGACAACTAGTAGTTTACGGTAAGGAAGGGGTAAGTGGTGAGGTTGGTGCCCCACTAGCATTTATGAAGTGGCTAACGATCTAGAGAGTAAGATAAGAAGCCAAGCATTCGATGAGGAATCGCCTCCAACAAGTCTTACTATCATCTACTTACGCAAACATAACACCTATCCTATCCTTGTCCTCCTCTTCGCATCCCGACGAAGAAGAAGCAGTCAAGGCACACACACGCGTTGATCAAGTTATATTAAGATTATCTCAGTTGTTGTTGTCTATGAACAAGGAGTAGGTCTCAAGTCGTCCATAACCGTGGACACGACTTCTCGAAAAGATTTAACCCTGCAGGGGTGTACCAACTACCCATTACAAGGCTCCGCACGCATGTCCATCACTCTCAGTTGCTACCCATCATAGGCAACCATTTTATGATTTAGTTCCAAGAGATCCGAAACGACAAGTCCCTCTAGCTAACAACGAACAAATCCGGGTGGCCCCCGGTGAGACGACACCCAGCTCAGGAGCCGACCGCGCTCTCGATCTGGTCTCTACCGTATGACTCCAGGTTTGGATTGCCGGTTCATCACACATTCGGATAACCGGGTCCTTAGCCGGTCATGATGGTCCAGCAAGGGAACTATGTCCTCACTGGTCCGAGTTGTTTTAAATAATATCTGCCAGGAGCGACCCAACAGACACACACACGGTTTTCAAATGGTAAATCAGCTTGGGCCACCACTAGAAATGTTTGAAGCTAGGTAGGTAAGAAGAGGGGACCCCATAAAATCCCACACGCGGTTAGGCACGCTCAGTCTCAAAACCAATACCCGGAACTCGGAACCTAGGTGACTCGAATGGAACAAAGCGTCGGGGCGGGATAGCCAAGACCTTCCATCCTTCGTTGAATATAGTCAACATTTATAATAATAATCATATCATCAACAACAATATAATAAGGTGATATCCCAAACCCAGGGGTAGCAGGGTAACATCGTAGCATCCTAAGCATGCATACTAAGCAGGGGCTGAGCAACGAGCAATAGTAACATAGCAGTACAAGGTTTGCTGGGAGGGGACATGGCTGTATCGGTTTGAAAGAGGCTGTAAACATGTGGTAGGATCAAACATCGAACGTAACCTATACTAGCATGCAAACCGCTGGTTGAAATAGAATGGATCATAAGTAATGCAAGTCCTTGCTTGTTGATAAGTCGGGTTCCGAAGGTGTAGTCGATCGCAAGCTCGCATCGTCTCCGAGAGTATCCGCGGGAGCACACAAGACGGTAAACACTGGAAAGCAATCAATGGTTCACCACTATTACTACGGAGCAATACAAGCGCAAGCATCAACAAGAAGTAACACGAGACATCGCACCTACCGTCGAGAGCGGTTACTAACGATTTAAGTGGAGTACTCGTCACACACGACGAATACCGCACGTTTACGGTGGTTCAAGTTGTTTAGCTACAGGTGACCAAACAACGGTTATTAACATGGCAACTCAAGAAAGCATGGGATATCACACAAACAAGTCAAGAGGTGAAGCACAAAGTAAACTATCTATGCTAGACAATTTAAGTGAGGCACAACCTAAACATGGCATAACACTAATTGTCGCACGACAATTAAAGGATTTGGTACTGTTCTGCCCTAAACCATATTTTAAGTTGGTGAACAACAGCAAACAATAGCATAAACACAAAGAACACGAAAAACTAATCAAGTTACATATAAAGAACACCCCAAACGGAGTTACGGTTAAAAAGATATAAGCAAAACAATTTATGCACACATGCTGTATAAACAGGGGTAAATCTATATGCAAAAGTGCAGCAACATGACATAGCAATACATGGGATGAAAGTAGACATGATGCTTAACAATATGCAATTGGAATCACTCAATTTCCGATAAACGGTTGCGAAGCAATCGTCGACCGAAGTTGCAACAAAATAACAGTTTCAGCAATAGCAGCACAATAACATCATGATAGCTACTTTGGAGCAAGATATAAACATGATTCAGCAAGAAAATATGGCATGTGAATGCATGAAACTGAAGTAGAAACATTTCTTAACGCAACGCAAAAGGAATCAAGGCAATGGGCCTCATGGATTTCTTACAATCATCATGCAAAGTTGCAACAAAATAATAACAATAGCAAATAACAGGAAAAGTAGCAGTTTAACGGCCTGATGCCCTGTTCAGCACACAATTACACAATCAAGATGAGCTCAAATGCAAATGCTCACAAAAGATGAATTAAAGTACACGCAATTCTGAGCAACTTTCGTTTTGGGGGCACGTTCATCGGAGCTACGGTTTAACGGGAAATTACAGCAAGCAATAATTCCAGACTTAGCAAAATAAAAAAAATAACAGCAGAGAGAGAAAAAAAAAGGGGGGGCGGCTACCATGGGCCGAGCCCATCAGGCTGGAGTGGCCGGCTCGGGCTGAGGCGGCCAGGCTGGGCCTCGCAGGCGCGCCGACCCACGAGGTGGAGGCGGCCCACCCTGGCTGGCTGGACGGAGCCGCCCGTGCTCCCGAGCGAGCGGGCAGCGGCGGCTGCCGGCGCGTGCCGGCCGGCTCCGCCGAGGAGGAGGCGGAGGAGGGGTGCGGCGGGCCGCGGTGACCGGGATCCGGCCGGATCCGGTCAGGGCGACGACCGGCGGCGGCCTTAGGGCGTGGATCGGGCGGCGGCTTCGAGGTCGCGGCGGGGTCCCGAGGCCGGCCGTGGCACGGCGGCTTGGCGGCTGAGCTCGCCAGCGGCTTCCTGCAGACGGAGAGGGAGAGGTCAGGGGCAAGGGGGAAGAGGAGGGAAGGGAGAGGGAGGCTGGCCGGCGGCTTCCTCGCCGAGCTGGAGGCGGCGGCTACCTCCACGGGCTGGAGGGAGAGAGGAGATAGAGGAGAGAGAGAGGAGATCCAGGGGGCGACGTGGCGCGTTCCTGGCCGTCAGATCGGCCGATCTGACGGTCCAGAACCCATTGGGCTGATCTCAGATCTGAGAATTAGGGTTTGGACGAGAATTGGGGTGTTTTTCCAGATCTGGGGGGGCTAGTGGCTTAGGGAAACCCTAAGTGGGGTGGTGGTCTTTATATAGCATGGGTGGCTGGTAGTTTGCGAAAACATCATCGGTTTTTACCTCGCGCGCACGGTGCTCACGTTTCTGACCGCCGGGGGTCCGCAGTACCTCCGATTCGGGTAAAACTTCGAACTGCGCGATCGGTGCGTCGAGCCGGAGGCGTTCACCTCGCGCTGGAACCGTTCCGAAAACACTTTCCAGCACGCTATAAAAATATCCCGTTTAATTAATAAACGGGGTTTTTCGTTCCGTTGGTTGCGGCTGGTCTCGTGCGGTTTTCGCGACGGTGATCGGGTGAAACCCGGTGTCGCAAAGGTCGGGTGTCAGGCTGGCAAGGGTCGGTCTCCGTCCGATACAAGATAAGAGGGGGAAAATAATCTCCGATCGATAAATCGGGGATGCAAACACCGCAAACAATCAGACAATCAAACAATTCACACCGAAAACAAAATTTTTAATTTTTGTGACATCTTGGCTGTTACATGTTGCCTATCATCTAGATTGGTGTTTATCATCTTTTCTTCGACTTGTTATTCTTAATGCTTGTCACTTTGGGCCCGAGTGCCATGATTTCAGATCTGAACCCTATGTGTTTTCATAAATATATTTGTGTTTTTGATCCTATCTCTGAGTTGTATGCACATGTTATAGTACGGAACCGGCGATCCCAAAGGTGACAGCTTGGGACACCAAAGGGGATGGACTATAATTTAAGGATTCCATGTATCCATTGATTGTTAAGGCTTTGTTCCAGTGCTCTTTGACAGGAGCACCTTAATCTCCATAAGTTCCTTTTGGCCCCGTTCGTATCGGGATGGTAGGACAAAAGATGTTGTGCAAGTTCATTTTTGCAAGCACGTACAACTACCTTTGGGATACATGCCTGATGTTTGATTTATGCCTAGATGATCATTGCTTTTCTGTGTGCCTTGACCCAAGTTAAATACATGATGTGTCTTATCCATGCAGCGCCCAACCATCCATCTCCCTAGCCTATAGTGTTTTTAATTCTGCTAGTTACTAGTTGTTTACTTTCGTTGTTTTACTATTATTATTTTATCACTTCCATATCGCAGTTTCTATTAATATTTTGTTTCAAGTAAGTGTATCTCAGGTGCGGTGGAATTGACAACTCCACTATTAAAGCTTGTAGATATTCTTTGGCTCCCCTTGAGTCGAATCTATAAATTGGGTTATTCTTACCCGCGAAGACTATCTCAATCCCCTGCAGTTGTGGGTTATCAAGCCTATTTTCTGGCGCTGTTGCCGGGGAGCATAGCTCTATTCACAAGTCTACATGAATTATTTTACCTGCTGCAATTTATCCGCTATGGGTAAGAAAGAATATCCAAAGGTCCCGATCTTACCATCCCATACAAGAAAAGGTACTGTTCTGAACATTAGTGCTACACTTGATTCACCTTCAGTTATGAGTAAGTTTGCTTCGCCTTCACCACATGATGCCTCTACTGAATCTGTTACTGTGTCCGATACTTTTGATGATGCTTCTACTACTCTTGATGATATTGGTTCACTTAGTCACGCTCTTGAGAAACAAATCGTTGCTGCAAAAAAATCTAGAATTGAAATTCCTGACACTTGCTATCCTTTTGATGGAACTTACACTTATCCCGATTTGAGTAAACTCAAGGAGAGACTCCTTGTTGATGATTATATTATACTTGATGATGATTTATGCTGGGAGCTAACATAGTTTGTCGACTCTGACACTAATGCTATTAAGAAGCTTCTCGAAAAACACTCCCTGAAGAACAAGACCGTTCCGGATCCTAAATTTTCTAAGTCTCCTATATGCATCAATGATCCTGATTATAATTTCTCTGTTGAACTTTCACTTATATCTATGGTTGAATCTGACCCCTTTTATGGCAGAGAAAATGATGATGCTATTGCACACCTGACCAAACTCACTGAGTTAGGTGGCTTGTTTACTACAGATGAGAAGATACGAAACTTCTATGTTACTAAGCTTTTTCCTTTCTCTTTGAAGGAAGGTGCTAAAGCATGGTACGATGCACTACCATGTGGTTCCATTAGGAGTCCTCAAGACTTAGCTCACTCTTTTGTTGATAAGTATTTTCCTGCTCATATGCAACATGCTGCTTTACGAAGAATTTATAACTTTAAACAGTTGCAGGATGAGAACCTCCATAAAGCTTGGGGGAGGTATTGCAATCTGATCCAGGCTAGACCGGGACATGGAGTCCCTAAGAATGAATTAATTGATATATTTTATGCTGGTCTAACTGATGAATCTAGATCCTATTTGGGCAGTTGTGATGGTTGTGTTTTCAGGAAAAGAACACCGGACGATGCAGAAGAATTAATGGGCAAGATTGCCAAGAACCACGAAGATTGGGTCACCTCCAACACCAAAGAAAAGGGGCATGCTTGTTCTAAGCCCCGAAGATATGCAAGAAGAAAAGAAGTCTATTAAAGAGAAGGGTATTAAAACTAAAGACGTGAAGAATCTAGCCCCCATTGAGAAGTTGTATGAGCCAACCTCTCACCCTCCTATGGTAGAGGTACACTCTCTTTTAGATTTCAATGCAAGTGACATTCCTCATGGTAAGCCTCCTGATCAATGTTTAGATGAGCTTGATAATTTCATTATGAAGAAAAATCACTTTAATGAAAGGATACAAAGTCAGTTGCATGATAATTCCCTTGCTATCAAAAGTTTTCTTGATGTTCTAGGTAGAACAGTTAATGATGTTAAATGTCTTGTGAAGCATTTTCATATGGTTCAAACTCAGCTTGATCAAATTTCCAATGTGCAAAAAGATTTGCTTGCTAATAATGCCAAACAGGATATACAGGCCTTCGGGATTAAAACTCGAGGGGGAACCAGCACTCAAGATCCTCTCTATCCGGAGGGGTATCCTAAGAGGATCGAGCAAGATTCTCAAATACAGGAAGAAGAATTTTTTAGCTCTCCTACGAAGAATAAGCACAAAGAAGCTGACAATTCCAATGATCCAAATAGTATATCTACCTCCGATGCTGAGACTGAAGACAGTGCTGAGCCTGAAAAGGATGGTGAAATGAATGATCCACCCGAAGTTCGAGAAGAAGAAGCACCCGACAAACGCAAGAAATACACTAGAGAAGATTTTATCGCAAGAAGACATGGGAAGAAACGAGAACTATAGGTACAGAAACCCATGCCCTTTCCAGGTAAGTCTCTCAAAACTAAAGAAGAAGAGCATTACAATAAGTTTTGTGATTGGATGAAACCTCTTTTTCTTCAAATTCCTTTGACTGATGCTATTAAGTTACCTCCTTATTCGAAATATATGAAAGCTATTGTTACTAATAAAAGAAAAGTTCCTAATGAAGCAATATCTACTATGCTTGCTAACTACTCTTTTAGTGGCAAGATTCCTGAGAAGCTTGGTGATCCAGGTATACCCACCATTCCTTGTTCCATAAAGAATAATTATGTCAGGACTGCTTTATGTGATCTTGGAGCAAGAGTGTGTGTTATGCCCTTTTCTCTTTACAAGAGATTATGTTTAGAAAAACTAATCCCTACAGATATCTCTCTTCAGATGGCTGACAAGTGAACAACTGTTCCCATTGGTATTTGTGAGGATGTTCCCGTTGAAGTTGCTAATTGTTTAATCCTTACTGATTTTGTTGTGCTTGTCATGCCCGAGGATGGGAGCATGTATATTATTCTTGGTAGACCTTTTCTTAACACCGCAGGTGCTATTATTGATTGCAATCATGGAAAGGTTACTTTCAATGTGAATGATAAAAAACACACGGTGTATTTTCCGAAGAAGATTGACAAGAGGCATGGCCTCAACTCTATAGAGAATATCGAGACTGTGAAGATTGGAGAATGGGATTGTCCTCTACATGTGCACCACAAATACAAAACCATCATGGTGGGGACAATGTCCATTAAAGTAAAGGTGCAATGATCACTTCATGAGAGATGAGGCTTTTTGCTCTATATATCGCCGGTTTGTTGGTAAGACTTGATCAAACTTGCTAGTAAGCATGTTTTATATAGGTAAAAATTGGAGCTTGTTATATTTTCATTTGCCTTAGCTTTTATTCTCCTTGCTGTACCAAGTTTATATGTTTTTGAAACTTCACAACTCTAATCACTGCTTCAAGTTTTCAGAAAGTTTCGCAGCTTTTTGAACTTCGAAAAAATTTCAACAGTGAACTTGTCAGAAAAATTCCAGAAAAATTATATTAAAAATTTCCATTTCGGGAGTGACCCAGAGGCACCTGGGGCTGACCAGGGGGGGCCACCAGTGGCCCAGGAGGCCAGTTGGCGCGGCCTGGCCCCTGGCCGCACCCACAAGACACCTGGGGCCCACAGTCCCCACCTCCAGGTATGTCTTCTTCCTCCTCCTTCCTCTCTCTCCAAAAACATGAGTTCTGCTCCAGTTCTTGCGTTCTTGCTGTTCTTGGAGGCGATTTTCGATCTCTCTCTACAGCCCATTGTTCGAGCTGAGATTTTGAGCAAATACTCGCTGGTATGTAACTCCTTCACCCCTCCAATTATATTTTTGATTGGTGGACTCATTTGTGAGTATTTATGAACTCTTGGTGTAGAAATTTATTTTCCAAGTTTTGATGCAAGTTTATGCCTTAGGGAAGTGAGTAGAGTAGTTTGCCTCAACTCACTTTGTTTAAATCCTTGTTTTTATGAATTGTCAAAAATTTCAGAAATTAGTTTCTTTGGAAAGGAAAAGGGGTGGCTTGGGAAGAAGAACCCTGAGCGCTCCGATCGAGTCACTAGAGCTGCAGCTTCACCCTCAGCAGTTAGGGTGAGCTACAATGAAGATCATGTGCCCCTTGAGTTGTTGGAAGACACAAATCCAGCATGCGCAATGATGTATCTGTGCGGTTATTTTCTTACAGCTGCCGGAATTAAGGAGGAATTTTATGGCCTTTTTGCCAATGCAGGTTTGATACGGCTAGCTTTATGCCGTGTAGTACAATACGAAAAGCTTACCTCCTGTTTTGTTAACAATTTTTGTTATAACCATGATGCTGGAACCGTTGAGTTCAAACTTTATAATGATCTCATAACCATGTCTTTGGCACATTTTTGTGATATAATAGGTGTGCCGAACGTTGGTCAGACAGCTAAGATGACCATGCAGCCTTCCTGGTTGAGGACCCTCTTCAACTCCCTTTGCTGCCAGGAGGAGACCGACATTCGGCGCACGAAGTTTCCAGCATCTTGTTTCCACACCTCAGGTATTTTGCGTATTTTTTTGCTAGAGGGGTGTTAGCTCGTGACAACACGAGCAATGGTTCTACACCAGATTTCGCTATTTATGCGAACGCCCTTTCTGGTAAGACTGAGTATAATGTGGGTGACTTGATTGCTCGGCGCCTTGTTACGAACAGTAACAAGGGCGATTTATATGGTGGCGTTTACGCCACACTTATCCTAGAGTCTCTTGAGCGCACCCCGCATCCTGATGATGTTCCCTTTTCATACGCGAGTCTCTATCTTGCGGCTATGAAGAGGCATAAGTTTGTTACCATAACTTCTCATTTTGGTAACCTTGATTATATTTTGAGGTTTGAAAGGACTATTTCTCGTGAGATCCGTCTACCTGCACCACTTTTGTTTGATAACACTCGCAGGAACGGATGGTCCTTCAACGAAATTCAGTTCGATCAGTTCATGGCTAATTACCAGCCGCATAACCCCATGGAGGGGGTTGTGCCCGATGAGGAGGAGCATGGTGAGTTCCCACCTTTCCAGGGAGAAACCTTCACCAAGCATGGCGAGGGATCTTCTTCCGCTTGGAGCGCAGGGCCTTCCTCATGGGAGGACCCGAGGACTGCGGTGTACGCGCCGGAGGGCTCATACGACTCCTGGAATTACCCTTACCCCGGAGCAGGAGGCTCCTGGGGGCAGTAGCTGCTAACAACTTAGGCCAAAAGCCTAAGCATGGGGGAGTACGTTCCCTTCTCACCTTTCCATTGTATTATCCGTTTTTATTTTGTTTTCTTTGATCTTTTCGAAGTTTTTGCCCGTTTTTCTTTGTTCTTTTATCTTGCAAAAACAACAAAAAGATTTCTATTTTCTTTTTCTTTTGTTTAACCTTTGAAAAAATCCAAAAATATTTTCTTTTCTCTCTTTAGTTCGCTTTGTTGTAGATTTCAGCTCCAGTCCGTGATGGCATTTGCACTTGATTATATTTTCCTACGTTCAATCGTGCAAGCAACAAGGCAGTGATGAAGAAGATCGAAGAAAGGGATGGAACAAGGAAAACCGGTATGTACTCTTTTTGTTTCTACTTTTGTACATATGCTTGTACTTATAATTTAGAGACCAACTTGTAGCGACATAGTGCTATGTTTAAAATGCTTTCCCAGTGTTCATGCTTTCTTTGTGGCTAATCCAAAATAGCTAGAGTACATAATGTGTTGTTTAAATGAATTACATGCATTGCATTGTTCATGGTTTGGCATACTGCAGTGGTATTTCCCTTTGGATAATTCTTGGATGGACTTGGCACATGCTTACACATGTTTATGGATGAAAAGTCTACTATGCCTTGATGATCTGTCAATTTCAGAATAGTCATATCATTTTCATGCCCAATTCAATGTTACTTTGTCGCTCTGCATGATTATGACTGTTATTTCTCTCTAGTTGGTCGCTTCCTTGTCTTTTGCTTGCCTTCGCTCGCACTAAGCGGATTTCTGCTTGTGCATCCAAAATCCTTGAAACCAGTTTTTCCATATGAGTCCACCATACCTTCCTATGTGGTATTTACCGGCCATCCTAACGAAGACTTTCTTGTACCATCTCGAAATTATTCAAAAACATTCCTGTGTTGTGCCTCTGTTTTAGCTCATGAGGAAGTACTAGGTAATTCATGACCGTCTTATGTTAGACATGTTTTATTCCGGGATTGCATGTCTAATCTGCAAACCCCTAATACGAGGAGGGACTGGCATGAGTGCACCCAATTCGCAAAAGATAATCACAACCAACAACCCCCCTTCACGCTTTGTCTATGAGAAATCAGAAAACTTTGGCAGTGATAAACAAAGGAGATTAAGGGGATGTGATCGTCTCCATCTTGGGAGCCGTTCCTCGAAAAATGTCTAGCGTAAGAGGCGATTGAGTTGTCTACTAGCATTCATTGACGAAGCATGCACCTCCCAAAACACTTTTTATCTCTGTTTTCAAAACCAAGAGCTCTGGTACAAGTTTCTTCTTTGCTTCCATTCACGGATTTTCAACCTTTCCATCAAACTCCACGGTTCAAGAGTGTAACGGCCCAGATTTCATAGAAATTAAAAAAATTGTTTTCGGTGTGAATTGTTTGATTGTCTGATTTGACTGCGGTGTTTGCATCCCCGATTTATCGATCGGCGATTATTTTTCCCCCCTGTTATCTCGTATCGGACGAAGACCGACCCTTGCCACCCTGACACTCGACCTTTGCGACACCGGGTTTCACCCGATCACCGTCGCGAAAACCGCACGAGACCAGCCGCAGCCAACGGAACGAAAACCCCGTTTAATAATTAAACGGGTTATTTTTATTGCGCGTCGGAAAGTGTTCTCGGAACGGTTCCAGCACGAGGTGAACGCCGCCAGCTCGACTCGCTGATCGCGCAGTTCGAAGTTTTACCCGAATCGGAGGTCCTGCGGCCCCCCGGCGGTCAGAAACGTGAGCACCGCGAGCGCGAGAGAAAAACCGGGGATGTTTTTGCAAACTGCTAGCCACCTGGGCTATATAAAGACCACCACACTCCCACCTCTTTCTAGGGTTTCCCTAGCCACAAAATTGCAGCCACCCCCTCCACTTTTCCCCAAAAATAGCCCCATTTTCGTCCAAACCCTAGCCCAGATCTGAAAATTTCACTCCCAAGTCATCTGGACCGTCAGATCTCGCGATCCGACGGCCCAGAGGCCGCCACGTCACCCCATCTCTACTACCTCCCACCTTCTCTATCCTGGCCGCCGCCTCCTGCTCGTGGGAACGCCGCCGCCGCGCCTGCTCTGGCCAGCCGCCGGCCGACGAACTGCCAGTGCCGCCGCGCCCGTCCATCTCCCCTCCTCTCCTCTCCTCCCTCTCCTGCTTTCCCTCCTTCTCTCCCACTCTCACGGCCCTCTACTGTCTCTGTGCAGCGCGCCGCCGCCTTGGCCTCCATGGCCGAGCCAAGCTCCGGCCGGCCGCCTCGCCTCGCCCCCGAAGCTCGCCGCCGGGACCGGATCTGTCGCCGCCGGCCTCGCCTCTGCCACCTCCAGCGCCATGCGTCGACCCAGCCCTCTCCTCCATGTCGCGCCCCCGCGCCGACGAGGCCACCTCCAGCGGTCTCTATTTGGATACGAGGACGACCCCGCTCCTCTCGATCCAGCGTGCCCGCTGGGCCTCCTCGCCTGGGTGGGCCGCCTCAGCCTCCCCAGCCGGCCTGGGACTAGGCCCACACGGTGAGCTTCCCTTTTTCTTCTTTTTTTCTTTTTTTTCTCTTTAGCTGGGCTCGGCCCATGTGCTATTTTATGCACTGTGCGCACCTTAGCTAACCAGCGCTCACCCACTGTTAGCCCAAATAGAGCAGATTCGGCCCAGTAATGTTTTTTTTTGTTTTCCTGGGCTTATTAAATTGCAGATTGTTTTATTATTTTGCGATGCGCGTATCTTTTCAACGGTAGCTCGGATTGCGATGGTTCCAACGTGAAACTTGCTTAGAATTTTGTTTAGCTTAATTAAATGTGCTCCTTTTCCATGTTTGCAATTGTTTACATGTTGTTTTCCTGCTAATTACATGCCATGCCACTGTAAACTGTAATTGTCGTAACTTTTTAACCTTTGTTCTGTTTAAAATGTTCCTTATATGTAACTTGACTAGAATTGCATGTAGGTTGTGTTTATGCTGATTTTGCTTGCTAATAAAAATAATAAAATATTGTTTAGGGAAAAATAGTACCAAACATTATAATTATCATGGGGTCCGTGATAGTTGCCATGTATAGGTTTTACCCCTCACTTAAAGTGACTAGATTAGATAGTTTATTGATGCTTCACCTTTTGCTATGCTTGTGTGACATGCCATGCTTGAGTGATATGCCATGTTAACAACCTTTTTCTCACCTTATGGAGCTAAACAACTTGAACCGATTCTAAATGTGCGGTATCGTCGTGTGTGACGAGTACTCCACTTAAATTTTTAGTAACCGCTCTCGACGGTAGGTGCGATGTCTCGTGTTACCTTCTTGTTGATGCTTGCTCGTGTTTGCCTCGTAGTAATAGATTCTTGTTCGTTGATTGCTTTCCAGTGTTTACCGTCTTGTGTGCTTCCGCGGGTACCTTCGGAGATGATGCGAGCTTGCAATCAACTACACCTTCGGAACCCGACTTATCAACAGGCAAGGACTATACATTACTTATGATCCATTCTATTTCAACAAGCAGTTTGCATGCTAGTCTAGGATAGGTTCGATGTTTGATCCTACCACATGGTTACATCCTTTTTCAAACCGATACAGCCATGTCCCCTCACAACAAACCTTGTACTGCTATGTTACTATTGCTCGTTGCTCAGCCCCTGCTTAGTATGCATGCTTAGGATGCTACGAATGTTACCCTGTTACTCCTTGGTTTGGGCTATCACATTATTATATTGTTGTTGATGATATGATTATTATAATGTTGACTATATTCGACGAAGGATGGAAGGTCTAGGCTATCCCGCCCCGACGCTTTGTTCCATTCGAGTCACCTTGGATCCGAGTTCCGGGTATTGGTTTTAAGACTGAGCGTGCCTAACCGCGTGTGGGATTTTATGGGGTCCCCTCTTCTTACCTACCTAGCTCCAAACATTTCTAGAGGTGGACCAAGCTGATTTACCATTTGAAACCGTGTGTGTGCTTGGTTGGGCCCCCAGTAGTTTTAAAACAACTCGGGCCAACGGAGACAGAGTTCCTTTGCTGGTCCACACTGGTGAGCTAGGTAAGTCCCCTTTTATATAGGTGAGACTAACCCCGACCTTAGCCATACGGAAGAGTCCGATCCGAGGGCGTGGCCGGCTCTTGAATAGGGTGTCGACTCCCCAGGGGCCACCCGGATTTGTGCGTTGTTAGTTAGAGGGACTTGTCGTTTCGGATCTCTCGAAACTAAATCATAAAATGGTTGCCTATGATGGGTACCAACTGAGATAGATGGGCGTGCGTGCGGAGCCTTGTAATGGGCAGTTGGTACACCCCTGCGGGGTTAAATATTTTCGAGAATCCGTATCCACGGTTATGGAGGACTTGAGACCTACTCCTTGTTCATAGACAACAACAACTGAGATAATCTTAATATAATTTGATCAACGTGTGTGTGTGCCTTGACTGCTTCTTCTTCATTGGGATGCGAAGAGGAGGACAAGGATAGGATAGGTGTTATGATTGCGTAAGTAGTTGATAGCAAGACTTGTTGGAGGCGATTCCTCATCGAATGCTTGGCTTCTTACCTTACTCTCTAGATCGTTAGCCACTTCATAAATGCTAGTGCGGCAGCAACCTCACCACTTACCCCTTCCTTACCGTAAACTACTAGTTTTCCTAGAATGACGACTGATGAAGTCCTTGCTGGGTCAGCTGACCACTATAGTTGGATGCTGAGTACTTCTGTACTCATGATAGTAACCCCAAACTCTTTTCAGGTTCTTGATCGACAACAGGTATGGTGATCGACGTTTCGCGTGGATACTCGACGTTGACTAGTTAGGCGGATCCCGGCGGAGGGCCTGGACCCGTGTGGTTATGGAGATAAATGTTTTTCTCTTTGCCACTAGGCATTTGATTGTAGTCTGTACTCAGACATGTATCTTCCGCTGTTGTATTGTATTTAAGGCAGTTGTACGCCGATTGTATGAGATGTTGTATCCTTGTATCTGTAATGTTGTGATATCATGTTGGAAATCCGGGGCATACGGCAAGGTCGTATATTGCGGTGGGACCGATATGTGCTTCGTCCCCGGATATGGATGGAAACATCTAGATCTAGAACAGTACCGCATATCGGGCCTTACAGAGAGTCTACACCTTCGTTCTTCAAAGCACCTACTAGGAGAGCATAATTGTCATTCTGAGTGTAATGTGCATTGTCCCAAAGTATTACATTGTCTTCTGCATGATTGTGGTATTATTTATTCTGAAGTTTTTAGTTCTAGTCTCCTTTAAAACTCCGAAGGAGTTTCTGCATTTATGTTTTTCTTCACTCATGGAGGCTAGCAAAATACCACTCTAGTATGTTCAAGATTTGTGCATTGTAATCTTGTCTTGATTTTCAGTAGCATATTATTTGCTTTTAGTTGTTTGTGATCAATCACTTGGAAGAAGGATTGCTTCGTGCATTGTCCTCATAGCATTGTTTTGATACTTGCTGAATTCTTTTCGTAGTACATGCTTATATACATCTATTGAAGAAAAAGAGTTTGTCAAAGTTTTCTTTGTCGCGTTCAGTTCGTTGTACTGAATTGCTTGAGGACAAGCAATATGCTAAGCTTGGGGGAGTTGATACGTCTCAAACGTATCTACTTTTCCAAACACTTTGGCTATTGTTTTCCCTCATTCTTGCATGATTTGGATGAAACTAACCTGGACTAACGCTGTTTTCAGCAGAGCTTCCTGTATGGTTTTATTGTGCGTAGGAAAATGGATTTTTAGACGTCTCAGAAAATTCCGAGAAAAATACTAGAAAATCCACGCACCTGAAGGAGCCAGAAGCCAGAAGTGGGACCAGAGGGAAGCCAAGGGGGCCCCAGGCGCTCCCCTGGCGCGGCCAGGGGTTGGGCCGCGGCCTCTGGCCGCCTGGGGGCCTCCCCCTCCTCTGGTGCCCTACCGAGGCTCCTATTTATTCCCGTGACGGAGAAACCCCGAAACAGAAGTCGTTTTCCCAATTCACGTCGCGGAGCCGCCGCCACCCTCTGTTCTTCCCCGGGAGGTCTAATCTGGAGGTTGTTTTGGCCTCCGAAGAGGGGAGATCATCACCATCGTCATCATCATCGCCACTCCATCCTCCCTCCATGACTTCTCCATCCATGTGGGAGTAATTCCCTGCTGTAGGCAAAGGGGATGGTAGGGATTGGATGAGTTAGATCATGTAATAGTTTATCAGATTGTTGGGGGCATGTTGCCTATCAGCTAGATTGGTGTTTATCATCTTTGCTTCGACTTGTTGCTCTTAATGCTTGTCACTTTGGGCCCGAGTGCCATGATTTCAGATCTGAACCCTATGTGTTTTCATAAATATATTTGTGTTCTTGATCCTATCTATGAGTTGTATGCACATGTTATAGTACGGAACCGGCGATCCCAAAGGTGACAGCTTGGGACACCAAAGGGGATGGACTATAATTTGAGGATTCCATGTATCCATTGATTGTTAAGGCTTTGTTCCAGTGCTCTTTGACAGGAGAACCTTAATCTCCATAAGTTCCTTTTGGCCCCGTTCGTATCGGGATGGTAGGACAAAAGATGTTGTGCAAGTTCATTTTTGCAAGCACGTACAACTACCTTTGGGATACATGCCTGATGTTTGATTTATGCCTAGATGATCATTGCTTTTCTGTGTGCCTTGACCCAAGTTAAATACATGATGTGTCTTATCCATGCAGCGCCCAACCATCCATCTCCCTAGCCTACAGTGTTTTTAATTCTACTATTTACTAGTTGTTTACTTTCGTTGTTTTACTATTACTGTTTCATCACTTCCATATCACAGTTGCTATTAATATTTTGTTGCAAGTAAGTGTATCTCAAGTGTGGTGGAATTGACAACTCCACTGTTAAAGCTTGTGGATATTCTTTGGCTCCCCTTGAGTCGAATCTATAAATTGGGTTATTCTTATCTGCGAAGACTATCTCGATCCCCTGCAGTTGTGAGTTATCACTATGCGAGGTAAACAAATTACAATTGGGCAATTGATAGGATTAAAAACGCACCGCATTGCTAACTATGCTACAAAGAAATGACGAGCCTCAAAAGCATGGGTGGTACGCCAAAATAAGTAGACCGAAATCCAGTTGCATCTACTACTAATCATCCACCTTGAGATATCTATCCAGAACATCTCGCTGGTATTAAGTTGCGAGCCCCACCAAAAGTGTAAACCCAAAGCAACAGACAACTGCATTAAAAAGCACTTTGCTTAAAGTAAACAATCCTTGCAACCGCGGTTACAAGCACCGTTGTTTTCCCCTTGTGGCAATAGCACATCCCCTAGACTTATGTTTCTGTCACTCAAGCATGTCATCGGGGGGCATGAACCCACTACCTACTACTTGGCCAAAGCAATAAAAAGCAACGGAGAACATGCAAGAATTACTTAGGAACAAAAATATAAAAGATAAGAACCAAAGATATTACTCAATCACAATCTGAACATAATCTCATAATCCATCAGATCCCAGCAAACTCAGCATAGCAACAGCAGAAAATTGCATATGTGCCTCGATCATGTAGGGCAGCTCACGAGGACTAAACCATGTAGGGAAGATCACGCTGATTTTTTATCTGATTTTTCCGGAATTTTTGGAGCATTTTTAATATGGGGGAAACCTGAAATAGAAAAACAGCAGAAAACAGGAACTAGCACTATGGTGCACTGAGTTAATAAGTTCATCCAAATATGATCAAAAGTGTATGAAAGTGTATCTAGATCATAGCAATATCACACAAAACATGCATGGAGCAAGCAGAAATTATAGATACGTTTGGGATGTATCAAGCCCATGCCTCGACTTTGCCGCCTCCGCCCCGAGAACCACCATGCCGCCGCGCCTCCACCCGTCACCGCCGAAGCCAGCCGCTCGCCGGAGCACACCTCTCCTCCATGTCGAGCTCGCCGGAGCTAGCCGCCGGCACTACCAACTGCCGCCACTATGGGTCAGCTCCTCTTCGCCCTCGTCCGTCGGATCAAGGTCCAACGATCTAGATCCATTGACATAGATCTTAGATCTAGGGTTTTTTGTTCACTGGAGTTGACCCCGTTTATCTCTGTTTAACCGCTGTTGCTCGGTTTCTTATTAAGTGAACATTCGCCGGAATTTCACTGGAGTGAACGTTATTCGTCCCGTAGTGTCCAGGGGCCTGTTTGTGATGAAGTAATTATTTTATTTACGAATGAGCCCTTTTTCACAGTTAGCACCCTAGAACCTTCGTTGCCGTATCTTTTAAACCATATATCGGAATTAGGTGATTCTTTTTCCTACGCGCTAGTGGTGATCTGTAGATTATCATAGAGTTAACTTTCCACACATTTTAACATATTTGAATTTGAATTTATTCAAATTCAAATTCAAACTTCCGGAGGCCGTATCTTTTATACCGTTGATCCAATTCAATGGATTATTTTTGCATAGGATTACTCATGTCATGTACTTTATGTACACATTATTCACCTTCCATATTCAAATACTTTTGATCTGTTCGAAATTAAATTAAATTGAAACTTCAACCTGCTATAACTCGTGTTGTAGTATTCTGTTTCACGTGATTCTTTTTGCATATTGGATCATTTGAAACATCCTATCAGCAAGAACCGCACACCATTCTTATTTCCATGACCTTTGACTTGAATTCATATTTTATGAAGAAAGTTCTTTATCCGCTGACTCTCTCGATTTCACTTTCCACCTATCACCTTCGAGCACATCGACACCTATACTTATCGAGCCTATTTGTTTTTGTTTCTAAACCTTGTTGTGTTTGTTTGTTCATCTTTGAAGTCTTTCTTTTGGGCATGATTGCTTATTTGAGTTCTTTTGTTGACGATAGATTGCTCGGAGTGTGACGAGTAGAGTTGTCTGGATTGTGAGAGCGAAGAACTTCATCTAATGTATAAGGCAAGTTACACTTTGACCATACCTCATCCTATATTTTTCATTATGCATGTAGTACTTTATCACCCTATGCTTGTGTAGGACTATTATATATTACTTATAGGTGCAAACCTGGTAGGATAGCCATATGATCTAACCCTGTATTATTTGTCGCCTTAGTTTGTGTTTGTTATATATTTCTATGCTTGTAGACGGGGATTAGCTTGAGAATACATTGAGTTGTGTCAGGATTTAATGACTTGACTAGCAACCATAAATAGAATTCACCTCTGGACGGGCAGGGAGAGCATCCGGGGCCCGTGCCTTATCTAAGGCGGGACCATGGCCAAATTCTTCCCGAATGGTTTGATTTGGTGGTATAAAGAACGTCATGTTATCTACCCTCTGAACGTAAGTGGGCGCCGTCCAGGCTCAAAAAGATCAGACATACTTGGTGACTAGAAGCTTCCATGTACAGCCACTGGCCATATGGGCTCTGGCTTAGTTGATTACGTTGTAGGAATCCTCTCCCGTGCAAGGCTAGCAGATGTAGATTATGATAGGTGTACCGGCTTTCCGTTGGGTGTTGGTGACCTCTTCTGAAAGACTTCGTCTCAATATTCGGGTTGAGTCAAGTGGGTAAAGTGTACAAACCTCTGCAGAGTGTACAAACTAATCATGATTAGCCGTGTCCCCGGTTATGGACAACTTTGAGAAACTAGGCATTGCTATTATTGGAGGATCTTGAAAAATGATTCACCTTAATAAAAACCTTGAGTGGGAAATTTAATAAAGGGTATGGTGTCACAACCCTAGTTTTGGTATGTGTTTTTATTACTAGAATAATTGCATCATGTTTAAATTCTTGGTTTAAGAATTGGGATTTGGAAAAGCCTCAAAAAGGAATTTAAATAAAAGGCCAGATAAAAAGTTTTTCCAAAATTCCTCCAAACAATTTTGAAAAATCCTATAAATGAGTATGATCATTTTAAAAATGAATTGGAGTCAAACCCATGCTCCTGGATTTTTCAAATATTCAAACAGAGGCTTGGAAATTAAATTTAAATGCTATTTGAATTGGATTCAAATAATTTGAATTCCAAAAATCTCCAAAACTTGGGAGTGACTAGTACTAGGTCACATATGTCCAAGATAAAAATTTGGGGATTTTTAAAATTTCTTTTATATTTTTTTCAGAGCAAAACAATTTAAACAGAAAGCATAAAAGGAAAATAAAAAAAAAGGCCGAAGCCACTTACCTGGCCCACCTGACCCAGCAGAAGAGGCCCGGCCCAAAGGGGCAGGGTCGTCTTCTTCGCGGGGACAGGCAGGCGGGCACCTGCGTGGCGAGCATGCCGCCGTCGGCAGCCCGCCCACGGCGCCCCCTCGTCCCTATCCCCTTGCCGAGGAGCCCCTCGAAGCTCTTCTTCCTTCCCCCCCCCTCTGGAACCTCCTGTCCTCCTCTGCCGTGCGATTCCCGCAGGAACCGAGAGCTCCCCGTCGCCGCCGTGTGCGCGCAGCCGTGGCCACCGTGCCCCTTCCGCGGCACCGAGTTGTGCAGAGCGCGCAACGTCGTCGTCTTCGTCACCGTGGGCGCCCAATTTCGCCAAGGAGACCCCGAGGACGCCGCCCCTTCACCAACTCCCCGCCGGCCGCCGTGCCTCCCTCCGAGAAATTCACCGCCACCGGAGCTCCTCCGCCTCTCCCGTCTGCGCCAACGCACTCGTGGTGAGCTCCTCTCCCCTCCCAGCCTCCCCGTTCTCCTCTAGGACCACTCCGTCGCCAGCTCCGTCGAGCCCGAGCTCCGGCTGCCGTGCTCCTCGACGCCGGCGACCATCCAGAGCTTCCCCGTGGACGCCTTGTGCTCTGGGTGACGCGGGCGAGCTTAAGGAGCACCCCGGTGCCCTTAGCGTGGCCTCCCGTGGCCGGAGTCGCTGGCTCCGGTGGACGCCGCCGCGTCCAGAGGTCGCCGGCGGCTAACCGCCGGCCAGCCTGGCTAACCTCCCCCTCTAATCCCCTCTCTCTCTCTCCCACTGACGGGTGGGACCCAGCCCCCCCTAATCCCCTTTTAAACTTAATTAAAACGGGATTAACCCCAGAGTGGATGACAGATGGGCCCCGCGTGTTAGTTTGACCAGTCAGCGCCCTGACGTCATCATGATGTCATGCTTGCGCATTAAACCCTTTTTCCTAATTATTAGAAACTCCAGAAAATGCTTAAATCTTTGAAATTCAATAACTTTTTATCCATAACTCCAAATCAAATAAATTATATATGAAAAATCATTAGAAAAATGCAAGGATTCCAAATATCATAATTTCATGGATGAAAAACACATCTATGATGATGAACAAGTAGCATTTAGCTATATGGCTTATTTGGAATAATTCAAAATAAAGGTTTAAATCATTTCAAATTAAATCTTTGCAATGTCAACCTTATCACATGAACATCAGAGGCAATTCATACACATGACCACATGATTTACCATATCCAAACATTAGCAAATGCAACTTTGGCTAAATTGAACCACATTTGGAGTTTGAATTTGAATTTCTTATTCAAATCAACTTCAATTAAATTGTACAAATTAAACATAGATCACATCAGTACCATGCCATGTTTCATTCTTGAATGTGCATTGCAATGTGATGTTTATACTTTGTTGTCTCGGTGTTTGCTTCTTCTCGATAGATCCATCGCCGGACGTAGTCCCTGTTCTCTCTGAAGAGTGGCACCCCCGAGACTCGACAATAAGGCAAGCAAAACCCCTTTGATCATATCTACAAAAACCCAGTTTCCCTCTTGTTCTCTTATGCATGATTAGGTGATTCACATGTTACCGTTCTTCCGCTAGTTGAACCCATCCTTTGCATGACCTATCATTGCTACCACAGTATTAAGCAAACCTCAACCTAGCAGATACAAGATTGTTTGTGCTCATCATGTGGCCCTTCATCCATGTTATGCTATGCCATGCTAGAGTTGTTTGCAATGAAGTTGATCCATCTGGGTGATGTATCGGGATGGTAGTGAACACATGCAACAAGGTGGTAACGTGTTGATGAAGTCACCCTAATATAAGTGAACAATGAGAGGCTGTGTAGGAGTACATAGTGGGTTGTCTCATTTACACTGCCCTAGGCCCCGAGTTCTTGTGTTGTGATCCAAGACACAGATTACTACCACATGGTGGGCTCATTGACCCCTCTCGACCTATTAACTCACCCCGACTAAGGTCCAGGATTCGCATGGGTTAACTTTATTCTATTTGCTTTCCTAACGTAGCACGGTTTTAGGCAAGCGCAGTACCATCCGTCGATGTGGGCTTGTCGGACCGTCCATACATCGTCTGGGTCCTGAACGGAAACCCCGGCCGGATTCCCGATTGGGGTGCAACTCAGATAGGCGATCCCCTGGACTAGAGTTGGAGCCGTGAGGTAAGTGTCGTGGTACTATCCTCGCCGACACCGCTTGAAGGTGACGAGTTCTAGGCGATAAGTGGTAGCTACGTATGTGAAGAAGTACACCCCTGCAGGGTTAATGAACTATTCGAATAGCCGTGTCCGCGGTTATGGACTACTTGGAGATCTTTACTTGATCATTAGAAAACTCAAATGGATACTCTAAAAATCGCAAGATAAGTGTGAGTGCTTTGGGTTGCTTCCTCGTGGGGAAGTCGAGGAAGGATCCATGGTTGTGTATTGATGTGGTGATCAAGATTAGATGGACTCGTGTGCGCCTCTCATCTCAACTCTATGTAGTCGTATTACAGGATAGCCAAGTCAAAGCTTTCTGCAGTCAACCCCACTTTCCTTTACCTTGATACTTGAGCATGAGTAGTATAGTTCTGACGTAAGTCTTGCTGAGTACGACTTTGTACTCACGTTTGCTTATCCTATGTTTTAGAGACGAGACCACTGACCCTGATGGTGGCCTCCCCCTTCAAGCTCGACATCGACGAAGTTATGTAGTCCCAGACAACAGCCTGGTCCCTCTGGAGGGTCGTTGTGTTTTCTTAAAGGCTTCTTAAGCCATTTGTTAACCTTGTCTTTACTAAGACATAATTTGCTTCCGTTGTTGTATGATATAATGTTGGATCACAGTGACGTGATCTCTGCTTGTAACACTACTATATCTGCTCTGTTTAGCAGATGCAATAAAGCTATGAGTTCGTAGAGTTCATGTTATGTTACCTTCTGTTATACACTTGGCATGCATGCTGCGTGTATGTTTATATCGTGCATGTCATGTGTGGGGTTCGATACCTTAGTTGTGTTCTCGCCGGCGGTCTTTTATATACCAAGTGGCCCTTAGATGTGCGCAGCTTGGGGCATCGCGATGCGATTGCTCGTGACTTTGTCACGTGGCACACTTTGTTGTATGATTGAGCCCGCCCGAGACCCCGACTAAGAGATCGGGCTGGAGTCTGTTTATGTAAGTGTTAGGATTCAATCGATAATATGATTGAGGCGACTTGTCTATGAGTATGGGATTTCACCACCCATAATCATTTAGACCTGTGAGTGGGCGATGAGGACCCATCACAGTTGATCATCCGGCCTGGATGGGATGCCCCTCACGTTCGAGCTTTCCGAGAGTGTCTTGTACTTGGCCTTGTCTGCTTAGACAAGTGGGTATGGCTCTCGGCTCTTCATATGATTGAATTGTGACTGAATTACATATGCAAACCCCGGGTCCCGACATATGGGTTGGAATTGGTGCTGCCCAATTCAACCTTATGTAGTAAGCTAAACTAAAATTTGACTAATAGGTAGATTGAGGAAAAAATCAGATTTCTGCAAAATAAAACCATAAGCCTTCCTTTGACTTTTCCTGCATGTAGATGTAGGTCTGTTTTATCCTTTTTCGTGTGGCTTGCCAAACAAATCAGATGTACTGGCCCGTTGTCGGGCTGTAAGCTTCGGTGTTGCAGGATTGTATACGACAAGTAAGTGATGTGATGTAGGGTTACGATGTCTATACTCTACTGTGTCGGTGGATTTGATGGACACCATGAAGCTATTTATTGTTTTTCCGCTGTAATCTATTTGTAAGCTAGCCTTGAGCTATGCAGGTATGCTTTATTGTAATACTGGATCTTCGATGTAATATTTATGACATGTGGTTTATTCCTTATATTACATCTTGTACTGTGTGTGCTGGCTATTGATCCAGGGACTAGCACAGAATGCACAGAGACATGGATTCTTAGCGAATCGAGTCATTACAAATGGGTAAAGGACTTGCAATTCTATCATCCCCAAGCTTATAGCTTTCCATATCATCACTCTCAGAGTTGGTACCAAAAAGCTTTTCAAGATCATAAGTAGCATTATCATCATTTTCCCAATCACAAAAAGTAACATGAAAATCATAATGAAAATCATCTTCAATAGTGCATACGGACTTAACATCGGAATAATAATGAATGCAATCAAGCTCACCGTCCTCCAAAAATGTATGTCTGTTAGGGTAAAAATTGATGAGAGGGATATGCTCAGGCCTGGTTGATACCCATTCTTCTTCCTTCTTGCTCCGCTTCCTTCTCCTCTTATTTTTCTTCTTCTTCACCTTAGGAGGGAGTGGTTGGAGATGAAGTTTCTCCACATATCCTGGTTTATCATTAGAAAAAACAGGGGAAACTTTGGAGAAACTCTCCTTTTTATTAGTAGAAATATAAGACATTTTTATACTTTGGTAAAGTTCCCCCCTTTCTAATCTTATTTATGTAATCATTTTGATGGCAATTAACAACACAATAGAGATGGCAATTTTGCAAAGTGTTGTTTATTCCGAAGGATTGACATCTAGCCAGGAAGCCTTTTTTGATAACTCTTCGCACATCAAAAATAACATAAGTTCATCATGAAGATCAGGGGTGATCATGTTATCACACAATTGCTTAACAGTTATGTTTTGAAAGTGCAAGCATTGAAAATTAAAGTGACCCTCTATACAGCAAAGTTCACAAGTAAAAGGATAAAGGTCACACAATTCTCTAGCAATTTCATTTAAATATTTGACTCAAGTGATTGTTCTTTCATGCTTATGTTGCTTACAATACTTATCTTCTTCAATCATAGGCCTTTCAGAAGGTCTATCCACTCCACAAAAATTAACATGCTTATTTAAAAGTTCATTTTCAGGAATTGGATCATGCATGTTGCAATCATCATGAACAATTTCATTTTCTCTGCAAATCTCTTTAAAAGGTTCATGATGCTTGATCAAATTCTCCTTAGGCATATTAAGATGTGAAGAAAAGATTTGATGAAATCAACAAGGATTTGAGAATCAAGCCCAAACTTAGCACTAAACTTATTAAAACTCGCAGTTTCAACAAAAGACTTAATGCAATCATACTCATAACTTATACCTGACTCTTTACCTTTGTCGATCTCCAAATATTCAGTATTGCGTTGAATTGTTTCAAGGAGTTACCATTTAGCATCAATCTTTTCATTTGTGAAAGAACCCATAGAGGAAGCATCGAGCAAGTCTTTATCCTGTTGAGAGAGCTTCACATAGAAATTAGTAATAATTATATGTTTGGGGATCCCATGGTTCAAACATTTTAGCATTAAATTTTGCAGTCTTCCCCAAGCTTGAGCTATGCTCTCTCCGTCATGAGGATAGAAGTTATAAACATAATTCCTATTCTCATGGACTCCATGAAGAGGATAAAACTTGGAGTAAAAGAGAGACTGGACCTCTCCCCAATCCAGCAGGTGAGAATCATCTAGTAGCCTATACCATTCCAATGCTTTTCCTTCAGTGAAAAGTCAAATAATTTCCTCATGACTCTACATCTTGTCAAACATGAAATCTTAAATAACTCACAAAGTTCTGTAATTTTCATCAAATGAATACTAGGATTGACTGTCCCATCATAACAATCATTCCTAATTATGTCAATTATCCTAAGTTGTATTTTGAATGGGATACATTCAGTAGGTGTGGGAGACTTCTCTACCACGGGTGTGGTAAAGCGGCCTTCCCCAAGCACCGAACTAAGAGTGCAATTTTCCATAAACATAACTAGTGAAAAATAAAAAAAAGAGACGAAAAGATTTAATTGAAAAATCTAAAGATATACCTTCAAACCTTACCTCACCGGCAACGGCGCCTGAAATAGCTTGATGGCGACACACGCTTCTAATTTTGTAGACTATGTTGGGCCTCCAAGCGCAGAGGTTTGTAGGACAACAGCAATTTCCCTCAAGTGGATGAGCTATGGTTTATCGAACTCAGGAAAGTAGAGGTTGAAGATGGTCTCTCTCAAGCAACCCTGCAATTAAGATACAAAAAGTCTCTTGTGTCCCCAACACACCTAATACAACAAGGAGTTGTATAGGTGCACTAGTTCGGCGAAGAGATGGTAAAATATGGGTGATAGGGGTGGCAAAACAAAGTAATATAAATTTGTAATAAAAAGTGCAGCAAGAAAACAAGTGGTAAACGTGAGAACAAACGGTATTGCAATGATGGAAAAAAGGCCTAGGCTTCATACTTTTGCTAGTGGCAACTCCAAACAACATTAACATAGTCTAATCACATGATATTTCCCATAAAACACGCAATTGAGACATACTCGGAGGTCATTCCTTTGTGGTCAAGAGAGGAAGAGAATTGTGTAGGGATACAAAAGCACACCTTAGAGTTCATAGTTCTCATCTACGGATTTCCCAATGTCACCGCGGCCATCCATAGAGAGTACCACAATCACCACAACATATCTCAACGATAGTCAAAGACAATCACCAAGAGACTATCAATCTTCAATCCACACACAAAAGCGGAAATCACTCATGAAAATATTCTTCTAACCCATGTCCAATAGACTGCTGTCACCATGGTCTCGGGGATTATACTAGATAAGATCAAGTGAGTACATCAATCCAATACATAGAAGAAGGGGAAACATCATGGTATCACCCTAGATTACCATAGCCTATGATCACAATCAACATCACATCATGGGAGCGAGAATTGACCACATATCTACTAGTAGAAACCTCAGCCCCAAGGAGGAACTACTCCCGCATCATGGAGGGAGGAAGCAACATCGATGGAGATGAATTTGGGGGCACTTCCCCGTCCCGGAAGGGTGCCGACACAGGAATTCTGGTCCCCGAAGCTTGTTGGCGATGGCGGCGGAGATCGGAATTGCTTCTGGAGAAAAGGGTTCTGCAATCAGGGTTTTCGCGACGGGAGATTAAATAGGAGCCAAAGGAGGGCACCGAGGGTGGGCCTAGTCACCTAGGCGGCCTCCCCCCAAGCCGCGTCGGGTGGCCGCCTGGGTGACAGGTGCCCCCCTCCGGCTCTACTTCGGGCGTAAGGAGTCTTCTGGAACGCTGATTTTTTTATATTTTTCCTGGATTTTTTTGGGCACTTTATAAAAGGGGTAAACCTAAAATACAAAAACTGTAAAAACAGGAACTGGCACTGTGGTGCACTGAGTTAATAGGTTAGTCCAAATATGATCAAAAGTGTATGAAAGTGTATCAAAAGCATAGAAATATCACCCACAACATGCATGGAGCAAGCAGAAATTATAGATATGTTTGGGAGGTATCAGGAGGACCCACTCTGGAGGCCTACCGGCGCAGTGGGGCCGCGCCAGCAGGGAGTATGGGGCCCCTGGCTGCCTTCTGATACGTCCCAAACGTATCGATAATTTCTGCTTCCTCCAGGCATGTTTTGTGTGATATTCCTATGATCTGCATACACTTTCATACACTTTTGATCATATTTGGACTAACCTATTAACTCAGTGCACCCCAGAGCCAGTTTCTGTTTCCTGCTGATTTTCTATTTCAGTTTTCCTCCATATTTAAAGTGCTCAAATGTTTTGGGGAAAATCAGATAAAAATCAGTGTGAAGGAACCTTCCGGAGTCCCGAATGGGACCAGGTGGCACCCACCAGGGCCCCAGGCGCATAGCTGGCGCGGCCTAGGGCTTGGCCGCGCCAGGGGGGCGCCTGGATCCCTGGTGGCCCTTGGCTGCCTCCTTCTCCTATATAACTCCCGTGACGTGAAACTTCCGAGGACAGAACCATTTTTCATGATCTCACCTCTGTTCCGCCGCCGTCGTGCTTCCAAGATCGGGAGCACCAACAGGACCCTTCCCGGCACCCTGCCGGAGGGAGGATCGTCCCCCGGGAACTTCTCCTCCACCATGGATGCTTCCCGGATGTTCCGTGAGTAGTTTCCTTTGGACCATGTGTAACGACCCGATTTCACCAAGAATCCAAGTCTCTGTGCATTATGTGCTAGTCCCTTGATCAATAGCTAGCACACACAGTACACGATGTAATATCAAGAATAAACCACATGTCATATATATTACATAGAAGATCCAATATTACAATATAGCATACCTGCATAGCTCAAGGCTAGCTTACAAATAAAATACAGCGGAAAAACAATAAAGAGCTTTGTGGCGTCCATCAACTCCACCGGCATAGTTGAGTATAGACATCGTAACCCTACATCGCATCACTTACTCGTCGTATAGAATCCTGCAACACCGAAGGTTACAGCCCGACAACGGGTCAGTACATCTGATTTGTATGGCAAGTCACACGAAAAAGTATATATAACAGACCTACAACTACATGCAGGATATATCAATGGAAGGATTATGGTTTAGTTTTGCAGAAAGCTGATTTTTCCCTCACATACTACAACTAATCAAATTTTAATTTATCTTGCTAGACCTAAGTATGGTTGAATCGGGCTACACCAATTCCAACCATCCCTTTATTAAAAGTTCCCACTCAAATTCTTATTAAGGTGAATTATCTGTCAAGACCATCCAACAACAATAATGCCTAGTTGCTCAAAGTTGTCTGTAACCGTGGACACGGCTAATAATGATCAGTTTTTACACTCTGCAGAGGTTTGTACACTTTCCCCACTGGACTCAACCCGAAGATTAAGACATAGTCTTTCAGAAGAGGTTGCCTCCACCCTTTGGTAGACGGTACACCTATCATATCTACATCAGCTAGCTACCATGGCCAGGTTCCCCACAACTTACTCATCTAAGCCAGAGCCCATATAGCAAGTGGTTGTACATGGAAGCTACTAGTCACACTGTCTGCCCGATCTTTTTGAGCCTGGACGGCGCCCACTGCGTTTAGAGGGTAAACACCATGTCGCACCCGGTTCCCACCAAAACAACCATTCGGGAAGCATTTAGCCCTGGTCCCTCCTTATCCAAGTCATGAGCCCCAGGATGCATTCCCTGCCCGCCCAGAGGTGATTTCTATTTAAGTTTTCTAGTCACGTCATTAACCTCACATAGCTCAATGATAACTCAACCAATCCCCGTCTACAAAGCAATAGCAGTATATAACAACCATGATCCTAGGGCGACAATGAAATAGAAGGTCAAAACATATGGCTATCCTACTAGGTTTAAAATCATAACTAATATATAGTCCTACACATGCATAGATTGATAATTTTCTACATGCATAATAGAAAATATAGGTTGAGGTATGGTCAAAGTGTAACTTGCCTTTTCCATTCGGTGAAGTTCTTTGCTCTCACGGTCTAGTCAACTCTACTCGTCACACTCCGAGAAAATCTATCGCAAACGAAGGAACTAGAATAAGAAATCACATCACAACGAGACAAACAAAAGATCAACAAACTAACACAAAGGTTTTAGCAACAAAACAAAAAGCTTGACACGGTACAAGTATCGATGTGCTCGAAGGTGATCGATGGAAGTGAACTCGAGAGAGTCAACAGATACAGATTCCTCGGTAAGTAGTTGTGACCATGGAAATTTATGAATTCAAGGTGAATTTCATGCCCACATGAAAAGTGTGTGAATCATACCGATCACATGTCTCAAATGATCCGATAAGCCAAAAGAATCACGTGAAACGGAATACTACAACGCAGGTCATAGCAAGTGCAAAATTGATTTGAATTTGAATTTAAACAGATCAAGAAACATTGGAATTTTTGTGTACACATGCTATGGACAGAAAGTACATGGAATGAGTGATCCAACGCAAAAAGAATCACTCGATTTGGATCAACGGTTTAAAGTTTCATGCTAAAGTACAGAACAACACGAGCGTGTAGGAAAAAGTTTCACCTCAATCCGACTTACGGTGTAGAAGATTTTGCGGGCGCGAGAACGGGGTCTTTTCTGCAAAAAGGACCTATCCGCCAATAAAAAAATTCTGGAAAAAGCGATGGGGTGTCTGAAGCGGATCTGGCCGGAGCAACTCCGGCGAGGGCAGTTTCCGGCGAGCTCGGCGTGGAGGCGGAGTCCGGCAATGAGAGGCGAGGTGGTGCGGCGAGGCAGAGGGCGGAGAGGCGCGTGGGCGACGGCGTGGCCGGCCTGGCCACGTGGAGGCGACGGACGGCGTCCGGCGGCCCGGGGCACGGCAGTCGAGCAGCGGCGGTGGAGTCCGGTAGTGCTCGGGCTCCGGCGGCCCATGGCGCAGCGGCTCGGGGCAGGACCGGCGGCGCGAGGTGGCAGCGGCCTGGCCGACGCGGCGGCGCGGCTTGGAGGCGGCGGCGACCGGCGGCGGTGGACAGAGGCGATGGCGGCGATTTACTCCGGCGGCGGCGCGGTCCCGACAGCGGCGAAGCGGGACCCGCCGCTTAGGGCTTTTTTTAAGAAAAGAAAAAGAGAAAATACAGATTTGCTAAATTTCTATTTATAGGCAGGGAAAAAAACGAACCGAGCTCTAATTGAGCTCGTGGGCGTAACAGGCTATTGGGCTGGCTGGGCTACGAGTTTTGTTTTTTCTAAAAACCGACAATTCAAACAATAAAATAAAATCAACTTCAAATCAGAAAAATATGAAATAAAATTCTAATTTCATCAAATAATACAAGGAAAATTATTTAATGAATACATTTTCCAAAAAGGAAAATCAAAATAAAACATTTTCTAAATACTTTATTTAAATATAAAATACTTTTCATAAATCAGATAAAATCCAGTAAATTATTAAAAATATTTTTATTTGGTCAAAATCATTGACAAACCATTTCTAAATAATAAAATATAAATTTTAAAATTGTCACACCAATAAATAATTTGGTAAAATAAAAAAATATCCCATTGGAATACTTTTTCAACTCTTTTAAAATATTTAATAAATCATTTGATTGAAATAAAAACTCTCTTAGCATTATAAAATCCCTAAAATAATTTTAGAGTTATTTATAATACTCATAATATATTTTAAAAACTTTAAAGTAATATTCTAAATATATTCAAACTTTATTAAAAAGGGGATAAGTCATTTTATATCCTTTCAAATGAATTTCCTTGAGTAGTAAAATGTTTTGAATATTCAGAAGAAATCCAATAATGATTTAAAACATTTTCCAACCTTTTAATATGTTGAAGGAGTCATATTACCTTCTCTCATTTTGTTTTGTTGGTTTTGTTTAAAATAATAAATTCCAAAAACACCAATTATGAATATTAGGGAAAGTCCTTTTATTCCCTCTCTTTTTAATATTCAATAAACTCCCAAAAAGTTTTAAATCCCAGAGAAAATTAAACACATCAAGCAAACAATCATTATCTATTTAATTTTATTAACATTCCAAAATTCAGAGAATTTCGGGATGTTACACACTACCACCCTTAAAAGGAATCTCGTCCTCGATATTCGAGAAGGCTAGAAAGAAAAAAGGTTAGGGTTTGGGTCTTCATCACATGGTCTTCAAAATCTTACTCCAACGATAACCTCCTTCGAAGAGATTTCACCAACTCCTTTGAAGTCTTGAATCCTTAGTAAAGAGGAGTCTTCTTTATACTGAACCTTCATGGCTGGCAAGTCAGACGCAAATACTAAGAAAGTATCGATTCCCTCATGGTGGTCATCCATAATACTTTTACGGGATACCTGCAGCAAATGGTCTTGGTCCATACTCACCGTATACACAAACGGTAATTTTCCTACAGGGGTCACACATCGTACCATTCTATGGTGTAGGCTTTAACATCGTGGTCTCTGTACTATTGGTAAGTCACTCAAGATTTACTATCCCGCATAGCAAGAGCGAATAATAAGTGTAGTCATCATGGGGGCCAATCCATTCCGCACCCAAATCATTACCTTGTATATGGTTTAGCGAATCTCGCAATCTAACACTCGGTCATCCTCACAGGCATTGCAGAAATTACTCTTGATCTTGAACTGGGTTCAGATAAGTCCATGGTTCTGCAAGCCAAACAAAAGATCTATCGTTTCTTCACAACTCTCAGGATTACGTAAACTGCCATAAAACGTGTACTGGTGGACTACAACTTTTTCGAGGGTTCCTCCTTCAGCAAGATTGTGCGTGCTTGTTGTAAGATCCTGGCACACGGGGTTAACTTTGAACTCGGCATTGGTTGCATCCATCTTTACTCCAGTCTTGACATTAGCAGCCATTGTAGTAACTCCTTCACTGTAAGTATTAGGTTGAGGGGGAACAGAATGTAGATAGAGAGGTAGAGAGAGATAGGGAAAGTGTGTAGCTGTTGGTAAAAACAAGAAATGACACCTCACAGAAACGATCTAACGGTAGAAACGTTGAATCTTCCGGTCTTCAAGTCTTCAATGTTGGTGGCTTCAGTTTTGCATTGTCGAAGCAATCTTCATATACTGTTGTCACGTGTCGAGTTATTCTCCCTGTTGATGTGTCTTCTTCAGTCTTGAAGCATACTAAATAGATGAGAGGTCTAAGGTAACATAAACTTATTCTACTCACGAAGAAGAACCACAAAGCACAACACATCACATCACAACAAAGGCATAACAGGGTCAAGGCCACAAGCAGAACCAAACAAAACAATCAGACATAACACATCTAGTTCAACCAGCAGAACATGCCGCGAACCACAACTCCAGCTAACAATGAAAAGGTAACAACGTACACTTAGTGCACACCTACGAACGTCTGTCCTCCAATTGCCAAACATAAGCTTCTTCGAGTCAGCATCCTTGCTTCCGCATTCACAACCTCTTCTTTCCCTTCAATTCTGGACATATGTTGGCGTAGTGTCCCTTGTTCCTGCACCGGTAACACTCAACTTGTCTAAGGTCCTTCTTTTTCTTCTTCACGGGTGCTCCCCTGAATTCTTGGATAACTTCCTTCATTCCTACATTTTGATGTTGAACCACTTGTTGTGTCACGATGAAAAATTGACACTGAGCGGGGTAATGATCACTTCCTTCACACACACAAAACATGTGACTTGAGTAGTGGGACATTCTTCACCCCAGTGAATTTCTTCACAATAGGGGCATCCATCTTGGTGTCCTTCGTAGGAGTGTCCCGTTTCTCCGCAAATTGTGCAGGCACGGGGCCTCTTAAGGTTTACCGTCCTTTTCGTTGGGGTGACGAGGTGGGATCCCAAAAAAATATTTGTGAATTACTTCCAAGAAATCTTCTTTCTTGATTCGTTAATGGCCTGATGCATTGTCCACCAAGTAGCAGCCTCTTCTACAAAGTACTTGCACTACTAGAGAAAAGCCTATACATGGAAATCTTATTGGTGGCGCATCTTCAGTGTAATGCGCCACTAGGGTGTAATGGGTGGCGCACTGGTTAAAAATGCGCCACCTCTAAGATCTTAGAGCTGGCGCATGTTGTAATATGCGCCACCCATAAGGGTGGGCTAGCCCTGGATCCTCTTATATGTGGCGCATTAGGAAAAATGCGCCACCCCTAAGAACCTAATAGGTGGCACATAGTGCTGATGCGCCACCCCTAAGAGCTTATGGGTGGCGCATATTGGAAATGCGTCACCGATAAGAGCTTATGGGTGGCGCATTCTGGAAATGCGCCACCCCTAATATCTTAGAGGTGGCGCATTTTCTATATGCGCCACCACTGACATGAGATATGCGCCACCCCTAAGTGTGGAGTAACTACTCCACCCCACCTACCACCTCCGATTCACTCCACACACTTCTCAAACTAGATCTACTCTTCTCACCTAGCTCTATTCGGTTTTGTGCTACTCCCCACCTCATTTCTTCCATTTATCCATCCCATACTTTGCTTGAAATCTACTTTGTTTCATATTAAAGTAAGTGGGCCTCCTCCCCAACTCTTTTATTCCATTTATCACCCATAATTCCCTTTATTAGCTTGGGGTTTCATGTATATTTGAATCTTGAGTTTGATGTATATGTGAAGTATATATGTGAAGCTTGTGGTGGTTTGAGGTATATGTGAAAGCTTTTGGTGGTTTGATGTATATGTGAAAGCTTGAGGTGGTTTGATGTATATGTGAAGCTTATGGTGGTTTGATGTATATGTGAAGTGTATATGTGAAGCTTATGGTGGTTTGATATATATGTGAATCTTGAGTTGCCAATGTTTTGGCGAAATGTTGATTCATTTCCGTTTCGGAAAATTTCTGGCGCACTCTCCGCATGCTCCCATGCATTATTAAGGAAGGTCATGCCAATTTTTTCCGGCGACGACCGTGATATATAATTGTGTTGCTCTCTGTGCACGCAGGCAATCATGGTCCGCGAGATGCTGAGAGATGTCACCGTGACTAGGTGGATGCAATGTGCGACAAACGACATGCTACGGAATAATAGGACAGATATAAGATGTCCGTGTCGGAGATGCAAACTGCAGTGCGTGACAGAGCCTGATTCCGGAATATTGGAAAGACACCTGAAGCATAATGGTTTGATGGATGGCTACACACGGTGGATAAGTGATGAATCTGGTGAGGAGGAGGACGTCAATGCGCCAGTAAATGAGGAAGGGCAACCAGACAACAACGGCAGGCGAGAAGACGAAGAGCATCCCGTACATGATCATGAAGAAAATGCCGAAGCAGATCATGAAGATCGAGATGCCGGACATGAGGATTCAAGCTTGTCAAAGAGGTGGTGAACGCAAGAGGTGCGGCGAGAGAGAAGGCCAAGATGGCGCAACTCGAGAAAGATGCGATTACGAAGTTGTACGAAGGATGCAATGACGGGGATACCCTCTTGAATGTAACACTTGGGGCTATGGAGATGAAGGAAAAACACAAATGGACCGACGAAAGCTTCGATGATAACATGGCATTCTGGCACGATCGTCTTCCGAAGGGAAACACGTGCCCAACTAGTATCGCTGAGGCCAAGAAACTCCTTTGCCCTCTCGATCTTCTGCACGTTAAATACCATGTCTGCATAAATGATTGCATGATCTATCGGGGTGAGGACGAAGATAAAACCACATGTTCAGTGTGCGGTGTTAGTCCATACAAGAGAGGGAAGAAAGTTCCTAGAAAAGTGGTATGGTACTTTCCGATCACTCCTCGTCTGCAGAGGTATTTTGTAGATCCCAGGGAAGCAAAGCTCATGACCTGGCACGCGGATAGAAAGAAGCTAAAAGAGGATGACCCGAACCCGGATCCGTAAAAGGAGGACATGCTGAGGCACCCTTCAGATGGTAGCCAATGGACTGCGTTGGACCTCGAATACCCAGATTTTCGGAAAGAACCAAGGAACCTCAGGATTGGTGTGAGCACCGATGGACTCGATCCGTTTGGCGGCCAGAGCAGCAGACACAGTACCTGGCATGTGTTTGTTTGCATATACAACCTTCCCCCCTGGAAGTGCATGAAGAAAAAGTACATAACAATGTGTAGCTAGTTCAAGGGCCGAAAACACTAGGTACGGACCTCAATCTATATCTGCATCTGTTGAAAGAGGAGCGAGAAACGTTATGGAAAGATGGAGTCAATACGTGGGACGCCGCGGCAAAAGATTATTTCCCAACGAAAGCCGCGGTGATCACGACGGTGCACGACTATCTCGGATACGGATATTTCTCAGGGCAGGTGGTCCAAGGATTCTGTGCATGCGTTAGGTGCATGGATATTACAACGTACCGCCAGCTACCAAAAGATCCCAGATCTTCAAAAACTGTGTTCCAGGGGTCTCGGAGGTGGCTTCCCAAGAAACACGCGTGGAGAAAATAGGGACATCTGTTCGATGGAAGCGAGGAGCTCCGAGCACCCCCAGCTCGAAGGAGCGGCAAAGAAATCGACAACTTGCTGAAAACTTGGAAAGACTGCCCCGCGCCGGGAAAGAAAAAAAAGAAGACTCAGTCGTTGATGAGGGTATGGAAATAGAGGTCTGTTTTCTGGGATTTGGAATACTGGAGTCTCCTCCGCAATCGTCATAGCCTTGATCTCAAGCATATCACAAAGAACATTTGCGAGAGCTTGTTTGGAACGCTGCTCAACATGCCGGAGAAGACAAAGGACGGGCCAAAAGCAAGGAATGACATGAAATTTATGGGCATCAGGAGGGAACTTCACCCCCCTAGTGACGACGATGATGAGCCGGAGGAGGAAGAGAATACGGATACGCAAAACTCTCGCAAACGAAAAAAGACGACCAAGAAGAAGACCGGTATTGATCACTGCCCCCTGTCATGCTTCAATATGTGCGAGGAGGAGATCTAGCGATTTATCCATTGCCTCATAGGAGTAAAATTTCCGAACGGCTACGCGGGGAAGATAAGCAGATACCTAGACGAGGCGAAGCAACGTTTCAGCGGGATGAAATATCACGACTGTGCCATGCTGATGGCGCAGATTCTCCCGGTTGCAATCCAAGGGATAATGGACGAACACGTTCGTAAAACGTTGTTTGGCCTTTGCAACTTTTTTGACGTCATCTCTTGGAAGTCGACTTGCGCTACACAACTCAAAAGGCTACAGGAGCATATCGTGCTCATACTATGTGAGCTTGAGATCTATTTCCCGCCCGCGTTCTTCGACATTATGGTGCATCTGCTGATCCATGTCGTGGAGGATATCGTCCAACTCGGGCCTGCGTTTCTGCGCAGCATGATGTCGTTCGAAAGGATGAATGGACACATCAAAAAATACGTTCGTAATAGGTCCCGTCCAGATGGAAGCATAGAGAAGGGCTTTCTAACCGAAGAGTGCATCTCTTTTTGCACGAATTATCTCAACACCGAGAACCCTATTGGTCTGCCCGTCAACAAGCACTTTGGCAGGATCGATGGGTGTGGTCACCAGGAGGGAAGCCGCGCAATGCATGTCAACTTCGAGGGTCGAGGCATCGAATTTGAAAGAGCAAGCCTAGTCGCGCTACAACACATCCAGCTGGTCGATCCTTGGATAATAAAGCACAAGGATATAATCAGGAAGAAGTACAGTGACCAGGGCCTGCAGATAACGGACCGAGATCCACGGCTAATCAAAGAGCACAACTCCGGTTTCATGACTACGTTCAGGGACGATATTCATGCTAATCCCCCGTGAAGGAATGCTTCCGAGGACGAAAATATGATATTCACCTTGTCACAGGGTGCCGCACGCAACCTGATGACCTATCAAGCGTATGATATCAACGGCTACACATTCTACACGGAGGAAAAGGACAATAACTGTGATTACCAGAACTCAGGGGTAACAGTGATATTCTACACCGATGACGTCAAGGAAAGATTCTACGAAAGTATCGATGACATATGGGAGCTCGACTACTGTGGAGAGAAGGTATCGATGTTCCGTGTGAGATGGGCCAAGAGCGTCGTAAAAGAAGACCGGTAATTCACCACCATGGTTATACCCGAAGCCAAATCCAAGTCTGTGGGCGCAAACGTCACCGCGAAAAATGAGCCATGGGTACTAGCTAGCCAAGTGGACCAATGCTTCTTCATTACCGACCCATCAAAGCCGAGCCGTGTTGTAGTGAGGAGAGGAAAAAGAAAGATCATCAGAATGGATGGAGCCGTGTTGTAGTGAGGAGACTTTGACAAGTACGGCGACCCGTAGATGGAAGATGACAACGCCGCTCAGGATACATACACCACAACCCTACCGAAGAAAGGTCTCCCGTTCAAGAGGAAAAGTGAAGGCGTCCCGGGCCTAAATTATTCAACCACGACAAAGAAGGGCAAGAAGAAGATCGTGAGGAAACGCTAGCTCCAAATTTGTGAAAAATATTTTGTAATTCATGATCACTTTGTTGGTGATGGATTTAATCTGCACTTTGTAATTGATGATCACATTTTTATAGTTCGATCATGATTTAGGCATTCTCATCATCTGGTTAGCAGTGAATCGGCATTTGTGTGTGTTCTGGGATGTTTGCTCTATTAGTGCTAGCGATCATTCTCATTTAGGCATGAATTGAACGCACCAGCTCACGAATTGCCATTGGTAATATTTTTTTCCTTCTTGATAAAGAGGCATATCTATGACCGAACCAACATAATCGAGGCACCATGCCTAACTCCATAATTAATTTTTTTAAATGGTTTCACTTTAATTAAAAAATAAATATCTGTTTATACTTTAATTAAAAAATGAAATGGTTATACTTTAATTAAAAATATGAAATGGTCAAGGCTAAGGGGTGGCGCATTCTGTAGAAATGTGCCACCAAGTACAACCTTATGCGTGGCGCATTCCACCGAAATGCGCCACGCATAAGGATCTACTTGGTGGCGCATTTCTTCAAAATGCACCACCCCTAGGACTTGTCCTATCCAACTACCCCGTCCCTACCCGCACAGTACCCATTCCCCCCCCCACTCGATCCCCTCGGCGTCTCTCTCATCCGCCGCCGCACCTCGCCGGCACCGGAGTCCTAGCCGTGCCCCCGCTCTCGGCCGCTCCCATCACCGCCACCGGAGCCGCCCCTGCGCCCCCCATCCACGACCGCCGCCGTCCCCGGGCGCCACCTGACCTAGGAGACGCCAGGGCCGCCCCCGCGCCCCCATCCACGGCCGCCCTCGACACCGGAGCGGCCGCCCTCGACACCGGAGTCCACGGGCGCCACCCTCCCTCGACGCCGGAGCCTCCGCCCTCGACACCGGAGACACCATCTCAACGCCGGAGCCGCCGCCCCAACCCTAGCCCTCAGGTGACCCCCTGACCCAACCCTAGTGTAGCAATTGTTCATGGTAGCAGTTCATAGCAATTTGAGTGATTACAGGAGCCAGTACAAAATCAGAGAGAAATTTGAGTGCTCCAGTTTCTCTTAGTTCATATTTTCTCTTAGTACAGATCAATGGTCATAGCCAACAGCCACCAAGAGTGCTCTAGTTTCTCTTAGTTCATATTTTCAATTTCATCATTAGCCTAGACTAAAAGCAATGGTCATAGCCAACAGCCACCAACAGGCATTGTGCTTTGTTTAATTTCTTGTATGTTTAAGTTGTTTAGATGATCACAAAATCATTAGTGATCATTAGGGAAATCTGGAAGGAAAATATTATCCATAGCAATAATACGAACCAGGCCACTTAGCACATACAAGATCTGTGTAGGGTCTGTTTTAATAAATTTAGAAGAGAGAAAAGGAAGACCAGCAAGAATAGCATATGTTCTTATTAATAGAACACAAGTTTTTTGTTGTGTGTGGTAGCAATGGAATATAATTTTAGGCTTCTAGCATAGCATATGTTGTAAATGATCAAGAAAAGTAACAATTAGTTGCTACTGCTGTTGTTGTTGTTTTTAAATGATGTTTTTTAGTGCATTGACAAGATGCTTTTCTTATCAATATTTTTATGCACTGTTTAGTGCATTGCTAGAATATGTACTGTTCTACACTATATATATGTTGCTTGTGCCTATATGTAGGTATTTTTTGTGCAGGTACAAATCATTATCCCCTTTCTCCCGAAATGTTGATTAACTTCCGTTTCGGTTGAGAATGGGGCATTCTCATGTTAAGAAAAATAGCAAAGCTCATGCCGAATTTTTCCGTGAATTCGTTCATGACCTTTTCTATTTTATTTTTAACATCAGAGTAGTTGCATTTATTTATTGCGATAATTAATTAAGTAGTCGCATTTCTTAATATTGTACTAATGCAAACATGTCGACCGGAGCCGACGCCGGTCCTTCTTCTCAGCCGGGAAAAAAAGGAAGGAATTTTGGGAATAGTCACAGGAAGAGGTTGAGGAGCAGAGAGAAGAGGAAGTACCTCCGGGCGAGGAGGAGTATGAGGAGGAGATAGAGTCGGAGTCCGGCTCATCGGAGGATGATGACATGGAGGAAGGGGAGAGGAACACCGCCGACGAGGATGATCATGCCGGTGGCTCAAACACAGATGGTAGCCAGTCGAGGAAGTGAAATCGGAAACCAACCAAGGTCGGCACCATCAGGCAAGAGTTTACCGTTGTGACCTCCGTTGGGATTCCTACCGAGCCCCAACGTTTCTCGGAAGGGTACGGCCGTCAAGTCGCGGCGATCCTCCGAAACACCGTACCGATCACCACAATAAACCTAAGGAGTCGTGACACCACTCATTATTGTCAGCTCCTTCTCGACAAGTTGCACAGATGATACAAGTTCCTGGACACGTACGACAACAAAAACCTCAAAGGGAACAAGGTAAACAAATGGGCCCTCAGGAAGATGAGCAAAGCCTTGTCCAGTTGGAAAACCCGGGTGAAGGAGGCAATTATGGAGCACGGCAAATCCTGGGAGGAGCTGAAGGAGAAAGAGCCGATGATCGATCGGAGCTACCTACGACCTTTTCAAGGCTAGGTGTGAGTCCGAGGACGCCAAGGCCGCGAGTGCAAAGGGCAAGGCGATGCGAGCGCAAGTCATAGGTAACCACCGTCTCGGAGCCGGTGGTTACAGACATTCCAAGCCTAAATGGGACAAGGAGGATGCCGAGTATGCCGCTGCGGGCCTACCTAACCCCTTTGACAAATACAAAGTTGATCCACAGACTGAGTTCTTTGTGAGGGCCCGGAGCCATAAGGACAAAGAAACCTCGAACATAATTCTCGATCCTAATGTTCAGGAGTTCACGGCTGCCGTGGTAAGTAGTTCAGCACGTGACTTCCTTGTCGATTGAATTCTAGTTCCTGAAGTTCAGCTTCTTAGTGTTTCACATTCTTTGTGCAGGAAGATGAATTCTCCGCGGTCTCATCGCAGGGCTCGTCTATTAAGTCGGCCGGCCCATGGGGCACCACTTTTAACAGGGCGATGAACAAGGTTAAGAAGGTTGAGAACGTGGCGGCGAAGCCATCGTCAGCCGGCCGTGTGGTCGGCTTTGGTGCGGACCTAAATTGGTCCGAATATTATGGGAAATCGGCGGAGCAGTCGGGTTCGAGGGGGCGCAAGGCGAGAAGGACCGAAGAAGACGCCGCTTATGTTCGTGGACTGGAGGAGAAAGTGAACATGCTTCCGCAGCTTGTCCAGTACGAAGTGGCGAAGACGATGAGCGCCCTCCTTCCTGATATGATTCAATCACTCGCGAATTGGCAATCATGTGGTGGACAAGAGACCATACCGGTGCCGAGCATGGTCGGCAGCAACTCGGGCACCGCGGCGGCCGTAGTCCCGGCTCCCGCACCGACTCTGGCTCCCGCACCGACTTCGGCCGCCAACACCGCGACGCCGACAAAGGACGTGATGGTGACTCCTCCAGCCACGATCGAGCAACCAGGGCATAATAATAATGCACCCTCCGGTAGTGAAAAAAGGGCGACCGACGCCACGGGAGGCAGCGCACCCTCCGTCTCTTGCATGCCCGCCGTCGTCGGCGGGGTCTCTTCATTGGCCGACCTCGACGCCCTCAAGGTAACTATAAGAGTCCGCAATTCAAACGAGGACTTCATATCCTTGCCTTTTATTACTGGCATCTCTCTGATCCCTAAATGCATATGTCTCTTTCATAGGAGGACACTCCATGCATTCTACTACAAGTCGTGGACGGCGAGTTGAAGGATGTTGCCAAAGGTAAAATCCTTCAACCCCAAAATCGAGTGATGCACAATAGGCCAATGGCATCGAAGATGCATAGGGTTCAAATCTCTCTCGTGATTTCGGGCTACGAGAGAGTGGAACCTCCCATTCAACCCCCCGAATACGATGAGGATGAGCCGGCAGTCCTCAATGATTGTTCCAGCCAAATATGCCTTTGGCCGAAGACCCAAATGCGTTTGATGACGGGGGAAGGGGGCACCACACCAAGGACAACGCTGGTAGTCGTCGTGTCGACGCCACATGATCCCATCGGCGCACAACAAGAAGACGACGATCTTGATGATGATATAAGTGCCGACCAGTTCATCAATACTTTCTATGATGTTGATGACTTATTCATGCCTCCTGCTGAAGGAGCCTATCAGCATGACCAGGAAGCTCGCGGTCCAGCTGATCCTGCGGAGAAGCCTGCTTTCTCTACGCGTCTCTTTGCTGCTTCTTAGGAGATGTCTTCAGCAGCTTGCGCCTTCCCCGAGCCTCAGGCAGATGCCACAATGAGATCTATTCTCAACCCGTCCACACTCCATAAGGCGGCCACTGAGCAGAAAAAGGCCGGTGCAGACTGCTCGAAATCAGAAAAGAAGAAGGGACGGAAAAGAAAGAAGGGCGTTGTGACGCCCTCGATTTACGATCATGTACAGTAATCATACCCGCAGGGTACATGATCGAGATCAAGGTGCCACGGTGAGAATATCACAGCACAACACTAAACACAAAAGGATAAACCAAATATATTACAATGAAGTGGGGTCACACGGACCCGAATACATAAGTCATACAATCATAATATCTGAGTACAGACATAGTTAGTCAAGTTTTGCCTTAAGAAGGCTAGCACAAATAACATCAGAGGTACAAATCAAAAAGGCGAGGCCTCCTGCCTGGGATGCACCGAATTACTCCTGGTCAACGGGAACTCGACGTCGTAGAGGGCTCCGGGGATCTTCTGATCCTGGACTCCAACGTCGACTGCAGCGGCCGATCAGGCAAAGAGAAAATGGGAAATAAAGCAAAGGTGAGTATCTAGCATACCCGCGAGTCTTACGTCCGCTACTAAGCATTTATGCATGTATCAAATGGAAAAGGGAGGTTGTATATAGTGGACTGCAAGGCAGAAAGCAGAATAAGGGTAAGAAGCTAGGCCTATCGAAGACTAGCATCTTCTGACGTGTCTTGCAGCATGAGAAGAGAATAGCCAACAGTTCATATAAAGCATAAAGTAACAATGAAGCAAAAGTTGCTGCAGCAATGTATAATAGTAAGTTGTAATGATTAATAATAATAATGCCTCCGAGTTCCCCTCCTCGACTTCCCTGCGAGGTAGAAAACCCGAAACCATACAGTTTAATAGTAGTAGTTTGTAGTGGTAAGATCCAGCTTCAGCATAAAGCGTCCTGTTACCGTGGACACGGCTATCGATAGATTAATCTTCCCTGCAGGGGTGCACTAGTGTGACACTACACGCTCGGATCTCCAGGGTGGCGTACACCTTGTTAGAGAATGCCCCACCGAGGCTATCCGACACAATGCAGTCCATCCTACGGCTCATCAGAGAGGTCCCCGCCGGTCTACAGCCCTAAGTGCAAGGGGGTCATGGGCCTATCACCCCTCGCTCTCCGGGTCGTTGCGAGGAGGGTGAATTCCAATGCCACAGCGTGATCCGTCCCTGCCACAATGCTGAACTGGACGTCTTTCAGAGCTTTCGAATGAGGCTACATTGCGGAGGCGCCCAAACGTGTAATCCCACGTATAGGTAGTGTGTACAAGCCAAAAGTATACTCAAGTCATCCGCCGAACCCGTTAAGCATTTTATTAATTTTCTGACGAGACAACCGTTATCGTTGCCCCTTATTGAATGAGTCGCGGACAACGACAGCAGTCAGGACCACCAGTAACGTCGGTGCCTGCCCTGACGTCCCACCAACTCGTGTGGTTACCAACAAGGTGAACCGTCTCCTTACCTTGTCTCGCGTTTTCTCCGAAGAGCTCGACTTTCGTACAATAGGAAATCCTTCGGCCACGAACAGTACCAAGCCCGCCGCACACCGGTGGAATACACCTGACCTGTCGTTCCGCTAAGATACCCTGCGCGGGCACCGTGGGGTCACCCAACTCCTTACCTGTAAGGACAACCGTGGTTCAGTACCCTAAGACGGATATACGGAGTCGACCACGAGTGGAGTACGGGGATTTCTCCTCGATCGCTCACACTTGAGGTGGCTCGGCAGATCCGACGTAGGGGGCTGAAGCGATGTATGCTCTGAACCGTACCTGTAGCAGTTTTAATGTAACGTATCCGCGATCATCCCCGAGTGATCACGGCCCGCTATCTAATCCTATTGACTAACAAGGCGCAGGGTTCACTGCTGAATATAATATATATAATAGGAAGCATGGGATAACAGAAGGTACATCTAGGGGCGACAATAACAGGCTATGCAATTGAGTAGGATTATAACGTAGCAGCAGCAGCATATGCCTAGTGCAAGAAAAGTACGGAAAGATAGGTGATATCTAGGGAAGAGAATGGCTTTGCTTGCCTGTAAGCTCGACGGTAGAGGTACAGTCGTCGACGAAGTAGTCGATCATAGGGGCATCAGCAGCGGACGTCGAGACTACCGGGCAATAAAAGAGGGGGGGAGAAACAATAAATACACAGCAATGATAGAAATACAAATACAAGACATGACATATGAAATGTTAACGATGCTCTAACGTTGTACGATACACATTGCTCGGAACGGAAATTCATTCGGCGATGAATTGCCAGTTCCGGGTGATTACCGGACAGGGCGTCCGGAGGGGGAAAGATCATGCCGGAGCTGTCATGGACATCCGACAAACAGGTGAAGGGTGTATCCGTGTTAGTTGATCCATTCTAAACAACTTTCGTGTTCAGAATAAATTCATCCGGAGAGTTTTACGGTATCGGGCAATTATCGGACAAACGGCCCGAAGGGGGGGATGTCGATGTTCGTTGTGTTAGAGGGGTGGGGTAGACATAGGAGTAGCGTATCCGTATTCGTTATATTTTTCTGATCAATTTTCATGTATAAACTTTTTCAATCCGAGTTATGGTTTAAAAGATATTCAATTTTAAATTTTTAATTCAATTTAAATCCTTTATAAAACATTTCCTATTTTCTTTTATTAATTTAATAAACAATATCCAGATTACAATCTGACCAGTGGGTCCCACTGGTGAGTGCCATATTAATTTAAATAATTTAATTAAGTTAATTAAAAAGTGGGGGTCCCACATGTCAGTGAGACATTTTAATTAACCTAGTTAATAAATCTAGTTATTAACTTAAGGGCCAGGGGCCCACTTGTCATAGATAGAGCATTTTTATAAATCATTATAATTAAACAATTAACTGTGGGACCCAGCTGTAAGTGACTCCGTGATAATTAACAGTTTGTTTTATTTAAACAGAGGGTTAAGTTAAGCTGGCCCACATGTCATAGACTATTAGCTATTAGGGATTATCTGTTTAGATCCGCATTAGGGGTTAATCTCCCAGGTGGGCCCCATTGTCAGTGGGACACCACTGGTGTTGAACCAAACGCACGCCGGCGGAGGCCTACAGGCACAGCGGCGGGAACGCCCCCCCGCTCCGGCGACCATTTGGTCAATCGAGAGGTGCCACGGGAAGCTAGGCGAGCTGCGCGTCCACTGATGCATTCGGATGAGACGGGGACGAGTGCATCAACTGCCACGGCGAGCACAGGCGGCATCCAGCGGCAGACGGAGCTGGGCACGGTGGCCATGGCAACACCGGACACGGGAACGAGCGCGAAGAGGGGCAAATCAACGGGGAGCTCACAGTGGTCCTGCAGAGGTGTAAGGCGGGCTCGGGGGAGGCACGGGGTGGCGCGAATTCGGCAGCGAACGGCGGCGGTTGCCGACGAGGAATGAAGTCGAGGCGTGGTGCAGATGGGTTCCGGGATCGATTCCTTCTACTCAAAGAGGAAGCCGACGGCGGCGAGGTCACTAGACACGGAGGGGAGGGCTGGTGTGGCCAGTGGGCTCGTGTGTTCACGGAGCCGCGGCCATGGTGGGCTCTTCTTGAGGTGGAAGATGACGAGGGAGGCGGCGCGAGGGAAAAAGAGGGGGCGTGCTAGGGTTCTCGGGGAGGGGCGCGGAGTGCGGGGGCTTTAACCCCTCCGGCTTGCCGGCCGATGGCCGCCACGGCGCCCACGGCGTGGCCAGCCGGGGGATGGCCGCCACGCCTCCCCTGTACTGGAAGAAGACGATGGGGAGGTGGGTTGGGCCGGGGTGGCTGGCCCATGGGAGAGGGGAGGGAAAAGGGGTGGGCCTCGCCCCTTTGCGGTAGATAGGTTTTTAATTTATTTTTGTTTTCTTTTATTTTTCTTTTCTTTTATTTTTCTTTTCTGTTTTTAATTATTTTAGTTGATTTAACATTTTTGTAAAAACTTGTAACCTGCTCCAATATTATTGTTCCATTTTGGACTACTGCTACAAAAAGTTTGGAGCTTTTATAAAATCATTTAATATTTGTTTTTATTATGCAACTAGTGAAAGGGGTTCTTTTACCACTAGTTGAATTGTTTGGAATATTTAAATATTGCAATAAATATCCAATGTTGGTTTAACATGTTCCACTTAATTTTAGGCATTTAACAAAATTGGTTCCACAATTTTTGGACAAAGTTTTATTTATCACTTTGTTTTTAATATCAACCAAAAGGATTTTTGGAGTGATCAAATGCAAAGATGATCAAAGTGAGATTAGCAACAGTAATTATCATTAACCAAAAGTGATTACTGTTACATGACACTGAGGGTGTTACAAATCTCCCCCACTACAAGAATTCTCGTCCCGAGAATTTAAGCGGTAGAGGGGAAAAGATCGGGGTATTCTTCTCAAAGATGATCTTCGCGTTCCCAAGTGGCCTCCTCTTCAGAATGATTCGACCACTGAACCTTGAGGAACTTGACCGTCTTGTTGCGGGTTCGACGTTCAGACTGATCAAGAATGCGGCTCGGATGCTCTTGATAAGTCAAGTCCTGTTGCAGCTCAATCATATCATGTTCCACTTCTCGAATAGGGTCCTTGAAGCAGCGTCGTAGTTGCGACACGTGAAACACATTGTGGACTTGGGAGAGGTTCGACGGCAATTCCAATCGGTAGGCCACGGGTCCACTCTTGGAAAGGATACGGAACGGGCCAATGTAGCGAGGAGTTAACTTGCCTTTGATTCCGAAACGATGATTGCCTCGCATCGTTGTGACACGAAGGTAAGCGTATTCACCAGGTTGATACTCCATCTCTTGGTGTTTGCCGTCATAGTTGCTCTTCTGGTGGGACTGAGCGCCCTTCAAATGTTCACGAATGACGTGAACTTGATCTTCAGCTCGCTGAACAATATCCGGACCAATGAGTATACGTTCCCAGTTTCTGACCAATTCAGAGGGGTTCGACACTTACGCCCATAGAGAACTTCGTAGGGTTCCATCTTCAGACTAGCGTGGTAGCTTTTTTTATATGAGAACTCGACCAACGGGAGAGATTCCTCCCAGTTCTTACCGAAGGAAATAACACAAGCTCAAAGCATGTCTTCCAGCACTTGATTGACTCGTTCAACTTGGCCTTGTGACTGGGGGTGATAAGCGGTGCTGAGATGCAAAATAGTTCCCAAAGCTTCTTGGAAACTCCTCCAATATCTTGAGGTGAAAAGGCTGCCACGATCTGAACTGATCTCCAACGGAATACCGTGGAGTGACACAATTTGGGAGATATACAATTCTGCCAACTGAGTAGCGGTGATCTTCTCCTTGACTGGTATAAAGTGAGCAACCTTGGAGAACCGGTCGATGACGACAAATATCGCATCGTTTACCTTCTATGATCTAGGAAAACCGGTGACGAAGTCCATCTGGACTTTGTCCAACTTCCATTCAGGAATTTCAAGTGGCTGTAGAGCTCCAGCGGGTTTTTGATGTTCACCCTAGACGCGATGACACACATCACATTCAGACACATATCGGGCAATGTCTTGCTTCATGTTAGGCCACCAGAACTGCGGACGAATGTCTTGGTACATCTTGGTACTTCCAGGATGAATGGACAACGGGGTATCGTGAGCCGCTTTCATGACCTTCGGGGTCATATCCAGGTTCTCATGCCTGCCCTTGCTGTGAGTAACCACTAAACGGTTCTGGTAGAACACCGCACTGTCAGAACCCCAACTAGGGTAAGTGCTAGGATTGTTTGAGCTACCTTTGCATCATGCAAAAATTTCAAATGAAATTCAAAAATGGGGAAGCCGAAAGCCCTGAGAATTTAATTCAAATGGCCAGAAAAAAATATTTTTCCAAAAATCATTTGAATGATTGGAAAATTCCTAGAAATGTTGCTGATCATTTTAAAAGTGGTTTGGGATCAATCCCATGCACATGGAATTTTATAATATTCAAACAGTGGTTTTGGAAATTAAATAAACCCCTATTTGAATTAAAATTCAAATGTTTTGAATTTTAATAATATCCAAATTTTATGAGTGGCTAGCTATTTGTATCCTAAGCCCACATAAAAGATTCGGGTATTTTATAGAATGCTCTTCTATTTTTATTTGGGGCAAAACAAACAACAGAAAAGGAAAAAAACAGAAAGAATTAGAAAAGGGAAAGAGCCCCAGGCTTTCAGCCCAACTCATCCCCCCGAGCCCACCAGCCTGGCCCAGCCCGCCGACTCCTCTGTCGTCTTCCTCCACCTGCTCGCTGTCGAGCATGCCGAGCCCCGCCGAGGACACCGCGACGGCCAGGTCGTCCACGCCTCCTCCCCGAGCCTATCTCCTCGCTAGGGGAACCCCCTCGAAGCTCCGTGCCAGTTTCCTCTCTCTCTGGACCTCCTCCCCCTCTCCCTCTCCCGTTCCTGGTCGGACCCGAAGCCCAGCCGGAGCACGCCGCCGTAGAACTCGCGGCCACCGTGCCCCACTCGCCGCCGCAAGCTGTCCAGAAGCTCCGCCGGCATCGTCTTCGTCAAGCCGTGCAGCCAATCGAGCCGAGGAGCTACTTATTCGTCGCCTTCGTCACCGTTCCTCTCCGGCCGCCGTGAAGTTCCGGCGTGAAATACGCCGCCGTCTCACCTCCTCCGGCTTCCCCGAGTCCCTCTTCACGCTCAGGGTGAGAAGCTCATCGTTTTGCCCTACTACCTTCTCCTCCCCGAGCCCTAGTCACTGATCTCACCGGAGCAGAGCCACAACCGCCGCCGTTCTTGAAGCCGTCGTCGCCACAGCCCCCCTGGAGACCCCCGGATAGCACAGATGGATGCGGGGGCACGTGGGGATCGATTTGGCGCCTTCCCCGTGCTCTCCCGTGGCCGTTTGGTCACTCCGGCGACCACTCCGCCGTGCCCAAGGTCACCGGCGGCTAACCGCCAGCGGGCCGAGCTGTTTAGCGCCTAATGACCCAGCTTAACCCCCCCCTCGAGTCCATGACAAGTGGGCCCCAGGCCACCCCTAAACCAATGTTAGTTAAACTAACAGAGGGATTAACCCCTGTGAGGCTGACATGGGGACCCCACTGGTCAGCCCCCCCTGACATCACCCCCATGCCATGCTGGCGCAATAATTCAATTCCAGAAAATAGAAATGATTTAAATAAAACAGAGAAAATTCCAGAAAATGAGTTAAACTTGGAAAATTCATAACTAATTCATTTTAAATCCAAATATAACAAATAATATGTCTAAAAATATCAGAAAAATCCAAGGATTATGAATATGGGCTCTGTTTTCATGTTTGACCAATTATAATTGGGTGAACAGTGCAAAACATCCATATGGCTTTATTTCAAATTCAAAATTGAAGCACATTTGCAAATGACTTTGCATTTGACTTCTTTTAAATGGAATTGTACCCACATTGTGACCAAGAACATCACAATTTCAATATTGATCATGTGTTTGATGCATTGCAATTAAATTTATATTTATTCTTGTTTGGTTGTTTGCTCGATAGACGTGCAACTGGAACCGGAGGCCACCTCCTTCGTTGAAGACCCCGATATCGAACCTCGTCAGCAAGGCAAGCAAACCCCATTGATCATGTCTATAAAATCATATTTCCCTCTTAGTCTCGCTTATGCATGTTTAGGAGATCACCGAGACACGTTCTTTCGCATAGTTGAACCCATTCCGATGCATGACCTATCATTTTGTCACCGTATTAAGCAAACCACAAACCTAGCAGATTTAGGAGTTGAATGATGAGCATGTGGCCCCTACAACTGTTACTGCTTTTGCTGCTTAGTGATACAATGAGGATGTTTTTATTGTGAGTCGGGATGGAATGAACACAGTGGTGTTGATGAAAGTGAAACGTGTTGGTGAATCCACCTAAGCAAAGGTGATCGATGAGAGGCTGTGTAGGAGTACACAGTGGGTTGTCTCGTTGAACACTGCCCTAGGCCCGAGTTCCTGTTCTGTGATCCAAGACAAAGAGTATGACCACATGTAGGGTTTTATGGGAGCCCCGTTTGGCCTCTTTACATACCCGATCCGGTCCAGGAGTCACAATAGATTCGGGCTTTCCATTTGGCATATGCATAGAAAAAAATATGAAGAAAATGTTGCATCATCCTAGATATGTGGTGAAACCATCTGGCAGAGGTGGCGTCTCGGTCCCTTACATTATCTGAGTCGGTTTCGTGGAACCGGACGGACTCTCGAGCGGTGCCAAACTCAGGTAGACGACTCCTGGATTAGAGAAGGTGATGTGAGGTTAGTGCCTTGGTTTCATCCACGTTTGACATCCGCTTGAAGGATGCCAAGAACGAGGCGATAAGTGATGACACGCGTGTGAAGATGTACACCCCTGCAGGGTTAATGAACTATTCGAATAGCCGTGTCCGCGGTTATGGACTACTTGGAAACCTCTACTTGATCATAGATAACTTGAATGGATACTAATAAAACTCGCAAGATAAGCCTGAGTGCTATGGTGTGCCTCCTCGTGGGGAAGTCGAGGAAGTAACCATAGTGGTATATTGGTTGGAGATGTAGTGGACTCGTGTACGCTTCTTACCTCAAAGTCTGGTACTCGTAGTACAGGATTAGCCAAGTCAAAGCTGGCACTTCTGCATGATGAAACCCCACCTCCTTTACCTTGATACTTGAGCATGAGTAGTGTAGTTCTGATGTAAGTCTTGCTGAGTACGACTTTGTACTCACATTTGGTTATTCTATGTTTTAGATAAGAACCGGATCTCGATGGAGTCACCTTCGTGAAGCTTGACGTTGACCTTGGTAGCATAATCCCAGACAGCAGTCTGGTCCCTCGTGGAAGGGCATGTTTGTTGTACAAGGCTTCTCTAAGCCATTTGTTAAACTTGTCTGTACTCAGACCTAATTTGCTTCCGTTGTATGATGTAATGTTGATCACAGACATGTGATCTTTGTATGATCTATGTGTATATCAATAAAGAGTACTTTGTAGAGTTATGTGATGATACCTGCTGTTCATACTAGGCATGTGTGCTGTGTGTATGTTTATAACATGCATGTCTTAGTATGGGTTTTCAAGACCTTAGTTGCGATCTGGCTGGCGGTCTTTTATACACCAAGTGGCCCTTAGATGTGCGCAGCTTGGGGCATCGCGATGAGATTGTTCGTGACGGTGTCACGTGCACACTTTGTTGTATGATCGAGCCCGCCCTAGACCCCGACTAAGTGATCGGGCTGGAGTAAGTCTATGTAAGAGTTAGGATCCAATCGATAACATGGTTGAGGCGACTTGTCTATGAGTATGGGATTCACCACCCATAAGCATTTAGACTTGTGAGCGGACGTTGAGGACCCATCTCAGTTGATCATCCGGCCTGAATGGGATGCCCCTCACGTTCGATGCTTACCGAGAACGTTCTGTGCTTGGCCTTGTCTGCTTAGACAAGTGGGTACGGTTCTCGGCTCTCCATGTGATTGTATCGTGACTGGAATTACATACGCTAACCCCGGGTCCCGACAGACTTGGTATCAGAGCAGGACTGTCTGTAGGCTTATCAAACCCTTGGTCGATGTCGAGTCTAGCATTCTATAGTTATATAGTTACTTGGGTATATAAGGGAACAACGTAAGGCTTCTTTTTACTCCTTACCCTCATCGACCTGAGTTCTGGGTCACCCTTACCTTTTCTACGGGATGATAGGACTAGGCTCATCTATGTCTGACTAGAACATCTCGTTGTTTGCCTCTTTGTAGCCGTAGGACAGTTGTGGTCGTCCAGACTCATCGTTCTGCTGAGTTCCTTGAAGACGTTCTGTCCAATTTCTTCGAGGTTGTTTCATTTTCCATCCCGGTATAGCCGTTATGCTGCCGGATTTGTTCCAAGTTTCTGTGGATCTTTGCCTTCGCATTATAATCTTTTCCGCCTTCATCATGTCTTGTTATCCTTGAATCCATCATTCAACCTGTTCTGATTGTTGATTTTTTATCACACAGGATGTCAGGTGGAACTCGTAGTGCTGTTCGTCGGAATCGAGACCGTGTTCGGAATCGAAATGATGATGAACCTCTACCACCGCCTTCTGCGGCAGAAATCATGATGGAAGCTGAGAAGAATCAACGTGATCAAACACACCTTCTGGAGCTCATCGAGCAGAATACCTCACGTCATTGCAATGTGGTTGTGAGCATCCCGGACTTCATCCTCCTCAAGCCACCGGTATTCCGATGTTCTTCTGAGCCCCTTGAAGCTGATGATTGGCTCCGTTCCATCGAGCGTAAGCTTGATACTGCACATGTTGCTCCCGATGATCGAGTTATATTCGCGGCATACTTTCTGGAAGGTGCTGCCGCTGAATGGTGGGAGAACTATGTTGCGATGCAGCCTGATGGTCACCTAGTGAATTGGCAGGAGTTACGTGATGCCTTTCGAGGGTACCACCTTCTGGATGAGTTGATGGAGCGCAAGAAAGAAGAGTTCTGCAACCTGACTCAAGGAGAGATGTCCATCCATGAGTATGTGAGAGAGTTCAACCGTCTTGCTCGGTATGCGCAAGATGAGATCACCACCGATGCCAGAAAGCAGGCAAGGTTCCGTAAAGGACTTAGCCCCATCCTTCGTCATGATCTCAACCTCATCGAATTTGCCCCTTTGAGGATTTAGTCAACAGATCCTTTAGAGCTGAGCATGGCAATGAAGTGTTCGAAGAGTCCCGCAAGCATGCTCTTGAGCTTGCTCCTTCTTCAAGTTCAGCCCCTCAAAAACGCCGAATTTGGATTCCAACCCGTGCCATACCTCAAAACCTTCTTCAGAGACCACCACCGAATATATGCCATCGACCTCAACACTTTGTTCCTCCCAGGAAGAATGGTGTGCGGCCAAGTAATCCCACTCCCAGCAATTCAGACAGGGTATGCTTTAAGTGTGGTCTTCCAGGCCATTACTATCGTCAATGCCCTCAGGTCTTGATGGCACCACGTCATTCTCGACCCAAGCCTCCAAAGAAATCCACCACCAAGACCATCCCAGCAAAGCTTTCAGTCACAAATAGTGGTTGTGTGAACCAAATCTCAGTTGAGGAAACCACTGATGCTTCTGACGTCATTCTTGGTACACTCCCAGTCAATCATGTTTCCGCCTCCGTTCTTTTCGATCCAGGAGCTTCTCATTCATTCATGTCGGAGAGTTATGCACTTCGGCATGGATTTTCTTTTGAAGAAATGTTTTCTCCAATGATCATTCAAACTCCTGGTTCAAAGTGGCAAACTAATAGAGTAAGCCATGGTAATCAAATTGCAATTGAGGGTTTAGTATTCCTTGCTTCTCTTATAGCCCTCAAGTCTTCGGACATTGATGTCATCCTAGGAATGGATTGGTTATCAAGGAAGAATGCTGTCCTTGATTGTAAAGCCAAATCAGTTAAACTCACCCATCCTTCAGGACAGATCATTGACTACACATCACCCAGCTCTAAAAACCAGATGCATACTTTGAATGTGCTTCCACTTCCTGACCTTGAAGATATTCCGGTGGTTCGTGACTTCCCGGATGTCTTTCCTGAAGAGCTGCCGGGAATGCCACCCGACAGGTCTGTAGAATTCATAGTTGATCTTATACCAGGCACAGCCCCAATTTCCAGACGCCCATATAGAATGGCCCCACATGAGTTAGCTGAGCTAAAAACCCAACTTGATGCTTTGTTGGCAAAAGGCTTCATCCGCCCTAGCTCATCGCCATGGGGTTGCCCCGTTCTGTTCGTAACGAAGAAAGATGGAACAGAAAGGATGTGCGTAGACTATCGCCTGCTAAATCTAGCGACGATAAAGAACAAGTACCCACTGCCCAGGATCAATGATCTTTATGATCAACTTGCAGGATCCTCTGTCTTCTCCAAGATGGATTTGAGATTAGGCTATCATCAAATCAAAATCCGAAACGAGGACATTCCAGAAACGGCTTTTACTACTCGTTATGGTCTTTACGAGTACACCGTCATGTCTTTTGGTTTAACCAATGCCCCCGCCACATTCTCGCGCTTGATGAATTCGATCTTCATGGAGTACCTAGATAAATTTGTTGTGGTTTATCTTGATGACATTCTCATCTACTCGAAGAACGAAGAAGAGCACGCAGAACATCTTAGGTTGGTATTGATGAAACTTAGAGAGCACCGCCTTTATGCTAAGTTCTCCAAGTGTGAATTTTGTCTACCAGAAGTGACCTACTTAGGCCACGTGATTTCTGCGAAAGGTGTTGCAGTCAATCCCGAGAGAGTTCAGGCCGTCCTTGACTGGACTCCACCTGAATCGGTTAAGCAAGTTAGGAGTTTTCTTGGCCTAGCCAGCTATTGCCGCCGCTTCGTCGAGAACTTTTCTAAAGTTGCAAAGCCTCTTACTGAACTCCTCAAGAAAGATAAGAAATTCCAATGGACTCCCAAGTGCGAGGAAAGCTTTCAAGAGCTAAAAAGAAGATTGACACTTCTGCACCCGTACTTGCACCTCCAGACACAAAAAGGGATTTCGAGATCTATTGTGATGCTTCACGGCAAGGGTTAGGATGCATACTTATGCAAGATCGACATGTGGTAGCTTATGCTTCACGCCAGTTGCGGCCACATGAAGAGAACTATCCAACCCATGATCTTGAACTTGCTGCCGTAGTTCATGCCCTGAAGACTTGGCGACATTACCTCCTTGGTAATCGTTGTGAGATCTATTCCGATCACCAAAGCCTCAAATACATATTCACCCAGCCAGATCTTAACCTCAGGCAAAGACGCTGGATAGAGTTGATAAAAGATTATGACTTAGGAATTTCTTACACCCCAGGCAAAGCCAATGTCATGGCTGATGCACTAAGTCGTAAGTCATATTGTAACAACCTCATGTTACAACAGTATCAACCACTTCTTCATGAGGAATTTTGCAAGCTCAATCTTGAGATAGTTCCTCGTGGATCTCTTTTCAACTTGGTGGCGAAACCAACCCTTGAGGATCAAATCATAGCCGCCCAGAAACAAGATAGTAGTATTCAAGAGATCAAGCAGAACATTGATAGCGGAGTTGCTAAATGTTTCTCTGCAAATGATCAAGGAACGATATTCTTCGGAAATAGTTTAGCAGTTCCTGAGAATGAAGACCTAAAGAAGCTGATCCTTAAGGAAGCTCATGACACTCCCCTCTCCATTCATCCCGGTAGCACAAAAATGTACCGAGATCTACGCCAGAGATTTTGGTGGAACCGGATGAAGAGAGACATTGCACAATTTGTTGCCGAATGTGATGTTTGTCGTCGCATTAAGGCGGAACACCAAAGACCTGCTGGTAATCTTCAACCATTGTCTATTCCCGAGTGGAAATGGGACAAGGTCGGTATGGACTTCATCACCGGCTTTCCAAAAACCCAGAAAGGAAATGATGCCATCTTCGTTGTCATTGATCGACTTTCAAAATTTCCTCACTTTCTTCCAGTTCGCGAGTCTATAACTGCTAGTCAGTTGGCGGACTTGTATGTCTCTAGAATAGTGTCTCTTCACGGTGTTCCTTTGGTGATCAATTCTGATCGTGGTAGGCTTTTCACCTCTAGATTTTGGGAAAGTTTTCAAAATGCTATGGGAACTCATCTCTCCTTTAGTACAGCTTTCCACCCTCAGTCTAACGGTCAAGTTGAAAGGGTTAATCAAATCTTGGAAGACATGCTCAGAGCTTGTGTTATCTCTTTCGGAAAGAATTGGGAGAAATCTCTTCCATTTGCCGAATTTGCTTATAACAACAGCTATCAATCTAGTCTGGACATGGCTCCCTTTGAATTCCTCTACGGACGACGATGTCGAACACCCCTTAACTGGTCAGAAACCGGTGAAAGACAACTCTTTGGACCGGACATGATCAAGGAAGCAGAAGAGCAAGTTCGCATTGTTTGTGATCGATTGAAAGCCGCTCAATCTCGTCAAAAGAGCTACTATGATCGTCATCATAGAGAGGAGAGCTACAATATTGATGAGAAGGCTTACCTCCGGGTTACTCCTCTAAAGGGAACCCAACGATTCGGTATCAAAGGCAAGTTAGCCCCACGTTACATCGGACCTTTCCGCATTCTCGCTAAACGTGGAGAAGTTGCCTACCAACTTGAACTACCTCCGCACCTTTTCCGAGTACATGATGTATTCCATGTGTCACAACTCAGGCGTTGCTTCAAGGACCCCATCCGCGAAGTCGACCATGAAACGCTTGATCTCCATGATGACCTTTCTTATCGAGAGTACCCTGTTCGTATTCTTGATTCAGCAGAGCGTGTCACTCGTCGTCAGAAGATCAAGTTCCTTAAAGTTCAGTGGTCACATCACTCCGAGAAAGAACCAACATGGGAAAGAGAAGACCGCCTCCGTGCCGAGTACCCCACCTTCCTCCCGATGACTTCTGAATCTCGGGACGAGATTCTTTTGAGTGGGGGTGAGTTGTCGGAACCCCAACTAGGGTAAGTGCTAGGATTGTTTGAGCTACCTCTACGTCATGCAAAAATTTCAAATGAAATTCAAAGCAGAAAGCCCTGAGAATTCAATTCAAATGGCCAGAAAAAAATATTTTTCCAAAAATCATTTGAATGATTGGAAAATTCCTAGAAATGTTGCTGATCATTTTAAAAGTGGTTTGGGATCAATCCCATGCACATGGAATTTTCTAATATTCAAACAGTGGCTTTGGAATTAAATAAACCCCTATTTGAATTAAAATTCAAATGTTTTGAATTTTAATAATATCCAAATTTTATGAGTGGCTAGCTATTTGTATCCTAAGCCCACATAAAAGATTTGGGTATTTTATAAAATGCTCTGCTATTTTTATTTGGGGAAAAACAAACAACAGAAAAGGAAAAAAACAGAAAGAATTAGAAAAGGGAAAGAACCCCAGGCTTTCAGCCCAACTCATCCCCCCGAGCCCACCAGCCTGTCCCAGCCCGCCGACTCCTCTGTCGTCTTCCTCCACCTGCTCGCTGTCGAGCATGCCGAGCCCCGCCGAGGACACCGCGACGGCCAGGCCGTCCACGCCTCCTCCCCGAGCCTATCTCCTCACCAGGGGAACCCCCTCGAAGCTCCGCGCCAGTTTCCTCTCTCTCTGGACCTCCTCCCCCTCTCCCTCTCCCGTTCCTGGTCGGACCCGAAGCCCAGCCGGAGCACGCCGCCGTAGAACTCGCGGCCACCGTGCCCCACTCGCCGCCGCAAGCTGTCCAGAAGCTCCATCGGCATCGTCTTCGTCAAGCCGTGCAGCCAATCGAGCCGAGGAGATCCTTATTCGTCGCCTTCGTCACCGTTTCTCTCCGGCCGCCGTGAAGTTCCGGCGTGAAATACACCGCCGTCTCACCTCCTCCGGCTTCCCCGAGTCCCTCTTCACGCTCAGGGTGAGCAGCTCATCGTTTTGCCCTACTCCCTTCTCCTCCCCGAGCCCTAGTCACTGATCTCACCGCAGCAGAGCCACAACCGCCGCCGTTCTTGAAGCCGCCGTCGCCACAGCCCCCCTGGAGACCCCCGGATAGCACAGATGGATGCGGGGGCACGTGGGGATCGATTTGGTGCCTTCCCCGTGCTCTTTCGTGGCCGTTTGGTCACTCCGGCGACCACTCCGCCGTGCCCAAGGTCAACGGCGGCTAACCGCCGGCGGGCCGAGCTATTTAGCGTCTAATGACCCAGCTTAACCCACCCCCCCCCCCGAGTCCATGACAAGTGGGCCCCAGGCCACCCCTAAACCACTGTCAGTTAAACTAACAGAGGGATTAACCCCTGTGAGGCTGACATGGGGACCCCACTGGTCAGCCCCCCCCTGACGTCACCCCCACGCTATGCTGGCGCAATAATTCAATTCCAGAAAATAGAAATGATTTAAATAAAACAGAGAAAATTCTAGAAAATTAGTTAAACTTGGAAAATTCATAACTAATTCATTTTAACTCCAAATATAACAAATAATATGTCTAAAAATATCAGAAAAATCCAAGGATTATGAATATGGGCTCTGTTTTCATGTTTGACCAATTAAAATTGGGTGAACAGTGCAAAACATCCATATGGTTTTATTTCAAATTCAAAATTGAAGCACATTTGCAAATGACTTTGCATTTGACTTCTTTTAAATGGAATTGTACCCACATTGTGACCAAGAACATCAAAATTTCAATATTGATCACGTGTTTGATGCATTGCAATTAAATTTATATTTATTCTTGTTTGGTTGTTTGCTCGATAGACGTGCAACCGGAACCGGAGGCCACCTCCGTCGTTGAAGACCCCGATATCGAACCTCGTCAGCAAGGCAAGCAAACCCCATTGATCATGTCTATAAAATCCTATTTCCCTCTCAGTCTCGCTTATGCATGTTTAGGAGATCACCGAGACACGTTCTTTCGCATAGTTGAACCCATTCCGATGCATGACCTATCATTTTGTCACCGTATTAAGCAAACCACAACCCTAGCAGATTTAGGAGTTGAATGATGAGCATGTGGCCCCTACAACTGTTACTGATTTTGCTGCTTAGTGATACAATGAGGATGTTTTTATTGTGAGTCGGGAGGGAATGAACACAGTGGTGTTGATGAAAGTGAAACGTGTTGGTGAATCCACCTAAGCAAAGGTGAACGATGAGAGGCTGTGTAGGAGTACACAGTGGGTTGTCTCGTTGAACACTTCCCTAGGCCCGAGTTCCTGTTTTGTGATCCAAGACAAAGAGTATGACCACATGTAGGGTTTTACGGGAGCCCCGTTTGGCCTCTTTACATACCCGATCCGGTCCAGGAGTCACAATAGATTCGGGATTTCCATTTGGCATATGCATAGAAAAAAATATGAAGAAAAGGTTGCATCATCCTAGATATGTGGGTGGACTTGTGAGGCAGTGAAACCATCTGGCAGAGGTGGCGTCTCGGTCCCTTACATTATCTGAGTCCGTTTCATGGAACCGGTCGGACTCTCGAGCGGTGCCAAACTCAGGTAGACGACTCCTGGATTAGAGAAGGTGATGTGAGGTTAGTGCCTTGGTTTCATCCACGTCCGACATCCGCTTGAAGGATGCCAAGAACGAGGCGATAAGTGATGACACGCGTGTGAAGATGTACACCCCTGCAGGGTTAATGAACTATTCGAATAGCCGTGTCCGCGGTTATGGACTACTTGGAAACCTCTACTTGATCATAGATAACTTTAATGGATACTTATAAAACTCGCAAGATAAGGGTGAGTGCTATGGTGTGCCTCCTCGTGGGGAATTCGAGGAAGTAACCATAGTGGTGTATTGGTTGGAGATGTAGTGGACTCGTGTACGCTTCTTACCTCAAAGTCTGGTACTCGTAGTACAGGATTAGCCAAGTCAAAGCTGGCACTTCTGCATGATGAAACCCCACCTCCTTTACCTTGATACTTGAGCATGAGTAGTGTAGTTCTGATGTAAGTCTTGCTGAGTACGACTTTGTACTCACGTTTGGTTATTCTATGTTTTAGATAAGAACCGGATCTCGATGGAGTCACCTTCGTGAAGCTTGACGTTGACCTTCGTAGCATAATCCCAGACAGCAGTCTGGTCCCTCGTGGAAGGGCATGTTTGTTGTACAAGGCTTCTCTAAGCCATTTGTTAAACTTGTCTGTACTCAGACCTAATTTGCTTCCGTTGTATGATGTAATGTTGATCACAGACATGTGATCTTTGTATGATCTATGTGTATATCAATAAAGAGTACTTTGTAGAGTTATGTGATGATACCTGCTGTTCATACTAGGCATGTGTGCTGTGTGTATGTTTATAACATGCATGTCTTAGTATGGGTTTTCAAGACCTTAGTTGCGATCTGGCTGGCGGTCTTTTATACACCAAGTGGCCCTTAGATGTGCGCAGCTTGGGGCATCGCGATGAGATTGTTCGTGACGGTGTCACGTGCACACTTTGTTGTATGATCGAGCCCGCCCTAGACCCCGACTAAGTGATCGGGCTGGAGTAAGTCTATGTAAGAGTTAGGATCCAATCGATAACATGGTTAAGGAGACTTGTCTATGAGTATGGGATTCACCACCCATAAGCATTTAGACTTGTGAGCGGACGTTGAGGACCCATCTCAGTTGATCATCCGGCCTGAATGGGATGCCCCTCATGTTCGATGCTTACCGAGAACGTTCTGTGCTTGGCCTTGTCTGCTTAGACAAGTGGGTACGGTTCTCGGCTCTCCATGTGATTGTATCGTGACTGGAATTACATACGCTAACCCCGGGTCCCGACACGCACCTTCGCTATTAATAGTAAAGGGTGAGGGTCTCCCATTTGCGATATCGCGCTTAATCTTGTGTACGAAATCATCATAAAACTGTATACCCTTGACGGATTTGACGAGATCCGGTTCGATAACCAGGTTATTAACATAACCTTGAGGAACAATCTCGAGGTTCATCTTTTGAAACTCTTCATACAGAGGTGGTTGTTCTAGTTGCACCACAAGTTCACTACAGTAAGCTTTATGGCTCAGGGCATCAGCCATCACATTAGCTTTGCTAGGGGTGTAATGAATATCCACGTTAAAATCGGCTACAATCTCAAGCCATCTTTGTTGGCGGAGATTCAGGTCGGGTTGAGTAAAAAAGTACTTCAGGCTTTGGTGGTCGGTGTAGATCTCGCAACGATTACCAATGAGGTAATGTCGCCACAGCTTCAATGCATAAATTACTGCTGCCAATTCGAGATCATGCGTTGGGTACTTATCTTCGTGAGAACGCAACTGACGAGAGCCATAAGCAATCACGCGGCGCTCTTGCATTAGGACACAGCCTAATCCTTGACGAGACGCATCGCAGTATATCACGAAGTCCTTCTTGGTATCAGGGGGAGCAAGCACTGGGGGAGAAGTGAGCTTGTCCTTGAGAGCTTGAAAACTTTCTTGACATTTATCAGTCCACTCAAACTTAACGCCTTTGTGAAGAAGATTAGTCAGAGGATTGGCAATCTTGGAGAAGTTCTCGACGAAACGGCGACAATAGATAGCGATTCTGAGGAAACTTCTGACTTGCTTGACAGTCCTGGGAGGAGTCCAGTCAAGAATAGCCTGAATACGTTCTGGGTTTACGGCAACGCCATCCTTGGAAATCACATGACCAAGGTAAGATACTTCGGGAAGCCAGAATTCACACTTAGAATACTTAGCGTAGAGTTTTTGTTCTCGAAGCTTTTCCAGTATTAGACGAAGATGTTCAGCATGTTCTTCTTCGTTCTTGGAGTATACCAAGATATCATCCAGATAAACCACGACGAACTTGTCGAGGTATTCCATGAATATATAGTTCATCAACCGAGAGAAAGTGGCTGGGGCATTGGTTAGGCCAAAGGACATGACGGTGTACTCGTATGAACCATAACAAGTAATGAAGGCGGTCTTAGGGATGTCCTCTTCGCGGACCCAGATATGATGGTAACCCAATCTCAAGTCGAGTTTCGAGAACACAGTAGATCCAGCAAGTTGATCATATAGATCGTTGATCCGAGGGAGCGGATACTTGTTCTGTATTGTTGCCTGGTTGATAGGTCGGTAGTCTTGGACCAAACGGTTCGTTCCATTGATCTTCTTGACAAAGAGCGAAGGTGCTCCCCAAGCAGAGGAACTTGGACGGATGAAGCCCTTTTGAAGTGCTGTGTCGATCTCCTTTTTCAGTTCAAGGAGGTGGTGAGGTGGCATCTTATAAGGACGCTCAGCAATAGGGACGGTGCCAGGCTTCAAGTCGATGACGAATTCGACATCTCTGATCGGGGGTATTCCCGGCAGTTCTTCTGGGAAGACGTCGAGAAAATCGCGAACAACTGGAACATTCTCGATCCCTTCAAGAGGTGAGGTATTCAAAGCATTCAGAGAATAGGCCTTCGGCATGCTGAGCTGTTCGGGCCGAGTACATAATCTTTTTTCCAGAAGGATGCGTGAGTTGAACTGTCTTAGTGGCACAGTGGATACGGGCATCATGTGCCGCCAACCAATCCATACCGAGTATGACATCAATGTTGGACGACTTGAGGACAATAAGAGGAGCAGGGAACAACAGTCCCACAATTGCAATGGTGGTATCGGGGATCATCATGGTGGCACGGCTCTGAGATCCAACAGCATTTACCGCTAAAGGAGTGGCCAAGGGTTTCGTAGCTATACCATGCAACTGAGCAAACGATTGGGACATAAAGGAATGCGATGCCCCGGAATCAAAAAGAACAGAAGCCGGCGTTGAATTGAAGATTAAAGTGCCCATCACTATTTTTGGGGAATCGCGAGCTTCTTCCATCTTGACATGAGTGACCTGAGCACAACTCATAGTACACTGTTTGGTGTTGCGGTTACTGGAATGACAACTTCTACAACTTCTTTTTCTGCCAACAGGAGGACAAGGTGTGTGGTGACCTGGCTGTCCACACTGGCGGCATAAGCCATCGTTCTGGGGAGGAGCCATAATATTGGGTTCTTCAGTCGGAATCGTTAGCTGTCTCGGAGGCGGAGACAGACGATTTGCAGCATAAGACGGCCTTGGCATTGGAGCAGGCCGGTGAAAAAAAAATTGCGGGAGACAGACTCGAAGTTTCTGAACGGACCGAGCCGAAGATGGGCCAGCATCTCGAGCACGCTTGAGCGACTCATGGTGCTTAGTCAGAGCAGTTCCAACTTGAAAAGCCTTGCTGACAAGGGTCGCCAAGTCCGCACAATCGTGAAGGACAAGTGCGAGCTCTATATCAGGATGCAGTCCTTCTCGGAATTTCTCCTGTTTGCGAGCGTCGGTGGCGACGTCTCTCCCAGCATAGCAGGACAACTCAAGGATTTTCCTATGATATTCATCAACAGTTGTCTGGCCCTGACGGAGTTTGCGGAACTCCTCCTTCTTCTGGTCCATCAGACCTTGAGGAAGGTGCCATGCACGGAAGGCTAACTGGAATTCTTGCCAAGTCGTTACAGTTCCATCTGGCAACGCAAGCCGGTGGCTTTCCCACCACTGAGCAGCTGGACCCCTCAGATGATACGTCGCAAAGGTGAGGTAACTGGCAGGGGCAACATCAGTTGACTCCATCTGAAAAGCAATATCACGGAGCCAATCATCGGCATCCATAGGATTGGCGGAGCTGCGGAAGGTGGACGGACTAAGGCGCACGAACTCCTGCAGTGTTATAGGGGAATTCTGTGTTGAAAGCTGGGTCATTACTCCGGCCATAAACGAACGGTTCAGATCAAACTGTTGCAGTACTGCGGCCATATAAGGTGGAGGTGAAGAATCGTCAGCCATCCTGCCTGAACAGCAGGGGTTAGTTCAGACAAATCATTTGCAAGGATAAGAAGTCATACATGATGTAGTATGAGCAATGAACGAGAAGTGCAGTAGATACACAATAGTAGTCATATAGACATACAGATCTTTGCACACAGTCGGTCAAAATCGGACAGTGTAACGTCGTAGAAATTAAGGAAAAAGGACTCAGTAGGCGGCGCAGACCGCGGTAAGGATTACACGATGCGACATAGATTCCACTATCTCAATCACGCCGCAAGAAAATTGTTGAACACAGGAGTTAATGCCAGAGGACGCGTGGCCTGCCCAGAATGAGAATGGGGTCCGCAGTCCGGGACCTGGGGTAGAACTCCTGCGACACGACTCAATGAATGAGGTAGCACCAGAACGCCGGGTGGAATCAAGAGAACGTGATCCTAATGTCAGAGTTTTTAAAACTTACTAGCAACGATAAGAGAGCAGATTCCCAGAGCATAGGTACGGAGAAAATGATCCTAATACCATAGATATCACACGTAGTGACATCGATGTGGGCCCGTAAGCCAAATATTAAGTTAGCAAAATAGTTTTCCAAAGTCTAGACTCAACTTCGACCAGGTAGTGGTTGGGTGGCTTCCTACAGGCAGTCAGCTCTGATACCAACTTGTGACGCCCTCGATTTACGATCATGTACAGTAATCATACCCGCAGGGTACATGATCGAGGTCAAGGTGCCACGGTGAGAATATCACAGCACAACACTAAACACAAATGGATAAACCAAATATATTACAATGAAGTGGGGACACGCGGACCCGAATACATAAGTCATACAATCATAATATCTGAGTACAGACATAGTTAGTCAAGTTTTGCCTGAAGAAGGCTAGCACAAATAACATCAGAGGTACAGATCAAAAAGGCAAGGCCTCCTGCCTAGGATGCACCGAATTACTCCTGGTCAACGGGAACTCGACGTCGTAGAGGGCTCCGGGTAGCTTCTGCTCCTGGACTCCAACGTCGACTGCAGCGGCCGATCAGGCAAAGCGAAAATGGGAAATAAAGCAAAGGTGAGTATCTAGCATACCCGCGAGTCTTACGTCCGCTACTAAGCATTTATGCATGTATCAAATGGAAAAGGGAGGCTGTATATACTGGACTGCAAGGTAGAAATCAGAATAAGGGTAAGAAGCTAGGCCTATCGAAGACTAGCATCTTCTGACGTGTCTTGCAGCATGAGAAGAGAATAGCCAACAGTTCATATAAAGCATAAAGTAACAATGAAGCAGAAGTTGCTGCAGCATTGTATAATATTAAGTTGTAATGATTAATAATAATAATGCCTCCGAGTTCCCCTCCTCGACTTCCCTGCAAGGAAGAAAACCCGAAACCATACAGTTTAATAGTAGTAGTTTGTAGTGGTAAGATCCAGCTTCAGCATAAAGCGTCCTCTTACCGTGGACACGGCTATCGATAGATTAATCTTCCCTGCAGGGGTGCACTAGTGTGACACTACACGCTCGGATCTCAAGGGTGGCGTACACCTTGTTACAGAATGCCCCACCGAGGCTATCCGACACAACACAGTCCATCCTACGGCTCATCAGAGAGGTCCCTGCCGGTCTACAACCCTATGTGCAAGGGGGTCATGGGCCTATCACCCCTCGCTCTCCGGGTCGTTGCGAGGAGGGTGAATTCCAACGCCGCAGCGCGATCCGTCCCTGCCGCAATGGTGAACTGGACATCTTTCAGAGCTTTCCAACGAGGCTACATTGCGGAGGCGCCCAAACGCGCAATCCCACGTATAGGTAGTGTGTACAAGCCAAAAGGCTACTCAAGTCATCCGCCGAACCCGTTATGCATTTTATTAATTTTCTGATGAGACAACCGTTATCTTTGCCCCTTATTGAATGAGTCGCGGACAACGACAGCAGTCAGGACCACCAGTAACGTCGGAGCCTGCCCTGACGTCCCACCAACTCGTGCGGTTACCAACAAGGTGAAACGTCTCCTTACCTTGTCTCACGTTTGGTCCGAAGAGCTCGAATTTCGTACAACAGGAAATCCTTCGGCCACGAACAGTACCAGGCCCGCCGCACACCGGTGGAATACACCTGACCTGTCATTCCGCTAAGATACCCTGCGCGGGCACCGTGGGGTCACCCGACTCCTTACCTGTAAGGACAATCGTGGTTCAGTACCCTAAGACGGATATACAGAGTCGACCACGAGTGGAGTACGGGGATTTCTCCTCGATCGCTCACACTTGAGGTGGCTCGGCAGATCCGACGTTGGGGGCTGAAGTGATGTCTGCTCTGAACCGTACATGTAGCAGTTGTAATGTAACGTATCCGCGATCATCCCCGAGTGATCACGGCCCGCTATCTAATCCTATTGACTAACAAGGCGCAGGGTTCACTGCTGAATATAATATATATAATAGGCAGCATGGGATAACAGAAGGTACATCAAGGGGTGACAAAAACAGGCTATGCAATTAAGTAGGATTATAACGTAGCAGCAGCATATGCCTAGTGCAAGAAAAGTACGGAAAGATAGGCGATATCTGGGGAAGAGAATGGCTCTGCTTGCCTGTAAGCTCGACGGTAGAGATACGGTCGTCGACAAAGTAGTCGATCACAGGGGCATCAGCAGCGGACGTCGAGACTACCGGACAATAAAAGAGGGGAGAGAAACAATAAATACACAAAAATGATAGCAATACAAATACAAGACATGACATATGAAATGTTAACGATGCTCTAACGTTGTACGATACACATTGCTCGGAACGGAAATTCATCGGGGGATGAACTGCCAGTTCCGGGTGATTACCGGACAGGGCGTCCGGAGGGGGAAAGATCATGCCGGAGCTATCATGGACATCCGACAAACAGGTGAAAGGTGTATCCGTGTTAGTTGATCCATTCTAAACAACTTTCGTGTTCAGAATGAATTCATCCGGAGAGTTTTACGGTATCGGGCAATTATTAGACAAACTGCCCGGAGGGGGGGATGTCGATGTTCGTTGTGTTAGAGGGGTGGGGTAGACATACGGATAGCGTATCCGTATTCGTTATATTTTTTTGATCAATTTTCATGTATAAACTTTTTCAATCCGAGTTACAGTTTAAAAGATATTCAATTTTAAAGTTTTAATTCAATTTAAATCCTTTAGAAAACATTTCCTATTTTATTTTATTAATTTAATAAACAATATCCAGATTAAAATCTGACCAGTGGGTCCCACTGATCAGTGCCATATTAATTTAAATAATTTAATTAAGTTAATTAAACAGTGGGGGTCCCACATGTTAGTGAGACATTTTAATTATCCTAGTTAATAAATCTAGTGATTAACTTAAGGGCCAGGGGGCCACTTGTCATAGATAGAGCATTTTTGTAAATCATTATAATTAAACAATTAACTGTGGGACCCAGCTGTAAGTGACTCCGTGATAATTAACAGTTTGTTTTATTTAAACAGAGGGTTAAGTTAAGCTGGCTCACATGTCATAGACTATTAGCTATTAGGGATTATCTGTTTAGATCCTCATTAGGGGTTAATCTCCCAGGTGGGCCCCATTGTCAGTGGGACACCACTGGTGTTGAACCAAACGCACGCCGGCGGAGGCCTACAGGCACGGCGGCGGGAACGCCCCCCCCCCCTCCGGCGACCATTTGGTCAACCGAGAGGTGCCACGGGAAGCTAGGCGAGCCGCGCGTCCACTGATGCATTCGGAGGAGACGGGGACGAGCGCATCAACGGCCACGGCGAGCACAGGCGGAAGCCAGCGGCAGCCGGAGCTGGGCACGGTGGCCATGGCGACACCGGACACGGGAACGAGCGCGAAGAGGGGAAAATCAACGTGGAGCTCACGTGGTCCTGCAGAGGTACAAGGCGGGCTCGGGGGAGGCACGGGGTGGCGCAAATTTGGCGGCGAACAACGGCGGTTGCCGACGAGGAATGAAGTCGAGGCGTGGCGCAGATGGGTTCCGGGATCGATTCCTTCCGCTCGAAGAGGAAGCCGACGGCGGCGAGGTCACTGGACACAGAGGGGAGGGCTGGTGTGGCCAGTGGACTCGTGCGTTCACGGAGCCGCGGCCATGGTGGGCTCGTCTTAAGGTGGAAGATGACGAGGGAGGCGGCGCGAGGGGAAAAGAGGGGGCGTGCTAGGGTTCCCGGGGAGGGGCGCGGAGTGCGGGGGCTTTAACCCCTCCGGCTAGCTGGCGGATGGCCGCCACGATGCCCATGGCGTGGCCAGCCGGGGGATGGCCGCCACGCCTCCCCTGTACGGGAAGAAGACGATGGGGAGTGGGTTGGGCCGGGGTGGCTGGCCCATGCGAGAGGAGAGGGAAAAGGGGTGGGCCTCGCCCCTTTGCGGTAGATAGGTTTTTAATTTATTTTTGTTTTCTTTTATTTTTCTTTTCTGTTTTTAAATATATTAGTTGATTTAACATTTTTGTAAAAACTTGTAACCTGCTCCAATATTATTTTTCCATTTTGGACTACTGCTACAAAAAGTTTGGAGCTTTTATAAAATCATTTAATATTTTTTTTTATTATGCACCTAGTGAAAGGGGTTGTTTTAGCACTAGTTGAATTGTTTGGAATATTTAAATATTGCAATAAATATCCAATGTTGGTTTAACATGGTCCACTTATTTTTAGGCATTTAACAAAATTGGTTCCACAATTTTTGGACAAAGTTTTATTTATCACTTTGTTTTTAATATCAACCAAAAGGATTTTTGGAGTGATCAAATGCAAAGATGATCAAAGTGAGATTAGCAACAGTAATTATCATTAACCAAAAGTGATTACTGTTACATGAAACTGAGGGTGTTACAGGCACTTCGAGCAGCCAACCTCCGATGCCGATCAGGGCTCAAGACGGGCCATCAAGACCCAAGGATCTCTCTTTTGAAATCCATGTGGCGGGTAGAGTGATGCTACCTAGTGACATGCTCGACCTTGCAACTTCGGATATGCAGAGTGTGCATCATAGTGGTATGGCATTAGAGAAGGTGCTTCTTCGAGAGTAGAATCCCTCATACCCAGTTTTCATGGCCAAGGTGCCACTCAACATGGGTTTCATCAACAATGTCCCCGCGGATATGATAATCCTGCGGTTCTCAAAGATCTTCAATTTGTTTCATCTCAAGCGGCTGGACCATAGCCTTATCCGTCTATTCTCGCTTGGTCTTTCTATGAGTATCAGGAGAGATAAGACCCCGGGCATTGCGATATTGGACCCCTTCTACATGCGTGAAAGCATCTTGAGGGACGATGGGGACGCGACTCTTGCGGCGGGTACATCAGAGAATTCATGCTACAGAATGCCGACAAGGATTCATTTCTCATGACCTACTCTCCCAAGTAAGTCATTCGCTCGCCGCCGTAGCATATATGCTTTCTTAGCTTTCTGCCATTGTCCTCTTCCAACATTCCTTCTGGATTGTTTTAATTATGCAGTGAGGATCAAGACTGCGTGCTCATCTTCTTTTCACCGCAACACTTGCATGCCGTGTATTTAGACTCGGGGAGTGTGAAGAACAAAGATTACAAGTATATCATGAGAGTTTTTGATGATGCTCTCGCCGGCTACAAAGAAGCTGGAGGAAAGATTGTGAAGCACAAGTAGAGGAAGAATCAGCCCGGCGTGAGCGTGTTCAACCACGTGACGCAGTTTCCGTGTGTCAAGCAGCCGGCTGGCAGTGTGAGGGTTGCGTACTACGCCCTCCATCACATGCGGGCGATTGTACAGGAAGAGCGAAACCTTACGCTGCCAAGTCTTCTTAAAGCGTGGGCCGAAAGCAAGGCGGCAATCGCCGATGCAAATCTTAGGCAGGAGTTCTTTCACATCCAAGGGGAGATGGCGACTATCATCCGTCATGAAGTATAGATAAAGGGGTCGATCTTCCACAACAACATTGCACCATCCAATGGGGAGATAGAAGCCCGCCTAAAGGCCTTGCGTGACACAAGGTATTTCATGAAGAAAGAAGGATGCCGCCCATTCCCTTAGCCGGGTCTCAAGTGATGACGATCGATGTGAGTTTCATGCTACATTGTTTAATGCTTAGCGTTGTTAGTTCCGAACAATATTGATGATTTGTCTTCTAAATAACTTTATCTCTATTGCAGAAACACTTTTCCATCTTTGTATAAATGTATCATGCATTATTTTGGCTATGCTACTAGTTTAGCTGAAAAGTTCTTATTAAAAATGTGTTGTGTGTATGTATCTTCCTATATGCTTAAACGATAAATGTTGTCATTGATGCCATTGTTATTCACACTCGCTTGTTTGCTGCAACAGATCGATCAAAATGATCAACATTATCAAGATGGAGTGAAGAAAACAATACTCGAAGATTATTTTTAGAGTTTTCTTTTATTTCATTTGTAATAACTTGTATTCGATACTTGTAAACAATACTCGAAAACATGTAATGATTTCTCTAGTTCTGCAATGCTTCTATTTATGTAATAATTTCTGTGACTCCATTTATGTAATTGTTTCTGTATTTTGTTTTCTTTTTCCGTAAATTGATTTTTTTTTTACTGTAATAAATATTTGGTGGCGCATCTCTTGTACAGTTAGTGGCGCATCTGAAATGCGCCACCCCTAAGGAACCTTATGGGTGGTGCATTCTGGAATGCGCCACCCATAAAGTCTTAGGGGTGGCGCATTTTGAAATGCGCCACCCATAAGGGTCTTAGGGGTGGCGCATCCAGAATGCGCCACCCCTAAGCCCTTATTAGTGGCTTGTCCTTAGTGGCGCATCCATATGCGCCACTAAAGGCTTAAAAAGGGCGCCACCATAAGCCATTTCTCTAGTAGTGTTGACAGCATAGTGGACCATGTCCTCACTTCCAACCTTGTTATTCCCCATGTGCTCCTCCATACTACGAATCCATTGCTCCACCTTCGGTCTAGTCATCGTTGCAGAAAATGTGAGTCCTACTTCATACTCCATCTATTGAGCCCAAACGACAAGGGTAGGGGCAACTAGGATACAGACAGGAAAAATAAACCTAAAGGTAGCACCAAGCATAAGCACACAGACAAGAATAAGGCAACACCTACTTGCAAACAACAACACATGACAACAATCACTCAAGTCGCAAAAATCAAACCACACAAACAAATCCTAGAGTAAGGTAATATGTGCAAGACATACGATCTCATCATACTACGCGCAATTCGTTTAACTAACTTCACCTAAAATTGGTGGTGTGAATCTAATGCTTCATCCTTCTCAGCTAAGATGATCTTGAAGATCCTCTCGTAGTGTCAAAACTTATTTATCCTCATAGGGTATTCTTCTCGTTCTTGTGGTCTTAACTTCAATTGATCCACGACGTTAATGACGTACTTCTCAAATGTCTTGTCTTCAGGGGTATGCAACTCAGAGGGGTATTTACAGTAAAACAAGATGAGAAGTTTTAGAAGACGAATAATAGATGAGAGATACTATTGGAGAGAATAAGTAATCAACGAGTGATAAAATATTTTTATTCCTATGGCTTTTCCTATCCATTTTCTATTGTCACGACCTACAGTCAACATGGGCTCTGATACCATCTGTAACGACCCGATTTCACCAAGAATCCAAGTCTCTGTGCATTCTATGCTAGTCCCAGGATCAATAGCTAGCACACACAGTACACGATGTAATATCAAGAATAAACCAAGATCCAGTATTACAATATAGCATACCTGCATAGCTCAAGGCTAGCTTACAAATAAAATACAGCGTAAAAACAGTAAAGATCTTTGTGGCGTCCATCAACTCCACCGGCATAGTTGAGTATAGACATCGTGACCCTACATCGCATCACTTACTCGTCGTATACAATCCTGCAACACCGAAGGTTACAGCCCGACAACGGGTCAGTACATCTGATTTGTACGGCAAGTCACACGAAAAAGTATATATAACAGACCTACAACTACATGCAGGATATATCAATGGAAGGCTTATGGTTTAGTTTTGCAGAAAGCTGATTTTTCCCTCACATACTACAACTAATCAAATTCTAATTTATCTTGCTAGACCTAAGTATGGTTGAATCGGGCTACAACAATGCCAACCATCCCTTTATTAAAAGTTCCCACTGAAATTCTTATTAAGGTGAATTATCTGTCAAGACCATCCAACAACAATAATGTCTAGTTGCTCAAAGTTGTCCGTAACCGTGGACACGGCTAATCATGATCAGTTTTTACACTCTCTAGAGGTTTGTACACTTTCCCCACTGGACTCAACCCGAAGATTGAGACATAGTCTTTCAGAAGAGGTTGCCTCCACCCTTTGGTAGCCGGTACACCTATCATATCTACATTAGCTAGCTACCAGGGCCAGGTTCCCCACAACTTACTCATCTAAGCCAGAGCCCATATACCCAGTGGTTGTACATGGAAGCTACTAGTCACACTGTCTGTCCGATCTTTTTGAGCCTGGACGGCGCCCACTGCGTTCAGAGGGTATACACCATGTCGCACCCGGTTTTCCACCAAAACAACCATTCGGGTAGAATTTAGCCCTGGTCCCTCCTTATCCAAGGCACGAGCCCCAGGATGCATTCCCTGCCCACCCAGAGGTGATTTCTATTTAAGTTTGCTTGTCAAGTCGTTAACCTCACATAGCTCAATGATAACTCAACCAATCCCCGTCTATAAAGCAATAGCAGTATATAACAACCACGATCCTAGGGCGACAATGAAATACAAGGTCGGAACATATGGCTATCCTACTAGGTTTAGAATCATAACTAATATATAGTCCTACACATGCATAGAGTGATAATTTGCTACATGGATAATAGAAAATATAGGTTGAGGTATGGTCAAAGTGTAACTTGCCTTTTCCATTCGGTGAAGTTCTTTGCTCTCGCGGTCCAGTCAACTCTACTTGTCACACTCCGAGCAAATCTATCGCAAACGAAGGAACTCGAATAAGCAATCACATCACAATGAGACAAACAAAAGATCAACAAACAAACACAAAGGTTTTAGCAACAAAACAAAAAGCTTGACACGGTACAAGTGTCGTTGTGCTCGAAGGTGATCGATGGAAGTGAACTCGAGAGAGTCAACAGATACAGATTCATCGGTAAGTAGTTGTGACCATGGACATTTATGAATTCAAGGTGAATATCATGCCCACATGAAAAGTGTGTGAATCTTACCGATCACATGTCTCAAATGATCCGATATGCCAAAAGAATCACGTGAAACGGAATACTACAATGCAGGTCATAGCAAGTGCAAAATTGATTTGAATTTGAATTTAAACAGATCAAGAAACATTTGAATTTTTGTGTACACATGCTATGGACATAAAGTACATGGAACGAGTGATCCAACGCAAAAAGAATCACTCAATTATGATCAACGGTTTAAAGTTACGGCCACCGGAATTTGAATTTGAATTTGAAATAAATTCAAATTCAAAAGTGTAAAAAGTGTGCAAAAATCTATTCCATGCTAAAGTACAGAACAACACAAGCGTGTAGGAAAAAGTTTCACCTCAATCCTACTTACGGCGTAGAAGATATTGCGGGCGCGAGAACGGGGTCTTTTCTGCAAAAAGGACCTATCCGCAAAAAAAATCTAGAAAAAGCGATCGGGTCCCTGAAGAGGATCTGGCCGTAGAAACTCCGGCGAGGGAAGTTTCCGGCGAGCTCGGCGTGGAGGCAGAGTCCGGCGACGAGAGGCGAGGCGGTGCGGCGAGGCAGAGGGCGGGGAGGCGCGTGGGCGGCGGCGTGGCCGGCTTGGCCGCGTGGAGGCGGCGGACGTCGTCCGGCGGCCCGGGGCACGGCCGTCGAGCAACGGCTGTGGAGTCCGGCGGTGCTCGGGCTCCGGCGGCCCATGGCGCAGCGGCTCGGGCACAGCCCATGGCGCAGCGGCTCGGGGCGGCTCGGGCACAGCCCATGGCGCAGCGGCTCGGGGCACGGCCGGCGGTGTGAGGTGGCAGCGGGCTGGCCGACGCGGCGGCGCGGCTTGGTGGCGGCGGCGAACGGCGGCGGTGGACAGAGGCGGCGGCGGCGATTTACTCCGGCGACGGCGAAGCGGGACCCGCCGCTTAGGGTTTTTTTTAAGAAAAAGAAAAATAGAAAATACAGATTTCCTAAATTTCTATTTATAGACAGGGAAAAAAACGAACTGGGCTCTAATTGCGCTCGTGGGCGGAACAAGCTATTGGGTTGGCTGGGCTACGAGTTTTCTTATTCCTAAAAACCGACACTTCAAACAATATAATTAAATCAACCGCAAATCAGAAAAATATGAAATAAAATTCTAAATTCATCAAATAATACATGGAAAATTATTAAACGAATACATTTTCCAAAAAGGAAAATAAAAATAAAAACATTTTCTAAATACTTTATTTAAATATAAAATACTTTTCATAAATCAAGTAAAATCTAGTAAATTATTAAAAATATTTTTATTTGGTCAAAAGCATTGACAAACCATTTCTAAATAATAAAATATAAATTTTAAAATTGTCACACCAATAAATAATTTGGTAAAATAAAAAATATCCATTGGAATACGTTTTCAACTCTTTTAAAATATTTAATAAATCATTTCATTGATATAAAAACTCTCTTAGCATTATAAAATACCTAAAATAATTTTAGAGTTATTTATAATACTCATAATATATTTTAAAAACTTTAAAGTAATATTCTAAATATTTTCCAACTTTATTAAAAAGGGGATAAGTCGTTTTATGTCCTCTGAAATGAATTTCCTTGAGATGAAAAATGTTTTGAATATTCAGAAGAAATCCAATAATGATTTAAAACATTTTCCAACCTTTTAATATGTTGAAGGAGTCATATTAACTTCTCTTATTTTGTTTTGTTGTTTTTTTTTAATAATAAATTCCAAAAACACCAATTATGAATATTAGGGAAAGTCCTTTTATTCCATCTCTTTTTAATATTCAATAAACTCCCAAAAAGTTTTAAATCCCAGAGAAAATCAAACACATCAAGCAAACTATCATTATCTATTTAATTTTATTAACATTCCAAAATTCAGAGTATTTCGGGATGTTACACCAGGGGTCCGTGATCAGTAGCTATGTGATGTTCTCCTCCCCTCTTTGTTCTTCATGGTTTAGACCTCGTGAGCTGCCCTACATGATCGAGGCACATATGTAATCTTTCTGCTTTTGCTATGCTAAGTTTGATAGGACCTGATGGATTACGAGATTATGTTCAGATTGTGATAGAGTAATATATTTGGTTCTTATCTCTTATATTTGATAGATTATGTTCTTCGTTGCTGTTTATTTCTTTGGTCAAGTAGTAGGTAGTAACTCCAAGAGGGAACGTTATGCTCGATTGTGGGTACATGCCCCCTGATTACATGCTTGAGTAATAGAAACATGAGTTTAGGGGATGTGCTATGGCCACAAGGGGGAAAACAACGGTGCTTGTAACCGCGGTTGCAAGGATTTTTTACTTTAGGCAAAGTTCTTTTTAATGAAGTTGTCTGTTGCTTTGGGTTTACACTTTGGGTGGGGCTCGCAACTTAATACCAACGAGTTGTTCTGGATAGATATCTCAAGGTGGATGATTAGTAGTAGATGTAGATGGATTTCGGTCTACTTATTTTGGCGTACTGCTCATGCTTATGAGCCTCTTCCTTTCTTTGTAGCTTATTTAGCATTGCGGTGCGTTTATAATATTGTCAATTGCCCTTGTGTAATTAGTTCACCTCGCATAGCAGTTTTATCATCTTTTGGAAGAGAGACATCACTAGTGAACATCACGGGACATGCAAAAGATGGATTTTGGTCTACTTATTTTGTTGAATTATGTGATATGAAAAAATATAAAGAAGTAGAAGGTGATGTTGTTAAGCTCAAGCTTTTTCCAGTCTCTTTGAGGGAAGGAGCTAAAATCTGGTTTCAATTTTTTCCTTGGAATAGCATAGATTCTTGGGATAAGTGCAAAGATGCTTTTATTGGGAAGTATTACCCACCTGTTAAAATTATCCAATTGAGGAGTAACATTATGAATTTTAAGAAATTGGATAATGAACACGTTGTCCAAGCTTGGGAACGTATGAAATCTCTTGTTAAGAAATGCCCTACAAAATGTTCGACTACCTGGATGGTTATCCAGACTTTTTATGCAGGCTTGAACTTTACCTCGTGGAACCTGTTAGATTCGGCCGCGGAAGGAACCTTTATGCCACAAAGATTCTCCATGAGATAATGACCAACTATTCCCAATGGCACACCGAACGCGCTCCAACAGGTAGGAAGGTAAACTCTGTCGAGGAGATTATCTCCCTAAATGAAAAAGTTGACTTAATTATGTCTCTACTTACCAAGCAACCCTCTATTGATCCTCATGATGTTCCTTTAAATTATTTGGTTGCTCAGGAACAAGTAGATGTGAACTTCATTGCTAGATACAACTTCAACAACAATGTTTATAGGGGAAATTTTGCGGGCAATCCTAGACCGTCTCCATCCAACTATGGGAACAACAACGCCTACCCTAGTAACAACTCCTATCATCCTATTTACAGGGAAAGAGACCTACCTAGCTATGAGAAATTGATGGAAATGGAGAAGGCTACTAAGAATTTTATGCATACCAAGTTTGAACAAAACAAAGACTTCTCTAAGCAAATAGGTGAGCAAACTGCCATTCTGCAAAACATTAGTGAACAACTTGAGATCCTGAACAGTGGAATCTCTAATCTCCAAACTAGACTTAACGCCATTGAAACCGCCAGGGAAAGAGCACCAACGGGAAGATCAATGATGTGCTTATCATTTTCAATGACAATTATGTTCCCGTTGATTTTATCATTATGGATATAGAGTGTGAACCTTTATGTCCAATTATTTTGGGACGTCCTTTTCTCCGCACCGTTGGTGCTATCATTGACATGGAAGAGGGAAATATAAAATTTGAATTCCCTCTCAAAAAGGGGATGGAACACTTCCCTAGAAAGAAAACCAAGTTACCTTTTGAGTCCGTTACATGGGTTAGCTATTCTCTTTCTCTTGATAAAACTTGATTCTTCGTTTTCCTTATGCCTAGCTTAAAGGCATAAAGGAAAGCACTTGCTGGGAGGCAACCCAAGATGTTTTTACTTATGTTTTCAGTGGTCTTGATGATTTTACTACTGTAGCAACATCATTGTATCTTTATTTTCAATCTTTGTGCCAAGTTATAGCCTCATATGACAAGGGAAGCAAAAGTTGTGACATGTTGTCCAGAAAACAGATTCTGTCTTCATGACGGGAAAAATAGGATCAAATCACAAGTTCCTCTTTTTGAGCTGAATTTTTTACACAGCGTGCTCTATACAATTGTGGAACTTTCGTATTTTCTGAGTTTTTTTATTTGAGTTGCAGAAGTACCCCTAAAAAATTCTTTACTACCTGCTGTTCTGTTTTTCACAGATTCTGCCACGTTTTCTCTCTCCTTACTTTTGCAAACCTTAAGCTTGCTTTTTCTTTGCAAAAACCTTTTGTAAATCTTGAGAAACAATATCTCTTGAAGAATATCTTTATATCTAGTGGGGAAAATTATTTTATTAAGGGTACTAACCTCTGTAATCAGCTTATGATGAGTTATGTATGAAGGGAGTTTTCAAGTGTGCGATGGAGGATTATTTAAGAAGATCTGGGAGTGTCAAGCGCTCAAGCTTGGGGATGCCCCCGTGCATCCCATTATCCATCAACAATCATCAGTTTGTCCTTCGTCTCACTATATTTTTATCACTTCATGCGTTATGTGCTATGCTTGGAGCGTCTCGCTCTTAGGTTTTATGTTTAGTTTTCTTTAACTTTCCTTGATGTTCATAACAAGTTAGACCCCGTCTTACTTTGTGTGGGAGAGAAACACGCTCCACTTTCAAAATCTAGAACACATCATAGGATTTTTCATGCTTATCTTTTTGCTGTTGTGTGTTCTTTATCTTTTCGTAGCTACTGCCATGTTTAGTTTTAGTTTTAGTTTGTCTTTAGAAAGAGCCTTGGATTTTGTTTAGTTTGTTGCTGGAACTCTCTTTAGTTTTCATGTTTATCTTGTTAAGAGAGTTGGTTGTTGCACTGAGTTGTGTCTTGTCTTGAAAGTAGGTAATTGAGGTTGCTATTTAATTTTAGTAGTAACTTGCAATAGTTTTGAGGCATTGATGTGAGTAATGTTTGAACTTTTGGTGTCAAGAGCTCTAGCCTATTAGTGATAGGTGTCGTATTTTGGGAAATCGGTGTTTATTTTCAAAACCTACAAAACTAGTTGAGAACCCTAGCTACTAGGTGGATCGCTAATCTTTGGAGGGATCGAATATTAGAGTACACTCACAAACCATGAGTCAAGGATGCGCAAGGATAACCAAACCCCCATACACTCCTCCTCGGGGTACTTGTCTCTTTGTGAACCTCCTTATTAGATTGAGAGTTACCGATAATAAGTGCATGAGTTCTTCGGACTAACGTAACTATTGAAAGTTGACACTTCCAGCTCCTCATATTTGCTAGCCTCTCCCTGTCGGGACCCGGGGTTAGCGTATGCAAGTCCCGCTACGACATAGTCATATGGAGAGCCGAGAACCGTACCCACTTGTCTAAGCAGACAAGGCCACGCACAGAACGTTCACGGAAAGCATCGTACGTGAGGTGCATCCCATCCAGGCCGGATGATCATCTGAGATGGGTCCTCATCGTCCGCACATAAGTCTAATGATATGGGTGATGAACTCCCATATTCGCAGACAAGTCGCCTCAACCATACTATCGACTATCTCATAACTCTTACATAGACTTACTCCAGCCCGATCACTTAGTCGGGGTCTAGGGCGGTCTCGATCATACATCAAAGTGTGCACGAGACAGAGTCTCGAACAATCGCATCGCGATGCCCCAAGCTGCGCACATCTAAGGGCCACTTGGTGTATAAAAGACCGCCAGCCAGATCACAACTAAGGTCTCGAAAACCCATACAAAGACATGCATGTTATAAACATACACGCAGCACACATGCCTTGTATGAACAGCAGGTATCATTGCAATTCTCTACAATGTATACAACTTTATTAATAACTATTACAGAGTGCACACAGAGATCACAAGCATGTGATCCAACATTACAACAGACAAGCGGAAGCAAAGTAGGTCTGTGTAACACTCTCACTGTCAGTGAACAGTAATCACCATTACTGTTGATCATTACTGTTCAAAACTTTTGTTTGATCAACTTGGTTCAGTTCAAATTCAACTTCTCTTTTGATATTGTTGAAAGTCATGTGATCATGGAACTTGGTCAACTTGAATCCAAACAATTCCAAGCTCAAATTAAATACCCTTTGAATTGAATTCAAATCAATCTTGTTCAAAATGCCTTTGATGGATTATTAAATAATAAAACCAAGTGCAAATAAACTTTCTCTAAAAATTGTGAAACTACTTTTATAAAATCACAAATATTCAGTGGACCAAATCCAAATGGGTTTGGCTATTTATTGAGTTACAGAAAATTCCAAACAATTCAAACAGTAGGTTAAAACCCTTACTTTGGGCATTTAATATTTAAAATAAATATCTAATGATTTTCTTTTGCTGCAAAAACTTTTGTGGCAGTGCTATATCCTGTTATTCTAATATTGAGGCACCTAACATATTTTACAAAAATACCTAGGTTAGTAAAACAAATATAAAATACAGAAAACAAAAAGGAAAAATAAAAACAGAAAACAACCTAGCTAACCTAACCCGTGGGCGAAGCCCTTTTTTCCCCCAGGGCAATGGCCCACCCCGGCCCACTCCTCTCTCTCTTTCCTCCTCCCGCACTGGCGGCATGCCGCCGCCGTGGCCGCCGCTGTCAAGCCGGCCCCGCCCTCCTCACCTGCTCCCCTGTCCCCTAGCCGGCCCGGAGACGATAAGGAGGACCCCCGTGAATTGTGGATCGAGCTCCATCACTACTTTTCCCCCCTCGCTCGTCCTCTTCTCCGTTTTCCCCCAAATCCGATCGCGGCCGTGGTCGCGCTGCCGGCGTGCTCGTGGCCATCGGCCACCGCAGTCCAGGAGGGTGTGTCCAGGAGGTTGGTCGTGCTCAACTTTGTCGCCTCGCGCTCGCAATCGACGCCTGGACGCGCCGCCGCCGCGAATCGTCCATCCCCTTCCGCCACGGTCACGACCTCGCCGCCGACGAATTCGACGCCCCCAGGACCTCCTCGAGCCCACTGCCCCCTTTCGCGCACTCTTGGTGAGCTTCACTGTGATTCCCCTCTCCCCTCTCCCGTTTTCGCGCACTGGTTCGCCGTCTCCACCACGCCGAGTTCCGGCCGCCGCCATGGCCGTGAACACCGTGCTCCCTGTGCCATATCGTCCGCACCAACGGCACCGACGTGTTCCTAGTTGAACGTGCGTTCGATTTGGACACTTTGCTCGCTCGATTTTGCCGCGGTTCGTTGTCTGCCGTTGGATCCGAACGCCGCCTCCGCCATTGTTGTGTGAGAACTCGCTCCGGTCGTCCTTGTCACCCGCCACCACCACAGATCGTCGCGCGACCTTCCCCTCGTTCGGTCGGCCCCCCTCACGCCCCCTCCCATCGCATGTACTGGGCATACGCCGCCGCCGGCGCCCCTGTCTCGCCGGCGAGGACACAGCCGACGTGGCTGTTAACTGCCAGGGCTAACCCCCACCCTAACCCGCTGACACCTGGGACCTAGCCTTTTTAATTAATTAAAGTTGCTTAATTAGACTACTGTTACTATGACACATGGGCCCCCTTGTCAGCCGAATGAGTAATTTGATTTTTGTTAATAAGCAGTGTATGACACCTGGGCCCCATATGTCAGTAGTTAAATTAAATTAAAATTAGAAATTCCAGTGACTTACATGTGGGCCGAGAGGCTATTTGTATTTATTAAAATGTTTTATAAATAAACAGAGGCTGATATGTGGGTCCCACATGTCAGGCACTGTTTTGGATAATGTTTTGGATAATGTTCTGGATAATGTTAAATAAATAATAAAGGAAATTCAGAAAATCATTTAAATAATTTAAAACTTTGAAATTCAATAACTTTTAAACCGTAACTCGGATTCAAAAACATTATACATCAAAATTGATCAGAATAATATAACGAATACGAATACGCTATCCGTATGTCTATCACTCCCCTCTAACATAACGAACATCGAACCGTCCCCCTTCGGACCGGCTGTCCGATAAATTGTCCGGTACTGCTAAAGTACCCGGATGAATTTATTCCGAACACGAATGTTTCTCGGAATAGATCAACTAGCACGGATAAACCCCCCTTATGTTTGTCCGGTACCCACGACACCTCTGGCTTGATCCTTCCCCCTCCGGACACCCTGTCCGGTAATCATCTGGAGCCGGTAGTTCCTCCTCAGATGAATTTCCGTTCCTAGCAATGTGCATTGCACTGCGTTAGAATACCGTTAACATTTCATATGTCATGTCATGCATTTGTTTGTAAATGCTTGTTGTGTATTTACTGTTTCTTCCCCCCCCCCCTCTTAATCTCCGATAGACCCCGTTGTTGCCGTCGACTACACCGATGCTGAGTACGACTACTTCATCGACGACCCTACTACTACCGTCGAGCTTCCAGGCAAGCAAAGCCATTCTCTTGCCCAGATATCGCCTACCTTTCCGTACATTTCTTGCACTAGGCATTATTACTGCTGCTGCTACGATTACAATCCTATTCAATTGCATAGCCTGTTTTTGTCGCCCCTTGATGTACCTCCTTTATGCTATGCTGCCTATTATTATTATGCATTAGTCAGCAGTGAGCCCTGCGCATTGTTAGCTAGGATTAGATAGCGGGTCGTGGTCACTCAGGGGAGTGAACGCGGATACGATAATTATAAACTGCGCAGGTACGGTACATGCAGACACCGTCTAAGGCCCCTATCTGGGTTATGCCCAGTCACCTCATGTGTGAGCTATCAAGGAGTAATCCTTGTACTCCACTCGAGGCTGACTTTGTCTTGCCGCCATAGGGTCCTGAACGGCGATTGTCCTTCAGGTAAGAAGTCGGGCGACCCAACAGTGCCCGCGAGAGGTATTGCGACGGGACGACAGGGAGGGTACGACCAGTGTACCGGCGTGCTTGGCCCCTGATCGTTGGCCGCGAGAGTTACCAACCCTCGAAAGTCGAGCTCCTCCAGGAGCACACGCGAGACAAGGTAAGGAGACGGTTCACCTTGTTGGTAACCGCAGTGACTTGGTGGGACGACGGGGCAGGCACCGATGTACTGGTGGTCCTGGCTGCTGTCGTTGTCCGCGGGTCGGTTAAGTCGAGGCAACGATAACGGTTGTCACGCAGGTTAATTAAAATGCTAAATGGTTCGTCGGATGACTTGAGTTGGCTATATGCCATGTACGCACTACCTACCCGTGGGAATTATGAGTTATGGGCTCCTCTGCTTCGTAGTGTCGTCCGAGGACTCTTCAGACGTCAGCAGTACCGCGGCCTGCGCCGGGAAGTGGTGTTGTCTTATTTGCCGCGGCAGTGTGATTTGTATTTGCTTTTATTTAACTTCACCGGCCAGCCTCGCACCGTGCAGGAGTACGTCGGGGTTAGGGTCCAAAGCCCCGCGTACATAGGATATAGGCCGGCGGATGACCTCTCTGTTGAGTTTGAAAGATGGGCTATGAAGTGTCGGATAGACTCGGTGGAGCGTTCCCTAACAAGGTTCCCGCCACCCTGGAGATCCATGCGTGTAGCGTAACACAAGTGCACCCCTGCAGGGAAGATTAATCTATTCGAATAGCCGTGTCCACGGTAACAGGACGCTTTATGCTGAAGCTAGATCTTACCACTACAAACTATTATTATTAAACTGTATGGTTCCGGGTTTTCTTCCTCGCGGGGATGTCGAGGAGGTGAACTCGGAGGCATTGTTAATTATTACAACTTATTATTATACAATGCAGCAGCAACTTCTGCTGCATTGTTACTTTATGCTTTATATAAACTGTTGGCTGATTCTTACCTCATGCTGCAAGACATCGTCGGAAGATGCTAGTCTTCGATAGGCCTAGCTTCTTACCCTTGCTCTGGATTTCTGTCTTTCAGTCCACTATATACAGCCTCTTCTTTCCGTTGATACAATGCATATTGCTTAGTAGCGGACGTAAGACTCGCGGGTATACTAGATACTCACCTACTTTATGTCCTTTACTGTTTTGCCTGATCGGCCGCTGCAGCCGACGTTGGAGCCCAGGAGCAGGAGTACCCCGGAGGCGCCCACTACGACGTCGAGTTCCCCGTCGACCAGGAGTAGTTCGGTGGATCCCAGGCAAGAGGCCTCGCCTTTTCGATCTGTATCTCTGATGTGATTTGTGCTAGCCTTCTTAAGGCAAAACTTGACTAACTATGTCTGTACTCAGATATTATGGCTTGTATGACTTATGTATTCGGGTCCGCGTGACCCCCTCTATTGTAACATATTTGTTTATCCTTTTGTGTTTAGTGTTGTGCTGTGATATTATCATCGTGGCACCCTAATCTCAGTCGTGTACCCTGTGTGTATGATTACTGTACACGGTCTGATTTTGGGGGCGTCACAGTCTGAGTACAGACAAGTTTAACAAATGGCTTAGAGAAGCCTTATCAAAAAAACAAGCCCTCCACGAGGGAACCAGTCGTCTGACTGGGACTACACTAGCTTGGCCTTCAGTCGTCGAGCTCGATGAAGAATCCACCTTCGGAATCAAGGGGTTCATCTAAAACATATAATAAGCAAACGTGAGTACAAAGTTGTACTCAGCAAGACTTACGTAGGAACTATGCTACTCATGCACATGTATCAAAGTAAAGGGAGGTGGGGTTCAATTGCAGAAGTGCCATCTTTGACTTGGCTAGTCCTGAACTACGAGTACCAGACTTGAGGTAAGAAGCGTACACGAGTCCACTACATCTCCAACCAATTACACCACTATGGTGCCTTCCTCGACTTCCCCATGAGGAGCACACCATAGCACTCACACTTATCTTTGTGTGTTTTAGAAGTATCCAGTTCAAGTTGTCTAATAATCAAGCTAAGCTTTCCAAGCAGTCCTTAACCGCGGACGCGGCTATTCGAATAGTTTTGTTAACCCTGCAGGGGTGTACCGCTACACACACGTGTCATCAGTTGACGCCTTTTGCGTGTCACCGTTCAAGAGGTGACAGCGAGGATGCCACCACAACACTTCGCCCACAGCTCCGTTCTAGTCCAGAGAGTGGCCTATCTGAGGGGGATCCGTATGGAAGTCCGGCCGAGGTTCCAGTACAGCCTCAAACGATGTGTGCAGGGTCCCAAGCCGGTCTTGAAAATCCGTTCATCCACTTCGCAGACCGTGCCACAGCCCTACCAGAACTCCGAACTACTGCGACTTCTGGGGTTCGAACGGGGTGAGGTACTAGGATGAGAGGGGTCAGTGAGCCCAATGTGTGGTTGTACTCTTCTTCTTGGATCACCACACAAGAACTCGGACTTAAGGCGGTGTTCAACGAGACAACCCACTGTGTACTCCTACACAGCCTCTCATCGTTCACCTTGTATTTGGGTCGATTCACCAACACAGTTTCACTTTCACCAACACCATGTTCACCATCATCCCGACTCACATCAAAAGCAACCTCATTGTACCACTAAGCATGCAATAAGCAGTAACAGTTGCAGGGGCCACATGATATCAACCAACTCCTACATCTGCTAGGATTGTGGTTTGCTTACTACTGTGACAAGATGATAGGTCATGCAAAGGATATGGGTTCAACTATGCGGTAGAATCGATACAAGGTGATCTCCTAAACATGCATAAGAGAGACTGAGAGGGAAGTGGGATTTTGTAGACTTGATCAATGGGGGTTTGCTTGCCTTGCTGACGAGGTTTCGATAACGGTGGCTTCAACGAAGGGGTGGCTTCGGTTTCCGGCTCCACTTCTATCAGCAACAGGACAATCATAGGATCAACCTAATGTACAATGCACAATCACATGAATAAGATTGTAATGGTGATGTTCATGGTACTGATGTGTTGAGCATTTCATTTAAAAGGAGTATATTGCATTTGAGTTGCAAATTCAAACTCCGTTTGATTTATCGATGAATTTCAAATGCATTTGAATGCATGAAAGTTCATTTGAAAAGGTTGATCATGAAGTGATGTTGTAAAGTTGGAACAATGTCTCTGATGTGTGGATGAATCCATCTAAAATAAGTGTGTTGCAAAGTCATTTGCAAATTCACTCCAAATTTGAATTCAAAAAGGATCCATATGCATGTTTGGTACTGTTCACCCATTTTAAAATGGTCAAACATAGAACCAAGTTGCATATTCATAATCCTTGTATTTTTCTGATAATTTTATACATATTATTTGTCCAATTTGGAGTTAGAATGAATTAATTATGAATTTCCAAAGTTTGGGCTATTTTCTGGAATTACTGAAATTAAATAAATTGATTTAATTGCTTTACTGCATCAGCACTGCGTCAGCATGGCCTCAGCAGGGGGCTGACCAGTGGGGCTGGGGTGTAAGTGGCGGGGTTAATTAACCCGGTTAGTTAAACTAACCAGGGGGTTTAGTTAGTGGCCTTGGGCCCACGGGTCAGTGTCACTAGGGGGGATTAGTGCTTAACTAAGCACGGGTTAAGGCTAACCCACCGGCGGCTTGACGCCGGTGGCCTGGGCACAGCGGCGCACACGGGGACGGCGGCGCAGGGCACGGCTGGCCAAGCCAAGAGCACGGTTGTGCTCCTCGTGCTCTTGCGCTTCACGTGGAGCATGCAGTTGAGTCCGGGGAGGCCCGAGGCCACGCCGGCGACGAGGGGGCGCGGCGGCCGTGGCACGGCGTTGACGAGGAGGTCGCTAGAGGGCACGGGGAGAGGATTCGGAGGCACGGGCGTGTAGCTAGATGTCGTCCGCATCCAACGAAGCCAGCAGGGAGCCACGGGGGTGCTCTGGGGCACGACTACGACGACGGCGCGGCAGCTGAACCTCCTGGCCATGGCGGAACCGACGCAGAGGGCACGGGAAGGGGAGCTAGGAGGGGCAAAAGTAGCGCAGAGCTCACCCGGTTTCAAAGGTGGCCACGGCGGGGGCGTAGGGGCTCTGGAGGCGACCAATTCCGGCGAGGGGCTCACGGCGGCCGGCGACGGAACCTTGAGGCTGGCGTCGCGCTTGGGGCTTCCGGGTTTGATTCCCTGCACTGCTCGACGAAGACGACGGCGGTGAAGACGTTGGACAAGGTGGCGCGGCTCGAGGAGGTCACTGGCTGCGCGTGGACATGGCAGCGAATGGCGGCGCTCTCAGGTGGAGGAAGAATCCGACGAGGGAGGAGGAAAGAGCGACCAAGGAGAGGGGGAAAAGAACGGGGCCTTCTCCAAGCGTCTCTGCGTCGAGGTGGAGGCAGGGACGCGGCTGCGAGGCTGCCACCGCGGCAGCTGCGGCATGCCGGGCACGCAGCAGTGTGCTCGTGCCCGGGGAAGACGACAGGGGAGCCCCAGGTGGGCTGGGCCGGCCAGGTAGGCTGCGGGGGAGCTAGTCGGGCTTCTTCGCAGGTAAGCCCCTTTTCTTATTTCTTTTCTATTTTCTTTCCTGTAATATGTTGGCCATGCTAAAATTAAATAGCTAGGAATTTTTAAAAATGCTGAAACTTTTTATATGGCCTCATATTATATTAGACTAGCCGCTTATAAAGTTTGGCACTTTTTAAAATTCAAATTATTTGAACTTTAAATCAAATAGGGGTTTTTGAATTAATCCATGCTCCTGTTTGAATATTTGAAAAATCCATGAGCATGGGGTGGGTCCCACATCACTTGATATGTGATCACACTCATTTATAGGACTTTTCAAAAATGCAAAAGGAATTTTTGCAGCAACTTTTTATGTGGCCTTTTGAATTAATTCATCTGGAGGGGGTCCTTCTCCCATTTCAATTTTTTTTGAAATTTTTACATGATGCATAGGGGAACTCAAACCCTAGCACTTACCCTAGTTGGGGTTCTGACACTCCCGTGCCGTGCATTGCTTTCTTCTCACTCCGAGAGTTGGCGTCCACCTTCGCCGGTACATCCAGACCCTTGGCATGATACGCTCTATCATCATAAACCTCCTTATATCTTTCCTCAAAACAGCCACCATACCTACCTATCAAGGCATTTCCATAGCCTTTCCGAGATATATTGCCATGCAACATCCACCTCTTCATGTCTTGATCTTCATGTCATACATGTTCTTGTTACTGGCAGCGCCATACATTGCATACATCATGATAGCTTCATCTTCTTTATGATTTGAGTACCTTGTAAAGTGTGAAAGATCTTCTATACCCTCTTGTAAATTAGAGTGTTGCCCTTAAGTGAGGAAAAGATCCCAAAGTGGACAAAATAAAAGATCCCAAAGAGGACAAATGCGAGTTAAATAGAAAGAGCCATTGAGGCCACCAAAAATACAAAAAAATAGAAAAAAGGAGAAAAAGAAATAAAAAGAGAGAAAGGGGCAACACTACTATCCTCTTGAAAGATCCACACTAGTACTCCCTGTTATCCTTGTACTCCATAGAGATTATCATTCATGCATATAGCTATGTGGGGACCTTCACACTATAGAACTTGGCTTGCATATTCCAAGGATGAGCCTCCTCAAAAGAGCTCTAGGTCTTCATGAGCGAGCAAGTTAGATACACCCCCACTAGTTCCATTGGAGAGCTTTTTAGCTCATATGTGCATCCGTTGAATGGCAATCCCTACTCCTCACATCATATCTATCATTTGGCCTTCTCGCCTATGATTGTCCTCATTGATGTGATCCTTTCTCACCCTTTTTGTCTTCCTCCTCCACCATATTTCTCTCTTTGCCATCCTAAGTGTCAACTCTCGTGCTTACTCTCATCCATTTCATGAGTGCTCAAAATATCGAAAAGGAGTGGATCAAATTGACTTTTACCTGGCTAGTGGTTTGGGGACGAGTCAAGATAAGATCCCAAAGAAGACCAAGTGTGAAACAATAGTAGATCAAGTTCTCAACATAAAAATACTTTTTTCTTGTATTCTCTATCCCTCTTCTTGCACGCAAACACCATTTGTAGACATTCGAGTCACGGACCGCGAGAGCTCTTGCACCTAATGTTCTTTTGTTGCTTGTTTCAATGCTAATATAGACTCTTGCATGTTATGACTTTAATTGAATCACATACCTTGATTGCTTTACTTTTTAAAGTTCCTATATGGTTGCTAGCATGTCACCAAAGAAATTATGCTTGTTATCATTTACCTACTCGAGGACGAGCAGGAATTAAGCTTGGGGATGTTGATACGTCCCAAACGTATCGATAATTTCTGCTTGCTCCATGCATGTTTTGTGTGATATTGCTATGATCTAGATACACTTTCATACACTTTAGATCATATTTGGACTAACCTATTAACTCAGTGCACCCCAGTGCCAGATTTTTTTTTCTGCCGTTTTTCTATTACAGTTTTCCCCCATATTAAAAGTGCTTAAAAAATTCGGAAAAAATCAGATAAAAAATCAGCGTGAAGGAACCTTCCTGAGTCCCGAAGGGGGACCAGGTGGGACCCACCAGGTCCCCAGACGCCTAGCTGGCGCGGCCTAGGGATTGGCCGTGCTAGGGGGCGCCTGGACCCCTGGTGGCCCCCCTGGCTGCCCCCCTTCACCAATATAACTCCCGTGACGTGAAACTTCCGAGGACAGAACCCTTTTTTGTTATATCGCCTCTGTTTCGTCGCCGCCGCGCTTCCAAGATCGGTATTACCAGCAGGACCCTTCCCGGCACCCTGCCGGAGGGAGGATCGACCTCCGAGCTTCCCCTCCACCATGGACGCTTCCCGAATGTGCCATGAGTAGTTTCCTTTGGACCATGGGTCCGTGATCAGTAGCTATGTGATGTTCTCCTCCCCTCTCTTTTCTTCATGGTTTAGACCTCGTGAGCCGCCCTACATGATCGAGTCACATATGTAATCTTTCTGCTTTTGCTATGCTGAGTTTGATGGGATCTGATGGATTATGAGATTATGTTCAGATTGTGATAGAGTAATATATTTGGTTTCTTATCTCTTATATTTTTGTTCCTAAGTAATTCTTGCATGTTCTCCTTTGCTGTTTATTGCTTTGGCCAAGTAGTAGGTAGTAACTCCAAGAGGGAACGTTATGCTCGAATGTGGGTACATGCCCCCTGATGACACGCTTGAGTGACAGAAACATGAGTCTAGGGGATGTGTTGTGGCAAAAGGGGGAAAATGGTGCTTGTAACCGCGGTTGCAAGGGTTGTTTACTTTACGCACGGTTATTTTTAATGCATTTGTCTGTTGCTTTGATTTTACACTTTGGGTGGGGCTCGCAACTTCATATCAGCAAGATGTTGTGGATAGATATCTCAACGTGGATGATTAGTAGTAGATCCAGATGGATTTTGGTCTACTTATTTTGGCGTAGTGCACATGCTTATGAGCCTCTTCCTTTCTTTGTAGCATAGTTAGCATTGCGGTGCGTTTATAATCCTGTCAATTGCCCTTCTATAATTTGTTTACCTCGCATAGCAGTTTTATCGACTTTTGGGAGAGAGACATCACTAGTAAACATCACGGGACTCCAGTCCATATTCTCATCACTGTTTACATGCTCATTTACTTTATAGTATTTATTTTCAGTTGCTATTATCATTATCATTATCATTATCCCTTGTGTTTTGATCCTTTGTAAACAAAAAGACCGAAGAGATTAACAACCTCTCTAAACTTCGTTGGGAGCAAAGTTAATTGTGTCTGTGTGCAGGTCCAGGTCAATGAAGCAACGTTTGTCGTAAACGGTGCCATTGTTTTCTTGCCACCTACTTATCATTGTCGGAATCCTACGGGAGACAATCTTAAAACCTCGGTATCTTCACCGAGGGAAACTTGCCGCTACGCTGCATCTCACCTTCCACTTGGGGTTACCAACGAAGGGCGAGAAGAAATTATCATCTCTCGCGTATCACCCTCTGGCCCCACTTCTGGCACAATGGCCCCACTTCTCAAACGTATCTACTTTTCCAAAAACTTTTGCTATTGTGCCAGAAGTGGGGCCAGAGGGCAGTCATGGGGGCCCTAGGTGCCCTATCGGCGCGGCCCCACTCCTGGTCACGCCGGGAGGCCGTCTGGGTGGGTCCTCCCCCCTCTGGTGCCCTACCGAAGCCCCTATTTATTCCCGTGTGAGAAAACCCCAGAATAGAAGTCGTTTTCCCAGTTTCCACCATGGAGCCGTCGTGACCCTCTGTTTTTCTCCGGGAGGGCTAATCTGGAGGCTGTTTTGGCTTCCGGTGCGGGGAGATCATCGCCATCGTCATCACCATCGCCACTCCATCAACCCTCCATGACTTCTCCTTTCATGTGTGAGTAATTCCCTGCTGTAGGCAAAGGAGATTGTAGGGATTGGATGACTTAGATCATGTAATAGTTTGTCAGATGGAAAACTATCAATAGAAGATCCCGAAAGGTTCGAGTGCTCACTTGACAAACTTGCGAGTGATCACTCGAGTGCTCTCAAAAAAGCTACACGCACTACGGTAGCGACTGCAGATTAGAGTCCCTATGCGACTCTTCGAGTCCCCTAGGCACTCGGGGGCTACTGACAAGGGGTTACCCCCACGACTCCTCACCGTGAGGGTACCTGGTGCTTGTCAAGACTGGCAGCCCACTAGAAGACTCATGAACCGACATGAAGCCCTAGACTTGAGGCGCAATACAAGGACTTGATTCCCGGCTATGATCCTGTTAGCCGAAGACTAAAAAAAGTCTATCATGCCTTGATGATCTTATTATTTCAGAATAGTTATATCACTTTCATGCCCGATTCAATGTTGCTTTGTCGCTCTGCATCATTATGACCGTTATTGCTCTCTAGTTGGTCGCTTCCCAGTCTTTTGCTAGCCTTCGCTCGCACTAAGTGGAATTCCACTTGTGCTTCCAAAACCCTTTCAAACCATTTATTCCATATGAGTCCACCATACCTTCCTATATATCGTATTTACCTACAATCCCTAACAAAGACTCTCTTGTACCATCTCAAAATTTATTCAAAAGTTTACTTTTTGTAACCGTACAAGCTCATGGTGCGGTGATGGAAAATCAATATCTTCCACGCGAAAAATGTTTTACTCCTTGACAAAGTTTTAACTAGTCAAATTTATGAGGCAGAGGCCGGTCTGGAGAATGGCCACTTCTCACTTGTTTCACATTTTATAAAAAAAATACACTTTCCCCATACTTGATGATAGAATGAAATGGACCAAATGCTGCTAATGATAGATGGAATGATAAACTCTCCTTCCATACTTGAGGCAAAATAAAAGGCATCATAGACCGTCAAAACATAGATGGGCAAGAGAACAAAAGTGTAAACAAAAAAGCATGGGAACCACCATTAATGTGGTTGGTATGGGAGATATTGAGAGACCTTTTGTAACGACCCGGTCCCGAAGGGAACCAAGTCTACTGTGCTTCTGTGCTATCCCTGGATCAGTATGCTAGCACACACAGTACTCCATGAAATTCCATAAATCACATGTCAAAAAGTAATGTAAGTACATGGTATTTATTACCTTATAGCCTTTGGGCTAGAATACACCGCGGAAACAAACAATACATAAGTGGAGTCCCATCAACACCAACGGCAAAGTTGAGTGTAGACATCGTAACCCTACATCGCATCACTTACTCGTCATATACAATCCTGCAACACCGAAGGTTACAGCCCAAAATGGGTCAGTACTTTGAATGTACGGCAAGTTACTCCCAAAAAAATATATAACAGACCTATCTTCTACATGCAATTTTGGCTGGTGGAAAAGCTCTAAGAGTTTCAGTTTGCATAAAGCTGATTTTTTCCTACTCAAAGATTATCATAACAATACTACAAAGCTCATAATATGATTGAATTGGTTTCTCCAAGTCAATCTATTTCCAAAGTTGATTAAACCCGATTGATTAATTAAATATGATGAGATCCGTCAACATTCCCACTTCTAGATGCTCAAAGTTGTCCGTAACCGGGGACACGGCTAATCATGATCAGTTTGTACACTCTGCAGAGGTTTGTGCACTTTTCCCCACAAGACTCGACCACCTCCTTTTTAGTTCGTCACACTGCATGTTGTATGAGAACCGGAAGGTCGAGACATGGTCATTTAGAAGAGTTCCCCTCACTCTGGCGGTGCCCATCCCACCTACTCATAACTACGTTCGTAGCACCACCTAGTAAGAGTCACTACAACTAATCAACCAAGCCAGAGCCCATAATAGCTTGTGGCTGCACACGTAAGCTTCTAGTTATGAAAAATATGATTGATCCCTTTAAGCCTGGGTGGCATTCCGCAGTGATTACTGGCCATCTCCAGGTCACTTAGGCAAATCCACTGGTTCCTCCAGGGTGCCCCCAACCATTCCACCCAGGTGGTTCATTAAGTTTACCTTGGTCCTGTTTACTACTTAGTCACTCATACCTCATAATGGATCACTTCCCAATCCACGTATACTTAGCAAGGCAATATAAATCTACACGGTGGCGACAATGATATAAGGTTCAGACCTAACTCAATGAACTACTGGGTGTAATATGATAGCATAATATATAATCCTATCAATGCATAATATTTAAGTTGGACTACAATGCATAGGAAAAATATAGGTAATACTGGAGCATGATCAAAAGAGTAACTTGCCTAGATCCTGACGATGAAATATTCTACTCGTAGTCATCTCTCCATCTCGTTACAATATATCTAACGGTAAAAGAGAAACACTTCAACACACAACTCAATCCAAAGTGAAGATCCAAATAAGATACAACTACCACATAAATATTTAGTTATTACTATTAAAAAACTAATTACTATGGCATGGATAGGTTGAGATAGGATCAAGTTGGATTGGATGGAAATATGATGGAAATCATATATCCGAGGATTGTAAAATCAATTGGATATGTTGGAGGTTGATTATAAAATCAATTGGATGGAGAGTATGTCAAACTCAGTTGGTTTGTCCATATGAATATTTGAATAGGAAATCAATTCTTGGATTGGATTCAAAAAGATCCGATAGAAATCGTGATGATCTTGTTGAGAAGATTGAATTTTTGTAGCCAAATTTATATAAAAAAAGAGATATAACTAAATGGAAGCTAAGACGAAGGATTGAGGTCAAAATAGTGTATTTATATGATGGAAATAATGTGAAAATTATCCAAACAGAATGAATTGATTTTAAGGATCAAATTTGATGAAGAAAATATTCCAAATAAATTATAGAATAAGATGTATATCAAATATACTCAAATTATAGAAATAAATTTGAGTTAAATTTCAAATTATCAAAAGTGGAATATTACTGGAAAATAATAAACTACATTTTCGAAGGAATCCGGGGATATAAAATTTGTCGAAATCCGACTTACGGGCTAGAAAATATGAATTTCTGAAGTTTGACTATTTTTGCTAAAATGAATTACGGGATTAATAAAAAGGATGCAAAATGGCGAGTTCTGATAGGTCTGTACCCATTCGATTTTTACAAAAAAAAATGATGAACAAAGAGGGGAGAAAGGCTCACCGGAGATCTCGCCGGAATTTTGGAAAAAGGTCGCGGGCGTCAATAAACAGCCGAACGGGATAGAGGATGATTTGGGCTACTCGATGGACAAGGTTATAGCTCCATGTTCGCCTTCGGATAGCCGAGAAGTTCCACCGGAGTAGAGAAGAACGCATGAAGAGCACAATGACACGGACGGCGTGCTCCAACCTTGTAATCGAGAGGAAAAATATGTCACAACGGTGCGCAACGGCAAGGGGAAGAAACTAGAGGAAGAAATATGGACTAGGTACCTTTCATGGCGGCAAAAATCTTCACCGGAAGTGAGGATGCATCTTTACTCCGACGAGAAATTGCGCACGTAGGAGAGGGCTTTGGAGAGGGACTTTATGCGTGGGGATGTGTGGTTCAAAGGGTCCTAGGGGCGGTATTTATAGGGTCATGGGAGGTCCATAGAAGGAGAGTGGGTGAGGTTTTGGAATGGAGTTAATGACATTCATGGAGAAATAATGAACATTAAAAGCGAGGTTTTGGAAATAGATTTAATGGCATGTATGGAGAAATAATGGGCATTAAAAGCGAGGTTTTGGAAATGAATTTAATGGCATTCATGGAGAAAATTATGGACAATTAAAAGCATTAAAATGCGTGTTTGTTTCCATGAATGGATTCCTCATGAACTTGTCCACAATTTTTGTGTAGGTTCTGAAGTGAATCGGTCAAAAGAGTAGATGGGAGGAAAAGAGGAAGAGCTTCAGTTGCCATGGCCATTTGCTTCTGTGTTCATGTACACATGAACGAACGAGAGGAAGAAGACAGCTCACTCGGGCTATGGGCCTTAGTGCAAAATTTGTCCCAAGATAAAGAAAAAGGAAAGAGAGATAGAGGGGAAAATTAGATAGATGACCTCAGTCCAATTGACTTAGGAATCCTATTTTTATTATTTGGGTTAAACACTCTCAAATAAAATTGTATAGGCCAAATAAAACATAGAGAGTCTAGGAAAACTATATTTCCCTCTCAGAATACATTTTAGAAATAGATTTTTATAAAAAACTCATTAACGAAATTATTAAATTTTTCCAATACTGTTTTTGGAGAAGTCATATTATCTCCTCTCATTTTATTTATTAAATTATTGGAAATATTTAAATATCTCTTAAACGTCAATATCCAATAAACTCCAAAATAAGAATTCGAGAATGAGTATGGGACCACAATAAATTTAAGAAAGTCATTTTATTCTCACTCGAAAATATTTAATTGTGCTTCGTACCAAATTTCAAAAGGACAAAAGAAAGAAAATCATTCTTTGAAATTTTGAATAAAGTTCACAACCAAAATTTTCATTATTGGATAAATGATTATCCAATTTTATTAAATGGTTTGTAAAGGTTTAAACAAAAACTCAAGGGAAAAGTTTTCATTTACCCCAAAATCAAAACAATTCAATCAATATTATATTATTTATTAACATTCCAAAATTTGGAAAATTTTGGGATGTTACACCTTTACTGTCTACTGTTGATCGAAAATTTACACTTCCGAAAAAGAATTTTATTTCTGTTTTCAAAACCGCGAGCTCTGGTACATGTTTAGTCTTTGCTTCTAGCCACGGGTTTTCAACCTTGCCCTCAAAAGCCACGGTTCGAGAGTCTCCCCTTCTTTCTTCAAAGCACCAACTATTGAGAGCATAATTGTCATTCTGAGTGTAATGTGCATTGTCCCAAAGTACCACATTGTCTTCTACATGATTGTGATATTTCTTGTTCTGAAATTCTTAGTTGTAGTATCCTTTAAAACTCCAGAGGAGTTTCTGCATTTATGTTTAGCTTCACTCATGGAGGCTAGCGAGATACCACTCTAGTATGTTCAAACTATGTGCATTGTGATCCTGTCTTGATTTTCAGCAGCATATTATTTACTTTTGGTTGTTTGTGATTGATTACTGGAAAGAAGGATTGCTTTGTGCATTGTCCTCGTAGCATTGTTTCAATACTTGCTAAATTCTTTTCGTAGTGCATGCTTATATACATCTAATGAAGAAAAAGAGTTCGTCAAAGTTTTCTTTGGCTGGTCCAGTTTACTGAACTGAATTGCTTGAGGACAAGCAATATGCTAAGCTTGGGGGAGTTGATACGTCTCAAACGTATCTACTTTTTCAAACACTTTTGCTATTGTTTTGGCCTCATTCTTGCATGATATGAACGAAACTAACCCAGAGTGACGCTGTTTTCAGCTGAGCTGCCTGTATAGTTTTCTTGTGTGCAGAAATATGGATTTTTAGGTGTCTCAGAAAATTCCAGGAAAAAACACAGAAAATCCACGCACCCGGAGGGACCCTGAGCCAGAAGTGGGACTAGAGGGAAGCCAGGGGGCTCTAGGTGCCCTGCTGGCGCGGTCCCACCCCTGGACGTGCCGGGAGGCCACCTGGGTGGGTCTTGATGCTTCTTACTACTGTATCAACATCATTGTATCTTTAGTTTCAAACTTTGTGCCAAGTTTTAGCCTCTGATTGCAAGAAAGATCAAAAGTTGTGACATGCTGTCCAGAAACAGATTATGTCTGCTTGACGGAAATTTTTTCCTGAAATCACCAGATCATCTTTTTAATCTGAATTGTTTTGAAAGTATTCTCTATACGATTGAATTTCGTCGGTCTATTCTATGTTTTTTTATTTGAGTTGCAGAAGTGCCCCTAAAAAATTATTTACTACCCGCTGGTCAGTTTTTCACAGATTCTGCCACGTTTTGCTTCTTCTCCGTTTTTCAAATCTTTAGTTTGCCTTTTCTTTGCAATAACTTTTTTGGAAATCTTGAAAAATAGTAGATCTTCATGAAAATCTTTATTTCCAGTAGATGAAAATTATTTGTTTATGGGTACTAACCACTCTAATTAGCTTATGATGAGTTTCGTATGAAGGGAGTTTTCAAGTGTGCAAAGGAAGATGATGAAACAAGATCCAGGAGTGTCAAGAGCTCAAGCTTGGGGATGCCCGTGCACCCCCAAGAAATATTCAAGGATACTCAAGCGTCTAAGCTTGGGGATGCCTCCGTGCATCCCCTTCTCCATCAGTAATCATCAGTTCCTCCTTCTCCATGCTATATTTTATCACTTCATATGTTACGTGCTATGCTTGGAGCGTCTCTCTCTTTACTTTTTAGTTTATTTTCTTTTTCTTGCTATTCATAGCAAGTTTGACCCTAGTCTACATTGTTTGGAAGAGAAACACACTCCACTCCACCCTAGAACACAACATAGGTTTTCATGCTTATCTTTGATTTTGTGTTATTTATCTTTTTACAGCTGCTATCATGCTTAATTCTTAGTTTTCATGCTTATTCGTTTTAAGAGCTTTTATTTAGGTTGTTGCTTTTGGAACTCTCTTGTATTATCATGCTTATCTTGTTTAGAGAGTTGGCTTGTTGCACTGAGTTGTGTGTCTTGACATGAGTAGTTAATTGAGGTTGCTATTATAAGTATAGTAGTAACTTGCAATAGTTTTGAGGTATTGATTTGAGTAATGTTCGGACTTTTTGTGCCAAGAGCTTGAGACTATTAGTGATAGATGTTGTATTTTGGGAAATCCATGTTTATTTTCGAAAACTACAAAAATTAGTTGAGAAGTCTAGCTACTAGATGGATTGCTAACCTCTAGAGGGGTTGGAATATATAGAGTACACTCACGTACCATGGGTCGAGGATGCGCAAGGATAACCAAAACCCCATAGACTCCTCCTCTGGGTACTTGTCTCTTTGTGAACCTCCTGATTAGATAGAGAGTTATCGATGATAAGTGCATGAGTTCCTTTGGCTAATGCGAGTATTCGATTGTTGGCACTTCCACCTTCCATATTTTGCTAGCCTCTTCAGTACCGTGCATTGCCCTTTCTCATCTTGAAAGTTGGTGCAAACTTCGCCGGTGCATCCAAACTCTTGGCATGATACGCTCTGTCATCGTAAACCTCCTTATATCCTTCCTCAAAATAGTCACCATACCTACCTATCAAGGCATTCCCATAGTCTTTCCGAGATACATTTCCATGCAAATGCATCATCTCATGAATTGATCTTCATGTCATACATGCTTTTTCTTGATCGAGGAGCCGCATGCTAGTTGGGCCTTGCCCTTTATCATTGCTACATGACGCGCTAGTATCATTGCAAACCCTACTACACTGGCAGAGGCATACATTTGCATACATCATGATAGTTTTTCAGTTTTGTTTATGTTGAGTACTACTTGTAAAGTTTGAGATCTTCTATACTCTTGTAAAATATAGAGTGTTGACCTTAAAGTGAGGAAAAGATCCCGAAGAGGACAAAATAAAAGATCCCAAAAGAGGACAAATTAAAAGATCCCAAAGAGGACAAATGATAGATAAATATAAAGAGCCAATGAGGCAAAAAAATACAAATAAGTAGAAAAAAGATAGAAAAAAGAAATAAAAATATATTTTCATACCACAAAAATACAAAGGGGTAACACTAATATTCCTTACACTATAGAGATTTTCATACCATTCATGCATAACTATGTGGGGGATCCTTACACTATAGAACTTGGCTTGCATATTATAAGGATCAGCTTCCTCAAATGAGCTCTAGGTCTTCATGAGAAAGCAAGTTGGATGCACCCCCACTAGTTCCATTGGAGAGCTTTCCATAGCTCATATGTGCATCCGTTGCATGGCAGTCCCTACTCCTCACATCATATCTATCATTTGGCTTTCTCTCGCCTATGATTGTCCTCATTGATGTGAGACTTTCAACTTTTTTGACTTCCTTCTCCATCATTATTATCTTTGCCATCCTAAGTTCCCACATATCTTGCTTGCACTCATCCATTACATGAGTTCTCAAAGTCGAAAGGGAGAGGATCAGTTTGACTTGTACCTGTCTAGTGTCTCGGGACGAGTCAAAATAAGATTCCGAAGGAGACCAAGTGTGAAGTTTTGGTAGATTCAGTTCTCAACTAAACTGTATAGTATTTTTATGCTCTAAACCCATCTCCCACTTCTTGCACGCAGAAACCATTTGGATACATTCTAGTCATGGACAGCGAGAGCTCTTGCACCTTTATTCTCTTATTTTGCTAGTTTCAATACTAGATATAGACTCTTGCTTTTTATTTTCTTAACTTTAATTTCATATATTACTTGCTTTACTTTGAAGTTCTTATATGTGTTGGTAGCCTGTCACCACAGAAATTATCTGTGTTATCATTTACCTGCTCCATATTTCCACCATTGTTTATTGCTTTTATTTCCTTTCCGTTGCAATCACCACTACTATTTTTATCATGTGTTTGGTCCTTTGTAAACAACAAGACCGGAGAGATTGACAACCTCTTTGAACTCGTTGGGAGCAAAATTACTTGCTTTTGTGTGCAGGTCCAGGTTAAAGGAGAAATATCTTTTCAGACGGCGCGTTGCTCGTTTGACCACCTACCTGCTGCTCTTGGAGTCCTACGGGAGAGACAAACCCTATCCTCTATGTTAGGGGAAACTTGCTGCTGATTACTTCTTAAACCTTCCACTTTTGTTAACCAACGAGGGACGAGAAATCTATTCCCGTCATCAATCGGGTCAGCGCGGGATCTCAGCAGGATATTCCGATCCTGGAGTTCCTTGGGCGAAACCGATCAAAACATGAGTAGTTTTGTTTCAAGGTTGATCCTCGTCGCTGATCACGCGGGCATGATCTGGTGCTGACGTGAATCCATCATTTTGGTTGATGGAGAGGAGGACCGAATCGACAGGGACCTCGTAGACGAGATCCATTCCCGGGTCTTCGCCAGCGATGTTGGTGTAGAGATGACCGTGCCGGTTTTGCAATCATCCGGCTGGCGGTGATCTACTCCATACCGTGTCGAGTTTCCTCCTGGATCTCAACACCCTTGCATGTAGACCCCAAGGTGGGAAAAATACACCAGATGTCCTCATAGAATAACTTAAGCGGGGCCTTAGCTACGAGTATATACGAGGAGGCAGAGTCGATTGGTGGAGAGTCGGCGATGGTGAGTCGGCACAAGAGAAACACATGGATTTACCCAGGTTTGGTCCCTCGATGAGGTAAATACCTACTTCCCTCCTTTCTTGTATTATATGTGGGAGATCTCGATTACAAGGGCGCTAGAAGTAGTTGGTGTCTCAAGAACTAATCTAAGTTGATTTGCCTTCTGGACGTCTCAGGACCTCGGCTTATGTACACGTCGAGTCCTAGGGTTTTATAATAAGTCCGACTACGACATGAGGTGGAGCCCTATTCTATCGCTTTGATGCCTATCTTGTCCTTCAAGGCGGTTTAGAATCCTTCCTTCGATGGTGGTCTTCGTCTTGTAAGTCTGTCGGTGTTGGATATGTGCCCTAGAGACAAATTAATAAAGATATTTGTCACATATCCGTTTTGTTCATAATACGTTTTATACTGTGCTATAACTGTATTACTTGGAAATACTAATACAGGTGTAGTATAAAACATGGTCCGTAGTTTAACTCGGGTAAACTATCTCATTGGGAAATTGATTGATCAAGCTTTCCTGATCATGGCGACACTTAAGTCCATTGACAATGAGGTCATATCATTAAGGGGAATGATGTGATGGACGTACACCCACCTAAAGTATTGCAATGTGATAGTCACATAGTTCAGCGTTGCTATGACTTTGTAACGTATGGCTTAGTCCTTAGACCGTAATGATCATACGTAATCACGATCTATGAGGAGACTTTGATTTGTATCCCACCGCCTGACTGAAATATGCTGGCTATAACGGAGCACTTTGGGTATTCCTAAATAGATGGTTGATGAGTATGTTAATAGATCAGAGCGGGATTTGCCAGTCCTTGTGACAGGACAGGTACTCTGGGCCCACTCGGTGATATTGCATCAACACCTTGCAAGGACGTGACTAGGTCACAAGAGATGCAATGATCATGGACGAGAGAAGTTGTTTGTTGTGAACGAGATGTGAACACGGTATGTGGGATACCGACGATCAAACCTCGGACAAACAAAGTACCGCAGCACAAAGGGATTACGTCGTATCGTTAACGGTTTCCAAAAGCGATCGAAGTTCATTCGATGGAAGCGCAGGGGCTGTCAAGGATTGTAACCAGGTCCAACTGACTAGTCATTGGTCAATGAGAAGAGTCTCGACCATGTCTGTTGTTTCCTAGACCGTTAGGGTGTTACACTTAAGGGAAATCGATGCATAGGACAGTTACGGGATCAATCGGTGAAATAGGAGAAATCACCGGAATAGTTCCGGAGGAGGACGGAATGGTTTCCGGACATTTTGAATAGTTCAAAATAAAGTTTAATTGTTTTAATAATGTTTTTATTATTTAATTATCTGAATTAAATATTTAAAACATATTAAATAAATAAAAAAATGGGAAAAATGCTATATGGGCCCATGGGGCCCATTAGGGGAGGAGGGGGTTTCCCCCCTTGGGCTTGGCGCCAAGGGTGGGGCCCATCCCCCCCCCCTATGGCCGGCGCACCTCCCCCCTTGGGGGTTTAGTCCCACATGGGGGAGGGGAGAAGGATCACACCCCCCCCCTTGGCCTATATAAGGAGGGGTAGAACCCCCTTTTCCCAATACACCAAATCTCCTTCTTTCTTCCTTCTCCTTCCCGGAAGTGGACTCCCCTTGTTTGGAGTCTGCACCAGGACTGGAGTTCTCCACCATAAGGCAGGCCGTCGCTCTGCTGGAGTCGGGATCCGTAGCCATCTTTCTTCCGCTGCTCGCCTGGTTCGGGGCCCGGGAGGAACATCGATTGTACCGTACGTGTATAATCTCTTCGAGGCACTACACCTGTGGTGCTACTTCGTCGCTGGAGGTTTACCGGGAGTCATCCTCGCCGGTGGTGGTCTTCTACACGACAGGGAGGTCGTAGTTCTGAGTCTACGCCAACCATGTTCGCAAGAACGTTTCCCTCTTTCGGTCTTCAAAGGTATGAACACTGATTCCCTCTGTTACTTTACATCGCCATAGCATAGATCTTGGGTTCGGGTACCGTAGGTGTGAAAATTTTGTGTTTTCTGCCCCGTATCCCAACAGTCGGCTCATAGGCCGAACATTTCTTGTGGGCCTTCCCTTCAACGAGGCGGCCCACAGGCTGACTCCCTCCATCTTGAATATAAATGTCGTCTTGCTGATCTTGCCGGGTCTATTAATTATCCCCCCGACAGGCTTCCCAGTCCCTGGGAGCAAAAGATAGACGCCGCCCTCCAGCCTTATCCGCGACTTATTCCCACGGCCTCTCGGGGGTTGCAGTCCTATTCCAACGGCTAGCATGCTTCACCTCAGCCCCTTACAGGTCCGACATACAAATGGGAGCCTACTAAAAAGGCGACGGCCTCCACCAATGGCACACAGTGCACGTGCGGGTGACCCTCTACTCCACCGGGTCAAGGGTGGCGACGACCGCTCCATCACCCCAGGGATCTATGTCAACAACAATCTACACCACGACCCTCGGGACCCCGACCTCTCGCGGGACGTTGGCAAGCTCCTCAAGACTGCCCGTCTTTGCGCCAAGCGACTTCTCCAGCATGAGCGAGGCACCTTAGGCACCCTTTCGGAGCCGTCATCTAGGCTTCCAGAGGCTTCCACGAGCGCCAACACAACTGTCGGATCTTCCCGAGGGGGAATGATGTATACACACGCTTCTATTCTTGTATACTATGTTGGGCCTCCAAGCGTAGAGGTTTGTAGGACAGCCGCAATTTCCCTCAAGTGGATGACCTAAGGTTTATTGAACTCAGGGAAGTAGATGTTGAAGATGGTCTCTGTCAAACAATCCTTCAATCAAAATACAACAAGTCTCTTGTGTCCCCAACACACCTAATGAAATGATAAATTGTATAGGTGCATTAGTTCGGCGAAGAGATAGTGAGATATACGTCTAACATGGATGGTAGATATAAGTTTTTATAATCTGAAGTAATAATAAAAACAAGGTAACAAGTAGTAAAATGAGCACAAACGATATTGCAATGGTGGGAAACAAGGCCTAGGCTTCATACTTTCACTAGTGGGAACTCCCAACAATATTAATATAATTGAAACACATGATATTTCCTCCAAAAACATGCAAGGAAGACGCTACTCGGAGATCGGTATTTTGTGGATCAAAGGAGGACGAGAATTGTGTAGGGCTACAAAACCACACCTTAGAATTTGTATTGCACATCTATGGATACCCAACGCTGTCACTAAGAGCATCAAAAGATAGTACTAACAAACACCACAACATATCTCAAGAATAGTCTCTCTCTAATATTACAAATTGCCCATCCTTTCATCGAAGCACTATGAAAATTAAACTCAATACAAGCATCAAAAGCACTCAAATCCATAATTAAATCCACAACAAAGAAGAATGAACTCAGGAAAATATTCTTCTAATCCATGTCCAAATGAGACCCAAGGTCACGGGTCCCGGGAAATTATACTAGATATCATCAAGTGAGCACTCCATAACCAATACATAGAAGAAGGGGAATCATCATGGGATACAACTAGATTAATATAGACAATGATCACAATCAAGATAGCTACTGGTAGAAAACCTCGGCCCCGAAGAGGAACTACTCCCGCATCATGGAGGGAGGAAGCAACGTCGATGGAGATTAATCCGGGGGCACTACCCCATCCTACCAGGAACTTATGGTCCCCGGAAGCTTACTATTGATTGCGGAAGAGATCGGAAACCCTTTTGGAAACAGCGATTGGATCTTCAGGGTTTTCACATTCCGGGGAATAAATAGGCGCAAAGTAGGGCACCAGAGGTGGGGCCAATCACCCAAGTGGCCAGGGGGCGCAGACAACCCCCTGACCGCGCCCTCTGGTCACCTGGTGTAACACCCTCAGTGTCATCTAACAGTATTCATTTTGCTTATAAACACTATTGTTGCTAATCATGCCTTGATCATCTTTGCATTTCATCATATCCAAAAAACCCTTTTGCTTGATATTAAAAAGAAAGTGATAAATAAAACCTTGTCCAAAATTGGTGCAACCACTTTTGTTAAATCCTAATATTCAGTGGATCATGCCTAAGTGGTCATGGGAATTTATGGAGCTATAAATTAATCCAAACAAATATAAACATGAACTAAAATACCCTTTTATTAGGTTGCATATTAAAAAGAATTATCAAAAGATTTTCTAAAAATCCCCTTTTTTCCTGCCGCACTTGAATCAACTGGTGTCCTTACAGGTAAGGAGTCGGGTGAGCCAACGGTGCCCGCACAGGGATTGTATCGGGACGGCAGGACAGGCGGATACCATCGTGGGCCTGGTCCTTGCTCGTTGGCCGTGAGATAACCTGTTATACGAAAGTAGAGCTCTTCAAAGAGAAAATGCGAGACAAGGTAAGGAGACGGTTCACCTTGTTGGTAACCGCAAGACATGGTGGGACGACTTGGCAGGCACCGATGTACTGGTGGTCCTGGCTGTTGTCGTTGTCCGTGACTCACCCAGAAAAGGGCAACGATAACGGTTGTCCCGACAGATAATAATAAAAAGACTAATTGTTCAGGTGGATGACTTGAGAGGCCGCAAAGGCCTGTACGCACTACCTTCACATGGGGTTATGGTGTGGTCCCTCCGTGTTGTGGTCTCGTTCGAAAGCTCTGAAAGACGTCCAGTTTCAGCATTGTGGTTGAGTCAGATCGTATTGTGGCACTGGATCCACTTCGCGCACAAAGACCCGGAGTGCGAGAGGTGATGGCCCATGAAGCTCTTGCGCTTAGGACTATAGACCGGTGGGGATCTCTCTGATGAGCCGTAGGTTGGGCCTCAGCGTGTCGGATAGCCTCGGTGGGGCATTCCCTAACAAGGTGTACGCCACCCTGGAGATCCGAGCGTGAAGGCTGAACAGTAGTGCACCCCTACAGGGAGTTTAATCTATTTGGATAGCCGTGTCCACGGTAACAAGACACTTTATGCTAAAGCCAGATCCTACTACTACAAACTACTACTATTAAACTGTTGGTTCCAGTTTCTTTTCCTCGCGGGGATTCAAGGAAGGGAACTCGGAGGACTTTATAATTATTAATTATTACAACTTACTATTATACAATGCTGCAGCAACTTTTGCTGCATTGTTATTACGTTCATGCTATTGAACTGTTGGCTGTTCTCTTCTTGTGCTGCAAGACTCGTCGGAAGATGCTAGACTTCGATAGGCCTAGCTTCTCATCCTTATTCTGATTTCTACCTTGCAGTCCACTATATACAGCCTCCCCTTTTCCATTTGATACAAATGCTTAGTAGCGGACGTAAGACTTGCGGGTATGCTAGATACTCACCCTTGCTTTATTTCCCCCCTTTTTGTTTTGCCTGATCGATCGCTGCAGATGATGTTGGAGCCTTGGAGTCCAGGAGCAGGAGATCCCAGATGTCGACCACCAAAACATAAAGATCCCCGATGCCTTCTACGACGTCGAGTTTCCCGTTGACCAGGAATAGTTTGGAGGTTCCCAGGCAGGAGGCCTCGCCTTTTCGATCATTGTTGTTTTTGTGCTAGCCTTCTTAAGTCAGATCATGTGTACCTTTTGTCTGTACTTAGATACTATTTCTTCCGCTAACTTTGTTCTCTCGAGCTGTTGTATTCGAGCCCTCGTGGCCCCTGGCTTGTATTAAACAACTTGTATTATTTTATTTGTAGAGTTGTGTTGTGATATCTCACCGTGAGTCCCTGATCTCGATCGTGTACCTTGCGTGTATGATTACTGTACACGGTTTGATTTTGGGGGCGTCACAATTTGGTAACAGAGTTGAATGTTGTAGGACACCCCTTCCAACTCCTTGGTCGAAGTCGAGTCTAGTCTTTGCAAAACTACTTTACTAACAGTGATGTGTGGCTTATCGGCCCACGTCGCAAAACTAGGTGGTATTAGGATCCTTTTCTCCGTACCTTTACTCTGGGATTCTACTCTCTTATCCTTTCGGGAAATTTTCCTAACTCTGACACTAGGATCTCCTGGTCGCATATACCCGGAAAGCCCTTCACCCAAGATGATCGCTTGCTTCACCTGAAGATTCCGAAGATTACACTCCGATAAATTCCCAAGAACCTACTTGTTCATCATCTTTGCAATCCCCTACCACCGATAAAGTCTGTATGGATAATTACATCCACCTCTCGGTCTGGAAATCTTCATCCCTTTGTACTTAAGCATCGAATTATTTGGATGCTTCTATCACACAATGCCTTTGCATTCTTTCTCCTTCTGGTTGAGTACCGATACTCACCTCAGATTCTTAGCGAACCACCCGACCTTTGGTGGACTATTATCCGACTAATCTTACATGGTTTCTTCCATGTGTCAATTGGATTCATCGTGTGAAATACCATCCCTGCCCCCTCGATGATTTATGTTATCATCGACAACCTCCCTTGACTCCCTGCCAATACAACTTGGTCGAGTATATCGTGCTCTGCTTTCCCTTGGGAAATATATACACCTGGTACTTGTGTATCATCACAATTTCCTTCCCATTGGTCTGTTTAACCTTTCATGTAATGTGTCTTATCTGAGCAATGATAATTCCCTACTTATGTAAACACTTTGGTGCACTACTCAGTCGGTACAACCTGTTACTATTTTGGATAACCCTTTCGGATACCGCCGATGGATGAGAACTTTAGCAAATGGTTCTCTGCGTCCCTCGCCCTTGGTACCGACATTGTTGCTGACATAGCTGACAAAATTTTCTCTAAGAAACCTTGCTTCGTGATCACATGGAATGTCGCCATCCTCCTTACTCAATGTGGGCCCATATCCCACTGTTCCATAGGAGCGAAACCTGACTCTTCTTTACGTTCCTGTTCCCGAGGTTATTCTTCTTGATTGACCTGATATGTAATTCATGATTCACCAACCTTGTGATATTCAGTCTGATATGTGACACAGTGCTGATACCTGATGCTCTGAACCCGTTTTCATCATCCGTGATCGACATCGTATGCAAGCCTATCCGCTTGAGATTTCTCATACATCCTTTTGTTTCTGTCGACGTATTTTCCTGATTTTAAACTCGGAAGATACTCTGTACCCCATACACTCATACGGTCTCGGTTGGTTAACGTGGTACCAATCCGACCCCCTTAAATTTCCCCTTCTAACCTATTCGTAAGTACGATGAAGCCCCAATGGACGGATGACAAATTCACCGAGACGCATTGATGCAAAGGAATGAAGACAACACTCTCAAGGACCAGCTTCGTCGAAAAGGACAACAAGCCCCGGAAGACCCATTAGGATACGGAACCGAAACCCTACCCCTAGCACTACCTTTAATTCTCGGGATGAGAATTCTTTTAGTGGGGGAGATTTGTAACACCCCCAGTGTCATGTAACAATATTCATTTTGCTAATGAAAATTACTGTTGCTTGATATTAAAAACAAAGTGATAAATAAAACCTTGTCCAAAATTGGTGCGACCACTTTTGTTAAATCCCTAATATTCAGTGGATCATGCCTAGGTGGTATTGGGAATTTATGGAGCTATAAATTAATCCAAACAAATATAAACATCAACTAAAATCCCCTTTTATTAGGTTGCATATTAAAAAGAATTATCAAAAGAGTTTATAAAAACCCCAGGCTTTTGTGGCAATGCTAGGTAGGCTAAAAATAATTGTGGGGCAGGTTTCATATTTTGCAAAAATACAAAGAAAACAAAACTAATGAAAACAGAACAGAAAAATAAGTAAAAGAAAAAAAGAAAAATCCTATCTAACCCCCGTTGGATGGGCCTCGGAATGTCGGATAGCCTCCATGGGGCATTCCCTAACAAGGTGTACGCCACCCTAGAGATCCGAGCGTGCAGGCTGAACAGTAGTGCACCCCTCCAGGGAGTTTAATGTATTCGAATAGCCGGTTCCCCGGTAACAGGACGCTTTATGATGAAGCCAGAGCCTACTACTACAAAACACTACTATTAAACTATTGGTTCCGGTTTCTTTTCCTCGCAGGTAGTCAAGGAAGGGAACTCAGAGGCATTTATAATTATTAATTATTACAACTTACTATTATACGATTGTGCAGCACCTTCTGCTGCATTGTTATTACATTCATGCTATTGAACTGTTGGTTGTTCTCTTCTTGTCTTCTTGTGCTGCAAGACTCGTCGGAAGATGCTAGTCTTCGATAGGCCTAGCTTCTCATCCTTATTCTGATTTCTACCTTGAAGTACACTATATACAACCTCCCCTTTCCATTTGATACAAATGCATAAATGCTTAGTAGCGGACGTAAGACTCGCGGGTATGCTAGATACTCACCCTTGCTTTATTTTCCCCCTTTTTGTTTTGCCTGATCGGCCGCTGCAGTCGACGTTGGAGCCTTGGAGTCCAGGAGAAGGAGATCCCAGATGTCGACCACCGCAACATGAAGTTCCCCGATGCCTTCTATGACGTCGAGTTTCCCGTTGACCAGGAGTAGTTTGGAGGTTCCCAGGCAAGAGGCCCCGCCTTTTCGATCGTTGTTGTTTTTGTGCTAGCCTTGTTAAGGCAGATTATGTGTACCTTGTGTCTGCACTCAGATACTATTTCTTCCGCTAACTTTTTGCTCTCGAGCTATTGTATTCGAGCCCTCGTTTTATTAAACAACTTGTATTATTTTATTTTTATTATTGTGTTGTGATATCTCACCGGGAGTCCCTCATCTCGATCGTGTACCTTGCGTGTATGATTATTGTACGCGGTTTGATTTTGGGGGCGTCACACCTGTTCGGGTGGTGGACCCCCTCTGTGAGTCCTTCTCTCTCCTGGATTTTTCTGAACACTTTGATTTTTTACTTTTTTTCTGGGATGTATAGACAAAACAAACAAAAACTGGCACTGTGCACTAGGTTAATAGGTTAGTGATATGTCTCAAACGTATCTACTTTTCCAAACACTTTTGATATTGTTTTGACCTCATTCTTGCATGATTTGGACGAACCTAACCCGTACTGACGCTGTTTTCAGCAGGGCTACCTGTATGGTTTTATTGTGTGCAGGATTATTGATTTTTAGGTGCCTCAGAAAATTCCGGGAAAATTCACAGAAAATCCGCGCACCAGAAGCTTCCATGTCCCAGAAGTGGGGCCAGAGGGGTGCCAGAAGGGCCCCAGGCACCCTGCTGGCGCGGACACACCCTTGTCCCGCTAGGGGCCGCCTGGGGGGCTCCCACCTCCTCGGGTGCCTATTTATTCCCGTGACGCGAAAACCCCAGAATAGAAGTCGTTTTCACAGTTTCCGTCGCGGAGCCGCCGCCACCCTCTGATCTTATTCGTGAGGGCTAATCTGGAAGTTGTTTTGGCCTCCGGTGAGGGGAGATCATCGCCATCGCCATCATCATCACCACTCCTTCCTCCCGCCATGACTTCTTCTCTCATGTGTGGGTAATTCCCTGCTGTAGGCAAAGGGGATGGTAGGGATTGGATGAGTTAGATCATGTAATAGTTCGTCAGATTGTTGGGGGCATGTTGCCTATCATCTACTTTGGTTTTTATCATCTTTGCTACAACTTGTTGCTCTTAATGCTTGTCACTTTGGGCCCGAGTGCCATGTTTTCAGATCTGAACAACTTGTGTTTTCATGAGTATATTTATGTTCTTGATCCTATCTATGAGTTGTATGCACCTATTATGGTACGGAACTGGCGATCCCAAAGGTGACAGCTTGGGACACCAAAGGGGATGGTCCATAATTTGAGGATTTCATGTATCCATTAAGTTTAATGCTTTGTTCATGTGCTCTTTGATAGGAGCACCTTAATATCCATAAGTTCCTTTTGGCCCCGTTCATAGCGGGATGGTAGGACAAAAGATGTTGTGCAAGTTCTTATTGCAAGCACGCACAAATACCTACGGGATACATGCCTAATGTTTGATATTTGCCTAGATGATCCTTGCTTTTCTATGTGCCTAGCCCCGTGTTAAGATCTATTACATGTTCACTCTCATCCAACCAGCTCCCAAACATCCATCTCCCTAGCCTACAGTGTTTTAATCCTGCTAGTCACTAGTTGTTACTTTTGTTGTTTTTACTTTCGCTGCCGCCACTATCACTATCATATCACTGTTTCTATTAATATTTTGTTGCAAGCAAGTTTATTTCAGGTACGATTGAATTGAAAACTCAACTGTTAAAGCTTATAAACATTATTTGGCTCCCCTTGTGTCGAATAAATAAATTGGGTTATCTTACCCGTGAAGACTATCTCGATCCCCAATAGTTGAGGGTCATCAAGTACTATTTTCTGGCGCCGTTGCCGAGGAGCATAGCTTTATTTAGAAGTCTACTTGAAGTGTTTTGCCTGCTGCACTTTATCCACTATGAGTAAGAAAGGAGACCCCAAGGTTCCAATCTTACCATCTACTACAACAAAAGATACTGTTCTGAGCACTAGTGCTACACTTGATTCACCTTCCGTTATAAGTAAGTTTGCTTCACCACCACCAGCACATGCTACTTCTACTGATTTTGTTACTATGTCTGATACTTTTGATGATACTTCCACTACTCTTGATGATATTGGTTCACTTGGTTACGCTCTTGAGAATCAGATCGCTGCTGCTACAAAACAATCTGGAATTGGAATTCCTATTACTTGCTACCCTATTAGTGCTACTTATGATTATCCCACCATGATTATGTTATTCTTGATGATGATTTATGCAGGGAACTTACAGAGTGTTCCAACTCTGACCCTGGAGCTATTAAGAAGCTGCTTGAAAAGCACTCTATGAAGAACAAGATTACTCCCGATCCTGAATTTGCTACATCTCCTATATGAATCACTCATCCTGATTATGATTTCTCTGTTGATCTCTCACTTATATATACAGTTGAAGCTGACCCCTTTTATGGCGGCGAAAATGATGATGCTATAGCACTCCTGACCAAACTCACCGAGTTGGGTGGCTTATTTACTACTGATGAGAGGATACAAAACTTTTATGTGGCTAAGCTTTTTCCTTTTTCTTTGAAGGAGGACGCTAAAGCATGGTATGATGCACTACCCTATGGTTCCATTAAGAGTCCTCAGGACTTAGCTCAATCTTTTGTTGATAAATATTTTCCTACTCATATGCAACATGCTGCTTTACAAAGAAATTATAACATTAAACAGTTGCAGGATGAGGACCTCCCTAAATCTTGGGGGAGGTATTGAAGTTTAATTAAGGCGAGACCGGGACATGAAGTCCCAAAGAATGAATTACTTGATATATTTTATGCTGGTCTAATAGATGAATCTAGATCCTATTTCGATAGTTGTGATGGGGTTTTTTTCAGGGAAAGAACATCGGACGATGCTGAAGAATTAATGGGCAAGATTGCCAAGAACCACGAATACTTGTCCGTCCCTGAAGCACCTCTACCACCAAAGAAGAGGGGCATGCTTTTCATGAGCCCCGAAGATATGCAAGAAGCAAAGAAGTCTATAAATGAGAAAGACATTAAAGCCAAAGACATGAAGAATCTACCTCCTATTGAGAAGTTGTGTGAGCCTACTACTCACCCTCCCTTGGTAGAGGTACACTCTCTTTTAGATTTCAATGAAAGTGACATCCCCAAAGGTAAGCCTCCTAATCAATGTTTAGATGAGCTTGATAATTTTATTATGAAGCAAAATCATTTTAATATGAGGATACAAAGTCAGTTGCATGATAATACTCTTGCTATCAAAAGTTTACTTGATGTTCTAGGTAGAACAGTTAATGATGTTAAATGTCTTGTTAAGAATTTTCATATGGTTCAAACTCAGCTTGAAATAATTGCAGTGCAGATTGGAATAGCCGCGATTCTACTAAATGAGGTTTACCGTCTGGTGAAGTGTATGCACAGTAGCAACACGGGGTTCGTAGATTGCGTTTTTGCTATGAAGATACCTTCAACACAGGATTGAGGACCCGCGCTGCTAATGTTCCAATCCGTGCGAGGCACGGTGGGCCTCACTTAGTGGCAGCGCGGGCTATGCTACCCCGCACTGCTACTACTTTTACATCTGCAGCGTTGGTCTCTACCCCTTGCTCTAAATATATACCAGCAACGCTCTATATTTGTCCCGTGCTGGTAATGCTCATTCTTGTATGGCTATTATCCTAGTAGTCAGAGGGGGACCACCCCCTGTCCATGCGGCCACCTTGTGCTGCCAGGGCCTCGCTGAGCCCCTTGGTCGCCTGGCTAGGTGGGACATTGATGGGTGTAGATAACACCTCCTCGTTGGTTACCCAAAATGGAAGGTTTAAGATGTAGTAGCTGTAAATTTCCCTTACACACGAGGACTGTAAGTTTTATCGAACCAGGAGGATTCCTAGCTCAACAAGAAGGTCGCAAGAAAACAATGGCATCGTTTACAACCTTGAGATTGCTTACTTGGCCTGGACCTACACACAAGACACAAATAATCAATCTCTACGGCCTTGCTGTTTACAAAGGATCAAAACACAGGGGAAATAGTATTTGGAGCAACTAAAAGGAAAAAAAGGAGCAGTAATTAATAACGGGGTAAACTATGATGGAAATATGAACCGGGGTGTCATGACATTCACTAGTGATGTCTCTCTCCCAAAAGACAGTAAACAACTATGTTGGGGGAACAAATTACAACTAGTCAATTGACAGAATTATAAATGCATCACAATGCTAATTATGCCACTAGAAAGTAAAAAGGCTTAATCATATGGGAATTACACCAAAACAAGTAGATCGCTTATTCATCAACATCTACTCACTAATCATCCACCTTGAGATATCTATCCAAAACATCTCGATGGTATTAAGTTGCGAACTCCAAACAAATTGTAGGCTCAAAGAAACGGACAACTGCCTTAACACTCTATGTGTAATGTAAGCAATCTTTGCAACACGCTGTCACAAGAACCACTGTTTTCTCCCTGGTGGCAACAACGCATACCCTAGTCTCATGTTTATGTCACTCAAGCTAGACCCCGGGGGGCATGAACCCATAATCAAGCATAACGCTCCCTCTTGGAGTTGCAATCTATTACTTGGCCAAAGCAACAAACGCAACGGGGAACATGCAATAATACTTAAGAACTAAAATAAAAAGTTAAACCGAATATATAACTCATCACAAACTGAACATAATCTCATAATCCATCGGTTCCCAGCAAACACAACATAGCAAAGTAGGAATTAATACAAAGGTGCCTTGATCATGATAGGCAGCTCACAAGGGCTAAACATTGAAGCACAAGATTGGAGAGAATACATCATCTAGCAACTGATCATGGACCCATGGTTACAGGGGGACTACTCGCGGCGCATCCCGAAGGCGATCATTGTGATTGATAAGCCTCCGGAGGTCAATCCTCCCTCTGGCAGCATGCCGGGACAGGTTCTTCTGTCGATCCTGAGATCGGAATTTGCCGCGGCGGTGGAACATTAGATGAAATCACTTGAAATGGTTCCTCTCGGGGTGGACACCCTAACCCAGGAGAAAGTGCTTCAAAACATATAGCAATATCATCAAAAGAAGCATGGATTAACCAGAAATTATAAATACGTTTGGGATGAATTAGCCAGCCTCTGGTGCCCTTTTTGGCCTATATTTACACCCCGTTCTAAAAACCTCGTTGAGGACTCTTTTTCTCCATCTACACCACCGTTCCACCGCTGCTGTGATTCCAAGATCGGGACCAACAAAAGTTCCTATCCCGACACCCTGCCATAGGGAGGAATGATCTCCAGAGGCCCCTCCATCACCATGATTGACTCTGGGATGCTTCATGAGTAATCCGTCCTTGTACCATGGGTCCATGGCTGCATGCTAGTTGATGTCTTATCTCCAATCTTGTTCTTCATTGTTTAGACCTTGCACTACTGGAATTCACCAGTTTGCCATGGGCCAGTGGCTTTGCCGTCTGCATTTCGTCGGGGCGGACGGCAAAGCAGCGGTATGCCGTCCGCTGCCCTAAGTACAGACGGTAACACGTAAACATACGGCAAACCACATGTTTTCCGTCTGCGTGGACGCAGGCAGACGGCAACGACACCTATGTCGTCTGTCGACAGACGGCAAACCTCCAGCTGGGGCCCACCCAAGCGAGGCACGCGGCCTGGCTAACGGCCCACCGCTTTGCCGTCTGCATGCGGACGGCATAGGTGCCGTTGCCGTCTGTCGACAGACGGCAAAGTGGTGGGCCGTTAACCCCCCGCACGGTCCCTCTCTCTCTCTCTCTCTCTCTCTCTCTCCACTCTCTCTCCCAAACCCCTCTCTCTCCCGACCCCCCGCCGCCGCCGCCCTGCCCTGCCACGTCCCGCGCGCCGCCGCCTTCACCTCCGGTGAGGCCCTCCTCCTCTCCTCCTCTCCTCCTCTCCTCCTCTCCTCCCCTCTCCTCTCCTCTCCTCCCCTCTCCTCCTCTCTTCTCCTCTCCTCTGACCGGCGTCGCTGCAGGTCTCGCCGCCGACGACCCTCCTCGCCGGGGCCACAGTCCTCACCGGCGCCACCTCCCGCCACCGCCGCCACCTCCCCCACCCCTGGTAAGCCTCCTCCCCTATTTTTTTTCTTTTTTCTGTTAATTAGAGTTGTTAGTTTAGGTTTGGGTTAGTTTAGGTTTATTAGTGTAGTTAGTTTAGTTTTATTAGTGTAGTTAGTTTAGGTTTATTAGTGTAGTTAGTTTAGGTTTTATTAGTTCTAGTTAGTTTAGGTTTATTAGTGTAGTTAGTTTAGGTTTTTTCTGTTAATTCAATTGCAATGTTACTAGTTAGTAATTATGTCTTAGGTGTTAGTATTTATGTGTTGGTGTTAGAATTTTTTGAATTTTTTCAGTTAATGTAATATTAGTGCTAGTATTTGCAGTTAGTAAGATTGTAGGTTAGCATAATTAGTTAGTATTTGATTTCGGTTTTAAGTAGTTAGATTTAGTTTTAATTAGTTATAGTTAGAAGGAAAAGAAATAGAAGAAGGAAAATAAATAGAAGAAGAAAAGAACAAGAAGAAGAAGAAGAAGAAGAAGAGGACAAAGAAGAAGTAGAAGAAAAATAGGAAACATAAGAAGAATAGGAAGAAAAGAGGAGAAAGAAGAATAGGGAAAATAAATTTAATAGAGGAAGAGAAAGAAAGAGAAGAAGAAAAAGAAAGAGAAGATCGAACAATAAGGAATAAAAGAAGAGGAAAAATAAAAAGAAGAAAATGAAGAAGAAGAATAAGAATAAGAAGAAAAAGAAAGAAAAGAAAAAGAAGAACAAGAAAGTAGATAATGTAGTTAGTAATTAGATGTTAGTATTGCTTAGCTTAATTACCGGTACTAGTGTTTGTGTTGGTTTCTGAATTTTAATGTGCAGTTGTTTCCCCTTCACCTCGAGCACCACCGTCGAGGGTCTCGTGATCGACGACCTCCCCTGCGTTCGAGGGTGAGTAAAAAAAGTCCTATATCCTCCTCCCCCTTCCTTTTGCTCTGTTCCGGCCTTCGTGCCGTTGACACTAGCTAGGTCAGTCGCGTAACCAGTATGTGTCTCCCGTTCGAAAGGGTTACAGTTATAAATATGCATTAATTTGTATATTTATAATAGTGATTCTTTTGAATTGTCCAACGTTATCCATGGACAGCCCGAGTATGTATGTAGATTGGGTCGGTTTCCCATGCTTTGGTCCCGATCCGACGGGGTATTTCGTCAGCGCCTCCCTGTTGTTCTCCGGATACACAACCTCTCGGCTTGTTGTCGAGACGTGTATTAGGAGAACAGCGGGGAGGTGCTGCCGAAATACCGCGTCGGATCGGGACCAAAGCATGGGAAACCGACCCAATCTACATACATACTCGGGTGGGATAAGGACCTATCTTTACCTATTAGTGTGTAGGTTAATTGCATATGCCGTAGCTATGTATGATAAAAGCAATAAAAAGTGGACGTAATAAAATGGTATATTTGTTGTTTAGTAGCTAGCTGTAGCGACAAGATGAGCGATGATCGTGCGTGGATGTACACTGGTCGCCCTAATCAGAAAGAGATCAGCAATGAATGGGCAATGAAAACCAAGGAGTTTCTGAGAGCGGCGTTTGCAAATGGGCAGAGAAAAACCTGGTGCCCCTGTGTTAGGTGCAACAATTATAAACAGGCGAAAGAGGTGGATATGGGTAAACACTTGCGGAAGTGGGGTTATAAGCCTGGTTATACAGTGTGGAGCTTCCTTGGCGAGTCTGGCGAACGACGGAGAGAGGAGGTGGTCCGTCAGCGCACGGATGAGTACGGTACCGGGATCGAAGACATGGTGCTGGACTTTGACGATGCGCGGGATGAGGACGATGAGATGGAGGAATCTGCGAAGGCCTTCTATGAGATGTTGGAGTCTTCGAAACGTCCGTTGCACGCTCACACTGAGCTTTGTCAGCTCGATGCCATCGCATAGTTGATGGCTTTGAAGGCACAATTCAACTTGGGCACAGATTGCTACAATGCGATCACGACCCTAATTGGGCGGTTTCTACCAAAAGATCATGTTATTCCTGCAAACCTGTACCAATCGGATAAAATTCTCAAGGTACTTAAGATGCCCTATGAGCAGATACATGCTTGTGAAAATGGATGTGCTTTATTTAGGAAAGAGTATGCGGACGAAGACTATTGTCCCAAATGCAAGTCATCCAGGTATGTTGTGGTAGACAATGGTCAAGGTGAGAAGACGCAGACCAAAATACCCATAAATGTTCTTCGGTATCTTCCAGTGATACTAAGAATTCAACGCCTTTACATGATGGAAGAGACAGCCAGACAGATGACATGGCACAAACATGGGAAGAGAACAGAATTTGATGTAGATGGGAAGCCGATGTTGACTCACCCATCGGATGGTTCAGCATGGAAGCACTTTGATGAAAAACATTCGGAAAAAGCTAAGGAGCCAAGGCATTGCCGAATCTTCGTCGGCACAGATGGGTTCAATCCTTTCGGTCCGATGGCAGCCTCATACAGTTGTTGGCCTGTATTTTTCATGCCACTCAATCTCCCCCCCCCTCGGAGATTATGAAAAGGAAGAACATTTTCCTGACGTTGATAATACCAGGGCCCAAATATCCGGGGAAGAATATGGATGTGTACATGCAACCGCTTAAGGAGGAATTGCAACAAGCTTGGCACGAAGGGTTCAAGACATACGATGCAGCTAGCAAAAAGACCTTCAAAATGCATGTTTGGTACCAGTACTCGATGCATGACCTGCCGGCGTATGCGCTTTTCCCTGGCTTCTGTGTTCATGGAAAGTTCGGGTGCCCAACATGCAAGGCTGCTCTCTTCAGTTTCATTGGCTGAAGGCGGGTGGCCAGTATTCCTGCTTGGACTTGCATAGACAGTTTCTGCCTCCTAAGCATCCTTTTAGAAAATACAAGAAGAACTTCATCAAAGGCAAAGTTGTCAAAAACCTGGAAGCACCTACGATGACGGGCGAACATGTCTTGGCACAGTTGAACTCTCTCGAGCCTGATCCAGAACATCCCGGGTATTTTAAGGGATATAATTCGGAACACGCCTGGACTCACAAGACATGCTTCTGGGATCTCCCCTACTTCCAAGACCTCAAACTTCCACACAATATTGACGTGATGCACACTGAAAAAAAAATCGGCGAGGCCCTGTTTGGTACATTTTTCGGCATAGATGGGAAGTCAAAGGATAATCCTAAAGCTAGAGTCGACCAGGAGACTCTATGTGATAGACCCTCACAGAACATGCGACAGCCGAAAGGAAAGAAGAATTGGTCCAAGCCAAGGGCCTGGTTCAATCTTGAAAGGGGGCATATCAGGGAAATTCTCTTGTGGGTGCAAAACAGTTTGATGTTCCCCGATTGGTATGCAGCAAATCTGAGGAGGGGAGCGAGTCCTAAAAAACATAAAATATTTGGGCTGAAGAGTCATGATTGGCACATATGGCTTGAGCGGGTAATGCCGGTGATGTTGCGCGGCTATATCCCCGAGGAAGAGTGGCTAGTACTGGCAGAACTGAGCTATTTCTTTCGTGTTCTTTGTGCTAAAGAACTATCCGATGGCGTGCTAGAAGACATGGAAGATATGGCGCCGGAGTTGCTCTGCAAGTTAGGGAAGATATTTCCACCGGGTTTTTTTAATCCAATGCAGCATTTGATATTGCATCTCCCGACCGAGGCAAGATTAGGGGGTCCTGTGCAAAATTGTTGGTGCTATTCAACGGAGAGAATGCAGAAGACGCTTCGAGCAAAATGTAAAAATAAATGTAGAATTGAAGCATCAATGGCCGAGTCTTTCATTACCGAGGAGGCGGCAAACTTCGTGACGGCACATTATGAAGCCGAAAATCGCCATTTGCATAACCCAAAGCCTCGGTACAATACTGGCGACCCCCAACGGCGTCAATCCAACATCAGCCTATTCAAAGGGAAGCTCGGGCCTGTTGGTTCTTCGAGAAATAAGATTTTGGATATCAAAGAATGGCGGACTCTTACACTGTATATCTTCACCAACCTAACAGAAGTGCGACCGTACATCGAGTAAGTGCTCGGTACGTACATTGTTTCGCAACTTCTAATAATTCTTGTTTCTTATTAATTCCCATGAATTCATACAGTCGATACGTCGCCAAATTCTCGAATGGAGTGGTTATTGAAAGTGATTCCATCGCAGAGTATGAGCTTCTTGCCAATCAAGGAGACGGCAATCCTGGTTTCATCTCTTGGTTCAAACGAACGGTAACTATCATTCATATATAGGGTTTCATTTGTTGGTTCGACCTATTTTTCACTAATATACCAATCCTTTCCTATAAAACTTATAGACAAATGAGGAGCCTATGGACGCCGAATTGAGACAAGTCGCTAATGGTTTTGACAATAAGGTCCATGTATTTGAGAAATACGACATCAACGGGTATCGCTTTCGTACCGTTGATAAAGAGCGAAAAATGGCCGATCGAAAAAGTACAAATTCGGGTGTCTCTACTGTCGGCGACGGAGGTATTGAGTATTATGGAAGAGTTGAAGCAATATACGAACTTCTATTCTATGGTGAAAATCCTCCCAACGTCGTTGTCTTCAAATGTCATTGGTTTCTCCCGTCGAGGACTAGACGAACTCATGAACATGTAGGTCTAGTCAAAATTCGACAAGACACCCATTTTAATGTCCCCGATGTCTATATTACGGCTCAACAGGCCACCTAGGTTTTCTATCTATCCTACCCCTGCCAAACGGTTGAAAACCTAAAAGGTTGGGATGTCATTTATGATGTGCCACCTCATATTAGAACACCTCCCCCCAATGAAGAGGATTATGTACCCCACATTGACCCAGAGACATATGAAGGAGAATTCTTCCAAGAAACACGCGTGATAAAAAAAGGTTTCCGAAACCGCTCTACGCAACCCCAGAACATGGAAGAAGACAATGAGAGTGAACCCGCTAACGACGATGTTGAAGATCCTGAAGAAGAAGAGGTTACTTCTCTAGATGACCTGTCCATGCTTGACCGTTTATATAAAGGCCTTCCAAATGTTAGTGTTGTTGAACCTGATGAGGCCGTCATTATCGACGACACGCGTGATAGTGATGACGATCCTTCAATTGATCGCGGAGAAGATACCGATGATCCCGACTATTGTTAGTTGTATGCATCTCAACTTTAATTTTATATATATATATATATATTCTCATTATTGCAGTAATTACTTTTGTATTATTATTTCTTTTTCTCATTGTACTAATTATTTTATTTTAATTCTTGGCAGGTTCGTGACAGATATGGAGGGCGATACCTCAGGCTCGCGAGGGAGGGGTCATGCGCTCCCACCTCTGGCTCTACGCAGGTCTTTGCTCGAGAGTATTTCCTCGCCTCCTCCTTCTACTGATGAGGTGCCCAGGGGGAGAGGAGGTCGGAAGAAGACCGGGAGAGGCAAAGGAGGTGGTGGTCGTGGGATAGGGAGACGGACACCTGCTGCTGCTTCCTCGCCGCCACCTCCGGCTGATTCACCAGAGCACTTCAGGGTGGATCCCTCCTCGGACACTTTGATCCACCAGCCTGAGGTGGAGGAGGAGGCTACGTCCACCCGCACGACCTGGAGTCCCTGGCCGGACCAGCCGGAGCAGCACACGCCTGAGGGGGAGGCTGGTGCCGAGCTGGACACTACGGATGAGGAGGAGGTGGCTGAGGGTACCACCGTGTACCAGCGTGGGGGTACACGGCTCCCGTCCGTGCCGGTGACTCCCGCCCATAAGTGGTTGATTACGCCTGATGGAGAGACGTAAGTGCACTTATACTCTCTTCCGGTACCTTCTATACTTATGTCTATCTGATGGCTTTGTCTTTTTATACTGCAGGGGTTGGATATACGGCAATGGTGTCCGCAATCCCAACTCCATCCTTGGTGTGCTCGTCAGGGAGAACTTCCCGGGTCTGGTTCAATTGCCCGGACCTGATGAGGTTCCGCAGCCTGGACTCAAATGGGAGCACTATTGTGCTGCCCCGGCCCCGCCGGATACGACCATCAACGGGGTCGAATGACACACCAGAGCCGACATGGTGATCAACGGCTTTTGGGTAATTTCTATTTCACACAATAAAATCTTGACAATAGCTAGTTGGTGCACTCATCAGTGTTGTCTCGTGCTATTGCAGGTCTACTACAAGGTCGATGAGTCCAAGGAGCAGGAGGCGGAGGACGTGATAGTTGCAGAGGCCACGCGCCTCTTGCAGAACACAAGGCACGAGATGCGAGTGCAGGCGGTCCGTGACTACTACGCCAAGCAAGGGCGCAAGCGTAGCAAGAAGGACTGCCGCAAGAAGTTTCTGATCAGGGCCCAGTACATGACGGTAACCCTTCTTAAGTCTTGAATAGTTTGCTTGATTTGATTCCTATCTAGGCTACTTATTAGTTTCCTTGTTTACTAACTTAGGCGCCGCCGAGATGGTGTGCGGACAAGATGGATTGTTGGGAGGTCATTATAGACCACTGGTGCTCAGATGCCTGGTTGGCCGTCCACAACAATGCCAAGGACCGGCGCGCCCAAATGGTTGGTGTGCCACACCATCAAGGCAGCCGTAACTTAGCTGGTTACGGGCATAAATGGGTATGTGCAAATTCTTCTTTGCTTTGTCTTTTAGGCACCCACTTACTAATATCATGCTTTGCTTTGTCTTTTAGGCGGAGCATAATAAAACGGAGGTGCCTCATGTGTTCAACATGTATGGCATGTCCCATACAGCGTCGTACAAGAAGGCCAAGGCGCTCTCAGAGTCGGATCTCGCCACTCCTTCGACTTTCACCAACATTGCCGCCTATAGTAAGCTCAAGGATTATACTGAGGTGGCGAAGGAGAAGCACGGGGAGGCTTACACCCCGATTGGGAAGCTTATTGACCCAGAGTTGGTGATGATCTCTGGTGGCGGAAGGCGCCATGGTGCCATGGCCATTGGAGATAAGTTGATTAGGTGTGATAAGACTCTTCCTGAGATCAAGGCGCGCCAAACGAGTTCTTCTCCTGCTATAAGGACTCATCCGCGGCCAGTCGACCTCGCTATCCAGGTTATCCATAAGGACTCTTGCATTCTTGTTTTCTCTCATCGAATATTACAATGCTAACTAGAGGAGTGGGGTTGCAGGAAGCTCTTGAGAAAGAGCGACAGAACACCCAGCGGCTACTGGAGGAGAAGGAGCGGTTGGCAGAGGAGAAGGCAGCGGAGAGAGAGCGGCTGGCGGAGGAGAGGACGGCGAAGGCTCTCGAGGAGGCCGCGGCATGAAACGATGCATCGAACCGGGCCTTGTATGAGCTCTTCGTGGTAAGTCACTTGTTCATATTCACCCAAAGAATGCATGTTATAATTTTTTTTATATTAGTAACTAATATGATTGACTCATGAAAAACAAATGTGCAGACTATGTGCGAGAAGACTGGGCAGGCCGCTCCACCGATGCCGATCATTTCTCCTGTGGGGACGGTGAGTATCTTTCTATGATCATTAATACCATATTGAGTGGCGTCGTGCTAACCTCTAGTTGATCTTTTCGTGCAGCATAACTCTCGGGCTGCGTCTCATGACCCCTCTCCACCGTCAACATCGGCTAACCCGACGAATGCTTCTCAGCCACCTCAGCCTTGAGAGCTACACTCCGGTAAGTTTGAAAATGCATATTTAGCTTCTGAAATATTATGAAATTCTTAAATATAGCTAAGTTAGCTCAATAATAGCATGATTAGCCAGATTTGCTGACAATATGATGAAGTTAGCTTGATTTTCTCACAAAATGCTAAAGTTACCTTAATTGGATCAAAAAATGCTAAAGTTAGCTTCATTTGTTCAAAGTTGCCAAAGTTAGCTTAATTTTCTCACAAAATGCTAAAGTTACCTTAATTGGCTCAAAAAATGCTAAAGTTAGCTTCATTTGTTCAAAGTTGCCAAAATTAGCTTAATTTGCTAAAAAATGGTAAAATTAGCTTTATTGCCTAAAAATGACTAAAGTAATGCATTTTTGGAGTTGCTGCATTTTCACTTGTAAAGAGAAGAAGACAAGAAGAAGGAGAAGAAGAAGAAGAGTTCTCTTCTTCTTCTTCTCTTCTCATTCCTCTTCTCTTCTCATTCTTCTTCTTCTTCTTTTTCTTCTTCTTCTTCTACTTCATCTTCTTATAATTTTCTTTTCTTCATTTTGCAGATTTTCTTAATGGGAGTAATGCTATGATGGAGAGTTGCAATTGGACTTGTAGCTTTGTTTATAAACTGTTTGGTCACTTGTGTGTACTTGTTTACTATGTATGAGAACTTGCTATTTGGTCACTTGTGTTTCCTATATATGTATGAGAACTTGTGTATATATGGATTTTGATTAATATTTGGTTGATCAACATGTGTGTGGGTGCCAAGACTATGTTGTTGGAGAAACATATTGCTATATATATTGGTAGTTTTTGTCAAATGCAGGGATTTAAAAGAAAACAGAAAAAACAGAAGGAATGCAGCCTCTTTGCCGTCTGCAAGCTGTCGGCAAAGGCCTTTGCCATCTGCTTGCAGTTGGCAAAGAGGACACGTGGCGCCTAGCTATGCAATCTGGCAACAGCTGGGTGACCATTTGGTCATTATACCGTCTGCCTCCGGCAAGACAGACGGCAAAGTTGGGAGGTTTGCCGTCTGTCAGTGGACGGCATTAACGGCCTGACGGAGCCGGCCGGCATCCGGCTAGTTTTGAGGCAGACGGCAAAGTTTTCCGTCTGTCAGTAGACGGCAAACCCCGCCGTTAACGGCCTGACGGAGCCGGCTGGCAAAGGTTCGCCGTCACGCCCGCTTTGCCGTCTGTTTGCACAAATGCGCACGGCAAACTGGTTTGTCGTCCGTCGATTTCCTGCAGACGTCAAAGCACCTCTTTGCCGAAGAAATAGCTGACGGGTGCTTTGCCGTGCGGGGGCAGACAGCAACGGACTTTGCCGTCCACCATATAGGTGTTTGCCGTCCGCCGAGGCAGACGGCAAATAGGTGAATTCCAGTAGTGTTGTGAGCTGCCTATCATGATCAAGGCATATATGTTATAATGCCTTTGTTGTTATGTTGTGTTTGCTGGGATCCGATGGATTATGAGATTATCTTCAGTTTGGGGAAGTAATATATTTAGATCTCTTTTATATTGTGTTCTTGAGGAGTCATGCATGTTCTCCATTAGAGTTTTTTGCTTTGACCAAGTAGTAAGTGGTAACTCCAAGAGGGAGTGTTATGCTAGATAATGGGTTCATGCCTCCTAATGTCCGGCTTGAGTGAGAGAAACATGGGAGTAGGGAATATGTTGTTGGACTTAGGGGTAAAACAGTTGTCGGGCCAACCGGAACCGGGGTACCCTGGCCGTACCTTGGGCTCAGGCCGTGCCCGTCATGAAGACACATCGATCATAGCTCGACAACACCTACCTTCGCGAGGCGCCATGCCATGAATATATCTCAAGGTGGATGATTAATAAGTAGACGCTGATGAATAAACGATCTACTTCTCTTGGTGTAATACCCATACGATTGAACCTTGCAATCTCTGCTAGCATATTAACATTGTGGTGCGTTTATAATTCTATCAATTGCCTAGCTGTAATTTCTTCTCCCAACATAACTGTTTACCGTATTTTGGGAGAGATACATTACTAGTGAGAGCCATGACGCCCCGTTCCATATTCTCATCATAGTTTACACTGTTTTCATTTACTGCTTTACTTTTCCTTTCCTTTGCATAATTATTATCTCTTTCATTCAACGTTTGTAAACAGTAAGGCCGGAGAGATTGACATCCTCTCTGTACTCGTCGGGATTAAAGCTATTTGTGTCTTGTGTGCAGGTCCAGTTCAGCCCGTCAGCTTGCTATCAGTTAATTTCTGACATCGTTGCCACCTACTTTTCATCTCCAGAATCCTCCTGGATTTGATAATCTTACGCTCTAACGTGAGGGAAATTTCCGCTATCTGCATCATAACCTTCCACTTTAGGTAACCAACAAGGAGGTTTTATCTGCACCCATCAGGGAGCCATGGACACCCATAATGGTTCCCGCACGTACACGAATATAAATTCGATTGAATCGTTCTCTATGCTTCGCGATACTTTAAACCATAGGTGATATCAACTCTTAATCACTATACCAATTATCTGTTGGATATATGCTCTAGAGGCAAATAATATATTTTTATTCCAATATATCTAAGCAAGTTCATAACCAATTTCATACCGTGCAACAACTGTATCAGTGAAACAATGCTACAGGTCTGGTATAGAAACACCCAACGTTCCTAGTTAGCCTCTATATCAATAACTAGTTCATGGTCAACATGATGATCGTTGTTTCAATATCATGGACAATTAAGTCTATTGACTGTGAGGTAACCTCACTGGATGAGTGACGTGATGAACATTACCAAACGTAAGCATTACAACATGATCAAACTTATGAAGGTTCACTGTTGTAATTACAGAACGTAGTAGACCGTTCGTTTGAACGTGAGTACTTGCATAATTGCTATCTTCTCGGATGCCTTGACTTACATCCCACCGGCTGACTGAAATATTCTGGCCATAAAGGTTGTATCTTGGGTATTCCGTTGAGATATGTTGAGGAGTATTGTTACAAGAGTGGGATTTGTCAATCCATGTGATGGACAGATACTCAGAGCCCACTCGGTGAGATTCCATCCGTAAAGCTGTGTTGCGTGTGACTAGGTCACGGGGATGAATATCACGAAATGAGTTAATAAGGATTTGTCGGTAATGAGGTTGAACCATACATAGGATGCCATTGATCGAATCTCGGACTAATCCAGTGTCGATGACAAAGGGAATGCTATACGACTTAAGGTCCAATCGGTTTGATATCCGGAATGCACATGGGTCATTATGGGCCTCCAGGTCCCACTGATGATCATTGACCGTAGCCTCATCTAAGTCATGACTGGAGTGTTCTCGAACCGTAGGGTAACACACTTAAGGGCTCGATGAAATCGGAGACCTTTTCGGAAATATCGGAGTTACTGAAGATATGAGAGAGAACTCCGAAATCGTTTCGGGGGGGGAGACGGAAAAGTTCTGTGGTTCCGAATTGTTCGGAAAGTTATTTAGATATGTTTTATTATTTAATCAAATGAATTAAATATTAAAATATAATTTAAATAAGTAAATGGAATAAAGTTTCTTTTATTTTTCTTTAAAAGAAATAAAAGAAAAAGAAAATAAAAAAATAAAAAAAAGGTGGGAGTGGGGCGCCATGGGGCCCATGTGGCCAAGCGGCCACTAGGCCACCACGCCATGGCCTATTGTGGCCGGACACCCCATGGCCCCATGCGGCCACGCATGTGCAACTAGCACATGTGGTACTAAAAATTTAATACCACATGGCTAGTTGATAGGCATGCGCACCCCCTTTTCCCCTACATATAGATCTGGTGGGTAGCCCTTTTTCAACACAGAAAATTCCAGAAAAATACAGATAAATTCTATTGATCTCTCTCTCCCTTTTTCTCCCTCCGATGAGCAGACTCCTCCTGTTTGGAGTCTGCACTGGGTTGGAGATGTCTCCACTATACGCACACCGTCGTGCTGCTGAAACTCCGGTTCCGGAGGTCTACTTCCGCCACCTTCGCTGAATCGGAGGTTGTCATCGAGTCTCGTACGTGTGCGAGTACTATGAGGCGCTACACGTGTGGCACTCCACCCATCCGGGTGCTAACACAGCCAGGGGGCTGTGAACTTCGTTCGAATACACCAGCCACGTTTGCGGGAATGTTTCCCGCGCAACGGACTACACCCCAAGGTATGTTATTCTGCACTCCTTTCCCTTACAGTAATACGGCTAGCTAGATCTTGGGTTATGGGAAACGCTAGTTGAAATTTTTTGTGTTTTCTGTTGTGAACCCCTACAGTGGTATCATGAGCTAGGTCTATGCTTAGTATTACTGTACGGATAGAACACATCGTCGATGTGGCCGTTGATTATATGATTGTTACCCTCCCACGTGTACTTGTTCACATCTGCGGCATCATTTGATGAAGCGGCCCCCGACCGACCTTACGCGTGCTCTTACGCAAGACTGGTTCCATGCTTGACATGCGGCTTGTACCGTATAAATTGGATCTGGGGGTATTTGTCTCTCTACTTTAGCGGATGTGGCATTTGCAATGGAGGGCCCCATACGGGGTGTAATAGAGACAATCGTATAGTCAGCGTTGTGGTTGACTCGTAGGTTAAAACCTATTTAACTATGAAAGCCCTAGCAGCCACTTAAAACATGCAATATACAACTAGAGCTTCTAAACTTTATATTGCTAAGTGGGGGCTATCGTTTGTTTGATTATGATGTAGTGATAGCTTTTCTATGTGTTACTAGAAAGTAGTAAACGTCATCATGATAAAGCAAACTCAAATGGAGTCACTGCAGACTTAGTGCCACCATGGACAAACATCTTAAAACTTGCTAGTATAGGATACACGGCGGTAGCATGTGATAAGATGATCCCTTAATAAATATCAAACACAAGTATTCTACCAAAGTTTGCACCATCTGGAAGGTTATCCCATATGGTCGGCATTTCGTACATATCAGGTGTCACACATATTAAATGGCGTTCGCATGAGGTTGGGTTCTGCAAGCCTGGCATATGCAAATATGGCCTTGCTGATCAGCATATAACACTGAGGTCAATTTGGCGAGCCTGGCATATGAAGATATGGCCTCGAAATACTAGAGATCGAAAGATCGAGCATGAGTCACATACCTAATGTGATCTTAGAAGTTGTTGTCTACCTTTGAAACGGATCCGTCAGCTGTGTGATATTTGGATCATGTAATCGCTAAAACTTCTTACGGATGATTGTTTTAGTGCGAGCTCATTTATAATGTGATTATATGAACTCATTGTTGTGAACTAGTCTTAATTGTGTTCCTTTCCATTATGTTTATAGAAAATGGAAATGTCTTCGTATCATGAATTGATTACTTTCCTACATGGTAAAAGACTTAGAGAGGATGGGTCAAATTTCATTAGTTGGTACTTATACCTTAGGGTTGTGCTCAAGAGAGAAAACCTTTTGTTCGTAACAAAAGAGGATGTGGGAAATCCTTCAGCAACGACATGGATGAACGAGCAATGACTGATTATCAAAATCGTCGAAGGAAATACGCCATATCTAAGAGTGTCATAGAAATGTCCATCCAGCAAACCTTACGTCAACAGTATGTGGTTTTGGACACGTATGACATGATAGACTAGCTGAAGTCATTGTACTTACATCAGTTCGGAGTTGCAAAATTTGAGTTAGAAAGTGAGTTTCTTTCTACAAAGATGGAAAAGGGCTCTTGTCTGATAGCACACCTGGCCAAGATGCATGAGATATATCTGAGCCTCGTAGTTGACTTTGACTATTGGAACACAGATGAGTCTGTGATATACACGGTGTTACACTCTCTTCCACCTAGATATACAGACCATGTCCATGGCTATGTCCGCAGAGGTGAAAGCCTCGAGTTCTCTGACTTCATGGATAGACTTCAGTATCTGGAGGTTGAACCCATTGAAGGAGAAGTTGTCGATGGAGAAGGCATATAATTGATATACTTTATAAATGTTTGTTCCCTTTATACAACAGTTAAAGTTAATGAGTATTTGATACTTATTCTATTTTATGAAAACAGGACCTGCCGTTGCATGGACAGCAAGAGGTGAAATTAAGGATTGATGTAAACCAAGACAGTTGATGCCCAACATCGATTCTACCGAGACATCTATCATAGCAGATACTTAGAGTATTAGATAAATCTTATATAATCATTGTAGTATGAACACTTAGTGGAGTGTCTTGCATTTCGCGAGACAAAGTTATTCATGTAATGAGACAAGTCAGTTCTTCTGGTTAAATGAATAAAGTGTGCTTATACTTTGATTACATCTTGATTTATATTATGATAGAAAGCATTTATAATACTGCTATTATTGTCAAGTGATATTCAATGTTTAATGATAAAATTTTCTTGAATACAATAATTCAAAATTCATGATTAGATTAAATTTCATAAGGTGATTTCATAATTGATGAAGTCATTAAATATATGATTTGAGTTGTGCATTTATTATTGGATGAAAGTCATAACTTGATTGTAAGAGATGGATTAGATACACGATCTATGAACCTCTGCATTAAATATGACCATGACAAAGTTCTAGCAAGTAGAACATGTGCCAATCATTATACATAAATGATGTACTAAATGGGCATGTGTGTTATCATTAAATACTTCATATGATTAATTGAACATTGTATTCAATTGAGATCATAAAACTGAGATTCAGGAATCATAGTGTGAACAAGAATACAAGGATACAAATCACTACGCTATGATCTAAGTGATAAGTATTAAAATTGACATAATGGGAGACTTGTGGAAATTGTACCACAAATCACAATGGAAGTTTAAAGTGCTAGACTACTTAAACCATTCGTAGTCATACTAAACTGTAGTATGGCCTAAATGGTATTTCCCCTTGCACTAAGAATATTATCGAACAAGGTTGTTTAATTCATTAAGTTAAAACACCCACTTCATGAATTAGGAAACCATCCCAAATCTAATGAGACAAGATAGCTCCATAAATTATGGTGTTAGAAAGTTTCTAAAGAAAGAATTTATTTGTGTTAAAATAACAAGCAATTGAAATTACACATTCTCCCCGAATAGAAAAACTTGTATTGCTTGATTGGTAATGTGAAGAAGGTTCTCGACACAGACCCAATGGGAGATAGTGGATACTTTGACCAGAGTAATAGACCTTGCCTTCATAATATCTGAGTGATGCAACGGAAGCATGTTTCGCTGTAAGAACACTGTAAAAGGAGGGAATATGCCATGGATGATAGTCATCGTATATGAGTTGAAGCCTTTGTTAAATTTAGAAGGTTGTCATGAATACGTTCTGTACAGAACAATAATCATGAGTTTTCTTAATGAAACAAAAGGAATAAAACTTCTTGAAATACAAAGGAATGATGGTAGCCTAGCACACAAGGAGAAATGAAATAATATTTAGTTACATATAGGATGGCTCACGTTGTGAAATAAATCGGTTTTTTCATATTCCCGATAAACTGGAAAGTTATTGAGAATAATGTAACGGACATAAGGCATTATTTGTCTCATCAAACTGGTATGACCAAAGCTCAATAGTGATTGACTACGGAAATGTAGGAATGCTTTAATCAATAAAATATTTCATTTACACTACAATTACGCCATAGCCTGGAATTGCGTCTCATTCAAACTTGGTGTTTGAAAGTGAATTGCAATGGGCATGAAGAAATTTTATTTCGTTAAAGGATGGACTATAGTACCTCAAAACAGGAAACCCTCAACCTTGATTTGATCAAGTGATTTTTTAATGACCAAAATATTGAGTGAGCCTGCAGTTTCATGAAACTGAGTGGGAGGTTTGAAGACTTCCAAGAAACTTGGAGAGGGCATTTTCTGAGTGGGAGATTTGACATAATTATTGTTATGTAAGACATAAGAATAAAGACATTAACTTGATTAAAGCTGGACCACAAATATATGGGTATATGATAGATATATTTGAGTGGGAGCATGATCATTGTCTCAAACATGTATGCGTTGATATGTGTGAAGAATGATCTCGTATATATATATATGGACGTGCATTGATTTGTGTATATAGAGAATAGACTCATATACATGTCTACATTCTGATATATATAGAGCATAAGGCAGATAAAACACAAGATTACAAGAATCTTCTTTTATATGAAGTACTAACACGTTACACGGTGAAATCTATAATGATAGATTAAGATACGGATAATGAACCAAAGTAAAGGTTGGAATAATGTTCAAGACAAGAAACAGGTTCTTGTAGCTAGAAATTATATAAAGGCTGAAAATCCAAATATCTCAAGCAATGTCTTGATGGAATAATAGAGATGCACCATGTACTTGGACATGTGATCTTATATGCTCTTTGGCATATGATTCTACCATAAAACATGTGTTGTGAATCCAACAAAATAATGGGCATGAAGAAATTTTATTTCGTGAAAGAATGGACTATAGTACCTCAAAACAGGAAACCCTCAACCTTGATTTGATCAAGTGATTTTGTAATGACCAAAATATTGAGTGAGCCTGCAGTTTCATGAAACTGAGTGGGAGGTTTGAAGACTTCCAAGAAACTTGGAGAGGGCATTTTCTGAGTGGGTGCTTTGACATAATTATTGTTATGTAAGACATAAGAATAAAGACATTAACTTGATTAAAGCTGGACCACAAATATATGGGTATATGATAGATATATTTGAGTGGGAGCATGATCATTGTCTCCAACATGTATGCGTTGATATGTGTGAAGAATGATCTCGTATATATATATATGTATATATATATATATATGGACGTGCATTGATTTGTGTATATAGAGAATCGACTCATATACATGTCTGCATTCTGATATATATAGAGCATAAGGCAGATAAAACACAAGATTACAAGAATCTTCTTTTATATGAAGTACTAACCCGTTACACGGTGAAATCTATAATGATAGATTAAGATACGGATAATGAACCAAAGTAAAGGTTGGAATAATGTTCTAGACAAGAAACAGGTTCTTGTAGCTAGAAATTATATAAAGGCTGAAAATCCAAATATCTCAAGCAATGTCTTGATGGAAGAATAGAGATGCACCATGTACTTGGACATGTGATCGTATATGCTCTTTGGCATATGATTCTACCATAAAACATGTGTTGTGAATCCAACAAAATAATGACTCAAAGGTTCTTGAAAGAACAACAGATTCCAATGTGCTTTAGTAGTAAAACACAGAATCTGAATAAGGTCCATTCATTCAGTATATGAGGAATACTGAGGACAATGCTCTAAATTATAGAAAGGATAATAGACTTGAATGTAATGCAAGATTACAATTGCAAGCCATATTATGGATCTATATAAAATTAGAGACATCACCAAAGATATGAAAGAAATTTGAGCAGAGATTCACGATTCAAAACACTACAAACATGATACTACTTAAGAAAGTAGAAGTATGGATTAAGTTTAGCATAAGAAGTTTAGAATTCTGGCTGAGTGTATTTCCCAGTATATATGACCATGGATAAGTCTTCTGAAGAATGAACCAAAAGTTCATTGGAGGATACTTTGAAATAATAGTCTCACTCTCCCGCAAAACTTATATCCAAACATTATATGACAATGGGTGGCATGTCAAACTAGTTGACCAACACCAGTTGCAAAGGAAACATACAAATCTGAATCGGTGCAGAACGTTGACGAAACCTCTTCCATGAGCAATCATGATCAATGAACACTTATATGATAAGATGATTATGATCGGTAAAATGTGGCTAGATTATTAGCACTATAGTGCAAGTGGGAGACTGTTGGATATATGCTCTAGAGGCAAATAATATATGATTATTCCAATATTTCTAAGCAAGTTCATAACCAGTTTCATACCGTTCCAGAACTATGTCAGTGAAACAATGGTACAGGTGTGCTATAGAAACACCCAACGTTCCTAGTTAGCCTCTATATCAATAACTAGTTCATGGTCAACATGATGATCGTTGTTTCGCGATCATGGACAATTAAGTCTATTGACTGTGAGGTCACCTCGTTGGATGAGTGACGTGATGAACATTACCCAACGTAAGCATTACAATATGATCAAACTTATGAAGGTTCAGTGCTGTAATTACATAACATAGTAGACCGTTCCTTTGACCGTTAGTACTTGCATAATTGCTATCTTCTCGGATGCTTTGACTTACATCCCACCGCCTGACTGCAATATGCTGGCCATAACGGTTGTATCTTGGGTATTCCATTGAGATATGTTGAGGAGTATCTTTACAAGAGCTGGATTTGTCAATCCATGTGATGGATAGATACTCAGGGCCCACTCGGTGAGATTCCATCCATAAAGCTGCGCAGCGTGTGACTAGGTCACGGGGATGAATATCACGAAATGGGTGAATAAGGATTTGTCGGTAACGAGGTTGCACCAGACATAGGATGTCATTGATCGAAACTCAGACTAATCCAGTGTCGATGACCAAGGGAATGCTATACGACGTAAGGTCCAATCGGTTTTGATATCCGGAATGGACATGGGTCATTATGGGCATCCAGGTCCCGCTGATGATCATTGACCGTAGCCTCATCTCGGTCAAGACTGGAGTGTTCTCGAACCGTAGGGTAACACACTTAAGGGATCGATGAAATCAGAGAACTTTTCGGAACTATTGGACTTACCGAAGATATGAGAGAGAACTCCGAAATCATTTCGGAGGGGAGACAGAAAGTTCCGTGGTTTTGAATTGTTCGAAAAGTTATTTAGATTTGTTTTATTATTTAATTGAATAAATTAAATATTAAAATATAATTTAAATAAGTAAATGGAATAAAGTTTCTTTTATTTTTCTTTGAAAGAAAGAAAAAAAAGAAAAAAAAAGGTGTGAGTGGGGCACCATCACTACTAGGGAATACCCTTTTAGTGGCGTCCTTTTTTTTAGTGGCGCATTATGGATGCGCCACTAACTACAAGCCACTTATAAGGGCTTCGAGGTGGCGCATTCTGGATGCGCTACCCCTAAGGCCCTTAGGCATGGCGCATCTCAGAATGCGCCACCTATAAACTCTTAGGGGTGGCGCATTCTGCTATGCGCTACGCGTAAGGTTCCTTAGGGGTGGTGCATTCCCAGTGCGCCACTAAAGCCAGACAAAATGCGCCACTAAATGGGTTACAAAAGAAAAAAAGAATTACGAAAAAGAATAAAAACATTACAGATATTTTTATTATATTACAGAAATGAAAAATACAATATTACAATGAGCCCAACAATTATTGATACAAAAGAATTGCATTATAATTCTTATTACAAATATTTACAAAGGTTTAGAGGCCAACAAGATTCACAAGATTACATCCATCACAATATTACAATGAGTCCAACAATTATTGAAAACAGAAAGCTACTTTCGTCATCATCTCTTGTTTGCTCTTCAACCTGCACAAAACAAATATTACAATGAGTCCAACAATTATTGAATTCATAGCAACGTACAACAACGCAATATAGCATCTATTTTTATCAACAACATAAAGCAAGTCGATCAATGGCCAGGAGCATGCACATATGCATAAAAATGCATATGCAGTGACCTTTATACACAAAGAGCACCAAGATTATTTGACACTACCATCTACTACACAAAGAGTACATCCAAATTACATGTAGGGCACACATTCATCAAACGACTGCCATATATAACATAAATTGTTCAATTGTTCTAACTCGGCTCGGGGAATGGGCGGCATCCTTCTTTCGTCATGAAAGGCCTTGTGTCACGCAAGGCCTTTAGGCGGACTTCTATCTCCCCATTGGATGGTGCAATGTTGGAGTGGAAGATCGACCCCCTCATTTGTACTTCATGACGGATGATAGTCGCCATCTGCGGTTGGATGTGAAAGAACTCCTCCTTAAGATTTGCATCGGCGATTTCCGCCTTCCTTTCGGCCCACTCTAAGATGAATTGGCAGCATAAGGTTGCATTGTTTCTGTACAATCGCCCTCATGTGATGAAGGACGTAGTACGCATCCCTCACACTGCGTTACGTGGCTGACCACGTTCACATCAGGTTGATTCTTCCTGAACTTGTGCTTCACCATCTTGCCTCCGGCTTTTATGTAGCCGGCGAGAGCATCATCCAAAACTCTAGATATACTTGTAATCTTTCTTCTTCACACTCCTCGAGTGTAAATACACGGCATGCGAGTGTTGCGGTGAAAAGAAGATGAGCACGCAATCTTGATCCTCACTGCATAATTAAAACAATCCAAAATGAATGTTGGAAGAGGACAATGGAAAGCTAAGAAAGCATATATGCTACGGCGGCGAGCGAATGACTTACTTGGGAGAGTATGTCATAAGAAATGAATCCTTGCCGGCGTTCTGTAGCATGAAGTCTGTGATGTACCCCGCCGCGAGAGCCGCGTCCCCGTCGTCGATCAAGATGCTTTCACGCATGTAGAAGGGGTCCAATATCGCGACGCTCGGAGTCTTATCTCTCCTAATACTCATAGAAAGGCTGAGCGAGAAAAGACGGATAAGGCTATGGTCCAGCCGCTTGATATGGTACAAATTGAAGATCTCCGAAAACCGCAGGATTATCATATCCGCAGGGATAGTGTTGATGAAGCCCATGTTGAGTGGCACCTTGGCGATGAAAACCGGGTACGAGGGATTCTCTTCTCGAAGAAGAATCTTCTCTAATGCCATAATACTGTGATGCACACTCTGCATATCCGAAGTTGCAAGGTCGAGCATGTCCTTAGGTAGCATCGCCCTACCAGCCACATGGATTTCAAACTAGAGATCCTTGGGTCTTGGTGCCCCGTCCTGAGCCCGAATCGGCATCGAAGGTTGGCTACTCGAAGTGATGATCTTCTTTCTTTTCCGTCCCTTCTTCTTTTCTTATTTTGAGCAGTCACCGGCCTTTATCTACTTAGTGGCCTCCTTATGGAGTGTGGACGGGCTGAGAATAGATCTCGTTGTGGCATCTGCTTGAGGCTCGGTGAAGTCGCAAGCTGCTGGAGACATCTCCTGAGAAGCAGCGAAGAGACGCGTGGAGCAAGCAGGCTTTGCCGCAGGATCAGCTAGACCGCGAGCTTCCTCATCATGCTTATAGGCTCCTTCAGCAGGAGGCATGAATAAGTCATCAGCATCATACAAAGTATTGATGAACTGGTCGGCGTTGGTATCATCATCAAGATCAACGTCTTCTTGTTGTGCGCCGATGGGGTCATGTGGCGCTGACACGATGACTAGCGGTGTTGTACTAGGTGTGGTGCCCCTTTCCCCCGTCATTAAACGCATTTGGGTCTTCGTCCATAGGCATATTTGTCCGAAACAGTCACTGAGGACTGCAGTCTCGTCCTCATCGTATCCGGGGGGTTGAATGGGAGGTTCAACTCTCTCGTAGCCCGAAATCACGAGAGTGATTTGAACCATATGCATCTCCGGTGCCATCGGCATATTGTGCATGATTCGATTTTGTGGTTGAATGATTTTACCTTTGGCAACATCCTTCAACTCGCCGTCCACGACTTGTAATAGAATGCATGGAGTGTCCTCCTTCGAAATAGATATATGCATGTAGGGCATCAGAGAGATTCCACTAAAAAAGGCAAGGAGATGAAGTCCTCGTTTGAGTTGCAGACGCTTATAGTTACCTTGAGGGCGTCGAGGTCGGCCAGTGAAGAGACTCCGCCGCTGACGGCAGGCATGCAAGAGACGGAGGGCGCGCTGCCTCCCGTGGCGTCGGTCGCCCTATTTGCGCTGCCGCCAGGTGCATTATTGTTATGCCCCGGTTGCTCGATCGTGGCTGGAGGAGTTACCATCACGTCCGGCTCCGCCGCCGCGGTGTTGGCAGCCGGAGTCACCAATATGCCGGGAGCCGGTGCGGGAGTCACCACTACGGCGGGAGTCAGGACTGCAGGCGCCGCGGTGCCCGAGTTGCTGACGACCATGCTGGGGACCGGTATGGGCCCTTGTCCACCACGTGCTTGCCAATTCGCGAGTGACTGCATCATATCTGGAAGGAGAGCGTTCATCGTCTTCGCCACTTCGTCCTGGACAAGCTGCGGAAGCATGTTCACCTTCTCCTCCAGTCCACGAACATAAGCGGCGTCTTCTTCGGTCCTTTTCTCCTTGCGCCCCCTCGAACCGGACTGCTCCGCCAGTTTTCCATAATATTTTGACCAATTTAGGTCAGCACGAAAGCCGACCACACGGCCGGCTGACGATGGCTTCGCCGTCACGTCGTCAACCTTCTTGACCTTGCTCAACGCCCTGTTAAAGGCGTTGTCTCACGGGCCGGCCGGCTTAACCGACGACTCCTGCGAAGAGGCGATTTTCATTTCCGCTTGCTGCAGAAAGAATGTGAAACATTAAGAAATTGTGAACTTCACTCGAGAATTCAATCTACAAGGTCGCGTGGTAAACTACTTACCACGGCAATCGTAAACTCCTGACTCTTAGGATCGATAATTATTTTTGAGGTTGCTTTGTCCTTATAGCTCCGGGCCCTCACAAAGAATTCGGTCTGCGGATCATCTTTGTATGGTTGGAAGGGGTTAGGTATGCCCACAGCGGCGTACTCGGCATCCTCCTTGTCCCATTTAGGCTTGGAACTTCTGTAACCACCGGCTCCGAGATGGTGGTTACCAATGACCTGCGACCGCATGGCCTTGCCCTTTGCACTCGCGGCCTTGGCATGCTCGGACTCACACCTAGCCTTGAAAAGGTTGTAGGTAGCTTCGTCGATCAATGGCTCTTTCTCCTTGAGCTCCTCCCAGGTTTTGTTCTTTTCAATCATTTCCCTCTTCACCCGGGTTTTCCAACTGGACAAGGCCTTTCTCATCTTCCTGAGGGCCCATGTGTTTACTTTGTTCCCTTTGAGTTTGGTGTTATCGTACGGCTCCGGAAACTTGTATCGTCCGTGCAGCTTGTTGATAAGAAGCTGACAATAATGAATATTCTCACGACTCCTGAGGTTAATCGTGGTGATCGGCACGGTGTTGCGGAGGATCGCCACGACTTGACGGCCGTACCCTTCCAAAAAACGTCCGGGCTGTTTAGGAATCCCGAGGGCGGTCACAATAGTAAAATCTTGCCTGATTGCGCCGACCTTGGTCGGTTTCCGGTTCCTCTTCTTCGACTGGGTACCCTCTGTGTTGGAGCCACCGTTCCCATCATCCTCGCCGATGTTTCTCCCGCCGTCTGTCGTACTGGCCTCCTCCTCCAAGTCATCATCCGATGAGTCAGACTCCGACTCTATCTCCTCCTCATACTCCTCCTGGCCCGGAGGTACTTCCTCTTCTCTCTGCTCCTCGATCTCCTCCTGGGAGTATTCCCAAAATTGCTTCCTTTTTTCCCGGCTGAGAAGAAGGACCGGAGTCGGCTCCGGTCGACATGTTTGCACTAGTACAATATTAAGAAATGCAACTAATTAATTAATTAGCACAATAAATAAATGCAACTACTCTCATGTTAAGAAAAATAGAAAATGTACATCATGCACGAATTCACGGAAAAATTCGGCATGACCTTTGCTATTTTTCTTAACATGAGAGTGCCCCATTCTCAACCGAAACGGAAGTTAATCAACATTTCGGGAGAAAGGGGATAATGAGAGTCCCTACACAACATATATATATAGTAGATCTATAGTAGATATTCAAACAGTAGATAAAAACTGTGAATCAAAATGCTGAGATGAGGGAATCTTAATGCATTGCAAATTGTTAAGAGCAGATTATACACTAGTAGTGATATGCAGAACACAAGCACCACACACATTGTCTGACTATTTTTTTAGAGCACATAGCAAAACAATTAGAAAAAAAGCAAGAAACTAGTATCACTGCTACTACATAGAATAATTATATATGCTTCATCCTATAAATGAATCATCAGCATCTATATGGCTCGAAACTCGGTTTCTCAAATAAAAATAAACATAAGGCAGAGGTACCCATCAATTTTTTTGAAGAAATTAAAAACTACTACTATCACTTCTGCAGATGCAAAATTGTGATCAGAGGAGGTTTTATATTTTCAAAAATGGCTTGTTCTATATGCATCAAAATTCATAAAATTCAGTTTTTTTGATGAGCTTTGTACAGATCAACTAAGATGCAGTGTATTTTTTGCATATATGTTTGCACTGGCTGGTAGAATTTCTAAGGTCAAATATGAACTGTGTGCAGGGGCGAGTGGGGGATGGGCGCGGCCATGGCCACCACGGGCGCCATCGGAAGCCAGCAAAGTCGAGCGGGTTGCGGCCGAGCGCGAGGCAAAGATGGAGGGGAGAGGGGGGGTATGGGATGTACCTAGCAATGGCGAGCGGGACCGCGTGCAGGGGTCGTCGGATGGTGGCGCGGGCCGGCTCCAGTGGGACTGCGGCCGTCGGGGGCTCCTCCGCGGTGGCGTCGAGGGGCAGGGTTGAGGGCTCTGGTGGGCTCCTCCGCGATTGAGTCGAGGGGCTCCGGAGGCGAGGGGCTCTGGCGTCGAGGGACTCCGGCAGCGACGGGCACGGGCGTCGAGTGCGGTGGGGATCGAATGGGTGTGGGCATGGGCAAGGGGAGGGGGTGATAGACGTTAAGGCTTAGGGGTGGCGCATTTTGCTGAAATGCGCCACGCATAAGGTTTCTTATGTGTGGCGCATTTTGGCGAAATGCGCCACGCATAAGAAACCTTTTGGTGGCGCATATCAGCTAGATGTGCCGCGCAAAAGAACACTTAGTGACGCATTTGGGCAATATGCGCCACCCCTAAGCGTTTTTTTAATTTTTTTGTTCAATTATTTTTTAATTAAACTTGCCTTGTCACATTATGAATGAATATTTCCATTTCTTCTTTTTGGAGTATATGTAGGTGGTTATAATATGCCTTTTCACATGCCTTGTCACATTATGACATGTTTATTTTTTAATTAAACATGTCTTGTCACATGCCTTGTCACATTATGAATGAACTTAGTGTCGTAACAACTCTAATGAAAACATAGACCCCTGATGGTTATAAAATGTAGGTGGAGTCATGAAGTGGATGCAAACAAGGAAAATCTTTACAAAAATACTAGGTGTAATGTGAGAGGGGAGCAAGCACAAGCAGCAACACCAACAAACAACAACAAAGTGCATATTAAATCCATGCATACACAAAGTGATCATGAATTACAAAATATTTTTCTTAAATTTGGCGCTAGCTATCTAGCTATCGTTTCCTCACGATCTTCTTCTTGCCCTTCTTTGGCGTGGTTGAATAATTTAGGCCCGGGACGCCTTCACTTTTCCTCTTGAACGGGAGGAGACCTTTCTTCGGTAGGGTTGTGGTGTATGTATCCTGAGCGGCGTAGTCATCCTCCATCTTTGGGTCGCCGTACTTGTCAAAGTCTAGCTCGTTGGCGACTCCATCCATTCCGATGATGTTTCTTTTGCCTCTCCAACGCGGCTCAGCTTTGATGGGTCGGTAATGAAGAAGCATTGGTCCACTTGGCTAGCCAGTACCCATGTCTCATTTTTCGCGGTGACGTTTGCGCCCGCAGACTTGGATTTGTCTTCAGGTATAACCATGGTGGTGAAGTACCGGTCTTCTTTTACGACGCTCTTGGCCCATCTCACACGGAACATCGGCACCTTCTCTCCACAGTAGTCGAGCTCCCATATGTCCTCGATCCTTCCATAGAATCTTTCCTTGACGTCATCGGTGTAGAATATCCCCGTTACCCCTGAGTTCTGGTAATCGCAGTGATTGTCCTTTTCCTCCGTTTAGAATGTGTAGCCGTTGATATCATACGCTTGATAGGTCATCAGGTTGCGTGAGGCACCCTGTGACAAGGTGAATATCATCTTTTCGTCCTCGGAAGCGTTCCTTCACGGGGGATTAGCACGAAGCTCGTCCCTGAACCAAGTCATGAAACCGGAGTTGTGCTCTTTGATTAGCCGTGGATCTCGGTCCGTTATCTGCAGGCTCTGGTCACTGTACTTCTTCCTGATTAAATCCTTGTGCTTTATGAAAGTGTAATATATCGACCAGAGGGGGTGAATGGGAGATTTTCAAATTTCTCGAGGAATTTCTATTTCCTCAGGACTGAGATAATAAATAATTGAGGAAGTTGAAACCCGAGGAAGAACAAATGAAGTACAAAAGCAATAACGAGAATGGAAAACAACCTATTGCACAGCTAAGGCAAGATTGAAGCATGAACTGAGGAATCAGTGCAGAGAGAACTCAGAAGTAAAGCATCAGGATAAGTCATCAGTGCATCAACGTAATAACTGAGGTTGAAGAAATAGCACCAGGGCACTGAAGACGAAGAATTGATGAACCAGTTCGAGTTGCTGTGACAACTCTACGTCTGGTTGGAGAGGCTGAGATTGAACTCAGAAGACATAGTCTTCACCCTATTCTCCTTGAACTAGAGTCCTCAGACTCCGTCCAATAACTCAGGTGAGTCTTCAAGGTAGACTCCCGAAACCTTCACAGACTCAGTCACTCCGGGAAGTCACAATTGCATCTTGACTTCCTCAGACTGAAGACTTCTACACCTGCTGGAAGATCACAGTCTTCAAGAGTAAAAAGCTTCGGATCACTCGAACCGACTTCTTCAGAAATGCTCAACTACTCAGGCTGGTGGTTTTCCTCACTTAGGTTCTTTAGTGTCTTCAGTGAGTTGGGTCGCTCTCAAATGAAAAGTGTCAGTTTTTCTCTCGGAGCAGCCAACCCACAAATGGGGCTGGGGTGGCTATTTATAGCCGCGGAGCAACCCCAGGTGAAAGGACATAAATGCCCATGCATGCAATTACTCTCATGCCCTCGGATATGACCGTTGCTAGACAAGTTCTAGCCTCTCACCACGCAACACGTGGCACGGTCAAAGTATTCTCTCTCTCCTCACAATCTTCAGAAGAATCGCACTGGCGATCTCCTGACTCGTCAACCAAAGTTAGTTACCTCAGTGTCCTGAAGAACAACGTCTCAGACACCCGAGGACTGAACTTCTACTGCAAGAGGTTTCCTCAGGGTTTTTCTTCAGGATTCCTAGTTGAGCAATTCCTCAGACCTTCGGAAATCGTTTTCTTCAACCCCTCCAACAGTACGATGTTTTCCTACGACTCAAGAAAGAAAAAGACTTAACGAAGACTACGCTTCAGCTTGATCTTCATCTTGACATGTCTTCAGTATGGCACAACTTTTTTCAGGATCTCAATTCTTCGGGATCCAGTTTCTTCAGGATTCCAAGTCTTCAGGATCCTGTTTCTTCAGGATTCAGAGTCTTTAGGATCCTATTTCTTCAGGATTTTGCGCCAGTACGTTCTTCAGGAAAACCTTCGTTTCTTCAATGTTCCTCAACATTTTGAGGGGTCGACATTGGTGGTTAAACACCTCATCAGGGACTGTTCTCCTGTGTATACTCACAAACACATCAGTCCCTTAACCGTTTTGTCATCAAACTCCAAAACCTCAAAGGGAGGGCACTTGATGCACTTACAATCTCCCCCTTTTTTTTGATTTGATGACAATCAGGTTAAGCTTCAACGGGGATAAAATTATGAGTTTGAAGAATAAAAACTTTGAAGAACATTTTTATCATTAAGATGGATATAATGAAGCTCCCCCTGAGGATATGCATATAGGTTGAAGAATGTTTAATATCTAAAGCATTTTGAGGTATGTGAGGAGCTCCCCCTATATCCAGGCATTTTTGAAGTAGTGCATGTTATGAAGTGTTTGAGGAATTTAAACAACGCACTGAGAAAGGTGTTTGCAGAGACAATCACATGCATATATGATAAACTTGAAGAAATAGCATGAGGTAACCGAGGAATAGTATCAGGAAAACACTAAAATAACAGCTTACAACTCGTTACAAAATAAATCTGAAGAACGAGAGTTGTAACTGAAGGATCCCATAACTAAGACCCGCTTGAAGACTAACAGATTTCTCCCCCTTTGTCATAATATGAACAAAAAGGGAAAAACTGAAGCTAATGCCCCTTTGAAGATGCTTCAAGGCTGAGGTGAGTCACGCCTGAGGCAAGCCGTTGCAGTGTGAGGGCAGGCAGCTGTGTCTTCAGCTTCTTCGGCAGTCATTTCTTGGTTCGAAGAATAAGAGTCCATGGCCGGACGAGGAGTTGTGCAGTGTCTGAATTGCCTCGGGGGTCTGATGGCAGGAAGCTGAGGCTTTTGAAGACCCAATTTTGCAATGTCTGCGGGGGTGATTACTTCTCTCATCAAGGTATTGAGATGTTGATATGTATGATGAGCATACTGATGCACTTTCTTCATAGAATAATGCGTCTGAGCCATGTAGCTGAGGATTTCAGAAAACTGACGCTTCACTCAATCATGATTTTGGTCAAACTTCTGATGAAGACTAATCAGAAGCTCTCGGTCTGTCATCACTCGAGCCTGAGTCGTGTCCTCATTAGAGGCATGAGTTCTGGTTTCATCTGTAGTGCGAGACTGAGGATGACGAATGTTTCCACCGAGGAAATTGGTCGGGAGAACTTCTTCATAGTATAGGCCTTTGCCCTTATCATTAGAAGCAATCGTATGCTGAAGCACTTCGACAGGCAGCAGATAGGTCATGTGATTCGGGTGATCAGGTTGGAAATCAATGCCAGTCTTGACTTGGATGAGCTTCATGATCCATGGCGCGTAAGGCTTCAGTATATGAGGATTCTGTGCTGCATCCACCAGAGTTCTCAAGAAGAAGTCAGGAACGTTGATTGACCCAGACATGCAGAAGTTGTGGAGGATGGTTTTCATGATGCCAATGACATCTTCAGCAGTGGATTCATAGCCCTTAATGGGACAGAAGGACTTCGCCAGAATCCGATATAGCGTGCTTGGCAGATACAGAAGCTCAGAAACTGGAAACTTTGTGCGAGCTGGGGCTTCAGGTGCCTGAGGCTTCATAAGCATGTTCATCAGGTCATCTCGAAGAATTGGAGAGCCATAGGAGCAAGCAGTTGAGGAAGTGCACTGAGGCAACTCAAGAATGGAAATTGCTTCAGGAACAGTGATGGTGTAGTGATGATGCTCAGTCATCCACTCGAGGACCCAGGTGGTGATATCCAGAGGATCTCCTGAAACATACAGAGTTGCATAAAACTGAAGCACAAGCTCTTCGTTCCAGTGGATGCATTCGGAGCAGAACTGAAGTAGCTTGGCATGATGCAGATCCTTAAGCACACTGTTGAAGCAGGGAATGGTTTCCATATCCATTAGAGGAATATGCTTGTGAGGAAACAGTTTGTTTTGCTTATATAGAACTGAAGCATAATAGTTCTTCTGAGTAGCTGTCTAGAACCTCAGCAGCTTTCGAGGCGGAGCAGAATGATAAGGATTTTGAATCCCATCTTGGAAGAAACTCATGGCATTGAAGAAATCAGAAGCATCGAAGCTTGGGGTTTCACCAGCTTCAAGGTCACGGAAGAATGGTTGCTTCTGCTTCGGACACAAGGACCGAGCTTGAACTGGGCCTTGAGGTGGTGGAGGCGCTTGAGGCACTTCAATCTGGAGAGAGGCGTGGGGCGAAGGCGGAGCTGCAGCAGAGGCTTCGGGTACAGACGTGTTGAGGTCCTTGGGAAGACGAGGTGATGTGGCCTGTTTATCTTCAGATCCATTCTTTGAAGCTTCAGGATGAGCATTGGTACTATTTTCTACTTCAGGATGAGCATTGGTGTTGTTTTCTGCTTCAGGCTCCGTAGCACGAGCTTCAGTATCCATGGTTTGAGCTTCAGGAACCACAAGATCAGCTTCAACATTCTGAGTGTTTGGGGCAGGAGCAGAAGCTTCAGGAGCAGCAGTAGTATGGGCACTAGTGGCATCTGGGTCAGTTTCTTTAGTGCCAGGGGAGACAGAGGCATCCACAAAGGCTTCAGAGTGTTGAGACGTGTCAGATAAAACAACTGTAACTGAGGGAGAATGAGGTTCCAGAGAGAACACGGTGTGAGAGGGCGAGTTGAAGTGTTCCAGCTCATATGCTTCATCAACCACCCGAGGGGTGCCCATGCCACCAATATCCACATCTTCATCCATTTCTTCAGCTTCAGTGATGACTGGAGGAATGGGAGATAGAGGCGTTGAAATGATCGGGGTGGCTAGCGCTGAAGCATGTGTCTTGGACGGTGGAGTGAACACAACCAGCCTGCGCTCAGTATTTTCCTGAGGAATGGAAGCAGTAGGAGGTGTTGCAGATGCTTCAGGCGCTCTTGAAGTAGGAGGAGCAGAAAAAATGGGCCTAGCATCGATGGGCTCATCAGTTTGTGCTTCAACAGAAGGATTCTTGGTAGCTAGGGGAGTACTGGGTGGATCAGTCTCAGACCTGCGCTTGAGGCTTTGGGAAAGTTCCTCAGTCCGGTCAGCCTGAGGTGCTGAAGAAGCAGGAGACACTGAGGCCTGTGGTTGTTGAAGCTTCATCAAGTTAGCCATCTGCTTAGACATCCGTTCCTTGGATTTGCTAATGTAGGTACGGTTGGCTGCATATTCAGTGTTGAGGCGTTGAACTTCACACTGATGCTCTATGAACTCCTGAGGAGTAATATCAGTAACAGGTTTCTCTTTAAAGTCACTTTGGACTTTCTTCAGTTGAGCCTTCAACTGTTTATGAAGATCACGTTGATGAATCTCATTGATGAGGAACTGTTGAACATAGAATTTGATGTCTTTAGGGATGTCCAAATCATCAAGAGGAGTATCAGGCTTGACAGACCAGATTTCGATGTATTCCAAGATCTTCTTGGGATCAAGGAGAAGCGGGATTTCAGACCCAGTTGCTTCAGCTTTGCGTCTGGCTGCAGCACACACATATTCAATCTTGGCTTCTTCAGTGGCGACGAAGCCGGCCAAGTCTTCAAATTCATCTTCATCATCAGAGCTCTGAGGAGTATGATGAATGGAGCCTCGCATAGCAGTTTTATTTGGTGAGGGCCGAGGGCCACGTTGAACAACAGTTTTGGTCTTCAGCAGCGGCTGAGGCATTGTGGTTGAGGCCTCAGGAGCACTGCCGGATTCATCAGTACGAATCCTTGAAGCGGGGGCAGCATCGGTCGTGCGTTGACATGAGGAACCATGAGCTTGAGCAGAGGACTTCTTTGAAGGCTTGATGCCAGGAGCCTTTTTGCGATGATGTACATGAGGTTGAGGCTTCGGCTTCGGCTGAGGCTGTGGCTGAGGCTGAGGCAGCCAAGTCACGGGCCAGATCACGGGCGAGATGTGCCGTTTGCTTGAGGTAACGCTGATAAGCCTCAGGGAAGTCATCACGGGTCTTCAGGGTTGTAGGATCAGGAATAACACCTGGTGTAGGAGGAGGACGTGCCTTGATGCTCAAGACTTCAGTGGTGGATTGACAGCGAATGATTTATCATGCTCACGATTGATCCATTCATATGCAGCCCATCGTTTAGCCCATTCCCGCGTGTTTTTCTGAACTCGTTTCTTTCGTTCACCCGCGGTTTCATGTTTGGGAGTCTTCAGTTTCTCATATAGCTCAGGAGGTAAGTGTTTAGCGGTATCAGTGAGCTTGCGCCGAGGAGCCATTTTCTTCAGCGGTGGAGACTGAGGAATTGTACGTTCGAGCTGAGCTGCAAATGAAGTGAGACTATGAGAACCATACGATTCCTCAGCAGACATGTACCTGTGACAGAGTTAAGTTGCGAGGGAAGTGGGGTACGGTTATATGCATTCATGAGGAATAGGCTGAGGAAATTAATGAGGCATAGGTATAGGTCTCAGAGATCAAAAACAATATTGTTGAGGATTGGAGGATTCATGAGGACACAACAGTAGTGATGAATAAGCAACTGAGGAATAAGCCACTGAGGAATAAGCGTACCAGGACAGAGGCAAACGTTGAGGAACCACGAGTCAGTCTTCTCCGGCGACAGCGAACTCCGGCGACGTTATCACGAGAGCTTGAGAAGGTCAAGGGCGGCGGCGCGAGAGGGAGAGGAGAGGTGGGGGAAAATGACCGTGGGGTAAAGGGCTACTTTTAGAGGGGTGAAAGCTGAGGGGTTAAAAAATTTGTGGACCAGATTGCCCCTGATGGTTTGGATCCTCGGTGGATATCATAATGGTGGATAAGCACGACGTGCGGTAAAATTGCAACAAATTGAGGAAAATTGTAACTGATAATCCTCAGTTTTAGGAACTTGAGGACAAAGACTGAGTATTAAGACAAATGGTCTCAGGCTGAGGATGAAGACTAATGGTCTCAGGCTTAGGAATACATGATTTCCAGATGAACGCATATGAGATAGAAAGAATAGGTAAGTGAGCATAGAGGGACGGGTCCGATCACGATCACCTAGATGAAGAAGCAAATGCTGAAGAACAATAACTATAGGTGAACGTTGTTGAGGACAAACACGGTAATCATCAGCAATGAAGACTTCAACTGAGGAAACTGAGGAACAACATATCCTGAGGAATTTGGGCGGTGGTGCTACCCACCTTATAGGGAATGAGACACTTGATACCATACACTTTTCGTATGGATCTTGAGTCAATTCCACGTTAATTTCTTCACACTTAGCAAGGTAGTTCCTCATGATTTGAGGAGTACGACGCATTGTGTGTTGTACATCAGGATTCTTCAATATTGTTTAAGCGTTAAGATGTGTGTCCATTCACTGGACGTTTGAGGAATCTAATATATTTAGCTCACACCCCAGGGTGCTAAATCGCTTCTCAACCAAAGGCTTAGTGAATATATCAGCAAGTTGGTCTTCAGTATTCACGTGGCTGATGACGATGTCTTCCTTCAATACATGATCCCGAAGAAAGTGATACCGAATCTCAATGTCCTTCGTCCTTGAGTGCTGAACTGGGTTCTGAGAGATCTTGATGGCGCTCTCATTGTCACATAGTAGTGGTACTTTCTTCAGGTTGATGTCGTAGTCCTTCAGAGTTTGCTTCATCCAAAGAAGATGTGAGCAGCTAGCACCAGCATCAATGTATTCAGCTTCAGCAGTGGAGAGGGAGACGCAGTTCTGCTTCTTCGATGACCATCACACCAGAGAACGTCTGAGGAAATGACATGTTCCTGAGGTAGACTTCCGATCGACTCGATCTCCAGCATAATCTGAGTCTGATTACCCAACGAGATCCAGCTGTGTGCCTTTTGGATACCATAAGCCTAGCGAAGGGGTGTGAGCCAAATATCGAAGAATTCGTTTCACCGCTTGGTGATGCGATTTCTTAGGTGCCGCATGGAATCGGGCACACATGCAAACGCTCAACATTATATCTGGCCTAGATGCACATAAATATAGCAGAGAACCTATCATGGAGCGGTATACCTTCTGATCGTAGTCCTTGCCATTTTCATCAGGACCAAGTTGTCCATTTGTAGGCATCGGTGTCTTGATACCCTTGCAGTCTTGCATCCCGAATTTCTTCAGGCACTCCTTGAGGTACTTCTCCTGAGAGATGAAGATGCCGTTGCGTTGTTGACGAATTTGAAGCCCTAAGAAGAACTTCAGTTCGCCCATCATGGACATCTGATACTATTCACTCATCAAGAATGCAAATTTTCACTGTATTTCTTGTTAGTGCATCCAAATATAATGTCATCAACATAAATTTGACATATGAATAATGCATCATCGTATCATTTTGTGAAAAGAGTTGGATCGAGGGAACCAGATTTGAAGCCCTTGCTGATGAGGAAGTCCCTTAGTGTGTCATACCAAGCCCGAGGGGCTTGCTTCAGTCCATAGAGGGCCTTTTTTATCTGTACACCATATCAGGTTTCTTTGCGTCTTCAAAGCCTGGGGGTTGAGCAACATATACTTCTTCCTCGATATTACCATTGAGGAAGGCACTTTTCACATCCATTTGATATAACTTGATATTATGATGGTTAGCGAATGCAAGCATAATACGAATAGACTCAAGTCTAGCAACAGGAGCGAAGGTTTCACCGAAGTCGATTCCCTCGACTTGTGTATATCCTTGTGCTACAAGACGAGCTTTTTTTCTGATGACTTGTCCATCTTCATCGAGTTTGTGGCGGTAGATCCACTTCGTGCCGATGACATTGTGAACTCGAGGATCAGGACGTTTGACTAGTTCCCAAACATCATTCAGTTTGAACTGAATAAGTTCATCTTGCATTGCCTGAATCCATTCCGCTTCTTGGAATACCTCGGTGAATTTGGTGGGCTCTGAAATTGATACAAACGAGAAATGCCCACAAAAGTTAGCTATACGATTAGCTCTTGCACGAGTAAGAGGACCTGGTATATTGACGTCGGCGAGAATTCTATCCACTTGAACTTCATTCGCCACGCGAGGAAGACGAGGAGGATGATCTTGAGGCGCATCATCGTCACTGCTATCCGATTCATTTGCATCTGCTTCAGGTGCTTCAGGAGCTTCAGGGGTATCAAGAGCCTCAGGATCAGGATCGTCATCAGGATTATTTGCATCAGGATTTGGATGTTCTTCAGGAGCAGGAGGTATGTGTGTTTCTTCTGGATGATCCACAGGAATGATATCACCAGCACCCATCTTCTTGATATGTTCTTCAGGTGGAGCTTCATCTAAATCATGTGGCAGGTGCTCTCTTTGCGAGCCGTCAGATTCATCAAACCGCACGTCTACAGTTTCAACAATTTTATGATGATTTTTGTTGAAGACTCTGTAGGTGTGCGATTCGAGGCCATAGCCAATCATGAAGCCTTCATAGGATTTAGGCTCAAATTTAGATTGATGATGAGGCTCACGGATCCAACAAGGTGCGCCGAAGACCTTGAAGTAACTTAGATTGGGTTTCTTACCAACCATTAGCTCGTATGAAGTTTTCTTGAAGAACTTATGAAGATACACCCAATTGACGATGTGGCAGGCAGTGTTGATTGCTTCAGCCCACCATATGAGAGGCGTGTTGTATTTAGCAAGCATCGTTCGAGCCATCTCGATGAGGGTTTGGTTCTTCCTTTCAACGACTCCATTTTTCTGAGGAGTGTATGGAGCCGAGAACTCATGAGTGATGCCCATCTCATCGAGGAATTCATGTACGCCAGAGTTCTTGAATTCGGTGCCGTTGTCACTTAGAATGTGCTTGATCTTTACGTTGTAGTTGTTCATGACGCGCTTGGCGAAGCGTTTGAAGACAGCTTGGGTTTCTGACTTAAAAGTGAGGAAATGCACCCAAGTGTAACGTGAGAAGTCATCAAGAATAACAAGACCATAGAAATTTCCTCTGAAGCTTGAGTACTTAGGAGGACCGAAGAGGTCCATATGAAGAAGCTCAAGAGGACGAGTAGTAGGCATGATGGTCTTGGCAGGATGCTTGGCCTTGGTCATCTTTCCAGCTTCGTAAGCACCACACAGTCGGTCCTTTGTGAATCTGATTTCCTCAATCCCGAGGACTATTTCTTCAGTACCAGCTTCTGGAGATTCCTCATTCCAGCGTGGCCGAGTCTTCGATGCCATAGCCAGCACTCTGAGGCTCGTTCCATGAGGCATGTAGCGACCTGAGGTCCTTCAGAGAAATCTAAAATATACATATCACCTTTCCTAACTCCACTGAAGACAATGGAGTTATCTCTAACCATATAGACAGCACAACCATATTTTCCGAAGAGAACAACGAGATCAAGATCACATAGCATAGATACAGACATCAAGTTGTATCCAAGGGATTCAACAAGCATGACTCTATCAATGTGTTGGTCTCGAGAGATGGCTACTCTGTCGAGACCCAATACCTTACTTTTACCTTTATCGGCGAAGGTGATGGTTTTCTTTGAAGAAGGACTCAGAGATGATTCCATAAGAAGGCTTCTGTCACCAGTCATGTGATTTGCGCATCCACTGTCCATCACCCATTCAGTCTTTCCCTGCAACGAAATTAGTATCTCATACAGCAAGTTATGAGCCAGTCTCAGTTTGAGGATTTTATGGTTCCTCATAATTCATTCCTCAGGAAGTTCCTCAGGATTGATTCTATGAAACCAAACAATATAAATATCCTTCAACTGACTCAAATGATGTTGTCCTGGGCATATGATCTGCAAAATTTATGATTGCCACAGGACATGTTCCTGCAAAGATGATCAGTACTTCTTTACCACCCACATCTTAATGGGTGGTTATGAGGTATATGAGGACTGATGAGGGCGATGAGACCTAATGGGACGTGAGATGGTGGTATCAGGATAAACAAATGAGTAAGAATTCTTATGTGGGGCTTCCCTGTGAACAAAATGGTTAGCTGATACATGATGATAACCATTTCCATTTGAGGTATCGTCCTCAGATGATACCCTCAGCTCATTTGCATCTGCATTCACAGGAAGGTTAGTGATGAGGTCCTTCTGAACCCAGATCTGCTTGACTGGAGGACCGTTCCTGCAGTTAGTTCCGATGTACCTGGTGAATACCTCACCATTAACATCCTTAAACAATTTATAGTTTGAGTCAAAAGACTTAATCACCACATCTCATGAAACAGCATCATAACCAAATAAACTAAAGGGATCAGGAGGAGGCATCTTTGCCCGAACCCAAGTGGTCTCTCGATATTGTTCAGGTTTCCAGTAAGACCCATCGGGGTTGAGTTTCCGAGTGAATGCGACACCTTATTCCCTCGGGTTCCTGTTGAGGATCTGTTTCTTGAGGATGTCACAAAGAATCTGATGTCCTTTCAGACTCTTGAACATGCCGGTTTCCAGTAGACTCTTCAACCTAGCATTTTCTTCAATAATGTCTATGGTATCCTCAGATGAGGGGTTAGATACCACAGAAGCAATAGAGATAACAGAGTCTGAAGACATTGAAGAACTAGGAAGAGAGGTAATACAGTCATGTTCAATGCATTTTAAACAGGGAGGATTAAATCCTTCTTGTGGCATGATGATCTGTTGGGAGAGGAGTGAATCATTTTCTTTCCTCGGATCGTCATGAGACAACCTTACGCGTTCAAGTTCTTGCTTCCTCATGACCTCATGAGGAACTCATGAGCCAACTTCTCATGATCGGTGAGGAGTGCCTCATGACGACTGAACAAGTCATCAAACTTTGACTGAAGAATTTTTGATTCATCATTCAACTTTTGAGTCTTCGTCATTTCCTCAACCAACATATCATCACTCTTTTTTAGTGAGATCTGGATCTTTTCAAGTGCACGTTGTTGCTTAGATGCAAGCTTAGCAAGTTTAGTATAGTTTTCATCAGGTTCTTCATCAGAGGGATCATCTGATGATGAGTAAGAAGATACCTTGGAGGACTTGGCCATGAAGCAGAAGGCAGGGGTTGTGTCATCAACTTCATTATCAACATGTGATGGACAAGATTCCTCAATGCTGAAGATTGACTTGGAGACAAGCGACGTGGAAAGAGCCAGACCGGCCACACCCTCAGATTCTTCAGATTCTTCTTCCTCAGCATCAGGGTTGGAACCCGATTCTTCAGAGTCCAATTCTTTGCCGAGATATGCGCGGGCCTTACGGGAATTGCTATTCCTGTATCTAGCAGACTTTGAGGATCTTGAGGATTTCTTCTTTGTCTTTTCATCAGAACTTTCATCTTTCCCTTTCTTCTTCTTCTTCAGTCTAGCTTCCTTTTCCCATAGAGGACACTCAGCGATGTAAAGCCCAGGTTTCTTGCACTTGTGGCAGACTCTCTTTCTTGTTTCGACAGAGTCATCATCTTTGCTTTTTCTTGAGGAAGATCTTGAGGAATTTCCGAAGTGATTCTTCTTCGTGAATCTTTGGAACTTTCTGGTGAGGAGAGCAAGTTCCCGGCTGAGGGTTTCAGGATCATCAGTATCAGCCTCAGACTCTTCATCAGAGGACACTCTTCGTGCTTTATCTTTTAGCGTGCGGACCTTAGGCGTGGAGCTGTAAAATCTTGTTTTTCAGAGAGCTTCAGTTCATGAGCATTGAGGCGCTCGAGAATGTCAGCTGGATCCAGAGTCTTGAAGTCAGGCCTTTCTTGAATCATCAGCGGTAGGAACTCAAATGAGTCATCCAGTGACCTCAGTAGTTTCTTCACCACCTCATGAGCTGTGATATCAGCGGCACCCAGTGCTTGAACTTCATTGGATATGTCAGTGAGTATGTCAAAGGTTTGCTGCACGTGCTCGTTGTCCAGCCTCTTGAACCGGTTGAAGAGACTGCGGAGTGTATCAACTAGTGAGTCTCGTTGAGAAGAGACTCCTTCATTGACTTTTGACAGTCTTTTCCATATCTTCTTTGTAGTATCCAGACAAATGATACGGTTGAACTGAGCCTTGTTAAGATGACCACCAATGATGCTTCGAGCTTTTGCATCAAGCTGCCAGTTCTTCTTGACAACTTTAGGAGCAGTCATCAGATTTGCTTCAGGAATGCCTTTATCAACAATATCCCACAGATCCTTGTCAATGGCTTCAAGATGCATCCTCATCTTGTTCTTCCAGTATGGATAGTCTGTCCCGTCAAAGATGGGGAAGTTTGAGGCAACGCTCATTGTACCTGAGGTCGACATAACTAAAACTCCAGGTGGTTAAACCGAATCACACAGAACAAGGGAGTACCTTGCTCTGATACCAATTGAAAGTGTAATATATCGACCAGAGGGGGGTGAATGGGAGATTTTCAAATTTCTCGAGGAATTTATATTTCCTTAGGACTGAGGCAATAAGAAATTGAGGAAGTTGAAACCCGAGGAAGAACAAATGAAGTAAAAAAGCAATAACGAGAATGGAAAATAACCTATTGCACAGCTAAGGCAAGATTGAAGCATAACTGAGGAATTAGTGCAGAGAGAACTCAGAAGTAAAGCATCAGGATAAGTCATCAGTGCATCAACGTAATAACTGAGGTTGAAGAAATAGCACCAGGGCATTGAAGACGAAGACTTGATGAACCAGTTCGAGTTGTTGTGACAACTCTACGTCTGGTTGGAGAGGCTGAGGTTGAACTCAGAAGACATAGTCTTCACCCTATTCTCCTTGAACTAGAGTCCTCAGACTCCGTCCAATACCTCAGGTGAGTCTTCAAGGTAGACTCCCGAGACCTTCACAGACTCAGTCACTCCAGGAAGTCACAATTGCATCTTGATTTCCTCAGGCTGAAGACTTCTACACCGGCTGGAAGATCACAGTCTTCAAGAGTAAAAAGCTTCGGATCACTCGAACCGACTTCCTCAGAAATGCTCAACTACTCAGGCTGGTGGTTTTCCTCACTTAGGTTCTTTAGTGTCTTCAATGAGTTGGGTTTCTCTCAAATGACAAGTGTCAGTTTTTCTCTCGGAGCTGCCAACCCACAAATTGGGCTGGGGGTGGCTATTTATAGCCGCGGAGCAACCCCAGGTGAAAGGACATAAATGCCCATGCATGCAATTACTCTCATGCCCTCGGATATGACCGTTGCTAGACAAGTTCTAGCCTCTCACCACGCAACACGTGGCACGGTCAAAGTATTCTCTCTCTCCTCACAATCTTCAGAAGAATCGCACTGGCGATCTCCTGACTCCTCAACCGAAGTTAGTTACCTCAGTGTCCTGAAGAACAATGTCTCAGACACCCGAGGACTGAACTTCTACTGCAGGAGATTTCCTCAGGGTTTTTCTTCAGGATTCCTAGTTGAGCAATTCCTCAGACCTTCGGAACTCGTTTTCTTCAACCCCTCCAATAGTATGATATTTTCCTACGACTCAAGAAAGAAAAAGACTTAACAAAGACTACGCTTCAGCTTGATCTTCATCTTGACATGTCTTCAGTATGGCGCAACTTTATTCAGGATCTCAATTCTTCGGGATCCAGTTTCTTCAGGATTCCAAGTCTTCAGGATCATGTTTCTTCAGGATTCGGAGTCTTCAGGATCCTGTTTCTTCATGATTTTGCGCCAGTACGTTCTTCAGGAAAACCTTCGTTTCTTCAATGTTCCTCAACATTTTGAGGGGTCGACATTGGTGGTTAAACACCTCATCAGGGACTGTTCTCCTGTGTATACTCACAAACACATCAGTCCCTTAACCGTTTTGTCATCAAACTCCTAGACCTCAAGGGGATGGCAGTTGATGCACTTACACTTTACTATCCAAGGATCGACCAGATGGATGTGTTGTAGCGCGACTAGGCTTGCTCTTTCAAAGTCGATGTCTCGACTGTCAAAGTTGACAAGCATTGCGCGACTTCCCTCGTGGTGACCACACCCATCGGAACTGCCAAAGTGCTTGTTGACGGCCAGACCAACAGGGTTCTCGGTGTTGAGATAATTCGTGCAAAAAGAGATGCACTCTTCGGTTAGAAAGCCCTTCGCTATGCTTGCATCTGGATGGGACCTGTTACGAACGTATTTTTTGATGTGTCCATTCATCCTTTCGAACGGCATCATGCTGAGCATAAAAGCAGGCCCGAGTTGGACGATATCCTCCACGACGTGGATCAGTAGATGCACCATAATGTCGAAGAACGCGGGCGGGAAATAGATCTCAAGCTCGCATAGTATGAGCACGATCTCCTCCTGTAGCCTTTTGAGTTGCGTAGTGCAAATCGACTTCCGGGATATGACGTCAAAAAAGTTGCAAAGGCCAAACATAGTTTTACGGACGTGCTCGTCCATTATCCCTCGGATCGCAACCGGGAGAATCTGCGTCATCAGCACGGCACAGTCGTGAGATTTCATCCCGCTGAAACGCTACTTCGCCTCGTCTAGGTATCTGCTTATCTTCCCCGCGTAGCCGTTCGGAAATTTTACTCCTATGAAGTAGTGGATAAACCGCTTGATCTCCTCCTCGCACAGAGTGAAGCATGCCGGGGGGCAGTGATCAATATCGGTCTTCTTCTTGGTCGCCCTTTTTTGTTTGCGAGAGTTTTGCGTTTCTGTATCCTCTTCCTTCTCCGTCTCATCATCGTCGTCACTAAGGGGGTGAAGTTCCCTCCTGATGCCCATAAATTTCAAGTCATTCCTTGCTTTTGGCCCGTCCTTGGTCTTCTCCGGCATGTTGAGCAGCGTGCCAAACAAGCTCTCGCACACGTTCTTTGTGATATGCATGAGATCAAGGCTATGAGGAATGCGGAGGAGACTCCAGTATTCCAAATCCCAGAAAACAGACCTCGCTTTCCATACCCTCATCAACGGCTGAGTCTTCTTTTTTTTTATTTCCTGGCGCGGGGCACTCTTTCCAAGTTTTCAGCAAGTTGTCGATTTCTTTGCACTCCTTCGAGCTTGGGGTTCTCGGAGCTCCTCGCTTCCATCGAACAGATGTCCCTGTTTTCTCCACGCGTGTTTCTTGGGAAGCCACCTCCGAGACCCCTGGAACACGGTTTTTGAAGATCCGGGATCTTTTGGTAGTAGGCGGTACGTTGTATTATCCATGCACCTAACGCACGCACAAAATCCTTGGACCACCTGCCCTGAGAAATATCCGTATCCGAGATAGTCGTGCACCGTCGTGATCACCGCGGCTTTCATTGGGAAATATTCTTTTGCCGCGGCGTCCCACGTATTGACTCCGTCTTTCCATAGCATTTCTAGCTCCTCTTTCAACAGCTGCAGATATAGATTGAGGTATGTACCTGGTTGTTTCGGCCCTTGAACTAGCGTACACATTGTTATGTATTTTTTCTTCATGCACTTCCAGGGGGGAGGTTGTATATGCATACAAACACGGGCCAGGTACTGTGTGTGCTGCTCTGGCCGCCAAACGGATTGACTCCATCGGCGCTCACACCAATCCTGAGGTTCCTTGGTTCTTTCCAAAAATCTGGGTATTCGAGGTCCAACGCAGTCCATTGGCTACCATCTGAAGGGTTGATGACGCGAGAGTTGACAGGTGTAGTCTTCTCGCCCTTCGTTGGTGAGCCCAAAGTGGAAGGCGTGATGCAGCACGGCAGAAAATTTCCCTCAGTAAAGATACCAAGGTTTGTCTCCAGTAGGACTCCAGAGATGATAAGTAGGTGTCAGCGGCGCTACTGACGCGGACCTGCGCACAGACACAAATAACTTTGTTCCCAACGAAGTTCAGAGAGGTTGTCAATCTCTCCAGTCTTGTTGTTCACAAAGGATCAAACACAAAGGATAATGATAGCAACTGAAAGTAAAAGCAGAAAAGTGAATGAGCGTGAAAACAGTAATGAGGATATGGACCGGGATACGTGATGTTCACTAGTGATGTCTCTCTCCCAAAAGACAATAAAACTACTATGCGAGGTAAACGAATTACAGAAGGGCAATTGACAGGATTATGAACGCACCGCAATGCTAACTATGTGTCAAAACCCCAAGTTAGGTATGTGCTAGGCTAGCAAGTAACTTTGCATCATGATAAAAATTTCAAAAGAAATTGAAATGGGAGAGAGAAAAACCCCCAGATGAATTTAATTCAAATGGCCAGATAAAAAGTTGCTCCAAAAATTCCTTTTGCCTTTTGAAAAGTCTTATAAATGAGTGGGATCACATATAAAGTGATGTGGGACCAAACCCATGCTCATGGATTTTTCAAATATTCAAACAGGAGCTTGGATTTAAATTTAAACCCCTATTTGAATTAAGATTCAAATAATTTCAATTTTAAAAAGTGCCAAACTTTATAAGTGGCTAGTCTATTATAATATGAGGCCATATAAAAAGTTTCAGCATTTTAAAAAATGCCTAGCTATTTATTTTAGCATGGCCAACATATTACAGAAAAGAAAACAGAAAAGAAAAGAACAGAAAACTTACCTGGCGTCTAGGCGAGGCCCACTTATTCTGGCCCAGTCCAGCCCACCTGGACTCCTCCCCTGTCGTCTTCCTCCCCGTGCCTCCCAGCTGCTCGGTGGAATGCCACCGAGCCAGCAGAGCACGTAGCTCCTCCTCCAGGCGCCACCTGCCCCTCCCGAAGCTCCTAGACGCGCCACGCAGCTCCTGGACGAGCCGCACGTTCATTCCCCCTCTGTGTCTCTCCCCAGCTCGCCCGCGACGACCCCCGAGAGCATCGCCGGCCATGGCCATGGCAACTCATAGCCCGAGCTATAGGTAGCCGCCAGGAACGTGTCCATCGTCTTCGTCTTCGTCTTCGTCTTCTACGCCGCGCCGCAGAAGGAATTGCCCCGAGACGCCTTGTAGCCGACGTGCACTTCATCGTCCTCCCCTCCGGCCGCCGTGCGTCGCGGTCCAAATACTCCACTGTCGAGCCCTCCCCGACCGAGCTGCTACCTCCGTCGAGTTCCTGGTGAGCTGTAGCTCGAAAACCCTCTGGATACGCCCTCATTTGCATCCTCTAGAGACGTCTGGCATGGGAGCCGAGCGAGCTCGCCGCCATGGACGACGGCAAGGGATCCCCAGTACTCCTACGTTCCCGCCGTGTTGTCCATCGTGTTCCTGGAACCCCCAGGAGTCGATTGGACTAGCGCAAGCCCAAGCTACCCCACGACGACGACCTCGTTGTCGTTGCTCCACCACGGCCGCCGCTAGGGCTTGACTCCGGCGACGTTCCGGTGAGCCCCAACACTCCTTCCTTGGCCCGTTCGACGCGCGTGAGAAGGAGCTTCAAAACGGTGGTCATCGCGTGACATTTGGTCCTTTGTGCCGCCGTCCCGTGCGACGCCGCCGTGCTGGTGGGTCGCAGGAGACTCGTCGCCGGTGAGGTCCAGGTGGCAGGATTAATTCAACTTAATCCCCCCCCCCAGCAGACACTTACAGGTGGGCCCATCCCCCTCTAATCCTCTCTGTTAGATTAATCTAACAGGGAAATCAGATGAGAGGCTGACAGCCCTGGCCCACTGGTCAGTTTGACCGGGGTCAAAAAAACCCTGACGTCATATTGATGCAGTGCTGGCGCAATAAAGCTTTTCCAATAAAAAGAAATCAGAGAAATTCCAGAAAATAGCTTAAACTTCAATAAATCATAGAAAATTCATATTAACTCCAAATTGGACAAATAATATATGAAAAATGACCAGGAGAAAATAATCTATCCAAATATACAACTTTCAACTATGTTTGAGTTGAATTTAAAAGGTGACTAGTAGCATTTTCTATTTGGATTAATTGGAATTAAATCAAATTCATTTCAAATGCTTTTGCAATTTGAACCATAGCAACATACCACATTTCAATTGCACATCAGAGGCATATCATACACATTTCAAAATAAATTACATTGATCACACAATAGCATTTGTAACTTGGCTAAATTGAAGTCACATTGGAGTTTGAATTTGCAAATCATTTGCAATATACTCCATTTAAATGGAATTGCTTCACACATCAAATTCATGCAAACCAAGTTTCAACCTTCAACCATGTGATTGTGCATTGTATTTATATTGCTTCCTTGTTTGTTGTTTGTCGAGTAGAGGTGGAACCGGAACAGGAGGCAGCCCCCTTCGTTGAAGACCCTGAACCCGAACCTCGTCAGCAAGGCAAGCTAACCCCCATTGATCATGTCGATAAAATCCCACTTCCCTCTCATGTCTCGCTTATGCATTGTATAGGATGGTTACCATGATAACATTTCTACCACATAGTTGAACCCATATCCGATGCATGACCTATCCTCTTGTCAGAGTAGTAAGCAAACCACAATCCTAGCTGACATAGTAGTTGTTTGATATCATGTGGCCCCTGCAACTGTTACTGCTTATTTCATGCTTAGAGTTTACAATGAGGATGTTTTTGATGTGAGTCGGGATGATGGTAAACATGGTATTGATGAAAGTGAAATTGTGTTGGTGAATCCACCCTAATACAAGGTGAACGATGAGAGGTTGTGTAGGAGTACACAGTGGGTTGTGTCGTTGAACACCGCCTTAAGTCCGAGTTCTTGTGTGGTGATCCAAGAAGAAGAGTACAACCACACATTGGGCTCACTGACCCCTCTCGACCTAGTACCTCACCCCGTTCGAACCCCAGGAGTCGCATTAGTTCGGAGTTCTGGTAGGGCTGTGGCACGGTCTGCGAAGTGGATGAACGGATTTTCAAGACCGGCTTGGGACCCTGCACACATCGTTTGAGGCTGTACTGGAACCTCGGTTGGACTTCCATACGGATCCCCCTCAGATAGGCGACTCTCTGGACTAGAACGGAGTTGTGGGCGAAGTGTCGTGGCAACATCCTCGCCGGTACCCACTTGAAGGGTCCCACTCCCAGGCGGTAACTGATGCGTGTGTGTGTGTAGCGGTACACCCCTGCAGGGTTATCAAAACTATTCAGATAGCCGCGTCCACGGTTATGGACTGCTTGGAAAACTTAGCTTGATTATTAGACAACTTGAACTGGATACTTCTAAAACTCGCAAGATAAGCGTGAGTGCTATGGCGTGCCTTCTCGTGGGGAAGTCGAGGAAGGCACCATAGTGGTGTATTTGGTTGAAGAGATGTAGTGGACTCGTGTACGCTTCTTACCTCAAGTCTGGTACTCGTAGTTCAGGACTAGCCAAGTCAAAGCTGGCACTTCTCCAATTGAACCCCACCTCCCTTTACCTTGATACAGGTGCATGAGTAGTATAGCTCCTATGTAAGTCTTGCTGAGTACGACTTTGTACTCACGTTTTCTTATTCTATGTTTTAGATGAACCCACCTACCTGATGGTGGCTTCTACCCGAATCTCGAAGATTGAAGACTCAGACCAAGACCAAGCTAGTGTAGTCCCAGTCAGACGACTGGTTCCCTCGTGGAGGGCTTGTTTTTAGATAAGGCTTCTCTAAGCCATTTGTTAAACTTGTCTGTACTCAGACCTACTTTGCTTCCGCATGCTTGTTGTAAAGTTGGATCACAGACTTGTGATCTCTGTGTGCACTCTGTAAGAGTTATCAATAAAGTTGTATACTTTGTAGAGAATTGCAATGATACCTGCTGTTGGGGTACTTTGCTACTCTGACATATCTGTTGTAGCCCCTAGTAAGCCATGGTCATCCTCAGGAAAACCATCCAGTAACCCAACTCTTTAAACCTAGTCACCCGACAGATGTGTAGAGTTCATAGTGGATCTTATGCCAGGAACCGCACCAATTTCCAGACGCCCATACAAAATGGCCCCACGTGAGCTAGCTTGTAACACCCTCAGAATCAGTAACAGTAATCACTACAGTTATTCCACTGTTAGTGATCATTACTGTTGATGATCAAGCCTTGAACACCTTTGATCACAACTCATTGAAATTCCAACCCTGATAAAATTTTCAAATAAGTGTGGATTGTAAATCTTGCTCCAAAAATTGTGGATGCCAGTCAATCAACATGATCATGGTTAAACCAAGCCCCCCTTAGTCATTAGAATAATCACAACTCTATGTTGATTGTGAAACCAATGTTGTGGGGTTATCAAAATTGTTTTGAAAATTTAAATTAAAATGGAAACCTTAGTTAAACCAAAGTTAATGAAACATATTAAATAAAATGCCTAGCAATCTTAGGCCATGATAATATAGCAATGGTTGTTTTATTAAAAATGGTATAGTAATATAAAGGAATAATATTTAAAATAAAAACAATAGTTGGGAATTGTTAAATTGCCATGGAATAAAATAAACACGTGGGAATTTTAAATGAACTAAAAATTATGGAAACAATTTTATAAAATGCCTAATAATCTATAGGCCATAATAAAAGTGATTTGGGTTTTATTATAATGTTTTAATATTATAGATAAATAAAAACAGTAGCAAAACAGTGGCTTTTAATACCTTTTAAATAAAACAAGATATGAAATGATTTTTTTATAAATCACAAAAACTCTTATTAATATTCTATTTATATATAACACTAATATTGGGGTCAGTCCCATGTTTTTACAATTTGATAAAGTAACTAAAATAATTACAAACAGAAAAGAAACAAAAGAAAACAAAAGGGAAAAACAGTAACCCAATTTGATATCAAATGGTTAAAGTACCCGGATGAATTTATTTCGAACACGAAAGTTGTTCGGAATAGTTCATCTAACCCGGATACACCACCCACACCTGTGTCGGATATCCACGACACCTCCGGCATGATATCTCCCCCCTCCGGACACCTTGTCCGATAATCACCCGGAGCCGGTATTTCATCCCCAGATGAATTCCCGCTCCGAGCAACATGCCTCGTACTGCGTTAGAACCCCGTTTACAATCCATCTGTTATGTCTTGCATTTGTATTGCTATTATTGTTATGTATTTATTGTTTCTTCCCCCCCCCCTTCATCTCCGGTAGACCCCGCTGATGAGTACGACTACTTCGTCGACAACCGTACCGCTACCGTCGAGCTTGCAGGCAAGCAGAGCCATTCTCTTCCCCAGATATCGCCTATCTTTCCGTACATTTCTTGCACTAGGCATTGTTACTGCTGCTTCTACGTTGCTTACCTATTCAACTGCATAGCCTGTCATTGTCACCCCTTGATGTGCCTTCCTTTATCCTATGCTGCCTATTATTATTATTATGCATTATTCAGCAGTGAGCCCTGCGCATTGTTAGTTAGGTTTAGAATAGAGGGTCGTGATCACTCAGGGGAGTGAACGCGGGAACATATATTACAACTGCAACAGGTACGGGTCAATGCAGACGCCATAGGGAACCTACAACGGCGAGACTCTGCCGAGTCGCTTCGAGTTTGGCTTACGAGTGGAATGGAATCGTATTTCACTCTCGTCGGCTCAGTAGCGTAGCATCACCGGGATGATACGAGGTTTACTTCTTTAGTTCATTCCGCTAATGTCTCAGTCGAGCCATCTCAAGTGTACCATCGAGGGTGATTCCTCCTGGTTTCACTTAATGGTACGGACTCGAACCAACTGGTGTCCTTAAAGGTAAGAAGTCGGGCGACCCAACGGTGCCCGCGAGTGGTATTGTGACGGGACGACAGGGAGGGTACGACCAGTGTACCAGTGTGCTTGGCCCCTGAACGTTGGCCACGAGAGTTACCAAACTACGAAAGTCGACCTCCTCCAGGAGCACACGCGAGACAAGGTAAGGAGACGGTTCACCTTGTTGGTAACCGCAGTGACTTGGTGGGACGACGGGGCAGGCACCGATGTACTCGTGGTCCTCGCTGCTGTCGTTGTCCGCGGGTCGGTTAAGTCGAGGCAACGATAACGGTTGTCACGCAGGTTAATTAAAATGCTAATTGGTTCAGTGAATGTCTTGAGTTGGCTATATGCCATGTACGGACTACCTACCCGTGGGAATTACGAGTTTATGGGCTCCTCTGCTTCGTAGTGTCGTCCGAGGACTCTTCAGACGTCAGCAGTACCGCGGGCTGATTGCCGGGAAGTGCGCTGTCTTCTTGGCTCGAGCTGTGTTGTTTTTGTTACGGCTTCCCGGCCACCCACGCACCGTGCAGGAGTACGTCAGGGTTGGGGTCCAAGGCCTTGAGTACTTAGGATTTAGACCGGCGGATGGCCTCTCTGTTGAGTTTGAAAGATGGGCTATGAAGCGTCGGATAGCCTCGGTGGAGCGTTCCCTAACAAGGTTCCCGCCACCCTGGAGATCCGTGCGTGTAGCGTAACATAAGTGCACCCCTGCAGGGAAGATTAATCTATTCGAATAGCCGTGTCCACAGTAACAGGACGCTTCATGCTGAAGCTCGATCTTACCACTAGAAACTATTATTATTAAATTGTATGGTTCCGGGTTTTCTTCCTCGCGGGGATGTCGAGGAGGTGAACTCGGAGGCATTGCTAATTATTACAACTTATTATTATACAATGCTGCAGCAACTTCTGCTGCATTGTTACTTTATGCTTCATATAAATTGTTGGCTAATTCTTACCTCATGCTGCAAGACATCTTCGGAAGTTGCTAATCTTCGATTGGCCTAGCTTCTTACCCTTGCTCTGGATTTCTGTCTTTCAGTCCACTATATACAGCCTCTTCTATCCGTTGATACAATGCATATTGCTTAGTAGCGGACGTAAGACTCGCGGGTATACTAGATACTCACCTGCTTTATTTCCTTTACTGTTTTGCCTGATCGGCCGCTGCAGTCGACGTTGGAGTCCAGGAGTAGGAGATCCCCGATGTCGACCACCGCAACGTGAAGATCCCTGATGCCTTCTACGACGTCGAGTTCCCCGTTGACCAGGAGTAGCTTGGAGGTTCCCAGGCAGGAGGCCTCGCCTTTTCGATCTGTTGTTATTTGTGCTAGCCTTCTTAAGGCAACCTTGTATCCTTGTGTCTGTATTCAGATACTATTGCTTCCGCTGACTTTGTGCTCTCGAGCTGTTGTATTCGAGCCCTCGTGGCCCTTGGCTTGTATTAAACAGCTTGTATTATTTTATTTGTAGAGTTGTGTTGTGATATCTCATCGTGAGTCCTTAATCTCGATCGTGTACCTTGCGTGTATGATTACTATACACGGTCTGATTTTGGGGCGTCACATAGCTGAGCTTAAAATCCAACTTGAAGCTTTGTTGGAAAAAGGCTTCATCCGCCCTAGCTCATCGCCATGGGGTTGCCCCGTTCTGTTCGTAACGAAGAAAGATGGAACAGAAAGGATGTGTGTAGACTATCACCCGCTAAATTTAGCGACGATAAAGAACAAGTACCCACTGCCCAGGATCAATGATCTTTATGATCAACTTGCAGGATCCTCTGTCTTCTCCAAGATGGATTTGAGATTAGGTTATCATCAAATCAAAATCCGAAACGAGGACATTCCAAAAACGGCTTTCACTACTCGTTATGGTCTTTACGAGTACACCGTCATGTCCTTTGGTTTAACCAATGCCCCCGCCACTTTCTCACGCATGATGAATTCGATCTTCATGGAGTACCTAGATAAATTTTTTGTAGTTTATCTCGATGAAATTCTCATCTACTCGAAGAACGAAGAAGAACATGCCGAACACCTAAGGCTGGTATTGATGAAACTTAGAGAGCATCGCCTGTATGCTAAATTCTCCAAGTGACCTACTTAGGCCATGTGATTTCTGCAAAAGGCATTGCTGTGAATCCCGAGAGAGTTCAGGCCGTCCTTGACTGGACTCCACCTGAATCGGTTAAGCAAGTTAGGAGTTTTCTTGGCCTAGCCAGCTATTGCCGTCGCTTCGTCAAGAACTTTTCTAAAGTTGCAAAGCCTCTAACTGAACTCCTCAAGAAAGATAAGAAATTCCTATGGACTCCCAAGTGCGAGGAAAGCTTTCAAGAGCTAAAAAGAAGATTGACGTCTGCACCCGTACTTGCGCCTCCAGACACCGAAAAGGATTTTGAGATCTTTTGTGATGCCTCACGGCAAGGGTTAGGATGCATACTTATGCAAGATAGACATGTGGAAGCTTATTCTTCACGCCAGTTGCGGCCACATGAAGAGAACTATCCTACCCATGATCTTGAACTCGCTGCCGTAGTTCATGCCCTAACAACTTGGCGACATTACCTCCTTGGTAATCGTTGTGAGATCTATTCCGACCACCAAAGCCTCAAATACATTTTCACCCAGCCAGATCTTAATCTCAAGCAAAGATGCTGGATTGAGTTGATAAAAGATTATGACTTAGGAATTTCTTATACCCCAGGCAAAGCCAATGTCATGGTTGATGCACTAAGTCGTAAGTCGTATTGTAACAACCTCATGTTACAACAGTATCAACCACTTATCCATGAGGATTTTCGAAAGCTCAATCTCGAGATTGTTCCTCGTGGATCTATTTTCAACTTGGTGGCGAAACCAACTCTTGAGGATCAAATCATAGTTGCCCAAAAGCGTGCACGAGGTGTTCGTCGGATCAAGGAGAACATTGCTAGCGGAGTTGCTAAATGTTTCTCCACTGATAGTAAAGGAACGGTATTCTTTGGAAATTTTTTGGTAGTACCTAAGAATAGGGATCTAAGGCAACTCATCCTCAAAGAAGCCCATGACACACCCCTCTCGATTCATCCCGGTAGCGCAAAAATGTACCGAGATCTACGCCAGAGATTTTGGTGGACCAGGATGAAGAGAGACATTGCCTGATTTGTTGCCGTATGTGATGTTCGTCGTCGCATTAAGGCAGAACATCAAAGTCCTGCTGGTACACTTCAACCTTTGCCTATTCCAGAGTGGAAATGGGACAAAGTCGGTATGGACTTCATCACCGGCTTTCCAAAAACCCAGAAAGGAAATGATGCCATCTTCGTTGTCCTAGATAGGCTTTCCAAAGTTGCACAGTTCCTTCCAGTTCGCTAGCCTATAACTGCTAGCCAGTTAGCAGACTTGTATGTCTCTAGAATTGTGTCTCTTCATGGTGTTCCTTTGGAAATCAATTCTGATCGTGGTATCCTTTTCACCTCTAGATTTTGGGAAAGCTTTCAGAATGCTATGGGAACTCATCTCTCCTTTAGTACAGCTTTCCATCCTTAATCTAGCGGTCAAGTCGAAAGGGTTAACCAAATTCTTGAAGACATGCTCAGAGCTTGTGTTATCTCATTTGGAAAGAATTGGGAGAAGTTGTTGGGGTTCGCAGCAGAAAACACAAATTTTTCTAACTAGCGTTCCCATAACCCAAGATCTAGCTAGCCGTATTACCATAACGGAAAGTAGTGCGGAAATAACATACCTCGGGGTGTAGTCCGTTGCGCGGGAAACGTTCCCGCAAACGTGGTTGATGTAGCCGATCAAGGTTCACAGCCCCCTGGCTGTGTTGAGCACCCGGATGGGTGTAGTTCCACACGTGCAGCACCTCGTAGTACTCGCACACATACGAGACTCGATGACGACCTCCGTTCTCCGATCCAGCGGAGGTGGCGAAAGTAGACCTCCGGACGGAGTTTCGGCAGCACGACGGCCTCCGATTCTAGCAGAGAAGTCTCAATTCCACTGCAGGCTCACACTAGGGAGCCCACCGTGAAAGAGACAAGGGAGGGGAGAAGACCGGAGAAAACCGATCTCAATTCAGAGTAATATTTAATTTCTCACGAATTTCTGTGTATTAAATATGTGCACCCTGCCCATCTATATATAGGCAGAGGGGAGGGAGTCAACCCCTCTCCCTTAGCAATGTGGGACTAAAGTCCCTTGCTAAGGGGAGGTGGCCGGCCGAGGGGGGGAGGGGGCGCACCCCTCATGGGCTGGCGCCTCCCCCTCTATTTCTTTTTTCCCTTTTATTTCCCCTAATGGGCCTTTTTCTCCACTAAGGCCCATTGCACATATTAATTAGAAATAAAATGATTTTAATTATTAATTCAATTAATTAATAACTAAAACATAATATTCCATCTCCCGGTGCTCCGGAACACCTTCCGGTTCACTTCGAACTTGTTTCGGTTCAACATGGTACTTCTCCAATATTGTTTCCTTTATTCTCTAGTTATTCCGATGGTTCCGAAAAGGTCTCCGATTCCATCGAGCCCTTAAGTGTGTTACCCTACGGTCCAAGAACACTCCAGTCATGACCGAGCAGAGGCTACAGTCAATGATCATCAGCGGGACCTGGATGCCCATAATGACCCCTGTGCATTCCGGATATCAAACACCGATTGGACCTTACGCCGTATAGCATTCCCTTTGTCAGCGATACTGGATTGTTCCGAGATTCGATCAATGACATCCTATGTCTGGTTCAACCTCGTTCCGAACTAATCTTATTCACTCGTTCCCGTGATATTCATCCCCGTGACCTAGTCACATGCTGTAGCTTTATGGATGGAATCTCACCGAGTGGGCCCAGAGTATCTATCCATTATATGGATTGACAAATCCCGCTCTTGTAACAATACTCCTCAACATATCTCCACGGAATACCTAAGATACAACCGTTATGACCCGCATATTTCAGTCAGGTGGTGGGATGTAAGTCAAAGCATCCGGGAAGATAGTGATTATGCACGTACTCACGGTCAAAGGAACGGTCTACCACGTTATGTAATTACAACACTGGACCTTCATAAGATTTGATCATGCTGTAATGCTTACTTTGGTTAATGTTCATCACGTCACTTAACCAGTGAGGTACCCTCATAGTCAGGAGACTTAATTGTCCATGATCGCGAAACCACGATCATCATGTTGACCATGAACTAGTTGTCGATGTAGAGGCTAACTAGGAACTCTGGGGGTTTCTATACCACACCTGTATCATTGTTTCACTGACACGGTTCTAGCACGGTATGAAACTGGTTATGAACTTGCTTAGATATATTGGAATAATCATATATTATTTGCCTCTAGAGCATATATCCAACAGTCTCCCACTTGCACTAGCGTGCTAATAATCTAGCCGCATTTTTTTTCGATCATAATCATCTTATCACATAAGAGTTTCATTGATCATGCATGCTCATGGAAGAGGGTTCTTCAACGAACTGCACCAATTCAGATTTGTATGTTTCCTTTGCAACTGGTATAGGTCAAAAGCTCTTTTGACATACCATTCATTATCATATAATGGTTGGATATAAGTTTCGCGGGAGAGTGAGACTATTATTTCACAGTATCCTCCAATGATCTCTTGGTTCAGTATTTAGAAGACTCATCCTTAGTCATATATACTGGGAAATACACTCAGCCAGAAGTCCAATACTTCTAACGCTAAACTTTTATCCATACGTCTACTTTCTTAAGTAGTATTATGTTTGTAGTGCCGTGAATTTTTCTCACATTTCTTTCATGTCTTTGGTGATGTCTCTAATTCCATATAGACCCATAATATGGCTTGCAATTGTAATCTTGCATTACATTCAAGTCTATTATCCTCTCTATATTTTAGAGTACAGTCCTCAGTATTCCTCATATACTGAAATCATGGACTTTATTCAGATTTTGTGTTTTACTCCTAAATCACATCGGAATCTGTTCTTCTTCCAAGAACTTTTGAGTCATTCTGTTGTTGGATTCACAATGCATGTTATATGGTAGAATCATATGTCAAGAACATATAAGATCACATGTCCAGTACATGGTGCATCTCTATTCTTCCATCAAGACATTGCTTGTGATATTTGGATTTCATCCATTATATAATTTCTAGCCACAAGAACCTGTTTCTTGTCTAGAAGATTATTCCAACCTTCACTTCGTTTCATTATCCGTATCTTAATCTACTCATATAGATTTCAACGTGTAATGTGTTGGTATTTCACATAAAAGGAGATTCTTGCAATCTTGTATTTTATTTGCCTTATGCTCTATATATATCATAATGCACATATGTATATAAGACGATTCTCTATATACACAATCAATGCATATCCATATATATACATATGAGATCATTCTTCACACATATCAATGCATATATGTTTGAGACAATGATCATGCTCCCACTCAAATATATCCATCATATACTCATATATTTGTGGTTCAGCTTTCATCAAGTCATTTTATTGTTCACTATGTCTCACATAATGACAAAGCTTCCAAAGCTCCCACTCAGAAAATTCCCTCTGCATTCCAAGTTTCCGGGAAGTCTTCCAAGCTCCCACTCAGTTTCATGAAACTGCAGGCCCACTCAATATTTTGGTCATCACAAAATCACTTGATCAAATCAAGGTTGAGGGTTCCTGTCTTGAGGTACTATAGTCCATCCTTTTAACGAAGTAATCTTCGTCATGCCCATTGCAATTCTCTTTCAAATCCCAAATTTGACTGAGATGCAATTTCAGGCTATGGTCCATCGTAGTGTAAATGAAATATTTTATTGATTAAAGCATTCCTACTTTTCCGTAGTCAATCACCATTGAACTTTGGTCATAACCAAATAATGCCTTATGCCCATTACATTATTCTCAATAACTCTCCAGTTTGTCGAGAATATGAAATAACCGATTTATTTCACGGGACGTGAGCCATCCTATATGTAACTCAATATTATTTCATTTCTCCTCGTGTTCTAGGCTACCATCATTCCTTTGTGTCTTCAAGCAATGTTATTCCCTATTGTTTTATTAAGAAGACTCATGATTATTGTTCTGTACAGAACGTATTCATGACAACCTTCTAAATTCAACAATGGCTTCAACTCATATACACGGATCAATTATCTTTGGCATATCCTTCCTTATATAGCGTCATTACAGCAGAACATGCTTCCGTTGCAATACTCTGATATTCTGAAGGCAAGGTCCAATACCCCGGTCAAAGTTTCCATTATCTCCCATTGGAAACGTGTTGAGAGACTTTTCTCATATTACCAATTAAGCAACACAAATTTTGCTATTCAGGGCGAATATGTAATTTCAATTGCTCGTAGTTTTATTACAAAGAAATTCTTTCTTTTAAGAAACCTTATAACACCATCAGTTATGGACCTATCATGTCTCGTTAGAATTAGGATGGTTTCCTATTCATGAAGTGGGTGTTTTAACTTAATGAATTAAACAACTTATTCAACAATAACTATAGTGCTAGGGGAAAGAACGTTTAGACCATACTACGATTTAGTATGATTACGAATGGTTTAAGTAGTCTAGTACTTTCAACTTCCATCGCAGTTTGTGGTACAACTTCCACAAGTCTCCCATTATGTCAATATCAATACTTATCACTTCGGATCGTAGCGTAGTGATATGTATCCTTGTATTCTCACTTCTCACTGTGATTCCTGAATCTCAGTTTTATGATCTCAATTGAATAAAACTTTCAATTAATCATATGAAGTCTTTAATGATAACTCACGTGCCCATTCAGTACATCATTTATGTATAATGATTGGCACAAGTTCTACTTGCTAGAACCTTGTCATGGTTATATTTATTGCAGAGGTTCATAGATCGTGTATCTAATCCATCTCATGCAATCAAGTTATGATTTTCATTTGATAATGAACTCACAAGTTAATAGATCATACATTTAATGAATTCATCAGTTATGAAGTCACCTCATGCAATCAAATCTTTGACTTGTTATAATCAAGACAACTTTATCATTAAACATTGAATATTTCTTGACAATAATAGTAGTATTATAAATTCTTTCTATCATATCATAAATCAAGACGTAATCAAAGTATAAGCACACTTTTATTCATAAAGATGGAACAACTGACTTGTCTCATTACATGAATAACTTTGTCTCGCGAAATGCAAGACACACAACTAAGTGTTCATACTATAATGATTACATAAGATTTATCTAATACTCTAAGTATCTCCTATGATAGATGTCTCGGAGGAATCCATGCTGGCCATCAACTGACTTGATATCCATCAATCCTCGATTTCACCTCTTCCCGTCCATGCAACGGAAGGTCCTGTTTTCATAAAACAGAATAAGTATCACATACTCATTTACTGCAAATGTTGTATAAGGGAATAAACATTTATAAAAGTATATCAAGTATATACCTTCTCCATCGACAACTTCTCCTTCAATGGGTTCAACCTCCAGGTACTGAAGTCTATCCATGAAGTCAGAGAACTCGAGGCTTTCACCTCTGCCGACATAGACATGAACATGGTTTGTATAGCTCGGTGGAAGCGAGTGTAACACCGTGTATATCGCAGACTCATGTGTGGTCTCATAGTTAAAATCATCTACGAGGCTCAGATGTATCTCATGCATCTTGGCCAAGTGTGCCTTCAGGCAAGATCCTTCTTCCATCTTTGTAGAGAGAAACTCACTTTCTAACTCAAATCTGACAACTCTAAACTGATGCAAGTTTGATGACTTCAGCTCATCGGTCATATCATATGTATCCAAACCAGCATACTCCTCACACAAAGGTTGCGGAATGCTGGTTTCTATGATACCCTTAGCTATGGCATATGTCCTTCGACGATACTGATAATCAATCGCCGCTTGTGCATCCATGTCGTTTGCTGGAGGGTTTCCCGCATGATTTTTAGTTAAGAATGAAAGGTTGATTCTCTTGAGCACGGCTATAATGCGTAAGTACCAACTAACGAAGTTTGACCCATTTTATTTAAGTCTTTCACCATGTAAGAAGTAAACCATTTCAAGGTACTAGGTATTATCCATTTTCTACAAACATAATTGCAAGGAACACAATTAAGACTAGTTCACAACAATGAGTTCATATAATCACATTATAAATGAGCTCACACTAAAATAATTCATCCCTAGGAAGTTTTAGTGATTACATGATCCAGATTCACTGCCCGACCACGAATATCAAACGGCTGACGGGTCAGTTTCAAAGGTAGACAACAACTTGTGCGATCACATTATCTTATATGTACTGTGACTCATGCTCGATCTTTCGATCTCTAGTATTCCGAGGCCATATCTGCATATGCTAGGCTCGCCAAATTAACCTCCATGTTATATGCTGCTCAGCAAGGCCATATCTGCATACGCCAGGCTTGCCGAACCCAACCTCATGTGAACTCCATTGAATATGTAGAACAACTCCGGTATGTACGGAGCATCAAGCCATATGGGAGAACCTTCCAGGCGGTGCACACTTCGGTAGAATACTTGTGTTTGGCTTTGTTAAGGGATCATCTTATCACATGCTACCGTCGTGTATCCTATACTAGCAAGTTTTAAGATGTCTGAGCTATGGCAACACTAAGTCTACAGTGTCTCCATTTTAGTTTGTTTTATGATGACGATTACTACTTACTAGTAACACATAGCAAAGCTATCACTACATCGCAAACAAACAAACGATAGCCCCCACTTAGCAATACAAGGTTTAGACGGTCAAGTTGTATATTGCAAGTTTTACGTGGCTGCTAGGGCTTTCATAGTTAAACAGGTTTTAACCTACGAGTCAACCACAACGTCAACCATACGATTGTCTCTATTACACCCCGCACGGGGCCCTCCGTTGCAAATGCCACATCCGCAAAAGTAGAGAGACTGACACCCCCTCAGCCACTTTATACGGTACAAGCCGCATGTTAAGCGTGGAACCAGTCTCGCGTAAGAGTACGCGTAAGGTCGGTCGGGGGCCGCTTCATCAAACAATGCCGCAGATGTGAACAAGTACACGTGGGAGGGTAACAATCATACAATCAACGCCCACATCCCCGATGTGTTCTATCCGTACAGTAATACTAAGCATAGACCTAGCTCATGATACCACTGTTGGGGTTCGCAGCAGAAAACACAAATTTTTCTAACTAGCGTTCCCATAACCCAAGATCTAGCTAGCCGTATTACCGTAACGGAAAGTAGTGCGGAAATAACATACCTCGGGGTGTAGTCCGTTGCGCGGGAAACGTTCCCGCAAACGTGGTTGATGTAGCCGATCAAGGTTCACAGCCCCCTGGCTGTGTTGAGCACCCGGATGGGTGTAGTGCCACACGTGCAGCACCTCGTAGTACTCGCACACATACGAGACTCGATGATGACCTCCGTTCTCCGATCCAGCGGAGGTGGCGGAAGCAGACCTCCGGACGGAGCTTCGGCAGCACGACGGCCTCCGATTCTAGCAGAGAAGTCTCAATTCCACTACAGGCTCACCCTAGGGAGCCCACCGTGAAAGAGACAAGGGAGGGGAGAAGACCGGAGAAAACCGATCTCAATTCAGAGTAATATTTAATTTCTCACGAATTTCTCTGTATTAAATATGTGCACCCTGCCCATCTATATATAGGCAGAGGGGAGGGAGTCAACCCCTCTCCCTTAGCAATGTGGGACTAAAGTCCCTTGCTAAGGGGAGGTGGCCGGCCAAGGGGGGGAGGGGGCGCACCCCTCATGGGCTGGCGCCTCCCCCTCTTTTTCTTTTTTCCCTTTTATTTCCCCTAATGGGCCTTTTTCTCCACTAAGGCCCATTGCACATATTAATTAGAAATAAAATGATTTTAATTATTAATTCAATTAATTAATAACTAAAACATAATATTCCATCTCCCGGTGCTCCGGAACACCTTCCGGTTCACTCCGAACTTGTTTCGGTTCAACATGGTACTTCTCCGATATTGTTTCCTTTATTCTCTGGTTACTCCGATGGTTCCGAAAAGGTCTCCGATTCCATCGAGACCTTAAGTGTGTTACCCTACGGTCCAAGAAGACTCCAGTCATGACAGAGCAGAGGCTACAGTCAATGATCATCAGCGGGACCTGGATGCCCATAATGACCCCTGTGCATTCCGGATATCAAACACCTATTGGACCTTACGCCGTATAGCATTCCCTTTGTCAGCGATACTGGATTGTTCCGAGATTCGATCAATGACATCCTATGTCTGGTTCAACCTCGTTCTGAACTAATCCTATTCACTCGTTCCCGTGATATTCATCCCCGTGACCTAGTCACATGCTGCAGCTTTATGGATGGAATCTCACCGAGTGGGCCCAGAGTATCTATCCATTATATGGATTGACAAATCCCGCTCTTGTAACAATACTCCTCAACATATCTCCACGGAATACCTAAGATACAACCGTTATGACCCGCATATTTCAGTCAGGTGGTGGGATGTAAGTCAAAGCATCCGGGAAGATAGTGATTATGCACGTACTCACGGTCAAAGGAACGGTCTACCACGTTATGTAATTACAACACTGAACCTTCATAAGATTTGATCATGCTGTAATGCTTACTTTGGGTAATGTTCATCACGTCACTTAACTAGTGAGGTGACCTCATAGTCAAGAGACTTAATTGTCCATGATCGCGAAACCACGATCATCATGTTGACCATGAACTAGTTATCGATGTAGAGGCTAACTAGGAACTCTGGGGGTTTCTATACCACACCTGTATCATTGTTTCACTGACACAGTTCTAGCACGGTATGAAACTGGTTATGAACTTGCTTAGATATATTGGAATAATCATATATTATTTGCCTCTAGAGCATATATATCCAACAGAAGTCTCTTCCATTTGCCGAATTTTCTTATAACAATAGTTTTCAATCTAGTCTGAACATGGCTCCTTTTGAATTCCTATATGGACGACGATGTCGAACACCCCTAAACTGGTCAGAAACCGGTGAAAGACAATTCTTTGGACCGGATATGATCATGGAAGCAGAAGAGCAAGTTCGCATTGTTCGTGATCAGTTGAAAGCAGCCCAGTCTCGTCAGAAAAGCTACTATGATCGTCATCATAGGAAAGAGAGCTATAATATGGATGAGAAGGCTTACCTTCGGGTTACTCCTCTGAAGGGAACCCAACGTTTCGGTATCAAAGGCAAGTTGGCCCCACATTACATCAGACCTTTCCGCATTCTTGCTAAACGTGGAGAAGTTGCCTACCAACTTGAACTACCCCGCACCTTTCCCGAGTACATGATGTATTCCATGTGTCACAACTCAGGCGTTGCTTCAAGGACCCCATCCGCAAAGTCGACCATGAAAAGTTTGATCTACAAGATGACCTTTCTTATTGAGAATACCCTGGTCGTGTTCTTGATTCAGCAGAGCATGTCACTCGCCGAAAGAAGATCAAGTTTCTGAAAGTTCAGTGGTCACACCACTCTGAGAGAGAAGCCACGTGGGAAAGAGAAGACCGCCTCCGTGCCGAGTACCCCTCCTTCCTCCCGCAGACTTCTGAATCTCGGGACGAGATTGTTTTGAGTGGGGGCGAGTTGTCACAACCCCAAGTTAGGTATGTGCTAGGCTAGCAAGTAACTTTGCATCATGATAAAAATTTCAAAAGAAATTGAAATGGGAGAGAGAAAACCCCCCAGATGAATTTAATTCAAATGGCCAGATAAAAAGTTGCTCCAAAAATTCCTTTTGCATTTTTGAAAAGTCTTATAAATGAGTGGGATCACATATAAAGTGATGTGGGACCAAACCCATGCTCATGGATTTTTCAAATATTCAAACAGGAGCTTGGATTTAAATTTAAACCCCTATTTGATTTAAGATTCAAATAATTTGAATTTTAAAAAGTGCCAAACTTTATAATTGGCTAGTCTATTATAATATGAGGCCATATAAAAAGTTTCAGCATTTTTAAAAATGCCTAGCTATTTTATTTTAGCATGGCCAACATATTACAAAAAAGAAAACAGAAAAGAAAAGAACAGAAAACTTACCTGGCGCCTAGGCGAGGCCCACTTCTTCTGGCCCAGTCCAACCCACCTGGACTCCTCCCCTGTCGTCTTCCTCCCCGCGCCTCCAAGTTGCTCGGTGGAATGCCACCGAGCCAGCAGAGCACGTAGCTCCTCCTCCAGGCGCCACCTGCCCCTCCCGAAGCTCCTAGACGCGCCACGCAGCTCCTGGACGAGCCGCACGTTCATTCCCCCTCCTCCCAACCCCTCTGTGTCTCTCCCCAGCTCGCCCGCGACGACCCCCGAGAGCATCGCCGGCCATGGCCATGGCAACTCATAGCCCGAGCTCAAGGTAGCCGCCAGGAATGTGTCCATCGTCTTCGTCTTCGTCTTCTACGCCGCGCCGTAGAAGGAATCGCCCCGGGACGCCTTGTAGACGACGTGCACTTCATCGTCCTCCACTCCGGCCGCCGTGCGTCGCGGTCCAAATACTCCGCCGTCGAGCCCTCCCCGACCGAGCTGCTACCTCCGTCGAGTTCCTGGTGAGTTGTAGCTCGAAAACCCTCTGGATACGCCCTCATTTGCATCCTCTAGAGACGTCCGCCATGGGAGTCGAGCGAGCTCGCCGCCATGGACGACGGCGAGGGAGCCCCAGTACTCCTACGTTCCCGGCGTGCTGTCCATCGTGTTCCTGGAACCCCCAGGAGTCGATTGGACTAGCGCAAGCCCAAGCTAGCCCACGACGACGACCTCGTCGTCGTTGCTCTGCTCGAGTAGAGGTGGAACCGGAACAAGAGGCAGCCCCCTTCGTTGAAGACCCTGAACCCGAACCTCGCCAGCAAGGCAAGCAAACCCCCATTGATCATGTCGATAAAATCCCACTTCCCTCTCATGTCTCGCTTATGCATTGTATAGGATGGTTACCATGATAACGTTTCTACCGCATAGTTGAACCCATATCTGATGCATGACCTATCCTCTTGTCACAGTAGTAAGCAAACCACAATCCTAGATGACATAGTAGTTGATTGATATCATGTGGCCCCTGCAACTGTTACTGCTTATTGCATGCTTAGAGTTTACAATGAGGATGTTTTTGATGTGAGTCGGGATGATGGTAAACATGGTGTTGATGAAAGTGAAACTGTGTTGGTGAATCCACCCTAATACAAGGTGAACGATGAGAGGTTGTGTAGGAGTACACAGTGGGTTGTCTCGTTGAACACCGCCTTAAGTCCGAGTTCTTGTGTGGTGATCCAAGAAGAAGAGTACAACCACACATTGGGCTCACTGACCCATCTCGGCCAAGTACCTCACCCCGTTCGAACCCCAGGAGTCGCATTAGTTCGGAGTTCTGGTAGGGCTGTGGCACGGTCTGCGAAGTGGATGAACGGCTTTTCAAGACCGGCTTGGGACCCTGCACACATCGTTTGAGGCTGTACTGGAACCTCGGCCGGACTTCCATACGGATCCCCCTCAGATAGGCGACTCTCAGGACTAGAACGGAGCTGTGGGCGAAGTGTCGTGGCAACATCCTCGCCGGTACCCGCTTGAAGGGTCCCACTCCCAGGCGGTAACTGATGCGTGTGTGTGTGTAGCGGTACACCCTTGCAGGGTTATCAAAACTATTCGAATAGCCGCGTCCGCGGTTATGGACTACATGGAAAGCTTAGCTTGATTATTAGATAACTTGAACTGGATACTTCTAAAACTCGCAAGATAAGCATGAGTGCTATGGCGTGCCTTCTCGTGGGGAAGTCGAGGAAGGCACCATAGTGGTGTATTTGGTTGAAGAGATGTAGTGGACTCGTGTACACTTCTTACCTCAAGTCTGGTACTCGTAGTTCAGGACTAGCCAAGTCAAAGCTGGCACTTCTGCAATTGAACCCCACCTCCCTTTACCTTGATACAGGTGCATGAGTAGTATAGCTCCTATGTAAGTCTTGCTGATTACTACTTTGTACTCACGTTTGCTTATTCTATGTTTTAGATGAACCCACCTACCTGATGGTGGCTTCTACCCAAAGCTCGAATATTGAAGACTCAGACCAAGACCAAGCTAGTGTAGTCCCAGTCAGACGACTGGTTCCCTCGTGGAGGGCTTGTTTTTAGATAAGGCTTCTCTAAGCCATTTGTTAAACTTGTCTGTACTCAGACCTACTTTGCTTCCGCATGCTTGTTGTAATGTTGGATCACTGACTTGTGATCTCTGTGTGCACTCTGTAAGAGTTATCAATAAAGTTGTATACTTTGTAGAGAATTGCAATGATACCTGCTGTTCATACAAGGCATGTGTGCTGCGTGTATGTTTATAACATGCATGTCTTAGTATGGGTTTTCGAGACCTTAGTTGTGATCTGGCTGGCGGTCTTTTATACACCAAGTGGCCCTTAGATGTGCGCAGCTTGGGGCATCGCGATGCGATTGTTCGTGACTCCGTCACGTGCACACTTTGATGTATGATCGAGCCCGCCCTAGACCCCGACTAAGTGATCGGGCTGGATTAAGTCTATGTAAGGGTTATAATACAATCGATAGTATGGTTGAGGCGACTTGTCTATGAGTATGGGAGTTCACCACCCATATCATTTAGACTTGTGTGCGGACGATGAGGACCCATTTCAGTTGATCATCCGGCCTGGATGGGATGCCCCATCACGTTCGATGCTTTCCGAGAATGTTTTGTGCTTGGCCTTGTCTTCTTAGACAAGTGGGTACAGTTCTCGGCTCTCCATATGATTGTGTTGTAGCGAGGCTTGCATACGCTAACCCCGGGTCCCGACACTATGCTACAAAAGAAAGGAAGAGGCTCAAAAGCACGGGCAGTACGCCAAAATAAGTAGACCGAAATCCAACTGCATCTACTACTAATCATCCACCTTGACATATCTATCCAGAACATCTCGTTGGTATTAAGTTGCGAGCCCCACCCAAAGTGTAAACCCAAAGCAACAGACAACTGCATTAGAAAGAACTTTGCGTAAAGTAAACAATCCTTGCTTTCGCGGTTACAAGCATCGTTGTTTTCCCCCTTGTGGCAACAGCACATCCCCTAGACTCATGTTTCTGTCACTCAAGCGTGTCATCGGGGGACATGAACCCACAATCGAGCATAACGTTCCCTCTTGGGGTTACTACCTACTACTTGGCCAAAGCAACAAAACAGCAACGGATAACATGCAAGAATTACTTAGGAACAAAAATATAAGAGATAAAAACCAAATATATTACTCAATCACAATCTGAACATAATCTCATAATCCCTTAGATCCCATCAAACTCAGCATAGCAATAGCAGAAAGATTACAAAAGTGCCTCGATCATGTAGGGCAGCTCACGAGGTATAAACCATGAAGAACAAAGAGGGGAGGAGAACATCACATAGCTACTGATCACGGACCCATGGTCCAAGGAAAAATACTCATGAGACATCCGGGGAGCATCCATGGTGGAGAGGAGACTCCCGGAGGTCAATCCTCCCTCCGACAGGGTGCCAGGAAGAGGTCTTCTGGTGCTCCCGTTCTCGGAAGCGCGGCGGCGGCGGAACAGAGGCGAGATCGCGAAAAAGGGTTCTCTTTTCCGAAGTTTCCCGTGACGGAGAATATATAGGCGAAGGGGGGCAGCCAGAGGTGGACCAGGGGCCCCAGGCGCCCCCCTGGCGCGGCCAGGGGTGGGGCCGCGCCAGGTGTCCGCCTGGGCCCCCTGGCTCCCCTCTGGCCCCACTCGGGCTCTTCGCGAAGCTTCCTGTACGTTGATTTTTCCTATATTTTCCCCGGAATTTTTTTGGCGCTTTTTATATGGGGGGAAACTGAAATAGAAAAACAGCAGAAAACAGGAACTGACACTGTGGTGCACTGAGTTAATAGGTTAGTCCAAATATGATCAAAAGTGTATCTAGATCATAGCAATATCACACAAAACATGCATGGAGCAAGCATAAATTATAGATACGTTTTGGACGTATCAACATCCCCAAGCTTAATTCCTGCTTGTCCTCGAGTAGGTAAATGATAACGGCATAATTTCTGTGGTGACATGCTAGCAACCATAAAAGAACTTTGAAAAGTAAAGCAATCAAGGTTAGAGATTCAATTCAAGTCATAACATGCAAGATTCTATATTAGCATTAAAACAAGTAACAAAGGAACATTAGGTGCAAGATCTCTCGCTGTCCGTGACTCGAATGTCGCCAAATGGAGTTTGCGCGCAAGAAGGGGGATAGGGAATACGAGAAAAACATTTATTTGTTGAGAACTCAATCTACTAAAGTTTCACACTTGGTCTTTTTCTGGAATCTTATCTTGACTCGTCCCCACACCACTAGCCAGGTACAAGTCAATTTGATCCACTCCTTTTTCAATATTTTGAGCACTCATGCAATGGATGAGTGTAAGCACGAAAGTTGAGACTTTGGATGGCAAAGAGAGAAGTGTGGAGGAGGAAGACAAAAAGGATGAGAAAGGCTCACATCAATGAGGACAATCATAGGCAAGAGATGCCAAAGCATAGATATGATGTGAGGAGTAGGGATTGCCATGCAACGGATGCACATATGAGCTAGGAAGATCTCCAATGGAACTAGTGGGGGTGCATCTAACTTGCTCGCTCATGAAGACCTAGAGCTCGTTTGAGGAGGCTCATCCTTGGAATATGCAAGCCAAGTTCTATAGTGTGAAGGTCCCCACATAGCTATATGCATAATGATCATCTCTATGGAGTACAAGGATATAAAGGGAGTACTAGTGTGGATCTCTTAAAAGGATAGTTGTGTTGCCCCTTTCTCTCTTTTTATTTCTTTTTCTCTTTTTTCTATTTTTTTGTATTTTTTTGTGGCCTCAATGGCTCTTTCTATTTGACTCTCATTTGTTCTCTTTGGGATATTTTATTGTGTCCACTTTGGGATCTTTTCCTCACTTAAGGGCAACACTCTATTTTATAAGAAGGTAAAGGAGATCTTTCACACTTTACAAGGTACTCAAAATCATAAAGAAGATGTAACTATCATGATGTATGCAATGTATGTCGCTGCCAGTGTAGCAGGAACATGTATGACATGAAGAACAAGTCATGAATAGGTGGATGTTGCATGGCAATATATCTCGGAAAGTCTATGGAAATGCCTTGATAGGTAGGTATGGTGGCTGTTTTGAGGAAAGACATGAGGAGGTTTATGATGGTAGAGCGTATCATGCCAAGGGTTTGGATGTACCGGCGAAGGTGGACACCAACTCTCGGAGTGAGAAGAAGGCAATGCACGGCACGGGAGAGGCTAGCAAAATATGGGAAGGTGGAAGTGTCAACTTTCAATACTTACATTAGTCCGAAGAACTCATGCACTTATTATCGGTAACTCTCAATCTAATAAGGAGGTTCACAAAGAGACAAGTACCCCGAGGAGGAGTGTGTGGGGGTTTGGTTATCCTTGCGCATCCTCGACTCATGGTACGTGAGTGTACTCTAATATTCGATCCCTCCAAAGATTAGTGATCCATCAAGTAGCTAGAGTTCTCAACTGGTTTTGTAGGTTTTGAAAATAAACACGGATTTCCCAAAATACGACATCTATCACTAATAGGCTAAATCTCTTGACACCAAAAGTTCAAACATTACTCACAACTCAGCATAAGCTGATTAGAGAGGTTAGTACCCTTAATAAAATAATTTTTCCCCACTGGATATAAATATATTCTTGAAGAGCTACTGTTTCTCAAGAGTGCCAAAAAGTTTTTGCAAAGAAAAAGCAAGCTTAAGGTTTGCAAAAGTTAGGAGAGACAAAACGTGGCAGAATTTGTGAAAAACAGAACAGTAGGTAGTAAAGAATTTTTTAGGGGTACTTATGCAACTCAAATAAAAAAACTCAGAACAAACGGAAGTTCCAAAATTGTATAGAGCATGCTGTCAAAAAAATTCAGATCAAAAAGATGATCTCGTGATTTGATTCGAATTTTTCTGTCAAAGGACAGAATCTGTTTTTTGGACAGCATGTCACAACTTTTGCTTCCCTTACCAAAAGAGGCTATATCTTGGCACAAAGCTGAAAAATAAAGATACAATGATGTTTCTACAGTAGTAACAAACATCAAGACACAACAAAATCAAAAATAAAAACCTAAATTCGTTGTGGGCTGCCTCCCGAAAGCGCTTCTTTAGAGCCATTAGCTAGGCTTAAAGATTATGAAAGATGCTCACAAGAGAATAAGAATTGAAGCAAAAGAGAGCATCAAGAAGCAAATGTGAAACACATTTAAGCCTAACCCACTTCCTATGCATAGGCATCTTGTAAGAAAATAAATCAAAGAGGCACAAAGTGACATGCATAGGAAGGAAGAACAAGAACAACTTCAAAACTTTCAACATGAAGAGAGGTGTTTTTGTAACATGGAAGTTTCTATAACCAAACTTTCCTCTCTCAAAGTAATTTTCAGTAGCATCATGAGCAACATCAAGAATATAACTATCACATAAATCATGTTGTTCATGACCTACAAGCACACGTGTAAAGTTTTCAACACGGTTTTTAGGATGATAAGATAGATGCAACCCATCACATTGAGCCTTGATAAGAGCAAAATTCTCCGGAATAGTTGGAGATTTCAAAAGGATAATAGGGCAATCAAGTGTGGGTGCAACAACAATAATTTCATGCTTAACATAAGGAACTATAGCAAGTTCATCTTCGTAGGCATCATCCATAGTGGCATCATGGCCATCAACGAAGCAAGTATCAAAATCATCAGAAAGGGAAGTATCAAGTGAGTCCTCGGAATCATAGGACTCATCATCATAGCAATCATTAGCTTCTTCTCGGGAAGCAAGCATTTTATTTTTAAAATCCTCAATATAAGAATTGGAAGTATAATTCTCGAAGCAATAAGCAAGAACTGCAAAGTTTTCAGACTTGTGAATAGTATCATAATACTCTTCAATCAAAGAATCAATCTCATAAGCACCTTTAAAAGCAACAAACTCTTCAATCTTTTCAACATCAAAGTAATCATAAACACCTTTGGCATAAGAATATAGGATCTCATTTTCATTAAACTCACATTGGAAAGGAAGGTGTTTACGCTCTATATTAGAGCAGCGAGTAAAATCATAAATGTGGCATAAACACTCGGCATAGCAATAAGAAGTTTCTATTTGGTCCCATAAGTTTTTCCCTTTCTCAGATAGGCAGTGCCGCGTATAATGAGCATGCTCATCCAATGATTTTCCCTGAACCAAGTAGGTTGGGTTTTTAGCGCGAGCACAAATTGATCGAAGACGAGCCAAGTGAAACATGTCCATCCTACCATATTTTGGTGGTTCAACACCCATGGTAAAGATAGCATCAGCAAGCAAGGTAACAGGTATTTTTGGTATTTTTGATAAAAGACACAAAAGTAAAAAACTGAAAGTTAAACTAACAAGACTAAAAAAAGGTAAATGGTAGTGTGCAACTCCCCTATCTTAGCACTCGGAGTCCCCGGCAACGGCGTGATGTCTACGCACACTTCTATTCTTGTAGACTATGTTGGGCCTCCAAGCGCAGAGGTTTGTAGGACAACAACAATTTCCCTCAAGTGGATGACCTAAGGTTTATCGAACTCAGGGAAGTAGAGGTTGAAGATGGTCTCTCTCAAGAAACCCTGCAATTAAGATACAAGAAGTCTCTTGTGTCCCCAACACACCTAATACAACTAGGAGTTGTATAGGTTCACTAGTTCGGCGAAGAGATGGTAAAATATGGGTGATAAGGGTAGCAAAACGAAGTAATATAATTCTGTAATAAAAAGTGCAGCAAGCAAACAAGTAACAAAAGTGAATGCAAACGGTGTAACAATGATGGAAACAAGGCCTAGGCTTCATACTTTCACTAGTGGCAACTCTCAACAACATTAACATAGTCTAATCACATGATATTGCCCATACAACATGCAATAGAGACGCACTCAGAGGTCATTCCTTTGTGGTCAAGAGAGGATGAGAATTATGTAGGGCTACAAAAGCACACCTCAAAGTTCGTAGTTCTCAATCTATGGATTTCCCAATGTCATCGCGGCCATCCAAAGAGAGTACCACAATCACCACAACATATCTCAAGGATAGTCAAAGACAAGCACCAAGAGACTCTCAATCTTCAATCCACACACAAAAGAGGAAATCACTCATGATAATATTCTTCTAACCCATGTCCAATAGACCGCTGTCAGCATGTTCTCGGGGATTATACTAGATAAGATCAATTGAGTACATCAATCCAATAGATAGAGGAAGGGGAAATATCATGGGATCACCCTAGATTAACATAGCCAATGATCACAATGAAGATCACATCATGGGAGAGAGAGAAGAACACATAGCTACTGGTAGAAACCTTAGCCCCGAGGAGGAACTACTCCCGCTTCATGGAGGGAGGAAGCAACGTCGATGGAGATGAATCCGGGGGCACTTCCCCGTCCCGGCAGGGTGCCGGCACAGGAATTCTGGTCCCCCGAAGCTTGTCGGCGATGGCGGCGGAGATCGGAATTGCTTCTAGAGAAAAAGGGTCTGGAATCAGGGTTTTCGCGACGCGAGTAAAAATAAGGGCCAAGGGGGGCCACCAGGGGAGGTCCCAGTCGCCCAGGCGACCTGGTGGCGCGGCCTACCCCTAGGCCACGCGGGGTGGCCGCCTCGGTGACTAGTGGGCCCCTCCGGCTCTCCTTCGGTGATTCTGGAAGGTTCCCTCACGCTGATTTTTTATATATTTTTCCGGGAATTTATTGGGCACTTTAAGTAATGAAAAAACCTAAAATACAAAAACAGCGGAAAACAGAAACTGGCACTGGGGTGCACTGAGTTAATAGGTTAGTCCAAATATGATCAAAAGTGTATGAAAGTGTATCAAAAACATAGCAATATCACACAAAACATGCATGGAGCAAGCAGAAATTATAGATACGTTTTGGACGTATCAACATCCCCAAGCTTAATTCCTGCTCGTCCTCGAGTAGGTAAATGATAACAAGCATAATTTCTGTGGTGACATGCTACCAACCATATAAGAACGTTTAAGTAAAGCAATCAAGGCATGTAATTCAATTCAAGTCATAACAGGCAAGAGTCTATATTAGCATTGAAACAAGCAACATAACAACATAATGGTGCAAGAACTCTCGTTGTCCGTGACTCGAATGTCTCCAAATGGTGTTTGCGTGCAAGAAAGGGGATAGGGATACGAGAGAAAAAGTATATTTGTTGAGAACTCAATCTACTAAAGTTTCACACTTGGTCCTCTTTGGAATCTTATCTTGACTCGTCCCCAGACCACTGAGGACAATCGAGGATGTCAAAGAGAGAAGTACAGAGGAGGAGAAAGGCTCACATCAATGAGGACAATCATAGGCAAGAGATGCCAAATGATAGATATGATGTGAGGAGTAGGGATTGCCATGCAACAGATGCACATACGAGCTAGGAAGCTCTCCAATGGAACTAGTGGGGGTGCATCTAACTTGCTCGCTCATGAAGACCTAGAGCTCTTTTGAGGAGGCTCATCCTTGGAATATGAAAGCCAAGTTCTATAGTGTGAAGGTCCCCACATAGCTATATGCATAATGATCATCTCTATGGAGTACAAGGATATAAAGGGAATACAAGTGTGGATCTCTCAAAAGGATAGTAGTGTTTCCCCTCTCTCTCTTTTTATTTCTTTTTTTCTATTTTTCTATTTTTTTGGTGGCCTCAATGGCTCTTTCTATTTAACTCTCATTTTTCCTCTTTGGGATCTTTTTATTGTGTCCACTTTGGGAACTTTTCCTCACTTAATGGCAACACTCTATTTTACAAGAAGGTGTAGGAAATCTTTCACACTTTACAAGGTACTCAAAATCATAAAGAAGATGTAGCTATCATGATGTATGCAATGTATGTCGCTGCCAGTGTAGCAGGAACATGTATGACATGAAGATCAAGTCATGAAGAGGTGGATGTTGCATGGCAATATATCTCGGAAAGGCTATGGAAATGCCTTGATAGGTAGGTATGGTGGTTGTTTTGAGGAAAGATATAAGGAGGTTTATGATGACAGAGCGTATCATGCCAAGGGTTTGGATGTACCGGTGAAGGTGGACACCAACTCTCGGAGTGAGAAGAAGGTAATGCACGGCACGGGAGAGGCTAGCAAAATATGGGAAGGTGGAAGTGTCAACATTCAATACTTACATTAGTCCGAAGAACTCATGCACTTATTATCGGTAACTCTCAATCTAATAAGGAGGTTCACAAAGAGACAAGTACCCCGAGGAGGAGTGTATGGGGGTTTGGTTATCCTTGCGCATCCTCGACTCATGGTACGTGAGTGTACTCCAATATTCGATCCCTCCAAAGATTACTGATCCATCTAGTAGCTAGAGTTCTCAACTGGTTTTGTAGGTTTTGAAAATACACACGGATTGCCCAAAATACGACACCTATCACTAATAGGCTAGAGCTCTTGACACCAAAAGTTCAAACATTACTCACAAAAATACCTCAAAACTATTGAAAGCTACTACTAGAATTAAATAGCAACTTCAATTACCTACTTTCAAGACAAGACACAACTCAGTGCAACAACCAACTCTCTTTAACAAGATAAACATGAATACTAAAAAAAGTTCCAGCAACAGACTAAACAAAAGCCAAGGATCTTGCTAAAGACAAACTAAGACTAAAACTAAACATGGCAGTAGCTACGAAAAGATAAAGAACTGTTGGATATATGCTCTAGAGGCAAATAATATATGATTATTCCAATATATCTAAGCAAAGTTCATAACCAGTTTCATACCGTGCTAGAACTGCATCAGTGAAACAATGATGCAGGTGTGGCATAGAAACACCCAGAGTTCCTAGTTAGCCTCTACTTCGATAACTAGTTCATGGTCAACATGATGATCGTGGTTTCGCGATCATGGACAATTAAGTCTCTTGACTATGAGGTCACCTCACTGGTTAAGTGACGTGATGAACATTACCCAAAGAAAGCATTATAGCATGATCAAATCTTATGAAGGTTCAGTGTTGTAATTACAGAACGTGGTAGACCGTTCCTTTGACCGTGAGTACGTGCATAATCACTATCTTCCCGGATGCTTTGACTTACATCCCACCACCTGACTGAAATATGCGGGTCATAACGGTTGTATCTTAGGTATTCTGTGGAGATACGTTGAGGAGTATTGTTTACAAGAGCGGGATTTGTCAATCCATATAATGGATAGATACTCTGGGCCCACTCGGTGAGATTCCATCCATAAAGCTGCAGCATGTGACTAGGTCACGGGGATGAATATCACGGGAACGAGTGAATAGGATTAGTTCGAAACGAGGTTGAACCAGACATAGGATGTCATTGATCGAATCTCGGAACAATCCAGTATCGCTGACAAAGGGAATGCTATACGGCGTAAGGTCCAATCGGTATTGATATCCGGAATGCACAGGGGTCATTATGGGCATCCAGGTCCCGCTGATGATCATTGACTGTTGCCTCTGCTCGGTCATGACTGGAGTGTTCTCGGACCGTAGGGTAACACACTTAAGGGCTCGATGAAATCAGAGACCTTTTCGGAACCATCGGAGCAACCAGAGAATTAAGGAGACAATATCGGAGGAGTACCGTATTGAACCGAAACAAGTTCGGAGTGAGCCGGAAGTGTTTCCGGAGCACCGGGATATGGAATAATATGTTTTAGTTATTAATTAATTGAATTAATAATTAAAATCATTTTATTTCTAATTAATATGTGCTATGGGCCTTAGTGGAGAAAAAGGCCCATTAAGGAATTAAAGGGAAAAGAAAAAAGAAAAGAAAAAGGGGGGGAGGCGCCATGGGCCCTAGGGCCCATGAGGGGTGCGCCCCCTCTCCCCCCTTGGCTGGCCAACTCCCCCCTAGCAAAGGGTTTAGTCCCACATTGCTAGGGGAGGTGGGTTGACTCCCTTCCCTAGCCTATATAAAGACAGGCAGGGTGCACATAATTAATACACAGAAATTCATGAGAAAATAAATATAACTCCGAATTGAGATCGGTTTTCTCCGGTCTCCTCCCCTCTCTGGTCTCTTCCACGGTGGGCTCCCTAGTGTGAGCTTGTAGTGGAATTGAGACCTCTCTGCTAGAATCGGAGGTCGTCGTGCTGCCGAAGCTCCGTCCGGAGGTCTGCTTCCGCCCCCTCCGCTGGATCGGAGAACGGAGGTCGTCATCGAGTCTCGTACGTGTGCGAGTACTACGAGGTGCTGCACGTGTGGCACTACACCCATCCGGGTGCTCAACACAGCCAGGGGGCTGTGAAACTTGATCGGCTACATCAACCACGTTTGCGGGAACGTTTGCCGCGCAACGGACTACACCCCGAGGTATGTTATTTCCGCACTACTGTCCCTTACGGTAATACGGCTAGCTACATCTTGGGTTAAGGGAACGCTAGTTAGAAAAATTTGTGTTTTCTGCTGCGAACCCCAACAGTGGTATCAGAGCTAGGTCTATGCTTAGTATTACTGTACGGATAGAACACATCGGGGATGTGGGCGTTGATTGTATGATTGTTACCCTCCCACGTGTACTTGTTCACATCTGCGGCATTGTTTGATGAAGCGGCCCCCGACCGACTTTACGCGTACTCTTACGCGAGACTGGTTCCACGCTTGACATGCGGCTTGTACCGTATAAAGTGGCTAGGGGGGTGTCTGTCTCTCTACTTTAGCGGATGTGGCATTTGCAACGGAGGGCCCCGTGCGGGGTGTAATAGAGACAATCGTATGGTTGACGTTGTGGTTGACTCGTAGGTTAAAACCTGTTTAACTATGAAAGCCCTAGCAGCCACGTAAAACTTGCAATATACAACTAGACCGTCTAAACCTTGTATTACAAAGTGGGGGCTATCGTTTGTTTGTTTGTGATGTAGTGATAGCTTTGCTATGTGTTACTAGTAAGTAGTAATTGTCATCATAAAACAAACTAAAATGGAGACACTGTAGACTTAGTGTTGCCATAGCCCAGACATCTTAAAACTTGCTAGTATAGGATACACGACGGTAGCATGTGATAAGATGATCCCTTAACAAAGCCAAACATAAGTATTCTACCGAAGTGTGCACCACCTGGAAGGTTCTCCCATATGGCCTGATGATCCGTACATACCGGAGTTTTCCTACATATTCAATGGAGTTCGCATGAGGTTGGGTTCGGCAAGCCTGGCATATGAAAATATGGCCTTGCTGAGCAGGATATAACATGGAGGTTAATTTGGCGAGCCTAGCATATGCAGATATGGCCTCGGAATACTAGAGATCGAAAGATCGAGCATGAATCACAGTACATATAAGATAATGTGATCGCACAAGTTGTTGTCTACCTTTGAAACTGACCCGTCGGCCGTGTGATATTCGAGGTCGGGCAGTGAATCTGGATCATGTAATCACTAAAACTTCTTAGGGATGAAATATTTTAGTGTGAGCTCATATATAATTTGATTATATTAACTCATTTGTTGTGAACTAGTCTTAATTGTGTTCCTTGCAATTATGTTTGTAGAAAATGAATGCACTAGAGCAACGTGAACTATCTTTCTTCATGGAAGGTGAAAGACTTAGAGAAAATGGGTCAAACTTTGTTAGTTGGTACTTACGCCTTAGAGCCGTGCTCAAGAGAATCAACCTATCATTCTTAACTGAAAGACATGTGGGAAACCCTCCAGAAAAACGACATTGATGCACAAGCGGCGATTGATTATCATTATCGTCGAAGGACATATGCCATAGCTAAGGGTATCATAGAAACCAGCATTCCGCAACCTTTGCGTGAGGAGTATGCTGATTTGGATACATACGATATGATCGATGAGCTGAATTCATCAAACTTGCATCAGCTTAGAGTTGCCAGATTTGAGTTAGAAAGTGAGTTTCTCTCTACAAAGATGGAAGAAGGCTCTTGCCTGAAAGCACACTTGGCCAAGATGCATGAGATACATCTGAGCCTCGTAGATGATTTTGACTATCATACCACACATGAGTCTGCGATATAAACGGTGTTACACTCGCTTCCACCGAGCTATACAGACCATGTCCATGGCTATGTCGGCAGAGGTGAATGCCTCGAGTTCTCTGACTTCATGGATAGACTCCAGTACCTGGAGGTTGAACCCATTGAAGGAGAAGTTGTCGATGGAGAAGGTATATACTTGATATACTTTATAAATGTTTACTCCCTTATACAACAAGTGCAGTAAATGAGTATTTGATACTTATTCTGTTTTATGAAAACAGGACCTGTTGTTGCATGGACGGGAAGAGGTCAAATCAAGGATTGATGGACATCAAGTCAGTTGATGGCCAGCATGGATTCCACCGAGACATCTATCATAGGAGATACTTAGAGTATTAGATAAATCTTATGTAATCATTATAGTACGAACACTTAGTTGTATGTCTTGCATCTCGCGAGACAAAGTTATTCATGTAATGAGACAAGTCAGTTGTTCCATCTTTATGAATAAAAGTGTGCTTATACTTTGATTACGTCTTGATTTATGATATGATAGAAAGCATTTATAATACTACTATTATTGTCAATAAATATTCAATGTTTAATGATAAAGTTGTCTTGATTACAACAAGTCAAAGATTTGATTGCATGAGGTGACTTCATAACGGATGAATTCATTAAATGTATGATCTATTAACTTGTGAGTTCATTATCGAATGAAAATCATAACTTGATTGCATGACATGGATTAGATACACGATCTATGAACCTCTGCAATAAATATAATCATGACAAGGTTCTAGCAAGTAGAACTTGTGCCAATCATTATACATAAATGATGTAGAATGGGCATGGGAGTTATCATTAAAGACTTCATATGATTAATTGAAAGTTGTATTCAATTGAGATCATAAAACTGAGATTCGGGAATCACAGTGAGAAGTGAGAATACAAGGATACATATCACGATGCTACGATCCGAAGTGATAAGTATTGATATTGACATAATGGGAGACTTGTGGAAGTTGTACCACAAACTACGATGGAAGTTGAAAGTGCTAGACTACTTAAACCATTCGTAGTCATACTAAACCGTAGTATGGTCTAAACGTTCTTTCCCCTAGCACTATAGTTATTGTCGAATAAGTTGTTTAATTCATTAAGTTAAAACACCCACTTCATGAATAGGAAACCATCCTAATTCAAACGAGACATGATAGCTCCATAACTGATGGTGTTATAAGGTTTCTTAAAAGAAAGAATTTCTTTGTAATAAAACTACGAGCAATTGAAATTACATATTCTCCCAAATAGCAAATTGTGTGTTGCTTAATTGGTAATACGAGAAAAGTCTCTCGACACTAATCCAATGGGAGATAATGGAAACTTTGACCGGGGTATTGGACCTTGCCTTCAGAATATCAGAGTATTGCAACGGAAGCATGTTCCGCTGTAATGACGCTATATAAGGAAGGATATGCCAAAGATGATTGATCTTGGTATATGAGTTGAAGCCATTGTTGAATTTAGAAGGTTATCATGAATACGTTATGTACAGAACAATAATCATGAGTCTTCTTAATAAAACAATAGGGAATAATATTGCTTGAAGACACAAAGGAATGATGGTAGCCTAGAACACGAGGAGAAATAAAATAATATTGAATTACATTAAGGATGGCTCACGTCCTGTGAAATAAATTGGTTATTTCATATTCTCGACAAACTGGAGAGTCATTGAGAAAAATGTAATGGGAATAAGGCATTATTTGGTTATGACCAAAGTTCAATGGTGATTGACTGCGGAAACGTAGGAATGCTTTAATCAATAAAATATTTCATTTACACTACGATAGACCATAGCCTGAAATTGCATCTCAGTCAAATTTGGGAGTTTGAAAGAGAATTGCAATGGGCATGACGAAGGTTACTTCGTTAAAAGGATGGACTATAGTACCTCAAGACAGGAACCCTCAACCTTGATTTGATCAAGTGATTTTGTGATGACCAAAATATTGAGTGGGCCTGCAGTTTCATGAAACTGAGTGGGAGCTTTGAAAAACTTCCCAGAAACTTGGAATGCAGAGGGCATTTTCTGAGTGGGAGCTTTGGAAGCATTGTCATTATGTAAGACATAATGAACAATAAAATGACTTGATGAAAGCTGAACCGCAAATATATGAGTATATGATGGATATATTTGAGTGGGAGCATGATCTTTGTCTCAAACATATATGCACTGATATGTGTGAAGAATGATCTCATATGTATATATATGGATATGCATTGATTGTGTATATAGAGAATCGTCTTATATACATATGTGCATTATGATATATATATAGAGCATAAGGCAAATAAAATACAAGATTGCAAGAATCTTCTTTTATATGAAATACCAACACATTACACGTTGAAATCTATATGAGTAGATTAAGACACGGATAATGAAACGAAGTGAAGGTTGGAATAATCTTCTAGACAAGAAACAGGTTCTTGTGGCTAGAAATTATATAATGGATGAAATCCAAATATCACAAGCAATGTCTTGATGGAAGAATAGAGATGCACCATGTACTGGACATGTGATCTCATATGTTCTTGACATATGATTCTACCATATAACATGCATTGTGAATCCAACAACAGAATGACTCAAAAGTTCTTGAAAGAAGAACAGATTTCGATGTGCTTTAGGAGTAAAACACAGAATCTGAATAAAGTCCATGAATTTAGTATAGAGAGGAATACTGAGGACTATGCTCTAAAATATGAAAGGATAATAGACTTGAATGTAATGCAAGATTACAATTGCAAGCCATATTATGGGTCTATATGGAATTAGAGACATCACCAAAGATATGAAAGAAATGTGAGCAAAATTCACGATACTACAAACATAATACTACTTAAGAAAGTAGACGTATGGATAAAAGTTTAGCGTTAGAAGTATTGAACTTCTGGCTGAGTGTATTTCCCAGTAGATATGACTATGGATGAGTCTTCTAAAGACTGAACCAAGAGATCATTGGAGGATACTGTGAAATAATAGTCTCACTCTCCCGCGAAACTTATATCCAACCATTATATGATAATGAGTGGTATGTCAAAAGAGCTTTTGACCTGTACCAGTTGCAAAGGAAACATACGAATCTGAATTGGTGCAGTTCGTTGACGAACCGTCTTCCATGAGCATGCATGATCAATGAAACACTTATGTGATAAGATGATTATGATCGGAAAAATGCGGCTAGATTATTAGCACTCTAGTGCAAGTGGGAGACTGTTGGATATATGCTCTAGAGGCAAATAATATATGATTATTCCTATATATCTAAGCAAAGTTCATAACTAGTTTCATACCGTGCTAGAACTGCATCAGTGAAACAATGATGCAGGTGTGGTATAGAAACACCCAGAGTTCCTAGTTAGCCTCTACTTCGATAACTAGTTCATGGTCAACATGATGATCGTGGTTTCGCGATCATGGACAATTAAGTCTCTTCACTATGAGGTCACCTCACTGGTTAAGTGACGTGATGAACATTACCCAAAGAAAGCATTACAGCATGATCAAATCTTATGAAGGTTCAGTGTTGTAATTACAGAACGTGGTAGACCGTTCCTTTGACCGTGAGTACGTGCATAATCACTATCTTCCCGGATGCTTTGACTTACATCCCACCACCTGACTGAAATATGCTGGTCATAACGGTTGTATCTTAGGTATTCCGTGGAGATACGTTGAGGAGTATTGTTCACAAGAGCGGGATTTGTCAATCCATATAATGGATAGATACTAAGGGCCCACTCGGTGAGATTCCATCCATAAAGCTGCGCAGCGTGTGACTAGGTCAAGGGGATGAATATCACGGGAACGAGTGTATAAGGATTTAGTTCGGAACGAGGATGAACAAGACATAGGATGTCATTGATCGAATCTCGGAACAATCCAGTATCGCTGACAAAGGGAATGCTATACGGCGTAAGGTCCAATCGGTATTGATATCCGGAATGCACAGGGGTCATTATGGGCATCCAGGTCCCGCTGATGATCATTGATTGTTGCCTCTGCTCGGTCATGACTGGAGTGTTCTCGGACCGTAGGGTAACACACTTAAGGGCTCGATGAAATCGGAGACCTTTTCGGAACCATCGGAGCAACCAGAGAATTAAGGAGACAATATCGGAGGAGTACCGTATTGAACCGAAACAAGTTCGGAGTGAGCCGGAAGTGTTTCCGGAGCACCGGGAGATGGAATAATATGTTTTAGTTATTAATTAATTGAATTAATAATTAAAATCATTTTATTTCTAATTAATATGTGCTATGGGCCTTAGTGGAGAAAAAGGCCCATTAAGGAATTAAAGGAAAAAGAAAAAAGAAAAGAAAAAGGGGGGGGGAGGCGCCATGGGCCCTAGGGCCCATGAGGGGTGCGCCCCCTCTCCCCCCTTGGCCGGCCAACGCCCCCCTAGCAAAGGGTTTAGTCCCACATTGCTAGGGGAGGTGGGTTGACTCCCTTCCCCAGCCTATATAAAGACAGGCAGGGTGCACGTAATTAATACACAGAAATTCGTGAGAAAATAAATATAACTCCGAATTGAGATCGGTTTTCTCCGGTCTCCTCCCCTCTCTGGTCTCTTCCACGGTGGTCTCCCTAGTGTGAGCCTGTAGTGGAATTGAGACCTCTCTGCTAGAATCGGAGGTCGTCGTGCTGCCGAAGCTCCGTCCGGAGGTCTGCTTCCGCCCCCTCCGCTGGATCGGAGAACGGAGGTCGTCATCGAGTCTCGTACGTGTGCGAGTACTACGAGGTGCTGCACGTGTGGCACTACACCCATCCGGGTGCTCAACACAGCCAGGGGGCTGTGAAACTTGATCGGCTACATCAACCACGTTTGCGGGAACGTTTCCCGCGCAACGGACTACACCCCGAGGTATGTTATTTCCGCACTACTGTCCGTTACGGTAATACGGCTAGCTAGATCTTGGGTTAAGGGAACGCTAGTTAGAAAAATTTGTGTTTTCTGCTGCGAACCCCAACAAGAACACACAGCAGCAAAAAGATAGGCAGGAAAAATCCTATGATGTGTTCTAGATTATGAAAGCGGAGCGTGTTTCTCTCCCACACAAAGTAATACGGGATCTAACTTGTTATGAACAGCAAGCAAAACTAAATAAAACTAAAAATAAAACCTAAGAGTGAGACGCTCCAAGCATAGCACATAACGCATGAAGTGATAAAAATACAGTGAGACGAAGGACGAACTGATGATTGTTGATGAAGAAGGGGATGCACGGGGGCATCCCCAAGCTTAGACACTTGAGTCTCCTTGAATATTTATTGGGGATGCATGGGTGCATCCCCAAGATTGAGCGCTTGACACTCCTGGATCTTCTTTCATCATCTTCCATCGCACACTTGAAAACTCCCTTCATACATAACTCATCATAAGCTGATTAGAGAGGTTAGTACCCTTAATAAATAATTTTTCCCCACTGGATATAAAGATATTCTTGAAGAGCTACTGTTTCTCAAGATTTCCAAAAGGTTTTTGCAAAGAAAAAGCAAGCTTAAGGTTTGCAAAAGTTAGAAGAGACAAAACGTGGCAGAATCTGTGAAAAACAGAACAGCAGGTAGTAAAGAATTTTTTAGGGGCACTTCTGCAACTCAAATAAAAAAACTCAGAACATACGCAAGTTCCGTGATTGTATAGAGCACGCTGTGTAAAAAATTCAGCTCAAAAAGATGAACTGGTGATTTATTATGATTTTTCCCGTCACGAGGACAGAATCTGTTTTCTGGACAGCATGTCACAACTTTCACTTCCCTTGTCATATGAGGCTATACTTGGCACAAAGCTTAAAAAATAAAGATACAATGATGTTGCTACAGTAGTAACAATCATCAAGACCACTAAAAACAGAAAGTAAAAACTCAAAGTAAAGATAACAAGGGTTGTCTCCCTAGAGCTCTTTCTTTATAGCCATAAAGATAGGCTTAAGATTTTAATGATGCTCTCGTAGGAATAATAGTTGAAGCACAAAAGAGAGCATAAAGAAGCAAATACCAAACACATTTAAGTCTAACATGCTTCCTATGCAAAGGGATCTTGTAGAGAAATAACTCATCGAAGCATAAAGATATTAGCATAGCAAGGCAAAACAAGTGCAACTTCAAAACCTTCAACATAAAGAGAGGGAACTTGATATTATTGAAATATCTATAACAATATGTTCCCTTCTCATAATAATTTCCAGTACGATCATGAGTAAACTCAACAATATAAGTATCACGTAAAGCATTGTTACCATGATCCACATGCAAAAGGGTACTCTTACTCTCCTCATAAACATAATCTTTCTCATTGGTAATAGTGGGAGTAGGACTATCATAAACAACTTGAACACTATAGATTAATTGTGTATTAGGAAGATGGTGTTCAACAAGGGAGTAATTCCCTCCATGATTATGACAAGTTTCGTAAGGATAATTTCTCCTTATGTCCTAGGTACCTTTATAATCACTAGAGATAGGAGTTATAACATCATCATAGTAGAGAAGAGCATTATCATTGCTAGCAACTATATTTGTAAACATGTTGTCTTTATTATTACTAGCAAAAGAATTATCAATTACCACATCACTAATGGGTACAGGACTTGCAATCCTATCATCCCCAAGCTTAGAGCTTTCCATATCATCACTCTCAGAGTTAGTACCAAAAAGATTTTCAAGATCATAAGTAGCATTATCATCATTTTCCCAATCACAAAAAGTAACATGCATATCATAATCAAAATCATCTTCAATAGTACCTACAGACTTATCTTCAAGATAATAATGAATGCAATCAAGCTCACCATCCTCCATAAATTTATGTCCGTTAGGATAAAAATCGATGCGAGGAATATGCTCAGGCCAGGTTGTTACCCATTCTTCTTCCTTCCTGCTCCTCTTCCTCCTCCTCTTCTTTTTATTCTTATTCACCTTAGGAAGGAGTGGTTGGAGGGGAAGTTTCTCCACATATCCTGGTTTATCATTAGAAACAATAGGGGAAACTTGGGAGAAACTCTCCTTTTTGTTAGTAGAAATATAAGAGACATTTTTATACTTTGGTAGAGTTCCCTCCTTTCTAATCTTACTTATGTAATCATTCTCATGGCAATTAACAACACAATAGAGATGGCATTTCTGCAAAGTGTTATTTATTCCCAAAGCATGACCATCTAGCCAAGAAGTCTTTTCTGATAACTCTTCACACATAAAAAATAACATAAGCTCATCATAAAGACCAGGCGTGATCATGTCATCACACAACTGGCTAACAGTTATGTTTTGAAAGTACATGCACTGAAAATTGAAGTGACCCTTTATGCAGCAAAGTTCACAAGTAAAAGGATAAAGGTCACACAATTCTCTAGCAATTTCATTTAAATCTCTAACCCAAGTGATTGTTCTTTCATGCTTATGTTGCTTACAATACTTCTCTTCTTCAATCATAGGCCTTTCACAAGGTCTATCCACTCCACAAAAATTAACATGCTTATATAAAACTTCATTTTCAGGAATTGGATCATGCATGTTGCAATCATCATTAACAATTTCATTTTCTATGAAAATCTCTTTAAAAGGTTCATGATGCTTGATCCAATTCTCCTTAGGCATATTAAGATGTGAAGCAAAAGATTTGAGGAAATCAACAAGGAGTTGAGAATCAAGCCCAAACTTAGCACTAAATTTATTAAACCTTGTAGTTTCAACAAAGGACTTAATGCAATCATACTCATAAATTATACCTGACTCTTTACCTTTGTCGATCTCCCAATCTTCAGTATTGTGTTGGATTCTTTCAAGGAGTTCCCATTTTGCATCAATCTTTTTGTTTGTGAAAGAACCCATCGAGGAAGCATTGAGCAAGTCTTTATCCTGTCGAGATAGCCTTGCATAGAAATTAGTAATAATCATATCTTTGGGGAGCCCATGGTTAGGACATTTTAGCATCAAAATTTTCAGTCTCCCCCAAGCTTGAGCTATGCTCTCTCCGTCATGAGAATAGAAATTATAAATATAATTCCTATTCTCATGGACTTCATGAAGAGGATAAAACTTGGAGTAAAAGAGAGACTGGATCTCTTCCCAATCCCGTAGGTGAGAATCATCTAGTAGCCTATACCATTCCAATGCTTTTCCTTTCAGTGAAAAGGAAAATAATTTCTTCATGACTTCACCTCTTGTCAAACCTGAAATCTTAAATAACTCACAAAGTTCTGTAAGTTTCAACAAATGAATACTAGGATTGACTGTCCCATCATAACAATCATTAATAATTATTTCAACTATCCCAAGTGGTATTTGGAACGGGATACATTCAGTAGGAGGCGGAGACTTCTCTACCACAGGTGTGGCAAAGCGGTCTCCCCAAAGCAGCGAACTAAGATTGCAGTTTTCCATAAACCTAACTAGTGAAAATAAAAACAAGAAACGAAAAGATTTATTTGCAGAATCTAAAGATATACCTTCAAACCTTACTTCCTCGGCAACGGCGCCAGAAATTGCTTGATGTCTACGCACGCTTCTATTCTTGTAGACTATGTTGGGCCTCCAAGCGCTGAGGTTTGTAGGACAACAGCAATTTCCCTCAAGTGGATGACCTAAGGTTTATCGAACTCAGGAAAGTAGAGGTTGAAGATGGTCTCTCTCAAGCAACCCTGCAATTAAGATACAAGAAGTCTCTTGTGTCCCCAACACACCTAATACAACTAGGAGTTGTATAGGTGCACTAGTTCGGCGAAGAGATGGTAAAATATGGGTGATAAGGGTAGCAAAACGAAGTAATATAATTCTGTAATAAAAAGTGCAGCAAGCAAACAAGTAACAAAAGTGAGTGAAAATGGTGTAACAATGATGGAAACAAGGCCTAGGCTTCATACTTTCACTAGTGGCAACTCTCAACAACATTAACATAGTCTAATCACATGATATTTCCCATACAACATGCAATAGAGACGCACTCAGAGGTCATCCCTTTGTGGTCAAGATAGGATGAGAATTATGTAGGGCTACAAAAGCACACCTCAAAGTTCGTAGTTCTCAATCTATGGATTTCCCAATGTCACCGCGACCATCCAAAGAGAGTACCACAATCACCACAACGTATCTCAAGGATAGTCAAAGACAAGCACCAAGAGACTCTCAATCTTCAATCCACACACAAAAGAGGAAATCACTCATGATAATATTCTTCTAACCCATGTCCAATAGACCGATGTCAGCATGATCTCGGGGATTATACTAGATAAGATCAATTGAGTACATCAATCCAATAGATAGAGGAAGGGGAAATATCATGGGATCACCCTAGATTAACATAGCCAATGATCACAATGAAGATCACATCATGGGAGAGAGAGAAGAACACATAGCTACTGGTAGAAACCTTAGCCCCGAGGAGGAACTACTCCCGCTTCATAGAGGGAGGAAGCAACGTCGATGGAGATGAATCCGGGGGCAGTTCCCCATCCCGGCAGGGTGCCGGCACAGGAATTCTGGTCCCCCGAAGCTTGTCGGCGATGGCGGCGGAGATCGGAATTGCTTCTAGAGAAAAAGGGTCTAGAATCAGGGTTTTCGCGACGCGAGTAAAAATAAGGGCCAAGGGGGGCCACCAGGGGAGGTCCCAGTCGCCCAGGCGGCCTGGTGGCACGGCCTACCCCTAGGCCGCGCGGGGTGGCCGCCTCGGTGACTGGTGGCCCCCTCCGGCTCTCCTTCGGTGATTCTGGAAGGTTCCCTCATGCTGATTTGTTATATATTTTTCCCGGAATTTATTGGGCACTTTAAGTAATTGGAAAACCTAAAATACAAAAACAGCAGAAAATAGAAACTGGCACTGGGGTGCACTGAGTTAATAGGTTAGTCCAAATATGATCAAAAGTGTATGAAAGTTTATCTAAAACATAGCAATATCACACAAAACATGCACGGAGCAAGCATAAATTATAGATACGTTTTGGACGTATTACGGCGCCAGAAATTTGCTTTGATGACGCGAGAGTTGATGGGTATAGTCTTCTCGCCCTTCCTTGGTGAGCCCAAAGTGGAAGGCGTGATGCAGCACGGCAGCAAATTTCCCTCAGTAAATATACAAGGTTTGTCTCAAGTAGGACTCCAGAGATGATAAGTAGGTGTCAGCAGCGCTACTGACGCGGACCTGCACACAGACACAAATAACTTTGTTCCCAACGAAGTTCAGAGAGGTTGTCAATCTCTCCGGTCTTGTTGTTCACAAAGGATCAAACAAAAAGGATAATGATAGCAACTAAAAGTAAAAGCAGAAAAGTAAATGAGCGTGAAAACAGTAATGAGGATATGGACCGGGATACGTGATGTTCACTAGTGATGTCTCTCTCCCAAAAGAGAAATAAAAATGCTATGCGAGGTAAACAAATTACAGAAGGGCTATTGACAGGATTATGAACGCACCGCAATGCTAACTATGCTACAAAAGAAAGGAAGAGGCTCAAAAGCACGGGCAGTACGCCAAAATAAGTAGACCGAAATCCAACTGCATCTACTACTAATCACCCACCTTGAGATATCTATCCAGAACATCTCGCTGGTATTAAGTTGCGAGCCCCACCCAAAGTGTAAACCCAAAGCAACAGACAACTGCATTAAAAAGAACTTTGCGTAAAGTAAACAATCCTTGCAACCGCGGTTACAAGAACCGTTGTTTTCCCCCTTGCGGCAACAACACATCCCCTAGACTCATGTTTCTGTCACTCAAGCGTGTCATCGGGGGGCATGAACCCACAATCGAGCATAACGTTCCCTCTTGGGGTTACTACCTACTACTTGGCAAAAGCAATAAACAGCAACGGAGAACATGCAAGAATTACTTAGGAAAAAAAAATATAAGAGATAAAAACCAAATATATTACTAAATCATAATCTGAACATAATCTCATAATCCATCAGATCCCATCAAACTCAGCATAGCAATAGCAGAAAGATTACAAAAGTGCCTCGATCATGTAAGGCAGCTCACGAGGTCTAAACCATGAAGAACAAAGAGGGGAGGAGAACATCACATAGCTACTGATCACGGACCCATGGTCCAAGGAAAACTACTCACGAGACATCCGGGGAGCATCCATGGTGGAGAGGAGACTCCCGGAGGTCAATCCTCCCTCCGGCAGGGTGCCGGGAAGAGGTCTTCTGGTGCTCCCGATCTCGGAAGCGTGGAGGTGGTGGAATAGAGGCGAGATCGCGAAAAAGGGTTCTCTTTTCCGAAGTTTCCCGTGACGGAGAAAATATAGGCGAAGGGGGGCAGCCAGAGGTGGACCAGGGGCCCCAGGCGCCCCCTGGCGCGGCCAGGGGTGGGGCCGCGCCGGGAGGCCGCCTGGGCCCCCCTGGCTCCCCTCTGGCCCCACTCGGGCTCTTCGCGAAGCTTCCTGTACGCTGATTTTTCTTATATTTTTCCCAGAATTTTTCTGGCACTTTTTATATGGGGGAAAACTGAAATAGAAAAACAGCTGAAAACAGGAACAGGCACTCTGGTGCACTGAGTTAATAGGTTAGTACAAATATGATCAAAAGTGTATGAAAGTGTATCTAGATCATAGCAATATCACACAAAACATGCATGGACTAAGCAGAAATTATAGATATGTTTTGGACGTATCAAGGGTGCCTCAGCATGTCCTCCTTTTCCAGATCCGGGTTCGGTTCATCCTCTTTTAGCTTCTTTCTATCTGCGTGCCAGGTCAGGAGCTTTGCTTCCTCAGGATCTACGAAATATCTCTGCAGACGAGGAGTGATCGGAAAGTACCATACCAATTTTCTAGGAACTTTCTTCTCTCTCTTGTATCGACTAACACCGCACACCGAACATGTAGTTTTATCTTCGTCCTCACCCCGATAGATCATGCAATCATTTATGCAGACGTGGTATTTAACGTGCGGAAGATCGAGAGGGCAAAGGACTTTCTTGTCCTCAGCGATACTAGTTGGGCACGTGTTGCCCTTCGGAAGATGATCGTGCCAGAATGCCATGTTATCATCGAAGCTTTCGTTGGTCCATTTGTGTTTTTCCTTCATCTCCATAGCCCAAGTGTTACATTCAAGCGGGTATCCCCGTCGTTGCATCCTTCGTACAACTTCGTAATCGCGTCTTTCTCGAGTTGCGCCATCTTGGCTTTCTCTCCAGCTGCACCTCTTGCGTTCAACGCCTCTTTGACAAGCAGCTCTTGAACATGAGGGTCCCGCACCCAGCTTGAATCCTCATCATGTCCGACATCTTGATCTTCATGTCCGGCATCTTGATCTACATGATCCGCTTCGGCATCTTCTTCATGATCATGTATGGGATGCTCTTCGTCTTCTCGCCCGCCGCTGTTGTCTGGTTGCCCTTCCTCATTTACTGGCGCCCCACCATTGACGTCCTCCTCCTCACTAGCTTCATCACTTATCCATCGTGTGTAGCCATCCATCAAACCATTACACTCCAGGTGTCTTTGCAATATTCTGGAATCAGGCTCGGTCACGCAATGCAGTTTGCATCTCCGACACGGACATCTTATATCCGACCTATTATTCCTTAGCATGTCGTTTGTCGCACATTGCATCCACCTAGCCACGGTGATATCGCTCAGCATCTCGCGGACCATGGTCGATCACCTGCGTGCACGGAGAGAGCAACACAATTATATATCACAGTCGTCGCCGTTAAAATTCGGCATGACCTTCCCTAATAATGCATGGGAGCATGCGGAGAGTGCGCCAGAAATTTTCCGAAACGGAAATGAATCGACATTTCGGCAAAACATTGGCCACTCAAGATTCACATATACATCAAACCACCATAAGCTTCACATATACATCAAACCACCACAAGCTTCACATATACATCAAACCCAAGCTTCACATATACAACAAACCCCAAGCTAATAAAGGCAAGTATATGGGTCATAAATGGAACAAAAGAGTTTGGGAGGAGGTCCACTTACTTCAATATGAAACAAAATAGATGTAATGCCAAGTATCGATGGATAAATGGAAGAAATGAGGTGGGGGGGAGGAGAAAACCGAATAGATCTACGGTGAGAAGAGTGGATCTAGTTTGAGAATTGTGTGGAGTGAATGAGAGGTGGTAGGTGGGGTGGAGTAGATAAGGGCAGCTCTAGGCATTTAGTGGTGCATATAGCAAGTCAGTGGTGGCGCATTGGTGAAATGCGCCACCCCTAAGCTCTTATGGGTGGAGCATTTCCACAATGCGCCACCCCTAAGGACCTTATGGGTGGCGCATTTACAGAATGCACCACCCCTAAGCTCTTAGGGGTGGCGCATATTACTAAATGCGCCACGTATAAGATCATCCAGGATGGCCCACTTTAATGCGCCACCCCTAAGGTCTTATGGGTGGCGCATTATTTTCCAGTGCGCCACCCCTAACAGATGGTGGCGGATGGCCTGTTATATGCGCCACTAATAAGCTTTCCATGTATAGCTATTTTCCTTGTAGGGCATGGGCATATGTGGCAAGTGGTCACTAGGCCACCGCGCCATGGCCTAGTGTGGGCAGCCACCCCATGGCCCCATGCGGCCACGCATCTGCAACTAGCACATGTCGTGATATGCCATCCAAAATGAATCTTTGGATAAAGAGAGAGAAATCCTCTATCTACTTTAGCAAAGGATGTCCGCAGAACTTGAGAGAAAATATGAAGCTTATTCTGCAAGTCCAAAATGAATCTTTGTCAGCAAGATACTTGGGTATGCCGTTGGATGTGAGCCAAAATAAAAATGGTACTTTCAAATACCTCAAAGATAGAGTTTGGGGAAAGGAAAAGGGATGGATGGATATGATTTTGTCATATGCTGGAAATGAGGTCCTAATCAAATCGGTAGCTCAGGAAATACTGGTTTTCTCAATGTCCTGTTTCGGGTTGCCCCGAGGGCTCTGCGAGAATATTACCTCGACGATACGCCAATTCTGGTGGGGATGCAAACAGGGTAAGCGATCACCAGCATGGGTGGCATGGGATGACATGACCCTCCCCAAGCATCTGAGAGGTCTCGGGTTCCGAGACATGGAGGTTTTAAACCTTTCCCTTCTGCCGCGGCAGGCTTGGAGGATTCTGACTTCGCCGTCCTCGTTGAGTGCTAGAATCCTAAAGGCGGTTTACTTCCCATCGACCGACATTCTCAATACCAAGTTGGGAACCCACCCCTCACAGGTTTGGCGATCGATTCTCTATGGAAGGGACCTCTTATGGCAGGGCATGATCAAGCGCATCGGTGATGGGACTTCAACAAACATCTGGGATGACAATTGGCTCCTGAGGGAGACTCTCAAGAGGCCAGTAGTGTCATTTGTACCGAAACCTCCAACAATGGTCTCCGAACTTCTTGATATGAACACAACGTCCTCGAGAGAAGAGATCATCCGCCAGAATTTTGTGCCAATAGATTGCGAAGCTATCCTCCAAATTCCAGTTTTCACAACCAGGCAGAGAGACTTTTGGGCATGGGAGGGAGAACGAGACGACAACTTCTCAGTTCGATCGACTTACAAAATTTACATGAACACAAAACGGAATCCTCACACAGCTCAATCTGGATCCAGATGGTCAGATTTATGGAGCATAAATCTTGCTTCAAAGGTGACGAACTTTGTATGGAGATTGGCGCGTCATTCGATTCCTTCTTTCGACGTTCTACATCATCGTAACATGGCCAACACAAGCTGAAGCAGCCTTTGCGGCAGGGAAGATAACTGGAGACATTCCCTCTTGGAATGCTCGATGGCCAGAACCGTCTGGGCGCTTCTTCCGGAGGATCTGGTTGAGCAGGTGACCGAACTATCGACCCCAAACGCTGAATATTGGTTGTTTCGCTTATTTCAGCAGCTGAGTTCTGAGGATGTTTTGGTCTTGGCGGTGTCCTTGTGGGCGATCTGTACTGCTAGAAGAAAAGCAATTCACGAAGGGGTCTTTCATAGCCCTTTCTTCACTCACTCTTCCATATACAGATTTCTTTCAGAGGTCAAGCCCACTCGGCCGGCGGTCCCTAGTCGTGACGCTGTGCGACTACCAAGATCTTCGGTCTGGCTACCGCCTCCTAATAATCTGATCAAGATGAATGTTGATGCGGCTGTGGACTCGAAAGGAAGAGTCGAGGCGGTGGCTGCTGTCTGTAGAGACAACCACGACCTCTTCCTTGGGGCATCGTCGATGTTCTTCCCCCACAATTGGGAACCCCCAACTCTTGAAGCAGTGGCGATAAGGGAAGCAATGGCGCTAGCGGAAGATCTATATGAAAGGAATCTGTTCATCACATCGGATTGCAAGATGGTTTTGGAAGACATCAAGAAGAAGGCTGCTACACCCTACGGAGCTATCCTACATGAAATAATAGATAGACACGCTACTTTCACTTCTTGTTCTTTAAATTATGAGAGGAGGAGTTCGAATTTTGAAGCTCATAATCTCGCTAAATTCTGTATTAACCTGAGGAATGGCCGCCTTGTGTGGCTGGGCAACCTAGGGAGCTTCAGTTTGTCCCTGTAAACATTGTGACGGTTACATAAAGTTTTTAGTTTCTCAAAAAAAAACTAGCACATGTGGTACTAAAAGTTGACATGCATGCGCACCCCCTTTTCCCCTATATATAGATGTGGTGGGTAGCCCTTTTTCAACACAGAAATTCTAGAAAAATACAGATAAATTATGTTGATCTCTCTCTCCATCTTTCTCCCTCCTATGAGCGGACTCCCCTTGTTTGGACTCTGCAGTGGGTTGGAAATGTCTCCACTATACGCACATCGTGGGGCTGCTGAAACTCCGGTTTCGGAGGTCTACTTCCGCTATCTTCCCTGGATCGGAGATCGGAGATCTTCATCGAGTCTCGTACATGTGCGAGTACTACGAGGTGCTACATGTGTGGCACTCCGCCCATCCGGGTGCCAACACAGCCAGGGGGCTGTGAAATTCTTTCGACTACACCAGCCACGTTTGCGGGAACGTTTCCCGCGCAACGGACTACACCCCGAGGTATGTTATTCCCACTGCTTTCCGTTACGGTAATACGGCTACCTAGATCTTGGGTTATGGGAAACGATAGTTAGAAAAAATTGTGTTTTCTGCTGCGAACCCCTACATTATCCTCATACCCGTTTTGTTCTTTTTCTCGTTCACGTATCCCATATTTCGTATCCCATTTATCTATTCACAAAGTATCTGGTCGGGTGTTTGGTGGATATGTAATACCGAGAGGGGCTAAAACAACATCTTTCCTAATATAGGAGGAGAAAATCCCAACTTCAATCATCAAGTTCCTAGACATACTTTTGAGCATACAGTAGCAATGTCGTTATTGCCACGCCTGTTACGGATATTGTGAGAACAAAGTCAAAGTACATCTTCCAACATATAGGACTCAACATTATCTAATGATTTTACTTATAATACATTGATGATAAAATCTCAAATCAAATCGCATATACAATTGGATCGGTTCAACATCCTTGTTTTGATAATAATGTGCTCCTATGTGTTACGGGCATATTTAATGTCCATGGACAGGAAAACATGACATTTGAAACACACATGTTGGTCCTAGAGACAAGACTAGCTAGGAACTTTTTATGTTCATACCTCCACACATGCATACGTGTTTTCTTCGAAGGAAGTGAACATGCACTTTGCGAACATTCGCATAATGGCACTGTAGTTATAGCACATAAATATAAAAATTAATAATGAATCTGTAATTATAATAATACATTTAATTATTGTCCATATGGCATAATTCCAACAGTTCTGACCTAAATATTTTTAAACAATGGCGCGCGCTGTCTGCATAAGCTTCATCAATATCTATCTCCTCATTCTCATCATCGATACGTAACTGTATAGATTATTCGAAAAAACATGTAAGTGCCAATGAAGTTGTCTATTTATTTTTACATTCATGTCACTTAAATTGTCACTATACAATTCATCCTTCCTCATATAGTTCTCCTCGTGAAGTGGATCGACATTCGATGAGACCTATTCTCTCTACCGGTATCATCATCGACACTTTCAGTTTCATGCTCTATCTATTAATCCTAATACTACACAACAACATCATAGATGTTATCACTTCATCAATCCATCAACGACTAAATGTAATGCATAAAAAATATGTATCAATAATGAAAAAAAAGTGAATCATCAAACCTCGTTTCGATGCATGCAGGGCGTACACAACATCCTCGGTGCAATCAACGGTGTGGGAGAGTGAATATGCGCCTACGCCGAAGCATGATGACCCATGGGTTGGTCTAGGGTGGTGGATAGCGGTGATCTAGTGACGACGCAGATAAATACGTGATGGATCAAGGAAAGGCGGCGTTACGGTGTGGGAGGTGTCACGACGGGGCAATCAGTGCTCCAAATTGGGGTGGGGCAAGTCGCGCGCTCCGTAGCATACCCCCCCCCCCCCAAATTACAGGTGCCACGTAAGATGCATGCTAGCGGGCGTACGGGGACGGGACAACATACGCGGGCAATGCACGGTTTTGGAAAAGGACCAATATGCCCTTTATACGTTTAACATGGGGGTGTACCGTAGTACGACTCGTTATTTTTTGCTTTATTGAGCCACTCTGAGGGTTTGGAAAGCACTCCCCCAACTTATCACACATCCAATCAACAATAACCATTGGGCCTAAATGTGATAGATCTCAGATTCTAATAGTTGTAGACTTGTAGTATATTCTATGAGTTTAGGAAGTTTAGAGCTCCAATATGAAAGCTTGTAATCTTAGAAATCACGTTTTTTTTTCGGAATTAGTCGCTATGCTTGGTTAGGCCACTCCAATGATCTTTTATTCGTCCCTGTTAATATTATGACGATTTAGTATCGACTTGGGTGATTACCTAAAATAAATAAACGGTTGGCGTCCAAGTTTATTTGGGTTAGATTTTATCCATGCCTACTTCTGAGATTAGCCTTAAATAGATAGCATTCTTTTGGTCCATGCCGATTTTTTCTAGGACCTAGAAGTAGTCAGCCGAGTGGCACGGGTTGCCTACGGTTAGTAATGACCATCCAGGATGGTTAGCATTTGCTGTTTAGAAGAGGCATCTGGATGAATGAAACGTGGTAACGCTCCTATTTTTGGGTTCCTCCACCCTCCTTCATATGAGAGGAGCATCACCTCCCTCTCTCGTCTTCCCAACATTCCGGTTCTCCTTCCTCCTGCCGCAGCTGTCGTCGTGATACGACAGCTGCTGCGATCGGCAATTAGCCATCCATTCGGAGGAAGGGAAGGCAACGTGAACCTCGCCAACACACATTACACCGCTACAGGCAGAGAAACCATTGCACAATCCAACCATGGCCAACAGCAGCGCCAGAGAAAACAACAAGTGCGGCGTTCCACGTCCACCACCATTGTCGCTCTTCATTGGTAGGGAGCAAGACGTCTCCATGGCCTCGCAGGCACCGGTGAGCCGGGCGGCCGGTCAAGCAGACAACAACATCAACAAGAAGAGGATGCTATCCAAGCAGCTGTCCATGAAGGAGACCACCCGGGAGGTCAAGTGGGAGAAGCGGCGGCGGCAGATACAACGCCAGAGGAGCAGCATGGGCCTGTACGACGCCGACCGTGTTAACGTGCACGCCATTGACAACGGCGTGACCGACGAGGACCTCGATGAGCTCAAGGGATCCATGGAGCTCGGCTTCGGGTTCAACGAGGAGAACGGCGGCCAGAACCTCTGCGACACGCTCCCCGCCCTTGATCTCTACTTCGCCGTGAACCGGCAACTGTCGGAGCCCAGGATGCGGGTGTGCAGCCGGTCGTTGCCTTCCCTCTCGGTGGCGACATCCTCATCATCCATGCACTCCGGCTCGCCGAGCCCGGCCGGTAGCCCTACCGCCCAGCCCTCGCTTCTTGACTCCTTGAAAATCTGTAGTCCAGGTCAGTATTCCATGAGTTGTACGTTTCCTTGTTTAATCTGTTCATAGATGCTGAAAGATCCATTAGCTATGTGGATAATATTCCATGATTTTGGTTCTGATGCAACAGGCGAGAACCCTCAGCTCATCAAGATAAGGCTTAGGCAGTGGGCTCAGGTAGTGGCTTGTTCAGTGAAGCACTCCAGCTGAGAGCAATGAACCACACTCTTGCTGCATGCAGAACCATTACATGCTGAGAGCAATGAACCACACTCTTGCTGCATGCAGAACCATTAGACGGCCGGCCAAGGAGAGAGGACATGACCGGTGGTGCATGCATACTAACACGACGTCGTAACCTTGTTGCTGATCTGGTGACATGACACCCATAGTTATTGTGCATAGTTTAGTCTGTACGTATGTACGTGTTGGCAACATTAATGCACCGTCCCCTGTATTGACAGGACAACAATTGATGCAAGGGCATTCTTCTTGTTCACCAACTTCTTCAGAAACACTAACTCCTCCTGGGACATTTCAGTCACAAACTATAGGCATTCACACAGGCAAGATATATATATTTGACTAAAACACACTCACAAAATGGGATCAAATATTCTCCGAAATCCACCACTAATTGTTTTGGTACACATTGTAGGGGACACAATTTGGACCCATCATATTTAGGTTCTGAATCGGAGGTTTTAGATGTGCATATGTAATACAACATTGAATGTCTGAAATTAAACTTGGCGTTCCAGTACAATACATACCCCTCTCGCTGTCGAACATGTTGGTTAAATTACTACTATAAAAGACCCTACTCGGTGCTACGGTTGATTTGAGATCGCTAATGAAGCTAGGTCGCAGGATCGCCAAGTGAACAGGGTTAGAATGCTCGCTGGCGTCCTAATCAACCATTGGTTAATTTCTACCGCGGTAAATTGTGGCTATTATTAATGACGGGTGGGCCTCGTTTGATGGTTCACATGTGATTCGGCGATTCCCTGGGTGAGAAAAGAAACTACCGCGTGGGTGCGTCTGCTATACATCGGGAAAACTAATCCCCTGCCCGAGCCACATGCGCCCTCCGCCTCTCTCTCCTTCCCACGCCCCCTCGTCTCCGCCGACGCCCTCTCTCCGGTCGCCTCGGCCAGATCCTCTCCTCCCCGTACCGGATCCCGCTGGATCCAATACGTGCCTGCGTCGCGGCGATCTTCTCCGAGGGCGGCAGCAACCTGCAGGCAAACAACGACGGGTGGAGGAGCAGGGGCTCAACCCTAGCCCCCATCCCCTCCTCTCCCGCTCCCTGGCCGCTCCGCCTCCTCCCCCGGCTGCCCGACCATCCCGGCCTCTGCCTTCCGCTGCCCAGCCGTGCCCGTGCCCCTCCAGCCACGCTGCCTCCTCTTCCTCCGCCCGCCGGTCCGCCCTCCGGCCTCCGGCTGCTTCCCGGGCCGGATGCGCCCCGTCCGATCTCGACCAGCTCTTCTGGCAGGATCTGCAGGTATGATTTTTATTTTCGTTTTAAGTTTGGGGCGCCCAGCAGAGGGTACGGAGCAGCTAATATTTTTAATCCCTTGCTCGCTCATGGCGTAGTTGCCGGCGCTAGTTGCCTGTTTCTGATGTTGCTGCATTAGATTGGGATGTATATGTAGCAGGCAGATTACAACTGATGCATACGAGCAACAATTGATTTGTTTGGTGGAGGGATGTACAAGTAGTAGCAGCTTGATCGATCAGAGCAATCAATTGGTACTGCAAAATAGGGAGAGAATGGATCCCTACAGAAAAGGAATCAGCCATGTTCGATTAACATCATATGATTCAGTTTGTGTACTGAAGATTAGATAAGAATGTAATAATCAATAGCTCTGAATTTTGTAGATATATTTACTTGTACTCAAGTAGCCCATTTTAGTTGATCTCATTCAGAGGTTGAAATAATTCAGTTCATATGCTAACTGTGTATAAAATATATTAGAATGCAGAGGTGGACAACTTATACTAATAAAGGATGCCTTTTGAAGTCTCAGTTGTAAATTTAAATTTTGATACTCTATCCGCATGTTTGGTAGATTAAGCCACCACGGGGGATGAGTAGGCGCCGACGACTACTGTTGTGGCCGCGGGGAATAAGGATCCCCTGATCCGGCAGGGGGGCAAGTCCCTTCTATCTCTTCCGTTAGCATCTGGTATGGCCTCTTCATTCTCATGTTTATTTCCGATTCGATTCTGTGATTTTACTCCGTGATGCTTGCAGGTCGCCACAAAGTTTTTTAGAATACATTGTGTCGTTCTTCGCTTGCTCTGGTTGATCACTTGCCATGTATGCTAAAAAACTATATCTTGCAGTCATGTCCGCACGATGGTAGCGACTTGGTGAACAAGGATCAGCGAGCTGGGGCGACAAATGGAATCATCTTCATTCCAACTTTACGGTGTGGTTGTCACTTCCCAATTCCACTGGTGAGGAAGGCTTTGTGCTTCATTGATGAGCAAGTATTTTTTTTTGTTCCTTGACCTTTTGCTGCGCTGGCATGTAGATGAAGCCTTTGAAGAGGAAGCCCAAGGAAGAGTTAGCACTGGAAGCTTGGCTTTGGTGAAGCCGATGTGGTGGTGAAGATGGGTGAATCAGCTCACCTTGCGAGACAAGAAGCTAGCAGGTAAGAAACATCGCATCAACACGCTGCCTCATTACATGAAGCATCTCCTTTAATTTGCAAGAAATGTGGCATCCATTTATAGCCTTTGATGAGTGTTTGATAAAAAACAAAGAAGACAAAATTTGCCTTTGATTTGTCACACTAACAAACAGTTGGGATTGGAATCAGTGGCGGAGTGTGACGCCCCCAAAATCAATCCGTGTACAGTAATCATACACGCAGGGTACACGGCTGAGATTAGGGTGCCACGGTGAGAATATCACAGCACAACACTAAACACAAAAAGATAAACCAATATGTTACAATAAAGCGGGTTCGCGCGGACCCGAATACATAAGTTATACAAGCCATAATATCTGAGTACAGACATAGTTAGTCAAGTTTTGCCTTAAGAAGGCTGGCACAAATAACATCAGAGATACATATCAAAAAGGCAAGGCCTCCTGCCTGGGAGCCTCCGAAACTACTCCTGGTCCTGGTCAGCGGGGGTCTCGACGTAGTAGTATCCGCCTCCGGGGTACTCCTGCTCCTGGGCTCCAACGTAGACTGCAGCGGCCGATCAGGCAAAACATAAAGGAGGAAATAAATCAAAGGTGAGTATCTAGCATACCCGCGAGTCTTATGTCCGTTACTAAGCATTTATGCATTTGTATCAAATGGAAATGGGAGGCTGTATATAGTGGACTGCAAGATAGAAATCAGAATAAGGGTAAGAAGCTAGGCCTATCGAAGACTAGCATCTTCTGCCGGTGTCTTGCAGCAGGAGGAGAGAAACAGCCAACAGTTCATATAAAGCATAAAGTAACAATGAAGCAGAAGTTGCTGCAGCATTGTATAGTATAAATTGTAATGATTAATAATAATAATGCCTCCGAGTTCCTCACCTCTACTCCCTGCGAGGAAGAAAACCCGGAACCATACAGTTTAATAGTAATAATTTGTAGTGGTAAGATTCAGCTTCAGCATAAAGCGTCATGTTACCGTGGACACGGCTATTCGAATAGATTAAACTCCCTGCAGTGGTGCATTACTGTTCAGCCGGCACGTTCGGATCTCTAGGGTGGCGTGAACCTTGTTAGGGAACGCCCCACCGAGGCTATCCGATACATCGCAGCCCATCCTAGGCTCAGCAGAGAGGCCATCCGCCGGACTATAACCTATGCGCCAAGGGGTCTAGGTCCCTCACCCTTGCACGCTCCTGCACGGTACGAGACTGCCCGGTGAAGCAAAAGAAAATCCAAACACACCTACTGCAGCAAAGAAGACAAGACCGCTTCCCGGCTATCAGCCCGTGGTACTGCTGACGTCTGAAGAGCTTTCGGACAAACTACGACGCAGGGGAGCCCATAACTCCTTATCCCACGTGAAGGTAGTGCGTACAGACCAACGGGTCTCTCAAGTCATCCGCCGAACCATTTAGCATTTTAATATTATCTCGCAGACAACCGTTATCGCTGTCTAACTAACAACACAACGGACAACGAACAACAACAAGGCGTGGCATTGTCAAAGCCGACCGCGGTTTCGACTCTGGAACCAAGGCCAAGCAGGTCCTCTTGCGTCGCCTCGGGATCATCGATGATGACGAGCAAGTCTCGCCCGATGCCCTGGCGAAATATGCGAAACTCTTCGAACGACCGCTCGCCCGGGATGTTGTCCAAGCCTTCGCGGACTTCTACGGATGGGAGATGCCACCCAACCTCCTCGACAACCTTGGCGCGTTCGGGACAACTCACCCACCCCTGTCGCGGCTCGTAGAGCCCTGATCCGTGCGCCCGCTGGCCACCCCACCGCGCCCCCAACCCCATTCTATGGATCACAACAACAATGTAATTTTCTGGAACGTGCGTGGTCTCAACTCTCGGGCGAAACGGACGGCTATTCGCAGCGTGATCTCCGCTGCTCCTCCTTGTATCGCTTGTCTCCTGGAAACTAAACTGGATTTGGTCTCGCCTGCCCTAGTTTGCGAAACCCTTGGGTCCTCCTTTGACAGCTTCTTCTATCTCCCGGCCTCTGGTACGAGAGGCGGCATTCTTCTCGCCTGGCAGAGCACCCTAGTCACCCTCTCCAACCCGGCCATTGGCACCTACCACGTCTCGGCCGTGGTCACCCACACCGGCAACGACCAACCCTGGTGGCTTACCGGTGTTTACGGTCCGCAAAGCGACGCGGACAAACTCGCCTTCCTCGCAGAGCTCCAAGCCATGCGGGAGACCTCCTCGGGGCCTTGGCTCATCGGAGGCGACTTCAACATATCCTCAACCACGAGGACAAGAACAACCACCGCGTGAACTGTCGCATGATGCATGGTTTCCGGCGCTTCATCACGGACATGGAGCTCCACGATCTCTACCTCCAAGGGCGGCGATACACTTGGTCTAATGAGCAAGACCAGCCGACTCTTGTGCGCAACGACCGTGTCCTCTGCACCCCTTGCTGGGAGATCGCGCACCCCGACGTGGTGCTTCGCTTCCTCGCGAGCGCGGCCTCCGACCACTGCCCCCTGGTCGTCGACTGCAGCATCTGTCCCGGCGCCCCGAAGCGCTACCACTTCGAGAGGTTTTGGCCTAAGCTCGACGGCTTCCAAGCTACGGTGGCCGAGGCGTGGAACTCTACCCCTCCAGACGATGACCCCTTCTGTCGCATCTACACTCGCCTTAAAGCCACCGCGCGCCGCCTCCAGAGCTGGAGTGCGCGATCAACCGGCAACATCTCCCTCCAGCTACATATCGCTCGGGAGCTCATTGCCCGCCTCGATGCCGCGCAAGACTGCCGCCCTCTCGACCGCCACGAAACCTGGCTGCGGCGCAAACTCAAAGCCTCCTACCTAGGCCTGGCCTCGCTCGAGCGATCCATCGCCTGGCAGCGCACTCGGTTCTGCTGGCTTCACGTTGGGGACACCAACGTTGCCTTCCATAAAATCCACGCTGCCCACCGCAAAAACAAAAACCGCATCCATGGGCTTCGCGTTGGGTACGATCTCATCTCTGGCGAATCCGATATGGCCAGAGCTGCCCACTGCCACTTCCAATCCATCCTGGGCACTCATGAACCGCGCGAGCTCTCCCTTGACCTGAACTTCATTGACCCACGGGTCTTCGATCTCCAGGAGCTCGAGCGCCCCTTCTCAGAGGGCGAGATCTGGGCGGCCGTCAAGAAGATGCCCACCGGAAAGGCGCCCGGTCCGGACGGGTTCACCTCCGAGTTCATCAAATCCTGCTGGGCGATCATCAAAGACGACTTTTTCGAGGCCTTCAACAAGTTGTACCACCTCAATGGGTGCGGCTTCCAGAAGATGAACGAGGCACTCCTCACCCTTCTTCCCAAGAAGGCGGATGCGGCGTCCCAGGCGGACTACCACCCAATCAGTCTGATTCACATCTTCGCCAAACTGTTCGCCACGGTCCTATCGCTTCGACTTGCGCCACGCCTTTGGGAACTCGTTTCCACCAACCAGAGCGCCTTTGTCGCCGGCCGCTCCGTGCACAACAACTTCCTACTCGTCCAGCAGACGGCACGGCACCTCCACCAGTGGAAATCTTCCCGCGCGCTTCTCAAGATCGACATCTGCAAGGCTTTTGATTATGTGTCCTGGCCCTTCCTTCTGGACGTCCTACGCCACCTTGGCTTTGGTCGCCGGTGGATTGAGTGGATCTCCATCCTCATCTCCACGGCATCCACCAGGATTCTACTCAACGGCAACCCCGGCCCGCCGGTGATCCCCGAGAGAGGACTTCGGCAGGGAGACCCGCTATCCCCGATGCTTTCATCCTCGTCATCGATGCTCTCAACTTCCTATTCCAGCGCGCCGTCGACAATGGGATCCTTCGCCGCCTCACCGACCGGCACATTGCATCCAGCATCTCCCTCTTTGCGGATGATGTGGTCCTCTTCTGCCATACCGAGCCGCAGGAGCTGGGTGCCATCGAGGCAATTCTCCTCGCCTTCGACCGCGCCTCTGGCCTAAGGACCAATTTCTCCAAATGTTCGGTCACCACAATCCAATGTGATGATGCCCTGACGGAATCCATTGGCACGGCGCTCAACTGCCAGGTCAAAGGATTCCTCATCACCTACCTCGGCCTACCCCTATCCATCCGCAAGATCCACCACTCTGCTCTCCTGCCCCTGCTAGACAAGCTGGCGACGAAATTGGCCACTTGGCGCGCCTCCCTCCTCTCCCGCGGCGAACGGCTGGCTCTGGTGCGCCATGTTCTCACAACCATGCCAGTCCACCTGCTCCTGGCCATGGCGCTACGCTCCCAGATCCTCAAGCGCGCCAATCGGATCATTCATGACTTCCTATGGCACGGCCGAAAAGAAGCGCGCGCCGGAAACTTCCCGGTCAATTGGGCCAGAGCCTGCCGACCCCTGGAGCTTGGAGGCCTCGGCATCCGCGACTTACAACGATCTGGCATCGCCCTGCGCGCCCGCTGGCTTTGGCTTCAGATCACCGACCCGCAGCGACCTTGGCACCTCCTACCACCCCCGTGCGAGCCAGAGGTGCGACAGATCTTCCGCGCCTCAACCACCTGGACTATCGGTGACGGGCACACCTGCAGATTTTGGGTCGACCACTCGCTTGGCGGCGCGTCAATTCCGGAGCTGGATAAAAATTCATCCATATTATATTGTCTTATTGAGAATGCAGATGCAGTCCATGACAAGGTGAAGTGTATATACTTATTATCATTCTAAAAGTAGATTGTCCTAATATCTTTGTCTATCCAGTGTGGCTACATTACGTGGTGATCAAATTAATTAGTCGCAAGTGTCTGGAAGGATCCAAACTCCAAAGATAGAGGCAACTACTTAATTTAATTAGGCACTTGTTTTAAATATTTTAGGTCAAGTGAGCAGGGTCTGTGCATATGAAAAATGGATTCAAGCTGGCTGTCCAATCGGATTATACAAAATTGAGTCATGCTTGAGCAAAGCTAGGTCTGGATGAATAGATAGCAATCATGGATGGCCTTCATGAACTGCAAAGTTTAGTCATGCCCACGGCAATCATGGATGGTTGGAGGATGGAGAGGGGAGGATGGAGAGGCGGCTGCTCACCGCGGGGAGGAGGCATTGATGACAGGGGCCCGGGAAGGCGCATGCTTGAAGGCGGCGGCGGCCGGAGTTGAGGCAGAGGTGCGGAAGCGACTGCGGGCTCGGGAAGGCCCGTGCTTGAAGGCGGCAGCGGCCGGAGGCGAGGCAGAGGCGCGGCAGCGACTGTGGGCTCTGAGATGGAGGCTCCGGTGGCGTCGAGGGAGGCTCCAGCGTCAAGGTGAAGGGGTGAGGGTTCCGGTGAGTTGATGGCTAGGGGGGGGAATGGTTGCTGTGCGAGCAAGAGAGGGGGTAGGTGGTTAGGTTAAGGCTTAGGGGTGGCGCACTTTGTAGAAATGCGCCACCAAGTGGATCCTTATGCGTGGCGCATTTCTGAACACTTAGTGGTGCATTTAGGCTAAATGCGCCACCCGTAAGCACCATTTCATTATATTTGTTTAACCATTTCATTTTTTTAATTAAAGTTTAACCATTTCATTATATTTATACAAAGTGCGCCACCCTAAGCACCACTAAATACAAATACGAAACCGATCCATGCATTCTAGTGGAATGGAATCATGCCACTCAATGCATTACGCGAACAAAATACCCCCTAAGATAGATAAAGAGCAAAGAATCGTTTTTAAGGAGTTAGGCATGGACTTCGATTTTGTATCGTCGATGTTCATACACTTCAAACTATAATCCAACATAAGAATGTGATCATGAATGACAAAATATTTTTCTTAAATTTGGAGCTAGTTATCTAGCTAGCGTTTCCTCACAATCGTCTTCTTGCCCTTCTTTGTCGTGGTTGAATAATTTAGGCCCGGGACGCCTCCACTTTTCCTCTTGAACGAGAGACCTTTCTTCGGTAGGGTTGTGGTGTATGTATCCTGAGCGGCCTAGTCATCTTCCATCCTCGGGTCGCGGTACTTGTCAAATTCTTGCTCGTTGGCGACTACATCCATTCCGATGATGTTACTTTTTCCTCCCCTCACTACAACGCGGCTCGGCTTTGATGGGTCGGTAATGAAGAAACATTGGTCCAATTGGCTAGCCAGTACCATGGCTCATTTTTCGCGGTGACTTTTCCACCCACAGACTTGGATTTTGCTTCGGGTATAACCATGGTGGTGAAGTACCGGTATTCTTTTACGACGCTCTTGGCCCATCTCACACGGAACATCGGCAGCTTCTCTCCACAGTAGTCGAGCTCCCATATGTCCTCGATCCTTCCGTAGAATGTTTCCTTGACGTCATCGGTGTAGAATATCCCCGTTACCCCTGAGTTCTGGTAATCGCAGTTATTGTCCTTTTCCTCCGTGTAGAATGTGTAGCCATTGATATCATACGCTTGATAGGTCATCAGGTTGCGTGCGGCACCTTATGACAAGGTGAATATCATCTTTTCGTCCTCGGAAGCGTTCCTTCGCGGGGGATTAGCACGAAGCTCGTCCCTGAACCAAGTCATGAAACTAGAGTTGTGCTCTTTGATTAGCCGTGGATCTCGGTCTGTTATCTTCAAGCCCTGGTCACTGTACTTCTTCCTGATTACATCCTTGTGCTTTACTATCCAAGGATCGACCAGCTGGATATGTTTTAGCGCGACTAGACTTTCTCTTTCAAAGTCGATGTCTCGACCCTCAAAGTTGACATGCATTGCGCGGATTCCCTCGTGGTGACCACACCCATCGGTCCTCCCAAAGTACTTGTTGACGGCCAGACCAACAGGGTTCTCCGTGTTGAGGTAATTCATGCTAAAAGATATGCACTCTTCGGTTAGAAAACCCTTCGCTATGCTTGTATCTGGACAGGACATGTTACGGACGTATTTTTTGATGTGTCCATTCATCCTTTCGAACGACATCATGTTGCGCAGAAACGCAGGCCCGAGTTGGACGATATCCTCCATGACATGGATCAACAGATGCACCATAATGTCGAAGAACGCTGGCGGGAAATTGGTCTCAAGCTCGCATAGTATGAGCACGATATCCTCCTGTAGCCTTTTGAGTTATATAGCGCAAATCGACTTTCGGGAGATGACGTCAAAAAAGTTGCAAAGGCCAAACAACGTTTTACGGACGTGCTCTTCCATTATCCCTCGGATCGCAATCGGGAGAATCTGCGTCATCAGCACCGCACAGTCGTGAGATTTCATCCCGCGGAAACGCTGCTCCGCCTCATCTAGGTATCTTCTTATCTTCCCTGCGTAGCCGTTTGGTAATTTTACTCCTATGAGGCACTGGATAAACCGCTTGATCTCCTCCTCGCACAGAGTGAAACATGCCAGGGGGTAGTGATCAATAACGGTCTCCTTCTTGGTCGCCCTTTTTCGTTTGTGAGAGTTTTGCGTTTCCGTATCCTCTTCCTCCTCCGGCTCATCATCGTCGTCACTAGGGGGGTGAAGTTCCCTCCTGATGCCCATAAATTTCAAGTCATTCCTTGCTTTTGTCCCGTCCTTGGTCTTCTCCGGCAGGTTGAGCAGCGTGCCAAACAAGCTCTCGCACACGTTCTTTGTGATATGCATGAGATCAAGGCTATGAGGACTGCGGAGGAGACTCCAGTATTCCAAATCCCAGAAAACAGACCTCATTTTCCATACCCTCATCAATGGCTGAGTCTTCTTATTTTACTTTCCCGACGCGGGGCACTCTTTCCAAGTTTTCAACAAGTTGTCGATTTCTTTGCCGCTCCTTCGAGCTGGGGGTGCTCGGAGCTCCTCGCTGCCATAGAACAGATGTCCCTGTTTTATCCATGCTTTTTTCTTGGGAAGCCACCTCCAAGACCCCTGGAACACGGTTTTTGAAGATCCGGGATCTTTCGGTAGCTCGCAGTACGTTGTATTATCCATGCACCTAACGCATGCACAGAATCCTTGGACCACCTTCCCTGAGAAATATCTGTATCCGAGATAGTCGTGCACCGTCGTGATCACCGCGACTTTCATTGGAAAATATTCTTTTGCGGCGGCGTCCCATGTATTGACTCCGTCTTTACATAAGGTTTCTAGCTCCTCTTTCAACAGCTGGAGACACAAATTTAGGTCCGTACCTGGTTTTTTCGGCCCTTGAACTAGCAGACACATTGTTATGTACTTTTTCTTCATGCACTTCCAGGAGGGAGGTTGTATATGCATACAAACAGGGGCCAGGTACTGTGTGTGCTGCTCTGGCCGCCAAACGGATTGACTCCATCGGCACTCACACCAATCCTGAGGTTCCTTGGTTCTTCCCCAAAATCTGGGTATTCGAGGTCCAACGCAGTCCATTGGCTACCATCTGAAGGGTGTCTCAGCATGTCCTCATTTTCCGGATCTGGGTTCGGGTCATCCTGTTTTAGCTTCTTTCTATCTGCGTGCCAGTTCATGAGCTTTGCTTCCTCGGGATCTACGAAATACCTCTGCAGACGAGGAGTGATCGGAAAGTACCATACCACTTTTCTAGGAACTTTCTTCCCTCTCTTGTATCGACTAACAACGAACACCGAGCATGTGGTTTTCTCTTCGTCGTCACCCCGATAGATCATGCAATCATTTACGCAGACGTGGTATTTAACGTGCGGAAGATAGAGAGGGCACAAGACTTTCTTGGCCTCAACGATACTAGTTGGGCACGTGTTTCCCTTCGGAAGAAGATCGTGCCAGAATGCCATGTTATCGTTGAAGCTTTCGTCGGTCCATTTGTGTTTTGCCTTCATATCCATAGCCCAAAGTGTTACATTCAAGTGGGTATCCCCGTCGTTGCATCCTTCATACAACTTCGTAACTGCATCTTTCTCGATTTTCGCCATCTTGGCTTTCTCTCTAGTTGCACCTCTTGCGTTCAACGCCTATTTGACAAGAAGCTCTTGAAAATGAGGGTCCCGCACCCAGTTTGAACCCTCATGTCCGTAATCTTGATCTTCATGTCCGTGATCTTGATCTAAATGATCTACTTCGGCATCTTCTTCATTATCATGTAAGGGATGCTCTTCGTCTTCTCGCCCGCCATTTTTGTCTGGTTTCCCTTCCTCATTTACTGGCGCCCCACCATTGACGTCCTCCTCCTCACCAGCTTCATCACTTATCCACTGTGTGTAGTCATCCATCAAACCATTACGCTTTAGGTGTTTTTGCAATATTCCGGAATCAGGCTCGGTCACGCACTGCAGTTTGCATCTCCGACGCAGACATCTTATATCCGACCTATTATTCCGTAGCATGTCGTTTGTCGCACATTGCATCCACTTAGCCAAGGTGATATCGCTCAACATCTCGCGGACCATGATCGCCTGCGTGCACAGAGAGAGTAACACAATTATATATCACAGTCGTCGCCGGAAAAATTCGGCATGACCTTCCCTAATAATGTATGGGAGCATGCGGAGAGTGCACCAGAAATTTGCTGAAACGGAAATGTATCAACATTTCAGAAAAACATTGGCAACTCAAGAATCACATATACATCAAACCACCATAAGCTTCACATATACATCAAACCACCATAAGCTTCACATATACATCAAACCACCACAAGCTTCACATATACACTTCACATATACATCAAAACCACCACAAGCTTCACATATACACTTCACATATACATCAAACCACCACAAGTTTCACATATACACTTCACATATACATCAAACCACCACAAGCTTCACATATACATCAAACCCAAGCTTCACATATACAACAAACCCCAAGCTAATTAAGGCAAGTATATGGGTGATAAATGGAAGAAAAGAGTTGGGGAGAAGGTCCACTTACTTTAATATGAAACAAAGTAGATTTAATGCCAAGTATAGATGGATAAATGGAAGAAATGAGGTGGGGAGGAGGAGAAAACCGAACAAATCTAGGGTTAGAAGAGTGGATCTAGTTTGAGAAGTGTGTGGAGTGAATGAGAGGTGGTAGGTGGGGTGGAGTAGATAAGGGCAACTCCAGGAATTTAGTGGTGCATATTGCATCTCTGTGGTGGCGCATTATGGAAATGCGCTACCCCTAAGCTCTTAGGGGTGGCGCATACAGGGAATGCGCCAACCCTAAGATCTTAGGGGTGGCGCGTTATTAATATGCGCCACCTATAAGTTTCTTTGGGGTGGCGCATTATCAATATGCGCCACCCATATGAGCTTAGGGGTGGCGCATTTCTCGGAATGCGCCACGTATAAGCTCATCCAGGCTGGCCCACTTTTAGCGGTGGCGCACTGGAAAATAATGCGCCACCCCTAAGGGCTTATGGGTGGCGCATTATTTACCAGTGCGCCACCCCTAACAGATGGTGGCGCATGGCTTAATATATGCGCCACTAATAAGGTTTCCATGTGTAGCTATTTCCCTATTAGTGACATCAACTAGCTAGTTTGGAGTCCCAAGAAAGTAAACATGCCAACTGAAGAGGTTTAAATACCCTGTACGTGAAAACCTCCCTAGGGGCTTGTTCGGTTGCAGGAGATTGGTTGAGAGCAACTAATTAAAATTAGTTCTTCGGTAACCTCCGCAAGAATCATTTTTGATGTGGTGAGACTGATGCATGTCGTATGCTGAGCGCTTCCTCGGGATTTTATATTTTTACGCATTTTTGTGGTTTAGATAGTTCTTTCAGGATTTTTTATTTTCGCTCGGTTTTTTAACATTATGGAGAAAATCAAATAAAAAATTAACACTAAAAGATATGCATTTTCTTTATTTATACGAGAGGTACAATCGTGCCTTTTATGGAGGCACAAATTTGTTTCGCAAGAGGCACGACCTTGCCTCTCAAATAGAAAAGAACATGATTTTTGCTGGAGAGGCACGAGGTTTTCTTTCGCGAGAGGCCCATCCCATGCCTTATAAAGGGAAAATTGTGTTTTCTTTTTTTCCTATAGGCACGATCATACATCTCGTGAAGGTACAAGTTTGCTTCCGCGAGAGGCATGATCGTGGCTCTTGGGGAGGCACAGGTTTGGCGTGTGCCTCTCACATTTTTTTTATTAAATATTAATATGGGATATATTTTCAAAAATCTCGACGCGAGTAATCTAAATGTGAAAACGGTTCGTGATTTGGACGCACAGTTTATGAATAAAACATTTAAAGAAATTGAATCTATAAAAAAAGGAAAACTAAAGATTGCAATAACTGGTGAACATGCAGAGTGTGAGTGCGACTTGTGAACCGCAGAAGAGATGTCAATGTTCGCTGCAAGGGGTACTCCTCAAATAGTGATTTTGTAAGTATTGTCCCAAGAAAAGAAAAAGAGAGAGAAAATATTGTCCCAATAGGCTTAAGTTTTTTTTTCTATTTTCTAACAACACTATTTTTTTTCTCCCACAGAAATAAAGCATGTCATTCCGCAAAAAAAATTCTAAAATCTAAAATCTAAAATATCTCCTAGTTAAATCTAGAAAAGTTACATAGGATAAATAAAATATAGAGAATCTAGAAAAATAAATTTCCCTCTCCAAATAGATTTTAAGAGTAGTTTTTATCAAATATGAATCATTTAGGGTATTGATAAATTCCATAAATTAGTTTTTAGGGTTTGGTAAATACCTGCGAATGATTTTTATATATCAAGAAATTCAAATGAGAATTATGAAATATTTCCTATTATGTTTTGGGAGAAGTGATATTATCTACTCTCATTTTTATTTAATTATCAATAATATTTAAATAGCCTTTAAATTTAAATAACAAATAAAACCCAAATATGAATTAAAGAATGAATATGGGTCCATATATTTCAAAAGGGACCTAAAGAAAGATAAACCTTTTTGAATTTTGAATAAACCTCACAACCAAGATCTTTCTATATTGGAAAAATCATTATCCAATTTTAATAAATGGTTTGCATAGGTTTAAACAAATTCTTGATTTCTTTTCCATGAAAATCAAAGTAAGTGAAATAAATAATACTTACTTATTAAAATTTCGAAATTTTGAAAAAATTGGAATGTTACGTTCTCATGTTCACCAAAGACTAGATTACCTTGGGGAGGAATTTTCAATAATATTGTTAATCATTTTGACTCCGCTCATTATTCATCTTTGGATGAGCATTTTCTTCATCAATCTGCACAATAGCTAGATTTTTTCAGTGAGATGTACCTCTCGTCTTCCTCTTGGTAGGAGAGATATATTGATTTTTGGGATTTGATGCATTAATGTTTTTTAATGGGCCTGTAGAAAAAGTATCAGCTTCCAAATATCTCGTGTACTGCTTTATTTAATCTACCGAAGATTTTGAACTTGCCCTTGTGAAGAAAATTTAGATGCGAGCGAAAATAGATACGATCATGCATACAGACTGTTGAATTTTAAGCAATTTTTTTTTCAATGTACGTGATCCAATTTCCTAGGGAAGAAATTCACTTGAGGAATTTTTCTACCGATACAAAACTTTTACATACATAGACACACATACGAATAAGCAATTGCATTGCAATTTATTCTTACAAATAAATTTATATGTGTCATATTTAACAGAAGAAGCATTGTACGCTAAAAATTCCTCAGACATATAGATAAAATTGTCCGTTAAAAATAGGAGATAAATACTACCACGATATGAAGACCATGAATAGAGAGAATGACAAACAACAATTCGTACAAACATACCCTAACTTATTTCTATGATCTAGATAAAATTTTATACACTTTTGATCATATTTGGACTAACTTATTAACTCAGTGCACCACAGTGCCAGTTCCTGTTTTCTGCTATTTTTCTATTCCAGGTTTCCCCATATTAAAAATGGTCTAAACATTCGGGAAAAATCGGATAAAAAATCAGCGCAACAGAACCTTCCGGAATCACCAAAGTGGGGCCAGAGGGCCACCACTAGGGACCCAGGCGGCCACCTGGCGCGGCCTAGGGTCTGGCCGCGCCGGGGGGGCGCCTGGACCCCTGGTGCCCCCTGGCTTCCCCCTTCGCCTATTTATTCCCCGTGACGCGAAACCTCCGAAGAAAGAACCCTTTTTCGCGATCTCGACTCTATTCCGCCGCCGCCGCGCTTCCAAGATCAGGAGCGCCAGCAGACCCTTTGTCGACACCCTTCTGGAGGGATGATTGACCTCCGGGAGTTTCCCCTTCACCATGGACGCTTCTCGGATGTGCTGTGAGTAGTCTTCCTTGAAGCATGGGTCGATCAGTAGCTATGTGATGTTCTCCTCCCCTCTTTGTTCTTCATGGTTTAGACCTCGTGAGTTTCCCTACATGATCGAGGCACATAGGTAATTTTCTGCTATTGCTATCTTGAGTTTGCTGGGATCTGACGGATTATGATACTATGTTCAGATTGTGATTGAGTAATATATTTGGTTCTCATATTTTATATTTTTGTTCCTAAGTAATTCTTGCATGTTCCCCGTTGCTGTTTATTGCTTTGTCCAAGTAGTAGGTAGTAACTCCAAGAGGGAACGTTATGCTCGATTGTGGGTTCATGCCTCCTGATGACACGCTTGAGTGACAGAAACATGAATATAGGGGATGTGATGTTGCCACAACGGGGAAAACAATTGTGCTTGTAACTGCGGTTGACAGGATTGTTTACTTTACACAAAGTGGTTTTTAATGAAGTTGTTTGTTGCTTTGGGTTTACACTTTGGGTGGGGCTCGCAACTTAATACCAGCGAGATGTTCTGGATAGATATCTCAAGGTGGATGATTAGTAGTAGATGCAGTTCGATTTTGGTCTACTTATTTTGGCGTACCGCCCATGCTTTTGAGCCTCGTCCTTTCTTTGTAACATAGTTAGCATTGCGGTGCGTTTTTAATCCTGTCAATTGCCCAACTGTGATTTGTTTACCTTGCATAGCAGTTTTTTCGTCTTTTGGAAGAGAGACATCACTAGTGAACACCGCGGGACCCCGGTCCATATTCTCATCACTGTTTACACGCTCTTTTATTTTCCTGCTTTTACTTTCTAGCTGTTATCATTATCCCTTGTGTTTGATCCTTTGTGAACAACAAGGCCGGAGACATTGACAACCTCTCTGTACTCGTTGAGAAGCAAAGTTATTTGTGTCGTGTGCAAGTCCAGGTGAAGTAAACAACTTTCTTGTGAACGGTGCCATTTTTTACTTCACCACCTACTTATCATTGCCGGAGTCCTACGGGAGACGATCTTTTCAACCTTGGTATCTTCACCAAGGGAAATTTTCCGTTACACTACATCTCAACCTTCCACTTGGGGTAACCAACGAGGATAGAGTATCAATGATCTTATGATAAGATGAAGAAGCCTTATTATGAGAGGAAAGTTCTTCAATATATGACAAAAGAATATCATTCTCATTAGTCACGGTTCAAGTCTTTTCCATTTACTCGAAAAATAAATCTTATTTCTTATACAAAATCTTTTGAAATTTATTTATAGAGTTTTGTTGCTTAGAATAAATTGAGGTAAGTTTATTATATCTTGGTTAAGGTCCTCTAATTCATCAGTAACAAAATCATCATCTCTAGTGTGATATGAAGAATTTCGGGGGGATAACTTACATGCCTTAGACATGAAGCAGAATGGTGCCTAAATGTCTTCCTCGTTATCATTTTTGAATTAGTTGAAAGATCAATGAACATGTGTTGAAGAATACGTAATTCCATCCTTGGCACACGATTCATCTTCATAGGCAACCTCAGAACAATAATTTTTAGATTCAGATTTCATCTCTTTTCCAAGGTATGCACACAGATTTGTTTTAGTTCTTCTTATTATATTGAGATAATTTTGATGTGTAGAAACTTGACTTGGAACTTTTTGAATCAAATTCTGCAAATTGTCGGATCCGTAGGTCTTGTTGTTGCCTTTGTTATTTGCCTATTACTTGAACAAGGGAAAATTAGCGATCTAGTGTCCAGTCATATTGCTCTTGAAGCATGTGTGTTTCTGTCAGCCCTGTAGGAACTAGGGTGCCCTAGGCCGTTTGCTTTGGGCCCATTCAACGCCAGCCTAAAGGAATATATGGGGCAACCCCTCTGTAGGAGTGACACTGCAAGACCACTCGTGAGGGTTTTCCCTAGGGACGGGATCTCCTCTTCGGGGCCACGGGTCAAGACCGCTCGCGAGGCTTGGGACCTCATGAGAATTCTTCTCCCAAGGGGTCGGGCCTAAGGTCTTCCAAGACGTCAAGTCCGTCGCGAAACCCGTACACGGTACTTGGGTGCCTGGAATGCTTCACCAAGGGAACAGGCTCCGGAGGCATTCCTTAGCGTTCAAGCTACACATGGTCGTACACTCTACTTAGCAGGCATAATAAAGTTGTCATGCATCAAGGAAGACCGCACCATCCACGCTGACGTCGTAAAAACTCACCTTATTTGGGCAGAAGTGCAAGCATCTGCACGACCCTGTGCAGAGCCCAAAGACCGGCTACTTTGGTGGAAGACTTGCAAGCGAGCACTCTGTCATAGTCGATCCCTACCAAGGCAGTTTTTTTTGGAAAATGATAGGGTACTTTAGGCAGGATAAGGGAAGTTCATGTCCCCCCTCCATTATTGCTTCCATGTGGAAACTCTTCCCGTCGTTTCATGGCACGTTGACGGGAATAAACTTCAATCAGTCCCCGGCAACGACGCTAGAAATTAGCTTGATGGATGCAGATAACACTTCCCCGTTGTTTACCCAAGTGGAATGTTATGATGTAGATATCAGCAAATTTCCCTCAGTGAAGCTACCAAGGTTTATTTCTCTAGTAGGATTCAGGAGACGACAAGAAGGTGGCAACGGCGCCAGAGATTGTCTAGTGCGTAAGTTCACCTAGACATGCGTACAAGACACAACTAACTTTGCTCCCAACGGGCCAGAGATGTTGTAAATCCCTCCGGCCTTGTTTTTTACAAATGATTAAGCACAAGATGTAATAAAAAGATACAATTGGAATGAAAATAAAACAGTAAATTGGAGCGGTGTAAATATATGATGAGGATATGGACTAGGGTGTCATGGCGTTCACTTGTGATGTCTCTTTCCCAAAAGACGATAAAAAATATCTTGGGTGAAAAAATTACAACTGGTCAATTGAAAGGATTATGACAATCCTAATTATTCTAGCAAAGAGTGCAATTATTCTAGCAAAGAGTGCAATGTTCAATTGTATGGGCATTACACCATGACAAGTAGACCTTTTATTCAGCAACTTCTACTTACTAATCATCCACCTTGAGATATCTAATCCAGAACATGTCGCTAGTATTACGTTACGAGCCACAACTATGTGTTACAAACCGAGCAAAGCAACAAACAACTGCTTTAACACCCTATTCTTAATGTAAGAAACCCTTGTGACATACATTCACAAGCGCCGTTGTTTTACCCCTAATGGCAACTACACATTCCCTAGTATCATGTTTCTGTCACTCAAGATGGACATCAGGAGGCATGAACCTACTATCTAGCCTAATGCTCCCACTTGGAGTCACTATCTACTACTTGTCTAAAGCAATATATTACAACGGAGAACATGCAAGAACACTCAAGAACACAATATAAAACATATCTAAATATATTACTTACACAATATGAACATAATCTCATAATCCATCGGATCCCAGCAAACACAACATAATAACATAGAAACTATAACATATATGCCTTAATCATGATAGGTAGCTGATACCTACCAAACGTATCTATAATTTCTTCTTGTTCCATGCTTATATGGTGCCACATGTTTTGCTACAATTTCATACCTTTTCAACATATTTGGACTAACCTACTAACTCAGTTCCCAGTGCCAATTTCTGTCTCCTATTGTCCGTGCATTGCATGTATTTCCCAATATTTAAAGTGTTCAAAAAAATCCAGAAAAAATATATAAAAACTCAACAGTTCTGAAGCTTACGGAAGCTCGAAGGAGAGCCAGAGGGGGGTGGCCCCCCTCCCAGGAGGCCACCTAGTGCGGGCCAGAGGAGGCCGCGCCAGGGATCCGCCTATATTTACCCCTCGACCTAAAAACACACGAGAGGCCCTCCGTTGTTGGAACTAATCTTGTTACAAGTATCAGGTGTTTAGGACTATATAGTGTTTATTTCGGGTTCATGCACGTAGTTGAGTTGTGTGATACAAAACTGCAACTATGTACGTGGTCATGTGTACATGTAAGACTAGTAGTGTTAGTTAGGTGCATTGCTAGTAAATTGGAGGAGTAATTAACGCGCATGCTGATACTCTCAAACGTATCTATAATTTTTGCTTGTTCGATGCTCATTTTGTGTTATTGCTACATATTTTTGCCATGCTTTTGAATCATTTATTGGACTAACCTATTAATACAGAGCCCAGTGCCAGTTCCTGTTTTCTGTTGTCTTTTTGTTTCAGGTTTTCCCCTTATATAAAGTGCCCAATTTTTTTTGGGAAGAATACATAAAAAATCAGCGTTCCAGAAAACTCCATACGCCCGAAGGAGAGCCGGAGGGGGGCCACGTGTCACCCAGGCGGCCACCCGACGCGGCCTAGGGGGAGGCCGCCTAGGCGACTAGGACCACCCCTGGTGCCCCCTTTGGCCCTATTTATTTCCCCCTACGCGAAAACCCGAGAGTTCCAATTCCTTTTTCCAGAAGCGCTCCCGATCTCCGCCGCCATTGAAACATAGCTTCGGGGGTCACCAGGATCCTGCTCTGGCACCCTGCGGAGAGGGCCTTGGCCCCCGAGGCCATCTTCATAACCTCTTCTTCACCCCATGATGCTTCTTGAGTAGTTCCTCCTTGGACTACGGGTTCTTGGCAGTAGCTTGTTGGTATCTTCTCGCCCTAGATCGTCAATACAAAGTTCTCATTAGCTTCCCTACATGATTGAGATCCATATGATGTAATTGGTGTTGTGTTTGTTGGGATCCGATGAATTGTTACCTTGTTCAGTTCTGAGAAGTTTATGAATTATTGTTGCCACAATTTGTTCTTCTTAATGCTTGTTACTAGTGCATGAGTAGCATGATTTCCAATCTGAGCACTTTATGGTTGCATGATTATAATTGTTGTTCTACATCTTATCTACGGTTGTATGCACCTATTATAGTCCGGAACAGGCGATCTCAATGGTGAAATCTTGGGACAGCAAAGGGGATGGGCTATAATTTGAGGATTACTTGTGTTCATGGAGTTTTAATGCTTTTTTCCGGTGCTCTTTGACAGGAGCACCTTAATCTCCATAATTTCGTTTTTGCCCCGTTTGTAGCGGGATGGTAGGACAAAAGATGTTGTGCAAGTTCTTATTGAAATCACGTACAACTACATGCGGAACACATGCATACGTTTGGTTCTTAGACTAGAATGCTCTAGTTTGTTCTTTGGCTAGAGTTAGTGCAATTTTGTCAATTTCCCAACTGTAATTTGTTCACCCAACACTTCTCTTTTGCTTGGAGAGTTACCACTAGTGAAACCTTGATCCCCTGTCCATTTTTCATCTTTACTACCTTCGTTGTTACTATTGATCTCATTACTGCTGCTACTACTTTCTGGTTTTGGTGATTGGGGAAGTCTTAAAGGCTACACCCGTCAACACACCGTTGCTACTTATATCTTGTCTAGTGCTTTTTCATGTGTGGTTGAATTGACAACTCAACTACTAAGGCTTATAAGTATTCTTTGGCTCACCTTGTGTCGAATCAATAAATTGGGTTATACCTACCCACGAAGACTATTGTGATGCCCTACACTTGTTGGTTATCTAGACTATTTTCTGGCGCCGTTACCTGGGAGCATAGCTTTACTTATAAGTTCACTTGATAAGTATACTTTTTCTTATTTCTTTGCTTGCTACTAATGGTTACTTTTTATGAAACTAGATCTTATTGGCAAGGTGGATTCAGGAGGATCAACAAAAACATTATAAGGAATACCCCTTGTCTGAAAAATGGATATATATATGTAAAATAATACATCAACTTGAAAGTTATGCTAGAAACTTATTCTCTGATTATGATAAATCTTTTTGCTGTGATGAATCTTGTTGCTGCTTGATGTTAAATACCTTCCTTTCCAATGTTGGTGTAATGGTAATGAAACCTTGGTATATTGTACTAAGGGACATTATGATTTCTTTGAAGTATTACAAATAGAAGAATTTGTTGTCTTTAAGGGTGCATATGAAATTGCTTCTTTTGTTGAGAATATTGATGATGCCCCTTATAAATCCGAGAGTCTTCATATAATTAAATATTTCTTTGAGAATTTTAATGATAATTCTTATATTACTGACTATCTGAAAAGGTTCTCTCCACAAGAGGAAGAGACTAATGGTTTGCAGGACTCTATGGAAGAAGAAATTGCTGGAACTGAAAGCTCATTGGTGGAAAAAGAGGAGGAGAGTGACGAACAAAAGGAGGAAGAATGGAGTAGCTACCTATCTCTACCTACTAATGAGAGTAACTCTTTAACTCTTACTTTATATGATTGCCCTCCATGCTTACCAAAGGAGGATGAATACTATATTGATTGCTATGATCCTATGGATTCTTTTGAAATATCCCTTTTTAATGAAATTGATGCTTGTGTCCATGATGCCCCTATGAATGTAACTTGCAAGGATGATTTTTCTACTGTTATTTATCATAACCCTTGCTATTTTGATAAGTCTTATGATAACCCTTTATTTTTGCCTACTATGGATGTTCTTAATGATGAGGAGTTTTTCTTAGAAAGTTTATATGATTATGTGCTAGTAGATCATGAAAATCATGCTTTATGTGATGGTTATATTGTTGAGTTTGTTCATGATGCTACTGAAAATTATTATGAGAGAGGAAAGTTTTGTTGTAGAAATTTTCATGTTAGGAAAACACCTCTCTCCATGTTGAAAATCTTGAAGGTTCTCTTGTTTTACCTTCTTATGCTTTATACTTTGTGCTTCATTGATTTATTTTCTTACAAGATGCCCATGCATAGGAAGCATGTTATACTTAAATGTGGTTTATATTTGTTACTTTGATGCTCTCTTTTGTACTTTAACTTTTAATTAGTTTGTGAGCATCGTTACACCCATGCCTAGCTAATGGCTTTAAAGAAGCGATTCTGGGAGGCGGCACAAAACGGATTAGGTTTCTTTTTCTTTTGTTGTGCCTTGGATGTTGTTACTATTCCGGAAACACCATTGTATCTTTATTTTCAAGTTTTGTGCCAAGTTTTAGCCTCTTATGATAAGGGAAGCAAAAGTTGTGACATGTTGTCCAGAAAACAGATTTTGTTTGCTTCATTGCAAAAAAATCACTAGTTCATCACTTGGAGCTGAATTTTTTACACACCATGCTATATTCAATTGTTAAACTTTCATATGTTTTGAGTTTTCTTATTTGAGATAAATAAGTGCATCTGAAAAATCAATCTCTACAATCTGTCCTATTTTGGCAGATTATCTATTAGTTTACTAACCGCTCTAATAAGTTTATGAGAATTTTTTTGTGAAGGAAAACCAGAGGAAAAAGATCAAGCTTGGGGAAGCCCCGGCACCCCCAACAATTATTCGAGGAGACTCAAGCATCTAAGCTTGGGGATTCCCCCGTGCATTCCCTTCTTCATCAAACAATTATCAGGTCGTCTCTCAATACTATACTTTTATTACTTCGCATGATATGTGTTGTTCTTGGGGCGTCTGTATATTTTGTTTTTTTTTTGTTTTTTTTGTTTGCTGGTCATTACAGTGTCGGGCCCTATCATGCTTGATTGGGAGAGATACACGCTCCTCTTTATCATAGAACACTCTAGAGCTTCACATACATCAGTTGAGTGTTAAATTTATCTACTACCTGCTTTGCTAGCTCTTGTTCTTCACTTAGATCTTCTTTGAGAGCAATTAATTTCTTTTGTAGAAAGTTTAGAACTCTCGTGCTTCACTTATATTTGTTTAGAGAGCTCTAAAAACAGCGTTCTACGGGGAGTTGTTTCTGTTGCAATGGTTTATATGTCTCATGGTATGATTTATATGTGGTGTTGATGCTAGCGAGGAAGTGATACTCGCCCCTCGTTGGTTACCCCAAGTGGAAGGTTGAGATGTAGCATAGAAGCAAGATTTCCCTTGGAGAAGATACCAAGGTTGAAAGATTGTCTCCCTTAGGACTCCGACGACGACAAGTAGGTGGTTCGGCAAGTGATGCTCCGTCTGAAAAGAATCACTTGCTTTGCCTGGACCTGCACACAGATACAAATAACTTTGCTCCCAACGAGTGCAGAGAGGTTTTCAATCTCTCCGGCCTTGCCGTTTACAAAGGATCAAACACAAGAGATCAAAGATAATGATAGCTACAACTAGAAAGTAAAAGCAAGAAGTAAATTGAGGATGTAAACAGTGGTGAAAATATGGAACGGGGTCCCATGATGTTCACAAGACGATAAACAGCTATGCGAGGTAAACAATTATAGTTGGGAAATTGACAGGATTACGGGCGCAAACCAATGCAAACTATGCTACAAAAGAAAGGAAGATTCTCAAAAGCATGGGCAGTACACCAAGAAAAGTTGACCGAAAGCCATCTGCATCTACTCACTAATCATCCACCTTGAGATATCTATCCATAATATCTCGCTGGTATTAAGTTGCGAGCCCCACCCAAAGTGTAAACCCAACGCAACAGATAACTGCATTAAAATAACTTCGCGTAAAGTAAACAATCCTTGCAACCATGGTTGCAAGCACCATTGTTTTCCCCTTGTGGCAACATCACATCCCCTAGACTCATGTTTCTGTCACTCAAGCTAGTCATCAGGGGGCATGAACCCACAATCATGCATAATTCTCCCTCTTGGAGTCTCTACCTACTACTTGGCCAAAGAAATATTTAGCAATGGAGAACATGCAAGAATTACACAAGAACACAAATATAAAAGGAGAAGAACCAAATATATTACTCATCATAATCTGAACATAGTCTCATAATCCATAAGATCCCAGCAAACTCAACATAGCAACAACAGAACGAAATACATATGTGCCTTGATCATGTAGGGCAGCTCACAAGGTCTAATCCATGAAGAACAAAGAGGGGTAGCGGACATCACATAGCTACTGATTATGGACCCATGTTCCAAGGTGGACTACTCACGGTTCAACCGGGAAGCGACCATGGTGGTGGAGAAGCTCTCGGAGGTCCACCCTCCCTCCGGCAGGGTATCGGGAAGAGGTATTCTGGTGCTCCCGATCTTGGAAGCGCGGCGGCGGAGGAACAGAGGCGAGATCGCAAAAAAGGGTTTTGTCCTCAAGGCTTTTGGTACAAAGGAAATATATAGGCGGCCCCCCGACGCGACCCTAAACTAGGCGTCCAGGCGGCCCCCCGGCGCGGCCCCACCCTAGGCCGCGCCCATAGGGCGCCTAGAGCCCTGGTGGGTCCCCTCTGCCCCCCCCTTCGGGACTCTGGAAGCTTCCGTTGCGTTGATTTTTTATATATTTTCCCCGGATTTTTTCGGCATTTTACGTAATGGGAAAACCTGAAATAAAAAGACAGCAAAAAACAGAAACTGGCACTGGGGTGCACTTAGTTAATAGGTTAGTCCAAATATGATCTAAAGTGTATGAAAGTGTATCAAAAGCATGGAAAGATCACCCAAAACATGCATGGAGCAAGCAGAAATTATAGATACGTTTGGGACGTATCAACATCCCCAAGCTTAATTCCTGCTCGTCCTCGAGTAGGTAAATGATAACAAGCGTAATTTATGTGGTGACATGATACCAACCATATAAGAACTTTTAAGTAAAGCAATCAAGGCATGCAATTCAATTCAAGTCATAACAAGCAAGAGTCTATATTAGCATTGAAACAAGCAACATAAGAACACAAAGGTGCAAGAGCTCTCGCTGTCGGTGACTCAAATGTCTCCAAATGGTGTTTACGTGCAAAAAGTGGGGTATGGGAATACGAGAGAGAGAAAACTTATTTATTTGTTGAGAACTCAATCTACTAAAGTTTCGCACTTAGTCTTCTTTGGAATCTTGTCTTGACTCATCCCCAGACCACTGGCCACGTACAACTCAAACTGATCCACTCCTTTTCGACATCTTGAGAACTCATGCAATGGATGAGCGTAAGCAAGAAATGTGACACTTAGGATGACAAAGAGAGAGAAAGATATGGTGGAGGAGGAAGACAAAAAGGTGTGAAAGGCTCACATCAATGAGGACAATCATAGGCGAGAGAGAGCCAAATGATAGATATGATGTGATGAGTAGGGACTGCCATGCAACGGATGCACATATGAGCTATGGAAAGCTCTCCAATGGAACTAGTGGGGGTGTATCTAGCTCGCTTGCTCACGAAGACCTAGAGCTCATTTTAGGAGGCTCATCATTGGAATATACAAGCCAAGTTCTATAGTGTGCAGGTCCCCACATTGCTATATGCATATATGATCATATCTATGGAGTACACGATACAAGAGGGAGTACGAGTGTGGATCTTTCAAAAGGAATAGTAGTGTTACCCACTTCTCTCTTTTTATTTTCTTTTTCTCTTTTTTTGAATTTTTTTGTTTTTTGTTGTTTTTTGTGGCATCCATGGCTCTTTCTATTGAACTCTCATTTGTCCTCTTTGGGATCTTTTAATTTTGTCCTCTTTGGGATCTTTTCCTCACTTAGGGGCAACACTCTATTTTACAAGAAGTATAGAAGATCTTTCACACTTTACAAAAGTACTCAGCATAAAGAAGATGTAGCTATCATGATGTATGCAAATGTATGCCTCTGCCAATGTAGCAGGAACATATATGACATGAAGATCAAGTCATGAGAAGGTGGATGTTGCATGGCAATGTATCTCGGAAAGGCTATGGAAATGCCTTGATAGGTAGGTATGGTGGCTGTTTTGAGGAAAGATATAAGGAGGTTTATGATGACATAGCGTATCCTACAAAGGGTTTGGATGCACCGGCGAGGTAGGCGCCAACTCTCGGAGTGAGAAACGACAACGCATGGTACCGAAGAGGCTTGCAAATATAAGGAGGTGGAAGTGTCAACTTTCAATAATTACATTAGTCCGAAGAAATCATGCACTTATTATTGGTAACTCTCAATCTAATCAGGAGGTTCACAAAGAGACAAGTACCCCGAGGAGGAGTGTATGGGGGTTTTGTTATCCTTGCGCATCCTCAACTCATGGTAGGTGAGTGTACTTTAATATCCGATCCCTCCAAAGATTAGTGATCCATCTAGTATCTAGAGTTCTCAACTAGTTTTGTAGTTTTTGAAAATAAACACGGATTGCCCAAAATAAGACAACTATCACTAATAGGCTAGAGCTCTTAACACCAAAAGTTCCAACATTAATCACAACAATACCTCAACACTATTGCAAGTTACTACTACAATTGAATGGAAACCTCAATTACCTACTTTAAGTCAAGACAAAACTAAGTGCAACAAGCCAACTCTCTAAAAAGGATAAAAATGGAAACTGAAAAGAGTTCCAGCAACAAACTAAACAAAAGCTCTTAAAAAGATAAGCATCAAAACTAAGAGCTAAACCTGACAGCAGCTACGAAAAGATAAAGAACACACAACAAAAGAAAGATAAGCATGAAAATCCTATGATGTGTTGTAGTTTAAAGTGGAGTGTGTTTCTCTCCCACATAAAGAAAGATGGGTTCTAACTTGTTATGAACAACAAACAAAGCTAAAGAAAACTAAAAAGAAAAGTAAAGAGCAAGACGCTCCAAGCATAGAACATAACGCATGAAGTGATAAAAATATAGTGGAACGAAGGACGAACTGATAATAGTTGATGAAGAAGGGGATGCACGGGGGCATCCCCAAGCTTAGACGCTTGAGTCTCCTTGAATATTTCTTGGGGGGGCATGGGGGCATCCCCAAGCTTGAGCGGTTGACACTCCCGGATCTTATTTCATCATCTTCCCTCACACACTTGAAAACTCCCTTCATACATAACTCATCATAAGCTGATTAGAGAGGTTAGTACCAACAATAAAACAATTTTCCTCTACTGGAAATAAAGATTTTCTTGAAGGGCAATTGTTTCTCAAGATTGCCAAAAAGTTTTTGCAAAGAAAAATCTAGCGCAAGACTTTCAAAATTGAGGAAAGGAAAAACGTGGTAATCCTGCAACTCCAATGAAAAGAACTCAGGACACACTCCCGAAAGCTAATTGTATAGATCATGCTATCAAAAAATCAGATCAAAAAGATGATCTGGTGATTTATTGTGTATTTTTCCGTCCAAGGACATAATCTGTTTTCTGCATAACATGTCACAACTTTTGAACTTTCTTGCAATCAGAGGCTAAACTTGGCACAAAGCTTGAAAATAAAGATACAATGATGTTGCTACAGTAGTAAAAATCATCAAGACCACTAAAAAAGAATTAAAAACATCTTGGGTTGCCTCCCAACAAACGCTTTCTTTTACGCCTTTGAGCTAGGCACAAAGATTATAAAAGATGCTCACATAGGATTACGAATTTGAAGCAAAGGAGAGAATCAAGAAGCAAATATGACATACATTTAAGTCTAACCCATTTCCTATGCCTAGGAATCTGGTAATAAAATAAATCAAAGAAACACAAGGTGAGATGCATAGGAAGGCGAAACAAGAACAACTTCAAAACTTTCATCATAAAGAGAGGTGTTTTAGTAACATGTAAGTTTCTACAACCAAACTTTCCTCTCTCAAAGTAATTTTCAGTAGTGTCATGAACAACATCAAGAATATAACTATCACATAAATCATGTTGTTCATGACCTACAAGAACACATGTATTGTTTTAAACATGGTTTTTAGGAACATAAGATAGATGCAACCCATCACATTGAGCCTCAATAAGAGCACAATTCTCCGGAATATGAGTTGGAGATTTCAAAAGGATGATAGTACAATCAAGTGTGGGTGCAATAGCAACAATTTCATGCTTAACATAAGTAACTATAGCAAGTTCATCTCCGCAAGCATAATCCATATTGGCATCATGGCCATCAACAAAGCAAGTATCAAGATCTTCAGAAAGGGATGTATCAAGTGAGTCCTTGGAATCATAGGATTCCACATCATAGCAACCATTAGCCTCTTCATGGGCAGCAAACATTTTGTTTTTAAAATCTTCAATATAATCATTGCAAACATAATTATCAAATCAATAAGCAAGACATGCAAAGTTTTCAGACTTGTGAATAGTATCGTAATACTTCTCGATAAAAGAAGCAATCTCATAAGCACCCTTAAAAGCAACAAACTCTTCAATCTTTTCAACATCAAAGTAATCATAAACACCTTTAGCATAAGAAGATAGGATCTCATTCTCATTAAACTCACATTGGAAAGGAAGGTGTTTACGATCCATATTAGAGCAACAAGTAAAATCATAAATGTGGCATAAACACTCAGCATAGCAATAAGAAGTTTGTATTTGGTCCCATAAGTGTTTACCTTTCTGAGATAAGCGGTGTCGCGTATAATGAGCATGCTCATCCAATAATTTTCCCTCAACCAAGTCGTTTGGGTTTTTAGCGCGAGCACAAATTGATCGAAGGCGATCCAAGTGAAACATATCCTTCCTACCATATTTGGTGGTTCCACATGCATGGTAAAGATAGCATCAGTAGGCAGACAAAGACAAAAATGTAGCAACTAATTTTTTGGTTTTTCATAAAGACACACAAGCAAAAGCAGAAACTGAAAAGTAAACTAACAAGACTAAAAAGCAAAGTTAAAAAATAGCGTGCAACACCCCTATCTTGAAGAGCGGAGTCCCGGCAACGGCGCCAGAAATTGCTTGATGCTAGCGAAGAAGTGATACTCGCCCCTCGTTGGTTACCCCAAGTGGAAGGTAGAGATGTAGTGTAGCAGCAAGATTTCCCTTGGCGAAGATACCAAGGAGTGCGAACGATAAGACGGCACTTCACGGGCCTGGTCAAATGGTTTATTTTCACCTGTGGTGTTGAAAGATTGTCTCCCGTAGGACTCCGACGATGACAAGTAGGTTGTTCGGCAAGTGATGTGCCGTATGAAAAGAATCACTTGCTTTGCCTGGACATGCACACATATACAAATAACTTTTCCCCCAACGAGTAAAGAGAGGTTGTCAATCTCTCCGGCCTTGTTGTTTATAAAGGATCAAACGCAAGAGATAAAAGACAATGATAGCTACAACTAGAAAGTAAAAGCAAGAAGTAAATTGAGGATGTAAACAGTGTTGGAAATATGGGCCGGGGTCCCATGATGTTCACTTGTTATGTCTCTCTCCCAAAAGACGATAAACAGCTATGCGAGGTAAAAAAATTAAAACTGGTGGGCAACTGGTCCTCTCCCACGGCACGCAGTACCTCCCTACTGCCCCCTCACCTCTTCGGCGTTCACGGCAGATGGTTTCTGTGTCTGATTCGTTCCGCGGCATGGGGGGGGCTCTGTTAGCGGTGCATCGTGCTACGTCGTAGGGAACCTTCAGGCGCCGGCACCGACCGTCTTCGAGCAGCGCCGCTGGAGGGCTTCGGGCGCCGATGCTGAATGTTTCCAAGGCGGGATCCTCGCTTTCGTTGGAGGAGAGTAGGCATGCGGGGGAGGGGGTTTGTCCGGCGGCCGCAACCAAGCTGGGGTCGCGAGCAAGAAAGGTCGGCACCGCCGCCGCCGGCGGTGGCGGCTACTCGCGAGGTGTAGGACACCGGCCAGTTGCGGGGAAGAAAGACACCTGGGAGAGAAAACAAAGAATATTTTTTTTAAACAAGAAATCTTAATGAAAAAAAAATGAGTGTGATTTTAGTTTTGTTAGTTTATTACCTTGATAATATATTAGCAAGATGATACGAGACCAAAAAGAAGATTGAGTAGAGACAACGGCATCATCATTGGCTATACCTACAGCAATAATAACAACTACATATGTTCATTCATAATTTACTTATCGCATATAAAAATAAAATGTGAGGTAACTTATAATTTGATTTTAATAAAAAAGCCTTTTCTGAATCGTGAGGTTAAGTGCATATTTTATTTATTTATTTGTGATGGATGGGTCTATTCTACTAACACCCTCTAAGACCTTATTCTACTAACACCTTCTTATTCTGCTAACACCCTCTTAACCAGGTTTCTAGCGCGGAGCGCCTGATACGTCCAAAACGTATCTATAATTTCTGCTTGCTCCATGCATGTTTTGTGTGATATTGCCATGTTTTAGATACACTTTCATACACTTCTGATCATATTTGGACTAACCTATTAACTCAGTGCACCCCACTGCCAGTTTCTGTTTTCTGTTGTTTTTGTATTTCAGGTTTTCCAATTATTAAAAGTGCTCTAAAAATTCTGGGAAAAATAAATAAAAAATCAGCGTTCCAGAAGCTTCCTTACGCCCGAAGGGGGGCCAGAGGGGCCCCACCTGGTGCCTAGGCGGCCAGTGGGCGCAACCTAGGGGTGGTCGCGCCGGGAGGGCGCCTAGACTCTTGGTGCCCCCCTGGCTGCCCCCCTTGGCCCTTATTTTTACCCGCGACACGAAAACCCTGATTCCAGACCCCTTTTCTCTAGAAGAAATTCCGATCTCCGCCGCCATCGCCGACAAGCTTCGGGGGACCAGAATTCCTGTGCCGGCACCCTGCCGGGATGGGGAAGTGCCCCCGGATTCGTGTAAGGCCCGATATGCGGTACTGTTCCAGATCTAGATGTTTCCATCCAGATCCGGGGACGAAGCACATATCGGTCCCACCGCGACATATGACGAAGTCATACGCCCCGGATTTCCAACATGATATCACAACATTATAGATACAGGGATACAACATCTCATACAATCGGCATACGACTGCCTCAAATACAATACAACAACGGAAGATACATGTTTGAGTACAGACTACAAGCAAATGCCTAGTGGCAAAGAGAAAACATCGATCCCATAACCACACGGGTCCAGGCCCTCCGCCAGGATCCGCCTAAATAGTCATCGTCGATTCTCCACGTTAAACGTCGATCACCATACCTGTTGTCGATCAAGAACCCTGAAAAGAGTTTGGGGGGTAGTATCATGAGTACAGAGGTACTCAGCATCCAACTTTAGTGGTCATCTGACCCAGCAAGCACTTCATCACTCGTCATTCTAGGACAACTAGTAGTTTACGGTAAGGAAGGGGTAAGTGGTGAGGTTGCTGCCGCACTAGCATTTATGAAGTGGCTAACGATCTAGAGAGTAAGATAAGAAGCCAAGCATTCGATGAGGAATCGCCTCCAACAAGTCTTGCTATCCACCTACTACGCAAACATAACACCTATCCTATCCTTGTCCTCCTCTTCGCATCCCGGCGAAGAAGAAGTAGTCAAGGCACACACACACGTTGATAAAGTTATATTAATATTATCTCAGTTGTTGTTGTTGTCTATGAACAAGGAGTAGGTCTCAAGTCGTCCATAACCGTGGACATGGCTTCTCGAAAAGATTTAACCCTGCAGGGGTGTACCAACTGCCCATTACAAGGCTCCGCATGCACGTCCATCTCTCTTAGTTGCTACCCATCACAGGCAACCATTTTATGATTTAGTTCCAAGAGATCCGAAAAGACAGGTCCCTCTAGCTAACAACGAACAAATCCGGGTGGCCCCCGGTGAGTCGACATCCATCTCAGGAGCTGGCCGCTCTCTCGATCTGGTCTCTACCGTCTGTCTTGGGTTTGGATAGCCGGTTAATCACACAGGGGAAACCGGGTCCTCAGCCGAACAAGGTGGGCCAGCAAGGGAACGAAGTCCTCACTGGTCCGGGTTGGTCTGAAAACAACTGGCAGCTGACCAGCACACACACACATGTTTCAAATGGTAAATCAGCTTGGGCCACCAATAGAAATGTTTGAAGCTAGGTAGGTAAGAAAAGGGGACCCCATAAAATCGCACACACGGTTAGGCACGCTCAGTCTTAAAACCAATACCCGGAACTCGGGTCCTAGGTGACTCGAATGGAACAAAGCGTCGGGGCGGGATAGCCTAGACCTTCCATCCTTCGTCGAATATAGTCAACATTATAATAATGATATCATCAAAAACAATATAATAAGGTGATATCCCAAACCAAGGAGTAACAGAGGTAGCATCGTAGCATCCTAAGTATGCATACTAAGCAGGGGCTGAGCAACGAGCAATAGTAACATAGCAGTACAAGGTTTGCTGGGAAGGGACATGGCTGTATCGGTTTGAAAGAGGCTGTAAACATGTGGTAGGATCAAACATCGAACCTAACCTATACTAGCATGCAAACCGCTGGTTGAAATATAATGGATCATAAGTAATGTATAGTCCTTGCCTGTTGATAAGTCGGGTTCCGAAGGTGTAGTCGATCGCAAGCTCGCATCGTCTCCGAGAGGTACCCGCGGAAGCACACAAGACGATAAACACTAGGAAGCAATCAACGGTGCACCACTATTACTATGGAGCAATACAAGATTCAAGAGGCAACACAAGGCATGGCAACGCGATACGGATCTATCGTCGAGAACGGTTACTAACAGTTTAAGTGGGGTATCGGTCACACACGACGAATACCGCACGTTTACGGAGGTTCAAGTTGTTTAGCTACAGGTGACCAAACAACGGTTATTAACATGGAATCTCAACCAAGCATGGCATAGCACACAAACATGTCAAGAGGTGAAGCACAGGGGTAAACTATCTATGCTAGTCAATTTAAGTGAGGCACAACCTAAACATGGCATAACACTAAGTGCCGCACGACAATTAAAGGATTTGGTACTGTTCTGCCCTAAGCCATATTTTAGGTTGGTTAACAACAACAAACAATAGCATAAACACAAGGTACACGAAAAACTAATCAAGTTACATATAAAGAACACCCCAAACGGAGTTACGGTTAAAAAGATATAAGCAAGACAAGCTATGCACACATGCTGTATAAACAGGGGTAAATCTATATGCAAAGGTGCAGCAACATGACATAGAAATACATGGGATGAAATTAGACATGATGCTTAACAATATGCAATTGGAATCACTCAATTCTGATAAACGGTCGCGACACACTCGTCGACCGAAGTTGCTACAAAATTACAGTTTTCAGCACAGCAGCACAATAACATCAGGATCACCACTTTGGAGCAAGATTTAATACAGCTAAAGCACCCCAAACATGGCAAGTTAAAGCATGGAATTGAAGTACACATGATGCTTAACACAATGGAAAAATAAACAATGAAATAGGACTCATGGATTTGTTACAATCATCATGCAAAGTTGGAACAAAATCAGTAACAGCAGCATCTAACAGGAAAAGTAGCAGTTTAACGGCCTGATGCCCTGTTCAGCACACAATTACACAATCAAGATGAGGTCAAATTAAAGTACACGCAAAACTGAGCAACTTTCATTTTGGGGGCAACGTCATCGGAGCTACGGATTAATAGCTATTCGCAGCACAAAAATGAATCAACACAATAATTCTCAGGACTTAGCATTTTTAGCAGAAAAAAAAATAACAGCAGAGTAGAAAAAAAAAAAAAAGGCGGCCTGGGCCTCACCCCAACTGGGCCGAGCCCACTGGCCGGCTGGGCTGGGAGGAGAGGCTGGCTGGGCTCGGTGGCCTGGGGTCCCCACGGGCAGGAGGTGGGTGCGCGAGGAGAGAGAGAGATGGGAGCTGGCTAGACGCGATCCGGGCCGTCGGATCTCCGGATCTGACGGTCCAGATCTCATTGGGAAAAAATGTGAAAATTGGGCTATTGTGCGGGGGGTGGCTGTAAAATTGTGCTAGGGAAACCCTAGAAAGGGGTGGGAGTGTGGTGGTCTTTATATAGCCCCGGTGGCTGGCAGTTTGCAAAAACATCCCCGGTTTTATCTCGCGCGCGCGGTGCTCACGTTTCTGACCGCCGTGGGTCCGCAGTACCTCCGATTCGGGTAAAACTTCGAACTGCGCGATCAGCGCGTCGAGCCGGTGGCGTCCACCTCGCGTTGGAACCGTTCCGAAAACACTTTCCGGCGCGCTATAAAAATATCCCGTTTAATTATTAAACGGGGTTTTTCGTTCCGTTGGCTGCGGCTGGTCTCGTGCTGTTTTCACGACGGTGATCGGGCGAAACCCGGTGTCGCAAAGGTCGAGTGTCAGGGTGGCAAGGGTCGGTCTCCGTCCGGTACGAGATAAGAGGTGGAAAAATAATCGCCGATCGATAAATCGGGGATGAAAAAACCGCAAACAAATCAGGCAATCAAACAATTCACACCGAAAACAAGTTTTTTAATTTTTGCAAAAACTGGGCTGTTACAATACAACACCACCAACAAGGGATCTCGTCCCGAGATCCAGGATGATCCGGGGGAGAGGGGAGAGAAAAGAGAGTCAACAATCTTCAACACCACCAACAAGGGACTCTGCTCCATGTCGACGTCGAACTTATGTCGAGATAAATTTCCTCAGAGAGACGACATCGTCCAAATAACGAAAACGTCAGTGACAAGAGGAAGAACGATCGCAAAAACCAGATCAAGGGATAGTGATTTTCGACGCAAGTCGTAAAAACACCGGGCAAAAGGAGGGATGGCAATGAATGACCCAGACGATACCCAAAAATCGGAGAAGCTAACGGTACTACAGGAATTCCCACCTGAACTCGGAATCGAGGCAATACTTCCCAAGAAAAGCATTGTAACGGTTCCGATACTCCACCCACTCGAGATCCTAGAGTTTGAAAAGGGATAAGTCGAGATTAAAACACTTACGACACTTGTCCTGACCAGAGCAAAGGTAAGGAGTAAAAAGATCCTACTCTTCGATAACTAACTTAGTAACTACAAAATAGTTTTTGTCTAGACTCGACTTCGGCCAGAGAGGGGATCCTACGGTCGGTAAGTCTCTGATACCAAGTTGTAATACCCGATATGCGGTACTGTTCCAGATCTAGATGTTTCCATCCAGATCCGGGGACGAAGCACATATCGGTCCCACCGCGACATATGACGAAGTCATACGCCCCGGATTTCCAACATGATATCACAAAATTATAGATACAAGGATACAACATCTCATACAATCGGCATACGACTGCCTCAAATACAATACTACAGCGGAAGATACATGTCTGAGTACAGACTACAAGCAAATTCCTAGTGGCAAAGAGAAAACATCGATCCCATAACCACACGGGTCCAGGCCCTCCGCCGGGATCCGCCTAACTAGTCGTCGTCGAGTCTCCACGTGAAATGTCGATCACCATACCTGTTGTCTATCAAGAACCCTGAAAAGAGTTTGGGGGCTAGTATCATGAGTACAGAGGTACTCAACATCCAACTGTAGTGGTCATCTGACCCAGCAAGGACTTCATCACTCGTCATTCTAGGACAACTAGTAGTTTACGGTAAGGAAAGGGTAAGTGGTGAGGTTGCTGCCGCACTAGCATTTATGAAGTGGCTAACGATCTAGAGAGTAAGATAAGAAGCCAAGCATTCGATGAGGAATCGCCTCCAACAAGTCTTGCTATCCACCTACTACGCAAACATAACACCTATCCTATCCTTGTCCTCCTCTTCGCATCCCGGCGAAGAAGAAGCAGTCAAGGCACACACACACGTTGATAAAGTTATATTAAGATTATCTGAGTTGTTGTTGTTGTCTATGAACAAGGAGTAGGTCTCAAGTCGTCCATAACCGTGGACACGGCTTCTCGAAAAGATTTAACCCTGCTGGGGTGTACCAACTGCCCATTACAAGGCTCCGCACGCACGTCCATCTCTCTTAGTTGCTACCCATCATAGGCAACCATTTAATGATTTAGTTCCAAGAGATCCGAAAAGACAGGTCCCTCTAGCTAACAACGAACAAATCCGGGTGGCGACCGGTGAGTCGACATCCATATCAGGAGCCGGCCGCTCTCTCGATCTGGTCTCTACCGTCTGTCTCTGGTTTGGATAGCCGGCTAATCACACATGGGAAACCGGGTCCTCAGCCGAACAACGTGGGCCAGCAAGGGAACTAAGTCCTCACTGGTCCGGGTTGGTTTGAAAACAACTTGCAGCTGACCAGCACACACACACGTTTCAAATGGTAAATCAGCTTGGGCCACAACTAGAAATGTTTGAAGCTAGGTAGGTAAGAAAAGGGGACCCCATAAAATCCCACACGCGGTTAGGCACGCTCAGTCTTAAAACCAATACCCGGAACTCGGGTCCTAGGTGACTCGAATGGAACAAAGCGATGGGGCGGGATAGCCTAGACCTTCCATCCTTCGTCGAATATAGTCAACATTATAATAATCATATCATCAAAAACAATATAATAAGGTGATATCCCAAACCAAGGAGTAACAGAGGTAGCATCGTAGCATAAACACAAGGTACACGAAAAACTAATCAAGTTACATATAAAGAACACCCCAAACGGAGTTACGGTTAAAAAGATATAAGCAAGACAAGCTATGCAAACATGCTGTATAAAAAGGGGTAAATCTATATGTAAAGATGCAGCAACATGACATAGAAATACATGGGATGCAAGTAGACATGATGCTTAACAATATGCAATTGGAATCACTCAATTCCGATAAACGGTCGCGACACACTCGTCGACCGAAGTTGCAACAAAATAACAGTTTTCAGCACAGCAGCACAATAACATCAGGATCACCACTTTGGAGCAAGATTTAATACAACTAAAGCACCCCAAACATGGAAATTTAAAGCATGGAATTGAAGTACACATGATGCTTAACACAATGGAAAAAGAAACAATGCAATAGGCCTCATGGATTTGTTACAATCATCATGCAAAGTTGGAACAAAATCAGTAACAGCAGCATCTAACAGGAAAAGTAGCAGTTTAACGGCCTGATGCCCTGTTCAGCACACAATTACACAATCAAGATGAGGTCAAATTAAAGTACACGCAAAACTGAGCAACTTTCATTTTGGGGGCAACGTCATCGGAGCTATGGATTAATAGCTATTCGCAGCACAAAAATGAATCAACACAATAATTCTCAGGACTTAGCATTTTTAGCAGAAAAAAAAATAACAGCAGAGTAGAAAAAAAATAAAAAAGGCGGCCTGGGCCTCACCCCAACTGGGCCGAGCCCACTGGCCGGCTGGGCTGGGAGGAGAGGCTGGCTGGGCTCGGTGGCCTGGGGTCTCCACGGGCAGGAGGTGGGTGCGCGAGGAGAGAGAGAGAGATGGGAGCTGGCTAGACGCGATCCGGGCCGTCGGATCTCCGGATCTGACGGTCCAGATCTCATTGGGAAAAAATGCGAAAATTGGGCTATTGTGAGGGGGGTGGCTGCAAAATTGTGCTAGGGAAACCCTAGAAAGGGGTGGGAGTGTGGTTGTCTTTATATAGCCCTGGTGGCTGGCAGTTTGCAAAAACATCCCCGGTTTTTATCTCGCGCGCGCGGTGCTCACGTTTCTGACCGCCGTGGGTCCGCAGTACCTCCGATTCGGGTAAAACTTCGAACTACGCGATCAGCGCGTCGAGCCGGAGGCGTCCACCTCGCGTTGGAACCGTTCCGAAAACACTTTCCGGCGCGCTATAAAAATATCCCGTTTAATTATTAAACGGGGTTTTTCGTTCCGTTGGCTGCGGCTGGTCTCGTGTGGTTTTCACGACGGTGATCGGGCGAAAACCGGTGTCGCAAAGGTCGAGTGTCAGGGTGGCAAGGGTCGGTCTCCGTCCGGTACGAGATATGAGGTGGAAAAATAATCGTCGATCGATAAATCGGGGATGCAAACACCGCAAACAAATCAGGCAATCAAACAATTCACACCGAAAACAATTTTTTTAATTTTTGCAAAAACTGGGCTGTTACAATTCTTCTCCATCGACGTTGCTTCCTCCTTCCATGATGCTGGAGTAGTTCCTCCTCGGGGATGAGGTTTCTACTAGTAGCTATGTGTCCTTCTCTCTCTCCCATGATGTGATCTTGATTGTGATCATAGGCTATGTTAATCTAGGATGATCCCATGATGTTTCCCCTTCTTCTATGTATTGGATTGATGTACTCACTTGATCTTATCTAGTATAATCCCCGAGACCATGGTGACATCGGTCTATTGGACATGGGTTAGAAGAATATTTTCATGAGTGATTTCCTCTTTTGTGTGTGGATTGAAGATTGATAGTCTCTTGGTGCTTGTCTTTGACTATCCTTTAGATATGTTGTGGTGATTGTGGTACTCTCTTTGGATGGCCGTGGTGACATTGGGAAATCCATAGATGAGAACTACGAACTCTGAGGTGTGCTTTTGTAGCCCTACACAATTCTCGTCCTCTCTTGACCACAAAGGAATGACCTCCGAGTACGTATCCATTGCATGTTTTATGGGGAATATCATGTGATTAGACTATGTTAATGTTGTTGAGATTTGCCACTAGTGAAAGTATGAAGCCTAGGACTTTTTTCCACCATTGTTACACCGTTTGTGCTCAGTTTTGTGACATGTTTTCTTGCTGCACTTTTTATTACAGATTTATATTACTTTGTTTTTCCACACCTATCACTCGTATTTTACCATCTCTTCGCCGAACTAGTGCACATATACAACTCCTAGTTGTATTAGGTGTATTGGGGACACAAGAGACTTCTTGTATCTTAATTGCAGGGTTTCTTGAGAGAGACCATCTTCAACCTCTACTTACCTGAGTTCGATAAACCTTAGGTCATCCACTTGTGGGAAATTGCTGCTGTCCTACAAACCACTGCGCTTGGAGGCCCAACATAGTCTACAAGAATAGAAGCGTGCGTAGACATCAAGATATTTCTGTCGCCGTTGCCGGGGAGGTAAGCTTGTTGGTATATCTTTAGATATTGCAATTAAATCTTTTCTTTTCTTGTTTTTTATTTTCACTAGTTAGGCTTATGGAAAACAACAAAAATATTATGAGAGAGATTTATGAGCTCTACCTTGAGTTGGGACATGAAGTTTTTGAAGGGAAAATCAAAAAGCCTATGGAGCTTCATTTTTTGCACAACAATCATGTTAGTATCAATGTTATTAGTATGTCTTCTTTGAATACCTTTGATGCTAATGATATGCAAAGTTATAAGCTTGGGGATGCTACATTTTATGAAGATGATCTCTTTACCCCCCAAGTTTTGATGAGGAAATTTATTTTGATGATACTTTGCCTTCTATCTATGATGATTATTGTGATGAAACTTATGCTATCAAGAATAAATGTTTGGAAGTGTATCATGACAAGAATGATTCATGTGATAGCTATTTTCTTGAGTTTGCTCCCACTATTACTAATGAGAAGGGTTTTGCTTATGTGGAGAGTAACAAATTTTCTATGCTTGTGGATCATGATAAGAATTTTTATGTGATACTTATATTGTTGAGTTTATTCATGATCCCACTGGAAATTATTATGAGAAGGGAACACATGCTTATAGATATTTCAATAATATCAAGTTCCCTCTCTTTATGTTGAAGGTTTTAAAGCTACACTTGTTTTGCCTTCCTATGCTTATTGCTTTGTGCTTCAATGAATTATTCTATTGCAATATTCCTATGCATAGGAAGTATGTTAGGCTTAAATGTGTTTCGTGTTTGCTTCTTGATGCTCTCTTTTGTTCTTCAACTCTTATTCTTGTGAGATCATCTTCTATAATCTTTAAGCCTAGCTAATGGCTTTAAAGAAGCACTTTCAGGAGGCAGCTCGCAACGAATTTAGGTTTTCCTTTTTGTTTTTCTTCTGTTTTTAGTGGTCTTGATGATTTTTATTACTGTAGCAACATCATTGTATCTTTACTTTTCAAGCTTTGTGCCATTTATAGCCTCATATGACAAGGGAAGTGAAAGTTGTGACATGCTGTCCAGAAAACAGATTATGTCGTCGTGACTAGAAAAATCACAGAAAAATCCCAGTTCATCTTTTTGAGATGAATGTTTTACACAGCATGCTCTATACAATTACGGAACTTTCGTATGTTTTGAGTTTTTTGATTTGAGTTGCAGAAGTAACCCTAAAAAATTCTTTACTACCTGCTGGTCTATTTTTCACAGATTCTGTCCTTTTTTTCCTTTCCTTCATTTTACGAACCTTAAGCTTGCTTTTTCTTTGCAAAAACTTTTTGGAAATCTTGAGAAATAGTAGCTCTTCAAGAATATCTTTGTTTCCAGTAGATAAAAAATTATTTTATTATGGGTACTAACCTCGCTAATCAGATTATGATGAGTTATGTATGAAGGGAGTTTTCAAGTGTGCGAGGGAAGTTGATGAAAGAAGATTAAGAAGTGTCAAGCGCTCAAGCTAGGGGATGACCCCATGCATCCCCAATAAATATTCAAGGAGACTGAAGCATCTAAGATTGGGGATGCCCCCGTGCATCCCCTTCTCCATCAACAATCATTAGTTCGTCTCTCGTTTTACTATATTTTTATCACTTCATGCATTATGTGCTATGCTTGGAGCGTCTCGCTCTTAGGTTTTATTTTTTAGTTTTCTTTAGCTTTTCGTGCTGTTCATAATAAGTTATAACCCAGCTTTCTTTGTGTGGGAGAGAAACACACTCCACTTTCAAAATCTTGAACACAACATAGGATTTTTCATGCTTATCTTTGCTGTGTTTGTTCTTTATTTTTTTTCATAGCTACTGTCATGTTTAGCTCTTAGTTTTCATATTTATCTTTTTAAAGAGCTTTTGTTTAGTTTGTTGCTGGAACTCTCCTGAGTTTTCATGTTTATCTTGTTTAGAGAGTTTGCCTGTTGCACTCAGTTGTGTGTCTTGACTTGAAGTAGGTAATTGAGGTTGCTATTCTTTTGTAGTAGTAACTTGCAATAGTTTTGAGGTATTGCTTTGAGTAATGTTTGGACTTTTGGTGTCAAGAGCTTTAGCCTATTAGTGATAGATGTCGTATTTTGGCAATCCGTGTTTATTTTAAAAACCTACAAAATTAGTTGAGAACTTTAGCTACTAGATGGATCACTACTCTTTGGAGGGATCGAATATTAGAGTACACTCACATACCATGAGTCAAGGATGTGCAAGGATAACCAAACCCCCATACACTCCTCCTCGGGGTACTTGTCTCTTTGTGAAATTGTAACAGCCCAGTTTTCACAAAAATTAAAATTTTTGTTTTCGGTGTGAATTGTTTGATTGTCTGATTTGTTTGCGGTGTTTGCATCCCCGCTTTATTGATCGACGATTATTTTTCCCCCTCTTATCTCGTACCGGACGGAGACCGACCCTTGCCACCTTGACACTCGACCTTTGCGACACCGGGTTTCGCCCCGATCACCGTCGCGAAAACCGCACCAGACCAGCGGCAGCCAACGGAACGGAAACCCCGTTTATTTAATAAATGGATTATTTTATTGGGGCGCCAAAAAATGTTGTCGGAATGTCACCGCAGTGAGATAAGATCTACGGGCTCGACGCGCTGAGCGCGTAGGTCGAAGTTTCGTCCGAATCGGAGTCCGTACGGAGTCTCGGCGGTCACGAACGCGATCACCGGACGCGAGAGAGGGGTACCGAGGGCATTTGCGTAAACTGGCCAGCCAACCTGCCTATATAATGAACCGCACCTCCCAAACAACCCAATTAGGGTTTCCTTAAGTGAAATTTGCAACCACCCCCTCCACTTTGCTCAAAATTAGCCCTCAAATCCCTCTCTCCCCGAAACGCTAGCCTCATCCCTCGATCTGGACTGTTAGATCCAGATCGGAGGGCTCCCAATGCCCCTCAGCCTTCCCCAACCGCAGCTCCCAGCAACCGGGCCCCGAAGAGCCCTCCCCTCCGCCGCCGCGGGCCGAAGCGGGCCGGGAAGCCTGCGCCGCCGCCCGAGCTCCTCCATGGCGCCCCCGGCTGCCGCGCCGCCGTGGCCACCCTTCCGGTGATCCCCTCGCGCGCCTCCTTCCCTCCTGCCTTCTCCCCCTCACCCCTTCTCCCTCTCCTCCCACAGGTCGCCGCCACGCCATTGCTGGCCGGCGAGCCGAGGCCAGCCACCCCGAGCTCCTGGTCGCGCCACCCGAAGGAGCCGCTGGGCCTCACGCCGTCAGGACCCCGGCCGCCCTGCACCACCCCCCACCGCAGCGACGCCCTCACCGGAGCTCACCGGCGTCCGCCGTCCGACCACTGGAGCCGCGTCCCCGGCCCGATCTGATCTGGATCGGGAGCAAACTCCACCAACCGCCACGGCCTCGTGGGCCCGCAGCCCAGCCGGATCCGCCTCCTCGACCTAGTTCGAGCCGCTGCCTCACTGCTGGCCTGTTGGGCCTCAGCCCAAGGTCCTTTTTTTTCTTTCCTGCCACCCTGTTATTTTTTTTTGCTAAGTCCTGTAATTGTTTGCTGCTGTTTCAGTTTTGTGCTGCGTCTTCCCGTTGATCTGTAGCTCTGATGAACGTGCCCCCAAAACGAAAGTTGCTCAGTTTTGCGTGCTCTAGCGTTCGTATGTAGAAAGTTTTTCCGTTTGAGGCCGTCTAGATAGTTTAATTATGCGTTGAAGTGGGCATCAGGCCGTTAAATGCTTTTATTTCCTGTTAAGTGCTGTTGTTATTATTTTGTTGCAACTTCGGGTGACGATTGCTGCACAACCGTTCATCGGAATTGATTGATTCCTTTTGCGTTGTGTTAAGCATTGTTTCTACTTCAGTTTCATGCTTTCACATGCCATAATTGATTGCTTCATCATGATTGTATCTTGCTCCAAAGTAGCTATCCTGATGTTGATGTGTTGTTGTGCTGAAAACTGTTATTTTGTTGCAACTTCGGTTGACGAGTGTGTTGCGACCCTTTATCGGATTTGAGTGATTCCAATTGCATATTGTTAAGCATCATGTCTACTTCCATTACATGTATTGCATCTTCATGTTAGCATTACTGGTCATATAGTTGTTTAGCTCCAAAGTTGCTATGCTGCTGTTGTTGACAACCACCTCTGTTTTTCACAAAGTCTGTTACTTTGCGATGCCATGTTGTTTGCTTAATATCTTTTGATCTATGATGCCTTTTTGCATGTTTCTTTTGCCATGCGTTCCCTGTCATGTCTAGTTGAATTTCATATCATTTTTGAGCATCATGGCATTGATTATCCTGTTTATGCATTGCTCTAAAGTGTGCTTCGTGATGTTGGCAGATTGTGCCCGTAACTTGTTTTGCTTATATCTTTTTAACCGTGACTCCGTTTGGAGTGTGCCTTATATGTAACTCGAATAGTTTTTCGTGTACTTTGTGTTTATGCTATTGTTTGCTGTTGTTAACCAACCTAAAATATGGTTTAGGGGAGAACAGTACCAAATCTTTTAATTGTCGTGCGGCACTTAGTGTATGCCATGTTTAGGTTGTGCCTCACTTAAATTGACTAGCATAGATAGTTTACTTTGTGCTTCACCTTTTGTCATGTTTGTGTGCTATGCCATGCTTGCTTGATTTGCCATGTTAATAACCGTTTGTTGATCACCTGTACCTAAGCAACTTGAACCACCGTAAACGTGCGGTATTCGTCGTGTGTGACCGATAGCCCACTTAAATTGTTAGTAACCGTTCTCGACGATAGATCTGTATCGCGTTGCCGTGCCTTGTGTTGTCTCTTTGATCTTGTATTGCTCCGTAGTAATAGTGGTGCACCGTTGATTGCTTTCCAGTGTTTATCGTCTTGTGTGCTTCCGCGGGTACCTCTCGGAGACGATGCGAGCTTGCGATCAACTACACCTTCGGAACCCGACTTATCAACAGGCAAGGACTATACATTACTTATGATCAATTCTATTTCAACCAGCGGTTTGCATGCTAGTATAGGTTAAACCGATACAGCCATGTCCCCTCCCAGCAAACCTTGTACTGCTATGTTACTATTGCTCGTTGCTCAGCCCCTGCTTAGTATGCATGCTTAGGATGCTACGATGTTACCCTATTACTCCTGGGTTTGGGATATCACATTATTATATTGTTTTGGATGATATGATTTTTATTACAATGTTGACTATATTCGACGAAGGATGGAAGGTCTAGGCTATCCCGCCTCGACGCTTTGTTCCATTCGAGTCACCTAGGATCCGAGTTCCGGGTATTGGTTTTGAGACTGAGCGTGCCTAACCGCGTGTGGGATTTTATGGGGTCCCCTTTTCTTACCTACCTAGCTTCAAACATTTCTAGAGGTGGCCCAAGCTGATTTACCATTTGAAACCGTGTGTGTGCTTGGTTGGGCCCGCAGCAGTTTTAAAACAACTCGGGCCAGCGGAGACATAGTTCCTCTGCTGTTCCACACTGGTGAGCTAGGGAAGTCCCCTGTTATATAGGCGAGACTAAAACCGACCTTGGCCATACGGAAGAGTCCGATCCGAGAGCGTGGCCATCTTTTCGATTGGGTGTCGACTCCCCGGGGGCCACCCGGATTTGTTCGTCGTTAGCTAGAGGGACCTGTCGTTTCGGATCTCTTGGAACTAAATCATAAAATGGTTGCCTGTGATGGGTAGCAACTAAGAGAGATGGGCGTGCGTGCGGAGCCTTGTAATGCGCAGTTGGTACACCCCTGCAGGGTTAAATCTTTTCGAGAAGCCGTGTCCACGGTTATGGACGACTCGAGACCTACTCCTTGTTCATAGACAACAACAACTGAGATAATCTTAATATAACTTGATCAACGTGTGTGTGTGTGTGCCTTGGCTGCTTCTTCTTCGTCGGGATGCGAAGAGGAGGACAAGGATAGGATAGGTGTTATGTTTGCGTAAGTAGTTGATAGCAAGACTTGTTGGAGGCGATTCCTTATCGAATGCTTGGCTTCTTATCTTACTCTCTAGATCGTTAGCCACTTCATAAATGCTAGTGCGGCAGCAACCTCACCACTTACCCCTTCCTTACCGTAAACTAGTAGTTGTCCTAGAATGACGAGTGATGAGGTCCTTGCTGGGTCAGATGACCACTACAGTTGGATGCTGAGTACCTCTGTACTCATGATACTACCCCCAAACTCTTTTCAGGGTTCTTCATCGACAACAGGTATGGTGATCGAAGTTTCGCGTGGAGACTCGACGACGACTAGTTAGGCGGATCCCTGCGGAGGGCCTGGACCCGTGTGCTTATGGGATCGATGTTTTTCTCTTTGCCACTAGGAATTTTCTTGTAGTCTGTACTCAGACATATATCTTCCGCTGATGTAATGTATTAAGGCAGTTGTATGCCGATTGTATGAGATGTTGTATCCTGTATCTTTAATGTTGTGATATCATGTTGGAAATCCGGGGCATATGACTTCGTCATATGTCGTGGTGGGACCGATATGTGCTTCGTCCCCGGATCTAGATGGAAACATCTAGATCTGGAACAGTACCGCATATCGAGCCTTACAGAAATCTCCTTATTATATTGAGAGTTACCGATAATAAGTGCATAAGTTCTTCGGACTAATGTGAGTATTGGAAAGTTGACACTTCCACCTTCCCATATTTTTCTAGCCTCTCCTGTGCCGTGCATTGCCTTCTTCTCACTCCGAGAGTTGGCGTCCACCTTCGCCGGTACATCCAAACCCTTGGCATGATACGCTCTGTCATCATAAACCTCCTTATATCCTTCCTCAGAACAGCCACCATACCTACCTATCAAGGCATTTCCACAGCCTTTCCGAGATAAATTTCCATGCAACATCCACCTTCTCATGACTTGATCTTCATGTCATACATGCTACTTGCTTGATCGATGAGCCCCATGCTAGTTGGGCCTTGCCCTAATCATTGCTACATGACGTGCTAGTATCATTGCATATCCTGCTACACTGGCAGAGGCATACATTTGCATACTTCATGATAGTTTATTTTCTTTATGTTGAGTACTTTTGTAAAGTTTGAAAGATCTTATATACTTCTTGTAATATATAAAGTGTTTCCCCTAAAGTGAGGAAAAGATCCGAAAGAGGACAAAATCAAAAGATCCCAAAGAGGAAAAATGAGAGTTAAATAGAAAGAGCCATTGAGGCCACCAAAAAATACAAAAAAATAGAAAAAAGAGAAAAGAAATAAAAAGAGAGAAGGGGGCACACTACTATTCCTTTTGAGAGATCCACACTCATACTCCCTCTTATATCCTGTACTCCATAGAGATTATCATTCATGCATATGGCTATGTGGGGACCTTCACACTGTAGAACTTGGCTTGTATATTCCAATGATGCGCCTCCTCAAATGAGCTCTAGGTCTTCTTGAGCAAGCAAGTTGGATGCACCCCCACTAGTTCCATTGGAGAGCTTACCTTAGCTCATATGTGCATCTGTTGCACGGCAATCCCTACTCCTCACATCATATCTATCATTTGGCTTTCTCTCGCCTATGATTGTCCTCATTGATGTGAGCCTTTCACTCCTTTTTTGTCTTCCTCTCCCATCATTTTTCTCTCTTTGCCATCCTAAGTGTCAACTTTCTTGCTTACGCTCATCCATTGCATGAGTGCTCAAAATATCGAAAAGGAGTGGATCATTTTGACTTGTACCTGGCTAGTGGTCTGGGGATGAGTCAAGAAGATTCCAAAGAAGACCAAGTGTGGAACTTTAGTAGATTAAGTTCTCAACAATAAAAACTATGTTTTACTCTCTCGTATATCCCTATCCCCTTTCTTGCATGCAAACACCATTTGGAGACATTCGAGTCACGGACAGCAAGAGCTCTTGCACATTTACATTCTTATGTTGCTTTTATCAATGCTAATATAGACTCTTGCCTGTTATGACTTGAATTGAATTACATGCCTTGATTTCTTTACTTAAAAGTTCTTATATGGTTGGTAGCATGTCACCACAGAAATTATGCTTGTTATCATTTACCTACTCGAGGATGAGCAGGAATTAATCTTGGGGATGTTGATACGTCCAAAACGTATCTATAATTTCTGCTTGCTCCATGCATGTTTTGTGTGATATTGCTATGTTTTAGATACACTTTCATACACTTTTGATCATATTCGGACTAACCTATTAACTCAGTGCACCCTAGTGCCAGTTTCTGTTTTCTGGTGTTTTTGTATTTCAGGTTTTCCCATTATTAAAAGTGCTCAGAAAATTCCGGAAAAAATATATAAAAAATCAGCATTCTAGAAGCTTCCTTACGTCCGAAGAGGGGGGCGGGCAGAGGGGCCCCACCTGGTGCCTAGGCGGCCAGTGGGCGCGGCCTAGGGGGTGGCCGCGCCCGGAGGCCGCCTAGACTCCTGGTGGCCCCCTGGCTGCCCCCTTGGCCCTTATTTTTACCCGCGACGCGAAAACCCGGATTCCAGACCCCTTTTCTCCAGAAGCAATTCCGATCTCCGCCGCCATCGCCGACAAGATTTTGGAGACCAGAATTCCTGTGCCGGCACCCTGCTGGGACGGGGAAGTGCCCCCGGATTCGTCTCCATCGACGTTGCTTCCTCCTTCCATGATGCTGGAGTAGTTCCTCCTCGGGGATGAGGTTTCTACCAGTAGCTATGTGGTCTTCTCTCTCTCCCATGATGTGATCTTGATTGTGATCATAGGCTATGTTAATCTAGGATGATCCCATGATGTTTCCCATTCTTCTATGTATTAGATTGATGTACTCACTTGATCTTATCTAGTATAATCCCCGAGACCATGGTGACAACGGTCTATTGGACATGGGTTAGAAGAATATTTTCATGAGTGATTTCCTCTTTTGTGTGTGGATTGAAGATTGATAGTCTCTTGGTGCTTGTCTTTGACTATCCTTTAGATATGTTGTGGTGATTGTGGTACTCTCTTTGTATGGCCGCGATGACATTGGAAAATCCATCGATGAGAACTACGAACTCTGAGGTGTGCTTTTGTAGACCTACACAATTCTCGTCCTCTCTTGACCACAAAGGAATGACCTCCAAGTACGTCTCCATTGCATGTTTTATGGGGAATATCATGTGATTAGACTATGTTAATGTAGTTGAGAGTTGCCACTAGTGAAAGTATGAAGCCTAGGCCTTGTTTCCACCATTGTTACACCGTTTGTGCTCACTTTTGTCACATGTTTGCTTGCTGCACTTTTTATTATAGATGTCGTCGATATGTGACGCCTGATGCCATGGGATGGCCAAATTGAGGGGAAGACGCGAGGGAGAGAATGTCGATGGTGCCGGAATCGGGTTGGGCACAAACACGGTGGAGGACACCACGATGTACCCAGGTTTGGGGCTCTACGGAGAGAAAACACCCCTACTCCTGCTTGTCTCTTATATATCAATACTCTAGCTACAATAACTGCTTCTCTTCTCAGGGGAAGGTGAGCGCTGCCGCCGTGGGAAAGGCTCTCTCCTGCGTCCCTGAGGAGTAACTACAAGCAGTGAGCGAGCTAAGGGGAAGGTCAGTAATGGTGGTCTGGGATCATCCGTCCCTCACGCAGGAGGGGTACCCTGGCTCTTAGAGTGTGAGCCCAGGGTACTTCGGTAACTTCATCGCCGAATGGGCCCAGTTGTCATCCTCTAATCGGCCTGGGCCCACCGACTGCTCCTCTCCGGCTGATCCGGAACCTACGAGCGGCGGCCCATGCTGTAGACTAGTAGAGCGTAGGGATGAACAGTGGAGCTAGGGGGTGCGGTCTTGTTGGCCTGTCCGCGGAATCGGCGGAGAGGTCGACACCGTATCTCCCCCAGATCTTTGACATGATCTGGCCTTCCTGCCATCCGGATATCTGGGGATATGGCATTTATGACCTCGTAATCATACCCCCGACTGGGTATTAGGTGGTTCCGATTGCCCCTGGACCGACTGGTGGTACCTGGCAAAGTCGATTGCTCTGGGCAATCGACCTTCCAGGTATCAACCTCGGGCCAGCTGCGGACCAATCGGATGATCGTCTTGGTGAAGGAAGGTTGGTCCGACTGCGCCTGGGCCGACTGCTGGCACTTGATACGGCTGATTGCCTTGGAGCAATCGGTCGTACATCTGCCCAGCTCGGCCCAGCTGCGGTCCAGTCGGTCCATCCTTGTCTTGAAAGATTGCTTCCGCTTGGGTTAGCCTACCCGGGTACCGGTCCCCCGACAGTAGCCCCTAAAGCTGTAAAGGTCCCTCGGTCACTTGACCGCGGGGCCTTTGCGGTTTTTAATTTCTCTTGATATCCTCCGATTGTTACGGCTTCACCGAGTGCGTCATTCCGAGTTCACCGACCGACTCAGAGATCACACTTGGCCGACCAACTTTTCGTCCGATTGGATCTGGTTCGCTCCCCATTCGTGTCTTCACTTTTCGAGAAGGATATCTTTCACCGATTTAGTTCCAACGGTTACCTCCGGTTCTTCCGGGATGTGATCAATGATCTGGGACCCATGACCCACACGCGACTTGACATAACTGCAGGGCCTGACCCCCACGTCGCACGCCTCGCCTTTTGCGCCAGGATCCTTTGCGCTGGTTTGCCGGTTGCCCTTCCTGTGCCCTAGGCCACACCGAGCCACACAGCCGCAGACGCATCCCACTTCCCTCCCCCGCCGCCCATATAAGCCACAGGGGAGGGCCTTCGCCTCTTCCTTCTCCCAGACGCCATCTTCAACCTCTAGCCCTCTCTCCTCTGCGTCATTGCAGCTCCACGCGATGCTCTCTGCCGCGGACCTCTGTCCCTTGGATCTGCTCCGGCCACAAACTTGTGCTCTCTGCTACTTCCGCCGCCTCCGCGGTAACCTTTCGCCGCTGCTCTCGCACTCTGCCTCCCTCTTTTTCTCTCTTCTTCTCCCCGCCCGCGAACGTCATGGCGCCACGGTGAGACATCTCCCAGGCGAGCCGCGGGTGCTGGAAAGGTTCTCAGGCTACCGCCGGCGCCGTCGAGTCCCTGATTTGCGCATGGAAGATGCCTACGGAGGTCGAGTGGCGCATTCCCGGCGCCGAGGTCGTGCCTAGCGCGCGCGCTGGCGAGAGAGTCGTGTTCCTCGCTCACTTCGAGCGTGGATTCGGCCTTCCCGCCAGCACCTTCTTCCGCGGGTTCCTCGATTTCCACCGACTGCAACCACACCATCTCGACGCCAACTTCATCATGATTCTCTCCGGTTTCGTGACACTCTGCGAAGGGTATCTCGGCTGCCGTCCCAGCGTCGCTCTCTGGAAGCGATTCTTCAATCTCCGAGCTCACAACGCTCGGACGGGAAATGTGGTGCCCTCCACCATCGAAGGCGGCGAACCCACGTACCCGACTGACATGACCGACTGCGGCAGTTGCCTTGTCGCAGCCGGCAAGCCGAAGTACAAGAGTCCCGAGATCATCCATTCCTGCAAAAATTAGCAGACCTCATTCTTCTACGTCAAGTCACCTGACCAAGGGCCCGATCTCCTGAATCTGCCCGAGTTCTCCCTCGCCCGGCCGACTGAAAAGCACCAATGGTCGCTGAAGTATGGCGTCGGAGACTGTGATGTCGATGCCCAGGTTGCCAGGGTCGCCCAGCTGGAGCAAGAAGGACTCCTCTCAACCGACCTGGTAGCTGCTTGGCTTCAAGCTCGGATCCTCCCCCTGCAGCGCCGAGTGCATCGCCTCTGCGACATGTCGGGTCTTTGGGATCCCACTCGGCTCTGCACATGGCGGGTGAAGAAAGAAGATCTCTGTGCCCGAGTGAAGGCTATTACATCTAGCCCATTGCCTGACCCCTTCCGCTTCGGGCTTGAGTGTCTCACTCGCCAATAGAAGCCGCCTGTGGTGTGCCCCGATTGCTTTTTCTTCCGATTGCTTTTTCTTCCGATTGCTTTTTCTTCCGATTGCTTTTCTGATCAGTTCTATTTTCTTTCCAGCATTTTATTCAGTCCGACTTAATGGAAGATGGCCAGGAAGCTGGCGTGTACGCCCCCGATCGCGCGGAGGAGGACTCCGCCGATTTCGAGTATAACGGCGAGATTCCTTCCGCCGAGTCCGATGATGATGATGATGAAGATGGTGGCGAGTCCTCCGGAGAGTCCTCCGACTCCATGGATGCCGACGACGATGATGCCGAGGCCGCCAACCCTCCGAGGACCGACACCCGGCCGCCAGCTCAAGGGGGTACGCCTGACCCTTTCCTTGAGCAATTTTTGGCCGAATGGAGTGATGATGACAGTGTCTCAAAGGCTGATGATTCTGATGCAGCTCCTCGTGCCAAACCTCCAAAGGTGCCGGCAAAGCGCACCTCGACCACCAGCTCCTCCGCTGGTACGGCCCCCAGCAAGGTTGCGAAAGCCACGCCGATTGCCAGCAAAGGCAAACAGGCCTAGGAGACGACTACCCGGAGGCCGACTGATCAGGCGCCGCTGAACGTCGCTTCGCTGCGATGCCGAATGCCCTCTGGCGCACCAAGAACAATCGGGTATGCTTCTGTCCTTGTGCCTTGCATTTCACTGTCTTTGCTTATACTGACCCTCCTCTTCTTTCTTCTTTCAGGGAGCCGATTGGGCTTGACGATGTCGACACTGGCGTTCCGGTTCGTGCCAGCGCCGTCGTCTCACATGCTGCCTCTGCTGCCGCCGTCCACAAACAGCCAACTGCTTCTCATCGCTCCTCCAAGGACGCCGAGCGCGCCGCCAAGAAGGCTCGCCTCGCGACGACTCAGAAGACCTCTTCTTCCACCCTTGCCTCCAAGACTTCCAAGCATGCAGTTGATCAGGTGGCTCCTGGTGGCAGAGGACCGCAATCGGTCGATCCGATTGCCCCGTCTCCGCCACGCCGCTCCACCTCGGCCTCCCCTGCCATGACTACGCCTTCTTCAACTATCGCATCCGAGCCGCCGATGGTGACGACCCCGTCGCCGATTGCGGTGTCGGCACCGCCGATTGCCACCACTGTACCACCGGTTGTACTATCCGCACCACCGACGACGACGACCTTGCCACCAGTCATCGCTATCACCTCCGCTCCAACTCGTCCGGTTGCGCCGCCGCCGCAACCGGGTGCCTCTGGCCCTCAAGTGACGCCGGTGGCGCCAGCCCTCACTACTTCTGCTTCCACCGTCATTCAAGCTTCGACGCCAACGCCGACCTCCTCTGCGTCGGACATTCTTATGCGCTCGGTGGACCAGTTCCGGGCCGAGTACTCTCGCGCCCGTCACGTCGGCACCGAGGCTGATGCCTCGCATCTTCCTCAAGATCCTGTGACCACTGCTCTGAGCCGGGTGAATAACTTTTCCGCTGCCCTTGCTCGGGACCTCTAACAGCTCACCTCTCATCATACGGTAACTCCTGACTTCCCTTTTATATCCTTCCTTTACTCGGGAGGCTTTCCTTCCGGTGGGTGTAGTCCCCGAGATTCGAGCCGATTGGTTGCAATCGGTTCGGATCTTTCACGCCTTTTGCTTTATCTTTTGCCTTCCTCAATCGGGAGACTTTCCTTCCGGTGGGTGCGCGCAAGCGCACCCACTGGGTGTAGTCCCCAAGACTCGGGCCGATTGGTTGCAATCGGTTTGGATCATTAACACCTTTTGCTTTATCGTTTGCCTTCCTCAATCGGGAGACTTTCCTTCCGGTGGGTGCGCGCAAGCGCACCCACTGGGTGTAGTCCCCGAGATTCGGGCCAATTGGTTGCAATCGGTTCGGATCTTTCATGCTTTTTGCAGTGTCTCTAACTCAGTCTTGCTGTTCCTCTCAGGCTGTTATGGAAGAAAAACGCGAGGTCTTCGAAAAGCTTCTTGATGCTTACACTGCCAGCCTCCGAACTCTCGCCCAGGCCCAGCTGCAGGTCAACAATCAATCGGCCGAGATCGCTAAACTGAAAGGTAACCTCTATACTATTTTTGTTTTCTTTCCGATTAACAATTACTCTTGCACTCATATCCTTTATGCTTTCCTCTAGCTTCTATTCCCATGATAGATGACCTTCAGTGCCGAATTACTGAATTGACTGCAGAACTCAACCAACATGGCCCGGCCCTCGCCAAATCTAAGGAAGAAACGATCCGACTGCAGGGGGTAGAAACCGATCTAAATTGGACTATCCAAGGCCTTGGCTCTGAAATGGCTGCCCTCGAGAGAAAACATCTGGCCGACATAGCTGCCGTGACGGCCACCGGTGATGGTCTCCTTGCCGAGCGAGATGCTGCCGTCGCCGCCCGAGAAGCCTTGCAAGCTGAAAGGGACGAAGCGGTGGCTGCACGTGATTCCATTCGGCGAGATCGTGATGAACACGTCGCCAAATTTGAAGAGTTGGAGAAACGCAATTACGAAGAGACCACCCGACTGCGCCGCCGAGCCAAAGGCTTCTGCGACACCATGACCGAGATGGACGTCCTCCTTAGCGGTGAGTGTTTCCTGCGTCCGAGTGCATTTTCCGATTGATCTTCTCTTTTATCTGGTTGCTCATGCTTCCTGTTCGTGATGCAGAAGCTTTTCCCGAGTCTGAAGCAGCTGCCTACGCAGCCGTAGCCAAATCCCGAGAAGAGACCGTTGCCGCAGGAGGGACCTTCCAACTTGAGGACAACGTCTGGACTCGGCACGAGTACCTGATTGGCACTGAAGCCCGCATTCCTGTTATCAAGGGCGTTGCCTTGTCCTTCAAGCTCGGCATCCTGAAGATTGCTGAATCATTGTGGTCGCCGACTGAGCTCAAGGTCGGACTCCAGAAGATGAAGAACGCCGCTGGCTCCTCCGCCGGTTACCCCAAGGCTGACGCGCAGGATGAAGAGGATTCTGACAAAGGGGAAGCTCCGAATTCTACCACCGAACAAACTCGGACTCTCCTTAAGGCCATCCCACACCGGATCGACGTCCTGCTGAATTCTGCAGGTCGGACTGGTGCGGAGACCGCCCTTCAGACTGTGCTAAGCTGGTACCCTCAGGTGAAGCTCTCCCAACTCTACAGCCTCCGAGATAATGCCTCTGATCTGCTTGAGAAAACCTACACCGAAGTAAATCGACTAGCCAGCTCTATGGTGAACTGGTTCTCTCCATACGAGTACACTCCGTATCTCGACGAAGGAGGGAATCCGCTTGCTGCACCTTCAATATCTGGCTTGGCCGAGGAGCTCTCTGATAGCGGCTCATCTCAGACATCTCCAAGATCCAAGCAAACTGGTGCCACGGCCTCTGAAGCGCAATCGGACCCGACTGCTCCGTCTTCTAGCTCAGTGCCTCGGACTTCCTGAGCCATGCTGCCAACTATGTTACTTGCTGTAGCTTGCCGATACTAGATCGGTTTTATCTTATTTTGTAAGACACAATTTTAATTCTGCCGACACCCACTGGGTGTGACTTCGATGTAATGCACTTATTCGGCCTTGGGCCTGCTATTTTTTATGCAATCCGATTGCTTGATCTTTGCTTTCATTTGTGCGATCAACTTTGTGTCTTTGTCGGTCTCCTTTATCGGCTGCACTTGGGGATGTCTACCGTGTCCACCTTGCTGCCGTCATGCGGTCCGCAATCGGATCAACGGTAGCTTACCAGCCAAGGTTCGATAAGTATTTTCTTTTTTACACGACTAGATTTAACGCAAAGGATTCTGCAACAGTAGGCGCCGATTGCGTGCTATGAGGTCCGATGCCCTAGGTCGCGGCGCACTCGGCGACTTTGTGTTATCGGATATGCCCTTAGTGGCGCGTTTCGAATTGTTTCCCGGGGATTCGTACTGCCGACTGCCTCAAATACGACCCTTCTCAATGCCGCAAACCTTTTAGTGGTTTGCGCTTGAGCTGAGTGCCGAGTTGAGTGACAGCCCGCAGTCCCCGTGCCTCGATGGCCTATTCGCTTGGCCTCGTAGTCGGTCAGTCCCCGGGTGTGTTATACATACCTCGGGTATGACTGCGCGTCGCCGATTGAGGCTAGCGCTTCGAATGAAATTATGCAAAGATAATCGAATGCTCATTTTCAGAGGCATGATAACTTTTACTGCTTGCTTGCCGAATGGCTTACATAAGTTTCTGCTGCTCAGCTATTGAACGGACATAACAACTCGGCGTTCCACGGCCGCTCCGTCTCTGCTCTTGATGTGTCCTTGTGCTTAGTGCCCTTGGTGCAGTCGACTAGATAATAGGAGTTGTTCTTGAGCGCTCGGCGGATGACGAATGGCCCTTCCCAGGGTGAGGAGAGCTTGTGCTGTCCGTCTGACTTCTGGATTCGGCGTAGCACCATGTCTCCCTCTCGGAAAGCGAGATGACGAATCTTCTTGCTGTGGTAGTGCCGCAACTTCTGCTGATAGACTGCTGACCTGGACAAGGCCAACAGGCAAGCTTCTTCTTTTAGGTCGATGCCGTCTTCTCGCGCCAATCTGGCTTCTTCTTCGGTGTATAGGGCATGCCGAGGTGAATCGAACTAGATGTCGGATGGGATGACTGCTTCTGAACCGTACACCAAGAAGAAGGGAGTGAATCCAGTCGACCTATTTGGTGTGGTCCTCAGACTGAACAGTACTGCGGGGAGCTCCTCAATCCATGCTCCGGGTGCCCTCTCAAGTGGCTCTACCAATCTGGGCCTGATACCCGATAGGATTAGTCCGTTTGCTCTTTCGACTTGACCGTTGGATTGCGGGTGCGCCACAGATGCTAGATCAAGCCGAATGCCTTGCTGAGATGCATATCGAGCCAGTGCACCCTTCGCAAAATTTGTGCTGTTGTCGGTGATGATGCTGTTAGGCACACCATATCTGCAGACAATGTCAGCGACAAAACGAACCGCAGTCGGACCATCCAGCTTCTTGATCGGTCTAGCTTCAATCCACTTGGTAAACTTGTCCACTGCAACTAGAAGATGTGTCATGCCACTGCGAGCTCTCTTGAATGGTCCAACCATGTCCAAACCCCATACTGCAAATGCCCATGCTATTGGGATTGTCTTTAGTGCCGATGCTGGCTGATGACTCTTTGGTTTGAACCGATGACATCCCTTGCAGTACTTCACTAAATTCTCAGCCGCTGCCAGCGCAGTAGGCCAGTAGAAACCATGCCGGAAAGCTTTGCTGGCGATTGCCTTTGCTGATGCATGATGACCGCATTCCCCCTGATGAATGTCTCTGAGAAGCTCCAAGCCTCTGTCCTCTTCCACACATCTCTGGAGGATACCAGTTGCACTCTTGCGCATTAGATCATTGTTGATTATTGTGTACGCCCAAGATCGGTGGCTGATTTGCCTTGACTCTGCCAAGTCTTCTGGAAGGACTCCATCTGCTAGGAAATCTCTGATCGACTGTGCCCATGATGGTGCACTGACCACTACCATTATCACCGCATGCTGAGGTGGGACTTCTTCTTGGAGCTCAGTTTCTTGACCACTGGCCTCCTGGATCTCGGCTTCTTGGATGTCTGCCATTTCTATCTCTGCTTCCGAACTGCCGACTGCGGCGCCTAGCACGCATTCGGCAGCCCCTGGTGCCGACTTCTCGTCTAGAGCTGGAGCTTCGTCATTGCAATCGGCAATTTCTGATGTCATTGGCTCTTCGGAGGTTGTGACTTCTGGTGCAGCCTTTGCTTGTTTCCCGTTGGCTTTGCTCTTCTGTTCCTCTGCAGCCCCTGGCTCGCAATCGGCAGCCCCTGGTGCTGTTGCCGAGACACCCTGGGCGCTGGATTGCTTCTTCACGGTTGCAGGTTTGGCCGGTTGAACTTCTTTTGCCTTTCTCAATGCTTCAAGATCGGTCTCCGAGATAAAAATGGACACGGACTCCGGGGATGGTATGATGGATGGCTTCTTGATGTGCTCCAAAGATACGCCTGGTGGGATTGCTTGCCTTGTGGAGCCGAGTTTGGACAACGCATCTGCTGCCTCGTTGTTTGCTCTTGGCACATGATGGAACTCGCAACCTTCAAAGTATCCACTGATCTGCTGCACCAGGAACCGGTAAGTTGCCATGTTAGCATCCTTTGCATTCCAAGTGCCCGAGCATTGCTGTACAACCAGGTCAGAGTCACCAAAGCACTCAATATTCCGAATACCGATCTCCTTGGCAAGCTTGATACCATGCACAAGAGCTTCGTACTCAGCGACATTATTTGATGCTGCGAAGTGAATCTGGAGCACATATTGTAGTTGATCTCCTCTTGGTGAAGTTAGTACCACACCAGCCCCTAGGCCATTTTTCATTTTGGAACCATCAAAGTGCATTCGCCAGAGATCCGACATTGGGAGCTGCGGCATGTACTGGGTTTCAGCCTAGTCCACTAGGAAATCAGCTAGCGCTTGTGACTTGATTGCCGTTCTCGGTTCATATTGGATGCCATGACTAGCGACTTCGATTGGCCATTTTGCCACTCTTCCGGTTACATCTCTGCTTCCCATAATGTCGACCAACGGAGCCGAACTGACGACGGTGATTAAGTGGGCTTGAAAGTATGGCTTCAACCTCTTGGCTGCCATGTACACTCCATAGCACATCTTCTGATAGTGAGGGTAGTTCTGCTTGGATGCCGAGAGCACTTCGCTGATATAGTACACTGGACGCTGAATTTGTTGTGCCTTGTCCTTCTCGGGCCGCTCCACCACCATAACTGCGCTGATCACCCGATTGGTTGCCGCAATGTATAACATCATTGGCTCGTTCTCAATCGGGGCAGCCAGAATCGGTGCCGTGGAGAGCATGCGCTTGAGCTCTCGGAATGCTTCATTTGCTTGAGGGGTCCAAGTGAACTTCTCCGTCTTCTTCATCAATTGGTACAACGGGATTGCTTTTTCACCCAGCCGACTGAGAAATCGGCTGAGGGATGCGAGGCAACCGGTAAACTTCTGCACCTGCTTCAGGGTTTTGGGCTGTTCCATGCGCTCTATTGCAGCTATCTTCTCGGGGTTGCATTCGATTCCCCTCTCGGAAACGAGAAACCCCAAGAGCTTGCCGGCTTGGACTCCAAACACGCATTTCTCCGGGTTGAGCTTGATCTGATAAGTTCTCAAGTTTGCGAATGTTTCCTTGAGTTCGTCCAATAGCGTGATTCCCTTTGCCGATTTCACCACTAAGTCGTCCACGTAAACATGGAGATTTCTGCCGAGTTGAGAGTGTGTGCATCTCTGAATCGTGCGCTGATAAGTAGCTCCTCCATTCTTCAGACCAGATGGCATGGTGATATAGCAATAGGCCCCAAAAGGGGTTATGAATGCAGTTTTTATCTGATCTTCCACAGCCAGTTTGATCTGGTGATATCCGGCGGTAGCATCCAGAAAGGACAGCAGGTCGCAGCCGGCCGTAGAATCAATCACTTGATCAATACGGGGCAGAGCAAATGGATCTTTTGGGCATGCCTTGTTCAGGCAGGTGTAATCTATACACATGCACCAGGTCTTGTTCTTCTTCATGACGAGGACTGGATTTGCCAGCCACTCGGGGTAAAATACTTCCCTGATGAAACCTGCAGCCTGCAGCTTCGCAACCTCTTCGCCGATTGCCCTTCTCTTGTCTTCAGAAAAACGTCTCAAGGGTTGCTTGACCGGCTTCGAACCTGGCCGAATGTGCAACTTGTGCTCGGCGAGTTCTCTCGGCACACCAGGCATGTCTTGTGGAGACCATGCAAAGATGTCCCGATTCTCACGGAGAAACTCGACGAGCGCGCTTTCCTATTTATCGCTAAGTCCAGCTCCGACTACAACAAACTTGGTTGAGTCGGAGGGATCTAGAGCGATCTTCTTGCTGTCCTTGGACGACTGAAAAGCCGATTCCTCATCTACTCTCTTTGCTGGGCCAACTGGAAGTGGATTTTTGCTTTGCGCTTGCGCCATTGCAATCACTTTGCTGAGCTGATGCTTCTCCGCTTCAACCACTAGCGACTCAGCCAAACTGCTGCCAGCAGATGTGCACTCGAGGGACTTCCTGAAGTCCCCGGTGAAGGTGATGACGCCGTTTGGCCCCGGGATCTTCATCTTCAGGTATGTCTGTTGTGCATTGATCATGAACTTGGCCAATGCCGGCAACCCCAACAGAGCATGGTAAGGACTGCTGAGGTCGGCGACCTCAAACCAAATTGGCTCCCTTCTGAAATTCTCCTCCGTGCCGAATATGACATCCAACCGAATGCGACCCATGGGGGTGCAAGACAATCCCGGGATAATCCCATGGAACGTCGTCCGACTGCGCTCTAGATCTCTCTCTGTGAGCCCTAGCTTGATCATTGTATCTCTGTATAGAATGTTGATTGTGCTTCCTCCATCAACGAGCACTCGGGAGAATTTGCATGAAAACCTTGGTCCTGCGAACAGAGCGTCCACCACCAGCGGATAGTTGCCCGGATTCGGAAAAATGGTGGGATGATCTGCTCTGTCCCAGGATATAGGACACTCGGACCAATGCATAAACTTGGGAATCGGCGGCATAGTGGCATTAACTTCCGCTGCTCGGGCTCTCCGACTGCCCTTGTCCGTGGACTCGCTGGTGAAAATCATGTAGGCGGCATCTTGCTGCGGGAACTGGTTCTGCAGCTGAGGTGGTCCTCTGTTCTGGGGTGGTGGTGGGGGTGGCGGTGGTAAAGCTTCTCCCTTCGCAATTCTTCTCACAAAGTCACACTGCCGAGTAGTGTGTGCGGATGGCCTGCCAGGCGTGCTGTGCAACTTGCATGGCGCGTCCAGCATATCCTCGAACGTGTACTTGGGTTTCATCTGTCCCGGGGGTCTCACGTTTGGTCTCATCTTCTGACTTCCTCCTGCAGCCCCTGGATCTTCTTCATTCTGAACAGCGGCCACCTGCCGACTGGCATACTGAGTGTCGGGGTGCTCATCCTTGCGCTTGCCATTGTTCTGCTGGTTGTGGTTGTTGTTGTTGCGGTTGTTCTCCCTCCTTTCCTTCCGACTGAGGCCTTGGTTCCCTGTGTCCTACTGCGGAGCCCCTGGTGACTGGATCACACCTCCAACTCCGAGCTGGATAGGGCGCATCGCAGAATCGGACATAGCGAACGCATTTGCCACCTTCATGGGCTCGGCGAGCGATGTGAAGTCTTTGCGGAGCAGCTTGTGCTTCAACATTGAATCAGCCAGGCATCCATCAGTAAAGTACTGAAGGGCCTGGATCTCATGGACTCCTTCGCATGAATTCTTCAGCTTGATCCACTGAGATAAATAATCTCGGAGGGGTTCATCTTTGCCTTGCACACACAAAGCTAACTTCCGCGGGAGGTTGGGCCTCTCGTATGTGCTTGTAAAGTTGTGGATGAATGCCGTCGTGAAATCCTTCCAGCAGTTCACACTGTCCTTGGGCAAACTGTTCAACCACGTCCTTGCTGACCCTTGTAGCATGAGAGGTGCATAGCGGACTGCTACACACCGATTGCCTCCTGCAATGCGGACTGCTGTCAGGTAATCGGACAGCCAGTCTTCAGGCTTCACCAAACCATTATACTTGGGAGTGTCTCTCGGCAGCGTGAAGCCTCTGGGGAATTTTTCCGTCCGAATGCGATGACCAAAACATGATGGGCCAGCTTCTCCTTCTTCATCTTCCTGAGCCTCCTTCTCTAGGAGCTCAATGCGAGACCTTGCATCATTCTGACCGATTTGGCGAGGGCCAAGTCGGGTGCTGATTGCTAGTCTTGGTGCCGATTGCTGTGGCATGTCATTGCGCCTGCTGTTAACAGTCGGCTCTTCCATTCTTTTGCTTGCTGCTGGGGGTGGCCGATTTCTCCTGACCTTGCTCTCATGCCGAGATGGCGCGGGTTGGTGTCTGTTCTGGCGCGATGCATTCGGTCGCTGGCTAGCTCCTGCATTCGGCCTCACAGTTCCTCTTGATTCCTCTGGCTCAACATTTTGATTTCCCATTGCCACGAGCTTCTGCTCCTTTGCGGCTGCTATCAGCTTACGCATTCGGCGCGATTGCTCGCGTCGCTCATCTCCTTCCAGGTCTTCTAGTTCGAGCGCTATCTGCTCAGCTGATCTCAAGTTCTTGTCCGGTGTGCTGTACGTTGGCCTTTGGATGAATGCCGACTGCGTTGGTTGCGCCGGTTGCACCGGCCTTCTCGGACGCTCCGGCTGCTCGGCCCCCGACAGCTGCTGGTTGACTGCTCTGCCTCGGCTTCTCAGATCTTCCAGGACTGCGGGCTCAATGGGTCGGCGCGGTCCTGCATGTGCTGCATTATATTCCCTTGTGATGGCTCCCAGCCTACGCTCTTTTGCCAGCACTTGCTCAGCCCTGCGAGCCAGAGCGAGCCGTGCTGTTTCCAGCTCCGTGTGCACCTGCTCCGGATCACCATTCCTGTTCACGGGAGTGTATAACACATCCCGCAACGCACTGGTGCCGATTCGCTCTGCAGCCTCAGCTACCTCCTTGGCCTTTCTAGCCGCACTCGCTGGATCGCGGTTGGTTGATGAAGATGCTCCCGCCATCATGACGGCAGCGTGCACTCGGCCCTCCTCTCTGCCAGGTGCTACACTACAGCCCCTGGTCGGGAGCGGGTCCGTAGCACACGAGAAGATGCGAATATCTCTGGGATACGACTCGGGGAAGCTGCCGATGAAGAGGCGATGACTGCCAACCTGCAGCGACACACCGGGCGGCAGGGGTGCTCCATCCCTGTACCGCGCCGAGTAGTCCACCACATGGTCAATTGCCCCACGCCTTAGAATCAGGACAGAGGCATGGCTCCCGCCCGATGCAGAGGAAAATCCCGTCCGGATCTTGACTCCAGTCGACGCCTCGGTCTGCCCCACGTTGGGCGCCAACTGTCGTCGATATGTGACGCCAGATGCCATGGGATGGCTAAAGTGAGGGGAAGACGCGAGGGAGAGAATGTCGATGGTGCCGGAATCGGGTTGGGCACAAACACCGTGGAGGACACCGGAGAGATAACACCCCTACTCCTGCTTGTCTCTTATATATCAATACTCTGGCTACAATAACTGCTTCTCTTCTCAGGGGAAGGTGAGCGCCGCCGCCGTGGGCAAGGCTCTCTCCTGCGTCCCTGAGGAGTAACTACAAGCAGTGAGCGAGCTGAGGGGAACGTCAGTAATGGTGGTCTGGGATCATCCGTCCCTCACGCAGGAGGGGTACCCTGGCTCTTAGAGTGTGAGCCCAGGGTACTTCGGTAACTTCATCGCCGAATGGGCCCAATTGTCATCCTCTAATCGGCCTGGGCCCACCGACTGCTCCTCTCCGGCTGATCCAGAACCTACGAGCGGAGGCCCATGTTGTAGACTCGTAGAGCGCAGGGATGAACAGTGGAGCTAGGGGGTCCGGTCTTGTCGGCCTGTCCGCGGAATCGGCGGAGAGGTCGACACCGTATCTCCCCCAGATCTTTGACATGACCTGGCCTTCCTGCCATCCGGATATCTGGGGATATGGCATTTATGACCTCGTAATCATACCCCCGACTGGGTATTAGGTGGTTCCGATTGCGCCTGGACCGACTGGTGGTACCTGGCAAAGTCGATTGCTCTGGGCAATCGACCTTCGAGGTATCAACCTCGGGCCAGCTGCGGACCAATCGGATGATCATCTTGGTGAAGGAAGGTTGGTCCGACTGCGCCTGGGCCGACTGCTGGCACTTGATACGGCTGATTGCCTTGGAGCAATCGGTCGTACATCTGCCCAGCTCGGCCCAGCTGCGGTCCAATCGGTCCATCCTTGTCTTGAAAGATTGCTTCCGCTTGGGTTAGCCTACCCGGGTACCGGTCCCCCGACAACAGATTTATATTACTTTGTTTTGCCACACCTATCACTCGTATTTTACCATCTCTTCGCCGAACTAGTGCACCTATACAACTCCTAGTTGTATTAGGTGTATTGGGGACACAAGAGACTTCTTGTATCTTAATTGCAGGGTTGCTTGAGAGAGACCATCTTCAACCTCTACTTCCCTTAGTTCGATAAACCTTACGTCATCCACTTGAGGGAAATTGCTGCTTTCCTAAAAACCTCTGCGCTTGGAGGCCCAACATAGTCTACAAGAATAGAAGCGTGCGTAGACATCAGCGCCCACCGTAGACAACGCCACCTGTCCTGGGAAAGTCGCGGCAGATGTCCGTAGAGTCGGACTTATCATGGAACCTTTGCTGCGAGGCGAATTCGAGGAGAGAGTCAACATAGACACGAGACTCGGCGGTTTACCCAGGTTCGGCCCCGTCGATGCGGTAAAGACCTACTCCTGCTTCTTGACTATTGTGGGATCGACTCCTCAATAGGAAGAGCCGATCTTATCGATTACGGTGATGATATTTTGCAACTTTATTCTCGTGGAGATCTAAGTTGTATCGCTAGTTGTCTAGTCCTGGCTTGCGGTAAGTTCTGGCTCTGGCTCCCGTGGACCTCGGCTTATAAATGTGCAGGGTCCCGGGATTCCAAGAGTCCGACTCCTACACGATGTGGAGTTCTATTCTACTTTACAAGTTTGCTACGTGCTATACAAGGTAAGTCGAATTCCTTCTAGGGCTTCAATCTTCACGCTTGGCACGTCAGACTCCTGACTGGGTCTTCTTTGTGGGCCTTCACATGTAAGTCGGCCCAGAGGTTTCTAATGCAGGGTCTATGGGCCTGATCCACCCCCCCCCCCCCCCCGAAATTATCCCCCAGGATTATTATGATGCTTTAGTCTTCATAGCAATCTTCTTATTTTCTTCATTGCCTCCGGCTCTTCACGGATCAAGGGCCGACTTTATGCTTGGCGTTGATTGGGAGTCGGAGTCGTCTCTCTTCAATCTTGCTTCAGTTTTTTATCTTTATAGAACTGACTCTCCTAGTTGATTCAACTAATATTTGATGTTCACTAGGAGTCGAAGCCGACTCTCTTTAGCCTCACATCATCTTCTACTTGAAATTTTTTCTTTGACTTTTGGTCAAAGATCTGGTTTGGTTTTTATGATCACACTGCCCGAAACGCCGGTTGGAGGCATTAATGTTTGTAATGGGAATCGAGGAGTCTTTCCATAAATGCTATCTACCATGGGTAGTTATCCCGTATCATTTATGGTATTAATCGATCCTCTCCTTGAATCTACTATAAATATTCCTCAGGTAGTTTGATCCTTCAAGCGCACCCATCTTCTTCTTCCTCTTCCAGTTTTCCCCATGGAACCTAAGCTAGAAGCTTTTGCTCCTTTGACGTCCAACGAGCCCGACCGCCGTGCAAGTGCTCGAGGTCGAGGCCGTGGCCGTGGTTGTGGCCGTGGGTGAGGTCGTGGCCATGGTAGAGGTAGGGGAAGAAGTACTCGTGCTACCTCTCCTTCCGAATATCCCTGTTCTTCTCCTGAGAAGAGTGAGTTCTTGGTTCATATCCAGACGATTCATCGCTGGATCAAACTCCCTGAGTCTTTTAGTGCACTTATGATTTACTCAACGCCTTCGGGCCTTTGGCTCCGATCTGATGGATGTCCTCATGGGCCTGTCTGGGTGACGGTTAGATTTTCTAGCCATGGCACCATGTTTTTTGAGAAGGGTTGGAAAACTTTTCTTCGATCTAGGAATATCTCAAGAGGAGACACTATTGTCTTCAGATTTGATGGAGAAGACACCTTGTGGGCTAGGATCTTTCACTCGGATGGAGACCGAGCCTGCTGTTGTATGCAGAGCTCCAGCGATGAAGAACTCCTTAGTGAAGAATAAGCTTCAACGGAAGATGAAGCCGACTCTGAAGAAGATGTCTGAATCTGTGGACTTTTCTTCTTAGTAGTATTTTTCCGAGTTTGGCTTTTGCTTGTAAGGTTGCCTCCTTTGATGTAAGACCCAGTTGGTTTGATGAATGAAAATTATGAATTTTCATTGAGTCCATGAGTCCATGAGTTGGTTTTATTCCTGACTTTGAACATTTTTCAAAATATATGAGAGCCGATTATTTATGATAGTGTATGTATCTGTAGCCCCCTGAGTCGATTCAGAATATTTGTGTATCGGTAATCGACTCATAGGATAGATCGACTTGTAACCCCCATGAGATGGTGCGGTCACATTTGCGTGCCGTACCGGATCATCAAAGAAGTGTTGTTTCTCAAGAGTTGGTATAATTATCATGGCATTTGAGCCGATTCATCAAAGAAGAACTTTTTCGAAGTGTTACTTCCCAACAGTCAGTGTATGCATCTGGGTGCCGTTCTGAGTCTTTATTTGAGAAGAAATTTATTGCTTTTCGAAGTGTAGTCCCCATGAGTCATACCGAGTCATAGAGAATTTTTGAGCTGTAGTCCCCATGAGTCAGTATGAGAATATTTTGTGTCATACCGAGTCATAGAGAATTTTTGAGCTATAGTCCCCATGAGTCACTATGAGCATATTTTGTGTCATACCGAGTCACACAGGTTAATGCTCAAGGTGCATCTTTTGGATACACGGAATCCTCAAATCATAGTCCATCCCCTTTGGTGTCCCAAGCTGTCACCATTGGGATCGCCGGTTCCGGACTATAATAGGTGCATACAACTCATAGATAGCATCAAGAACACCACAAACTCAAGAAACAAAACGGTGATCAGATCTGAAATCATGGCACTCGGGCCCAAAGTGGCAAGCATTAAGAGCAACAAGTTGTAACAGAGATGATAAACACCAAGTAGATGATAGGCAACATGCCCCCAACAATATAATTGAACTATTACATGATCTAACTCATCCAATCCCTACCATACCCTTTGCCTACAGCAGGGAATTACTCACACATGAGAGGAGAAGTCATGGAGGGGTGATGGAGAGGCGATGATGATGACGATGGCGATGATGTCCCCCTCATCGGACGCCAATTCATCCTCCAGATTAGCTCTCCGAGGAAGAACAGAGGGTTGCGGCGGCTCTGCGACATAGATTGGAAAAGCGACTTCTGTTTCGGGGTTTCTGCGTCGGGAGAATAAATAGGGGCCAAGGTAGGTCACCAGGGGGTGTGGGACCCAGCCAGGAGGGCAGGTGGCGCGGCCAGGGGCTGGGCCGCGCCAGACACCCTCCTGGCTGCCCTGTGGCCCCCCTTTGGCCTGGTGGAAGCTTCCGGAACGCTGATTTTTTATATATTTTTTTGGGATTTTTCCAGCGTACCTAAATATCCAGAAACCTGCACAAAAGAAAACAACAATGGTAGCTCTGCTGAAAACAGCGTCAGTCCGTGTTAGTTTCGTTCAAATCATGCAAGAATGAAGGCAAAACAATAGCAAAAGTGTTTGGAAAAGTAGATATGTTTAGGACGTATCAACTACCCCAAGCTTAGCCATTGCTTGTCCTCAAGCAATTCAGTTTAACGAACTAGACGCGACAAAGAAAACTTTGACAAACTCTTTTTCTTCATTAGATGTATATAAGCATGTCCTACGAAAGAGTTTAGCAAGTTTTGACACCATGCTACAAGGACAATGCACGAAGCAATCCTTCTTTCATGTAATCAGTCACAAACAAACAAAAAGTAAACAATATGCTGCTGAAAATCAATCTAAGATCACAATGCACATAGCATGAACATATCAGAGTGGTATCTCGCTAGCCTCCATGAGTGAAGCAAAACATAAATGCATAAACTCCTCCGGAGTTTTAAAGGAGACTAGAACTTAGAACTCAAAGTAAGAAACATCACAAGCATGCAGAAGACAATGTGGTACTTTGGGACAATGCATGTTACACTAAGAATGACAATTATGCTCTCATAGTTGGTGCTTTGGAGAAAGAAAGGTGGAGACTCTCAAACCGTGGCTTTTGATGGCAAGGTTGAAAACCCGTGAAAGGAAGCAAAGACTAAACATGTGCCAGAGCTCTTGGTTTTGAAAACAGAGATAAAATCTTTTGTGAGGTGCAACTTTCCAGTCAACGGTGAACGGTAAAGGTCTCTCAATATCTCCCATGCCAACCATATTAATGCCTTTTCCTTACATATGTTCCCTTATCCATAAATCCTTTGATGGTCTACAGAACCTTTTATTTTGCCTCAAGGATGGAAGGAGGATATCGTTCCATCTATCATAAGCATCATTTGGTCCATTTCACTCCATCATCAAGTATGGGGGAGGTGTAACTCTAATATATTTTTTATTGACTAGTTAAAACTTCCGTCAAAATATTTTTGGCATGAAAGATACGGATTTTCCCTCACCGCACCATGAGCTTGTACGGTTACAAAGGGGAAGCTTTTGAATAAATTTTGAGATGGCACAAGAAAGTCTAAGTTAGGAGTGGCCGGTAAATACCACATATAGGTAGGTATGGTGGACTCAAATGGAACAACTGGGTTTAAAAAGGTGATTGTGGAAGCACAAGCAGAATTCCGCTTAGTGCTGGAGGAAGGCTAGCAAAAGACGGGGAAGCGACCAACTAGAGAGCATAACAGTCATAATCATGCAGAGCGACAAAGCAACATTGAATCGGGCATGAAAGTGATATAACTCACACTAAAGTAAAAAAATCATCAAGGAAGAACAAACTTTTTAGTCTTAACATGCGTGAACATGTGCCAAGTCAATCCAATAATCCCCCGGAGGGAAATACCACTTCAATATGCCACACCATGAACAATGCAATGCATGTCAATCATCTCAAGCAACACATTATAAACTCTAGCTATTTGAGACTAACCACAAAGAAAGCATGAACCACTGGGAAAGCATTGTAAACATAGCACTATGTCGCTACAAGCTAGTCTCTAATCATAAGTACAGGCATATGTACAAAAGTAGAAACAAAAAGAGTTCATACCGGCTTTCCTTGTTGCATCCCTTCCGTCGCTCTTCGGCATTACTTCCTTGTCACTTGCACGATCGAACGTAGGAAATTATAATCATCACGGACTCGAGCTGAACTCTGAAAACAAAGCAAACTAAAGAGCAAAGGAAACATATTTTTTGGTTTTTTTAAGTTTTAACGAAAGAAAAAGAAAGGAGAAATCTTTTTGGGTATTTTGCAAACTAGAAGAACAAAGAAGAACAAGCAAAAACTTGCAAAAAGATAAAAGCGAACCAACGGTAGATACAAAAGAAAGGGGAGGAGAGCACGTACTCCCCCAAGCTTAGGCTTTTGTCCTAAGTTGAGCTCTTCTACTGCGGTCCCGCGGAGCTTCCTGCTCCGGGGTAGTGGTAATCCCACGGGTTGTATGAGCACTCCGATGCGTACACTGAAGTCCTCGGATCCTCCCACGTGGAAGAGGAAGGTCCCGCCCCCCATCCAGAGGAAGACCCTTCACCCCAGGGGGTGACGTTCTCCTCCTAAACTGGTGGATATACCATGTGCTCCTCCTCGTCTGGCTCGACCCCCTCCGTGGGGTCGTGAAACTGGTATCTCACCGTGATCTCATCAAACTCGTCCACTGAAAAACGAAATCCGTTCCTGCGAGAAAAATCAAACACAAGTGGTGCAGGTAGAAGGACAGCGCGTTCCACACCGTCTTTAAACCGCAAAACATAATAAAGTGCATAGCGGTCAGAGGCCTTAGTAACAAATAAATGCCTCTTCATGGCAGCCAAGTCAAGGCTAACAAAAGGAAAGACCGTATCATCTGGGCGCGGTTCTCCTTGGATAAACTGCAAAAGGCATAGACGCCACCAAAGAGGTCCCCCTTGTTACTATTAGTAGCAAGGAGTTTCGCGATAAGCGAACCCACATGATACTCGTGCTTCCCTGAGAGAGCATTTGCCATGATAGCAGTATCAGGCGTAGAAGTGTTGCTCGTGTTGTCTCGAGCCAACACTCCTCTAGCAATATAATAGGAGAAATACCTGAGGTGAGGGAACATAACGTTGGAAATCTTCTGACGGTTGGATGCCCTCACTTCAGCGTTACAGAACGAGTCGAGGAGGGTGTTGAGTGCAACAGTTTGGACATTTTTCCTCTTCTTATTTTCGACCAAGCCTGGCAAACTTAAAGCTTCACAAACTATACTCATAGGCATGGTCAGCAACCTTTCATAAAATTGAAACACCACAGTATCATTGTCAGAATTAAATCTGAAACTGTTAACAAAAATAGCGGTGAGTGTCTCGTATTGTGGTACACGGCTCGTAACAAGCCGTGTCAAACCTACATTGGAACACAGAGCATAGAACTCTTCTCGTATGCCGACATTCTCCATGAAGTCTTCGCGTGGAAATGCCATAGCTCTTGCGGGTGACGCGTCCAACATCTCCATGGGTACGATATCTTCATTATAGCTCACCCTCGTGGCCGAAGGCGAAGCTGCAGAACGCATAACACGGCTAGAGCGCTCGGGCTTCTTCTTCACAAGCCACTTTCCTAGCCTCTCCATTTCTGAAATTTTTAACAATTCACAAAAACAAAGATTGAAGCAAAACTAGTTTGGGAAAAACATTCTACTTACTTTACCAAGGCTCAAACTAGGAACAAAACTTGAAAAATAAATTTCTACACAAACATTTAAGCTCAACTAAACAACACCAAGAACCACTAAATACTCACTAATGAAGCCACCAACTAGAAAACTAATTGGAGGGGTGAGGGAGTCACGTACCAGAGAATATTTGTCCCAAATTTCAGCTCAAATGAGTGGTTGTAGAGGGAGATCGAAGTTCCGTGCTCAAGAACAGCAAGAACACGAAACCAGAGCAAGAACACGAGTTTTCGGGGTGAAAGAGAGAGAGTGGAAGAAGATATGCCAGCAGGGGGTGCCTGTGGGCCCCAGGAGGGTGGGTGGCGCGGCCAGGGGGCCAGGGGTGGACCCCCCTGGTCAGCCACAGGTACTCCCCGATGGATTTTTACCTGGAAATTTTTATTTTGAATTTTCTGGAATTTTCTGGGCAACTTCACTATAGAGAATTTTTCAAAGTTCAAAAAGCTGCAAAAAACCATTGTGAACTTGAGACAACAGTGAGAACAAGTGAAGTTTTAAACAAAAACTTGGGTAGAGCAAGGAGAATAAAAGCTAAAGGAAATGAAAACATAACAAGCTCAACTTTTTACTTATATAAAACTTGCTAGTTAGCAAGGTTGATCAAGTCTTACCAACACACCGGTGATATATAGCGCAGAAAGTCTCGCCTCTTATGAAGTGATCATTGCATTCTCACTTTAATGGACATGGTCCCCACCATAATTGTTTTGTATTTGTGGTATACATGTAGTGGACAATCCCATTCTCCAATCTTCACGGTCTCGATATTCTCAATGGAGTTAAGGCCATGCCTTTTGTCGATTTTCTTCGGAAAATACACCGTGTGTTCTTTGTCATTTACGTTGAAGCTAACCTTCCCTTTATT